>CM028138.1:174772500-176115000 GCA_016271365.2 Neoceratodus forsteri
GGGGAAGGCAGTCAGAATAGCAAAGGCTCAAACTGAGGAAAAAATAGCCAACTCAGTTAAGAAGGGGGATAAAACCTTTTATAGGTACATTAGGGAGCACAGAAAGGTTAAGGGAGGAATAGTGAAAATTAATAAAGGAGAGGGGATGTGGGCGGAGGGAGACAGTGAAAAGACAGAGATACTGAATGAATACTTTTGCTCAGTTTTCACAAAAGAAGATGAGGAGGAGCTACCTAAACCAGACAATAGAAGCCCTCTGGGTAGGGGGGTTGACACCAGTCCATTTACAGAAGAAAGAGTCCTGAAAAAACTCCTACAACTCAAGGTGGACAAAGCAATGGGGCCTGATGGGATTCACCCCAGAATCCTAAAAGAAGTAAGGGAGGACCTAGTGACCCCACTGACCACACTTTTTAACACATCTTGGGAGGATGGGGTGGTATCTGAGGACTGGAGGAGGGCAGATGTGATTCCCCTTCACAAAAGTGGGAGCAAGGTAGAAGCAGGAAACTACAGACCTGTAAGTTTGATCTCAGTGGTAGGAAAAATGATGGAATCACTTCTGAAAGAAAGAATCTTTGAGTACCTAGAGGCCAGTGGGGCACAGGGCCCAAAGCAACATGGATTTACAGCAGGAAGGTCATGTCAGATGAATCTAATTGATTTCTTTGACTGGGTGACCAAAGTAATAGACCAGGGAGGGGCTGTGTATATGGCCTACCTAGACTTTAGCAAGGCATTTGACACAGTCATGCACAAAAGATTAATAATCAAGTTAGCCAGTCTGGGAGTGGGTCCCAGGGTGGTAGCCTGGGTAGCAAACTGGCTGCACAACAGGACACCGAAGGTATTAGTGATTGGAACACATTCCGAAGAAAGGGGGTTTCTAGTGGAGTACATCAGGGCTCAGTACTGGGTTCAGTCCTCTTTAACATCTTTATAGGTGACACTGCAGAGGGTCTGGAGGGAAAGGTATGCCTCTTTGCAGATGACACAAATATCTGTAACAGAGTTGATACACGGTGGGGTAGAAAGCATGAGAAGGGACTTGACCAGGTTGGAGGAATGGTCAGACATATGGCAACTTAGATTCAATACAAAGAAGTGCAAAGTAATGCACCTGGGAAACAAAAACCCAGGAGAAGAGTACACAATAGCAGGGGAGGTACTAACAACAACAAAAATGGAAAGGGACCTGGGGGTAGTCATATCAGATGACCTAAAGGTGGGCAAGCAATGCGTGAAGTCAGTAAGGAGAGCCAGGGGGATACTGGGATGCATAGGAAGGGGCATCACAACTAGAAAAAGGGAAGTGGTTATTCCTCTGTACAGACAGCTGGTGAGACCCCATCTGGAGTACTGTGTGCAGTTTTGGAGTCCTCATCTATGCAAGGACATAGACAGGATGGAAGCAGTCCAGAGGAAGGCAACTAAAATGGTGCATGGTCTGCATCAGAAACCATATGAAGAGAGACTGAGAGAGCTTAATATGTATACCCTTGATAAAAGGAGGGATGGGGAGACATGATAGAAACTTTCATGTACCTCAAGGTAATCAACAAAGTCCAGGAGTGTGGCATCTTTCAGAAAAAGAGATGTATAAGAACAAGGGGGCACAATTTAAAGATAGAGGGGGAGACAGCTCAGGGGTAATGTGAGGAAATTTTTTTCATGGAGAGAGTGGTGGATGCATGGAACCGCCTTCCTGGGGAGGTTGTTGGGTCTAAAACAGTGGGGGAATTCAAACATGCATGGGACAGTCATAAGGCAATTGTAGTGGGGGGTGGCAGGAAGTAGGCTGTTAATTAACTAGAATCTGCAGCTTATCCAGTAGGTAGGGAAATGAACTGCCTGGGTGGGCTAAGTGGTCCTTATCTGCTGTCAAAGTCTATGTTTCTATGTTTCTGTGTACTACCACTGCACTGTTAGAATTCACTGGTTTCACACATCACGCACCTGACCAAGGCCATCTGGTAGAGGCTGCCTTTACTGACCTGCTGAAGGCCTTTGATACTGTGAACCACTCACTGCTACTTGGGCAATTATCGCTCGCAGGGGTGTTGAATGATGCTGTCAGCTGGTTCAAAAGTTACTTAGAAGACCATTTGTAGCAGGTCAAGATAAACAATGTCCTCTCCGAAAGGAAGCCAGTCCATTCTGGAGTGCCTCAGGGATCTATACCAGAGCCCCCTCTCTTCAGTATCTACTTGAATAACCTCCCATGAGCCTGTCATGAACAGATTCTGCTTCATGCGGATGATGCCATGATCTACTCTAGTAATCCTAGCCCTAACAGTCTCCGGGATAACCTTCAAAACAGTTTCTCAAAAATGGAAAAGTGGTTCAGCACTCAAAAACTGGTGCTAAACTATAAAACAAAACAAAGTGATGCTTTTCAACAATGCCCATAAGAAGCACAAGCCCAAACCCTTTTTCTTCACAAACTGTATTGGTACCCTTCTTGAACAGATCCACTCCTTCAAATATCTAGGGGTCACAGCTGATAGCTCACTCACCTACTCGCAACATATTGATAACGTAGCTCGAGCTGTCAACATAAGGATTGGCCTGCTCCACAGGCACAAGCATAGCCTCACTCTCAAGGCACTAAGAATAGCAATTTTCAGCTCTATCATCACCATCATCGACTATGGGCTGGTTGTTTATGGCTCTGCTTCTGCTACATCCCTTCACAGGATCACTGTTGCTCTTAAAGCATGCAGACTCCTTTCTGGGGCTGCTCGCCTCACACACATGTGTGACCTATATGCTCAGACTGGGTGGCTTCAATTATTCAGTCGGATCCAATATCAAACCTGCTAACTTGCCAAGAAGGCACACCTTGGTTTGTTACCCCCTTGAGTCCAACAGCTCCTTAGTCCTTGTCTCAGTCCCCAACATACTCGCAGCTTGGCAACTCAGGTCTTTACTGTTCCCAGATGCTGATGCTACACCACATTATGTCAGAGGTCTTTCACTTATAGACCCCCTGCTGGCTCAACTCCCTGGGTAGGGACATCTCTGCTGAGTCAAAACTCGGCCCTTTCAAACACCAAACTCTGACAACATCTATTAGCAAACAGTATATGTGACTGCCACCCTTAGCAGCCTTCTGCTTATGTTATCATTATACATATACCTTTCAGAACTTTTAACTCTTGGCACTTCATTTCAATCCTACCCTCAAGTCTTTTCCCCTCCACCCCTCACTCCTGCTTCTTCACTGCTCACGCATCTACAAGTTCTTCCCTTGCTCCTCCTCACCTTCCCTCTTCCATCCTCCACCCATTCTCTTATCTCATGGCACCTCTTTTGCAACTTCTTCCCCTCCTTCTCCCTACATTTCTCTCTCTTACCTCTCTCCCAACCATATTACTCTCTCGTTCTCTTGGGTTTTCGACAAGGCCTGCTAGGCTGCCCCCTCTCCTGACTAAACACCACCTCTTCTCCTTATACTATTAATTTGTCTTCCTCACCCTCACTTCACCAGCACTGCCCCTTCTCTCTGCACTCACCTAATTTCCCTCCATCCACCTCCCCATCCTCTCATCTCTCTCTCTATCCCCATTACCTCCTTTGCAACTCTGCTCCTTCCCTCTCCACCTCCTGTGCAACT
This sequence comes from Neoceratodus forsteri, assembly GCA_016271365.2. Lineage (NCBI taxonomy): Eukaryota > Metazoa > Chordata > Ceratodontiformes > Ceratodontidae > Neoceratodus > Neoceratodus forsteri. The sequence continues at coordinate 174,776,117 of CM028138.1, forward strand.
CATCTCCTTCTCCCTCTTGTTTTTCCCATCCCCCACCTTACACCCCATCACTTTCTCTCCTAAATTTTGACAAGGCCTCCCAGGCTGCCATCTCTTCTTGCCCACTGTACTGCTACATTGTGCAACATTCAGTACTGTTTTTATTGCTTTTGATGTATTACATTTTTTTAAGTATATTATTGATATCTACTTTTACTTATCTATTGTTTACCTTGTTTTGGTTTTGTACTACTGACCTGGAACCTTTGTAAATGAGTTATATTGCTCAAAGGTGTTGTAATCTAAGACTCAATAAATAAAAAATAAATAAAAATAATCATATACCCCCTCCTCTCTTCTCTACTCCAGGGAACACATATTGAAGTCCTCCAGTCTCCCCTCATATGACTTTTGGTGCAGCCCCTTCACAATTTTTGGCACCCTTCTCTGAACCACTGCTACTATTTCTATGTCCCTCCAGAGATATAGCCTCCAGAACTGGACACAGAACTCTAGATGAGGTTTCACCAGTGTTTTATACAGTGGCATCAACATCTCCTTCCATGTGTTGGAAACACCTCTCCTTATGCACCCCAGAATTCCGCTGCCTCTCCCCACAGCCTTCTCACATTGTTTGGCAACCTTTAGATTACCAGATATGATTACTCCCAGGCCCCTTTCCTGTTTGGTGGATGTCAGTACCTTCCCCCATGATGTACACCTCCCCTGCATTTCTGTGCTGCAAGTGTATGATCATACACTTCTTTGCATTGAATCTTAGCTGCCACACCCTTGACCGCAACTCAAACTTGCTTAGGTCCCTTCTCATTTTCTCTCCCCCTCCTGGAGTGTCAACCCTGTTGCAAATCTTTGTATCATCTGCAAAGAGACACATCTTCCCTTCCAGCTCCTCTGCAATGTTTCTTATGAAGACATAAAAGAGGACTGGTCCAAGCACCGATCCCTGTGGTACCCCGCTGGTCACTACCCTCTCTTTGGATTGAACTCTGTTCACCATTACCTTCTGTGTCCTATCACTCAGCCAATTTTTGAGCCACATTACCACCCTGGGACACACTCCCTGGCTGCCCAGCTTGTTTACTAGCCACCTATGTGGGACGGTGTTAAAGGTCTTGCTGAAATCCAGGTAGGTCACAACCACCACCCTTACCTGATCCACCTCCTTAGTCATCCAGTCAATGAAATCTATCAACTTTGTTTGACAAGAGCTTCCTGCTTTGAATCCATGCTGCCTCAGATCCTGCACTCTGTTGGATTTGAGATATATCACAAACCTTTCTTTTAGTAGTGATTCTATTAGTTTCACCACCACCGTGGTCAGGCTAACTGGCCTGTAATTGCCAGTCTCCTCCCTGCTCTCACTTTTGTGGAGAGGGACTACATTCACCCTCCACTAGTCCTTTGGTACCACACATGTTTCCAGAAAATTGTTGAACAGGGCTGTCAGTGGCACTTCCAGCACTTCCATGAGTTCTTGTAATACTCTGGGATGTATCCTGCCTGGATCTATGGCCTTGTGTCCTTTCAGATTAGTGAGACTGTATGTTTTTGTCACCTCAGATCATGATCAGTCCCTGGGTCTCCTCATCTGACCAATTTGCAATTCCTCACTCAAAGTCCATCTGCAGAATAAGGAAAGAATGGAATTTTAATAACTGCAATGTAGACATATGATGATGATGATGATAAAACTTTTATTTTTATACAGGAACATAAAGATTAGGACCAAAGGCCCTGTTTTCAACTAAAGTGCTGTGTTCTTTAAATACAAATAAATATAATAAAAACAACAAATACCATACAAACATCCTTAGTACAAACTATAACATACAATATACATACAGCAAATCTACACATTGTAAATCATCAACTTACTTAACAAATACAATCAGTCTGCAAATATTCCTTCAGTGTAATTTTAAAAATAGGCAGATTATGTTCCTTAAATGTATTGGTAGTTTATTCCAATGTCTAGCTATTTATTTTGTAACTTTGTCCCTCCAAGTTTATTGTGATATTTTAACATTGGAATTTTATCATTCAATTCCCTTATTGGGTATCTCAAATCCTTTGATTGATGGAACATAACAAATTTTGCTAGGGGATGATCATTTTTGGTGTTTATAATTTTATGACAAATGGTTAGCCAAATGTAGATTGTTTGTGCTTCTGGATTTAACCAATATAACTGATTATAAACTATACAATGATGTGTTCTATTTTTATCCCTAGTTATAAATGTACCCAGTCTGTAGTATACTTGATTTACCTTGTTTAATAATATTTGGGCAGAATTCATATAAAGGGTTGCTCCATATTCTAAAACTGGTAACAACATCTGCTTAATGAGCTTCCCTCTAACTTCCTTTGAGAATACTCCCGCCACCCATACAGCATCGAATAGCAACAATGACAAGGACAACAGTGAAGACATCAGCAGAAAATTATACTAACACACACAAGATGCAAAACAGGGGCTGAAAAAAACACGTACATGGAAAACAGAACACATCTGTGGTATGCCTTCCCCAGGTTTCACAGGCAGGGAGTGTGGGTTGGTGGGAAACACATGTAGCATTTGAATCATGATGGGTGGATGGTATGGTGTGGGTGTTGTATTCAGAGGGTCTGTAGCATTCACACAGCTGGAACAGGTACAGTATGCATCATACCCTTTACCAAAATCAAGCAATCATGATTGACACATGAGGGAGGGTATGGATGTTGGAGGGTGGCATTGTACTTTGTATGCTAAATGTTCCATGCCACAGTCCATGCAGTTATTTCCATGCATATTGCCATATTGCATATATGCATATTGTGTTTGTATTGCACATGGAACTTTGGCCACTTGTGTACAAAGGATGGTAACACACAATGGCACCATGACTCACATGCCTGCTGCTTTGTATATTATGGTGTGTCTGCAAAAGTGTTAGCAACAGTAATGTGCATGCTTGCTCCAGTTTCCCCACCGATACAGTGCATGGATGTCCTGTTAAGGACATTGGTGACTGTTTCGCTACTGGACACTGGGTCATACCTGCATTCAGTGTTGCACAAACCAGTTGGTTACTTCAAGGGCAACCAAAATGTCACTACCCAATAAAGGGCTTACTGTGACACAAAGGACTGGTGAGTATACATACAGAGGAATTCCAGCATGTACCTCCATGTGTTCTCATAGAGCTGCGAATGCACACCCTCACCACATCACATTACAGACCATGTGATAACTGTTCACGCACCCATACCCACGTTACCAACCCACAATGTGCATACTAGTAAGATATTCTGTTAATGCATTTGTCTCAATTGCCAGAGATGTGGCACAACCAATGAGACAGGAAAAATAAAATAAAGAAATCACAACTGGCATCCCAAACATGGCTAACACCCCTACCCATCTATAAAAGTCTTCTAGTCTGGCTGACAACTGACAATACAAACAATAAGTTAGGTGCACTTAAATGAACCTCTAGAAGTTTAGACCAGAAAACAAGGAAGAGTCTGGTCGAACAGATGGTTCTGCCAGCAATGGAGTATGACAACCTTATCTATAGGGCTGCAAGTAAACATATGCTGCAAAAATTGGATAAGGTTCAAAATAAGTTGGCTAGATTTATTTTAGGGTGTAGTTACAATACACACCATTGTGATATGTTTAGAGATGTGGGGTGGTAGACCCTTGAAACTAGAACTAGATTAGTATGGTTAAATCTCCTCCATAAGTACTTTGTAAAATTCCCTGCACATTATATTACGGTCACAGCCTTGGGCAAGAATGATACAAAAACTCCTAACTCAAATAGAACTGTGCATGAAAATATGATTAAAACTACTATCTGTAGAACTAGGTATGGGACTAAAACATTAACTTTATCAGGCCTCTGTATTATGGAATGGGTTGTCACATCATATGCATGCTACACTCTCCACTGGAGAATTTGCCTTCTTGCCGAAATCTACCTTATCTACAGTATATTAGTGTTAGTCAAGTCAAATGAGCTGCTTGTACAATTTTTTTGTACTATAGTTACATTGATACATAGACAGTGTCAGCAGATAATGGCCTATGGCCCACCCAGTCTGCCCATTTGAGCTTGTAAGTTCAGTTTATGTTTTCCTAGAAGTCTGTTGCCTCTTACCCCTGACCTCCAGAATTCCTTTGTCTATCCCATGCATTCTTAAATCCCGTGATTGTTTCAGCCCCCACCACTTCCTCTGGCAGGGTGTTCTACTTGTCCACCACCCATTCTGTGAAGAAATTCTTCCTCATGTTTCCTCTGAATTGTCCTCCCTCCAACTTCATCCCATGCCCTCTAGTCCTGGAACATCTTTTTCGCTTAAAAATAGTGTATTCTAGTGTATTCTTGCACCCTGTTCCTCCCTGTAAGATACTTGTATGTCTCTATCATATCCCCTCTCTCCCTCCTCTCCTCCAGGGAGTACATGTTCAGTTCCTTCAACCTGTCCTCATAGGACTTGTGATGCAATCCATGTACCATCTTTATTGCCCTCCTCTGAACCTTCTCTACCCTGTCTATGTCCTTATGTAGGTAAGGTCTCCAGAACTGTATACTGTACTCCAGGTGGGGCCTCACTAGTGTCTTGTATAGTGGAATTATGACCTCTCTTTTCCTGCTGGTGATGCCTCTGCCTATGCATCCCAGCATCCTATTTGCTTTACCTGCTGCCTTGTCACACTGGTTCCCTACCTTGAGGTCATCAGAGATGATAACCCCAAGATCCCTTTCCTGCTTGGTGCATGCTATATCCTCACCCCCCAACTGATATATTGTGCCAAGGTTTTTGTGCCCCATATGCATTATCTTGCACTTCTTTGCATTGAATTTCAACTGCCAAACCCCTGACCATTCTTCAAGTTTCTGCAGGTCGCTTCTCATTCTGTCTACACCCTCTGGTGTGTCTACTCTGTTACAGAGCTTTGTGTCATCAATGAATAGTGAAATTCTGCCTTCTAGGTCCTGCGCAATGTCACTGATGAAGATGTTGACTAAGACCGGTCCCAGCACTGATCCCTGTGGTACCCCACTGGTCACTCTTCCCTCTGTGGAGTGACAGCCATTTACCACCACCCTCTGTGTCCTGCCATTATATAAATCTATGTATATATTTTTTTAATTAGAACTCTATATAGTTACTAGGTATTATTCAAGCAATGTTGATAATTAGATTAGCACATGATGACTTAAACCACCCTTATAGTGGCCAAGAACTGTTGCTGTAGCCAATTTCCAACAGCTTTAAAGGCTGACAATGCTGGGAATTCACCAACAAACAAGGGGAGCTAGCTACATCCAAGGAAAAGCAAAAGCAATTAGTTTGACAGTCTTTCTGTTTGTAGCAGGCAAGGGGATTTGACATAAGCTTGTCATGCACAGAAAAGTGAAGGCACCACAACTCTGCTCCCCCCACACCAAGCACCGCTGGAATCGCTGCTCTTAAAAAAAAACACAGAGCGATTCTGAAGATTCCAAAGGTGCCACTGTGGAAATTCAGTTTCTAGCTGCCTGGCATTAGCTGGATAGGCTTTCATCATTTTGCCTGCTGCCCACAGACTGATCTTCACCTATGGTCTCCTTCTCTGGTTTGTAGGCCAAGCTCACCTGAAACAGGACATCACAAAGATGATTTAATGAATGACTTGGTTCCTTTTGCTTTTCTGGTACTGGAAAATGCATCTGTAGCTATTCCTGACCCTCTGATGCCTGTTGATATGGGTGGTGTTTTTGGATATGTTATCTTGGAGCGCTCTTTTCTTACCAGATTTGCACCATTAACACATCAGCTTAGGAGACTGGTTAAATTTTGGTTCTGCTCCTTCCCATCCCCTCCATTATTGATGAAAGACAGTCAGCATTGCTGCAATCCTGAACTCTGTTGATTTCGGTATGGCAGACAAGTGAAAACACTGTGATCAAGAATCTAAACACATGCTCCCTTAGTGCACAGCTAGTGGAATGTCCAGTCATCTCAAGTTGCTGCTGCTGTACATTCAAAAGTACCTGCCTCAGCATAGAGTAGTGGAATCACGTGGCTGATCTAATGAAAGTAGTGTCTCCAACTGATGCTTGTATGGAATGCTCAGATGGTCTCAGGATAACAGTGAGACAATCCATGAGATGCTACTGATCAGTTATCATCAATATAGATCCTCCTGTACCATCTCAGGTAATATGCACAAGGAGGTACTACAACACAATCTTGTACTCTTTGTACATGTACTCCAGCATGTAAAGTGTCAATTACCAACTGGAGAAGACTTCATATTTTAACCAGTGCTGAAGCAGGCCATTTTGAATTAGAAGGTGCTGAAGATGGTCCCTGACTTTTGCAGATCATGAAAAGTGCATGTTTTATGTTATGCACATAACCATGACTGCCTTCACACTAGGCTGCTCAAAGAAGTCTTGAACCACTAGGTTCAAGCAGTGTCCCATACAGGGAACCCTAAAATGCCCAAGCCAAGAAGAAATCAGCACCACTCAGATCCCTGAGTATTTTGTAAGCTCTTTTCACTATTTAAGTGGCCATAATAACTGACTCAATATTTCACTCATCAAGTTTATGCATGAGTAGTAGTCCTACATATGATACAACCCCCCCTTCCCAGTTTTTAGCTTTTGAAAACTGTGCAGTAGTTTAATATTAAAATGTTTATTTATCCATTTATTTATTTATTTTATTTATTTATTTCAGATTCGGATTAATACCTTTGAGTCCAAGACTCGTTTACAAAGGTTCCAGGTCACAGAGTTACATAAGACAAGAACAGAAACACATAGGTTACATTGGGTTGCAGTGATTACAAGTACATAAAATATGCAAATTACAATAGTCCAAGGTTAAACATTAGTTGTGGTCAGTCCTGGCCCTGGGCTTCTAGGTCCCTACATTGAGAGATCAGTAGAGAGTGCATAGGAGAGTGCTATAGGGATTATAGAAGTAGGATAAAAAGTATGGCCTTAGCTGAATAAGTGCATTGTATAGCAAGATATACATGGGTGATACTTGCCCAGTTGTAGGACCATCAGGGATGGCTGTGTTGGCTAGGGGTAGAAGGACCAGCCAGAAAAGGCATTGTCAAGACAACTCGTAGGAGTCCAGGGGTGCATAGGGGGAAGGAATGTGGATACTGGGGGGGATGGATGAGGTGGAGGTGAGGGAGGGGGAAGGTCCCAAGGGTGGTAAGGGGGGTAGGGGCTGGTAGATCGAGGGGAGTTGGCTAATGGAAGAAAGAAGGGGCAAGTAATAGGGTGAAGGTGGTGTTGGAGGGGGGGATATTAGCAGGTAATACAGGCAAACTGGAATGGAGGGAGTTAGGGTAAGGGCCTGGAGGAACTGCAACTGATTGTGCAGGAGAGAGGTTTTGATCAGAGAAGACATTTACAGACATTCTCACCCATCAGGCGAGTACGTAGGCCTTGTTTGAATTGGCTAACCTTACTCCTGTTAAGCAGGTCCTTAGAGAGTTTGTTGAACCACTTTGGTCCTTGGAAGGAGAGGGTTCTCTGTGCAAGGGTTGTCCTCTTAAACGGCACCACTAGCCCGCCTTTTGCTGCATTTTGGGTCCTAATGTTAGGTTGGGCAGTTACGAAAAGCTGGAGGTAGATCTATGGGTAAGTCCTAGCAAGGATTTCTTTGCAAGCAGACAATCCAGTGTCGAAGAGGGAGCCATCCAGTCTCATGATAGAGGGAACAGGTATGCGTCCAGTGATCCACCCCAAGAACTAGGCAACAAGCCTTATTAAGTAGAATTATTACCCTGTTAAGGACAGTGTCAGAGCCAGCCATATAGATAACAAGACAATAGTTTATGGTAGACAGAACTGAGCAGCTTGTTACCAGTTTAAGGGCTTCTGGGGTCATTGAGTGCTGGTGACAATAGAGGACACCCAGTTTTGCATTAGCAGTTTTGACAACCTGATCAACGTGTACTCCAAATGATAGGGTGTCATCAAGATGAACCCCAAGATATTTAAAGGAGCTAACCTGCTCCAGAGGGTCACCTTTGAGGCTCCTAATCTGCAGTGGCACGAACTTCTTCTTTTTTTGCTGTACAGAGAAGAGCATACTCTTAGGTTTTTTTATAGTTGAGCAGGAGCTTGTTATCGGTGAACCATTTTTCAAGTCTGTGGAAGCTGAGTTGCAGCTCAGCGGAGATAGAGACTTAGTTTCCCCCTTTGGCCAAGATTATTGCATCATCTGCAAAGAGCATGAGGTGTGATGGGCAATCAGCAGGTAAGGGGTTAATAAAAAGACTGAAGAGGAGTGGCCCTACAATGGACCCTTGGGGGACACCCAGGATCACTTCCCTTGGCTCTGATAGGATGCCTTTGATTTTAACTTGTTGAGTCCTGCAGGAGAGGTAACTGTTAAACCAAGTCACCATGTCATGTGATAAGCCTACAGAGAGTAGGTTTTGGAGTAGAAGTTGATGATTGTCAGTGTTGAATGCCTTCGTGAGGTCTATGAAGATAGACCCCACCGCTAAACCATCCTCAAAGGCATCGTAGATTTGGGAGGTATAGTCTATTAGTGCAGAGACTGTAGAGTGGTCTCTCCTAAACCCATGTTGCTGGGAACTCAGTAAGTTGTACTTAGACAGATATTCTGTGAGTTGGTCCAAAACCACTCATTCAAGGGCTTTAGAGAGAGGTGGGAGGATTGAGACAGGCCTATAGTTTGCCTGGTTGGTAGTATCACAATTCTTAAAGACGGGGTGACCTGCACCTCCTTCCACTTGTCAGGGAAGACACCTGTCCTTGGGGAGGTATTAAATACTTTAGTGATGGGAACAGCTATCTCATTTAGTACCAGAGTTAGCAGCTTCATATCAAGGAGGTCACCTCCCATCCAAGTCTTACTTAGTTCCCATTTAATGTATTTAATGGTTTTGTGCTTGTGCAGCAGCCTAAAGTAAAAGGGGAGTGCTTGTCGATGAACCCCTAACAGACAGTGGATGTGGAGAGGAAGGGGATAGATAGTCTCTGAGTTGTACCGTACTTAGGTCAGTAAAAACCTTGTTGAAGGTAATGCAATGTCACAAGGTTCTTGAAAAGACCCAGTTAAGGTGATGATTAACTCAAGGTGAGCTCTAGAAGCTTTCACTGTAAGAGATTTTACAGAGTCCCAAAACTGTCTACCATGATGCCAGCTCCTCTGTAGCAGGTCATTATAATAGGAGACCTTAGCCAGATGAATGAGGTTGGTGCATTTGTTCCTCACTGCATTGTAGGCAGTGATGACTGATTATTTGCCCATTGCTTTTGCCCTATGCCAGAGGTTGTCCCTCTGGTGCATGAGCTCGACGAGAGCCAGAGAGAGAGACAGGGGGCCTTGTGCCCCTTTAATTGTTTTAGTTTTGTAGGGGGCAAATATGTCACATGCCTTGTTAAATTTAGCAATGAAGTAGTTCAGGGCTTCATTGCTGTCCTGTGCCCTGTCCAGTGGGGACCAGTCAACAAGGTTAAGGTATTGTCTAAAGGCATTCAGTTGATGTGCTCTGAGCAATCTGTTTCTCATGACCTGGGGAGGACTTTTAGATAGTTTATTTGACCAGGTGCATGTGATAGGGGAGTGATCACTTTGTGTGTTGGGTAAGACTGTAACCTTGGAGATGTGCTCTGGGTTGGTGGTGAGGAGCCAGTGTATGAGCATACTAGTCCCCGTTTTGTAATTAAATCTGGTGGGTCGAGTTATCAGCTGTGTGAGGTAGAGGTCTGAGAACTGGTCATGGACAATGGATGAATCATTAGCCTGCCAATTGACACTGAAGTCACCAACAATGATGTGCTCCCAGTTTTGCTTGTACTGCTCTAGATTGGTGATTACCTGTTGGATTCCAGTAGTGTGGGTACTAGGCAGAATGTAGACAGCGGATAGTAAAAGCACTTTGTTCGTCTGCCAATGGTAAGTTTGAGGCTTGTTACTTGTGCTTCCTTAGTGTGGAGACTAGTGGGTAGTAGCTGTGCTCTGAGATCACTTTTGAGATAGACTAAGCAGCCACCTCCATGTTTGGATAGCCTATCCTGATGGTATACAGTAAAGCCATCTAGAGTAATAACATAATCACAGACTTTAGGGGAGAGCCAGGTCTCAGTGAGAGCAATGATATGTGGATTGACCAGTTCATCCCATGCCTGAAACTGCGGGATTTTGGGTAGGAGACTGAGTATGTTAAGATATACTGTTTTGATGTGCACCATTTTTATTGGGGGCTTGGTCCTGGGGGACCTGGATTTGGGTGCACAGTGACAGATATTAGTAGGAGCAGAAGTAGCAGTTTCCTCAGTATTCAAGACCAGTAAGTCCAGCCTTTAACAATATGTTCTGACCTATGGTGTTCGTGGCCATGTGTTGCAGCCACCAGGGTATTTCACAGTAGTAGAGCAGCCACAGGGATTTTAGGAATCACTGGAGGTATATATGTTTGGAGAGGTTGTTTCATGAATAGAGATGACCATGATTCAGTCTGAGTTCCCTTTGTAAAGTGAGCAATTTTTTCCAGGAAGTCTAGAAGTCCATCTGGGGGGTTGAGGCAGTTCTACTGACATTCTGTATGAGGTATAGTGTATAAAAAATTAAGTAGCAGATCATCTTGAGTATTTGGGTGACAGACAGCTGTGGTGGCCCCTGGGTGGCCAGTAGTTAAAATCGGGTGAGATGCAACCAATGGGAAGGAGCGGGAGAGGATGAAAGGGCATTTAATAGAGGCCGGGTTCTGGCAGGCTAAACTGTTGGGATGGTGATAAAAACACAAATAGCTCATAACAACCAACCATTGATTTGATCACAATAAGTTATGTCAGGTGCTCCTTGCTACCATAAAAAAATCTTCACTGATTGGACCCATTGTCACTAGTGGAAAAGCACATCTTTAAGGAATGTGGGTGAAGCCACAGATCAGTTTTGGTTAACAGATTAACCAGTTTGCTGCAGTGTGTGAAGCTACAATATTTGTTATCAGTAAGGTTGCAATGCTGCTGACAATACCCCCAATTTGCTGCCAGTGCACTTCTGAATGCCGCATTTTAATATTGCTAGAATTACACACTACCCCAGATATCTGTGGCCTGTGAGTCATCAAGCACATCTACAAGCTGCCTGATGTTTGCCTCTTGTCCTTATATCTGTTACTAAGTCATTATATGGTGAGGACAAATGCCAAAATTTATGGGTGACTGACCTTATGACTGTGTCATAAAGTTACAGGACAGTGCATGTTCAGAAGTATAGCTGGGATGGCACTTTCCATTTTAGACAGGTCTTTGCCATCAAGTGCCAGAACCCCACATTCTCAACAGCAACAACAACAACAACAAAAAGCTAGCACATCAATTGCAAACATCTCTGATGGTGCAGCATTGAATTCTTAAACATTGTCATGGTGAGGAAAAGTATTTTTATGTTGGCTGGCCCATGCACAAGCAACATCTTGCGGTAGTAGCACTTTCAGAGGTGTATCAGCATTGTGGCCAATGTAGGGGATGCTTTAGTGGGTGCGTCCCTCAGCCACCAATCAGTGAGTATGCAGGCGATGGCAGCAGTCTCAAGAGAGCCATGGATTTGAAATAAACCTGCTGCTCCAATGAGGTGCAGTTTTCTCACTGGAGTATCAGATGACAAGGCTCTGGTATGTGCCTTTCTTGGTGAAACATTGTAATAAATATGGTGGCTCCTGACGCCCACCACACAATCCCACAAAGCGAACATTGGGGATGCCCAATTCCCATGTCGGCATGTCCCCCCTAGTTCAATGCATTTGCTGATGGGTTGCCCAATCCCAATCAGCATCATGTCCCCCCCCACACACACTTTCTTTGCCGATGGGGGTGCCAAATCCCTGTCGGCATCATGTCCCCCCAAACTTGTGGCACAATGGGTGACCACCCCAGTGTGCCCCAAATCATTTAATTACCTGTAAATAAAGAAAACCTTCCCCTGATGTCCTTTTTTTACCTATAAAACAAAAACTTGTCTCTGTCATCCCACCACGCCCCCTGTCCTAACCCGCACCCACCATCTGAGCACCCCACCTCCCTGCACCCCCCTCACCCCTTACTTACCTCACAAGGGCCAGCACAGTGATCTTCTGTGGAGTGGGAACACATCTGAACTCTTCAAAAGCTGGCCAGGAATCGAACAAAATGTGGTAAAGCTTTATAATGGCAGGCAATGGGGGGTTTCAGCTTAGGTGGATATCACAGTAATTTTGGGGAATTTTGGTACCAGATTTTCAACATGGGGTTCTTGGGACCCCACCTCATCAACACATGTACTCTCATCTCATTACTAAGCCCCCAAAGGTGATTTCATTGTCACTGAGCGGAATCACCTTTTGGGACTGATTAATGAAATGACAGTGCCACTGTTCATGAGATGGGGTCCCAAAAAGCCCATGTTGCAAATTTGGTGAAAAAAATCCAAAAAATTGATTGCATTATGAACGTGCATTGTGCAGTTTCCACACACGCTCATAATTTCAACAATTTTTAATATTTTCACTCCAGATTTTCAACATTACTATTTTTTCACACCTCCTTAAGAACAGTACATCTGTCATTTTTCATATCCTGCCTGAAACGTGTTTTCTCACCTGTGGCGTGTAATGGCACGGTCGCTGTGGGAAATCAACATTTGGGACAGATTAACAAAATCACAGTACCACTGTTCAAGAGGGGGAGGTCCCAAAGTGCCTATGTTGAAAATGTGGTTAAAAAAATCCCAAAAATAATTGTTATGAGCGTGCATTGCACAGTTTCTATGCATGCTCGTGACTTCAGCAATTATTCATATTTTCACTCCAGATTTTCAACATTGCAATTTTTTTACACCTACTCATGAACAGTACAGCTGTCATTTTTCACATCCTGCCTGAAATGTGTTTTCACACCTGTGATGCCAAATGGCACAGTCGCTGTACAAAACCACCTTTCAGCTAACAAACTGATAGTGCCACTGTTCATGAGGTGGGGGTCACAAAATGCTCATGTTGAAAATTTGGAGTGAAAATATTAACAAACACCCAGGGCATTAGGGTTTACAACTGTAACACCCCACCTTGTAGAGACTGACAGGTGTCAGGGGTGTGACCTGAGATTGTCAGCCGTAATGCGCACACCATTCTACCTCCACCCTCACCCTGCAGTCAGTGACAGGCATCAACGTGTGCCTTGGAGTCATTGGCCCCAAAGTTCAGCCCATTCTCCTATACTGCACCCATCTCAGCGTATATCCTTATGGAATGGGATGAGTGTAAGGCCCGAAGACCACAAGGCACACCACAACACTTCTCAGTGTCTGCAGGGTAAGGTTAGGTGAAATGGTGCAAGCATTATGGCCAATGACCCAAAGGCACACCCCAATGCCTGTCAGTCTCTGCAGGATAGGGGTGGGGCTGGTGTCAGTTTACTACTTCACTGCCATTCCTAAAATGCATCTCTCTAACTCCTGCACTACCAATGCCAATGCCAGCAAGACAACATTCAGCATTGACAAATGCTTGCTTGAGTCATGCCATTACTCTCTAAAGTCATCTGATATAGCTCTGGGATGCTGGTCTGACTTTTCTTTTTGTCAAAAAGCCTGGCCCAACAACCTGAGATAGTGTGCCACTCACTGTTGTTTTTTTTTTTTGTTGTTTATTTGTTTTGGAAACTGCTAAGCAACTTGTGTGATGTTACTAGTTCTTCTTGTACTCTTGAGGTTTTCTTGAGTTTCTCTAGCTGGATTTTTGGCTGTTGCCTGATTCTTCTTGCTGTTCCAAATAAAAGGAATCCTTATCATCTATTTCCTCCTCCTCCTCCTGTTCTTCCTGATCCTCCTCCCACTGCTTGCTGCCTGTCTTCGCATGTTGCTAACCTTTAATGCTGCCACTGCCATTGCTGACTTCTACTGTTTGAGCCAGGTTTACATATGCCTTTTAGTTCAGTGTATCCACTGACCCCTTTGACCCTACCTGTGTTCCTTCCTTTCTTACCTCTTCTCACTCTAGCCTAACACATTCTACAAATGACAACTGTGTAATCCCCCACACCCAACTAAAAAAAATCTCAGAGCAATTATTTTGATCCCTGACTTGGGTCTGGATATGTGTGTAGTGCAGGGGGTCTATTGCCAAGGCATTTTGTTTTCCACCATTCTGCAGCTGCAGAGATTTCTGTGGAAATTTAATGTAAACTGCAGAATATTATTCTGCAGTTTACATAATCTGAGGAATATTATTCCGCAGTTTACGTAAACTGAGGAATATTATTCTGCATTTTACATAAGCTGAAGAATATTATTCTGCAGTTTACACTGACTTTTCAGTGCAACTGAAGAAAAGTATTGCATGATTTATATAACATTCTGCAGAATGCTTTTTGGATTTCAACAACATTTTAAACAGGTTCTGAAAAAATATTTTGGAACAGCACCTGCCCCTTAATTTTTTTTTGAAATTCAACAAATTTTATTCCATCTCCTGCGGCCATAAAAACAGCCCATTGTTAACAAGGAACAACAAGAACAAACAGTATATAAAACTATGCCGACATGGACAAACATATAAAAGACAGTCCCCCTCCCCCCATGGTATCAGCATATTATATTAAAGATCGTGCGCTAGACCATGACACATACATACTTCTATATAGAGTATTAAGTCTGCAATTTACTCCACACTTTTTCATACTTCAGTAGTAGATTGTTAACACAAGCAATGATCTTTTCTACTGACAGATTGGCTAGGAAAACCTAGTCTAGTCTCAGTATCTAGCCAGTGCCGAAGTATTAATTTTTTAACTGACATAGCTATTAATGCCAGATGATATTTCCGTTTGGAAACTGAAATGTGGGAATAGTCCCCAATTAGACAGACTGCAGGTTCTATGTGTTCTGCCACTCCTAAGAAGTGGTCAGCCTTTTGTTTTATAAGGGTCCAAAGCTGGAATACCTTTTGGCACTCCCAAAAAATATGCTGCAGGGACCCCTCTTCTTGCCTACAACATGTACAGACTGAGAAGGGAGACTTGCCCATCTTGGCTAGTCATACTGTGTTAAGATACATATTATTAATAATCTGACACTGCATTAATCTCAACCTGTCCTGGGATATAAATCTGTAGGTGTCTGCCCATATCTTGGACAAATTAAGTACTCTCTCTGGAAATTGAGCATTCCAGTTGTTAGAAGAACCATCCATTTGCGGGCACGCCTCCATGAGGAGCTGACTATAAATATTAAATACTGCATTCAGCTCTACTGCCGCCATAGTAAGTGATTGCAGGAACCTACCTTGCTCATCCACTGATCGGGTTACAAGAGATTTAAGCAACATATGTCTAAGCTGATATACCTTAAACCCTGATTGTTTTCCCAGATTATAGTTTTTAATAATATCTTCAGTGGACAGAATTTACCCATTGTGCAGCAGGTCACTTACTCAGGCTTCCTTTATCTGTTGTATCCATGATGGCTTAACACAAGTGTCTCCAGTCTTGAAATTGGGATTATTTACTATGGGCTGATTGGGATCCTGCGTGTGTCTGTATGACAAAGATGCACACATTTGGGAGTGAATTCTGACTGTGTCCCTATCGGCTGTTGAATGTTTTGACAGGAGATGTTTAATGGGGATATGTAGTAAGGTTTCAGGAGCCAGCCCCTGCCCAGCTATCAGAACCCTTTCAAGTGTAAGCCAAAAGGGTATGTATTGATTTGCATCAGTCAATCCTTCCAGCACCATCCACCTCAAATATTTTGCCAAGTTGCTTGCCCAATAATACAGTTTGAAATGTGGCAGCTTAAGCCCTCTGTTAGTCTTGGGGACCACTAATTTGTGATAGGCTTGTCAGGCTCGTTTGCCCTTCCATATAAAGTTAGAAATCAAGGTATGTACTTTTGAGAACCAGGTATATGGTAGCCATAAATTCAGCACATTAAGGGGATAGAAGATACGAGGCAGAATGTTCATTTTAACTAAGTTTATTCTGCCTCATAGCAAGATTGGTAGTAACCACCACCTCTCTAAATTCTGTTGAATAACTTGAAGCACAGTGTCCAAATTATACACTTTCAAGAGCTTTGTTTCTCTAGCTAAAGAAATTCCTAGATATTTTAATGTTTTGGTTACCCACTTCAGCCCTAAGTCCACCATGTCTTGCTTATGTATGGTTGGATTAAGAGGGGAGATTGTTGACTTCTCCAGATTTAGTTTGCAATTAGAAAACTGGGCAAATTCCTGGATCACATGCAAGACATAGCTAATAGAGTCCTTAGGTTTGGAAAGATGGAGAAGTATGTCGTCAGCATATGCTGAAATCTTACATTCTTGACATTCTTGACATTCTATTCCTATTGTTATCCCTTGTATCCTGGGTGCCAGCCTTAACTTAGTCAAGAGGGGCTCCAAATATAAATTGAATAGGAAGGGGGACAATGGGCACCCCTTCTGTTTCCAGAAACCAGAATGAAAGATGAAGAGAGAGCTTTGTTGCAATATATCCTGGCACTAGTTTATTATAAATGGCCATGACCCACTGCATAAAGAGGGGAAGTAGACCAAACCTGAGCATGGCCCAAAAAAGAAAACTCCAATCCACCCTATCAAATACTTTCTCCACATCCAGGGACACCAAAACCATAGGAGTAGTGCTTTCCCCATCCACGGAGAATATGTGATCCAATTTACTCAGATGGTCTACTGACGACCTTCCGACCATAAAGCCCACTTGTTCCATACCTAGCAGGAAGGGTAGTACCTGACTGAGTCTATCCACCATAAACTTAGTTAGTATTTTAATATCGCTATTCAATAACAAAATCAGTCTGTAGCTCGACACCTGCTCTGGGTCCCTCTCCTCCTTGTGCACTACGACAATCAGATCTTTGAGACGACAGGGGTCCTGACAGTCTCCTTTCAAAATAGTTTGGAGATAATTTCTTACTAAATACCTTGTAAAAGTTTGAGGAGAATCCATCCGGGCCCGGGGCTTTATCTAGGGGTAGTGCACAAATCATTAATTGTATTTCTCCTTCTGTAAAGGGGGAGGTTAATTGGGATTGTCGCTTGGGAGTGAGGGTAGGTAGAGGCAGATTGGCAAGGTATGTGTGTATCTGGGCCTCTGAGGGTGGGTCAGGTCTGTCACTATAGAGTTGTTTGTAAAAATATTCAAACTCTGAAACAATGCACTTAGTATCCATCTTAAGGGATCCATCTCTGGATGAGCAGATTCCCTTAATGATTCTAGACGCTTCTTGTTGCTTCACCCATAGTGCCAATAAGCAATCCGCTTTCTCCCCTTGATCGACATAGGAGGATCTTGATTTTAGTATAGCCTATTTGGCCTGTTCCCCAATTGAATCATTATATCTAGCCCTTAGCTTTATGAGCTGTCGATGTGAGTCTGGGGAAGATGATGAAATATTTTTTTCCAGTTCCCTAATTTGTCCCAGAAGTTTCGTGACCTGGATCTCCTTCTTACATTTCCTTGTGGTGACAATCCTTATAAATTCACCCCTTAGTACACATCTTAGGGCCCCCCACTGTAAGTCAGGCCAGCCCATGGAGTTTAAATTATCCTTGGTGTACTGTCTAATGCATTGCTTGATCCTCTCTACCACCCAGTCATCCTTCAGCAACCTATTGTTTATTTTCCATACTGTTTCTGAGTGATGGGTGGGTGATAGTGATAGAGTACAAGTCACCAGGGAATGATCCAAAATAACTTCTGGGGAAATTTCACATTCCACAAGGCCTCCAAAAGCCACTTACTTATTAAAAAGTAGTCTATCCATGATGAAGTCCCATGAACCAGAGACCGAAATGTATATTCCTTCTGGGTGGGGTGCAACACCCTCCAAGGACCACATATTCCCAGTTTATCTATTAGGTCCCTGACAGCCCTTTGAGCAGGGGATAGACCTGTTCTCTATCTGCCGGTCCTGTCCACATCCGGTGAAAAGGGCAAATTCCAATCCCCTCTGAGCAAGATCGGTGTGGACAGGAACGGCAGCAGAGCATTAAGCAACTCCATAGAGTATGAGGGTGAGTCGGCATTTGGTCCATATATTGATCCAAGTACTATACCGGAATTGTCTAGGGAGCCAACCACCAATACATACCTGCCCTGTGGGTCTCGAATGCACTGATTGCACTGAACTCTGGGGGACCTGACAATCGGAATGGTGACCCCCTCCACTCTGTGTGTGCTCACCCCTGCAGCATAGACCTGACCTATGTGGAGTCTACGCAGCAGGGCAGCTTCAGTTACCTGCAGGTGGGTCTCTTGTGGAAAACTTATTTGTCCTTTAACTGCTCGAAGGTGTTTTAATATTTTATACCTTTTATGTTTATTGTGTGCCCCTTTTACTTTCCATGAATTCACTTTAAAGCAATTAGCCATTTCTAACTGGTGACAACAGTGAGATAATGCGACAAACAAAGTGACCTGCCCTTTTGCTGATACCATGGCATCTTCCCCCCTCCCCCCTTTGTTACCCCTAGAAAACAGCGAAGACCTCATTACCCTCCACTTCCATACCCCCATGCTTCTTCTGAAGTGAAATTCCAGATAGTGATGTGTAATAGTTGCCAAGCCTAACCACTAAGCTGTAACCAAGACCCCACAAATTCAAGATCCCAAAATGTAATAAGGTACCCTCCTTTGATTTGGTGCATGGTGCTGCCAATCAGAGAAGTTGAAAGCCCCCATCCCCCACTCCCCCCAAGAAACAAAATATCTACATTTTAAGCAGTTATCAAATATAACTAAAAAAGTATCCCCTTTCCAGACAACAGTGCTGATGTAGGTACTTTAAAAACATGGATATGAAATTAACAAAGTATGGAGACTACTAGCGAGTTTCTTATGTTGACCACAGATTATGCCTTGCTGTGGCTATTAAGTCTTATAGTTCTGACTCAAAGTGATGCCAAAGTGTGGAGATTAACATTTCAAGCCATGCTACTTTGAACTCAGACATTAAAGGTAAATCCCTACTGGCGAGTCTAAGAGGAGAGCTTGGCGAGGCTGTTGAGTTGTAAATGTTCAATTGTTACTTTAAGTTGTTGCGGCAGTGTGCACATTCGTGTGTTAGAGTTCTTGCATCCCGTTCGATGCTGCACACGTTTGTGTCACTGTACATTACGATCAGTACGGGAGATCAGTAACCTGATCTAATCCGGCATTGTACAACCCTGGCACACACAGATCTCTTAAAGAAACCATCCAGTTCAGTCCAGTACTGTTGCTTCAAACAATGTATTCAGGCTATTAGATTCCGCTCTATTTGCAGCAATAGTGCTCAACACATGAGGGAAAAAAAACTAAGCTGACTGACGTCAGTGCAGAGCAGTAGGGGAGTTATTAGCTGGAAAACAAAAGTAATACAGCCTGGGGATATGTGTAGTATGTGGGAAAATCTGGACTCACTCTTGCAGAGCAACTTCCCTCATAAATTCGATAGAGCTGGGGCAAACACTTAGTTGAACCTTATGTGAATCACCCTGTTCATTCTCCCAGACATTCACTTTTTAAAAAGCTTGGGGCGAAGGCTCTGCAATTCTTGTACTGCCTGGTCATTAGACTCAAAGGAGTGCCACTTCTCTTGCACTTTAACTTGCAGTTGGGCTCGGTATAGCATACGACAGCGGATTCGAGCAGGGATCAGGCTTGAAACAGTGCAGTGGAAAGTGCCCTGCTTCTGTCTCACAGATGCCGGTAGGTCTTGAGAAATCCTAGTTTTATGGCCTTCCCACATAACAGCTTGGATGTCTCTCACTTTTGCGAGTACATGCTGTTTATCCAGAAAATTAAGCAGTTTTAGCAGGAACGGCCTAGAAGGTGATCTTGGAGCTGGTTTAGGGCGCAACGCCCGATGCGCATGCTCCACGATGTAGGAAGGACCATTGGGTGAAGGGCTTGCTATTTTTTCTAATAATTTCTGGGTAAACTTTATCAGCGTAGAGCCATCCTCCTCTTCTGGAGGCCCCAGTTAACAAAATTGTTTCAGCGGCTACGCCTTTCGAGGTCCTCTATTTTAAATTTCAGTTTATTCAGTTGCCTTTTCATTTATATGAATTCCGGATCCGTGGTCGACTTCCATTTTTCTAAAGATATGGTGTGCACGTCAGTGTCTCATCCTCGGTGGGAGACATCTCCCAACTCTTTTTTGAGAGAAGAGATTTCTGAGGTGATCAAGGTTAGTGTGTCTTGCAGTGCTTTCCTTTCTAGGAGAAAGCATTCCTCTGTAAGTGGTGCTACGGTTGCCTTGTTAGATGTTACCGGGGCAGACTTGGTAGGTTGCTGCACAGATTTTTTTAGCGGCCTTGTCTGGTGAAGATGGGGGTGTATGTCATGGGAGCTCCAGTTTCATTGTCACTTCCATCGTTGTAGGGAACTTGCTTGCAGGCAATGAGGTAACTGCTCAAGCGCCTACTCAATGCTCTTTAAATTTTAACATTACAGAGGTTATATTAATGAAGAAATTAGTTATATTAGAAAGAGGGAGAGCGGGAGCGAGACAAACGAGCTGCTTCTTTTCAGTCAGACATCATGTGACCCACCTGCCCATTAATTTACCTACTTGTGCTTTACCTTAAAATCCAAAATAAGCTGGCCCAGTGTAATGGTAGGCTGAGAATTGGTTTCTACACTGGCGACCCAGGTTCAGGAATGGTCCAGGGTCACTCATGAGGCCACCTGAGGGAAGGAGAACTGAGCATCCACAGATAGCCCTCCTCCTTCATGGAGGGGGGATGGTGCATACTGCCTGTTCGCTGCCACCTAATGGAGGCTAGGTGCTGCAGCAGTGGTCACTTCTTAGATGGCCAGGTGTAGATTCTGAATGCATATGTCATCTTTATGCCACACATCTTCACCATGGCATGCATTCTGACCACAGGAGCATGACAAAAACAAGATTAAGAAAACACCAGCCAGGATGTCCTCATATAAAATAGATTTTAGGCTTAGTTTTTGTTCCCCATTATTCTTTCATATGGAGGACTCCATTTTGCGAACATATGAGCATACGAAGTTGCCAGCAAATAAAGGCCTTCTGGTCTATCAAGTCTCCTCGATTGCACAGCTATGTGGCAAAAAAAAAAAGCAAAAGCAAGCTCGGCTCACCAGTGGCACAGATAAACCAACAAGCTAGGTTCCAATAAGAGGTCATTCATTAATGATAAAATGAACAAACGTAAACTGACTGCATAGCAAGTGCACCCCTATCCACAAACGGGCGTGCTCGATGTTTCGCATCGCTCTGACGTTTTTCCAGATGTGGGGGCTTGTTGGTCACCTCCACTATTTATAATGCCCATACTGCAAAAAGCAGTTACCATTTAAAGTGACAGACCCTATATAATAACACACATATAAGGACATGTATGTATATGTATATACATACTAACACCATAAACAAGTGAATGTGAAAGACAACAAAAAAATCCTATACTATGTAATAAATATATAGAATATGAGAAATACATAAATATAACAAGATAAAAAATATCTCTATAATCATCAATCTTGAAAGCCAAACCATATATAGGTATATAAGCATCAAATGGTGCCATCTAATAGTCAAATAGTATAGTATAGTTCCACCACTCTCTCAGTGAAGTAGTGCTTCCTGCTCTCCCACCGTACTTCCCCTCCAGCTTCCACTCATGCCCCCTTGTAGTTTCCCCCTTCTTAAGCCTGAACACCTCCTTGGCTCCACCCTTATTTATCCCCTTTACATACTTGAAGACCTCTATCATGTCCCCCCGTCCCTCCTCTCCAATGCATACAGCTTGAGTTCTTCTCTCCTCATAGGTCCTACCCTCCATGCCCTGTATCATTCTTGTTGTCCTCCTCTGGACCCTCTCCAGCAGTGCTATGTCTTTCTTAATGTGAGGTTTTCCAGAATTGCACACAGTTAACAGGGCATATACTATTTTTTACGATATTTTAAGTGAGGCTTTAAATAAGCATGCACCCTTGGTTAAGGTGCGGGTCAGGAGCAGCACCTGCCGTTGGTTCTCGCCTGAACTCAAAGCTTCTCTGTTTGAAAGGGATACTTTATGGAAAAAGCCCGAAGAAGCAAGAACGCTCAGATTGGTGTCTTTTTAAGAGCAAGTGCACCAAGTTGGTCAGAGCAGCCAAGGCCACCTACTATTGTTCAGAGCTAGCCTCTGCCTCAAGAAATCCTTCAAAGCTCTGGAAAACATTAAAAGACATGTCTGGACATGCACCTGGTAATTCCGTGCCAGCAAAAATTAAGTCCAGTGGCAGCGTTATTGCTAACCGATCGGAGATATTGGAAGCCCTCAATAACCATTTTGCAATGGCAGGGCTAGCATTTGATACTTCTCCTGTCAATGACCTCCGCAGTGCTCAGGGCCCACCAACCCACAAGTCCCCCTCTACCGAGGAGGCCTTCTCACTCCTGCCTGTCTCTCTAAAAGAGGTGGAAGACCTACTGCTGCAACTGGACACCAGGAAGGGAGCAGGCTCCAACTTCATAGAGCCATACTATCTGAAATGTGGCTACCATGTGCTTGTGGTGCCAGTCACCCACCTATTCAACATGTCACTCTCCCAGGGTAGCCTCCCCCCTCAATGGAAAATAGCCCATGTCATCCCTCTATTAAAAGCAGGTGACCCCTGCGATCTAAATAATTACAGACCGATCTCCCTCCTCCTCCTCCCCATCCTGTCTAAATTACTAGAAAAAATAGTGTGTGGCCAGCTAGGGGTATACTTAGAATCCAGAAGCCTATTAAACCCAGTTCAGTCTGGATTCAGAGCAAAGCACAGCACCATAACAGCCCTAGCTGAGGTGACCAATGATTGGCTCCTAGACCTTGACAACAAGAAGCATGTCTGTGCTGTTTTCTTGGATCTTAGGAGGGCATTTGACACAGTCGATCACAGCTTGCTTCTTTCCTCCCTAAGCACCTTTGGCCTGAACCATAAATCTATATGCTGGTTTGCAGATTACCTCGGAGAACGGAAACAGCAGGTTAAAGCTGAAGGTGATCTTTCTCCATTAAAACCTATGTGGAGTGGCGTGCCCCAGGGCTCTATCCTTAGTCCCCTCCTCTTTGCAGTCTGCATTAACAACATCAATGACCCAATCAAAAAAGCCAATATTCACTTATTTGCGGATGACACTGTACTGTACTTGAGTCGTCCCACACCGGAAGCAGCCTGTGAAGACCTCCAAGCTGAATTTAACCTTCTACAATACCAGCTCATAAACAAAAAGCTTTTGCTCAATGCAAAAAAGACAAAAGCCATGCTCTTCTCCCCCTCTTTACATGTGGCAATTCCTGCTGGGGGGGTGGGAGTTGTCCCACAAATTACCACTGTTCTTGGAGAAACACTAGTGTATGTAGCTAAATTCAAATATCTAGGAGTTTGGCTCGATCATAAACTTTCCTTCGCTGACCATCTCGAAGAACTACAGAAGAAACTAAGGCAAAGATTAGGACTATTCTACAGAATTAATCACCTGCTCACAAAGGAGGCCAAGATTCAACTGGTTCAAGCTACCTTCCTATCTTTAATAGATTACATGGGCCGGCTCTACTGCCACTGCACTGCCTCTGCACTGGCTAAGTTGGACACCCTCTACCACAGAGCTATCAGGTTCATTACTGGCCTTCCACTTTCCACACACCACTGCTCCCTGTACTCTTCATTAGGCTGGACATCCCTTCACTATAGAAGGAATAGAAAAACCGCCCTATAGGCCTTCAGGGCGGTGACCAACAAGCTCCCCTTATATGTCTCAGATTGTATTCCCCGGAGTGTGTTGGGCACCTACGCTTTAAGGAGCTATTCCCTAATTTCCCTTCAAGTTCCAAGGGTCAAAACTCGTTTTGACAAAGCTGCTCTAAGCTTCTCTTTACCCACATTGTGGAACAGTTTACAAAGAAACTTGAAGCTGAGCTGCCCTGTTAGCCTGAATATCTTCAAGGCGCTCTACGATCACTACATGAAAGCACCTTGCAAATGTTTTCCTCACTGTTAGCCCACTAATTCCGCAACTCCCCCTTTCCATCCTGACGCTCGCCATGTTTCTACCTCTGGCTCTTACTCTTTCCCTATTAACTCTTCCTGTTGCACCCACCCTTCCCTGTCCACTCCAGCCTGGCTAAAGTCCCACCCCATCCATAGCAATGTAACAATTATCTACCCCTCCTCCATCATTATCATAATAAACAAGTACACGACAGCCATCGTCACTTTCTGTGGTTTTAGCTCAATTTTTCCCCCAGTCGTCAGTAATATATCCCTCGTCTTCTTTACCTCTCTAACCTGCCACCCCATACACGGCCTCTTTCCCCTACATGTGTAGTTGCCGGCTGCCTCACTGCCTCACTCAAAAGATCTCTGCTTATAACCCCTGTATGCCTATGGTTGATTGTACATCTGCTGACTTCTTCAATTGTAAAATAATGCTGTTTTGTTTTTTATTTATTACAACCTTGTACTGTACTGTATACACTGTATATACTTTTTCTTCCTTGTATACCTGCTTCTGTACTGTACTTTGATGTATTCATGTCCAGGTCCACCTTGTAAATGAGTCTTGCTCAATGGTGCCCACCTGGATAAATAAAGATTTTGGTTGATTGATTGATTGAGTACTCAACGTGTGGCCTGACCAGGGCATTATACAGAGAGAGGATCACCTCCCTCCTCCTGGAGGTAATCCCCCTGGTTATGCATCTGAGTATCCTGTTTGCTTTTGCTGTGGCTCTTTGACAGTTCTCAGTGTTATTCATTTTGATGTCCACCACTACTCCTAGATCCATCTCACCTGTTGTGGCTTGTAGTGTGACCCCCCCCCAGAGGGTATGCGTGGCCCAGGTTTGTGACCCCCAGATGCAGCACCTCACATTTCCCTGCCTTAAACTTCAATCCCCACTTCCTTGACCACCTCCCTAGGATATTCAGGTCCCCCAGGAGGGCCTCTATCCCCCTCCTCCTCGTCCAACAATGCTCCCAGTTTTGAGTTGTCCACAAAGAGACTCAGTCTACTCCTAACACCCCTCCCTATGTCTGAGGCATGGGCATTGAACAGGAGTGGCCCCAGGACCGAACCCTGGCAGACCTCACTGGTGACCCTTCTGGGTGAGGTGACTATCCCGCCAACCACCACTCTCTGTATTCGCCCTGTAAGCCAATTTTCCACCCACCTGAGCAACTGCACCCTCCACCCCGTCCCCCCTAGCTTTGTTAGCAGGCTGTTATTGGGTACCGAATTGAACACCTTACTGAAATCCAGATAGAGGATGTTCACCGGCCTCTGTCAGTCCAGGGCACCAGTCACTCAGTCGTAAAACTCCACCAGGTTGGACTGGCATGACCTTCCCTGATCAAAACCACGCTGCCTATCATCCAGGTGCCTCAACCTTTCCAGCAGCCCCCCCAAGCCTCTTCTTGATAATGCCCTCCATAACTAAACCTACCACAGACTTTAGGTAAACAGGCCTATAATTTCCCAACTCCTGTCTGGATCCCCCTTTGTGGATGGGCACCGCATGAGCCACCCTCCAGTCCTGAGGCATCCACCCTATCCTCAGAGAGATGTTGAAGAGTGCAGCCAGTAGAGCCACCAACACATCTGCCATTCCTTCAGTACCCTTAGATGCAGCCCATCTGACCCAGCGCATTCTCAGTCCTTAGCAACCAGAGGGCCTCTCTCACCCTATCCACAGTGATTTTGCTCTCCCAGCCCTCCTCCTCCTCATGCTTCCGCCCATCCCCCACTAAATTCAGCCCATCCCCTGCCCTAGCCCCTTCCAATACTTCGGACTCTGACTGACCTCCTGATTCTGCAGGCTCCCATTCCCTTACTTTGGGATGTAAAGACTGAGGCAAAGTACTCATTTAGTACCTCTGCTTGTTCCCCTGTTTCCTGAGCTCATCCCTCCCCAGACCTAATCCTGCTGATCTGTGCCCTCACTTTTCTTTTCTCCCCTATATATCTGTAGAACCCCTTCCGGCCTCCAGATATCGTCACGTCAGTGTCAGTGGCTCAGTAGGTAGCACACTCGCCTCTGAGGCCGGGAGATCAGAGGGCTGTGGGTTCAGTTCCCACATCTGGCGCTTGGGTTAATATCCCAGTACTGACACTGTAGTGCAGCATGAGAGGGGTGCTGCACTTCTGAGGTGCCGTCTTTTGGATGAGACGTTAAACTGAGGTCCCATCTGCCTGGATTGGTGGTAGTTCAGGTGGATGTTAAAGATCCCATGGCACTTATCAAAAAGAGTAGGAGAATTTCCCCGGTGTCCTGGCCAAATATCCCTCATTCACTAAAAATACCGCCGACAGCTTAATCTGGTTTAAGGTCAATTGCCATTCATCTGTATCCCCCTTCCTCAGGTCGTGCCTGAAAATAGGCAGGATTTGTCTAGTGCATTTACCCGGTCAACAAAAACTAAATAAAATACAATAAAATAAATAAATAAATAAATAAATATCCCTGGCCAGATTAACCATTCTTGCCTTGCCCCCCCACCACCTTATTGATAACCTCTTGAACAATGGTCATACTCTTCCCCTTACCCCTTGAGTGTTTTAAGCATGCATAGGCAGCCTTTTTTTCCCTCACTGCCTCCTGCACCTCTCTGGTCCACCAACATGGCTTTCTGGACCTACATTGCTTGTGCCTTACCTTTGTGAAGGACCTAGTAGCCTCCTGCCCCCCTTCCTAATGGTCTCCCACAAGCTACCAGCATTCATGTCCAGCCTTATTTCATCCAAGCACCCACTAAGAATCCTTCCCATGCCCTCAAAGTCTGCACCCCTGAAATCTGTTACTACAGTGTTAGTGCAATTTTCCTCTCCCCCTAGGTACAGAAGAAACCAGACTATGGTGTGGTCACTACCTGCCAATAGGCTGTTCACCTCCAGGCCCCTTATCTGGTCACTGTCTGCTAGGACATCATCCAGTATCTAGTTCTCCCTAGTAGGCTCCCCCACATGCTGTACTAGGAAGGCATCCTGGAAGACATCCATCAACCTCTACTCCCTGGCCACCGAGGATGTCATGGTGCCCCAGTCTGCCACCGGCATGTTCAGGTCACCCATGACCATCACCCTGCCTTTTCCGAAACCACAATGACCCCTGATGTTATCAGCCAGATAATCCTCCTGGTCCGCCCCATTGCGGGGGGTCTGCACACTACCCCTATTTTTAGTCTTTTACCCCTCCTCATTTGCAGAGTTATCCAAATTGCCTCCACATCCCCCCCACAGCCGCCTCAACTCCACAAACTACTATGTCATTTTTAACTATCAGCACCATCCCCTTACCCACTGCCCTAACCTTCCTAAACATTGTGTAGCCCACTAAGTTTTGGTCCCAATCATGCCTCTGGGTGGCCCATGCCTTGGTAATTTGCTGCCATGTGTGCCGCTCCCTCCACTAGCATTGCCTGAAGCTCTGTCATTTTATTGCCCATGCTCCTGGCATTGATCAGGATTGTCTTCCACCCCTACCCCTCAACATTCCCCAGTCTTCTTTGTCCAGCGCAGATCTCTGTCTCACTTCCCTGCACCACTCCCCCTGTTTTTCAATGCTGCCTATGGCTCCCTTTGCATGCCCTAGTCCTGACCCTTTGCGCTTCCCCCGGGGCTGTCAGTCTTTTTATCACTCCCCCCTTTCCAATTTAAACCCCACCTATCACCTATGAATCCAAAAAGTTTCAGTTTAAGGATCTCCCTCCCCTCCAGGTTGAGGTGTAGCCTATCCCTGGCATATACCCCTTTATCCTCCCATGTATCACCCCAGTCCCCCATCAACCCATACCCCTCTGACTACAACCACTCCCTGAGCCACTGATTCACTCATCTACATTTCTGTTTATTCTCCCCACTCACCCTTGGTACCGGCAGTATCTCTGAGAAGGAGACTGAGTTTCCTATAGAGTGGCAAGCCTTGGTCAATTCCCTAAATCTTGTCTGTATCTCTAGTTCACTGTTTCCTTCTAAACCGTTTGTTCTCAGGTGAACTAGAAAGTCTGGGGATCCTGCGCACTCTTTTGCCATTGAGTATAGCTGGAATTTGGCTTTGTGTACAGATAGGCCTGGGATACATTTAGTCTTGACTGGGCTGCATTTTCCCTCCCCAACCCCCTCCCACTGAATACCTCTAATCATGGAGTCTCCCAGCAGGAGCACCTTCACCTCTCCCCCAAGTTACTAGCCCATTTGTGCCCTTCCAGGCTCCTCCTTCTGTCTAAGACCCCCAGCTTGCTCTTCGCATCCCCCACAGCCTGAGCATCACTAATCTGTGTGCACCCTTAAAGGTTCCCTCTTCTGTCTACATCCCCCAGCTTTCTCTTCTCACCCCCTGCAACCTGGGTGTCACAAGTCTGTGTGCACCCATCCAGACTCCTTCTACTGACTATGGCCCCCTCTTTGCTGCTTGTCCCCTTCCCCACTGCCTGGTCATCACTAGTCTGTGTGTGCCCTCCAAGGCTCCCTTTTCTGTCTACCTCCCCCAGTTTTCTCCTCATACCTCTCACAGCCTGTGTATCAACATAGCCCCCTTTAAATCTTCCTCAGTTGACCTATTGCCATCAGTCCCTCCACAAGAAGAAGGAGGCTACTGAAGAATATAGGAAGTTGCTGTCCCAGAACAGGAAGGGTGAGAGTTGTAAGGAGAGGTGAGAGTAAGCATACAGGGAAACAGGAGAGGGGACACAAAATAAGACATAATAGGAGTGGTGGAGTGCAATGGCTGTGGGGCAGCAGTATTCCGGGAGACATTCTGGAGGCTGAGATGCTGCCCTATTTGCAGGCACCTCTCTGGTCTGAGGGAGGAGGTTGCCTGTCTCCAGGCTGACCTGGCTAGGATTCATGAACCCTCCTCCCCCACCCAGGGACCACCAGGGCCAATGCCACTACCTCAGAGGTTGCCAAGAAAGAGGAGAGGCTGGACCAGGGTGGGCTCAGGGAGGGAGAGGGTGGTGGAACAGAGTTGCAACCCTCCAGCTGTACCTCTCCACAATTCATTCACTCTTCTGGTGGATAGTGGTTCCTCTATGGAGGCACCTGTAGTGAGACCAAGGAGGATGCTGGGAACCTTCAAGGAGAGACCCAGGAGGGTGGAAACAACTCCTGGTGGGGGACTCAATCATTAGAGGTAGAAATAGGGGAGGAAGGGGACAGGGAGGTAAAGTGCTTGCCTGGCACCATGGCTTGGAGGGACAGGAAGCAAATCCTCAGGATCGTGGGAGCAGTTGCACGAGGAAGGGAGCTGGATGTCACTGTCCACCTAGGGACAAATGACCTGGCTAGGAATGGGATCAGAGCAGTGCAAGAGGAAGTTTGTAGAGTTGGGGAGGAGCCTTAGACAAGTAGCGCATACGGTAACCTTCTCAGAGGTGCTGCCTGTCTATGGCAAGGGTGATGCTAGGGTACTCCTCACCAGGGAATTCAATAAATGGTTGAAAAACTGGTGTGGAGCTCAGGGTTTTGGCTTCATTGGGGACTGGGGGGGTGCCACCTGGAGGGATGCAGACCTATACTGGTGCGATTGTCTGCATCTGTCCGGGGGGGGGCCAGGATCCTAGGTGAGAGGTTTAAATCCTTCATTGGCAAGCATTTAAACTAGCCAAGGTGGGGAGGCACTGAAAAGGAGCAAGGCAATCCCAGCCTCCCCCAACAAAACACAGTAATTAGTGAGGTAAGCACCAACTTAGAGAAGTCATTAGGGAGAAGGACAGAGGTAAATGTTAAAAAAGGCAAAGGCAGTAAGGACAGGAATGGGGCTAAATGGGATAAGGCCATCAAAAAGTGGAGGGTGATGAGTACCAAAGCCTGTAGTCTGTGTAACAAGCTCTCTGAACTAGTGGCCTTCATGGAAGAGGGTTGCCTGGATATTGTGGCAGTCACAGAAACATGGTACACAGAGAACCATGACTAGGATGTCAACATACCAGGATACACAATCTACAGGAGGGACAGGGAGGGTAAAAGAGGAGGAGAAGCAGCTCTCTTTGTAAAGGAAGGGATAAAAGCAACAGAACTAAAGAGTAAACAAGGAGCAGATGAGGCACTCTTGGGCACCCTGGAGACAGGAAATGGCACCACAATCTACATGGGGGTTTCATACAGACCCCCATATCAGGGGGAAGGAATGGCCAAGGAAATGAAAGAAGGCTTCCTTAGAATGCCAGAAAAAGGGGAGATATTGTTGACGGGGGACCTGAATATGCCAGATGTTAACTGGAGCACCTTTGCTGCAGGCGCATCCAAGAGCATGGTCATTCTTGATGCCCTACAGGGGATATGCCTCAGACAGCTAGTACTGGAACCCACTCGGGAGGGAGGGAGCAATCTTAGACCTGGTACTCTCAAATGGGGATGGAGAAAGAATCTCAGATTTGGAAATGGGTAGCCATCTGGGAACAAGTGACCACCAAACAGTGTGGTTCATGATAAACAAAGCCATACAATCAAGCCATACAGAAGCAAGAGTACTGGACTTTAGGAGTGCTGACTTTGGGAAAATGAGAGAGTGCCTCAGAAAAGCACTAGCAAACAGGCAAAAAAGAGGGGTGGAGGAGCAATGGGGAGTAATCAAAACAGCCATCACAGAGGCAACAAGCCTTTGTGTAAAGCAAATCAACAAAACACAACGAAGGAAAAAAATGCTATGGTTCTCAAAAGAGGTGGCAGGGAAGATTAAGGAGAAAAGGATAGCATTCAGGAAATATAAAGAAACATAGAAGGAGCAGAACAGAGAACTTTATCAGTTAAAGCAGAAAGAGGCTGGGAAGGCAGTCAGAATAGCAAAGGCCCAAACCAAGGAAAGGATAGCCAACTCTGTTAAGCAGGGGGATAAGACCTTTTATAGGTACATTAGGGAGCAAAGAAAGAACAAAGGAGGGATACTGAGGCTTAATAAAGGGGAGGGAATGTGGGTAGAGGATGACAGTGAAAAAGCAGGGATACTGAATGAATATTTCTGCTCAGTATTCACAAAGGAAGAGGAGGGGGAGGTACCTAAACCAAACAAGAGAAACACTCTGAAGACGGGGGTCGATACCAGTCCATTTACAAAAGAAAGGGTTCTGAAAGAACTAATAAAATTGAAGGTGGACAAAGCAATGGGGCCTGATGGGATTCATCCAAGAATTCTAAAGGAACTAAGGGTAGAACTAGTGACACCGCTGACTACTCTCTTTAACAAATCATGGGAGTATTGGGTGGTACCTGAGGACTGGAGGAGGGCAGATGTGATCCCTCTTCACAAAAGTGGGAGCAGGACAGAGGCAGGAAACTACAGACCAGTTAGTTTGACCTCAGTGGTAGGGAAAATGATGGAATCACTTCTGAAGGAAAGAATTATTGAGTACCTAGAGGCCAGTGGGGCACAGGGATTCACGATGGGAAGGTCATGTCAGACAAATCTAATAGATTTCTTTGACTGGGTGACCAAAGTAGTAGACCAGGGAGGGGCTGTGGACATGGCCTGCCTAGATTTTAGCAAGACATTTGATACAGTCCCACAGAAAAGATTAATACACAAGTTAGCCAGCCTTAGAGTAGGTCCCAAGGTGGGAGCCTGGATAAAAAATTGGCTAGACAACAGGACACAAAGGGTAGTAGCAAATGGAGTCCACAGTGAAGAAAGGAGGGTTACTAGTGGGGTACCTCAGGGTTCAGTACTAGGACCGGTTCTTTGTAATGTCTTTATAAGTGACATTGCAGAGGAACTGGAAGGAAAAGTATGTCTCTTTGCAGATGACACAAAGATCTGCATCAGGGTCGATACACAAGATGGAGTGAAAAGGATGAGAAGGGACTTGGCAAGGTTGGAGGAATGGTCAGATGTATGGCAGCTCAGATTCAATGCAAAGAAGTGCAAGGTAATGCACCTGGGAAGCAAAAACCCAGGGGAAGACTACACAATGGGAGGTGAGATACTGACAACACTAAAAATGGAAAGAAACCTGGGGGTAATTATACCAGATGATCTAAAGGTGAGCAAGCAATGTGAGAAGGCAGTAAGGAAGGCTGGGGGGATTCTGGGATGCATAGGGAGACACATCAATAGTAGAAAACAAGAAGTTGCTATCCCTCTGTACAGACAGTTGGTGAGACCCCATCTGGAGTACTGTGTGCAGTTCTGGAGACCCCATCTCCACAAAGACATAGACAGAGTGGAGGCTGTCCAGAGGAGGGCAACCAAAATGGTGCAGGGTCTGCGCCAGAAGACATACAAAGAAAGACTAAAGGAGCTTAATATGTATACCCTTGAGGAAAGAAGAGAGAGAGGGGACATTATAGAAACTTTCAAGTACCTCAAAGGAATCAACAAAGTCCAAGAGGGTAGCATCTTTAAGAAAAAGAGATGTGCAAGAACAAGGGGGCACAGTTTTAAGATAGAGGGGGATACGGCTCAGAGGTAATGTGAGAAGTATTTTTCACAGAGAGGTTGTGGATGCATGGAACAGCCTCCCTGAAGAGGTCGTGGAGTCAAGAACAGTGGGGGAATTCAAGAATGCATGGGACAGGCACAAGGCAGTCCTAGTGGTGGGGTAGGAGGAAGTAAGCTGTTGGTTAACTAGGATCTGCAGCTTATCTGTTAGGTAGGAGAATGGGCAGTCTAGGTGGGCCAAGCAGTCCTTATCTGCTGTCACATTCTATGTTTCTATGTTCTATGTTTCTGTGTTTCACTGAGGCCACCTCTTACTGCTTCCCTTCTTGCCTTCCTCCCCTAGTCAGGTTCTGCACTTACAAACCCTTGTGCCCAATGCTCCTTGCACCTCCCTCATCTTCCCTAACCCCCTGATTTTCCAGCCTCGGAGCTGGCCTATTCATAGTGCTCCCTGCCACATCCCCCTCCTTGGCTGATCTTCCCCTCCTCAACACTAGCCTGTCCTGGGCCCTGCTCACATCCACCCTGACACTGCTCTGTGTGGCCTCCTCTGCCTTACCTTCCTCAAAACCAGGCTAATGCCCCCCCACCCATCTGGTGCCCTGGTCTTACATTACCCATGCCCTCCCCTCCTTTGGATCTGGCCCCTTCTCCTGTTCCCTGCCTCCCTCCAGTCTCTGACCAATCTCTCCTTGTCTGCCTGCTCCTCCCACCTGCCAGCCTTCTCCACCTCATCATCCAAATATAGCAGGGTGAAGCGATTTGTAAGTGTGATGCCTGCACGAAGTTTTCCCTCTCTTGTTACACTTCCCTTCCTTGGCTCTCTCTGGACAACCCCCTGCATTTGGAGTGAATTCCTTACTTTGCTATTTTCATGTCCTATCCCCCTGTAGCGCCCTTGTGGTCCTAGTCCTGTCACTCCTGCCCCTTTCCACTGGGATATGCCATTTTGTCCTCATCCAGCATCATATGGTCCTGCCTCCTCTTCCCGCTCCACCCCTCCCCTCTCCCGCCCTCCAACTGCCTCCTTATCCCTTCAACCTCCTGTCTGAGACCTGCCAACTGATAACACACTGGGCATTCTCCAAACCTCCACGCCCAATTCAATATTATTGCTGGTCTGCACCCCGTGCATCCAATCATTCTACCGAAGATGCCTGCTCCTGCGTCCTTCGATGCCATCCTCATTTTGAGTGTGAGCAATATGGGCCCCAACCGGAAATAAAAACACCCTCCAATCAGTATACAATCAATCAATATACAATCAATCAATCACATTGCCCCCTGTTGCGCTATTGAGCAACTCCTTTGAATATCACCCCCCCGGCCACAGCCACTGTGCATGGCGCAGTGGAACTTGCGCCACTGCAAGTGGTCAGAGTGGAGTATTCAGATGCGGTGGCACAAGTTCCATTGCGCCATGCACAAATTTCTGATATTCAAAAGATGACATGCAAATTGGGCCATAATTCATGCAAGCATCTAATTACGGCCCCATTTGCATGCCATTAGCATGCAGGTGCGCCGATCCCAACGACTTGTGCCTGGCACCCTGCCAGACAGCAGACATCGAGAACCAACGCCCCCTGCAGCCCAATCGTGGGCATGAAGTACATCTCCCCCTCACTAGCCCGATCACGGGCAGAACTCACCCCTCCACCCCCCAGTAGCCTGATCGTGAGCAGAACACCCCCCCACTAGCCCGATCACGGGCAGAACAGAGTTCAACCCACCCAAAGACCAATATCCCTGGTGGTCCAGTGGACTGCGAAGCCGTTCGCGAGGCATAAGGTCAAACCCACCCCCCAAGTCAATAGCCCTGCTGATCTAGTGGCCCCATCCCACCCACCCACGGACCCCCACCACCCGCTCCTTCTGTCAGCGGCGGGCGGCAGCACACCACACCGCCTGCCCGCCCGCGCCACCGGCTGACAGCTCGGTGGGGCTGCGCCCGATTGGTTCAGGCAAGAGCCAATGGGCTGCAAGCCCATACCATACAAGGCAGTCCAGATATGTGGGCTAGTCGGGGAGTGTGTTCTGCCTCGATCGAGCTACTGGGGGTGGGGGTGAGTTCTGCCCATGATCAGGCTACGCTAGGGGTTAATCTACGTTATGCCCATGACCAGGCTGCTGCGGGGGTGAATAGTATGTTATGCCCGTGATCGGGCTGGGGGGGTTACTATTATGCCCGTGATCTGGCTGCAGGGGGGCACAGGGAACAAGTGGAGGGCCACACAGGTGGCAGCGGCTGTGTTTTGCCCTGCAATGTGGCAGCTCACCTGCAGATGGCCCTCGACTTAATCCTTTTTTTTTTGGCTCAAAGTTGTGCAGGCGCAGGTAGGGAGTTGCGCCTGCACAACCCTGCATGGCCCGGCTGAATATCGGGCTGTGCAGTTTATGCATGGTTCCTCCCCCTCCGGTTGAGCATGCCTTCATTAGCATTGCGCTGTTGCTCAGCATGGTTTGGGGGGCGCAACTGCCTCCTGCTGAATATCGCAGAATGGCGCAATTTCAGACTTGCGCAGGTGCAACCCTATTGCGCATGGCGCAACCCTTTTGAATATCCAGCCTCATGTTCCATCTTCTCTCATCATATGTATCTATTTATTGATGTTTTAACTATTCTATGCACCTGTGATGACTGTACTATGTAAATGTTTTGTAAATTCCTGCTTTGATTATCCCCCTGTATTAATGCACACTATATCCTTATCTCCTATCTTGGGTTGCACCTGGAAATGAGCCTTGACTCTGCATGCCTTTCCGGTTATCAAGTTTTAATATATGTGTGTATATATATATATATATATATATATATATATATATACACACACACACACATATACACATTTGTGCAAAGGTCTCAATGGGTACTACAATAATAACATATATAACCCCCAAACCTTTAAGGACAATCTAAAAAATTATGCAAATTCCCATAGGATAACATTGGAACTTCAACAAGAGATGACTCTTTCAGTATTTGTACTTAAGGGACAATCTATATTTAAAAGCTAAGGACTTAAAGGGTATTGCAATAATACAACATATCCCTCCTAAATATTTAGGGTCAATATAAAACAAAAAATGTAAAATGCAAATTCCCATAGGATAACAGTGGAAATTCAACAAGCCGTAACTCCCTTAATATTTGGACTTAAGGGACAATCTATAGTATATATCAAAACAAAGGGCTTAACGAATAGTAC
Source organism: Neoceratodus forsteri (assembly GCA_016271365.2). Lineage (NCBI taxonomy): Eukaryota > Metazoa > Chordata > Ceratodontiformes > Ceratodontidae > Neoceratodus > Neoceratodus forsteri. The sequence continues at coordinate 174,811,730 of CM028138.1, forward strand.
AATAATAATACATAACCCCCCCAAAAAAATAGGGCCCACATAAAAAACATAAAAATAAAACAAGCATTTGTCAATGCCGAATGTTGATTGCTTTGCTCCATTGAGCTCGCTCACTCCTCCTCTGTCACTTGCTCGTTCTGTTTCTCTTGGCTCTGCAGGCTGCACTTTTGTACTGGGCTCCTACCTGCACTGGCTGCTTTGTCTGCCCACAAAGAAATCTGCAGCTGTCCTGACAGAGCTCCATTGAGGTAGCTCAGTCTCCCTGTCTTATGCGCTCACTCTGTTTCTCCCGGCCCTGCAGGCTGCCCTTTTGTACTGGGCTCCTGTTTCTGTTGGCACCTTTTTCTGCCCACAAAGAAATCTGCAGCAGTCCTGACAGAGCTCCATTGAGCTCGCTCACTCCACTTCTCTGCCGCTCGTTCTGTTTCTGCCGGCACTACAGGCTGCCCTTTTGTACTGGGCTCCTGCCTGCATTGCTGCCTTTTTCTGCCCACAAAGAAATCCGCAGCAGTCACAATAGAACTCATTTGAGCACGCTCACCCCCCCCAGTCACTCATTTTGTTTCTCCCACTGCTGCAGGCTGCCCTTTTGTACTGGGACCTTTCCTGCATTACTGCCTTTTTCTGCCCACAAAGAAATCCACAGCAGTCCCAACAGATCTCGTTGAGCTCACTCACTCACTCCCCCTCCCTCACCCGCTCGTTCTGTTTCTTCCGGTGTTGCAGGCTTCCCTATTGTACTGGGCTCCTGCGTTGGGGCCTTTTTCTGCCCACAAAGAAATCCACAGTGGTCCCAACAGAGCTCAGTTGAGCTCGGTCACTCCCACCTCTCACTCATTTGATCTTAATCTGTCCCAAACACTGATTTCCCACAGTGATGGTGCTATTCTGCGGTAGGAGTGCAAAAACATAAACTTTTATGGACTTTCATCAACAAATTTTCAACATAGGGATTTTAGGACCTGTGGTCATGAACAGTGTCACTGTCATTTTCTTAATCTGTCCCGAACACTGATTTCCCACAGCAACTGTGCTATTATGCACCGCAAGCGCGAAAACACATTTCGGCCAGCATGTGAAAAATGACAGCTGTATTGTTCATAAGAAGGTGTGAAAAAATGGCAGTGTTGAAAATCTGGCATGAAAATATTACCGATTTGCAAAGTTAATAGGGTGCGTGGAAACTGCACAACACACACTCAGAACACAGTCATTTTATGGACTTTCATCACAAAATTTTCAACATAGGTATTTTTGGACCTCTGCTCATGAACAGTATCACTGTGGTTTTCTTAATATGTCCCGAACACTGATTTCCCACAGCAACCGCACTATTCTGTGCTGGAAGTGCGAAAACACATTTTGGCCAGGATGTGTAAAATGACAGTTGTACTGTTCGTAAGGAGGTGTGGGCATATCCAGTCATTGCTTTGTCTCCACTCCAGAGACCCTGCTGTAATATAGGACCACGGAGGACCTGGGTCAGATGGGTGGGCAACTGTAAAGTTCCGGCACAGCTCCATTGAGCTTGCTCACTCCTCCTCTCTCACTCGCTCATTCTATTTCTCCCAACACTACAGGCTGCCCTTTTGTACTGGGCTCCTGCTTGTGTTGGCACCTTTTTCTGCCCAAAAAGAAATCTTCAGCTTTACCGACACAACTCCATTGGGTTCACTCACTCCCCATCTCACACTCGTTCATTCTGTGTCTCCCTACGCTGCAGTCTGCCCTTTTGAACTGGGCTCCTGCCTCTGTTGGTGCTTTTTTATGCCCACAAAGAAGTTCACAGCTGTCCCGACAGAGTTCTGTTGAGGTCACTCACTCCCTCTCCCTCTCACTCACTCATTCTCTTTCTCCTGATGTTGCGGGCTGCCCTTTTGTACTGGGCTCCTGCCTCAGTTGGTGCCTTTTCCTGCCCACAAAGAAATCCGCAACAGCCCCAACAGAGCTCCATTGAGCTCACTCCCTCCCCCTCTCTGTTGCTTGTTCCATTTCTCTCAGCTCTGCAAGCTACCCTTTTGTACTGGGCTCCTGCCTGCATTGGTGCCTTTTTCTGACCACAAAGAAATCCACAGCAATCCTGATAGAGCTCCACTGAGCTCACTCAGTCCCCCTCTCTCACTCGCTCATACTGTTTCTCCCACCGCTGCAGGCTGCCCTTTTGTACTGGGCCCCTGGGTGCACTGCTGCCTTTTTCTGCCCACAAAGAAATCATCAGCACTCCCGACAGAGCTCTGTTGAGCTCGCTCACTCCCCCTCCCTCACTTCGCTCTCTCGTTCTGTTTCTCCCAGTGCTGCAAGATGCCTTTTTGCACTGGGCTCCTGTGTTGGGGCCTTTCTCTGCCCACAAAGAAATCCACAGCAGTCCCAACAGAGCTCAGTTGAGCTCGGTCACTTCCCCCTCTCACTTGCTCAATCTTAATCTGTCCCAAACACTGATTCCCCACAGTGACCGTGCTATTCTGTGGCAGGAGTGTATATTTGTCCAGGATGTGAAAAATAACAGCTGTACTGGTCATAAGGAGGTGTGAAAAAATTCCAAAGTTGAAAATGTGTTGTGAAAATATTACAAATTTGCAAAGTTACAGGGGTGCAAGGAAACAGTTAAATGCATGCTTGTAACACAGTCATCTTATGGAGTTTTGACGCCACATTTTCAACATAGGGATTATAGGACCTCTGGTCATGAACAGTATCACTGTCATGTTCTTAATCTGTCCCAAACACTGATTTCCCACAGCAACCATGCTATTCTGTGCCGGAAGTGCGATAGCACATTTCAGCCAGGATGGGAAAAATGACAGCTGTACTGTTCATAAGTAGGTGTGGGAAAATGGCAATGTTGAAAATCTGGAGTGAAAATATAAAATTGTGAAGTTACTAGCGTGCATGCAAACTGTGCAATGCATGCTCATAACACAGTCGTTTTATGGAGTATCGTCACTAAATTTTCAACATAAGCATTTTAGGACCTCTGCTCATGAACAGTGTCACTGTCATTTTCTTAATCTGTCCTGAACACTGATTTCCCACAGCGACTGTGCTATTCTGCGCCAGAAGTGCAAAAACTCATTTCAGCCAGGATATGAAAAATGACAGCTATACTGTTCACAAGAATGTGTAAAAAAATGTCAATGTTGAAAATCTGGTGTGAAAATATTGCAAATTCACTAAGTTACAAATGTGCATACCAACTGCGCAACACACGCTCATAAAACAGTAATTTTTTGGATTTTTTCCAACAAATTTGCAACATAGGCTTTTTGAGAGCCCACCTTGTGAACACTGGCACTGTCATTTTGTTAATCAGTCCCGAAAGGTGATTCACTACAGTGACCACAAAATCACCTTTTGGTGCCAAATAACACCATGACACTAGCAGAATTCATGAGGAGGGGTCCCAAAAACACCATGTTGAATATTTGGTGCCAAAATTCAAAAAAATGCCTGAGATATGCACCAAAGTTGAAAAGACCCTATTTATGCCATTATACAGCTTACCAGCATTTCCTCAGTTCATGGGCGGCTTTGAAGTGTGCAAACGGGTTCCTGGTCCACCAAAGATTGTCTTGCCAGACTCCGTAGATAAGTATTTGGTGGGGGGGTGGGAAGGCAGGGTGCTCAGAGGATGGGTGTGGGTTGTGGGAGGGAGCAGGGAGACTGCGAGGGACCATTTTCTTTTTTGACAGGTTAAAAAAACAACAACCTCGTGGGACTTTTTTTTTTACAGGACTATTTGGCAAGCTGGGGTGGGCTCCCAGCATGTCAACAGAGTGTTTTTTTTTTTGGGGGGGCAGCTCTAACTGATGGAGGATTGGGCACCCCTATCAGCACAAAAGGGGGTATGCAAGAGCAGAGGGGGATTAGGCACCCTATCGGCACAAAAGGGGGTGTGCAAGAGCCAAGGGGGATTGGGCACCCCCTCAGCACAACTGCACTGAATGTTTGGGGAGGTGAATTATGCTGATGGGGAGTGGGCTCCCCCATCGACAAATGAAACTGGGAGGGGAGCCTTAATGCTGACGGGGAGTTGGCTCCCCCGTCAGCAACATGAACATCAGGACACTGAAGCCGATGAGGATTGGGGCCCTCATTTGCAAACAAACACAGTGGAGGGGGCACATGCTGCCGAGAGGGGATTGAGCACCCCCTCAGCAGTGGAGGTGCTTAATATTGTTTGTGAACAGGGCGGCAAGCCACCACAATGTTCACAAACAATATCATTGTAACAAGGTTCCGCCAGCAACAATAGGTTGCTCCCTCATTGCAGCAGAATGGCTTCCACTGCAATGACAAGGCGGCCACTGATTGTAGTGACTGAAACCTTACAAGGTTGCGGCATGTGGCTGAACTAGTGTCAGCAGCGTGCCACCCTATTGGGAAAAGTGGAACAAGCCTCCAAAGCCCGTGGGGGCATTGACCACAACAGTGCCGTGCCTCCACAACCTGCTTCTGCAGCAAGTTGCCGCAATATGTTTCTTGCACATGTGCGCAATCAACATAAAAATGAAAATTCTCATAGGATAGCATTGGAACTTTAGCAAGCCATAACTTCCTCAATACTTGGACTTAAGTGGCAATTTATATACAGTATCAAAACAAAGGTCTGAATTACTACTACAAGAATAATACATATTCCCACTAAACATTTAGGGGCAATATTAAAAAATATATATAATTCAAATTCCCATAGGATAACATTGGAACTTCAACAAGCCATACTTCCCTCAATATTTGTACTTAAGGGACAATATATACTGTACATATCAAAACAAAATTCTTAATGACTACTGCAAGAATGATACATATCCCTACCCCCAAAAATATGGGCAATTAAAAAAAAAACAATAACAAAAATGGAAATCCCCAAAGGGCAGCATTAAAACTTTAACAAATCATGATTCTTTCAATATTTGGACTCAAGGGGCAGTATGTGTGGTGGGGATGGGCAGCATGCAGCCTACTTACATTTCCTTTGCAGCTTGTGCCTTTTGTGCACTTTACATGCATTGTGTTGCTTTTTGGGCCTTTTAATTTGGTCGGTGTACCTTGTTGGGCAATTGTTTGCATGGCCTGACATTTGGCAGATGGGGAGCAATCCTTTGTTTGGTGCTCTGCATCCCCCATTTTTAGAGCATGTGGTTTCTCTCTGTGTGACTGTGTGTGTGTGTGGCGAGGGTGGGGAGCATGCAGCCTACTTACATTTCCTTTGCAGCACATGCTTTTTGTGCACTTTGCCTGCATCATGTTGCTTTTTGGTTTGGTCTGTGTGCCTTTTAGTGCTTTTTAATTTGGTTGGTATACCTTGTTTGGCACATGTTTTTGTGACCTGGCATTTGGTGGATGGGGAACACACCTTTGTTTGGTTCTCTGCATCCACCATTTTAAGACCTTGTGGTTTCTCTCTGCGTGACTGTGTGTGTGTGTAACTGGGAGGTGGGGAGCATCTGGCCTACTTACATTTCTGGTGCATCCAACCATTTGAAGAACATTTGGTTTGTGTGTGTATGTGTGTGTCTGTGTGGGGGGGTTGTATGTGCATAGCAGGAGGTTGCTGTCGACCTATCATTTTGGTGCAGGGCATGTGTTTTGTGCACTTTGACTCTTTCTGACTTTGCTTTGTAACTTAATCTGTGTAATGTTGGTTGTCCCAGTATTTCTGCCCTTGTGTTCAGTGGATTTGCTAGTTCATTTTATAATGCATGCTTAATGGTGATCTTATGTATGTGTAATGCCTCCATTTTGTTTGTAGACAGGTGGCTGCTTGCCTCCATCTCGTTTGCACATGGGTGGTTGCATGCCTCCATTTTGTTTGCAGGTGGGCGGATGCGTGCCTCCATTTAATTTCAGACAAGTGTGTGGGTGTCTCTGTCTTGTTTGCAGAGGGGTGTATGCATGCCTCCATTTCACTTACAGGCAGGTGAATGCATGCCTCCAATGTCTCCACCTTGTTTGCAGGCAGGTGGATGCATGCCTCCATCTTGTTTTGGGGATCATCTTTTCTTGTGGCAAATGTATTTTGTGACTAATCTCTTGCAGTGACTATTGAAAAATCCTTTCTTGCATTTCACTGGTTTTGTGAATGATCTCTTCTTGCATCAAATCTTTTTTGTGACTAATGTCTTCCTGCATCAGTCTTATCCTGTGTGAGTCACCACTACCTGCATCACAATATTGTCATTTTATTGTGATGATGTGCTTCATCATATCAGCTGTCACTTCAGTCTCATTTGGCAGCATGCTCTTGCCATAATCTTTTTGTATCGACCAGAGGTCTTTTTTTTTTACTTTTTGTTTTACCAGTGAGACACACTAAGCTGAAAGTTTGTTTACAGGTGCAATCTGGGAGCACAGGGAAGTTAAGTGACTTGCTCGGGGCCACACAGCATGCAAGTGGGGGCTGTGGGATTCAAACCCAGGTCCCAGGTTTGCAGCTCAGAGCATTAAACCACTGTGCTATACTGCCTCCCTAAATGTCTGTTACTGGAAAAGGTAATAAACCGTAATTTTTAAAAATGACTAGTGTTTTGACAGTTTACATGTTTGGAATAATGGAATCCAGAAGAAGGCCATATGTGCCTGCAGCAGCCATGCTCAGTGAAACTCAGCGGAATATGTCTACTCATCAATCGGCAAAAAAAAAAAAAGGCAAGCATTTCCACGTAAATGTCAAGAATGACACAGAATGTTACCAGGAATGTTTGGAGAAATGCGCAGCACGATCACGTGCATACCACAGCAACATGAATGCTAAGCAGCATGAACACTACAACCAGATGGCTAAACAGAGGATGCAAAGATGCAGAGAAGCTCAGAAAGAGAAGACATGAGTTCAAGCTGACACAAGTAGTGCACCCACTAAAAGAGAAACAAGGGCTGATTAGCAAAAGAAAGAAGCACAAAGAGAAACATGGAGGATGAAAAAACAGTAACAGTGGACTGAAATGACAAGTCAAAAATGGAGACAAATCAATGAAAAGCAACTCCTGAAATACACCGAAAGAAAGGAACTACAAAAGCAAGCATAAGTTGCTGCCACCACCACCAGCACCAGCACACTACCAGCAGCACCAGCCATCGTTCCAGGGAGAGAGCTGTGTGTGACACCAGAGAACCAAAGATATGATGAGCCCTAAGAAAGGCCATGCAGAAGGCCAGAAAAGCTCCACCAAAATCTCCCAATCGATTCAGTTACATAATGCAGAAGATCCTGTGTTCACCAGCCAAATAAACTGCACTGACTTGGCATAAAGTGCTTCCCAGTCCTAGCAACCTACAGGACAAACTGATATCTACTGTTATGGGTTCGATGTTGTACCTAAAAAGTAACATGAAATGTCACAGACACCTGAACAGAAAGTTCATAAGCGCTATTCTTGTGTTAAAAAAATACAGGCTGCTGAGAACAGCAAGAGCAACACTGGGTATTATTTGGAAGAGGCTTATGAAGGGTATCATGTTAATTCAGCACATACAGTATAGTGAAAGCAATTCAGTGCAACAAACTAAGCAAAAAAAATTACAGCTAACATAGCAATTTAATGCACAACCAATTCAGCGCATTCTGCCTGTGCCACCACAGAATAAGTACAACCAACAAGAAGTTATCTGCCCCATTTCTCCTCAAGCAGACCCATGGTGATTCCATGGCCCAGCTGGCTACAGCACCAGCAGAGTTCACACACATCACTACGATGTTGTCACAGATCTTAAACGACACAGCAGATTTTTAAGTAAATAGCACCCACACCAGCCATGACCTGGTGGCCCTTGTAGGCTGAGTCAGTGCAGCAACAAATCCAGAAAACCAAGGAAACCAGCACAGTTAACCAGGAACAACTCTGGGAGCAATTACCGATCTGACACCAATACCGCTACAGTGAATTCCCCACAGTGCCTCTCCAACAGGTGCTCCACAGTGACATGTGTCATGTGTCATGCAGCTATGTGCACTACCTCTGCAGTTGTGGGCTGCTGACATCAGCCTGCACAGAACAGCAATTCAGCGGTGGTCAGTGCATTGGGGAAGGGGGCACATTACTTGTTGCCCAATACATCCTTTAACTTTAGATGTGTCTTAAATAATGTGCCCCAAGGGGAATCATCTTCAAAAGGCTCAGTCCTGGGAGTTGCCCAAAAAAAGGTCTCAGGGATGAGTATTGCGCTACGCATAGGGATATGTATTATGCTAAACAGACTAGTGCTGAAAACACAATGAAGAGTATTGCGCTAAAATATCCGCACTGTAAATGAATGCACTTAAAAGTTTTGCATGCAATTGACATGGGACCGTTATGAAGGCATCCCATGGGGAAAAGGAATGCACCACATGGCACAAGTCTGCACTGCGAGAGTCAAGAATACAAAAAGTGGCATGCTTTTCTGAAGACTCTGCAACCCTACTACCTTACAAAAAAAAAGCCTTTTTGAAAAGAAGCAGAACACATTGGTCATATCTTGAGAAACCCATTCAGACTGTTTATACAGAATTCACCCAAAAGAACCTGGGCACTCTAGTGGGAGCCAGGAAATTTATAAATTTATGACCCAAGCACATTAAACTTTCAAGAGAACAAAAACTAGACCAATGCCTCTGCGAATACTGCACAAATACTGCACTTAAGCTAAAGGTGCCTAACCATACTGCGGATCTTCACCACCTGGCATTATAAGTCCTGAATGTGTACCATGGAGTAGAGCTAACAATATATCAATGACCTCCTCTGGGAAAGTTTTACAGGCTGGACCGTATTGAGAAAATATGTGAAGAATGCAGCATGGAAAATTTTGGAAATGCCATGGAAGAGCTATTTAAGAGGCATGATCAAGACAATGTAACATGGCAGCAGTGGGAGAATTTAATGGTCATGCGAGATGTCAATGGCGTACAGGTGAGGCAGACAAGAAAAGTTTTTAAAAATAAAAGATCAACGTTGAGACTGCTGGTGGAAGTCATAGCAGAGGAACTTTTGATTTTGAGTTGGCACTTACATGTGGCAGCATGGCAGGACCATCACTTTGCTCATGTCAAAATATTCCTGCCCAAGGGATGGGTAGTGTTGCTACTGGACTTTGTCAAAAACTACACCTGCAAACTACAGGACAAAGTGCAAGCAAGTCACTGGCATTATGAACAAGCCATGGTTCACCAGGTAGTGACCTATTACCCATGTGACCACTGTGACTCCACAGTGATGGAGATATTGGTATTTATCTCTAGTGATTTAAAACATTATCACCATGCTGTGCGGCACTTTGTTGAGATAGGAAATGCACACCTAAAATCGCTCCTTAAATATAAGCAAAGAAGTACATTTCACAGATGACTGTGACAGCCAGTATAAATCAAAACAGGCCTTCTTTGACATTTCAATGTAATCCGCTCAATATGGATTCCCCATTGAGAAGGCTTTTTTTGGTTCACAACATGGAAAGGGTCCTGCAGCAGGTGAGAGTGCCATGGAGAAATCAGCAACAAGCAAAGCCATACAATCACGGCAGGCCATAATTAGAACAGCAAACAAGCTGTATAAATTTTGCAGGACTCAACTGACCAGAAAGCCAGCCACAGAAGGGTGCAGTCATCATTTCAGGTGGAAGGCATGCCAGACCAGATGTACAAATGGTACCTGGGGCACACAGGATGCACAGTGTGAAGTGTGTGGCAGATAGTGTGGTGGCAACAAGAAACCTAACTTGTTTTTGCACACACTGTATTAACGAAGATGGGCTCTGTGACAATGTGAGTCATGTTGAAGCATGGAGGATTAAAAAAGTAATGGCTTCCACCATATATAGGATGGCTTCAAAAGATACTAACACTACCATGCCCAGTGGTCACTCTGGTGGTCCAGAAAACCAAACAGCATTCCACACATCAGCATTCCATGTTGATCCTAATCCTCCTGACTTTGTGCCTGAAAATGCTGATCCTGCTGGGGATCACCACACAGCCTCCAATACCTATCAAGCTCCAGCTGAGACAACACTAGAAGTAAACACAGGCAATGATTGTGCACATGGCAGTGTGTCAGGTGATGCTGAAGTGCACACCTCTTCACTGGAATGCACTACAGTCATCACCACCATTTCAGCTACATTATCCACCAACCACCCAGTTCTTAACAAGATGAGAACATTTGTCACCCAAGACATGATACAGATCAATCAGTACTATGCTGTGTACTACTCTAAGGAGTTTTATATTGGGCAACTAACCGCTGTGGATCCTTTGGGGCAATGGTACTCCTTTAAGTTCATGAGACAGCATGGGAATGTTTTTACATGGCCAAGGTCTCAGGATAATGACCGTGTGTGAAGGAGAATAATTTTTCATGGGCCAATTCAGTTCCAGAATGGAGGTGGCACCTTTGAAATCCACAGTGGTGAACTACAGACAATTGCTGAAAAGTTCAGCAAGCTACAGGAGAAATGGAATTAAATGGACTTGCCCTGCTTTTTGTACACTGTGCTGAACACTAACAAGATACATTTTTCCATTTTTCATATGACTTAGCAAAAGTACATTTTTGTATAGATTAGCCTGTAGTGATAGATTAGTCTGTTGACCTAGATTGTCCCATAGTCCTAGATTAGCCTGTCGTCCTAGATTAGCCTGTATTTAAACTGTGTTGACGGCTGATGTACTACACAAAAATGATTTCTTAATATGTTTTACATCTAGAAATAGACATGGAAACATAGAAAGTGACCACAGAAAAGGACCACCAGGCTCAGCTAGTCTGCCCAGTATGCCTAGCTAGCTACTAGGACTTTACTATTTCCTACCATCCCCCCACATACAGCTCTAAAAGATCCTTGAGTCTATCTCACGCTCTCTTTAATTCCCCCTACAGTTCCTGTTCCACCACCTCCTCTGGGAGACTGTTCTAGTTATCTACCACCCTCTCTGTGAAACAGAATTTTCTAATGTTTCCTTTGAACCTCCTCCCTACTATCTGCATATCATACCCCCTAGTTTTCAATTGCTCCTTTGGCTGGAAGATGCAACCTACTGGCACCTTGTTAATATGCTTGATACATTTGAAGATCTCAATTATGCCCACCCTCTCCCTCCTGTGATCTAGGCAGTACATGTTTAGCTCCTTGAGTTGTTCCTCGTATGACAGTTGCCCGAGGCCCTTCACCATTTTTGCCTCCCTCCTCTGGATGCATTCCACTCTATCCATATCCTTCTTGAGGTATGGCCTCCAGAACTGGACCCCATTCTCAAGATGTGTTCTGACAGGCTGCTTGTAGAAGGGCATTATGACCTCCCTCTTCCTGCTAGTTATTCCCCTGCCAATACAACCCAGCATCCTATTAGCCCTTGCCACTGCCTTCTCACACTGTCTTGTCACCTTCAGGTCCCATGAAATTATTATACCAAGATTCCTTTCCAGCTCGTTAACCTCTAGGGCATGCTCCCATACTGTATTCTGCACACTGTTTTTTCTTGACTAAGTGCATGATCTTGCACTTTTTCGTATTGAAGGACAATTGCCACTCCTTGAACCAGTCCTCAAGTTTCTCCAGATCCCTGTGCATACTCTCAATCCCCTTAGGCATATTCACCCTATTGCAGACCTTTGTGTCGTCCGAGAGTAGACGCGTTCTTCCTTCTAGCCCCTCCACTATGTTCCCTATAAATATATTAAAGAGGAGTGGCCCTAGCACTGACTCCTGAGGCACCTCACTTGTGACCATACCCTCCTTTGAAGGTACCCCATTAACTATTACTCTCTGCCTTCTGCCCTCCAGCCAGTTCTGCACCCACTTAACCACTACTGTCCCTAGCCCCAGACATCTCAGTTTGTGCAGTAGTCTCCTGTGCAGCATAGAATCAAACACCTTCTTGAAGTTGAGGTATGCAATGTCTATAGACTCCCCCCGATCCAGTATCCTGTTGACCCAGTCAAAGAACTCAATCAAGTTTGTTTGACAAGACCTTCCCTCAGTCAACCCGTGTTGCCACCAGTTTTGCAGGCCATTGGCCTCTAGGTAGTTAGTGATTCTTTTATTTAGCAGTTTCTCCATGAGTTGTAAACTATTTATTTCTAGTGGTAGTGTAGTCTATGGTTTCATATAAATTATTAAGTCTGGTAGTAGTGTAGCCTGTAGTTTCAGGCAAAATAGTTAGCTGATGCATTACATTACATTGCATTGATGTTTGCTGTAAATTTTGAACAATTATTTTTTTCAGATATGATTGTGTAACACATTTGACCTTTTTATCTTCAGTGACAAAGTCTTTGAAACTTGAACAGCTATTTCCTGTCTCTTATTACATGCTGTCATATGTTTATGTCCCCTGTTACATGGGCAGTCCTACTTTTACATTGCCTGTTACATGTGCTGCCCTACTTTTTATGTCCCCCATTACACTTGCAACTTTGTGGGGATTTATCTCATGATCTGAAATGGGATTTATCTTCTACATTTTTATAAGATAAGTCACAGCATAAAAATTTGTTTATACTCATTACTATATTTTGACACCAATGTCACACTTTAATAGCCCATTTTCATGAACTGAACCATATGTGGTTTTACTGAAAAATGTGCCATTTTTAAATTAACAAAGGAAAATCCTGTTTTAGCACATGCACAAAACATGTTTTCAACATTCTATTCATAAGGTGTTTTACGCATCTACATCAGCTTCCTTTCTTACCATATGACTCACAGTCCATTTATGTGAGCCATTTTCATGACTGTTACTAGTCATAAAAATGGCCCTGCTGTCTGTGACTTGTGGCAGTGGGTGCCCAACACCACCATCTGCCTGCTGCTCACCATGTCTGCTCAACTGCTGAATTATACACAGATTCTAGGTGCCCAGCCCTGCTGCTGGCAGTGGGTGCCCAACAATGTCACTGGTACCCACTCCTGAGTCTCTGCTGGCTGCTTGATGTTCATAATTACACCAGGGGTAGGTGTCCAACTCTGCTCCCAGTATCAGCTCTCATGGCAACCACAATCTGTATATGAACGAAGAGAAACATTTTTAAATACATTTTTTTTAATTACATTTCAATGTGACGTAAGTGTGGGGCTAAAATTTCATTGTAAAAAAAAAATGTACCAAATACCTTTTATGGTAGGGCTTTTACACAAGGCTGACTTGTCCTTGCTAAGACAAGGTAATGGCAACATTTGAGAACTGCAGTTTTCTAATGGCAGAGTGTTTTTTTATAATGCTGTTCTGCTGTTTATCGCTTGTTTTTACCTGTGCATTAAACAGATTTGATGCACAGGTAACAACCAATCAGAACACAGGACTTTCTTTCTGCATTTAATAACATCCCATACTGTTTAAGAATGGCTCTTTGTAACAGTCATGGAACGATTGTTCCACTATCAAGCAGTTTGGGTACCTTAGGTTTTAGGGAGACACCAGGTGGAAGATCCAGGGCTGTAGGGATCTTGCCCAGATGAGAGGTTAGACCCTGCATAAATAAAATAAAAAGGCCTGTGAGCATATCATTAATTGCATCAGTAGGTGAAAGCTAAGGGGGGAGTGATTGCCTACACCCCTTACACACAGCACACATATGCATTGAAAATAATAAATATCGCCTGTCACCCTATGTAAGTAAAACTAGAGGGTAAAGAGCATTTTGGTATTCAAGGGCTAGTGTCTGTGTGCCCTGTCTAGCATCTGCATGACTGTTTGTTAGTTATGTAGCCCTTGTGGTCCAGTGGTATTTGAGGCCATTGGTGTGCTGTTAAAATGGCATTTATTAAAAAATGTTGCCTTTTTAAAATAAAATACTGTGCCTTGTTATAAAGTGAAATTTCCCAGCTGCTGCTTATTTTATTTTGTGCATAGTGGCAGCTGCATGATGCAAAGGTGCCAAGGAGAGGAGCAGAGAGAGAGAGAGAGAGAGAAGAGGTGTTGCAAGCCAAGTTGCAGCTCCATAGCATTTGTCCCGCTAAGGGGAATTCCCTTTGTGAGCCTAGGGAGCAGCTCAGTGTGTACCACAAGTGCAGTCACAGAGCAGACTGAAGCCTACCAGAGCGATGTTAGTTTGAGAGGCAAGCGTGGCGAGAAGTGCACTCCTCCCAACGGCAGGAGGCCAGATCTTAAAATAAATTAATTTAACAGGTGGCAAGAGCCAGGATAATGATGTAGGGACTGGCTGCCATGTATTTTAAACAAAATAAAAGAGGACACATTATGAAATGGGAATAGGCTCCCAAATGTAAGGCACTACATTTCAGATGACATTTTAATGAGTAGCAAGCAGACTGCTAATGTGTGACAGCCAAGCACCAAACTTTTAACTTAAATAAGCACCATACTTGATTGATTAATAAATTAACTATTATAAAGCCACAGAGAGCTAGATTACAGTTTTACGTACACACACATATATATCTTATGCCACATAATTGTTTAGTTTATAAAATGGATTTGTTTAAAGCACGTATTTAAGTACTATGAGCATAATTTTAAAGGTAAAAAATTTGCAACTTTTTTTTTAAAAGGAACTAAAAAGCATTTTAAGTTGGATTAAAGCCAAACTTGGCAGATGTATAAAATAAAAGAGTTGGCTATAAGGTAAAAATAGTCTCATCTGGTGAAATTTTTTTTTTAGTTGTTTCACCAGGAGTAGCACACTAAGCTGAAAGCTTTTTAATAGTTAATATAAGTGGAAGGTGTGAGATTCAAACCCAAGTCTGGTCTGATGGATGTCACCAGATTTGCAGCGCAGAGCCTTAGACCACTGCACTATACTGCCTTAGAAAGGAGTGTTCCCTGACCTGTTAAAGTGGAGTAGCATAGGAGAAGATGCTGTAGCCCTGAAACCATGCTGGCAGGCAGGAAGGTTGAGAGGAGAGCCTGGAGTGGGTGTGTGCTTTTGGGCAGGAGTGGTTACTGAAGCCCTTATTAGGATAGCCTCTGGAAAGCTTCTCAGACCTCTAATGAGTATTTAGTTTGTCTGAGCTCTAGCAAAAAGCAACGTTGTTCATTTAAAAGGAAATGGCTTAATACAAAAAGAAATCCTATCTTTCTTTAGTGAGAGTGAATCAGTGAGCTGTGTTTTTCCACATGCTGGAAAACTTTAAGTGTCAGTGACTTAATTATTCCTTAACCCAATTATTTAATATAAAATGCTGGGGAAAACCAGAAGTAAGAGCTTTCTTATGGAGAAGGTGTGAAGATGATTCAATTTTATTTTGAGGTAATTTTATTGTGCTTAACGCAATGTAGAATTAAAATGAATCCAAGTTAACAGAGCAGAGCTGGCTTGGAATTTTCAGAAAATGAGTTGAAAATTTGAAAATTCAAATGTGGGATTCTATTGTGGCTCATCCAGCTGCAGAATTCTAAAGTAGAATTGAAACTGATTGGTGCTGAGGTTTGGAACAGGGGTCCTGATTCCAAGAAGGGCCATGCCGGCATAAGCCGAGATACGCCAAACTCCATATCTTGTGACTTACGTCAAGCGTTACGCCAGCCCCTATTCCAGAAGATGCCCTGCACCAGTGCATCTGTGGGCTGTGATAATTGCAAGTTAAGGCACTGCCACAGCCCACTGATGCCTGGTGCATCTGCAGGTTATGGCATGCATAAATCCCAATTCCAGGTGGGCGGGTATCATAACCCGCAGTTGCAATTCCCAAAGCTGCAGTGGTGTAGGGAAACTATGACAGTTGAGAGCTGTCATATGTGGCATCCAATGGCTGTCACCATCAGATGCAGCCATGTAGCACTGTGGCAATGGCACCATGCTGTTCCCCTGGCCCCAACATGTACACCCATGCCCCCCAAACCCCCGACTGTGAGGGACCCCCAGGGTTCCAGTCTGGTAGCACCCCCCTGGATGTCTGTGCCATCTTTCCTGGCCCCCCATGCCCCCTGATGTGTGCTGTGGTGGTCCAGGGCTGGGAGGCTCTGGGGGCTGCCTGTCACTCACCACGAGTTGCGACATGCAGCTGTTATACACCATTCATGAGCTTCCACCACATGCATGGCATATCTTGCATGTCGCAATTGCCGGGACCCTTCCTCTTCTGAAATGCGGCATTGGGTCCCCGGCACAGAGGCAACTGGTGTAACTCTCAACCATGTGCAAGTTATGCTGGCCATCTTGGAATCTGCTCCCGAGTCCTGTCGACTCAGTGACTAGGATTTGGGAGGAATGGAATGTTCAGGGGATATAAAAGGAGCTGCACAGCTTATTATTATTTTTTCTTATGTGTAATCTTTTTCCCCTCTGTTGCACACTGGGACCTGCTCCTCCTTCAGGCCACCTATTACCACCACCGACTCCTTCCTGCAATTCCCCCAGAGCTGCCTACCTCATATTTTCAGCCTTGCTTCAGGTTAACCTGGCATATCCCTTTGCCTGGAGGGTCCCCCTCCTTCGAGAGGGAAGACACTGGCCTGGGGACTCCAGCACTCTATTTTTCTTACTTGCCTG
Source organism: Neoceratodus forsteri (assembly GCA_016271365.2). Classification (NCBI taxonomy): domain Eukaryota; kingdom Metazoa; phylum Chordata; order Ceratodontiformes; family Ceratodontidae; genus Neoceratodus; species Neoceratodus forsteri. The sequence goes on from CM028138.1 coordinate 174,828,160, forward strand.
GGTGCTTCTGAGGCAGACATTATTCTGCCAGAATTGCTCGACGGCATCCTCAGGGATGACCACCATCATCCGGCCAATCCCAGTGCAGTTTCCACTTTTCTGTGGTATTCCCCTTAGTGCAATCCCTCTGCTGTGCTTCCAGTCTCCACCAGGGGCCACTGCAGAGTGACCATGCATCCCTAACCCACCCCAAGGGAGGAGAGCAGTCCCACAGATGCTCAATCTTACCCCTTCTCCTGCTGATCCCTGGCACCCGAGACCGTTCCTGAACCCGGGTCGCCGGCGTGGTTCAAGGTGTGGTGTCCAGTGCCTCAGCCCTCTGTGCCACTGGGCCGGCAGCTTATCTTTTGGAGAAATTGTGCAGGAAGACAGACTTAAAGTGACCAGATTTGTCCCAAGGGAGTCCTGCCTACTAAGGCCTACCAATTGTTGGGGCCTGGGGCACTAGTCCTCAGTTAAGTGTTAGAGACTATAGGGGATCACCTGCATCCCAGTGTTAGGGATAGTGGGGAAGTAAAGTGAGGGCAGGACAGAACAGATTAGCCTGCTGATTTGAGTATCTGTTTTTCCCCCCGAAGTGTCTTCAGCTCCATCCAGCAAGATCCCACATGCTTCAAGCAACCAGGTTGTCTTTGAGGATCAACAGCATTAGATCCACTGCCATCTCCAGAGGTTCAAGTTGTAACATTTTCCAGCCACTTAAGGAAAGTCTTACAGTAATGTTTATTTCATTGTGGGACTATTCTAAGAAGGACACTCATCTGATCTATTGAGTTCAGGAATACTTATTGCTTCAAGGACTACTGTACAGCAATTGAAGGACTAAATTTAGAGACTTGGGGGAGTACATTGTAAATACTATAAAGTAATTGTCATGTGATGCAAAGTGAATACTACTGTGAAATATTTAGGGTATAAGTGAATAGAGTGTATAAGAAATATAAAGTTAAGTGTCTCTGTGTTAGATACCAGGAGGGGTATCTGGTGATAACAGGTGAGTGGACTGACTGAGGTTGGTATAGGCCTAGTAGGTAGGTAAAAAATTATTGTTCTACAAAATGTCTTTACAATGAAAACAAACATCACATAAATATCCATACAGTCATAAATCATACATACATTTCACAAATCTCACAAAGTGGTTGTGCAAATAACTTAACGTGTGCACTATAAGTCCAAATAAGTATCATATACCTCCTTATCCTATACTTATATCATAATTTGATAGCTTTTAAATACCGACTTAACCTCTGCAAAACTCCAACATCATTTGAGTTAAAGAGAAATAAAAGGATCTTATCAGAGGGAAGACTGAGGGTTGTCAGAACTGGTCCCAACCAATATTTTCTTTGATTGTTATATTGTGGACAGTGTAGAACAATATGTTTCAAATAATCTTCGACAGCATATTTACAATTACAATATGCAGTTTTAACCTCATTTCTCCTTTGTCTTAAAATAATATAATTCACTGGGTATAATTCCATTCTGAATCTTGTTATGATTCTTCTTTCATTCCAGTCAGTAAATATAGTCAAGTATTCTGCAATTTGTCTGATAATTTTTAAATTTTTATACCATCTAAAGTTAACAAGGCGTGATATTTTGATATGATCTTCTGACCATTCTATATCCGTTAACCTTGTCTTCATTTGCATTTTTATCTCTCTTAATGGTCTAATATGAATTTCATATAATATCTGGCCCAATTCTATAGGAAACATAACCTTTTTAATTATTATTATAGTTGGGGGGTACAAATCCTCTTTGGTTATATTGTAATTCCTCCTCCAAACACATTCCCGGCAGACAATAGTAAGGTAGGAGGAATAATTTCAAAATTAATATTAATCTTCTTTCCAAAATTTGATTCCTCAAAGATATTTGTCTAAGTTCATGTGTCAAAACTTCAGCTGGCACAGATTGTGGAATTCTTAATAAATACCTGTATGTCTGACTAATAACTGTTTCCAGACTTTTCACATTATCTGCTGCCCATATTTCAGAAGCATATAAAATGCTTGTTTTTATCTTGGCATTCAAAGTTCACAGCACTCCTTGTACTGACCCTTGTCCATAATTAAAATGTAAAATGTAATTTCTTAATTGCTTTTGTTGTTACATTGAATTTGTTTACTTTATTGTATGTTATTTCCATTTATAGTTCTGAGAAAATACCACACCCAAATATTCATAGTTACTAACTGTTTTTAACTTTTCCCCATCTAAAAAAATAGTTGGTAAAGATTTAGTCCTGGCATCAAACACAATCATATGTGTTTTGTCTCTGTTTATTTGCAACATATTAATTTAACAAAGTTCTGAAAAATATTAAAATGTTCATTGCAATCCAAGTTTTGAGGTTGATAGTAGGACTATAGTGTCCACATATGCAAGACAAGAAACCTTATTATTCAATATAGATGAGGAATGAAACTCTGGATTATCCAAGTCTATCAATATCGAATGTATGTAACAATAATAATGATCGACTTATTGAGTCAAACGCTGTTCTTAAATCCACAAAGCAACAGTACAATATTGTTTTTGTCAGAGTGACATATTTCCACAGAAGATGACTTAAAACATAACAATGTTGAATTGTGAATCTAGCTACTCTAAATCAATTTTTTGTCTCTGTCAATAGATTCTTTTCCTCCACCCATTGTTGAAAACACTGCAAAATTATTCTTATAAAAATCTTCTGTAATGAATCCAGAAGAATTATTTGTCTATACATTGCTGGACTGTTTTTGTCACCCTTTTTAAATATTGGGCAAATTATACTTCCTGACCAGGTCTCTGGGAATACATCAAATTGACAGCCAAAATTAAATATTGAATGCAGGAAAGGTACCCACCATTCCCTAAATGACCTAAATATTTCCAATGAAATTTTCTCTGGCCCTGGTGCTTTATTTAATATTTTTTTTTCAATAGCTACAACTATTTCCTCTTTTGTAAATAAAAATGGTCGAGGAAACATTTCTGGGTGATGATATACAGTAATATCTTACCTCTATGTTGTTCGTCATTAGAAAAATACAAATTTGCAAAATGATCTTCCCATTTATTTGGTGTAATTGTGGCTGTAACTTTGTTGGCATATTGCCCAAAACCTTGTGAGACTAATAGCCAAAATTGTTTTATATCTTTTTTTAACTATAGTTTTCTTAAGTTTTTCCAACATTTTTGGTGGTATTTTCTTTTTTCCTTTTCCAATATTAGTTTATAATTTGTCCTTTCATTATTCAAAGCTGGTTTATTAACAGTATTGGGGTTCTTCCTATATTTATATAGCAATCTGTTTAATTTCCTCTTTTCCATCTTACATGTATTATTAAAACATGTTGTTTTAACCTGTCTTTCTGTTGTTTTTCTATAGAAAAGTGGCTCCAAATAAACTATCATAAGCTTCCATAGCTCTGTCAAGTCCAAATTATCTATAGTTTCTAATATTTTAAATTTTAAATCTGTCATATAGTCAGAATTTAATATTTCTCCAAAGGTATTATATGCCTAGTAGCCACTGCACAACCTGAAGGCAAGTAAACTGAATGTGCAGCAACTAAGGTTCGAGGGCTAGCCTTGTGCTGGGTTAGGATTTAAGTAACTGGAGGGCTGCTGGGTGGTGAAATAGCCTGTAATCTCCAGGGATAGCAGGTACAGACCTGTGGGAATATAAAACAAGGGTTATTAATGCTCAAAGTATTTATTCAATTCAAACGTTATTTGCAAAAGTATGTGTTGTTGCTGGTAATTTCTACCACTTCTTATGCAAGCTGTGTTTGTAAGTTGACAGAACAGTTTAGTAAAATTTACCAGAATTTTCATTTGGAAACTGTGTCAGAATCATGCTTCAGGGTTGTCCAAGTCTCATATTCCTGTGGTCTCCTGAGTCATCTTGTATAGTGCCTCTCTCTCCCACACAGTTTCTGCAGCTAGCTGATTGGGGAGGTAATCCAAAGAGTTTATGTGTGTACCCAAATCAATGGTTTATTTTTATTTTTTTATTTTTATATATTAGGTCTAGGATTACAATATTTTTGAGCCAGGGCTCTTTTACATAGGTTCCACATCAAGTTACAATTCAAAACATAAGACATATAAGTCAGATTACAAATTCAATACATAGGACAAGGTTACAAAAGTGTAAGCTAAACAGAGATACAAAGCATCTGAGAAACAAAATATGTTTTGGAGGCTAGGTTACAAGGAGCTAGTGCATAAGGTGCAGAGAGGATAGAGGACAAGAAAGAGAAAGAACAGAGGAAGGGGTGAAGAGCTATAGAGGAGGAGTGCAGCCAGAAGCATTGCCATAGACATAACATGGGGAAGTGCATGCTAAGGGGTAACCAAGTGCTAATAGGAGAGAGAACTACATAAGGTTAGGGAAATATTCATGGAGTCAGCTAGTGGAGGCAGTCACAGGAGCTAGAGGCAGTGAGAGAAAGGTGGAGCCTTGATTTAAATGCACCAAGGGTAGGATTGGAGGAGATGTAACTGTTTAGACCATTTGGGGTTGTGGGTGGGAAGAGAGGCAAATAACCTTCTAGTGGTGCAGCTCTGTTGTCCTCTGTGTATGTACTGCATTCACCTGGTGTGTTATACACACATGTGTATGTGTGTGTTATAACTTGAGGGAATCTGCCATTTGGACAGATGCAGACCATCAGCTTTCTAAATTCAATGTTATCCACAAAAGAGAAAGGCAATAGATAAACTACCACCATTTCAGCTATTGCTGCATTCAGTTCTTCTGCAATCGCATGACTGGTTGGGAATTTAGACTGATGCTCAAACATGCTTGCATCATAAACTTTTTGACTCCTGGGGATTCACAAGTGCTGCTCAAATGAAAGCAGTGATTTGGGGTGTTTTCTCCAATGTGGTTCTATGGTTTGGTGCCTCTGGGTGATACTACTGTAACCACCCCCACTACTTTACACAGTTAGCTACCCTGGTACCCTTGACTGGGCACAAACTACGTCAGAAATGGTACAATCCCTAGCTTTGAGAATGTATACCAGGCTAATTTCTTCTAGCGGCCAGAAAAAAGTGGTGGGGGTGTACAAAAGCAATACTTATGACCAATAACCCAGGTCCTGGAGAGAGAACTTTTTGTATGGCTATGCTAGACCTATTCTTCTGGAGGGATACCCATCAACTCCACACACAGGAAGCAAAAACGTAAATGTCCAAACCAGAGTTGGGGTTCTAGAGTGTGACTTTATTTGAAAAGCTGTTCTCTATAGAGCAAGGTTGTTCCCCCCAAGGTTTACACATCATGGTACAAGGAATTACAGAACAGCAGAATAACTGTATCTGTCTGAAACTATATGTATTTCCATTTTTCATAGGACACTGAATTATCTTCAGTGGCATTGGCTACAACTGAACACACAAGGGCTCATTAATAGCAACCCACTTGAGGGGGTAAACTTCTCTTCAGATATTGGTCACCATGTTCAAAATAACCAGGTGCCCTTACAGAACCTGTAGTCCTGAACTGGTTACTTCAGATGGGGGGCTGCCCACCCCTTTCTTCCAAATTCATACACATCCATTCTTTCAGAATTACACCTTAAAACTTCTTGAACACACTTAGGTAAATGCATCTTTGAATGAACTTTTGCATCCAGCATTTAAGAAACACTACTCTGGAAGTGTAAGAAATTAGAGTCCTGAACAATGTGAATCAGTCTGCTTTTGGACCCTACAGATGCCAGCCAACTTTATTCTAAGAAAAGTCTCAAACTTCAGAACAGATTCTGGTGAACCTTTCCCTTTTAACCAGAGAAACACCAAAGCACATGTACTTTCTTCAGGAAGCACAAAGTAAAATCTACTCACAGTTAGAACAGTACAGGCAGCTTTTTATTGTCTTGGATCAAACAGGGGATTGCCCCTAGGATCCATTCTCTAGCAGTCCTTTTCATCCCTTTGGGGATGAAAATCAGGAAATCTGGCAGCAGACAATGGTTTCTGTCACTTCTTTTACAGGCTGGAGACTTCCAGGACAAGGGAGAGAAAATAGGCTCCCTTCTCAGAGCCCACACTGCAGCCCTCGCTCCTCACACTGGCTTACTCCTCCAGCTAGCACAACAGACTACCAACTGACCCAAGATTCTAAAACTCCACACTCACAGCCAGCTGCTGTGGCATATGTTGTTGTGTGAGTTCTAAATGACCTCACCTCTCTCATCTCAGCTGAGAATAAGTAAACAAGAGAGTGAGTAGGTGAAAAAAAACATTTCACTAGTTGTTCACCAGCTGCCTTCTATACCAAGCACTGACACTGATGGGATTCTAGTAACCCCAGGGGACTGGGTGGCTACACTACTTAACTCACCACTGTTGCCATGACCACTACTAGGCTGTCCCACAAACCCCTCATTTCTGTAGTAGTCCTCCTCGCTCAGCCCTTCCTCCAATTAGGCTATTTCCCTGCCACTTCTGGATGCCTTGGCAAATGTTGATAAGAAGAGAGATCCCCTGCCTCAGCTTTCTTTTGGTGTTGAGCCAGCATAACAGTTGCTAGAACATTAGGTGTGTGTGTGTTGCCCACCGGTGCCTAGGGAGTGGCCCATTTATTCCCCTACTAACTTGCACTTGACACAGCTGACAGATAGTAAGTGTTTCATTAGCAAGGTCCAGTATATTGAATTCCCAGTCTAGGGATTCAGTACCCCTTGATTTTGTATGGTAGTGGGAGAAGGCCGGAGTATGGGTGAAAATGGGTATATCTTGGGATGTTTCATGCACTTCGATACTAGATGACTGACATGGTGTAATAGGCTCATCAGTAAGAGGATTATCTAGTGTATTATTGGAGGAACTTTCATAGTTGTGTGAAGTAGTGGTTGACAAACCCCAGCATCTTCAGCATCATTGTCTTTCTCTTTTTCTTTTCTGGCTTCCACATGGGATCCAAATCCTCCTCCCCACAGCTTTTAATATCCTGCTCCTCTTCCTCCTCCTGAGCTCTATCTCCATCATCTTCACCTTCTCCAGGCTCTCTCTTGCTCCATCTCATCATTTCGAGTAGGAGATACATTTTTCCGATTAGTCATTTCTGAATGAGCTACAGTCAGATCCTCCTCCTTAGGCTTTGATTCATGCTCAAGTTTCACACTCTCATTTGGAAATTGAAAACTATTATTAAGACCATGCTCAGCACCCCCACCACCAGGAGGCATGAAGACATCTTCCCTCTTGACCATTTTACCTGACCAGATATTTTACTACCTCTTGTACTGCTCTTCTTGTTGCCAGTCTCCACCAGCGTGGATGCCACAGATGTGGCAGAGGAACATTTGGCCACACTAATGTGACTTCCACCACTGCCAACTACTCCTTTACTACTACTACTACTGGCCCTAGAGCCCATTGAAGATACTGCTGCAGATGTAGTTTTTATGTTGGCTCGCGTACTGGCCAACTTATGTGTGATAGTGTAGTAACATTTGAAGGCACGGTCACTGTTGGGCAAATGCAGGGCACACATCAGAAGCTGCGCCCCTAATTCCCCAATCAGCCAGCAGCAGGTGGTGACCTCATGCATCCCTAATGTGGCCACCAGAAAAAAGAAAAGGTCTGCTGCAATGAGAGTAAAGTTGTCATGCAGCGTGACCACAACACACCTCCCAACGTGCAGACAACATGGTGGTAGTGACTGCCTCCGCTGCCTGTCACAAAACCAATGGGGAGCCCACTCCCCATTGGTATAATGTGCCCCCTCCCATTTAGAATGTATGTCAAGGGGGTGTCCAATCCCCCTTAGCATTCTGTGCCTCTCAATAGTTTTTTTTTGCCGATGGGTGGCCCAATCCTCATCAGCATTTATCCTCCATCTGCTTATATTCTGCCAACGGGGTAGCCCACTCCCCATCAGCATAATGTGTCTTATCCCCCTGCTGTTGCTTACTGAGGAGGGTACCCAATCCCCCTCTGCTCATGTCCCCCCCAGTATGTGCTGACAGGGGTGCCCAATCCCCCATCGGCTACAGAATCCCCCCCCAAAAAGACTTAGGTGGCACACTGGGAGCCCACCCCAGCATGCCAAATGCCCTGCAAAGCAAAAACTGTCCCGCAATGTTTTTTTTAAAGCTGTGAAAAAAGGAAATGGTCCCTCACCATCTCCTTGCCCACCTCCTGCAGCCCGTGCCCACCTTCTGCACACTCTGCCTCCCCACATCCCCCTCACCCCATACTTACCTCTGGAGTCTGGTGTGATGATCTTCAATGGACCAGGAACACGTCTGCACTTTTCAAAGCCAACCGCGAACTGAAGAAGTGCCAGTAAGCTGTATAATGGTATAAATAGGGGCACTAACTTGTTTTTTTTCTCTTTTAGATATTTCCTGAAGAAGACCTAAGGTCGAAACTTAGATTTTTAACTCTATTTTCTATTTTCAGCGTGCATTTAATATAACCATTTTGTTTTGCTTTTAGACCACATGCTGACGCAGCGCCTTGTTTTTGGTTTTTACAATAAATAGGGGTATTTCAACTTTGGTGCATATCTCAGGCATTTTTTGGAATTTTTGCACCAAATATTCAACATGGGGTTATTGGGACCCCTTCTCATGAATTCAGTCACTGTCTTGGCATTATTCAGTCCCGAAAGGTGATTTCACAGTCACTGCACAGAATCACCTTTTGGGACTGAGTAATGAAATGATAGTGCCACTGTTCATGATGGGGGTTCTCAAAAAGCCTATGTTGCAAATTTAGTAACAAAACTCCCAAAAATGTCTGTTTTATGAGCATGCATTGGGCTGTTTCCATGCACTTTTGTAACATCGTGAATTTGTAATATTTTCACTCCAGATTTTCAACATTGCCATTTTTCCACACCTCCTTATGAACAGTATGGCTGTCATTTTACATATTCTGCTAGAAATGTGTTTTTGCACGTCAGGCGCAGAATAGCATGGTGGCTGTGCGAAATCACTTTTTGGGACACTCTGAGGAAATAATAGTGACACTGTACATGAGCAGAGGTCCTAAAATGCAAATGTTGAAAATTTGGTGCTGAAAGTCCATAAAATGTCTGTGTTACAAACGTGCATTGTGCAGTTTCCACGCACACTTGTAACTTCGCAAATTTGCAATATTGCCATGCCAGATTTTCAACACTGACATTTTTTCACACCTCCTTATGAGTAGTACAGCTGACATTTTTCACAGCCTGCCCAAAATGTGTTTTCGCATCTGTGGCACACAATGGCGTGGTCACTGTGAGAAATCAACTTTTGGGACAGATTAACAAAATCACAGTGCCACAGTGGCAGAGGACTAGCCAGTGCAGCCAGTGCAGTTGCACAGGGGTCTGCACACTTAGAGAGCCCGAGCTGCCTGACAACATACTCAAAATATTTAATCAAAATGTGTTCATTTGCAGGGCCCTCCACCTTCTCTCAGTGGTGGTGGTGTGTGGAGTCAGACCCTGCAATACATAACTGGTGCCTGTCCAGCCACCCACCATTAGGGGCAGCATCACAGGGAAAATGCGATCTGTTCACCCGTTCTGCACTCCTAAGCAGCAAGCAAGCACATCACAGCTGATTTCTGTTTGAGTCCAATCAGAGTGCAGAGTGACAGCATATGGTGCTGCGTAAGAACAGTAGCAGTTGGGAGTTTTGGCGGTAGTGAGACCTGAGTCTAGAGTTGGCAAGGGATGGGAGGTTCTTGAGCAATGTCGGCCATCATCAAGGAGACCAACTGGTTCTAAAATTTTAAACAAATATTACAAATAAATTCCATCGTATGTCTGGTCAGTCTGAGAACACTAGAGCAGGAGATGGGCAGTGACAGGCAAAAGTTCAATGCTCAATGGAAAGGCTCTGCTGTCGACGGTGGCCACATGGCGGGTGGTGACACACTGAGTCTGCACTCAGGGTCTGAGATGAGTGGGACTGGAGGTCTGGAGGAGGGTGGAAAATACCAGTCAGTACCAAATCAAGTACATTTAAACCTCTACCTCTTGCTGGGTGTTTAATTATGTATGTTAAGCTGCATCTTTCTTTTGATGATATCTGAAATGGAAAAATATAACCCTTTACTAATCATCCCACAGCTTCATGTTTTGCCCAGTCTATTTCCAGGAGATTAAAATCTCCCACCACTAGCATAATACATCCTCTTTTTCAGAATCTGAGATTTCTATAAGGTATTAATATGAATCAGTTTCTGATACTATCTGGTGGGAGAGCGAGAACAATTTCCAATGGTTCCTGAGGAGGTTGTGGAGTCAGGAACAGTGGGGGAATTCAAGAATGCATGGGACAGGCATAAGGCAGTTCTATTGGGGGGAGGAGGAGGAAGTAAGCTATTGATTAACTAGAATCTGCAGCTTATCCATCAGGTAGGGAAATGGGCAGACTAGGTGGGCCAGGCGGTCCTTATTTGCCGTCAAATTCTGTTTCTATGTTTAGGTTCATTGGCTTGTGGTTGGTTACTGGTTAGCACTAGAAAGGAGGAGGAGAGCTTGAAGACAACTGAAATATATGGCAAACTAATGGTGTACAATTTATTTTTTGTATTTTATCTTTTTGAGATGATTCAACATAGTTTTACATATTAATCATCATGCAGTTACATTAATTATTTTCATCTTGATTCTCTCTGCACATGCTATGGTTAGTTCTGAATACCTTTTAGGTGTTCTGATTGTTGAGTCATAGTTTCTCTGTGTTTCTATTTAAGCTTTCTGGATAGGGATGCATTTGTGACCCTGGGCATGACCCTCCTGTCCGTTTAAGTTCCTTTACAAGGGGTCTCCCTACAGTGGGGTCCTCTGCCCAGTCATGAATCTGCTTTTCCTTGGCTGTGTCTGCTATTTCTGTTTCATTCCCATCAACTGTCTGCTGGTTCCCCCCTTTTTGATACTATAACATTTCTGTTGTGGCAAAAGCTTTGTGGTGGAGAATGAGGGAGAAGCTGAGCTGTAGTATGCTTTGTGGAGCTTTGCCTGAGAGGCAGCAGTAACCAGGAAGGACAATTGGGTGTACAGTAGTTTGGTTTACATCCCCTCAGCAGGCAACACTACTGTAACATCTGGCTGTACAGTACAGTAGACTTCAGAAAGTATAGGCTGATTATAGTTGTTCTGTTAAGTTTATTGACACTTGAAGGCAACAGCATACAGTCACTGCCAGACATGAGAACCACCGCACAAAAGAAAAGTTATTAATTTGCTCTATTTTCACTTGCTGAGAGAGAGATTGCTTGGACTTGCATCTACTGTAACCACACAGGATTTACATATGAACATACATATGAACATACAAAGAAGCCAGAAGAAGAAGAAGGCCATTTGGTCTATCTAGTTTGCTCATATTGCAGGGGTCCAAAGCTTGAGCTACTGTCCCTCTCCTCCCATGCTTTGTTTTGGAGCTCGTTTAAAACAGTACAGCAAATCAGCCACAGCACTCCCCACACAGTAAAAGAACAAAGGAAGTTTCAGGTATTTTTAAACAAACGTTCCAAAGTTTATTATGCCACCCTAAGAGTGTACAGCCTTTCCTGGTACAGGCACAGAAAACAGCATCAGGTATCTCCTAATGTTTCACCAAATCTTTGGCTTTAACTCTTATGGTGAGATAATAAACTTTGGAAGGATAGATAAAACCTGAACCTTGTTCTTACTATATGAGAAAATCTCATGATTCATTACTGGACTGTTGTTAATTGTCACTGAACACCCAAACCTTGCTGAGGCTCTTTTTTTTGTATAGCATTTTATAAACCTACATCTGATTTTATTTAGTTAACAAATTTATGTTCCTAAGTGGTAGGATGGATGATAATGAAGTATTGTTGCCAGTGTCTTGTCCATCTGCATTTTTTGCTCATGGCAGTAGAAAATTTGAGGGAGGGTGAGGGAGCCCACATAAAAATCTGCACTGGGGCCCATCTTTCTGTTCCTCTGCCACTGCAGTGCCACTGTTCATGAAAGGAGGTCCCAAAATGCCTATGTTAAAAATATGGCTAGCAAACTCTCAAAAATAATTGGGTTACGGACATATGTTGTGCAGCTTCTATGCATGCTCATGACTTCACCAATATTTCATATTTTCACTCCAGATTTTCAACATTGCCATTCTTTTATGCCTTCTCATGAACAATACAGTTGCCATTCTTCACATCCTCCCCAAAATGTGTTTTCGTCCCTGTGTCGCCAAATGGCATAGCCGCTATGCAAAACCACCTTTCAGCTAACAAACTGAATGTGCCACTTTTCATGAGGTGGCTCACAAACAGTCCATGTTGAAAATTTGGAGTGAAAATACCACCACACACCTATAGTTTTAGGGTTTCCAACTGTAGCACCCCACCCAGTATAGACTGACAGGCACCAGGGGTGTGACTTGGGATCATGGGATGTAATGCTCGAGCCATTCCACCCCCACCCCCACCCTGCAACCACTGATGGGCATCATGGTGTGCCTTGCACTGTTCGGTCACAAAATTCACCCCATTCTCCTATACTGCACCCATGTCAGCATATTGCCTTATGGAATGGGGTAAGTATAATGCCCAAAGACCCCAAAGCACACCACAACACTTGTCAGTGTCTACAGGGTAGGGTGAGGTACAATGGCATGAGCATTATAGCTGACTAGCCAAAGGCACATACAATGCCTATCACTCTCTACAGTGTTGGGGGTGGGGTTGGCATCACTTCAATACTTCACTGCCATTTCTATTATGCATCTCTAGCTCTGGCGCTACCAAAGTCAATGCCAGCGAGACAACATTCGGCTTTGGCAAATGCGTGTTTTAGCTGCATCACTGTTTTGTCCCACAAAACCTCTGAACTTCTTTGCTGCTTCCCGGACACCTCTCCATTTAGTAGACTATCTGTTCCAAGTAATTTTATAGACAGATTTATAATATTGTGAGGAAAAAAATTACAGAAGCCCGGCAATAACTAGTATAATTAGCCAGCACCTCCTCTGAGGGATTAGTAGTGTGATGTGAAAAGAAAAATTTACTGAACTAATCGTAGTCACAGTAAATCACCATTTTTTTAACCTGAAGGAGATTAACAAGACATACATGGGAGGGGGCATTAACAAATTAGTGTAAGTGACAGAACACAATCCCTTTAAGAACTACACTAAATAACTAAAATTAATATAGAAAGAGACTGACAAAATACTTCACTTAACCACACCAAACTGAACTACAGAAATAAAATGAGAAATCACAGACCACGGAAAAAATAATTAAAAGAAAGACTGAGTAAAACAAATATGAAAAATCTGCTACACACAGACTCGTGCTCACAGTCAAGAAGATTCCAAGTCCTAATCTTTCTGGGTTGCTTTGCTAACTGACTCCCCCACACACACACACGCACACACATATACACAGAAGTGCATCACTAAAGACAAACAAAACCACTACTTTAAATTAAATCTTCAAAAAAAACCCAGAAATAAACAACACAAATCGGGGGGCACAACATCCTCTACAACTATTTGTGAATGATTTAGTTTCAAAAGACTCTGTTTTGAGATTGATTTTAATGTTTTTCCTTTTAGCTCAATCAAACAGGGACAGATTTCTCTCCAACTGCCTCTTCAGCGGTCTGCACTCGACATAGCCTCTGCAGCACATATAGCTTATTTCAGTTCCATGTGACCTCCAATCCCATAATACATGGTGAATTTCACCTGTGGTCTACACTTAACCAATTAAGTTACCTAATTCGCAACTCATGAAGTTATCCCTATAGTGGAAACTGACACTTTACAAGGCAAATTAACTCTGTGAATTGCATTGAACCCATGAATTAATTTGCAAAAAATGTTTTTCCAGCTTCGCACACCACTACTACCTACAGTACACTGCCCTGTCAGCCTCCCAGAGTCACCTTATTTGAAACAGCAATATTTTTATCAGGTCCCAGGCTGTGTGGTGATCATCATCCTTCTAATTTCACTGCTGGGGCTAACTTCTGTTTGTTGCGCTCATAAGTGTTTTGTGTGTAATCACACAATGCACTACTCTAGCAGAAAGTGGCATACCAGCCTGGCAGTTTAACCAGAAGGATAAGGATTGCTGTTCAGAATGGGAACTGCCAAACAAACTACTGCTTCAAATATGATGACTTGGTGGGGGTCTCAAGCTGGGATAGGGAGGGTAATGGGACTGAGATGGATGCAGTTATTTTTTTTTTTACTTTTTTAACATTGTAGGAGTTAACTAACAACCTTCCCTTCCCTAACAATTGCAAGTTATTGCTCTGCATCATGGTTGGCTAACTGCATATCATTCTTTTGAAATTCTATTTAAATTGGTTGTAGTTTATGGTATAATCAAAATGCCCCTAATCAACTTGTCACAGACTTCTTCACTCCCAGAACGCAGTCTGTATCCTGATATCAGTTTTCACAGCCCTTCAGACACCTGAATGTTCACCTTGGTATGATGCCAATACTCAGCATGACTCTCACTTGGGGTAACGGTACATCTGAATCTCCACAGAGCCACTGCTCACACAGTACAGTGCCCTTTCCCAGAAAGCAAATGTCTAACCCCCCTAGTCATAGCTGAAAACATCTTTCTTTAGATAGCTTAGTAGCCTGTCACAGACATTCCAGTTCACAACAGGTTGTCTATACTTTAAAAGGCTCAGTCACAGAAAGCATGAAGTATGTAAATGTAACATTTAATACTACACAAGGCTTATATTTGCTATGTGATTACATACATTAAAACTGTGGGGGGATAAAGCATTCTACTAAGATGAAAAATAAACATTTGAACAGATACAGATCACACAGAAAAATCTAGCTCAAAGCTAATTAAGTTTCTAATTAGAGTAGACTCTTACCCCCAGCTAGGAATTTGTGACTTATGGCTAAGACACATGATGTTACCAGTCCAGCGTCCCAGTACAACTGAACTGTCTCAGAGCCAGACAAGACAGAAGTACTGTACATTTTACAGGCCAGACCCCTTTGCCAACCTCATCGACCATGTTTCTCTGACATCACACCCTATACCCTCTTTCTTGGAGCCCACCTTCACTACAAAACTAGACTAAACCAGATTTGTGGACTTGATTCAGCTTGCATTGATCCTCCAGCTCATCATTTTGCAGGGTGCCATCTTAGCTGGACCAATCATTTGTCTGTGGTCAAAACATACCCTCTTTAGATGAAACAGGGCTCAGACCTTCAATATTTAAGTAAAACAAAGAGACTTTACAGGACAGGAACTGTTGTTGCCCCCACCCAACCTGCTTGTACTCTGAGAACAAAGGAGTGCTTAAACAAAAGCCACTCTCTGTTAAGTGCCCAGAAGCTTGGGCTACAGAAGAATGCAACTTTCAGTTTCCTAAACACATGAATTTGCATTGGCCTAAAGAAGATTTACAGGCCCAGCATCATCCTTGCATATGTTGAACTTTTTCTAGCTTCAGCTGTACCTTGGGCATTATAACAGACCTCCTTTTTATGAAATGCGTTACGTTACAATACGTATGTATAGGAAACATCATTCACAACTTACCTGTGTATGTTCAGCACTCCATTGAATGGCACTGTCATTGATGACAAGTGTTCGTCCATGAGAGGCACTGGCGTCATACCCTCCAACCCTGATATACCTACCAGTACCATCAGGTAACATCTGCCAGTTTTGGATATCAAGCAAGGCTGGTGAATCACCATATTCATCATAAAATACATCCTCTCCTCCTTTGTTCTTAAATTTGATATTTTTCAAATAATGGAGAACCTACATTAAGTACAAAGAAGATGAGTAATAACTGTAAGTAATAATGATTCTTTTAATCAATTAACATTTAAATATTTTCAAACTCTATAACCAATTTAAAGAGTTAGTGCCAGAAATTCAAAACTTTGTGCCAGACAAAGAACGTTTGCGCAGGTTTAGCGTGGGATTAGCGTGGGTCTGCTATATTCAAAAGGCCAAATAGCACAGGCAAACTGCATTAGCACCAGACAAAATCATAATGTATGCAAGGGGCAAATTGACATGAATACAGGTGCAATGCTATATTCAGTGACTAGCACCACGCAAAGTGGTTTTGCATGACTTAGCACAACACTTAGCATGGTGCACATTGCCACCCAGGAAAAGCTTGCTTAACTGTCAGCAATCAGCTTTGCATGGAAGTTTTGCTTTGTGCAGTGTTTGGGCAGCTTTTGCGTGGCTTTACGCGACCCTAACAAATAAATATGACACATAGACAAAGCCAAACATAGAGGAAACATTCTGCTAACTGATGGCATCACAATGATGCCATCATCTGCCACCAGTCCCAGCCATGCCAGGTAGTAAGTGGTGACGCTACCACCACTGGAGAGCATGTCAGTGTGGCCATTCAGCACACACCTGTGGACCACTCTTCTGTGGACACCAACAGATGCCAGTACACATATGCAACACTGTGGTCATGGAGGATGTTGAGGGGACAGTGTATGGGTAGCCAGGCTATGCCACAGACCAGGTGTGGCCACAAGGCTGGGACACATCTTGCAGTGCACATGGGCTAGTATTGGGAATACTCCAACACCAGTGAGCCTTTCTGATAATATATGCCCCCCTGGCCACATACCTCACATACCGCATAGCTGTACAACTGCCACAGCCCACAAAGCCGGACATGTATATGTCACTGTGAGCATCCCATGCCAGAGGTGCAGCATCTGTGGGTTACACAACAGCGTAACAGTAATGTCCACTGTCAGTAAACACCTGCAGGTTGGGCCTCTCATTGTGTATAGTGCAGTCATCATCACTGCTCTACACACCATAGGCATTACTGTGTCCACACACTACTGGCTCCCTTACTACTGTAGTGTCTGCTGTGCACTGTAGCATGACCTACAGTGTGACAGTTGCATGCAGCACTACCACCATCTCTGCCTATGCTGTGTTGTCCCAGTACAGCTGCAGGCAGCAGCGCATGTGAAAGTACAGTGTTCAAAACTGTATAATATTCCCCAAACTGTTTGCGCAGTGCTAACATGTTTGCGCGGGTTTAGCGCAGGGCTAAACCGTTAGCCCAGTGCAAACTGCATGCAAATCAGGGCATAATGAGATGCTAATCTGGATGTTTGCCCAGAGACTGCCTAAGTAGGCTCATTTGCATGTCACTTTTGAATATGGCAAAGTTTAGCACCGGGCAAATGTGTTTGAATATCTGGCCCTTAGTGTGCTGCCTGGATTTAAAAGGAATTTCAGATACAGTCAAATATCACTTCTTATATCTGAAGTATTTTTTCTTTTCTGTTTGCTAATCAGATTTTCCACCTGTTAGTACAGGGCTGATGTGTGGAACAGCTCTCTGTTTGGAGGTTAAAAAATGTTGGCTCTGTTCCTCCCAGTATATCATCAGAAATGTGAACAAACACACTGAGACACCACAACCCTTGGAACCTGAGCAGTGACTTTCACAAGTTATCAATCAAAATGCAGGAACTTGTGACATCATTTGTAACCAAGAAGAGTCAATCCCCACCTTTTCGTGAGAAAGAGAATAACCTGGCAGTGAGAAATAGTTCTTCTTGGTTACTAGTGATGTCACTAACGGTGTGATCTCTGGGTTGATGATGTAGTGGGAGGAACAGAACTGACTTTTTTTTTGCCTC
Organism: Neoceratodus forsteri; assembly: GCA_016271365.2. NCBI lineage: Eukaryota > Metazoa > Chordata > Ceratodontiformes > Ceratodontidae > Neoceratodus > Neoceratodus forsteri. Next base: position 174,845,796 of record CM028138.1, read on the forward strand.
CAGACAGTGTGCTGCTCTGCTCATCACCCAAGTGCTGCCAGGTGGAAAATCTAATTAGCAAACAAAAAAAAAATAATTCAGATATGAGAGGTGATAGCTGACTACATGCTGTTGGTACCTCAAACAGCAAACCAAGCACTGCGAGGAGTACCATTTTCATTTTTAATATGTAGCTAAAATCCCACTGGGGAAAATTAACATGCTTTTATTGGTGCCATGTGAAAAAATTGTGCTTTGGGACCACACTCATGGCAAACATACATTTCTCACCTGGATGTGCTCACAATCTGACTGAGGAAAAAAATATTTTGGACAAAATTACAGATAAAGGTAAAAAGCCTGACATTTTACACATATAGGGGAATTTTGCAGTACCTGTGTGCTAGGTGTGTCATGTGTGCCAGGAGGCACACTTTTCACATTTGCCAGAAAATGAAGGGGGAAAGCTAGCAGTGCATCTTTACAGAGCAACTCTGCTTTTCAGCATGTGATTTCATAAATAAGATGTTTCAGCTATTACAATTTACCAGAGACTACATTTTGTTTTCATTTTCAATGTTTCTTTGCAAGGTTTACAGCATTTCTTGATAGTCCATTGAAAATGTACAGAAGACGTTTGAAAAGCATTTTCTGTAATCTGTTAACCTCACAGTACCTTGGTCCATTACATTAAAGTGCCAACAATGACAACAGACTATGATGTCACAAACAGCAACTATTGGTTAGCAGGGGAGAGACAGATATATTTTGAAATACTCAGTGAAATAACTACTGCATTATCTACAATATTTAGTAGACCAACAGCAGTGGAAAAGAAAACAAAAAATAACTTAAAAACAATAAGCAGGTGTTTCAAAAGGCTTAGATCGACACATGCCCCCAGTGTGCTGATGATACAGCACTTTGGGCTTGAGGAAAACTAATGGAATTTTCTATCCTGTGTGGCAATTGCCACAAGTTAGGCCAACGTTTTCTGGTCTAACTTGCGGCAATCCTGGGAACCATTTTTACAGAACTTGTGCCGGATACTGGTGCAAGCTGGCATAAATCATGAAAACTGTCACAATTGCACCCCAAATTATCATTTTGGACACTGTTGCAGCAACTAAGTTTGCACACTGCCAGAACCTACATGTTGTAGTGTAGGGCTTGGTGCTAGCCCTGTGCCATGCTTTGAAAATCCTTCCCAATGAAGTAAAACCATAACTAGTGTAAAGCTAGTGTTTTTAAGCTTTTTATTTTAATAGAGAGTTACTCTTTAAAACCTTGACAATTCTTAATTACAGCCAATATCAGACTACTTTTATCTTATGGCCCAAGAACTCTACATGTGCATTTATTTGAACTGCTCATTCATAAGTGGTACATCATAATCATGATCTTCCAAGTAAAATCAAATGTTTGCATGATTTTGTCCTGTAGTCAGAGTACTTAAAAATGATTGAAGACTTTTTTTATTTTGAATAAATATGAACAAGTACAACTCAATCCAACCAACCAAAACTCCTTACAACCTGTATTCAATAAATACATTTCATTAATGGATATATAATTGCTCTTTTAAAATATAGCGTGCTAGGTTATTTTGACTCCATAAATAGCAGGTGATGTTACTTTCTGTGTGTTATTATAGCAACTGCACCAACTCTTGCTACAAAATTATTTGCATAAATGTTGTCACATTTTATTATATGTAGTCATATCAAGATTTGTCATGAAGTGTATTCACTCCAGTCTATGAATTAATACCATATGATTCAACCAAGTATGGCAATTTGGTGGATTATGTTCTTTCTGTAGTTGTAAAATACATTTAAAGGCTGTGATCATTGCTATTATAATTAGTTTTGGTTATGAGTTGTCATGGTGTCTAGTAGATCCCCTGACCAAGTAGCATCCGGGTGATCTGTTTCTAAAGATTCCTGTCAGTCATTTTTGCTAGCACCTCTAGCATTTTACACCAAACGGAGCCTAGCTGCGGGCAAAGAACTAACAAAGGCTCAAGTGTACCTGGATTTTTCTGGCACCGAGGTCAGTTCTTAGAAATTGTTGGGTTAATTAAATTCAGTCAGTGTGTGGTATAGTATACATCATGGATAATATTAAATTGTATTTGTTGTAATTGAATTGAGCAAAGGCAGGCGCTTTTTAAATTCAAAATATTGTTCCACTGATTATCTGTAAATGTACTCTTAACTTTCTCTGCCTATTTATGATGGTATATATCAGTGGTGTTAATTTCACTGTTATTTAACCAACTATAGATAGCTGAGATTTTCCTCTTAGGATTAGGTGTGGATAATATTATCTGTAGATTCTCAAATAAGCTGTTTCCTTTTACCAAAATGTTTCTTGTGATAAAATCCCTGATTTGTAAGTAGGCGTAGAAATGTTTATGTGATAAATTGAGTGATTGTCTGAGAAAATCAAAATCCACTCATATTATTTTTTTAAAAATGATCGATGTCTGAAAGGCCATTATTATACCATATCTTAAATATCTGGTCTGAAATAGATGGGGGTGAAATGCACATTCTAATATGTGGGAGAGTGAATAGACCCTTTAGGCTGCTGTTTAAGCTGTTTCCATATCTTATGCCACAAGGTCAGAGATGTTTGAGTACAAATAGATATTGATCTGGAAAATGTATGAGTATCTTCCACAAAGAGGATGTGCTGTATGGCTTTATATGGTGACAATGCCATTTCCATTAGGGTGACAAGGTGTGGATGGGAAATTTGAAACCAGTTATACATGGATGCTAAATTTGCCACACAGTATTATCGCTTAGAGCAGGGAAGGAATAATCCATCTTTAGAAACAAAAGCATACAGTCTACATATCTAATGATTGAAGACTTGAACATGCTAAAGAACTGTATAGTAGATTTGAAAGTGAACCAAAAATCCATTAAATATTTGCTAAGTTAATTTATTTAAATCCTTCTTTATAAATGTGTTGATCTATTTAAATCATTGCACAACAATCAATCATTAAACCAGATTCTGGAAACAATGCCATTTAGAATATTTTAGCAGTTATGTATAGGATAAAGTATGGGGTGTAATGTGTTATGAGAATTTAACACGCACCCGAGTTGTTGGATGGCACATAAACGCCCTCTGGTTTTTATGATAGCCATCCAACAACGAGGGCGTGTGTTAAATTTGAGTAAAAAACACTGCACCCCATACTTTATTTTATATAATTGAAGGGTTACATTTTCTTGTTGTAGGCTTTGAAAGAATAAAAAAAAGGAAAGAGACTTTTACCTTGTGTAAAGTAAATGGTTTAATGAAGAACACATAACTGGAGGTTTACCAAGTAAATATTTAAGCATTTTTATAACAAAAGTATTAATAACATAAATATCCTGATCGTTGTTTCTTTTCTCATGGTGCTAGTGTTTTGAACTGGTGGCTTCATTTGACCTGTAGGGGAAAGGTGAGGGTTGAAAGAGAGAGTGGTTAGGGACTGTTGTGAAAGTGTTGAAGTAAGAAGTTTGTTATTTTGTAGGAACAATGAATGAATGAATTGAAATTTGTTTTAGGTTATTTGCCCATGGCAGAGACAGTTTCGTGTGGCGCTAATGCAACTGAGGAGGTGAGTTATCAGTGTGTCAGAAAACGGACACTGATGCTCGTGCTCACTTTCTGTTTCTGTCTCGAGCATATTGCTATCGGAAGAAGCCGGGTGAATGCTGTAACACCTATTCTGGCATTACGGTATTTAACACACTTTTTTTCCATTGTAAAAAACGGAACCCATTAATTATAAAAGGATATAAACCATGGCTTCAAATTAGGATTAAAGTAATGTCAGATAAATCATTATATGTGTGAATTTCTGTGATTTTTATCTCTGTAAATGTGATTATTATTGTATTTCTTTTTAAAATTTTTGATCTTAGTTAATGTGTGTTATATTTGTTTTGCTATGAAGTAGACCAGTTACAATATACTTACTTGATCACACTGAGGATGTGTATATTTTTATCGCACTTAAAAATTTGAGTTTGCAATACAAGCTACCATGAAATACAAGCCCCCCCCCCCTTGATTACAAGCACAAGTTAAAATACAAAATATTAATTGAAGCCACGGCCTCTAGTCAATAAAATGTGATATAATTTGTCCATGTGTTTAAAATACTTCAACAAGAGCTAAATATTATGTTCAACTATATGGAAGTGGTCTACAGTGCTTTCCCGAAACCTACTTGACAAGGCTGAACCCACCACATGCATTCCTTTTGCCAGTCTGCCTTAAAATGTCCCTTCTCCATGAACATACTGGGCAGGATTCACAAATGTGGGGAAAGGTCCCGCAGCTGTGGGAAAACCTCGGCGCTAGTGGGTTTCCACTTGCGAAGCTGCAGGTTGCCCTCAGCTGCAGGTATTCACAAAGGTGGAGCAGGAGTACAACCAGCTCCATGAAATATGGTAGCTTGCAGGTGCTGTTGCCAGGTGCAGCACCACAGCTGTGGGAGGCTGCTATGAGCAGTGGGACCCACCGTAGCATCCTCCACAACTGCTGTGGGTGAGGATCGACTGCTCCACAGCTGTGCTGATTTCAGCGCACAACTGGGGTTGTGGAGTGGGACTTAGTCCCATTTTGCTTCATGAATACTGCCCACTGTTGCTTCTCATACATCAGCTATTCACTCCCTTTACTGAAAGGCAAGCATCTCTCCAACCTCTACCTTCATTTCTAAATTCTGGTTTGAATCTCTCTTTTCTCCCTTTAGCACCTTCCTTTCTTAGGGTGTCAGATGTTCTGATGCTTGTTCATTTATCAGCCCCATTGTGAGATACTAGCCAGGTGGGGTACCTTTTAATACTGACTCCCCTATAGAGCTGTGCAGAATGGGAAAATTCTGACTCTGCAGACTTTTAATGAAATGTCACAAAATTCCACTAAATTTCATGGACTTTTAAAAATGTAGTAATCTGGCTATAACTCAGCCACCATTCAAGTTATAGCTCTGAAATTTGGAAAGCTTACTTTTCGGAGCAATGGCCAATAATGTGCTGAATATCATAAAATGCAGATGGATAGTTTAAAAAGTATAGGTTCTCAAATGTTGTCAATTTATTGTTTGTGTAAAAGTTCAGTAACATTTTTATCTGCAAATACCTTAACCATCTATTGGGTCAGGGATGTTAAATTTGGCGTGCTTTCTTGGTGATAGGTGTTCTAACAAAGTACCAGATTTCATGACAATATGATGCATTGTCTCAAAATTTTATGTGCTCAAAAGCTGTCATTTAATTTTTTTTCATGAAATTTCATAAAAAATGTTTATCTGCATATAACTCATGCACCTTTGGAGTTAGGCATGTGTAAATTAGTATGGCTAACCTTTTTGTAATGTTTATAGAATGATCTAAATATTGACAGAATTAGATATGAGATTTCAAAACTCTACTATGTACATATTTGGAAAACTTTGTGAAGACTATCAAAAATGAGGATGTTTGTAATGTCTCTGCTCTTGCATGCACAGAGTAAACATTTGACATGCATATCCATAGTCAGTGTATCCTGGTGTCTAACACAACTAGATAAATTGGTTAAGAAGTTTGAATGTATTTATTATTTCTGAATGACATGGAATGACATGCATCATATTGAAATGTAACACAGTAGACCTCACAATTATTAAATTATACAAACCATAACAATCATCCACTATATACCTATTATTGTGGGTGCTATATAATTGTTACAGTCTGTATAACCAAACAGTTATGAGGTCTTCTGTGTTACGTTTCAACATGATACCACGTCATTCATAAGTATCACTTTCCCTCCTTGGCTTTGATCTGTTTATGTATGCACAGTATAATTAATGGGTACAGTACTGTGTAGTAAACTGCAACTGATAGTACCACAGTAAATACAAAAGCAAACACACCCTGCTGGGTGCCTTATCAGTCATGTAGATGCTCAGCTGTCCCCTGACTTCCCCTGTATCACCTCCCATGGCCTTTCTGCCCACTGACCCCCCCCCCCCAGCAAGCAGGTCCACCACTCCTTACAACCATCTTGGCCCCTCTTGTGTTGTGCCAGTTGGGGGGGACAGATTCTTGTGGCAATACCCACAGGTGCAACAACTGTTTGGTGCAGCTGTTGACTTGTGGCAAACTGGGGAGTTTGGCACCAGGACCCTGATTTTTCTAAAATCAGGAGCAGGGTCCATGGCATACCCAGAATTTGTCACAGCCCTGAAACAATGCAACTTGCATCGATCTAAGGGCTCCTTGAAAATCAAGTCCCAAATGTTTACTTCTTATGCCCATTGCCTATACTTGTCACTAGCCCTTCCACTCTTCTGTGTAGCCTCTATCAGTCTTTGATCTTCTGTCAGCCATACACTAATACCCTAACAGTGCTATTTTTATTTTAAAAAGTTATTGTTGATTTTAAACCCTTTTTGGTATGGCTGTATTAATTATATTTCTTGTACCTTAAGTCTTTTTGTTGATGCACTGGGTCAGATTTCCAAAGGCCTTAGAATGACACAAGGTGCTTGCGTCAAACAAGTCTGATGCAACAGGCACCTTACCCAAAGGGTAGCACCCTGAGAAATTTTAAAAGGCAGCCTGCATCAATCAGCAGGCTGTTTGTGCCAAAGTGTGCTAACACCAGCCTTGCACCATGAAAGTGGCTGTAGCATGGCACTGGGGGGATTGTGAAAGACCCTGACCACCACAGCCCAAAAGTCCCAAATTTCAAAGCTTTCCCCAGGAGCAAAGTGCTAAGTACCATTAGACTAGCAAAGGACTGGTCTAATGGTACTTAGACGACTCCTGGGAGGGTCACTCAATATGTGGCACTGTGTGGTCTGCCCTGATCCACCCCAAGTGATGCTTCCTGGTGATCTAGTGGGTCCCCTCCCTGCCCTTCATACCCCAACACTGTCCTATGTAAGCACCCTGGTGGTCTAGTGGCCCCCATCCACCACCCCAGCAAGTAGGGCCCACCACCCAGGTTCTCCCCATTCAAATCCCAGATTCAGCAACCAGCACAGCCCTCCTCACACCACCACAGCTGGCCACTGAATGAACTGTAAAAGTGTGTACTGTAAGTATGCACTTCGACCAGTCATTCGGCAGCTGGCCATGGTGCTGTGAGGCTGTGCCAGTCACAAGCAGGTTACAGAACGGGGAGGGTGGGGTGGTGGGCACTACCTGCTGGGTAGGAGGTGGGGTGCCACTAGATCACCAGGATCCTAGTTTTTTTGGGTGTGAGGGCACCAGGAGCACAGTGGTGTTGGGGGAGCTCTTGCTTGTACTGTGCCCCTGTCTGTGGGTGTAGCTGACACCCCGCAGCTGTTGTGTCATTCCTGGTGGGTGTGCCATCTGTTTAATGCACTGCCACTGTTGCCGCAAGCTGTGAGACTTAAGCACCGGGACCCTGTTAGATGGAAAATTGGAAGCAGGGTCCGGGATGCACCGGCACTCAGCACAAGTTGCCATTGTCGCAGCTTGCATCAGAGGTTTGATAATCCGGCCCACTATATTTAGTGTAACTAATTTATCTACTATATTATGTCTTCCCTTATTCCTCTGTAATCTTTGCACCCCGCCCACCAACCAGGCTGCACCTGGAAATCAGCTTTCAACTCAGTGTGCCTTCCTGGCCACAACATGCAAATAAATATACTGACAAGGTCAATACAAGGTAAGAATATCTCTACAATTACACGTGGGGAGGGGGGATGTGGAGAAGTTCAGTCTGTACATTCATGAAAAATTTAGAATCCCAGCTTTTGAATGGTGTAGCAGAAAACATTTTCGAGAATGGACACGTGAAAAACTGTATTCCGATTGGCTGTTCCAATTCCATTGGCATATGTTTATTTGCCATTACCCCCTTTAAAGCAAAAGGTCCAACAAGTGATCCAGAATTTAAACAAATCACATATAGAATTTATGAGTGACTTCACTCATTCTTGATAGCCATCATAAACATAGCTATCACCTTTACACTTTCATAAAAACCTTCAACTAACCCTAAAAATAAAACCCCCTTAAATTAAAAAATACGTAAATAACTGAATGTTCTTTCTACTCATAATCCCTTTCTTATACACATAAATAAATGTTAAAAAAACAAGTACTGTTCATGTGTTATATGTTTGGTATTTCTTTGATGACCATGAAAAATCCCCGTTTTAGCAGAGTCAGCTTGGCAAAGCACTCTCTGTTGCCAACCCTGCTCCAGATAAAATTGAGCCTCTGTTCCATATGAGGCTTGTGTGTGTCTGTGTGAGTGTATGCCATTGGGATTTGACACATTTTTGAATGCATGCATTCCATGTTAACATACCATGCTTCATGGAGGGGGAAGGGAGCATTCTGCTAGAGGAATACTACAGAATACTGAATTCATATGCTCAATGAAAAACAAACAAACCTTCTAGTGCATGTGTAGGAAGACAAATGACTGACAAGTAGAAATAATCTGTGAAGAGACCATTTGACATTTTCTAAGCAATATTTTATGGTATTTTATTGTGTCTTTTTTTTTCTTTTAAAGAATTTTTGTGTATTTGTCCAACCCATTTTCAAAGCACAATAAGACCCTTCAGGGTATTGGGTATTGGTGGATACCCACACTTCCAGGGGCTTTAAGGCACTCTGCCTGTGGCATTGGGCTTCATCACACCCCTGGGGATGCAGGTATCCATCAATATTCCACTCCTTGTCAGGTGTTATTGCTTACTTAGACATTACCATGCTTAGGATATAAACCAACTGAATTTAGGCTGTACTGTCAATGTATTAAAAACATAGCAAACCAGCCATCCTGCTGGTGCAGCATAGTGGTACCACTCACAACATTGATGACCCAGGTTCGGGAATGAGCCCGAGTCATCAGAGAATTTGCCGGAGGAGGTGAGATGAGCATCCCAGAGGATGTTCTCCACCTCAGGGAGGCAGGGAGCTCAGTCTGTATTGCACTACCATCTCCTGGGGGACCACAAGTGGTGGTGCAATCAGAGCCAATGATCAGGGAGGATGCTGATGTGTTCTGATGTGTAACTCATGTACATGCATGCATGTGCATCAGTAGCTCATCTTAGCATTCTAGGGGCTGGATGAAAAATGGAAAACACCAACCACTGGAGGAGGATGTTCTCTGCTCATCACAAGCTCCACATTGCCAACCATGGTGTTCTCTTCCCAGCACAATGCAAAAGTCTCCATTGGGGGATAGTACCCTTCCTTGATGGCCCTACCTGGGGGGGGGGTAAACCTGGGAATAAAGAAAGAGAGTTAAGTTCTGGAGAAGGTGGGTGGTGGGGCTGGATGGGTGGGGTTAAGACTGATGGGGGCCAGTTTGATGTGAGGAAAAAAGCATACTAAAAAAAAGCAGAGCAAACCACTAAAAAAACTGCTGACCTTTCAATTACCCCTCTGAATATGTTTATTTTTTTTGCTGTTAATTATTTCATTGGGTATATATACATCCTAATACAAAAAAGACTCTAGCAAGGACAATAGAAAGTAACAATACAGTGCAGCATACATTAGCAAGCTAGGAATACAATTATATTGTTTTGCTTAGAGTACACATATCACAGTCATGTTGTAACTTTACAGATACTACCTTTAAGCAATCCATATAACAAGTGCATTATCCTGGATACAGTGAGAAGGGGGAGAAAACCTTTTAGGCCAAGGTTCCAGCTTATGGGGTGGGAAGATTTGAGATAGAGTAGGCAAAATCTTGGCAAGCTACCCATACTGCAGAGTGCTTTCCTGGCAAATGAGACAATCTGGCCTATCTTGCCAGATTGTTGAGTGCAGCCAGACAGTGTGTCTGCCTGGAGATCTTGGTCCCGATTCCTGAAGCTTGACAAGGGCTTGCATCAAGCCCTGTGTCAAACACATTTTTTGGTGCAGCTCCACGAAGCATATTGCTGCAACTTGTGCCTTATTCAAGAAGATCAGGTGCATGTGTGGCATTTTCAGCATTTTGCAGCTGTTGGCACCAAATATTTGGTTCAAGCTATGTAAAGAGGTCCCAAGATCGCAGCAAGTTAGACCAGCAAAAAAGCTGGTCTATCTTGTGGCAATTGGCGCATGGGATCGAGAATCCTACGAACATACAAATATATGAATGTGCCAGCAGAAACAGTCTACCCGGTCTATCTTTGTCTGCTTGAGTGTGCAGCTAGCACCCCTAGTTTGCAGCTGCCTCAACCCCCCTTCCGTTTGTCATCCCACTGCCATCCCCACCTCCCCCTACCCTCACTCTCCCCTGCTCCCTGTCCCATGCCCTTTTAAAGCTGTTCACAGATTTATATGATACCACACATTCTGATAGTGCATTCTATGTTGCTACCACCCTCTCTGAGAAATAGTGTCTCCTCATTTCCCTCCTAAATCTTCCCCCTCTATTCTTAGATCATGTCCCCTCATGTCCCTCGCCCTCCTTAGCTTATAGACCCTGTCTGCCCCATCCTTAATGATTCCCTTTAGATACTTGAATGTCTCTATCATGTTCCCCCTGTCCCTTCTATCCTCAAGAGTGTACATATTCAGGTCTCCCAGCCTGCTGTCATAATCTCACCCCTCCATTCCACATATCATCTTCATTGCCCTCCTCTGCATGCCCTCCAGCAGCCTGATATCACACTTTAGGTATGGCCTCTAAAACTGAACACAGTACTCCACGTGTGGCCTTACCAGTGACCTGTAGAGGGGTAAAATCACCTCTCTTCACCTGGACAAAAACCTCCTCACTAAGCACCCCAGCATTTTCCTGATTACCAGACAGGGAATGCCACAAGCCTCATTCACCATATGTTTAGCACACCCAGGGCTTGTGGCATCCCTGACACATTTGTTAATCAGGCCCCTTGTCTGCATGCCAATGCTGCAATAGCAGGCTTTGACTTCAATCTCCACTACCGTGAGCCAGTGTAACAATGTCTTGGATATGAAGGGTCCTGCTGTAGGAATCTTTAGAAGGTACAGGGGAGGATACATGGGGAAATCTGTCTGAAGAATAGAGGTACAACACCTATGGATCTGGTACTAGAATTGTGTAAGACTAGTACAGGATCACAACACATTCCTAAGGTCTGCCCCTTGCTGGTGGCTTCTCCAGCAGGCATCGTGGCACATGGTACCTAGGGATTTGAGCTTAGCAGGAGTGTTGTACCAATACTGCAATATTTTATTTTGGATAAGGAGGCTCCTAGAGTCAAGACAAGCTCTGTGTGTTCACACCCAAATCTGGGCCCACCGGTCCTCTGGGATGTCTATATTCAGAGCATATTTCCATTTTTTGTCTGGGCTTAGTCATGGGGTTCTTCAATTTTCTCAATAGTAGCTTTTTAAATTGTCCCAGCTTTCCTTTATGAGCAATAGCCAGGAGGCTAACACTGTAGAATGGATAAATGTGATCTGAAAGGGCAGCTTGTGCAGCACAGCATCTAAAGCATTGCACAACTGGAGATATTACCAGAAGTTTATTTGAGGAATGGAATAGTGGGCCCAAAGATTCTCAAATGTGTCTATGAGACTGCAAGGGTTGTAATAAGTCTTGCACTGTGGCAGTACCACTTAATTCCTATGGCCTCCAATGCACCAGTCTCCCTTCTATGCACATCATGGGGTTTAACCACAAGGGGATGTGTGTGTGTGTGTGTGTCCTTGCTGTCTGGGGAGCCTGCATACATTGTTCCAGTTTCTTCCATGATCCTATGGCTGGAGCAACAGTAGGACTGTTCCTTGAGGCTTGCTTGATTTAGGGAATAGGAGCACAGGGGGGTTCATGCCCTGCAATAGGCCCTTTTATCTGCCAAACCACTGTAATAATAACTCCGTATGTGGGAAAAGCCACTGCACCATTTGTGCACTTAGGGACACCATGTAATAGGTATAGAACCAAGGCAGTGACTGCAGCCCTTTTCTTCAATGCACTCTAAGGTTCAACCTACTGTACCATGGGGGTTGCCTCTCTCTAAGAACCATTGGGTAAGGATGTGTACCTCTATGTACTGTATGCTAGACAATGCAACATTTTAATTGTAGGGACCATTGCAATCACAGAAATTTTCCCCACTAATGAGAGATTTGTATTTATTTTATTTGTAGCATATTTTTCCTGGTAAGCAAATTGAGTTCAGATATACTCATTTCTAGATGTGGCCTTGGAGGGAGCAGGAAAAAGTCAGGAAATATAATGCAAAAAATTCCAGTAGTAAAAGTGCAAGTCAATTATAGAGGTGCGGTTGCACTCATGTAGTTTTAGGGTTGAATGGTCACTTCTATGTTAAATTCAAAATTCTGCACTTTAATAACTTTGCAACTGTTCAACCAATCTGCATGTAAATTTTACATGCACCATTGGAGACCAAAGATCTCTTGATGTGTTATATTTTGTTTTGGTTGGATATCTGAGTGTGTAGATATCAAGTGTACAGAAGAGTATAATTGACTCTATTTTTTCAGTTTCTTTGCCCTTCCACAGTGCTGAAATGGTTTAGAATTTTGTTTTAAAGTTTCCGAGGTAGAAAGGGCTTACCTCACAGATGTGCCTTTTGCTGGTTTGGTGAAAGTATATTAATCCATTCCAAAGTTATTACATTTTAAAGTTCCCATTATTTTCAAAGGGAATTTTGTCTTTCAGTTAGATGTCCCACTCAAAAAGAATTTTCACGAATGGGTAATCATTTTTCACAAACAGGTCATCCTGTGTTGCACATGGGAAATCTTGTTTGTGCCACTGCCATTTTGTTTTTCAGTTAGCGAGAGAAGCAGAATTGAATAACTTTAAAAAATAATGTGTTTAGTAGAAACCAACACATGTGTTTTGCTAGTCAGGACCAATCTCATCTGATTATGGAGTTAGTTTTTGGAAAAATTAGTTTGAAATGTGTTGTTTCAACATTTTTGAAACCCTAATCAGTGTCTTTTTTCACAAATTGCAAAAAAAAAAGAACATGGAAAAGAATTCTGTTTTTCATATTGTAAAAAAAGAACATGAAAAATTATTCTGCTTCACAAATTTGCCAAAAAAAGCAAATGCAAAAGGATTGTAAGACTGCTATTTTTATGTCACTCAACAGTGAAGAAATGATTTGGAATTTTGGTCTGAAATTTCCAGGGCAGAAAGGGCTTGCCCCACAGATGTGCCTTTTGCTGGTTTTGGTAAAAACATGTTAATCTGGTCAGGAGTTATACAGGTTTGAAATTTTGCTTAATTTCCCTTAGGATAACATTATAATGTGAGATGTTTCTTTGTCACTCCACAGTGTAGAAACAGATTGGAATTTTAGTCTGAAATTTACAGGATACAAAGGGCTTGCCATGCAGATATGCCTTTTGCTAGTTTGTTGAAAAAATATTAATCCAGTCTGGAGTTATAAGGATTTGAAAATGTTGGTTCTGAGCATGCCCAATAGCACACTCAGTTAGATGTGAGGATCAAAAATTATCCTGTTTTACAAATGGATTATCCTTTTTTGCAAACAGGTTATCCTGTGTCACAAATGGGAAATCTTTTTTGTGTTGCTACCACAACAAATGGAAGCCCAGAGCCCGGAGTGCCCTGTGCTTCCATAACAACAGACATGTACACATCAGTGGAGGGAATGAGAGTGCAGGGCCCTCCATACTCTTCACCTATGTAGCCATGGCAGTGCAGGGCCCAAAGGGTCCTGCACTTCCGGACATGCGTGTTTATCTTCAGGATATATGTACACATCTAAGGAGGGCTGCTATCTCAAAAATTAAGGAAATTCTTTGCAAAAACTTTATTAATGTACTAATTAGGGTTGAATTGACAAAAGTAGGGAAATGAGGTGTTAGAGTTTCCAACCCTAACACTCCACCCCCAACCACCAAACAGCAACAGTAAAAAACATTAGAGTTTCACCTCTCTTGTGTCTTTACTTATCAGGCATGGGGTGTGCCTTGGGGTTGTCAGCCCTAACGCTCACTCCATCCTGATATACTCTACACATTTGAGCTTCTTTCATGATTAAATAGGGTTTCCAATCCTAGCACTCCACCCACACCCTGCAGGCACTAACAGGTGTGGGGTGTGCCTTGAGGTTGTCAACCATAATGCTCACCTCATTTCATGATTAAATAAGCTGAGATGGTTACAGTATATGAAAAATGGGGTGAGTGTTACGGCTGACAACCCCAAGGCATACACCACAGATGTTGGTGCCTGCAGGGTGGTGGTATGGTGTTAGGTTTGAAAACCCTTACATCACAATTCCCTACTTTTGTCACTTTAACTCTAACTAGTGTGTTAATGAAGTTTTTGCAAAGAATTTCCTTACTATTTGAGATAGTATAATCCTATCCTCATTTAAGCTACAGGAGTCAGAAGAAGGCAGGCACAGCAAATATCAAAAGAAAATTTTCATTTGAAGGAAAATTTTCATTTTATTTAATTATTTATTGAAATGTTTCACCTGGAATGCACACTGGACAACAAGTCACTCATCTCCCGGTGCGATGTGGGAGGAAGGGGTACAACTGGAATGAGACATTAAACATTCAAGTTACAAGATCAACATTAACATACAGTTGTAAGGCAGGTGTTACAAACAGTGTTACAATAGTGTTGCGCATAACTTGTGGAAAAAGTGGACAATAATAAGTGCTGGGATAATAAGCAAAATTTTCATTTGATATAGTAGTTCATAACTTTTGAAGGGCTCAATATTTTTTCACCTAGCCAACAGAAGGTACATTTGTGAGCCTTCCCCTTTGTATCCTGAAATTGCATGCCACTGGTGCAAAATCACAGTTTAGCTAAGGTTTAAAAAAATGATAGCTATCACATTCATGAGGTGAATTTAAAAGATGGTTATGTTGAAAATTTGGGGTCAACATAATTAAAATTGCCAAAGTTATAAGTGAGCATAGCAAAAGTTCAATGTATGCACATAACCCTTTCCATTTTTACATATTTTGTCCTCAAAGTTTCAACATAGCCTTCTCATGACCCTACCTCATGAAGAAGGTTGGTTCAAATTTTAAAATCTTGCCTGAAAAGTGATTTTGCCACCTGACCACAAAATCACCTTTCGAGCTGCATTTGCATAAATCCACCCAAATTGCTCAAGAGATGGGGGTCTCAAAAAGGCCACATTGAAAATGTGGGCTCAAAATATGCAAAAAATGGCAAAGTTATGCCACAAAGTTGAAAACCCCATTGAAATACAGTACACCGATCAGCACTTAACTTCAGTGGTTCTAGCAACAAGACATGGATTCCATCAGAGAGTAGATCTTCTCCCCAGGAATTGTTAAGATGAGTGAGGGTGTGTGAATGATATGGGGAGATGCATGGTGGCAGGGGCTCAGTGGGAGGTCAGGCTAGTGGGGGTCATATCGGCAAGGGACTGTTTTCTTTTTTACAGGAGAAAAAAAGGCATTGAGGGATGGTTTCCTATATTACAAGATTATAATAAATGGGAACAGAGTCATCAGGTTACCCAGCACTTGCCAGCCATACACTTAGTGGAAGAAACTTACAGAGGCTTCATATCACAAAAAAGTGTTGTTTTATTCAATTCACTATTATGTAAGTGGCTCTGTGAGTATTCGAATATGAAATCAAAAAATTAAGCACCCAGCCAGAGCAGAATCAAAATACAAATATTTTATTAAATATACCAGTGTGTAAAATACATGGCTATTCACCTAGATGGTGACAGGGTAAACATACAGTCTTACATTTTGCCAGGTAAACTACCTAGCTTCATCATCATCATTCTCTGATGAAGCTAGGCAGTTTGCCTGGTGAAAGATAAGATTGTATATTTACTCTGTCACCATCTAAATAAGGAGAAACCTGTCCTTACACTAATATAATATACAATATTTATGTATTTTAATTCTTTCAATATTTCTAGTTTTGAATCATTATTAATACAGCACCAGCCTTTAACTTGGTGTGGCTTTCCTTTGTTTGCTTGAATATGAAATCACAAGGGTAGTACACATTAACCAGCCAATAGAAAATACATTTTCTATGCATGTAATTCAAAAATCATTATACAAAAATATATAAGATCTATTTATTTACTACAGCAACTTGTTTTAACTTTACTACAAACAATTTAAAAGCTTCTGTTAATCATCTGTTCACAATATCTGTATCAGTAAATGGCTACCTGAAGAGGTGGGAGAAAGTTGCAAATTCTTCTTTTGTGGAACTTCTGTGAAAATTCAGACATTTTACGGAATTTTATGAGCTTTCACCATTGGCAAGATTGGAATCTTCTGAATGTGTTCAGTGGTTTTTCACCCTGTTCTAAGGAATTTTTTGGCTGAGCTATGGAATAATACACATGCACTGTGGAATAACAGTTCTGAGGAATTTTCTCCACAGTTTAATGAATTATTCCACAATACATGTAATTATTCCACAGTTCAGTTATCAGATCTGCTGACTTTTTTCTCCACAGTTTAATAGAATAAGCCACAATTTATACATTTATTTCCCTGTTCTAAGTCAGAATATCCACAAAAGTTGCTAATTTAATTTCCGCACTTTCACTGAAGTGAAATTCGGACTTTCACAGAAATTCCACTAGCGTAAGTTTTTTTTCGCACACCTCTAGCTACTCGTAAATTAATTTAAGAATGCCAGTACAATAAAGAAATAATATTTCATTTCTGAATGTCTGAAGCAGCAGCACAGCATTACCAGAAAAAAATTAATACACTTTAGTGTATTGTACGTGGTTATTAATACTGCTATATTATTACTCACAATGTAATGTAGCAGTTCATTATGATAAACCAAACTGAAGGGATCAGTTTCACTGGGGAAGGGCTAAGCAAATAAGTAATGTATAATAACAAAAATAATAATATTAATAATAATGGACAATAACAATAAATGTATTTGGATCAAAAGAAGAAAGATTTTTTGATGGTAAGCCCTTTCATTAAGAAGTGATCATCCCTGACACCAGCACTTCACTGTCAACCACCAGTAAACAGGCACTGCTCATAAATCAAAATCCACTTCTACAGTCGTGTGCACAGTGAATATAAAGTCTGGTAATTTTTTCCAGTACTGCTGTGATGCTGCTTCAGACCTTCAGAAATAAAATATTATTTCTTTGTTATACTGCCATCCTTAAATTTATTTACAAGAAGCCATTTACTGATATAGACATCGTGAACTGATGGTAACAGCAAATCTTACATTGTTTGTAATAAAGTTAAAATCAACTTGCTGTAGTTAATTAAAGGATCTCATGTATGCGTTTGTATAATGATTATTGTATTACTGGCATGCAAAGTTGATTTTCTGGTGGCTGGTTAATGTGTACTACATTTGTGATTTCATGTTTGGATCCTTCCAGAGCTGCATACAGTACTTAAAGGCAAATCAAATAAAAATACTATTTTTTTTTGCAATATGAAGCCTCTGTAAGTTTCTTCCACTAAGTGTATAGCTGGCACTTGCTGGGTAACCTGGTAACTGTATTAATGTTTAGTAGGAGCTAGCAACCTTTTCCCAGTGCTGGGCATTATTTTCACTGTGCACACATCTGTAGGAGTGGATTTTGATTAATAATAAATGGTGACATCAATCAGAGAGTGCGGGGCACCAATAGACACCACTGAAAATCAATTGGAGGGTGGGGGCACCACTAAATACCAGGGAAAATGTAATAAATATGGGGAAGACAATCAGAGGGTAGGGGGTGCATCTAGATGGGGAACAATTTATAAAATAGGGAATGGCAATTGGAGGGCGGGAATGCCACTAGATGTCAGGGACATAAAAAAATAATTAGGGGCAACAATTGGACTATGGTGGACCCACTAGGCACCAGGGTGAAATATAAAATATATAATATTAAAAAAAAATACAGGGAGGGCAATTGGAGGGTAGTGGGGTGGCACCACTTGACACCAGCAAAAAAATCCTGTTATTATGGGGATGCAGATCAGAGGGTGTGGGGGGGGCATTTAACACAAGGAAAAGGATGCCAGCAAATGAGGAATGATTTTCCACTGATGAAAAGAATCATTTTTCGTGACTCATGATCCAAAGAAAGAATCTTTTTTCATATCATGAGTCATGAAAAAGATTCACAATCTTTAAAAAACAACATTTCAAGGACATTGTTCCAATGGTTAAGTGCAGAATCCAGCTAAGGGTGTTCAGATAAGCAAGCTATGTGTGTTTGCTGCTCTTCAAAATGTCATTTTTGTGGTTTTCCAAATTAAAATTTTTAGGGAAAAAATGGAGAACAAGATGGCAGCATATGAGAAACCTTATGAAACACCTTGCAAAAACTGGTTCCCATACAAAAACTTCCTACACATTTTGAAGTGCTGAATGAGCATACTCAGAACCCCCATTTTTAAAAATGTAATAACTTTGAAATGGATTAATATTTTTTCACCAAACCAGCAAAAGGCACTTCTGTGGACCAAACCCTTTCTGCCCTGAAAATGCCAGACTAAAATTCAAAATAATCTGGACACTACACAATGGCAAAAAAAAACAGAACATTGCAAAAAAAAAAAAGTGATTTTCTGTGTTTTTTGGCTATCTGCACCTTGCAATCTGCACATTTGACTGGAACAAAACTTTTCATATAAATAGATCTACACCACAAGACCACTCATGCAAACTTTCATCCAAATCTGTTGTATGGTTGTGAAATTATTAAAGTGCAAAAAGTGGGATTTAATATTAAAGTGCATACTCAACCCTAACTATAATGGCATAATATATTACAGGGGCAAGATTGCACCCCTTTAGTTAGGGTTGAGTAGGCACTTTAATGTTAAACCCCAAGTTGTGCACTTTAATAACTTTGCAACCATTCAACAGATTTGCATGAGATTTTGCATGCACAGTCTTATGTGGCAGATTTGTGGATGTGCCAAGTTTTGTTTCTGTTGGATGTGCAGGATTATGAGTTCTGGATAGGCAAAAATTCAGTTTTCACCCATTGGTTTTGCTGTTTTTTTTCTTTGAACTTGCCTACAGCACAGAGGTTCTGAACATGCTCAGTAAGCACTTCAAGATAGCTGTATGAATTGAAAAAGGAGTCATTTTTCACATTGGAATAATCTTTTTTCATTTGTCGCCATCTTGTTTTCCATTTTTTTCTAAAAAGAAAAATTCAAAAGCCACAAAAGTGACATCCTGGAGAGAGAGACAAACACATTTAGTTGGCTGATTAGGTGAAATCTGCACTTCACTGTTGGAGACATGCCTGTGAAATGTTATTTTTTTTAATATTATAAATCTTTTTTGTGACACTGTGATATGAAAAAATAATCTTTTTCTGTGTCGCGAATCACAAGTCATGAAAAAATATCCTTTTTCATGAAGGGAAAATCCTTAAAAATTGTTGGCAACTATGTAAATAAAAAATACAAATGTCAGCTTTGTTTTGTGTGTGTGTTTAATAAAAACAAAAGTTATGTAAAACCCATAATAAATTCCATCCTGTGATTATTTTCACTATATTCATATAAGCAAGCTCTTGTTTGTGACTTATGAGTCACAAAGTTTTATCTTTTTCAATCTCAGCTGAGAGCTGACTGCCATTGAATGACAGCAGCTTGAGATTGTCATGGATTCAGAACAGCTGTGCAAATGTCTTGATATGCACGAGTGTTTCCTGCCCAAGTTGTAAGTGTCATGCCAGTCTGTTTGCATACGTTGCCACGTTTAACATAGTACAAGTAAAACAAGAAAACTTTCATGTTTTATTTTTCTGTTAGCATATCTGCTCCTTGCTGATGCCAAAAATTCTGTGTCACAAGGAATACTGTTTAAATTAACTGCCTCCAATACCAACCAATAACTAACAGTGATATTGCAATTAATCACTGAAGAAGCCTTTTAATAAAACTGAATTAGCTTGCATTCTACAGTTAGCTGTTCCAAAAATAAAAATGCATCCAAGAAAGTGTGTTCAGTGTCAGATAACTCATTATATTACTGCAGCTTCCTGGTGCCAAAAATTGAAATGCTTCAAGGGCTCTATTTGCCAGTTTTTCTCTGAATTTCTTTGCTTTTTGTTCTGCCAAAACAAAAAATATTAACAAAATGCAGATTTGTCATCAACTTTTTTCTCAGAAACTGTTGCTACTTTTCATTTAGGGAGGAGCGATGCGACACAGTTTGAGCTGACTGCTGACTCAGCAGCAGATGGCCTGGTGGTCCATGATATGTTCAAGAGGATCCTTCAGAAGGTTACAGGTGTTTTAAATGCCATTCATTCTTTGGAAGACTTTATGGAAAATCTAACTCTCTGTATGTTTAATGCTGAGGGAACTCTTAGGCAACTTAATATACCGGGCAAAAAAAGAGATATAGCTGCACATCTTAAAAACAGAGATAGCCCTATTGTAAGACAAAATAGATTTAAAGTGTCCGGGACAGCATAACAACTTAAGAATTACAATAGCATCTGCTGAACTGGGACACCCCAGGGACAGTGTTTTTGTCCCAATTAAGCGGTCATCCTAATTATCAGAAGTGTGGCTTTACAGTACATTTGTAGATCTATTCTGTATGTGAACCATATAACTTCATAGGTTTCTGCCCCAGCCCTTGAACAGCTTGATCCCTCCCTTCCTGTGATCAACTATACTCTCCATTTCATTTTCATCTTTGGCTTCAGTGTATAGACCACTTGTTTTTATCACTTTTGGCAAGTCAGCATAGAAACATAGAAACACAGACTTTGACGGCAGATAAGGACCGCTTGGCCCACCTAGTCTGCCCATTTCCCTACCTAGAGGATAAGCTGCAGATCCTATTTAACCAACAGCCTATTTCTTACTACTCCCCACAAAATTTGCCTTATGTCTGTCCCATGCATTCTTGAATTCTCCCACAGTTTTAGACCCCACAACCTCCTCAGGAAGGCTGTTCCATGTGTCCACCACCCTCTCTGTGAAAAAATACTTCCTCACATTGCCCCTGAGCCGTCCCCCATCGATCTTCAAATTGTGTCCCCTTGTTCTTGCACATCTCTTTTTCTGAAAGATGCTACCCTCTTGGACCTTGTTGATTCCACTGAGGTACTTAAACATTTTATCATGTCCCCCCTCTCCCTCCTTTCCTCAAGGGTATACATATTAAGCTCCTTTAGTCTCTCCTCGTATGGCTTTTCTTGCAGACCCTGCACCATTTTAGTTGCCCTCCTCTGAACTGCCTCCATCCTGTCTATGTCCTTGCGGAGATGGGGTATCCAGAACTGGACACAGTACTCCAGATGGGGTCTCACCAACTGTCTGTACAGGGGATAACAACTTCCTGTTTTCTGCTGGTGATACCTCTCCCTATACATCCCAGTATCCCCCCAGCCCTCCCTACTGCCTTCGCACATTGCTTGCCAACCTTAAGGTCATGTGATATGATTACCCCCAGGTCCCTTTATATTTTTGTTGTTGTTACTACCCCCCCCATTGTGTAATCTTCCCCTGGGTTTTTGTTTCCCAGGTGCATTACTTTACACTTCTTTGCATTGAATCCAAGCTGCCATACTTCTGACCATTCCTCCAACCTACACTATACCATATTTTTTACCTTCCTAAGTCCCGTGATTCCCATTATCTACCACTACACTCTCTGTGTCACTTTCAACTTTGGCTTCACTACTGAGAGTTACAGTATTTTTTAAACTTCAGAAGCTAAGTTTAAATCCCCCGTTTGTCATGATTAACAGCTATGCTTTCTGTGTCACTTTCAGCTTTGGCTACAGTAATGAGAGAGTGACTCTTTTTTTTACTTTCAGGAGCTCAGTCTGGTGCACGTAGTGAGGACTCGGGAGCAGATTAGGAACTGGACAGTCAGATGGGGCATGCGCAGGTGGGTGAGCTGGGTGAGTGAACTGAGAAATGGAAGAGGGAGAACATTTAGATTGACTTGAGACAGGAAGTCAACAATTAGCACTATGTGCTCAGAAGATGAGAGTGGAGAAGACTATTATCACCTATTCAACTCACCATTCCACTAAGTATGGGACTAACTGTTGGAGTAATCCAAATTAACTATGAGACCCATCCTGATTAACAGGTAGGTCTCTCCAGTGAAATCAATGGGCACTTAATTGATTTCTGGGAGGATTTCACAATTAAAGGACATCTAGATTCTCCATGTCCCGATTAAGTGGCTTATACTGTACCAAAATTATTCTACCAGATTCAACAAAAAGAGGGCAGTGTTCACTGAGTACTGAAAACATTTGCAACCGAATGAGGGTCCACTACCAGGTGGCATATCCAGTTCAATTTAAAATTGAGCGCAACTGTGTGTTTTTCATACTTTTGTGAACCCCCAAGAGGGTGCAGATTTTATTCAATGAACTTGGGGCATAAAAAAAAAAAACATTGTGGGCCAGATATTCAAAACTTTGCCCCGGGGCTAAATTAACACTGCCTGGTAGGCAAACATAGCCCAGAGCAAAAAGCAAGCTATATTCAAAAGGAATAGCCTGGAGCAAACAGCTTCTGAATATAGCACGGGAATGAGGCTGGGCAAACTGGGCTGGGAGTGCAGGGCAAACTTAGTCCTGGAATAAGACAGCTGTGAATATAGCAACCAGGAAGTACAAACCAGAACAGCAACACAGTGCACAACGACGTCAAGGTAGGTAGAGATGAACTATGCAGCCAATGTGTGTGCCAGAAAATGTGTGGACCCAGTACAGCTGCAAGCAGCAGCGCATGTGAAAGTACAGTGTGCAAAACTGTATAATAGTCCCCGAACCATTTGTGCAGCGCTAACACATTTGTGCCTGTTTAGCATGGAGCTAAGCCATTTGGCTGGTGCAAACACGTTTGCCCAGCACTAAACTTTGCCATATTCAAAACTGACATGCAAATGAGCCTATTTAGGTAGTCTCTGGGCAAACATCCAGATTAGTATCTCATTATGCCCTGATTTGCATGCAGTTTGCCCAGCGTTACTGCAGGGTCCCACAGCTCCAGCTGTAGATCAGTCTGGAAGTACAGGGGCTCGCCAGGTCTGCCCGCAGCTCCACCTGTAGGTCAGTCTGGCAGTGCATGATGGTAGCTGCAGGCTACATATATACAGTACAGCACAGCACAGTATGCCCCAGGGGACAACACAGCACAGGCACAGGTGATTGTGGTGCTGCATGCAACTTGTCACACTGAAGGTCATGCTACAGTGCACAGCAGACACTACAGTAGCAGGGGGGCCAGTATCATGAGGGACACAGCAATGCCTATGGTGTGTAGGGCAGTGATGACCACTGCACCATACACAATGACAGGCCCACCTTGCAGGTGTCGACTGACAGTGGACATTACAGTT
This sequence comes from Neoceratodus forsteri, assembly GCA_016271365.2. Taxonomy (NCBI): domain Eukaryota; kingdom Metazoa; phylum Chordata; order Ceratodontiformes; family Ceratodontidae; genus Neoceratodus; species Neoceratodus forsteri. The sequence continues at coordinate 174,869,115 of CM028138.1, forward strand.
ACGCTGTTGTGTGACCCACAGATGCTGCACCTCTGGCATGGGATGCTCACAGTAACATATACATGGCCAGTTATGTGTGCTGTGGTGTTTGTACAGCTATGCGGTATGTGGCTGGGGGGGCATATATGATCAGACAGGCACACTGGTGTCAGAGTATTCCCAACACTGCCCCATGTGCATAGCATGGCTTGCCCCAGCCATGTGGCCACACCCAGTCTGTGGTGCAGTCTGGCCACTTGTATACCCTCCCCTCAGCACCCCAATGTCCACAGTGCTTCATGTGTGTGTACTAGAGCCGTTGGTGTCCACCGAAGGGTGATCCACAGGTATGTGCTATATAGCTGCACTGCCATGGTGTCAACTGGGAGCTGGGTCACCACTTACTGCCTGGCATGGCTGGGACTGGTGGCAGATAATGGCGTTATTGTGATGCCATCAGTGGGCAGCATGTTTTGGCTATGTCTGGCATTTTCTATGTGTCATACGTATTGGTTAGGGTCGCACAAAGCTGTGCAAAAGCCATGCTAATGCCACATAAAGCCACAATGTCATGCAAAATTTGTTTGCCCAGGGTTAAGACTACCTTTTCCTGGGTGGTAATTAGCACCATGCAATGTGTTGCGCTAAGTCGCGCTAAACCATTTTGCACGGTGCTATTCACTGAATATAGTTTTGCGCTGACACGCCCCTTCAGTTTGCCCCTTGCATACATTATGCTTTTGCCCAGTGCTAATGCAGTTTACGTGTGCTATTTGGCCTTTTGAATATAACGGACCCACGCTAATCCCACTCTAAACCTGTGCAAACTGTTTGCATCCAGTGCAAAGTTTTGAATATCTGGTCTTGTGTCCTTAAAGCAGAAAACAGCCACATCCACATCCCAGACAGTTATGGCTGTGGAAGAGGAAGAGGAACCCTATTGACCTGCACCCTCCATCTGTATAGCCCCCTTAAAAGTGGCAGAGAAGGAGAGGCAGGCAGTGGAGTGCAACAAGGGGCACCCTGGATGAAAAATCAGAAAGCCAGAAGACATATAGAGTTCACAGCAGAGGTTCCTGGGGTTCTGGCAACTGATTCATCAACTGTGGACTTTCCCCAGACTAGACCACCTTACCTAAAAGAGCTGTAGATCCTGAAGATACACTAAAGCAGTAAAGTAAATGCAAGCACCACCAACTGTGTACACAAAATAGAGTGCAAGCTTAGACAAGCTTAATACATTATTTATTCAAGCACTGAAAAATAAATCAAAGTGTTTAGTGCCAGAAGACACTGAGACCTGCCCCACAGGAACACACAGTGAGACCCATTAACCTCCTACTGGTTTCGCTTCCCAGCATCATCAGAGAGTGTACTTTTTAAACACTTTGATTTATTTTTCAATGTTTGAATAAACAATGTATTAAGCTTTCTAAACATACTCTATTTTAATAATTTACAATGGTATTCTTCAATTCCTTACTGGTTTGCTACTTTACTCCGCAGCACACCAGGCCATTGGGGTGACTTTTTGCCTTTCCTTGATACACAGAAACACTCAATCCCAGCTCCAGCTCTGTGCCAGGGATTAGCTCCTGTAACTCCAGCCAAAGGGGATGATGCCAAGGGCCATTCAGGAACTGACCAACAAGAGAATAGAAGCACTCTCTCACCAGCACAGAGACAACAGAACTTGCCTTGCTCCTGGGCTGAAGTGGTTCCAAATAGTTGGGACTTGCCCAAAAGGAACCAGAACATTAATATTACACCCCCCCTCCCAGTTCACTGCTGTATAGGTGATGACTGTCTCTGGTTACTCACAGTGGTATACTGTTTTACTTTTTCTTTTCATTAGGCTTACTGGGTTACTTGTACAGTACATTTCTGCAGACAGCTAATCTGGGGTGAGGTGCTTATATTATCCCCCCCCCCTCCCCAGGCTGTAGAACTGTCTTGGTTGCTCAGCAATGTTTACTAGTTTATATTCCCTTAGTAGTATACCCCTTTCTATTCTGAGCACTCATCTGGCTATAACCAAGTGAGGGAACAGAGTTAAGGGGTTGGGGTTTGTGTTAGTTCATCTGCCCCGAAACATTACTGTGCCACCCCCCCATTTATTAGCCAGTTCTATGGGGTTACTCTATATTATGTCCCTTGTGGCTTTGGCTTGTTAGTGCACAGAGGGTTAGCTTACAGAAATGTATGTCTGGCAGTCTCCACTTTACAGCCCCAACTTGAGCAATAACTGCTTAACTATCACACTGGAGAAGTGAGGACTTCTGCAATTTCTCTCTCACAGGTTTTCCCATCTTAACTGCACAAAACATCTCAGCGCAATCAAGCGTGCACCCACTATAAGCAAAGCTGAGAGTGTCAATTACACATGCAGATCTCTGAGTACCAACATACCCCATGCATGCAGCATGTATTTGGTGAAGTTAACATCGAAATGTAGGGCTTTAAATCGGTTCCCTTCTCTCACAAGGTTATGAATGTCTCAGGTACTGACCTGCCCCTCCTCCTGTATGGCAGGGTTCCTTGCAGACTGTCATGATTTCCAGAACTAAAGTGGTGTTTTGGGATCAAACTAATGTTATAAACTTATTGTTTACTGTTTTGTCCACTTGGTGAGTGCTTGATAGCTGCCCCCTTTCCATGGTAGATTTTGTAAATAACCTAGGAAGTCACAAAACCTCCTCTGCTCTATGATCATTTTCTGGGGCATAAACACCATTCTTTTCTTAGCTTATTCCACAATCAAATGACTGCACCTGGGTTAGGCAAACCATGCATGATCACCAGATCAGTAATGCTGACTTAGAAAGTGCCAGTGAAGAGATGAATGTTACATGCTCAGCACTGTGGTTTAGGTCCCTCTGGGTGACAGATTTTCATGGGCGCAGCACATTCCAAACAGCATTCTGCAACACACTATGCTTGCTCAAAATGACAGCTTCATTGTGATGCTCTAGCCCAGGGGAAGAGTCCAGAATGCAGCCCAGGTAGAAACTGCATGTATAATTTATCCTCAAAAGTGACACACTTCAATGCAAAATTAGCCCACAGGTAAGACTAGTTACTCCCAGTATGCGATTCCAGGCTCATTACAAAAGAGCAACATTTAGCTCTATCTCAGACCCACTTTCCTTATGAGAGGAAGGTAAATGTGGTGGTGGTGGTGGTGGTGGTGGTGCTGGGTTCAAAGCTCACAGAGGATGTAATCTACACCTTTTGGTCAGGCATAGTGACATGACATTGCACTGCTAGACAGAAGTGGAAGTGGTAACTAATCGGAAAAAGGTCTGAAACTTATTGAACAGCCATGTAGCAGTTACAGTGGCATGCTGGTATTGGATTGGCACTTCCTAGTTGATCCAACTTCATCTCAGCTAGACTTCTGTAACTTCCCAGTCCCTGACTGCCAGTAACTTTTTGGAACTGTAATAGTAATTTGACTATTGAGAACTATCCTTCCCTAAATGTTTTTTAAAACCTGTAACAAGAAAATGGTCCCTTGGCAATCTGATTCCCCAACCCCACTCTCCAACTCACCACCCTGCACCCCCAACACCCCCCCCCCCATTCACCTGGACAGGTCCTAGGGTGAAGATCCAGTCTCTGATCGAAGATACATCTTGCTGCTGGAAACGTCGACTGCTATATGAGAAAGTAAGGTAAATGCAATTCAATGTATTTCAATGAGTTTCTTAACTTTGTGGCATAACTTTTCCATCTTTGCACATTTGTAGCCCAATTCTTCAACATGGCCTTTTGGGACACCACCTCAATGAACAGTATTAGTGGAATTAGCAAATCTGGCCCATAAGATGATTTTGCAGTCGCTAGGTGAAATCCCCTTTTGGGCATGATTTCAAAATGTTCACCACGTGCATATGAGGTGGGGTCATAAGAAGGGTACATTGAAAATCTGAGGTAAAATGGCAAAGTTATATGCATATGTTGAAATTTTACAACACTTATTCGTAACTTTGGTAATTTACAATATTTAGACCCCAAATTTTCAACATAGCAATTTTTTTACACTACCTCATGAACATGACAACTGACATTTTTCAAACAGCTGTTAACATCAAATTGGACTTCTTTTTCAGCTCTGCGCCTGTCTCCTGCAAACTGCTCTAAGGCTGGCTGTACCCAGCTCTGTTCTCCCACTGGTTAACTATGTGCCTAGTCATTTATGGGTCAGCCTCCAACACTGCCCTAATTAAAATCAGAACAGCCCTAAACAAAGCCTGCTGGCTAGCAGCAGGATGTGACAGGTATACACATACTTGTGATCTCTACCAGAGAACCTCCTGGTTAAACCTTGAGGGACATCTCCGCTACCACACCTGCCTCCTTGCCAAAAAAATATCCCTTGGACTTGTCCCTGCTTGAGTGTCAGGCTTACCAACTCCAGCCCATGGAATGAGAATCACTAGACACTCCAGTAATTCTGCTTTCCACACCTCTTTTTTCAGAACCACAATTGGGCAAATATCTTTTAGTTATAGAGCCCCATTCTGGATGAACGCCCTTCCTACCACTATACTGGATACTCCTAGACTGGGACTCTTTAAGTCTGAACTACAACAGCTGTTACTTGCCTTCTCTAATTGTGACTGCCTTTATTCTCTCCCTAACCCCGATGAACCTATTTGACACTGTACTCAAACCAACTCCATGTAGGCCCAACACATCTCTCCTCCTTTCTGACAATATCCACTGGATTGCTCTCTGTTTCTGCCCCCAGAGATGACCAATTACCCAATAGGGTTATGGAACTGTGCCTTGCTTTTGTTTCTTGTGTAACTTTATCATTATAACCCTGTAAGAAATCAGTGTAACCATTATATCTTAAGTCTTATATGTCATGCTTGTACCTTCTGCCACCTTACTATAACTGATACCTGATGTGGAGCCTTTGTAAAAAAGTCCCTGTCTCAAAGGGTTGTAATTCCTAAACATTAATAAAAATAAAAAAAATAGAAAACATTTTTTTAAATCCTTCCCAAACTGTGTTTTCACACCTATGGTGCAGAATGATGTTCCAGTGGCATGGATTAATGTTTTGGCACAGATTTAGAAATTTTCAGTACCAGGTTCATGAGGCAGGGTGATAAGAAGGCTATGCTGGCAATTTGGTTTCTGTTCTACTACAAATGCAAGTAGAGGCCCCAGAGGGCCTTGCACTTCCACAGCAACATATGTGTCAGCATTAATCTCCCATAGGCCAATGAGGATCCACATCTATGGAGGGATGGGAGAGCAGAGCCCAGAGGGCACTGCACTCCCACAGGCAAATGAGCATACAACTATGCTATTTAAAAAGTAAGGGAATTCTTTGCAAAAAAAAACTCTGTTACTGCATCAGGTAGTGTTGCTATTAAAGCTACACAAGTATGGAAATGTGATGTTAGGGTTTTCAACCCTAACTCCATATTTCCCTCTAACAGCTGAAGGGGGCAAGGCATCTATTATTCCTTACTTACAATTTACCATGTGATCATTTTACTGCACTTCCCAGGTTGCATGCAAGTGTGCATGTGTATCCATGGCTACAGAAGTGCTGCACCGTGATGATAAATGCCTCTTGTATCATGTGTAAAGAGTTGTGTGTTGTTTGTCTTACCTAATGATGGATGTCTGAGGTTGCTTGTGTTGCCTTGCCACCTTTGGCTGCTTGGGGGGAATGCGGAGTTAGGGTTGAAAACCCTAACATCACATTTCCATACTTTTGTTGCTTTAATAGCAATCCTAATTGATGTATTAATGGAGTTTTTTTGAAAAGAATATCTCTCTATATATACTATAGGGGTATGGTCATACCCACATAGTTAGGTTTCAGTCTTCAATTCTATGTTAAGTTGAACCTTTTGCACTGTCATAACTTTGTAATTGTTCATGCGATTCACATGAAATTTTGCATACACCATTAGGGATCAAAGATCTTATTATGTGGCAAGTTTAGCTTTGGTGGGATATGTGTTTGAAGAGATACAGATTGTCAAAATATGTGAAAATAACCATTTTTGGGTAAATTCTTTGTCACACCATTGTGCAAACATGGTGTGGAATTTTGGTCTGAAATGTTTCCTGTATATAGGTCTTGGGTCACAGATGTGCATTTTGAAGGTTTGGTGAAAAAAGGTAAATCCTTTACAAAGTTATTACATTTCAGCATCTCCCATTATTTCTTATGGGACCGGTTAGATGTGAGCCTCAAAAAGGTTTCTTTGTCACAAATGCAGAATCCTTTTTCACAAACACAGCGGGCAGGATTCAAAAAGAAGTCCAAAAATTCCACAGCTGTGGGAAAAAAGCATGAAGCACTGTGGAAACGCAGTTGTGCAATATTCTGAAAGCAAACTTTTCAGGTGCGGAATTCCACAAAATTCCCTGCAGTTGAGGAAATTCAGAAGCTGCAGAAATTGACTAAGTGCTGAAAATCCACAACTGTGGATCCATGGCTATGGAAATGGCTTTGGATGCACAGCAACAGTGAACCTAATTAGCTGGAGCAGCAGCCTTTAACAGTTCTGCCATAGCATAAAGTTGAAAGCACCCACAGAGAAACCAGCAACCAGTCCATCAACTGGGACTACTGCAGCACCACAGGTACCAGCAATACCATGGCACCACAGTGGCTGTCTTTCACTGCTGGTCATCCCACCCTGGAGTGTTCCTGTTCCCTGCAGGAGTAACATTCACTGCAGGCTGTTCAGGCTCTACTGCCTGTGGGGCTCCTTCATGGGCTACACTGGGTCTTGTGGTTGTTTGTTGCTATTCAATGGCAATGTGTGCTAATGTTGCTGTAACATCAGCCACTGATATACCCACTGGGATGCTATTACCTGTGCCTGACCTCCACTTTAATTGTATTTCAATTGTTGGGGCACTATTGCAGTTTGCTGAGGGAGTGTTACACCTCACTCCAATCTGTGTAACATTTTTTCCACAACTGCGGAAAAAACCTGGCTGAGAATAGCCTTTGTGGGGCCGTGCCATACTTATCAATTACCTTTTTTTCTCCGCAGCTGCACTGTTTTTCCATAGTCTGTAGTGTATTTTTTCCACAGCTACAGAGGTTTTTTTTCAGAGCAAGTTCCTCTTTTTTTCCGAAGCGACGGAGGTTTGGGGGACTTAGGGAAGGTTTTGCATCTTCAGAAAGCTTTGTGAATCCTGCCCAGAATCCTTTGCGGCAAATGTGGAATCTTTTTTCATACCATAGCCATCTCATTTTCAGTTAGCAGTGACAACAAAATTAAATAACTTAAAAAATACATGGGGTCAGTAGACAACAACAGTTGTCTTTACCTAATCGGGTTCATTGAATCCTACTTTGGGGTCAGTTGTTTGATGAATCAGTTAAAAATGTTTTTTTTTTAATATGCAGAAATTCTGTCTCTCAAACAGTGGAAAAAAAGCCGTGAAACAGGATCCTTTTTTGCAAATTGCAAAAAAGGATTTATCTTTTATTGCAAATAGTGAAAACAGAATTCTGAAACAGGATTCTTTTTTGCATTTTGCAAAACAGGATTTACTTTTCCCACAAATTGCAGAAAAGGAACTGCAGAAAAGGATTATTTTTTGCAATTTGTGAAAGTAGAATTGTATTTTTTGCATTATCTGTTTCTATTACCCTCACGTCTGAGTGGCCTCTCTTTGAGGCCCTGCCAAGGATGCCCCACCTTACCATGGGACCCATCTCTTGGCCTCATACTACAGCTGGCCCAGAGTAACCCAACGTATCCCTTCATCAGATGGGTTCTCTCCTTCTGGGGGGGAAGTGCCTTCCAGCTTATCTTCTTGGCCCTGGCTGCTGCTGAGGTCAGAGCAGCTTGTTTGGGCCTCTGTGGAGGTGAAGGTCCAGGCAGCTGTCATCCAGCCATTTTCATATTTTCCTGGCTTTCCCTGTTGCGCCACATCTGTAGTGCTCCTGCTCTCCACCAGAGGAAACTCCCTAGCCTACCCCAGGAGAGGAGAGCAGTCCTCCAGATACTCAATCCTCTACTCACCCTGCTGACCCCTAGCTCCCCGAGTCCATTCCTGAACCCGGGTCACCAGCATGGTGTGAAGTAAGTCACCAGTGCCTCAACCCTCTGCACCACCAGGCTGGCTTGAAAGTAGAATTTTAATACAGCTGTTTCTTTGTCACTCCACAATTCAGAAACAGTTTGTGCTTTTGGCCCATAATTTTCAGTGTATAAAGGTGTTGCATCACAGATGTGACTTTTGCTGGTTTGGTGAACAGATATTACTTTGCTCTAGAGTTCTGTGGGTTTTAAATTTTGCTTTATTTCCCATTAGCCAACATTGTAATGTGAGGTGTACAGAGTCTTTTCTTTGTCAGCCCACACTTACCAAACGATTTGGAATTATGGTCTGAAATGTTAAGGGTACAAAGGGCTTGCCTTACTGATGTGCCTTTTGCTGGTTTAATGGAAATACATTAATTTGGGGTCAAGTTAAACAGGTTTCAAACGTTGTTGTGTTTTCTATAGAATAACATTGGAATGTGAGGTGTTTCTTTGGTGCTGCACACTAGGGGATGGGAGTGCAGGGCCATACAGCTAAAGAAGTATACCACTACAGTATCTGATTCCTTCTGCAAACCCCAAGGAACTTCCCCACACCTCTCCCATAATTAGCCATAGGATATGATTATGGAGTGATGGGGTCGCAGGGTGTGGAGGACCATGTTTTACCATAGGTAAATAAGGATACCATTATAGTATGTACTGTACCCTGTTCTCCTTGCATGTAACTATATGACTATGGAGTAATGGGAGCAGAGTGTCTGGAAGGCCATCTCTTACAGAAATAACTATATGAAATATTTTCATACTGCACACATAAAACTACCCAATGTGCAAGCATGATTTAGATGTTAAACTGGAACAGATTGCACGCATGTTGCATGCATGCAGCAAGCAAGTGAAGAAAGCATTATTTTTATGTTAAATTAGAACAGACTTTATGCATGTGGCATGTGTGCAAAAAGCAAGTGGTCACTGATAACTGCATGCATAAAAGTTAAGTGACTTGCTCAGAATCATACTGCATACAAAGTGGGAGTTGATGAGATTTAAACCCAGATCTTCAGGTTTTCAGTTCAGTGTCTTTAACCACTAAGCTATACTGCCTACACACACATGGCTCACTTGTACAGCAATTCAGTACAAATCTGCATACATCTGCACACATGCAGCATGCTTATAGTCACTGTTATACTTTTTAGTTTTCTTGTCCCCTAATCTCAGTTACAGAGCTGAACTGTAGCACACATATCAACAGAAAAACATATGGCTTTTCCCAACCCCAATACACACAGTTACCCACAAAAATTCTTAATTACTTCTACCTGGCCTGTACTCCTACTATTTCCTCTCCATAGTTTTGAATGCTTCCATGCAAACAGACTTTAAGGGCCAATCACAAATGTAGCAATAACTCATCACCAACCCACATGGCCAGTCCCCACCATGCACACACTGCAACAGGTGTGACTATGCTGTTACAGACCTAACCCTCCAAGTATATGTACAAGCTGGGGGTCTCTTACCTGAGTACTAGGGAGCCAGAGGCATGAGTCTTTAAGAGACGGTTTTCATGGGTCAGAGTGCTGGGTGAATCCACTTGAAATGAATGGAGTTATTTTTTATTGCATTGTATACATTATGATGGTGAGGTAGAGAATAACGAAGGTCACTGTTCTACTAATAAAGCCCTTGTTAGTGAATAATGAAGGCCACTGTTCTACTAACAAAGTCCTTGTTAGTTGAGCGGTGGCCTTCATTAATCTCCAGCTCTCCGTCAATAATGTATAAAATAGTAATAAAAAATGCCCCCATTCATTTCAGTGCTGCACGGCCCTGCAATCTCCCTTGCCCTATGTCATATTGCACCTGAACATGGGGATGTGGAGGTCAGCTTCACTTGGGGGGGTATAAGCTTGACTATAATGGGGCTCCAATAGTCTATGCATACCATACCACACAACTGTCCCTGAATGCAAGGGCAACCCTCATTTTACACATGAAAACTGCTTTGCTCCTCATTCATCCCTCATGGGAAACATGCTGCTTGCATAGAGGGTGTCCTGTAAATTTAGACTTTGTGGCTGGGGCACCATTTCAGATTTCATCGGCAGGAGCCAACAACCAGTGGAGGCCAGGTGCTAATAAGCCCCTAGGTGGCAAGCTCTAGAATGTCTGGAACATCTCTAAAAGATAAAATGTATTTGTTGTGACTGAAAAGTGATATGCAAATCAAGAAAAATTTTTAATGTATAAGGTTCATCTGTCTATACCTCAGAGCACTGCATCAGATTTGGGCTTTAACCCACCTAGTTACTAATCAATTTCTTTCCTGGCTGAAGTTATAACCCCCTCCCCCCTTAAAAAAACATTGTCCCTATTTCTCTTCCCAGCTCCATTCCATTTAGTACCCATCCCATATGGGTTGTGACTCATGATGCCACCCAAAAGTGCAGAAATGTGAAAAACACATCAATATGTCAGTCTTTTCTCCTTCCCCAATCACCCTGTAAAAAAGCTATTTACTTTTACTTACCCAACCTTCTAGACAGAACCTGCAGCCTGGTCCAGCATGGCACCAGCTCAGTTATCAGTCTGCTCCTTCTCTGTCCTTCTGCCAGAAGCTGGATGCTAGAACTGACCATCCCAGGTCCCCAGTGTGGTCTACGACCAAGTCACCTCACCAACTGAACCCACCCAACCAGTGTTACTTGCTTCTTGCCTGGCTGCTGCCACATTACACTGATCAAGGCCTATGAAGGCCGCCCACACAGCTGTCACCACTGTTGTTAGGCCTAGCTTGCTGCCATGGGGGGGGCTATGCTATTTGTTTTGTGGGGAAAGCCTAGTAGAGTAAGTAGATAGCCTAGTCTCAAGTTAGCTTCTACCTCATGCTCCGCTCCTTCAGCCACCATGGGAGACAAAGACTCACTAAGACTAGACCAACAACAATATGTCACCACAACACTGCTATTAAGAGTTCAGTGTTCACCAACTCCTCCAAGAAACCTATCTACTCTGTGATGGGAAAGACAGTGTCCTACTCATTTGACTCATGTGCTCTTGTTTGGCTGGAGCTCCTCCATGTCACGTGTGATGGTGCCACCACTAATACATGGACAGAGTGGACACAATACTGACACAGTCAAGAGTTCATCTGCATCGTGAGTGCTCACAGGCCATGGGGCACTTATTGTGCAAAAGATTAAATCCAAATTTAATGCCATATTTGCCACACTATAAGAACAATGAAAAGTCAAAAAGCAGCGGCTAAATGGAGACCACTCCAGGAGCACACACATACAAAAATGTAAAATGAAAGACGTGTCTAACTGGCAACAAGTGTACAAAATTAAGGCAAGACAAGATGAAATTTCAGTCTCAAAAATTTAAATGGCCCACAGTTACGTGGGTGAAACAATCACTGGCTGATGCTGGTGGGGTGAGTGGTGTGAGCAGTTTACTTAATAAAAGCTATTTAACTTTTTGAGACTGAAATTTTGTCTTGTCTTGCCTTAATTTTGCACACTAGTTGTCAGTTAACCACTTCTTTCATTTTACACTATAAGAACAACCTAGGCACAAATGTGGGGGAAGGGTAACTGCCCCACTCTGCCTTACCTAAATAGTACCCCTACTTTATGGCAGAAATTCATTCTCAGGTGCTAATATTGGCACAAGTAAATACAATGGTTTCCACTGTGTTCTGAGGTGCTTATCTCCATGTTTCAGGATGAGTCCTGATCATAGTGAAGGATAGTGTCCCTCATTTTGAGCGTCCCTGTCCCTCATTTCAGTGCACAATGTTAGGTATGGTGTGTGCTTCCAAGCCCCTACTCAGTACAAAGAGTGCTGAGCATGGCCAAAGTATATATGCTCCATACAGAATGACAAAGGGATAATAAGTAACCCAAAACAGTTACGGAGAAACACATTTGTAGCACTAAATATGCATAAGGGGATTTGCATGGCCCAAAGCAAATAGGTCAGGCTTCACAACATGGAGGCCCCTCTTCACACATCTGGAATGGGGGATGTTGGCTGACTATATCCTAAGTATTTAAAGCATTAAGCAAACAATACTTTACAAATTAATGGAAATTTAATGACAAAAATCAAAGCCGTTAAACAATTTGCGAAAGAATCAGAACTAATGAGTTTACTTATTTTTTGATGGGGAAATCAATGAAAAATGTATTTTAATGGCTCTAATTGCTAGCATGAGAAATAGAAACTAATGTGTTTTTTCTAGATGAGTTGTGTGCCAGATTAGTTACTGCACACATGACAAGCGTGCAGCATGTGAACCTAATGTGACTTTTAAATGACGTTCACACCAGCTTAACTGCTGCACTCATGTCAAGCATGCAACACATGAACCTGATGTGATTTTTAGAAGATGTTTGCACCAGCTTACCTGCTGCACACATGTCACGCTTGTGGCCTGCAAACCTAATTTGCTTTTTAGACCTGATTCGCTTAAGTTCACTTTGTGCAAGCGAACCGCATGCAAACATTGCACAATTAAGCATGTGGCATCCATTCTGCATGTACACAGCAGACTTACATTTCTGTAAGGGTTTCACTCATGCAGGCAGATAAGCCTACAATACAATGCACTGCCATGGGCAAATAAGGATACCATTATGGTATGTGATCCCATGTTGCAAACCTCAGCCCATTCCATGGGGTTTCTGTTGAGGTTGCAGGAGCTGATCATGTACTGTAATGGTATCCCTACTTGCCTGTGGGAGGGCAGGGCTTTCATGGCTTTGCATGGCCATGCCTTCGAATACTTAGGGCCCAATTCTCAAAGCCCCGAGAGTGGCGCAAGGTGTCTGTACAAAACAAATATGGCACAAGTGGCAACTTGCGACAGATATTACCCACAGAGTCAATCTGAAAGGCAGCCTGTGGCAATCTCAGGCTGCCTACCCTGAACAGGACTTGCAACATCCATGCACCCATGACTGGTCTGCAACACGGTGCAAGGGGGCATGCAGCAGATTCAAGCTGCCACAGCTGGGAATCAGGATTCACAAACCTCTCCCAGTGGCAGAATTTGTAAGTACCCTGAGACCAGCCAGGGCTGGCATAAGAGTACTTAGACATGCCTCCCCTGGGAGACCTACCCAAAGTGCAGCATTATGACACTACCCTGGTGCCCTAGCAGTCCCTCTCCAATATCCCCATGCCAGTGCCTTACGCCAACCCCTGTACCTGGTGGTCTAGCAGCCCCTCCTCCACCTGTATATGCTCATTGGAAACTGGTGTGCCTGGTGGTATAGCGTTCCACACTCCTACCTGGCCAGACATGCCCACCACCTGACACACCCCCACACCCGCACCCTGAGCTGGGACCAGCACAAATCTCCACACACCACCTCGGCCGGCCACGACTACAATGTCATTGAGTGCATTCACCATTACAGTAGATGCTCACTGCACATCTACTGAAATGTGTTATGCACTCAGTTGAAATCTTGATTTAGCAGTTGCCGTATTGGTCCTTGCAAGAATAGATCCAGAAGCAAATGATTTGATACCTTTTAATGGACCAACATAGATGTAACAACAAGAACAAAGTGCTCTAGCTTTGGACCAACCAGTCCTTCTTCAGAAGCTCATGGCGGTTGTTACAACTGCCATGAGCTTCTGAAGAAGGACTGGTTGGTCCGAAAGCTAGAGCACTTTGTTCTTGTTGTTACATCTATGTTGGTCCATTAAAAGGTATCAAATCATTTGCTTCTGGATTTATGCACTCAGTGGCAGATCAGTCAGTCCAGCCACAGTGTTGTGCGGTGGATTGTGCTGGTCCTGGCTTGGGGTGCAGGTGGAGAGGGTGCAAGTGGTCCACCGGGCAACTGGGGGGGCACAAGTCACTGAGGGTACCACTGGGCCAGCACACAGCTGCCTTATGGCTTGCGGCATGCAATTCTGCAGTGACATGAGTCTAGCGTCCATTCTGGCTTGGTGCAAGCACAGAGACTTAACCGCCAGGATCCTGCCTGTTAGTGAATCTGGTGCAGGGTCTCTGGCATACTGGGCTTTGGTGCAGGCTGCTGTTTGCTGCTGCTTGCGCCAGTCCATGCCCTCTTTGAAAATAGGGGCCTTAGTGTGCAGCACCACCAAACACCTCAGATTGCAATGTTATCCTATAGAAAACACAGCAAGATTTGAAACCTCTGTAACTCAACACTAAATTAATATATTTTCATGAAACAGCTAAAGGCACATTGGTGAGGCAAGCCCTTTGTACCCTGAAAATTCAGGGCAACATTGTGAATCATTTCTTTACAGCAGAGTGACAAAGAAACAACCGTGTACACCTCACATTACAGTGTTATTCTATGGGAAATAAAGGAAAATTTTAGCCAGCAGAAGTCCAGAACAAAGTAATATCTTTACACCAAACTAGCAAAAGGCACATCTGTGGGGCAAGACATTTGTGCCTGAAAATTTCAGGCTGAAAGCACAAACCATTTGTTATCTGTGCAATGACAACAAAACTGCTTTGCTAAAATTCCTTTTTTTGCAAATTACGGAAATGGATCCTGTTTCATGATTCCTTTTTTGCCATGTGCAGTAAAAGATAAATCCTTTTTCACAAATTGTGAAAAAGGATCCTTTTTCGTGATTCATTTTTCACAATTTGTGGAAAAGCATTTTGGTATGTGAAAAAAAAAAACACACTTGCAAGTGACTTATCTAAAAAACTAACCCCCAAACCAGATTATACAGGTCACTATTAAGTAAAGACAACTGTTGCTGTCTAGTAAAGGCATATATTTTTTTAGTTATTTAGTTCTGTTGTCACTGCTAACTGAAAGCCAGATGGTGGCAGCACAAAAAAAGATTTCTCATTTGCAACAAAGGAGTACCCATTTGTGACAAAGGACTACCCATTTGCGACAAAGAATCCTTTGTCAAGGCTCACATGTAACTGGTCCCATAGGAAATAATGGGAAACTTTGAAATTTTATAACTTTGGAACATATTAATAATTTTTCTCCAAATCTTCAAGAAGCGCATATGTGACTCATTGCCGTTCTACTCTAAAAATGTCAGACCAAAACTCCATACTCCCTCGTTCCCATTGAATAAATGAAGACATGAATCATTTTGTATAAATAACAAAATACGTTTCACTTAAATTACTTTTTTCCATACCATAAGAAAAAAAAAAATGTTTTGTTACTGTATTAAATTTTTTGTGCAGTTTCATGATTCTTTTTTTTTGTAAACGTGATTTCTTGAAACAAATAAAATTTCCTTCTGAATAACAAAGTCTTTTCTTTGTTTGGTTGAGGGTTGGGAGGTGCCTCTGCCCCAGCATCATGATGTGGACATTGGAGATCAGCCATGTCCTGAGAACCTAAGGTGACATAGAAGCAGATTGGTTGGGGGGTATGTCCCAGAGCTGTGGAAGGGTTCTGGAGCTTGTTGCTGTGAGCCAGGGAGGGCCTATTCTGATGCAGTTGCAGTACTATATGTCAGTTACTTTGTGCATACTCTTTGCAACCTTGTTGAGACCTTTATGCATGGCTTCATTGAGCACCTGACAGCTAGGAAGGGATCCATGTTATAATAGCAATCACAAAATAGCGATTGCAGTTATAGCAAGTGTATATCACTGAAAAGCAAATCGGCAATATACACATGCCAGTGACCAAACATTCAACAACTATAGAAAGTGTTTATGTGGCAGGGCTGTTCCCCCCTGTGCCCCCCTCTGTGGGGGCTTTGACCTCACGCCCACCTGCTTAAGGAGTACTAACTCCAGGTGGGTGCCTGTCACGGAGAGGGAGACACTATGGATCATCACCCAGAAAAATAAGGGCACTGGCAGCTGGCGGCAACATTTTCACCATCCCCGAATGCAGTACCTGCTGCACCTGAGCTGTCCACCCCCACCACCACACCACAGAGCTGGCTCAGCTGCAGCAGATACACTACCCCTTCAAAACCCTGTTCCCTATCCCTCCCCTTCCTATCACTATTCTCCCCTTCCAGTCATCCTACAGTACTGTCGCCTTCGCAGATGGTCGCTACCCTTGCAGGGTAGCCCATAAGGATAGCGCTCTGATGTGAGTCGCCATTTTGATGATCACTCATATTCAGTCCCTATCCTCATGTGATACCACAGGGAAGCAGGCTGATAATTTCATCCTGCTTTTGTGTCACTGCCATGAGGTGATCAGTTTGTTTGAAGCCATGTTTCATGATATCATCAAGATCTTGTAGTTTTTGGACTACATCAGTGGAGCTGTCTGGAAAAGAAAAGGAAGAGAACAATATAGTGGTTAGCAAAGTTTGGAACACTGGGGAAAAGCTTACTTTCAATACAGTTTGGAAGTGTTTGTGATTTGTGGGGCATGTCAAATATGGAACATAACAGTTGTTTGATGAATGTCCTGTGTTGAGAGGAATTGAGATGATTGGTTGGGCTATGTCCTGAGACCCCCCCAACCCTGCAGATATGAGGAAAAGTCATGTTTGCTTTGGATAGCAGAGACATTCCAGGTGCTTTTTGGACACTAACTGGTAATAGTATAATAGTACTACTAGTACTGGTAACAGAGATCAGATCATCAGAGATGAGGTCTGCTGTGATGATGGGGTATAGACTTACTTGTGCCTCACTCACTTAGTTGTTCATTAGTCAGTGAGAGTGGTCTAAAAAATAGGGAAACTGAAGCAACATATTCTGCCTGCAGCCTGTTACCATCATCAGAGAATGGTGTTCAGTGAGTAACATCTTTAAATAGCAGACGTAAAGTAAAGTGCACTGTGTTCAACTCTGTGGGCAAGTGAACTGCTGCTGTGAATGATCTGACTGTTCAAAACATATAGACTGCTGCTGCTTTATCATTTGACTGCTGCTGAAAATGATCTGTTTTGCTGAACTTATTGCATAGACTGCTGCTGTTTTAACATTATTTGCCTGATCATACTGCTGCTTGAAGAAATTACTGCTGCTTTATTTTCTCACTCAACTATATTGCTGTTCTACACCCATCCCATTGTCTTGTGACCACCTGACCTCACAGATAGGGGGCTCAGTGGTGAGCCAATGCAAACATGTTACAGGTGTGTGGAAGAGGGGCTACAGGGCTTTAAAAAAGCTGTGCTGCACCAAGGACTTTAGAAATATCCTGTCTGTAGCCTGTTACCATCATCAGAGAAAGGTGTGCAGTAACATCTTTAAATAGCAGACACAAAGTAAAGTACACTGTGTTCAACTCTGTGGACAAGTAAACTGCTGCTGCTGTGAAAGATCTGACTGTTCAAAATATATAGACTGCTGCTGCTTTATCATTTGACTGCTGCTGTGAATGATCTGTTTTGCTGAACTTATTGCATAGACTGCTGCTGTTTTAACATTATTAGCCCGATCATATGACTGCTTGAAGAAATTACTGCTGCTTTATTTTCCTGCCTGATTATATTGCTGTTCTGCACCCCTGTCCCATTGTCTTGTGACCACCTGACCTCACAGTTAAGGGGCTTGGCGGTGAGCCAGTACAAACACATTAAAGATGTGTGGAGGAGGGGCTACAGGGCTTTACAAATCCATACTGCACCACAGCACGAGCATGGTGTGCGAGCATGAGTGGCACAAACACGTCTCAGTATAAATATTTCAACATCTATGGCCCTTATCTCCCTGGATGCAGCAAAAGCTTTCGATAGAGTCAGTTGGCCTTTCCTCTTTTAAAATATGGCCCAATTTGGTTTCCCCTAGATTTCATTTCCTGGATCAGATACTTACACTCCAAACCTAATGCAAAGATTTATTGTAATGGGATCTTTTCCTGGAATTTCCCACAACTTTCAGGAACGCAGCAGGGGTGTCCATTGTTACCCCTGTTGTTCAACTTGCATTTGGAACCCTTGCTTCATAGACTACAGTTATTTCCATATTTAACTGGTATTACAATTGGCCCATTAGAACTAAAAGTATTGGCTTATGTGGACGACATCCTATTGCATGTCACTGATCTGGTTAAATCTATCCCAACAGTTTTGGAGATAATTGTCGAGTTCAGCCGGCTCTCCAATTACAAGTTGAATATAGGTAAGACAGGTTATACCTCTAAATTCCCAAGTACATAAAGTGGATATAGTAGCACTCAACATAACTTGGACCACCTGACTCAAATACCTTGGAATTATTTTGGCACCCTCAAGTTTTCTCTTGAGGAAGCTCAATCTAGACAACCTCCTCTTAACCATTCAACAAGACTTAATTAGATGGTCCCCCCTTTATCTTTCCCTCCAAGGAAGAATCAATGTTATTAAAATGAATGTCTTGCCCAGACTATTTTACCCCCTCAATATGCTGAATATCTACTCCCCTTAACTTGGTTCTGCAAAGTCCAAAGAATGATTAATAAGTTCTTATGCATAGCAAGCCCCCACGGAGATCTTATATTCATCTTTTTGCCTTGAAATCCATAGGTGGACTAAAGCTCCCAAACTTTTACCATTACTACTTGGCAAGTCATATGGCCAAATACCTGCTCTGAGCAGCATCCCCTCTGAGCCATAATCAACCCCAATATATCCTTCTATGGCTACAGATTTAAAGGAATATTATCAAAGGCTCCAAGCTGAAACCCTCTAGCCTTTGGTACGTACTCCCTCAAAAACTGCCTATTTCTATGTGATTCGTGGCTATATACACTTCAGTTAAGATTCATAATCAACTATGTAGGTCTCTAGGGGTCACATATACTAAAGATATCTCACAGACATTGTTTGGTAATCCAAATTTTAAAGTAGGTAAGAATCTCCTTCTTCCTCATAAATTGAATATACCTTCACAAATTAAGGTTAATGATCTAGTATCCCAGGGTAGGGTGAGTTCAGCCTCAGATATATTGGAGAAATTTCATTTCTCACTGAAGTACTCCTTCTTTGTTTAGCAAGTCAGACATATTCTAACCACATGGTTTGGGTTGAATCCATGGGATACTAACCATGGGGAACCCTTCTCGGAACTCCAAGCCCTTGCCTGGCAGCCACATGCTGTCTCCTGCTTAGTTGCAGCTTTATACCTAAAATCTTACCCTGACCATGTGGGACAATCCCAATACTGGATAGAAACTTTCCCCAATAACTGTTTTAATTGGGAACACTTATGGCAAGGAATCTATACCTATAGTGCTAATGACAAGCTTCGATTAACACAATATTACATACTACATGCCATGCACCTAACTCCTGCAAAGTTAAATAGAATGTGAAAGCTCCCAGAAGATACATGTTTCAGGTGTGGTCAGATGCAAGGATCCCTGCTACATATTTTCTGTGACTGTCCTTTGGTTGCTCCCCTATGGTCTCTAATTAAATCTAAGGCGGATCCCTTATTAGGGATACAAAACTTTTTTAACCCACAAATATGTATACTTTGAGACTACTCAACAGTGGATGTGAAAGAAAGGAGGTATTATATTAACTTAATATCACTCACAGTGAAAAACCTAGTATTAAGGCACTGGAAAGACCAGCATGTTCATACCTACCAAGAATGGGTCAATGATCTGTTATACAACTTAAGGATTGAAAAAAGCTACTGCCAGTCTCAGAAATGCTATTTCCTGATACAACACAAAGTGGGAGAAATTCCATACTTTATGGTCAATTGCTCCCGCACATTAAACTAGGTGGTGAGGATCCCTTATCTTAATTAGGGCAAGAGCATGGCTCCATGACTTCAGTGATATCACCTGAATCGCACTTCCTTTTTGTCATTTTTTTTAATTTATGGCTAGTACAACTATATGGAATTGGCTCTAGGGTGGGGGTGAGTTTTTTGGGGAGAGGGGGTTTGGGGGGACTTGTTTGGGGAAGGGAAGGGTGGGGGTGGATTTAGTTAACAGCACCTCTGAATTGTATATGCATATCCTACAATGTTTTCTCTTCTGTAACATGTAATGTACTGGGTGTATATGTGAAAATTGAATAATGCATACTTAATTTAAAAAAAATATTTCAACATCAGGTAAGTTGATCTGGGCTGGTGACAGAGTTACAGCTTAAAGTTTAACATTCAACAGCTAGTAGGTACTCACATAATGCTGTAGAGATGTTACCTGCCAGCTAGGTTTAAATTGTATGATTATTGATAACAAAAAGGAATCTGAGCAATTTAGGTAGAGCTGGAGTTAATCTAATATGTTGAAAACAACTGCTCATGGAGTAAGGTTTGTGTTAAAATAAGTAGCATGTGGTGTTTGTATGGGTTTGCTCAAAAAGAGATAGAATAAATTTTAGAGGTGTGCAATATAATTCATCTATCATTAATTGACAGGAATTTTTAAGCTGTAGTAGTAAACTAATTGTAGTTAGTAATTGCTGAGAAGAAAAAAAGTTTTTAGGAAGTAACTCAACATAGGCATCCAACGGATTTGTTTTTTAATTTTGATGATTTTATGTAGAAATAGTGTAATGCTAGGTAGAGTTAATAATACATGCCCCACACTTGAACTTGAGCCAATTCCTGAGGTAAATACAGGGACATTCAGTTGCTATTATGACAAACAAAGCCTGACTGACCATATAATTTAATCAGGTATGATGATTGGGGGATACTTCAGTGATCTAGTTAAGTTATTACAAGTACTTGGAAAACAATATTCAGGGGCTTCCAATAGAAACATAAAGATTAAAATTATGAACTTACTGAATTTAATAGGAAAATGGGCAAATACAAAATGTGATTATAAAAATCTACTAAAATATTATGACATAGTATTTCTTTTGCTATGTGGGGATATACGCCCCAACCCTGGACCATTGGAAAGAGAAGCAATTAAACTGGAAGTATTGAAACAAGAAATCTTGGGCATGGTACATTTCAGCCCAAGAAGTATTTGGAAAACATTTGATGAAATACAGGACTGGGTGATTGAATATCACTCAGAAATAATTGTGATAACTGAAACCTGGTTAAACAAACAAAATGTCAAATTCTTTCTATATAACTGGATAATTACAAAGTATTTAGAAAATATAGACATAAAAGGGGCCGGGGAATATTCATTTATGTTCATTTTCAATTTATTTCACAAGAAAAACAAAATGATTTGCAAGAGAAAGGATTAGAAGCAATAATAGTTGAGATCAAAATGCCTTTCAATAAACCATTGCTTCTGGTAGGGATTTATAAACCCCTCAAAACCAAGGAAAGTGTATTTAAAGATGTGTTAGATTTTTTTTATATGGATGCAGAAGTACACAGGAAATAATCATATGAGGAGACTTTAATACCAATTGGTTTAAAATTGAGACAATTCATAGCCTAATGAAATTGCAAGTAAATTTGGGGTTGACACAATTAAAATATCTGACTAGAACTAATGATAAAAGCTATGGTAAATCAATACCACTAGATCTCATTTTTACTAACTATCCAGCACAATTCCTTCAAAGTGGTGTGTTACCTGACACCTTTTCAGATCACCAACTCATGTTTGCAATTTGGAATAAAACCTGCAAGAACATTAAGAAGTCATCCATGCTGTATTGGAGAAATTTTAAAAACTTTGACTATACAGCCTTTATGATGTATGTGGAAAAAATAGAATGGGATAAGTTAAGCATGGAATTATTTCCTTCAGCAATCTATTAAAGTATGTGATCTACATGTACCTATAAAGATAAAGAAAGTTAAAAATGCAGGGATGAAGTGGCATAATGCAGAATTACATAAATTAAGAAAGGAGAGAGACAGAAGATGGTATAGGGCTAAAAATACGGAGACCAAGGAGAATTGGCAACTTTATAGACAAGCTAGGAATAGATATACACAGGTAGTAAGGAGAACAAAACAAGATTAATTTAAAGGTAAATTGAAAGATGAAAAAAATTGTAATCCTAAATTATTTTGGAAAACTATGTCAGGCTTAGTGTGAAGGAACAAAACTGCCCAGAATAATACTTTTCTGATAAATGGACATGTTCCATTAAGCAACGAGGTAGCTAGTGCATTTAATGATTATTTTCTAAAGTCAGGAAACCCAGGGAAGGATTCTAATGAACTAACAACTAACGATCTTTGGGAAGAAATTCACGTGCAAAATGTAGGACCAAAACATTTCGGATTTCATAATATTTCTGGGTTAGATGTGAGAAACAAATTGCTGAAATTGGATACAACAAAAGCAATAGGTCTAGACAACATACCAACAAACCCTTTATCATATATTTTTAACTTTTCCCTACAAACTGGAGAGTATCCAGCAGAGTGGGGGATTACTAAAGTTATACCCAGATTTAAAGCAGGTTTAAAAGAAGATATAGGAAGTTATAGACCTATTGCATTGTTACCTGTTGTTTCCAAAATTTTTGAAAAACTAATTTAAAATCAACTTAAAAAATATTTGGAGGATAACAATAGGCTAAATTGTTTCCAATCAGGGTTCCATTCAAAACACAGTACTCAGACTGCATTACTAAAAGTGGTGAGTAATCTGCAACTGGACCCGACAGGAGGATGATGGTTGCGGCAGTGTTTATAGACCTGTCAAAGGCCTTTGATACCCTGAACCATGGTATCCCCCTGTCCAGGCTTATGGAATTGAGTCTTAAGGGAATGACTCTAAAATGGTTTTCATCTTACCTACAGGACAGGAAACAGCTTGTTGATCTGGGCCTCTACAGGTCTCTACCAATTGCCATAAAGTCTGGTGTCCCACAGAGCTCCATTTTGGGGCCCCTACTTTTTAATGCCTGCATCATTGTCCTGTATTTCACTGACGGAGACATTAACTTTCATTTATATGCTGATGATTAAGTGATTTGGGTTGAGGGGCCCACTGTTAAATATATTCAGGACAGGTTACAGTTAGCATTCACACAAACTGAAAACATTTTTTAAGGATCATTTATTGAAATTGAATACCAAAAATGCACAAATTATATTATTTAATAGAAAGTTAAATAGGGAAGGTGGACTCACCATGTCTGTTCGAACTAAGACTGGAGTGGATATTGAGCAGGTCACACAGTACAGGTATTTAGGTATGTAGTTGGATTGTTCTTTGAGATGGGAGGTCCATATAGATATGGTTATCAAAAACATTAATAAAAGTAATTGGGGCATTATATTGTATAAGGAGATATATGACATCAGAAACAGGATTAAGAATAGTTAACACAATGATTATCCCTGTTTTAGATTACTGGGATATTCTGTATGCTGGAACAGTGAAATCATGTTTGGAAAGAATAGACATAGTTTTCAATAGATTGGCTAGATTTGTTCTGGACATACTGTACAGTACCCACCATTGTGATTTATTCCGCATGTTGAACTGGGCCAGACCACAGTCTAGGAGAGATTTGCACACACCTCAGTTTATGTTAAACATATATAAGGAGCAGGTACCAGAGTACATTCTAGACATATTTAAGATTAGGCCAATTAAATCATGCCTACGATCATCACAAGGCATTGAGTATCAGGACATGGCCTATAATCATGAAGTAGGGAGGTTATCAATTTTACATAGGTGGTAACTGTATGGAACTTATTGCCAGTAGAACTAAGGGGTATTAATCATAACATAGCAAAGGAGAACCTAAAAAAATTATTCACATCACAGGGTCAAAAATCTTTATCATGCTGCTTAGCAAGGAATATTTAGGATTATTGTTTGTTAGATGTGTACGTTTGTCCTAGTTTAGTGTGAATATCTCATATGTGTATTTTTTTATCATTTTATATTTTTTTAAATGTATAATATATTGTGATGTATGTATGGAAACTGTATGAATGTTTTTGGGACCTCATTGTAAATGAGCATTGCTCAGTTTAGTCACTCCTTTTCACTGTCTATGAATAAAAGTACACTACTACTTATTTCTTTTGTGAGCATGCTGCACAATCCAAGAGCATGACATAGCTGCGAGACTGGATCTGTAGCAGCAGCAGTGAAACTGCGTGTGAGCTCACAAGCAACTGTAGATGGACTATTTCACTAAAATATATAATATAGGCAAGAAAGTCAGTGTGTCCTGATTGGCTGAGACTTAGTTCTAGTCATGGCAGTAAGAGAGCACCACCACTGTCTAAAAACAAGTCTCAGCCAGCAAGAGCAATTTACAATATTTATAGACCACTTACTTCATCATTTCCATCACAAACATGGCTGCAACATTTAGTCATATATAAAACACTTCAGCTAGGCCCTATAAATAAATGTCCATTAAATTAAACAAAGTAAGTAAATAATTTAATGTTATTTTCATTCAAGAGCTCCTCCTTATACGCACAAATTTAAAAAATCAAGTTCTATTCAGAGTTTCAATTGTTGGTATTTCTTTGATTACCATGAGAAATCCCCTCCTATCTCTACCAGTTTGCCAGAAAACTACCTGCTCCTTATCCGGCAACAGATGAAACTAAGGTTCTGGCTCCATTTGAGGCCTATGTGTGTGTCTGTGTGCGTATGTTAGTGGAATTCTGAAGAATTTTGTATTCATGTATCCCACATTAGCATTCCATGTGTGTATGTGTGTGTGTGTGGGGGGGGTCATTCTCATACTGGAATAATGCACAGCTTTGAATTCTTCAAATCCATGGCAATCGAACAATGCATTGAATGTGAAGAAAGACAGATGACTGACAGGTGAAAAAACATCTGTGCAAGGTCTATTTTATTTTATTTGGCAACATTTTATCATATTTTTTGTGAGTTTGAATACTGTTAGTGTTTTTTTTTTAATTGCATATGGGTCAATTTTATATAAGCAATAAAGCACTCTGGGGCATTACTGATACTAAGTTCCCCCTACAATCAGGAGGCTAAAGGCACTTGGCTTTGCCTTGTAGCTCACTACTCACCTGACCATGATGGAAACCTAGTATCACCAATGCCCCATTGTGCCTTATTGTGTAAGTCAGTAATAAGCCACAGAAACTTCTATAAAACAGAAATGAATAGATTTTTTTCACAAGATTCAATATTATTAATAGCACTAAGGTTTTTTCAGGGGTTATATAAATGTACTGGTTAATCACTCAATGGACTCATGTGACACTTGTATGTTGAGCTGCTTTACACTCCCATGAGATGAATGACTAGAGTATACTATTTACATAACCTATGGTCATACCTTATTGCTGAATTAATACTTTTAAATTAACTAAACTGTTTGCTTAATGTATTATTTCTTGTGCTTTCTTATGGATGGGCATCTACTTACATTGGGATCCATGAACTGCTGCTTCTGCAACAGGTCAATGGCTAGGACCGGCCTGTGGCTCCTGTTGCATTGTTGTGGTTTTGGAGTCAACAGGGACCAGTGATATTTCTTCCCCCTCTTCTTTCATTTTGAAAGGTACTCATAGATTGCTGAGTAGGTCTCCTTCACCACTTTTCTCCCTCCCCAGCTTATGAAATAAAGAGATAGATACACAGTATTTAGATATTGTTCATATATTAATAAAAGGATTTTGACTTCTGGTAGCACCTGCACTGGAGATGGTGGGCTGAGGATTGAGCTCTCTGACATCCCCAGTTTTTAACCTCCTGGTCATTTCAAATATTAAACTCTCTTTATATATAATATAAAGGGAGAATATCTGTGTGCATGTGCAAAGTGAAGAAGACCAAGAGCTGTGTGTCTTCTACTGAATCCAAAGCTGATTCCACTGCAGCTAGGCAACAAAAGAGCATGACATCTAATCTAACAGTCACCTCTGCGGAGAGCTCAGCAACAACTGACACAATACCCTCTAATGCTGTATTACTCGAAGAGTTACAGGCCTTTCATGCAGATAGCCAGATGATGCACAGAGAACTTAAGGCCTCAATTTCTGTTCTGGACACTAAGGTCTGGGATTTGGAGATCCTGCACTCTAATGCAGACTCCAGGGTGAACGTGCTCAAATGGATTATGGCATGATTACAGCAGGAGTCTCAACAGCTTTGTGAAAAAGTGCGAGGACTTAGAAAATCATTCTCACCATAATAATATGTGGCTTTATGGAGTCCGTGTGGGGAATGAGGGCTCAGGTGATTTTGATCATTATCTGCAGAGCTTGCTCTCTTTTATTCTGGACATTGAGAACTTGGGCTCCCTTTCAATTGAAAGAGCTCATAGAGCCCTCTCCCCTAAACCCACTTCCCCAGCACAGAGACCGAGATCCATTGTTTTCCATCTGTATAATTTTGCAATTAAGCAGGAGCTGCTTAAGAGAGCTTGAAGCAAGGGGCAATTGTAGTACAAAGGCCACAGACTTCATTTTGACTGGTTATTCTCCAGAGCTGGTGGCTCATCAAAAAGCTTTTGTTCCATTCTTTCAGGTGTTGAGGAGTCATAAGAACAAATTCTCCACACCTTACCCGGCCAAGATAAAGATTAATTTTCCAGGCATTTTAAAGATTTTCAAGGAACCAGAAGTGGTGATGTAGGAATTGAAATCTCATTATTCTTCTGCTCCAGAGCAGTCAATACTTAGAGACATGGGAGAAAAGAGAATTACAATGAGATACCTGGTCCAAGTTATCCCCAGTGGGGAAAAAGAGGCATTCAGAGCAAGCATTAGCAGTAGTCAAGGAGATGCTTCAAGCTTTCAGAAGGAAAGAGGCTTCATGAGGAGCTCCATGTTTTCTGAAAACAGTTGTGTTAATTTTTTATGAGCTCTGGGCATTGATAAGGTAGATTAACTTTATGCTACCCCCCCATTCTTTTTTTGTTTGTTTCTTCTTTTTACTTCTCTTTCTTTCTTTTTTGTTCCCCTATTTGCAGGTCACTGGACCTCAGGCACCCAGAGGCAGAATACAGGAGACACAGAGGTCGTCAGTGTGAACTGGGGTAGACCACCTCACTACACAGAGTTTTTGAAAAAACCCTTACAGAGAACTTTTGGGGCATGGGGATTTGGGGGTGGTACTTGCATTATTGGTTTTCATAATGGATGTTTTGGGAGGGGTGGGGCAGGAGGGAGGGAGTGGAGGTCTATAATGGGGGGATTATGGAGGTTTTAGAGGATTTTTGTTTGTCACTTTACAAACCTGTCAAAGGGGAGAGCTTGTTATCTGGTATGCTGTCTTCATTAATAGTTTATAATGAGTTCACTAATTGTTGGATCTTTGAATGTTAAAGGCCTGAATAGTGTTGTGAAAAGAGCCAGGATTCTCCAAGAATTTCATTAGTTGAATTGTGAGGTGGGTTTTTTATAAGAAACTAGAACATCTGATTTGGAACATGGTAAGCTTCTTCATTCTTGGGTGGGAAAGGTGTATTCAGCAGCCTACTCCTTGGACAAGAAAGCAGGAGTTGCTATTTTAATTCATCACAGCCTACCTTTTTATCCTGGTAAGGTTTACATGGACCCTGAGGGGAGGTTTGTGGGAGTTACCGGTACTTATATGGGATAGTCGATTCATTTATTTTTAGTGTATGCTCTGACAGACCCCTTTGGTGTTTTTTTGGCATTTCTTTTCTCCTTTAGCTTCATTACCAGAGGGTCAATTGATATGTGCAGCAGACTGGAATTGCATTGAATGCCCAGTGTTAGATAAAAGTCCAGTCCCCAAAACCAGTTACCTCACTTGTTAAACGTTATTGTGGACTTTACTGTCTGAGGGGGGATGGGTTGACTCATGGTGGCAACAATTCCCTAGTTTTAAAGATTACACATTTAAATCCCTATAATTAAGTCTTATGTACATTTAGATCATTTTTACCCTCAAAAGACCTCGGCACATATCTTTACGGATGTTTGCAACTGTTCTACCTCACTATCAGACCATTCTACGGTAGTTGTGACAGTGAAACTGAGCCTAGTAAAGCAAAAAGTTCTGTGCAGTTGAATTCTGGCCTTCTACAGGACCTGATGTTTGTCTCATGAGTAAAAGATGTTATTTGACAGTATCTTGTAGATAATGGGGAAACAGGAGTTTCATTAAGTTCATTTGGGATGGACTCAAGGTGGCCATCAGGGAGCATGTGATTTCTTATACTTCTAAAAACAAAGAGCATTGGAAAAGTTATCACTGGTTAGAAAAATAAGTTGTTTGATCTGGAGAGTGACCATAAACAGATGCAAGACCACTCTATTTTGCCTCAGGTTAGGAAAGTTAGAGAGGAATTAAATAATTTGCCACATCAAAGAGTGGAAAATTCTTTATGTTTTCTAAATCAGAAGTATTACAAAGGTGGAGACAAAGCAGGTAAATTATGTGTGTGGTGGCTGCGAAAACATGAGGCAGACAGATATGTTCCTCTGATACTACCTGATCCACCAGTTCAGGTCCCCATGTAGAGCCTTGTCACATTGTTCAGGATGTTTATGTTTATCACAAGCAGCTTTACATGAAGGACAGGGATAAGGAGCATGAAACTAAAACAGATTTTTGGAGGGGCTTCATTTATCCACTTTGTCCTGACAGGATAAGAAAGGCCTGGAATTACCTTTTACAGAAGCTAAAATTAAGGGAGTGATAAAGTCCTTAAAATCCAGCAAATCTCGTGGCCCTGATGGGTTCCCCCAGAATTTTTTTGCAATAGCGTTTACTCCATTGTTAACAAAAAATTGTAATACTACTATGAGCTAGGGGCTTTCCTTGACTCTTGGGATACGGCATTCATAACTGTATTGCAGAAACAGGGAAAATAACCAATCGATGTATTAATTTTCATCCCATCTCCCTGCTTAATTTTAACTTCAAAATATTTACAGAGGCAATTAGTTTGTGCTTGCAGCAAGTAGCTCCATTCTTGATTCATAAGGACCAAACAGGATCTATCCCCAGCTGTCACATGCAGGACAATGTGAGAAGACTATTAAATGTTATATTGTCCTCCCAGACATGGCCTAAGTTGATGGGGGGTGGTAGTGTCTATAGATGCCGAAAAGGTATTTGAGAGCACCTTGACTGGATGTTCCTGCCAAGCACACTCTTCTGCTTTCAATTTGGTGCAAAATTCTGCAATTGGATCCTAAATATATATAATTCCCCATACGCTCTGGTCAGGGTGAATGGCCAGCTTTCTTCCAGATTTAGGACTCAGTGCTGAAGTACCAGACAGGGGTGTCCGTTGTCCCCACTTTTGTTTGCCCTCAGCATGAAACACTTGGCAGCCTTAATTTGTCAGTTTGAGCAGTACCACAGCATGCAACTAGCTGGGGAGGAACTGCATATTTCTCAATATGCTGATGACACCCTTTTATTTCTGTCTAACCCCTCTCACTCTCTTTCAGTAATTAAAGACCCTTGGGGAAAGTATGGTCAGCTATTGGGTTTAAAGATCAATGATACCAGAACCAAGGTAATATTTTTAGACCACCCTCTGAAGGACCCTTCTTCACTGACAGGAGCATTTAAATATGTTAAAGATGGGTTGAAATACCTGGGAATTCGGATACCATGGAATCTGTCAAATGTATATAAATGTAATTATAATAAACTGCTATCGGTGGTGTGGGATGATTGCAACCATTGGAAAGAACTTCCTCTATCTGTCCTGGGCTGAGTGGAGACAGTTTGCATGAATATTTTGCCCCATTTCTTATTTTCATTTGGTCATCTCTAAAAGCCTTGCTGTCCAAATTTATTTGGAGGGGAAGGTGACCCTGGGTCAGATGGTCATTTTGCTATGCTAGCTCCTAAGAATAAAGGTGGCCTGGCAGCTACCAGTTTTAAAATATATTATTGGGTGGCCCAACTTTCTACTTTAATTTAATCTTTTTCTACTAACTTCCACAGCTGGGTGAATATGGAGTCCTCCATGTTGTCCCCGATGCAACTGTCAAATATATTTTTTATTGACAGTTCTCTTCATTGCTATTTAAAGGTTTTGAACCCTTGAGTGGCACATGCACTGAGGATATGGGTAAGGTATGCCAGTTTTTAAAGATCTGGGATGGTATGTGTAAGGACTCCCTGCTCTGTTCCTGTGTGAGGCCTTTATCTGGATGCTTAAATAAGTCTTTTAATTTAATAACAAAGTTAGATTTTCTAGTTAATCATCTTGCCAGACTGATTCTCAGGTGTCCAAACTTACTCATCATTGCAAATTGTATGAAAGATTGGATTGGTTATCATTAAGTAGGAGAATAATGATACATAAACAGCTGTTTGCTTATAAATGTGGGCTGGGTTCCGTCCCTATATATCTAAAGAATAGATTTTCCTTTATAAGTTTTGAATTAACATTGAGAAATCAAGTTGTTACGGATATGGTTGTCCCCCTTGAAAATCAAAACGTTCCCAATATTTATTTAGTAATTATATTCTGATATGTTGGAATAGCCTTCCTCATGAATATATGCAAAAGATTGGTAAGCCCTTATCAACATCCCATCTAAGAAGACACCTGATGTCTATACAGGAACCTTGTAATTGTTATTAATGTTCTTCTTTTTTCTATGTTTTGTATTGATGATTGTTGTTTGATTGTATTAATTATGTTGCGTGTTGAAGAGTATTTTGTATTTTTTATAAAGGTTATCATTATGAATTAGTTTTTTACTCAGTTGGTTTTTACCAGGAATAAACAATGGTTGAGCACTGTTGGGACTCAGGCGAGTTGGTCAACTCTTTGAGGGGTTGGATTTTAAATCTTTTACATGACTTAAGGAGGAATTTGGTGTTAGGTCTGGGGATCTTTTCAGATATTTTCAGATTCATCACTTTATTTTAGATTCCGAGCAAAGAGATGCTCTTCAGTTAGAGGATCATCCTTTGCATGTCCTTATGTTATCCTTGGCAGCCCAACCAGAGGGTAAAGGCTTTATTGCTAAAATACATCAGAGTATTCAGGAGTTGGAGGGGGACCCCTTACTTCAAATTAAACAAAAATGGGACACTGAAGTGGCAGTGCAGGTGTCTACAAAAGATTGGTCCTGGATGTGGCAGGGAACCCACCTGACT
Organism: Neoceratodus forsteri; assembly: GCA_016271365.2. Lineage (NCBI taxonomy): Eukaryota > Metazoa > Chordata > Ceratodontiformes > Ceratodontidae > Neoceratodus > Neoceratodus forsteri. Next base: position 174,900,025 of record CM028138.1, read on the forward strand.
ACCTCTTCATCTTCTTGGAGGGAATTCAGAGGGTGGGTGGTACTACACTATATTTACACCCTAGTGTTGGTTAAACATTTTGGCCAACATAGTTCAGATGAGTGTTGGAGAGGCTGTGGGTATCAAGGAACCCATTTTCATGTTTTTTGGTCTTCCCCTCTCCTTCAGAAGTATTGGCAAGATATTTCAGATGCAATGGGCAAGGTATTTTGGGTGCCAATACCCCTTCTTTTTCAGATTTGAATTCTGGGATTGCCTCTACCGGAGATTCATGGTAAGGCATCTAAATACTTATTTTTTTTATATTAATTAGGGCTGCTTTTAAAGCAATAACACAACTGTGGTCGACTCAAACAGATCCTTCTTTGGATCTGTGGTGGAAGAATTGCAGAAAAATTCTGCTGATGGAGTGTATTACAGCTTCCCTTCGGCTTCAAAAAGAGAAATTTAAGAGACGTTGGCTCCCTTTTTTCCATATTTTGGCTGAAAAGGAAGGGTTAGATGTAAAAGAGATCATGGCTTGGTACAGTTAGATCTGGTTCATTTGTGTTTTAGGCCATATTCTTTGTGTTTGAGTGGCTGAATGGTTCATCTCTCATCCTTTTACTGAATATGGTGGATTTTCTCAATGTATTTACACTGATCTACTACAGATTGCTTTTGTGTTATTGTGAGTATGATTAACAGCTGTTTTACAAAGACACTTGGAAATTGGAACAATGGAAACCTTAATAAAGTATACTTTCCAAAAAAATTAAAAAAGGGTTTCAGAAGTACAGGTTCTTAACAAGTTTCATTGGCTGGTACTATTATGTCTGGGCCAATAGAAAATAATATTTTCCACTGTACAGTGTGTAACTTTTGATTGGTCCAGTACTATAAACTGGCAGAGATTTTCAGGAGGGAATTTCTTGATGCCTTATAGGCTACTATTCATAAATATCATAACATTATGCTATTCTATTTGTGGGACTGTTCTTATCTATACACCTTCACACTCTGTCCTCCCTCCTTTTTGAGCTGCCATTCTTAGTGGTAGGGTACACTTGTGCTTGTCTTTTTAAACATAATTTTGTGTAGCTGGTAACAGATAGAAAAACAGTAACAGTGTTACTGTATAACATTCATTTTGAAAATCTGTATATTTTGTTAAGAAAACTGTTTCTAGTAAGATTAGCAATTACTTGTAAATTTGTATTACTTGCAATAGTTGTTCTTTCTGCACCAAAGTAATGAAGCAAAATGTCAGCCTTCCTGTTTCTTGTCCAGTAAAGTGGTCTGTGACTGGTTGATTTCTGATATTTCTTGTTTAGGTACTGCTTCATTTTCAAATGATACAAACTCCTTTCAAAAATGTGCTGCACTGCATTCCCTGTTTCAAAATATGCTTTAGCATACTGCTAAGTGCTGTTTGAATACATTTTATTATTTTAATTGTTCTTTCCAGTGAAAAACAAATCATATTTGTCTGTTTTTATCTGTGGTTATAGGGTGATTGCTAGAGCATGTGTTGTGGTTGCTATGCAGCGCATGCCTGTCTTACTCTGCTCTGCCCTTTTATTTGCTGTTGTAATGGATTGGGAAGGTTTAACAAAAAAAAAAACATTACCGCTGTTAGTGAGATGAATGTTTAGTATGTAGAAATTTGAAATATCTGGTTGATCCTGACTTGAATGCTTGTTTACAAGTGAAAATATCTGATTGATCCTGCTTTGCTTTATTTCTGATTGATCCTATGGTTCTTATCAGCTTCAGAATTTAGATCATGTTGCCACAATTGCTGTGAGTATCTGGCCTATTCAAATGCACTGGTGCCAGCAAGAAACAGAATCCTGTATTATGTTGCATCATCCTTGTTTGTGTTTCCTTTTGTGACATAGAATCCTTTCTCACACTTGGTTGAGTCGAGATTGCCATTGAAATACATTGTTGGTGCCATGACACAGGATCCTGCTTCGTAATATAGGGTTATGGCTCATTTAATGCCATTATTCTGAAATGGAAATCTTGATCTAGCATCCTTTTTCATGGTTCAGATTTCTGATTTGTAGTAATGCCATTGTTGTGAATGGTGAAACATGATAAAAAATCCTTTGTTATGAAACAGGACTATGTTTCATGCTTGGCCCATTGTATCAAATGGGACAACATGATCAGGGATAATTTTTCGTGAAACAGGATTGTTATTTGTGCTAATGCCATCATAGTGAATGAATAAGCATGGTCAAGTATCCTTTGTCACAAAATAGGATTCTGCTTTGTTTTCTGCCCATTGTAGTCAATGACATACCAAGATCAAAGATCCTTTTTTTGTGAACCAGGATTGTGATTCATGCCAGTGCCATTGAAGTGAATGGATGAAGACAGTCAAGGATCCTTTGTCATAAAACAGGATTCTGTTTTGTGGTCTGCTCCATTGTGACAATGACACAACACGATCAAGGATTCTTTTTCAAGAACCAGAATTGTGATCTGTGCCAGTGCCATTGTAGTGGATGGATAAGCATGATCAATGACCCTTTGTCAAGGAACAGGATTATGTTTCATGTTACGCCCATTGCAATGAATGGTACAACACAAATAAAATATCCTTTTTTCATGGAAAAGGTTTGTAATTCATTTTAGTGCCACTGTAGCGAGTACATACTGTAAACATGATCAAAGATCCTTTGTCATGAAACAGACATCTGTCCCATGTCCTGCGCATTATAGTCAATGACACAGCATGATCTATAATCCTGTTTTGTGAACCAGGATTGTGATTCATGACAATGTCATTGTAATTAATGATACAACTATATACTGAATCTATATATAGCAATATCGGTGTGATAAACTTGGTTATTTTCACTGCAGTGTCATAAATGGTGATAACATCATAAGGGTGATAATAAATGCTGTTTATACATACTGTGCTGATGTCACCACTCACTCACTAACCACAGCCTCCATTCTAAATTGAATTACTTCACAAATATGTTTCTTACTGTTACTTGCAAGTAATTATTAACATTACAAAGGCCGCTCACCTGTTTCCCATAGTGTTTCAACAACTCACAGCCCATTACTAATGCTACTCTCAAATTCAAGAAAGATTGCATTCTAAATGACAGTGCTACACCACACAGTTTCTGTTTCTCACTGCAGAAGAAGAAGAATCAGTATATATATAGCACTTTCCATACACATTGTATCTCAAAGTGCTTTACAAGCAATGCTAGACTGGTAGTGAAGTGACTGAATGTGTAATGGCAGCCATATCGCACATCAACACCCACACACAGCCTGGAGAATTGCATGAACTTTATTTTTATGGGAAGGGGAATATTGGCCATGAATGTCCCTTACTCTTTGCAAAGAATGCTTTAGGTTCTTTTACTTCCACCTGGACACCCACCAGGATGGGTAGAAGGGACTTCAGTTTAACATCTCATCTGAAGGATGGCACACACCAGCAGTACAGCACCCCTCTAATACTGCACTCAGGTGCCAGCATTCTAGGTTGGAGTACAATCCCAGTGTGGGACAAGAACCCATGACATTCTGGTCCAGAGGCTACCAAGTGAGCCATGCTGACACCACTATAAGCTCAAACTAACTCAATTAGCATTGCTAAACACATTCACCTATTTCCCATAGTGTGACTAACACTCCCAGTCCATTCAGAAACATTCACACACACACACAGAACTACCACAAACAGTGCTCTCAGGATAGCCTAGAGGCTAGAGTAATGAGCTTTGAACAACCTTGCTTCATCCAGCACACCAGACCTGGATTTGACTCTCACAACTTCCACTTCCACACTGTGTGACTCTAAACAAGTCACTTAACTGCCCAGTGCTCCCAAATCACCACTACAAATGTACCCAGTTACCAAACACTAAAATTAAAGCGCAAACAGAAAACCATAACTATGCTTCTGAAGCTCTTACCCAATTGTATTAACAGCAGACATGATGTGCAGATCATGTGCTATGGAAAATATTTTCACACCTGCAGAGTGAGCTCTGGATAATCTCACTCATGCCTTCAGCACTTGTGAGATATTCAGAGCTCACATTGCAGGAGTGAGAATATTTTCCATATCACCCTCTCCCATCATGTATCCTCTCTCTCTCTCTCTCTCCATATATATATATATATATATATATATATATATATATATATATAGAGCAAAAACTCCATTTAATGCATCAGTTAGGGTTGTTCCACAGTGACAAAAGTGAGAAATATGGGGTTAGGGTTGAAAACCCCCCCCTGGACCCCCCACCCACCCTACTGGCATTGGGGTGCGCGTTGGGGTTGTCGGCCCTCTTAGTAGCCATGAAGGGATGAAACCTTGTTGAAAGGTGTCTATGATATATATATGAAGAGCAGTTGTGCTTGTCATATGAGATCTTCAAAACAGACCAATCAAGCTGGCCTCCCAGCACAGCAATAGCGATACCGCTTGCAACTCCAATGACCCATGTTTGGTAGTGAGCCTGGGTTACTGGAGGGCCAGCCAGAAGGGAAAGATTGAGTGCTCAGAGTGCTGCTCTCTTTCTCCAGGGAGAGTGGGCTGCATTACCTGCTGCTATACCATCACCTGGGTGACCACAGGTGGAGGTGCAGCTGGGGAACCAGTAATCTCAGTTAGGGGTGGACATCGTCTGAGGGTCCGGAGAAAATTTACATCTCAGCATGCCTTCATCCCCTTGGGCCCTCCCACCATGTCAACATCTGCAGGGGGTGGGACCAGAAAGACAGAAAATCCCTATGTTAGTTCCTGAAGATGGGTCCACAGCACCAGCAACTGGAGGGATCAGAGAGAAACTCTACAGAGTGTGCCCACTCCACTTCAAAGTAAAGAGAGGAGGTGGGACTCCTCCTCCCAGTTTGGGGGAGCAAGCTGAGGCTTTAAGGTTCATGAGAGCAGGGCACCCGTGGAAGTGGATAGCCTCCCAACCTCTGGCACGGTCACCTAGGGGAGCCCTGAATAGAGGTGCAGGCATGGAATAGGAGGGAGTGACAGCAAATAGTAAAAAAAAAACAAAAAAAAACAGATAAGTGAGAGACATACATTCACTGACTAGACTTGGAAAAGGAACAGATTGAAAAAGCTAGATAGCAGCTTGAAGAAAATACTCCTGTAAATTCACATGAGAACATTGATCCAGAAAGAGAGGGTGCTCTTGGAGCACCTCTTCCAATGAATGATCCTGGAAGTACTCATGGCAGAGGTGGAAAGTGAAATGCAGCATGGTTGCTTTACTCTTGGGGATCCATGTCAAATGAAGGAGCAGTTGAACCAACAGCAACAGTTGGCTTACACTGCTGTCACTGACTCAATGAAGCATGGTATGCTCCATGAAAACAGTCAGTGTAAATGTGCTAACTACAAACCACTACTGATGTTTGTGAGTGGTTGTGCCAGGGCAGGAAAGAGTTTTCTAATTGAAGTCATGCATGCTGAGATAAGAAAACACAATGGGGCAACAATTTCTGTTGCTGTTAATGCTCCAATGGTGTTTGCTTGTTGGTGTCACTCTGCACTGGCTGTTCATGCTGCCAGTGGAGCATGGTAAAACTGGTGAGTACCACAAGTTATCTTTTCAAGTAGCAGCTGAACTTCGGTCCATGTTTTACAAGATGAAACTTTTGATCATTGATGAGCTCATTATCATCTCAAATGTGATGCTTGTTTGCATTCACCTTTGATCTCCTAGAAATTCCTGGAACAGTTGATGATGTTGCATTTGGAGGGAAGAGTATTGTGGTCTTTGAATACCTTCTGCAACTTGCACCCATAACTGGAGTGCATGTCTTTTCTGCTTTATCCATGCAACAAACGAAAAAGACTATAGGGTGCATTGGAGGTATCAACCTGTGAAAGTTGCTCATCTAGCCGGCCTGTTGGCGCAGCAGTTGGATTTCCACATGTGACGCCGGTGACCCAGGTTTGGGAACGGACCTGGGTCACTGGAGGGCCGGCCGGGGGGAGATGGATAGAGCATCCCATGGACTGCTCTCCTTCTCCATGGGGAGGGTGGGGAAGTGCCCAGAGCATTGTTGACCCCTGGCGGAGGCCAGGAGTCACGCAGCCTCTGGCACTAGCACACACAGGAGGCGGGGCAGATGCTAGGCATCATTGCACAACCCCGCCTCCCCAGAAAACGGGAAAAAGACACAGCCGCCCGCTTTCAATGAAGCCCAGCACGGCTCAATTAGCCCTCAGACCAGCCCCTCCGACTCTGTCCCGGAGACTGCGGCATGCAGGGGAATGCCGCAGAGCTCCCACTGTAGGGGTAAGCCACGGGTTTCAGAGGGCCCGTGGCTGTTGTGGAGAGTGGAAGCTCGAGGTCCATGGCCGGGCCGATAGTACCGGGTGGCAGGCAGCTTGGGGAGGAAAAATAATAATAAAAAAAATAAGAAAGTTGCTCACCTGTATTGAGTTGTTTGAAAACGTGACAGAGTGGTGATTTTGCCTACAGTATATTGCTGGATGAGACTTGCATTAGGAATTTGTCATTTCCTAATACTTCTCTGTTGAACACATGCAGGATCAGTCCTGCTGGAACTTGTATGTCTGCTGTTTGTGATGTGTTCAGCAAAGTGTACTCAGACACTACACAAAAAGTGTGTCTCATGTCTTGTCTTAACAAATATTCTGAGTTCAGTCAGATAATATTGCAGAGAGAGGGACAAGAATTCCTCATTCTGCATGCAGTTGATGCTGTCGATGGAGCTTGTGTAAGTTGACAGGTGATAGCAAAACTTACCAAATGAGCTGAAGTCTGATGTGTCCCACCCAGTTGGTCTAGATGCAGTTCTTTTTTTTTTTTCAAATCAAAGTTTATTAATTTTTAAGAATAGTGAGAACAGAGCCAGAAAAAACAATCTGAGTTATACATAAAACCAGAAAAGACAATATACTCTGGAACTGTTTCCCCCTCCCCTTCAGCTCTCTCCCTCCCTCCTCCCCATAAACATAGAAACCCCCCAACCCCCATTTAGCACAGACGTTTCTTGTAAACATATTCATCAAGCTATTAGCCAAATACTATATAAGATAAATTAAATGGAGAACAGCGTATGAAGAGGCTCCCATATCTTTCTGTATCTGTCCAGCCTATTATTGAGGCTTGCTACCATTTTTTCCATTCTGAGATTAGCAAGTAATTCTTTTAGCCACTCAGAATCAGGAATGTCAGTATTGTCCTTCCAATGAAGAAGAATTACTTTTTTGACTGACAGGGTCATTAGGGCTATGTGATATTGTCTGGTAGATACTGAAACTCTTGCATAATCACCTAAAAGGCACACTTCAGGGGTAAAAACATCAGACAAACCTAACAGAGGATCAGTCCTTTGCTGGATGTCAGTTCAGAGAGTTGTGGCTTTAGGACAGGTCCAAAATATGTGATAAACAGAACCCTCTGCCTGTTGACAACGAGAGCAAGTGGGTGAATCAATAAGACCATATTTATGTAATTTTTGAGGGGTGTAGTGTATGTAATATATGGAACTGGGTAACCCGTAGCCTATCCTGAGGGATATATTTATGACAATTACACCATAAAGTATTCCAATCAATTTCCTGATTGGGAAAAAACGAAGTCCAGTGCTGCACAGGTGCAAAGCAAGTCTGGTATGCCCAGTTACATAAGGTCTTGTAAATACTAGATACGGAATGTGACGAGTTGCCCGTAAGGGTCAGCTCCTCCAGGAAAGTTTTAGTTCCCCTTTGGAGAGGTGTCACACCAAATACTTTCACTATTAAGTGTCTTAGTTGGAAAATTTTAAAAGTAAATTTAGTGGAAATGTTGAGATTTTTTAATATCTCAGTGGAAGAAGACCATGAATTATCCGTTGTGACAAAATAGGAAAGCCGGATGTCCTCCAATTGGGGAAGCCAAGTAAGTGTGATCGGCTTGTTATCTATTTTTAAATTTGGATTACCCCTAATAGGTTGTGTTAAATCACAAATATGATTATACTTAAAAAAGGCACATAGCTGAGTGTGAACTCTAACAGAACTTGCGATGGGGGTTGATTTTAAGTAGTTGCAGTTCTTACAGTGTGTAAGAATGCACTTGTCGTGCTACATCACAACTTTGATGTGGATTGTGGTCTAGTCAATTGTGCAATAGATCACATTGTTGAATTTCAGTGTAATGTCCAAAAGACATGTGTAGAGGCGCTTGTTGTGAAGTTTTACAATATCGAACAGCCACAACCCATTGACAGATCTACTGTCAAATTTCAAGTAGTAAAGGACATATATGCAACCAGAAAACAGTTCCCTGTCTGTGTTGCATATGCTATGTCTATACACAAGTCGCAAGGCATAAGTTTGGATTCAGCAATGGCTGACATAGGTAATGGCATCTTCAATGATGGCATGAGCTATGTTGCACTATCGTGTGTTTGAACTCTGTCTGGATTGTACATCATCAGTATTGCACCCAAAAAACTTTGAGCTGAAAAGCAATGTACTATAGAGTACAATCACATGCAAATTCTATACTAGCCAGATATGGCTCTAATTCTGCTACTCATCTATGTAGTATATGATGATGCACCTGCAGAGGTTTGAGACACACAAAAGAGGACAATACCAAGTAGAGATATGTTTTCCTCTGTAACTCAGATGTGGCAGCAGTCACTGAAAATGGGGCAACTCATCATGATTGGGACCTGAACCCGATGGGGTAAATTTTGTCCAGGAAGGACAGGGTTGTGGGCACTGGAGGTGGGGTGGCACTCATCCTTAGAAACGGCATTGAGATATGCAGGGTGGAAGGGGCAGCAGAGGGACATGTAGAGGTATTATGGGTTAACTTACAGGCTTCTGAGAGAAAGCGGGTCAACCTGGGGCTGATTTATAGGCCACTCATACAGACTGAGGAACTCAAGGGCCTGGTGGTGAATCTAATGGAGCACTGTGGTCAGGGTGGGGGTAGAACTGTGGTCCTGAATGACCTTAACATTCCAGGGGTTGATTGGGGCACTATGACATCTACATCAACTAGGGAGCAGCACTTGCTAGATGTCATCCAGGATGCGTTCCTTTCTCAACTGGTGACTGACCTGAGGAGAGCTGGTCACATCCTGGATGTGGTCTTTACTGACTGAGACCTGGTTAAGATCCTAGTTGTAGGGGACCCCTGATGGGGAGTGACCATGCCACAATTTGGTTTTCCATAGACCTTGGGGGAGGGGAAAAGCAAACAAAAACGGTAGTGGTTGACATCAGGGGAGCACACTTTGAGGGTATGATGGAGATTCTAAAGAGGCATTTGGATTGGATCAGACAGGATATGGACACAGAGAGCAGGTGGGAAATTATTAAAAGAGGGCTTCTGGAAGCCACCAAGACCTGCACAAAGGGCTGACTGAAGTTTGGTAGGGACAGGAAGCCAAGCTGGTGGACCAGGGAGGTTCAAGAGATGGTGAGAGAAAATAGAGCAGGTTATAGGAAATATAAGCATGGATAAAGCATTGGATTCAGATGGCATTCATCCCAGGGTACTTAAGGAGATGGAATATGTCCTTACAGCACCTTTGGTAGACCTTTAACTCCTCTCTTCAGACTGGTTGGGTGCCTCAGGATTGGAGGATGGCTTATGTGCCTATCCATAAAACTGTCTCACGGGGGGGGAGCCAGAGAACTACAGGCCTGTCAGCCTGATGTAGGCAGTGGGAAAGATGATGGAGGCCATCTTGAAAGAGTGGCTGGAGGTGTTTCTGGGGGCATGCGGCCATCTGGATGACCACCAACATGGCTTTGTTCAGGGCAGATCATGTCAGACAAATATTGTGGCATTCTACAATTGGGTGATAAAGACACTGAACCAGGGAAGGCCAGTGGATGTTCACATTCTGGATTTCAGCAAGGTGTTTGACTTGGTACCACACTCATGGATGTTTGGCAAGCTGGGGGGAATGGGGTGGGAGGGGGGTTGGTGAGGTGGATAGGGAGTTGGCTAACTGGGCGGTTTCAGAGGGTGGTGGTTGGGTGGATGTATCATCTCCTAGGAGAGTCATTAGTCGGGTTCCACAAGGGTTAGTGTTGGGATCATTCCTGTTTAGTGCTTATATCTTAGTCATCAGGGATGGTATGAGGAGTGAAGTGAGCAAATTTGCTGATGACTAGAAGCTGTGGGCAGTGGTGGATGGGGAGGAGGGTAAAAGAGCCCTACAATGGGACCTGGAGACTCTTGAGAGGCGGTCATGCACTTTGAAACTGAGGTTTAATGCCAAGAAGTGCAGTGTTCTTCATTTGGGACATAGGAACCCTGATTCTGAGTACTTTTTAGGTGGGGAGAAACAAATTTTGGGGTGGTCGTGGATGCTAAAATGAATAACTCTGAGCAGTGTAGGAGGGCTGCAGCTAAAGCAAATAGAATGCATGGGTGCATTGCCAGGGGTATAACCTTGAGGAGACATGAGGTACTTCTTCCTTTGTATAACTGCCTGGTTGGACTGCACCTTGAATACTGTGTGCAGTTTTGGTACCCATACCGGAGGAAGGACATTTCACTTTTGGAAAGGGTCCAGAGGAGGGTGACCAGGATGATACAGGGTCTGGGGAAAGATGTTGTGAGGAGAGATTTGATGAGCTGAACTTGTCTTCCTGGAGGAGAGGAGAGACAAGAGGATATGTTCGAGGTCTTTAAATATCTAAAGAGAGTAAACAAGGCCAGTCTAAATAGGGTGTTCCAGATGAGGGAGGAAGGGGCCACCAGATGGCATTCCATGAAACTGGCAGGCAGGAGGCTCAGGGGGGAGACCAGGAGATGCTACTTTACAGAGAGGGTGGTGGGCCCATGGAATGCACTGCTTGCAGAACTGGTGGCTGTTGATACAGTGAAGGGATTCAAGAGTGGCTGGGACAGGTATAAAGGAAGGGTAAATGTGAGGAATGCCAGAACTGGAGGTGAAAATCTGATAGGGATGGGGTTGGGGGGATTTACAAGGGAGGCGGGGTGTGTCCTGAATGGGTGCTGATTCTCGAGCAGACTCAACAGACCTTTAGGCCTACTCTGCTGGCATCTTAGTATATTAGTATGTTAGTATGTAACTCATGAGAAGGAATGTACATTACCTGATCATTGATCCTCATAAGAAGTCAGTTGGCCTGAATGTTGCACCAAAATTTGATAACAGTGCTGGAGTTAACTGCTATGCAGACTCGCTAAGGCAGGTGTTTCTCCATACAACTCACTTTGTTTAAACTATAGCATTTTCACATGACACTGCTCTGTCAAAGCCATTGAAGGAAATTGTGAGGCCTACTGAAAAACATGACAACAGTGTTCAATCCCTGACACTTTTACATCTTGTGCTCAGTGGCTATGATGACTACAGAAGCTTTGCAGATAATATTTAGGAAGATGCTACTGAGCTTATGATGTCCATCATGAACACACTGGACCAAGGACACATTCCAGTGCAACAGCGCATCCCATCAAGTTGCCGACTACATATTAGCACTGTAATTAGGGTGGCACAACAAGGGTGATAGTGACATAGGTGATCGTGATTTTTGATTGACCCTCATTCATGTCATCCTTTGCACCCACACAGTTTCTGCCCCTCCAGGGTATGCCTGCCCTGGAGGAGGTTACATTTAATTTTGGGTGGTGTGGGGGCAAAGCTGGCTGCTTACTATGAGGGTGCTTTGATGCTGTAACTCCTGGAAGATGCAATGCCCAGTGCTGTAATGCCAGGTGGCATAATGGCAGTGCCATAATAGGTGCCAGCAACATGTTTGCCACACTGGCATGGGTGAACCGTGCAACAGTACATTGCTGTCAGTTATGTGTGTAAGTATACTTGTCGGTTATGTGGTTGTTCAAGCAAGGAATTCACAGACAACATACCACAGATTTCTTTTTATGTTCCTCACACATGGTCTGTAAAGTTAAGACAGCTGTTTAGCCTTGCACAATCAGGATGGCAGTGCAGAAGATGTAGTGGGGAGTGCTCACAGTCTCTAAGACTTAGATCGTCTTCTCAGTATCTTGTCCTTGTGTAACCACCCAGTCCCCTAGGGTTACTAGAATCCTATCAGTACTCATGTTAGGAAGGTAGCAAGCAGCTAATAGGGAGCTCATTAGGGGCTTCTTACACAATTACATCATTTACTCAGCTAGCCTGAGAGAAGAATGATTTGTTCATTCAAAACTCTTGCAGCCGCATAACCCTTTCCTATGAAGAGCTGCTTTGGGGAGCTTAGAATGTTGAGTTAGTTGGAGTTAGATCTTGAGTGTGGAGGTCTGCCAATGGGCTCTAAGCTGAGGGCCCAGCACTTCTCACCCTAGTGGAGTACAATTTCCATCTTCCAGTGAAGTAGTGGAGACCTTTCTACAGCAGGATTTCCTGATTTCTACTCCTAGTGAAGTGGAAGGAACTGCTGTTCCTCAGTGAGTTCAAGAGGCAATCCCCTGAAGATCCTTTGTATGTTTCAGCTGCCTTGGAAAGGAACTTTTGAGAGACTGTTTTGATCTGTTACCCAGGAGAGGTGCCTTTCTGGTGTTCCATGCCCAGTGGACAGAACAACTAGTTTGTGAGTACTGTTCTATGGAGACAAGTTCTCTACATATTTAGGAGAATTGTTTTCTGGGGTATGTGTGCCCATAGATAATGCTAGAACACATTTGTCTGTGCCCCTAGGTCACCAAGAGAGTGAATTTCTGTAAACTGTTCACCAAGGAGAGTGCAGTATATTCTTTGGTCATGCCAGTTAGTGATGGAAATGAAAGTGTTGGACCTCTAGCATTTCATTGGGGAATGGGGGTTTCAGTGGTGTAACCCTGAAGAATGGCAGAGACTGTAGGTTGGGGCAAAGGGTGGGAGGAATGCCCTCTGAAAGCTTAGAAGACAGGGCTTACTGATTCATAAAGGGCACCAGTTTTACATGAGCAAAGTTCAGTGCTGCAGGTTTAGGTGTGTGGCTGAGTTTCACATAATGCATCTGTGTTCAAAGAGGACTTCTGAGCATGTGACTTAGTTTCATAATATGTGCACTCATGGGAGGAAAATGTTCAGGTGCATGGCCAGGTATCCACTAGATGCACCATTGGGAAATGTGAAGAAGATGTTTTTGTGTGTGTTCATGAACTGTACTGCATGCAAGGAAAGTTTATGAAATGTTCCTGTCCAGCCTTTACCAATCCTTGGAGGTCTACTTCTGCTTTAGATTTCCATCCATTGAATAAAGCCATACTGCACAATCCCAGTTCTTGCTCTGGACAGTCTGATTATTGCTTTTGGTTGTTGGATTTACTGGGGCCCCCTCAGCAGCTTAGATCTAGCATATGCTTAGCAGCCTACGCCCAGGACCTGGGTTGTAATTTTCACACAAGGTTCATGTGTTTTGTTCTTGTATCCCCACCCCTCTCTTCCTCTAGAAATGAGCCTGGTATACAGCTTAATGTCAAGGGTGGTATCAACCTTTCAAAGTAAATGGTATGCCAATAGGTGGGTACCAGTGTCTATATTTAATGTGGGGTGTGCTAACTTGTTATAAGTGGCTCGGGGGGGTACAAAAAATGGGGGCTCATCTGGTGATGTTTAATTTGTGTGACAGCTACAAAGAATGAAGGCTCATCCAAAAGAAATATGTTTTGGGGTAAGAGGCATTGCTGAGGGTATGTCTAGGGTCTTCCTGTCTGGTGGCAGTGCACCCAGAGAATTGTTACCAGAAAGAAAAGTTGTGCTAAGAAAATGCCACCTGAAAGTCTTTTGCTGCCTGACTTTCTGAGGAAAGGAAAGAGAAAAACTATGCTGCTTGTGTGTTTGACTTGAAAATATGGACTGTTGGAACCGAGCAATGATTGCCCTTGCCTTGTCATTAAAGCGCTTAACAAACTGTTTAAAAATTACAAATTTCCAGAGAAAAGTATTTTTGACGTGTGTGCCCATAGATAAGGCTAGAACACACTTGTCTGTGCCCCTAGGTCACCCAGGAGAGTGAATTTCTGTAACTGGACAGTGTTTTCTAAATGCTTAGAAACCAAGCTCAACCTGTATTCTGGCCGACTGGAGAGTGATCAAGGCAATCGCAACTACGATTGGTGGGACCGCCAGCCTGTTTCACCCCAGAGGCCTTCCTTGAGTTGGCAGCAGGCCATATTACATTGAAGGTGAAAACCAACTACTGCCTGTAAGTACCCTGTGCAAAAGCAAATGACTGTGGTGCTAAAGGTTGGAAAACTGTGTAAGAACTGTAAGAGCAAATGCAGCAAAAGTACTGAAAGAGAGAGAGAGAGAGAGAGAGAGTTTTGTGAACATTTAAATCTTGTACTGTGTGTGTAAAAGTGCTGTTTTCAAAGAGTGTGAGCTTTAAGACAAATGATCCCGCTGGTTCAAGTACTAGTAAATGTATGGATTTAGAGAAAGTAAGGTGAACTTCTGCTTAGAGAAAATCAGTTGAAATGCAAAGAACCCAGTCAGAATCCTAGCAATGTTAAACTTAGTGTAATGAAAAGTTACAGTCGCTATGTTTGGGCATAGCCAGCAATGTAAAGAGTGCAGTGCCATTTTAGACCAATGTTTTCAAACCCAAACAAAGTTTCAAGTGGTTTTGCCAAGTATTGTGGAATACAAAGGCAGCATCCAGGCAGCCTGTTAGTGAACTTTACCAGTGTACTAAAACCAAATCTCAGAGTGTTACAATTTTGGGACTTGTGTGTGTAATTTGCAGAACAAGGAACAGCAACCCCCTCAATACCTGTTCCATGCCAGGGCGTGGGAAGCCCAACAAGAAAAAGAGCTAGCCAATTTTGAGAAATTGCATGACTGTTCATCAGCACCTACCGATGTGGCTTTGCCAAACTATCCAGTTAATGTGTGTGTAGTAAACCTAAAGTCAGGGAGAGATGTGTTGCTAATTCCACATTGCAGGGACTGCCGTAAGCAATTTGGGATGAGCATGTCAGGTGGCACAATGGTAGCAAAAACAAAATGCATCCATTTAGCTCCAACTTGGACACAGGCAGAGGATCCTGTCATATCAGAACAGCAGCAGGCTGGGTGCAGTGAGAGAGACCCCATAGAGTTTGTAAAGGAGTTCTTGGACATTGTCTACGTCAGTGCTTTGCAAGTCCCAGAAAAGGTTGAATGTTCCATGCCTCTGAGGGTGGTGGTGGACACTGCAACTGCAGGTTCAGCAGATCCTTGGGTGAAAGGCACAAGTCCAAGCCTCGTGGGAGAATCTGAGGTGGAGGAAGCATGTTGTTGGGAGGCCAGTGCCTCACAGGACAGTGGAGAATGGACAGTTTTGGGGGCTGGCGCAATCACCAGCTCCTGGGCAGAATGCATGGTAGAAGAAGAAGAAGCTTCAAACGCAGCAGTGGGCCTCCTTGAGTCGCCATTGGCGTTGGCTTCTATGGAGCCTCCCAATGTCCATGTGGAGGAAGGCTCTAGAAATGTGCCTCTGAGTGCAGAGGTGGACTGCTTTTACTCTGCTCTCTGTGCTTGTAGTTGGCTCAGACAGGAATGGCCACCCCAAGCTGTGCTTCTAGTTTGGATTTGGTTAAAAGCAGCAAAGAGGAGAGAATTGTTTATAGAAGAGCTGTGGCCAAGTATGGACTTTTGTACCCTTTCTTCTCTCTCCAAATCTGGGAAGAAATTGAGAAAAACAGGCATGCCTGGTTATGGGAGGACGCTTGTGCCATTTTGTACCACAGCATGAACAAGTGGGTCCGAATTAAAGTTTGGAATGAGAGATTGCAATTCTGAAAGCATGGCAGGTCTATGTTAATTGGCTTTGTGAGAATAGTGGACAAAGCTGGCCAAGAAACATTTTACAATGTTCCTATGGGGCGTCCAGATGAGGTGACAGTTTATGCCCCACATCCTAAGTGGTACTACCCTTGAAATGGGTGCCATTCACCTGACATTGTGCCCACTTGCCAAAAATTAAATGCAGCCATGCCAGCCTAGCAATCTGTCCTGAAGAAGTTGCAACCAAGGATGGAAGTGCCTTTCTTCTTGTTATCCAGGTTCATCTTCAGCAGCATCCAGGTTCGTCTGTGGCAACATCCAGGTTCATCAGCCCAGCAGTAGGAGAAGCTTTCCAGTCTGGGTCCAGTAGGAGGCCGTGGAAGCATCTGATCTGAAGATTTCATCAACCCAGCAGCCAAATAGCATCAGGTTGCAGGTCCAGAGAGGCGATGTGGACATCATTTTGTCACCTATAAACTGGTAAGGTACTCTTTTCATCTTAATTTGACTGTTTTCCTACAATTGAAGATGTCCTTGGAACTTTACTCACCGTCTGACTATTTTGAACTGGACTGCAGTGCTAGCAGGCCTTGTGCCTATTCCAGAACTGTGCTTCAGCAGGCTCCAGCCTAGGAGAGAATCTATTTAGAGTGCCTTGGCACTCTGAGCTCTTCCCTAGCTTTGGACTTTGCAGGGACCCTCCCCCAAATGTGTTTGCAAATGCTTTTATGTTTTGAATTTTTGTACGTTGTTAGAAAATCCTTTTAAAATTGCTTTTTTGGGCTTGTGCAATATCGAGTGGAGGGTTCAGGCCTAGTCTCCAGTTACAAAGGTGACTTTGACCTACCATTTTATTGTCATAGTATATTCATTTTATTATGGTTTTGAGGATTTATTAGATGTTTTAATTTATTGTTGTATTTTTTTGTCTATGTTCGGTTCCCAGGGCTTTTGGGATTGGGTGCCTTATTAATAAAGTTGCCTTGCCTTGCCTACTTCAACACAACTTAATAAATCTCAAATTACTCCTCAATGCTAAAAAGATAAAAATTATGCACCTGTCCCCTAATACCAAAAATGTTCCTACCGACTCCTTGAACGCACATTTTCAGATTAGGACCATTCTGGGAGAAGCACTGGAACCAGCTGAGAAATTTAAATATCTCGGCTTCTAGCTGGATTGAAAACTATCCTTTGTAACACATATAGAGAAAATGGGCCAAAAACTTTACCAAAGGCTTGGTCTCTTCTATATCATAAAGCACTTGCTTACCCAGGACACCAGACTGAGGTTGGTCCAAACAAACTTTCTCCCATAAATTGACTGTTCAGACTTCCTCTACAGCCATAGTCTGAAGTCAGCCTTAATTATCCTTGACATACTCTATCACAGGACCTTAAGATTCATTACAAATGCTCCTTTCAACACTTACCACTGCTCCCTTTATCTGCAGGTTGGTTGGCCATCCCTTAGTGTCAGGAGGTGCTGCTATGCATCCCTCTGGGTTTACAGAGCTCTAACTCTGAAACTCCCTCCCTAGATCTGCTCCATGTTTAAATGTGCCTCCAGTGTGTACATTCTCAGAAAGCTCTCATATATAACATTTGATACTCCACAGATTTGAATCCGGTGTGGTTCTTCATCCTTAAGTTATGCCCTGCCAGGTTTATGGAACACTGTACAAAAAAACCCTTAAACTTAACCTTATCATTGGCTTATGTACATTCAAGTCTTTGATTGGGCGTATGTTGAAGGATGAATGTAACTGCTATGTTTGAACCTGTTTACTGTAATCATGTATATTCTTTCTGACTCCTGGCACTTAATCCTCCCCCCTACTCCCCCACTTCCCCTCTGGCCCAGTTTGCTTCCAACCCCTCTATTCCCTCACCCAGCAATAGTACTAAGCACTTGTATATCATCCACCCCATGTCTCCCCCCTTTGATGCTTCTTAGTTTTCTGCATTCTTCATCCCCTTCCTTCCCCCACACCTGCTCTCCTCTCCCCCTCCTGTTATATTTCTGTAACCTGTATTACTTTTTCTGCCTTTGACCATCCTCTGTTGCTATAAAATCCTTCAACCTTGCACTATGTGTCCTTTTCTATTATTCAAATTTACTTTTTTGCACCTATCATTTTTTCATAATTGTTGTACTCAACTAGCTTTACTTGTATAGGCACCTGTATTTGACTTGGAAACATTTTGCTATTCAGTATTGTACTCAGTTAACTTCATTTTGTCTACTTATCTTGTATATGGTATCTCAGCTGTATTTGTAATGTACCACAGTAACTGTTCTGTATTTTGTGTTGTACTTATGCCCCCCAGAACCTCCTCGCAAATGAGTTGTCTCAATGGTGTTATCCTGGTAAAACAGACTTTGAATTGAAAAAAAAAGTTGTGGTCAGTGTTTTCATTTTACAGGTTGTAGTTATGTGCAGAAATGTATTTTTGCAGTGTTTTCTTTTGCAAGTGTTCCTGGAAGAAGACAAGAAGACATGAAGACAATTTTTTGGGACTCATTGGAGTCCTCTTTGTGTAGAATTGTTATGTTTCTGTAACTGTGTAGTAAAATGTCTAACCATTTTTAATTTTACAGGTGTGTTGGTGTAAAATGTTTTTTGGGTTTGGGCACCTAGTAGGTAGCATAGATCAGATAGATTTTCCCTAGAGGGTTAGGGGGGAAGGCAGGTTGGTGGTCTTCATTCATGATATGGGTCACCAATGTTGCCTGTTTTGACATGCTTCAGGCAGTTTCTTGGAGCCACTGAGAACCCATGGATAGGACAGTAGTAGGATAGGAATTGAAGTTTCTTCAGTGGGCCTCTATCCTTTAGTATTACCTGCCTGTGCATGGCACATGGTAAGGGAGAACTTGTGCAACCCTCCCCACAGGAAGCATGGAGATAGGATGGCCTGGTATTAGGCTGTCTACTGGCTGCGGACAGCCAGTGGTCTGGTTGTGGTGAGTTTAACTGCTCGGTCCCCTGGGGTTACTAGAATCCTATCAGTACTAGTGTTAGGAAGGTAGCAGTCAGCTGGTAGGTAGCTCATTGGTGGCTTCTTACACAATGACATTATTGTGTACTCAGCTAGCCTGAGAGAAGAATGATTAGGTCATTCAGAATTCTTGCAGTAGCATAACCCTTTCCTGTGTACAGCTGCTCTGGGGAGCTAAGAATGTTGAGTTAGTTGCAGTTAGATGTTGAATATGGAGGTGAGAGTGGCAGAACATCTGCCAGTGGGCTCTGAGTTGAGGGCCAAGCACTTCTTACCCTAGTGGAGTACAATTTTCAGCTTCCAGTGAAGTGGTGGAGAGCTTTCTACAGGAGGATTTCCTGATTTCTACTCCCAATGAAGTGATAGGAACTGTTTTTCCTAGTGGGTTCAAGGAGCAATCCCCTGAAGATCCTTTGTGAGTTTCAGCTGCCTTGGAAAGGCATTTTTGAGTGACTGTTTTGATCTGCTACACAGGATTGGTACTTTCTGTTGTTCCATGTCCAGTGAATGGGACAACTAGTTCAAGACTACTGTTCTATGGAGACAAGTTCTCCACATATTTAGAGGAATCATTTTCTGGGTTGTGTGTGCCATAGATAAGGCTAGAATGCACTTGACAGTGCCCCAAGTTCACCCAAGAGAGTGAATTGTTGTAAACTGTTCACCCAGGAGAGTGTAGTTTGTTCTTTGGTCACTCCAGTGGGTAACGGAAATGAAAGTGTGGAACCTTTAGCATTTCAGTGGAGAATGGAGGTTTCAGTGGTGTATCCCTCAAGAATGGCAGATATTGTCAGTTGGGTGGGAGGAACACCATCTGAAAACTTATAAGGCAGGGCTTTCTGGTTCATAAAGGGCACCAGTTTTACCTGAGTAAAGGCCAGTACTGCAGGTTTAGGTGTGTGGCTGAGTTTCACATAATGCACCCATGTTCAAAGAAGAGTGCTGAGTATGTGGCCTAGTTTCACAATATATGCACTCATGGGAGAATAATGTTCAGGTGCATGGCCAGGTGTCCACTAGCTGCACCATTGGAAAATGGGAAAAATATGTTTTTTTGTTTGTTCATGAACTGTACTGCATGTAAGGAGAATTCGTGAAGTGTACCTGTCCAGCCTTGACTGACCCTTGGGGGTCCACTTCTGCTTTAGATTTCCATCTGTTGAATAAAGTCATACTGCACAATCTCAGTTCTTGCTCTGAACAGTCTGATTATTTCTTCTGGTTGTTGGATTTACTGGGGCCCCCTTAGCAGTTTAGATCTAGCATATGCCTAGCAGCCTTCACTCTGGACCTGGGTTGCAATTTTTACCCAAGGTTCATGTGTTTTGTTCTTATACCCTGACCCCTCTCTTCCTCTAGAAATGAGCATGATATGCATCCTAACACCAAGGGTGGTACCAACCTTTGAAAAGTAAATGGTATGCCAATAGGTGGGTACCAGTGTACAGATTTAATGGGGAGGGTGCTAACTTGTTATAAGTGACCCGGGGGTTAACACTTATATTACAGACATTTGACTCTCATGGAGTAAGAATGGAGTACTCCCTTTTTCCACAATATTGTCACATGGAAGCGCTTTATTGATGTTATTGTTATGTTATGGAGAGGGGAACAAATGGAACTAGAGAGATTTAGCCCATACCTAAATGGGAGGAATCTGCATCTACGTCACTATGGAAAGCAATGAAACACAAGTAGCTTTCTTAGACTTATCTATAAGGGACAAGGGAGACTGGAGACTACCTTATATAGAAAACCTACTGATAGGAACACAATACAATGGATTCCACTTAAGTGCACATTGGATAAGTGCACATTCCTGATAAGTGCACACTTTTTCTGTTTCTCCATTTTTTACTATTCACATAGTACAAAACAAATCTGTGAAGTGCATACTGGATAAGTGCACATTTTGGCTAAATGCACAGTTTCACAGTTCACCAACACATCTCTCCCTAGGTAGTTAGCACCTCTTAAGTGCACAGGTGATTCTACGCAGTTGTGAAACAACATTTAAGATCCAATATCACTCAGCTGACACTGAAAAGTTGCAAACAGACTAAGATCATTTCCTTTTTCAGGTCCACATGCAATACAGATAATGCAGATAGATGATCGGCTGTGATATTTTTTATAGCATTGTGCTTCATTAAATTATTTATCAATGCTGCACAGTAGCACATTTTAGCATTTTTAACATTTTTAGTATATTGCTATGATAAATAAATGTGGAATGCCATTACAGTGTTAGGTCTCAGTTATGTTCTTTATGTTGCAATGTAAACATAGGAGTTTGGATAAATGCACATTCTGCTTAAATGCACATTTTCTTGCTGCAAAATGAGTGTGCTTTTAAGCAGATTCCACTGTTTTACATTTTTGAGAGTTACCACGATCCTAAACTGAAAGAAAGTATCCCAAAAGCACAGTACATCAAGGCAAGGAGAAATTGTAGTGAGAGGAGAGAGTTTACAATGGTATCAGAGGAAATGACAGAAAGATTTAAAAATAGGGGATACAGCAGGGAACTTGTTGAAGAAGCAGCATGTGAAGTAGGAGATACCCCAGGGGAAGAAATATTGGAAGGAGGAAGGCCTAAGGAAAATCAGAATAGAATATTTTTTTCCACAGCTTACAGCCACCTGAATATGGACATCAGAGAAATTCTGTACAGGAACTGGTACGTATTGGAGGCTGGGGGAACTAGCAATAACAGGTTTGCTAATTAAGCAATAAGGAATGACAGGGTGTGTGTTATCATGTAATACCGTCACTCCTGGGGTGGGTTGAAGCACGAGGTGAAACCGAGTGCTTCCACCACCCCAGGAGTGATGTTATTACATGATAACACACATCCCTGGAGTGCCTTATTGCAATTATACAATGGCTTGATGTTATAGAAAATAAAAATATTTAAAAAAGTTTTAATAGATTTTTAGTGTAGCAATATATCTCTGTTTCTTAAAAGCAGCTCCAAACAATCATCCAAAAAATCAATACAGTGATGTTATTGTGTAATAACATCACTGTCTCAGGCACACATTGACCAATCAGAGTCCAGAACATTTTCTTGCCATTGTATAATTAAGCAATAAGGCATGACAGGGTGTGGTATATCATGGGATATCGTCACACCTCGGGTGGTTGGGCATGAGGCCACAGGCCGAGTGCGTCCGACCCGAGAAGTGATGATATCCCATGATATACTACACCCTGGAGTGCCTTATTGCTATTATGAATAGGAGTAATGGTTTTATAAATAAAAGATAAAAAAACACCCTTTAAACCTGTTAAAAAAAGCTTTTTTAGTAGTGTAGGAATACATTTAAAAAAATAGTTCTAGAAGACAGCAGGTGGTGCTGTTGTAGTTGGAGCTGACAGAAAAGGTAATAGTATTGTGATGGTGTGACCTGTGAACTCTGCAACAGTATCTTTGTCTGACCCCCCCCCCGCAGTAGATGATCACGGTAACGAGATTCTAAACAGAAAATGAAGCCAATGACCAATATCAGTGGATTAGGAAGCAGCGGGATTGAGAGGACAAGCATGTCTAGCGATGCCGTTTTGAATATCACGTATTACCTCTCGAGACATGGGAGCAGTCGTCTGCTTAGTGTTGCCTGCGAGCGGCAGCAGGTTGGTTTTATGTGTTCCATAATGTCTTTTATGTTGTCCGTCTGAATGTTGTGGGCCCTGGAGAGAGCAGGCAATTGATTCAGTGTAAACAGAGTTCTTTTTTTTTTTAATCGTGGCCGAGTACAAGTCTGACTCGCTCTGGAGCGTGGGAGATTGAGAACAGTGCACGGTCAGTGAGGAGGCTGGTGACCGGAGGTTTTCTGACGCCATGATGATGTAGCCTGATATCATCACGGCTTCAAAAACCTCTTGACCAATCAGCTTCCTCCATTTATGATCGCCAGTTCATAATTTACCAATAATAACCTCTAAAAAAGTACACCAAGTTCCTAAGGTTATAACTAAACAACTTTTATTAGGACCTCTAAAGGACGTTTTCCCCTGCAGTAGATGTTTTCAGTGCAACAACACAAGTAGAAAAACTGTGTTTGAACATCCCTACACAAATGCAAGATTTCCCATTAAGCAACATATTACATGCCAGACAGATCTTGTTATTTATTTGATTCAGTGCCTATGTGACAAGTTGTATGTAGGGAAGACAAAGAGAGAATTAAAAACACATAAAGCTGAGCACAAAAGTGATATCTATTTGAAAGATATGAATTTGTCTGTGGCTAAACACTTTAACAGTGCTGGGCATTCAGTAGCCTCTCTACACTTCTGGGGGCTTGAAAAGGTGAGTGAACCCACCATTGGGAGCATTACATGGGATGACCTCCTTTTGAAAAGGGAGGTATTCTGGATTTATTTTATGGACAGCATCAATCTTCAAATTGAACTGAATGAAGAGTGTGCCTGGCATCAATACTGGAAATAATCAAGGAATTTAATGGACTCTTATCTGCGTTTTACAGTAGTTATGTATGGCACTATAGAGTATGTACACTCGCCTCTGAGGCCAGGAGATCAGAGGGCTGTGGGTTCAGTGCCCACATATGGCACTTGGGTTAATATCCCAGTACTGACACTGTAGTGCAGCACTTCTGAGGTGCCATATTTTGGATGAGACATTAAACCTAGGTCCCATCTGCCTGGATTGGTGGTAGTTCAGGTGGATGTTAAAGATCCCAGGGCACTTATCGAAAAGAGTAGGGGGGAAATTTTATTAAAGAAAAACTGAACAATACATAGCAGAAATACAGTGTACACAACAAAGTTGACCGAAATTAACAGTATAGTATAAACTGAAATATGAGGAAAACAAAAAACAAATTCATCCAATTTTATCTTTCATAAATGGGACATTATTCCAATGAATCCCCCATGTACTGGGATTCATATGTTCCTTTTCATACATACACTGCTTACTTAATTCCATTTCAACAATATGAACTACCACCTCTGGGTCTTGGATTATTTGCTGCAAGACAAACTTACATCAGGATTGCCACATAATGAACTTAATATATATGAAAGAATTAAATGTACCATTCCTTTTTCCAGACCAAGGTCTGTCAAGCTATATCCCCCTACCACTTCTGCATAAGTTATCTGTTCCCAATGAGGGTTACGCCATCTATGTGCCATTATCATCCGCATTTCCCTCACAAAAGGACATATCATGAGAAAATGGGACATGGACTCTTCCTGAGCTACACAATTCAGTCTAGGACACATTTGTTCCTCCATTCTTTTATGTTTAGCATTCCCCTTAACAAATAAACCATCATGGGCACTTAACCAGGTGATGTCCCAGATCCTTGGAGGAATACAAGGATCAGATAAGGACTCTAATGCTTTTAGGTAGAATTGTGGGGCTACCCCAGGAAATTGAACTATTGATATACCTATTTGGGTTTGTATCTTAGCGTAAAATAATTTATTAGAGGCTTGAGTCAATATATGCAATTGCAGTTTTCACTGCTTCAATTTCCCAAGGGCCAGTCTAAAAAAAGAACAACACATGTAGTCTTGACCTGGGCCATGAGAACCCCCTGTTTCTCCCACGTTTGATATAGGGGTCTAATTCAGTGATTAGCAAATACAATCCACAGTGCTAAACTTGCTCTTGTAAGATCTATTAAATTACACCAAAAAAACACAGTATAAAAAATTACTACTGGATGAATGAGATTCAAACCTCCCTTTTCTACTGGTAAATACAAAATCTCCCTTTTAATGGGATTGAAATGGCAACCCCAGAAAACCTGAAACACTAAACGTAAGTGGTATGTTTCTAAGGTTCGGGGCAAAGGATACACTGCGCTAATAAATAAGAACATTGGGAGTAAAAACATCTTAACCACTGCCACCTTCTTCTTTTTGGTTTGATTCTGAGACTTTCAGATAGCTACTTTAGTAGAAGTGAAAACTAGTTTAGTATTCCAGTTTAATACACTATTATCCCCCTCCCAAACCATACACCTAGGTATTGAAAAGGGTCCGTCGATACCTTGATATCATGCCATGCTTCCTGTGGTGAGACAGTACCACACAAAGGGTAAATAATACTTTTCCCCTTATTTAAGTGTGCCCCCATTGGATTAGAATATTTCTCAATTAAATCCAAAACCCTTTCTCCCGACTTTCTATCAACTATCATTACACACACATCATCTGCATAAGCTGTTACCCTTGCCTCCACCTCCTCTTCCCTTGGCTGAATACCCCTAATTCCAGAATCCTGTTGTAACAACCTCAATAACGGGTATAAACAAAAAACATAAAGGAAGGGGGCTAAGTGGACACCCCTGTCATACTCCCTGAGAGACTGCAATGTACGTTCCTAAATGCCCATTAACAAAGGAATTGCTTTTGCATTGTCATAAAGTAATGAAATCCACGGTACAAAAATAAGTGGTATGCCATTAATGAGAGAGGACTTGAGAGATGAAGTGATGTGGTACCCTATCAAAGGCCTTTTCTTGGTCTAAAGACATTATATACCCCCTGAGCTTCTCTTCTTTACTCTGTTCAACCAATTCCTGAAATAATAATAGGTTATGTTGTATTGAACGTTCTGGTACTGTACATGTTTGGGATGAGGAAATTAAAATCGATGCAAGATTAGTTAAATGGTTATGCATTGTTTTAAATAAAATGTTATAGTCGGTATTTGATAAACTTAAAGACCTCCAGTTATCAAGGTTTGTCCTGTCACCATGTTTGAATACTAGTATTTGAATAGCGATACAAAAGTGAAAGTCTACCTCCAAATTACTTAGTACAGAATTAAACACAACTATCAAAATTTGTTTTACTAAGTCTCTGAAAGTATCATAAAATTAATTCAGAAACCCATCAATACCTGGGGCAGTGATTTTTTAAGGTTACCAATTACCAGCTCAATTTCTTTCATAGAAATAGGCTTGGTTAGTTCTTGAAGATGTACAGAAGTTATGCTTGGTACATCAGTTATGGATAAGAACTCAGTCAATACCCGCTCATCAATGGGGGAGCGTATACATGTTTGATAAATAGGTTGATACTGTGTGCAAGATTCTAGGGCCATCTGTAACCAAGGTACTATGACAAGTTTTGACAGAGGCCATGAATTGATCAGATGCCCACTGCGTACAACTGTTAAAAGCATTACCTAAACCAGTTTTATCAGGGGAGCAACTCTCATGCTCATTTAACATTGCTGTATCTCTTGAATATTGTTAATTCAGTCATTGAATTTTTTAGGTTCAGAACTTGTGCTGTTAAACTAAAATGATGTGTGTTAATAACTGAATAAACTTTACATGACTGTAAGCAAAGTTTAAGATACTGTTTATACTGATTTTGTCGAATCTTGGTGGAATACGATTGTAATACCAACTTCAACCCCATTTTGGTGTTCTCCCACCAGGTGCTTATATTATTGACTAAAATAGCTACTGTCATCCATGCTTTGAGAAATTCTGTAACTTTTGCTCTTAAATGGATCTCCTATAATACTGTTGTATTTAATTTCCAATAACCACGACCATAATTAGGACCATTTATGCCTCCCAATATAACATGGAGTATTACATGATCTGAAGTTTCTAAAGGTATCTTAATTGTCTTAGAAACACTAATATTAGTCTTTGAAAAAATAAAATCTATCCTGGTGGATAATGCACCTCAAAAATACGTATGACCTCCCCCTTATGTAGAGTCCTATAAGAATCTTGTAAATGACTCTGTGCAAGAATGCCAGTGAGACAATTCGAGTCACAATATATTTTCTTAGTTGCTGTGCCCCTATCATGACTATCTACTACACAATTAAAATCTCCCCCCAATCACATTCTTTGTTGTGATTAAGTAAGGCTTAATAGTGTTAAATAATGAGGTTCTTTCCTTTTTAGTAAGAGGGGCATAAACATTTATCAAGCTCCACCCTGCCCCTCTATACATGAAATCTACCATTACTGCCCTCCCCAATGAAATATCCACCAATCTTGACATTTTAAACCCATCCCCCTTAAATATAATACCTACTTCATCACATGCCTCTGTTACAAAGGAAAAAAAGGAGGGACCCCAACACCATAATTGTTGGGCCGATCTAACTAATGAAACAGTGTTTAATCTAGTGTCTTGTAGTAGGAAAATATCACTCCCTAAGTCCTTCAATACTGTTAACGCAATCAATTTCCACTTTGCATTCCATATACTATTAACATTAATAGTTGCAATACTCAGCTGTGAATAAGGTGTTGCTGAAGAAGAAGGGGCAGGGCTGTTTAAGGTGGTTTCCTCAACCTAGTTCTTCTCTTAACTCTAGTACCAGTCTGAATTCTCCTATCCATAACATTTCTAAGGTTTTGTAGTTCCCCTTCTGAATCTGAAGAGAGGGGGGCTAAGGATGAAGCCTCAGAATCACCACCTTGTTCTGAATCCAATGTATGGTTTGACAAGGTTTCATATTTATTAGATAATGATATCTCCTCATCCTCAGGTAAATGTGCTTTTGCTACCTTAGATCTAGGTTTAGTTTGTTTCATGCTGCATTTTCTTGCAATGCTTTTAACAGTTCGGGGGGGCATCTCAACCACTGCAACTCCTGTTACATTAGCAGCCAATTTATCTATCATGTGAGTGTCTGTTACTAAAATTATTTCTGGTTCTGTGGGTGGTACAGTATTATCATCCTTATCTACCACTATCTCCTCGGGAGGGGGGTGAGGGAGGAGCTGTCTTATTTTCAGGGGAAGGTTTGTTGGTATAGGCCTTTCTTTTTGTCATTTCTCTTTTCTGTGCCTCTTGAATGATAATGTCCTGATTTTTACGATCATTCCGATTATGAGTGGGCCAGTGACAAGTTCTATATGTATGTCCTGATTCTAAACATAGGTTACACTTCGGGTTGTCCTTGCAGTCAGTGCTGTGATGACCAAATTTCAAACAAAGATTACATTTCAGTCTATCACAAGCTGTGCTTAAAGGTGTGTAGGCACCACATTTAAAACAGGCTCTTGGTTGTCCTGGGTAAAAACAATGACCTCTCTCATTCCCCAAAAACAAACTGTTTGTGAGATGGACAGGGCCCATACTGTTATTCCTTAAATGGATCTTAAATTTCCAGCCCCAATTCCATATACATTCATTACCAAAAATAAGGTGAGGATTTTCTAGCACATCACATTGTTTTTGCAGCCAATAAGTGACATCATGCACTGACATAGATTCATTCCGGAAAAGTGCAGGTTTCGTTAAGGGTATTGCTTTAAAGGGCAACCACAATTCAGTATATTTTAATGAGTCATATTTAGTCCAAAAATGATCCAGAACTTGCGGTGAAGCAAAACTGATATTATATATTACAAAACCTGAAACATGAATTAATGCGTGAATTTCACTGGAAAAAAAATCTAATGAACCCTTCAATAAAGCCTGCCCCACAAACAGACGATCTGGTGCTATGTCCAAACCTCCTAAATATTCTATTCGAACAGCATTATGCCTTTGTAGGGGAGATGGAGAACCAGAAAAAGGATCTTTACGTCTGAAGTTTTCCAATGCAGTTTGTGCTTGCTTCTGAAAATTGGGTTTATGTCTGCCATTTGTAATTTCATCCTCAATAATATCACCCCACTCTGTGGATTTTTCTGTAGGACCCTCCGACTCTGAGGAGGAAGACTCCATATAGTGAGGTTGCTCCTGCTCCTTGTCACTATGTGCTTCAGTACTGCACACTATAGGCCTCTCTGCATCAGACCCATCCTGTGTTCATACAGGCACCCCATACATGGCTGAATGTCTTTATTTGGGGAGAATTGACCAGAAATCAGACTGTGGTCAGGGTCTGGAGTCCAAATGCCCATAGCTCCGAGTTTCCAGCCAGTGTTCAACAAGGAATGCTCCAAAGAGGTTGGTGAGTTCCCGCTGGGCGGGAAAGTATTAATTTCACTAGCTCTGCCTTTCCATAAACTGAGAACATTTACTTGCACACAATCAGCCTGCAACATTGTAGTTAAAGTAGTACTCACAGGCTCAGTAGCTTGTTTTTGCAGAGGCAAAGTGGTTTCCAGCAACAAAGGCCCAGTCTCAGCTGTCAGTTGCACCCCTGCTGATTCTGACTCAGGCCAGCAGCTTTCCTTTGATGCTAGTGTGTCACAGGGCTGAGTCACTCACTTCTCAGCTGCAAGTTTACCAGCTGCTTCTTCAGCCAATACGTCTTTTATCACTTTTACCACTTCAGTTACAAGATCAAAGTCCACTGGGTCAATCTGTGATGCAGAAATAGTTGAATCCATGGTAACCGGTGAGAATTCTCTTGTAGCTTGATTAAAGCCTCCACATCTCAAATTTTTATTTTGCATTAAGAGATGGTCAAGCCAGACATCATCCGGAGCAAAAAGCCCATGTGGTGCACTCACTGAATTTCTACGCTGAGTATGCTCATTATTCTCAATTTCCATGAAGGTATTCGCATCAATAATGGTCTCCTGAGCTGGACCTGTGGGTTTGGAGACCTTCTCACCCATAGGTACACCAGCAGAATGTGCATTCATCATTCCAACCTCCATAGCAGCAGCGCCCCTACTGCAAGAGTAGGGGAATTTTTTATTCAAGATTTTCAAACCAAAAAATACAGTAAAGTATTACAGCATACAAAATCATAATAAAAGGAAACAAAAACCAGAAAGAAAAATACAAGAGTGTCAAAAGGAAAACAAAACAAAAAAAATCACCCAACAGACCCCTACTCTCCCTCCCTACTAAAAGAGTAGGGGAATTTATTTTTTTATTTAAGATTTTCAAACAAGAAAGACAGAAAAGTATTACAGCATACAAAATTATAATAAAAAGAAACAAAAACCAGAAAAAATATTTCAGCATACAAGAATGCCAAGATCATAACAAAAACATCCCCACCCAACAGACCCCCCCCCCACTAAAAGAGTAGGGGAATATTTCCAATCAAGAGTTTTGAACAAAATAATACAGAAAAGTATTACGCATACAAAATCATAATAAAAAGAAACAAAAACCTGAAAAAAAATTTCAGCATTCAAGAATGTCAAAATCATAACAAAAACATCCTCACCCAACAGACCTCCCCGCTCCCTACTAAAAAGTAGAGGAATTGTCAATTCAAGATTTTCAAACAAAAAAATTACAGATATGTATTACATCATACAAAATCATCAGGAAAAGAAACAAAAAACAGATAAAATATTTCAGCA
Source organism: Neoceratodus forsteri (assembly GCA_016271365.2). Lineage (NCBI taxonomy): Eukaryota > Metazoa > Chordata > Ceratodontiformes > Ceratodontidae > Neoceratodus > Neoceratodus forsteri. Next base: position 174,929,985 of record CM028138.1, read on the forward strand.
TACAAGAACGTCAAAATCATAAAAATAAAAAGTCTGAAAAGTATAACAGTTTACAAAGTCAGAAAACACAAACATTAAAAAGAAAACAGTGGTTTGCACTGTAGATTCAAAAATAATGCCCAACAGTACAAACCCCTTCCCCCATACAAGTAAAGATAGTGATAGATACAAAATAAATCAACTGGACAACAGATCATGAAGGAAATCAAGTACTGGGGACATCTGAGCCCGTAACCCATGGAAGAGTCCGCCATGCCTGAAAAATCCAGGTAGCAGGATGAACTTTCATGTCTTGGTGATAGAGCAGTTTAATTTTCCAAGTTACTTTTTCCACTAGGTCAGGAAGCGGTATGGACTTTTGTTGCAGGGTAAACCAACAGTGAGAGTTCCAGATGTACCACTTTACAACTGTTAGAATGTGGAGGCATCCCAAGCCTGCCAAGAGGAATCAAAAGAACTGTACAGTAAAATGTCCAATGACATAGTGTGAAAAGGAGATATATTCCACATGATTGCCAAAATGGACCAAAAATTCAATATATAAGAACAGGAAAAAAATAAATGATATGTTGTTTCCAGTTGACTAATGCAGAAAGGCCTAGAGCAATACCTTCCAGAGAGCTGTTTATGCTTCTGGTGTTCCTTAACATTTAGTCGATTGTGGCAACTGAGCCAAGGGATGTCCTACATTTTCTCAGGGATTCTGTGGTTATTTAGAAATACGAGCAGAGTTGGTGTCAAAGTGGAAGGACAGGAAGGGAAAGAAATCAGCTCCCTGAACTTAGTGGAAAGGATTTGCTTATACAAAAATTTCCTGTGTTGACCACACACCATTGCAACTGTTAATTGCCAACTCTTGAGTTTAACAAAAACATTTCTTACATAAGAAGGGCAGACATTAGAGTAGCGGAGCACCCTAAGAGAGAGGCCGCTTCCCATTGTGAGAGCCAAGGACTACAGGTCAAAACTTATATAAGGATCCAAACCCTGTTGATATGAGTTAAGACAGGCCTAAGATTAACAACTATATAAAACACATAGAAAAAAAAACACAGGGTTAATTATACCCAGTCCACCCTGAGACTTAGGCAAATACAAAATATTCCTCTTTAAAGGATTTAATCTGCTACCCCATACTACCTGAAAAAAAATACTAAGCAAGAAAGCTTCCAAGGAACGTGGGGTGGGGGGGACAACCAACAAATATGTATAAAGAGTGGCAAAAAGAAATGTTTTAACAAGATAAACACATTTCAGCTTACCTATATGCCATGAGTTCCATTGCTTAATCATCTGTTGAGCTTGGGAAAGTTTAGAAGTCCAATTTAAAACATCTAAGTCTTGGTAACCAAACTGTACACCTAAGATAATCGTAGGTGCCCGAGACAGTTTAATCCCTGCAACTGCAGTAAGGGGGAATTGAGGCCTGCCAAATTGTCACCCCACGCATTTTAACATATTGAGGGAAGTTCCTGATAAGGAACCAAAAGACTGATATATAGTCATAGCCTGTGAAGCAGAGGCTGCATCACCAACTAATACTGTGAGATCATCTGCATAAGCTAAAGCAATGTAAGGAACAGTATAAGTGTCCACTCAAATGTGAGCCAGCGAAAGTGCGGAGTTCAAAGTCCGAAGAAGTGGGTCTATACTAAAAACATAAAGGAGGGGACTAAAAGGACAATCTTGTCTAACCCCACATTTCACTGGAATCAGAGAGCCCACCCAACCATTAATAAAAGGGGATACTGTAGCCACGGTATAAATAGACTTCAAACAAAAAATAAAGGGTTCTGGTATACCATACTTCACAAGCACTGTCCATAGGTAGGTATGCCCTATGGCATCAAAGGCTTGCTTCTAATCCAATGACAGCAAGAACCCTGACAAACCTTCAGCGTTGTCCCTTTCAATAAGTTCACGGAGAATGAGAAGGAGAAGATGATCACTCATCTTCCTCTCTGGTATAGAACAGGTTTGAGTGAGGGAAATAAGATGGATAGCTGCTTGCAACAATCTGGTATGTAGAATTTTGGCAATAATTTTGAAATCAGTATTCAGAAGACTGATAGGTATCCAATTAGTTAAGTCAGTTTTATCACCCTTTTTATAGAAGAAAACCAATAGACTTCGAGCCATGTCCAAAGAAACTGAAGCCGTGTTCAACTAAAAGGTGAATACCATAGCCAATTCCTTGGACAGCAGTGGGCCAAGAAGTTTATACAGCTCAGAAGTAAACCCATCCAATCCCGGAACTTTATTAGTGGGCAAGGACCGTATTGTCTGTTCCACCTCTGCAGCAGAAATATCAGCAGTTAGTTCAGTCATTAGGAAAGGAGGACAAACAGGGACTTGAGAAGATGGCAACAATGCATCAAAATCAACAGTGGAACAAGAATGAAAGGAGAAAAGAGAAGAAACATGCTGAGTCACTATCTGAAAGATGTTCTGTCTGTCTGTATAGACACACCCATCTAAGTCTTTAAGACAGTCCATCACCTTACGCTTAACATTATTAGAACAATGTAAATAAAGGCAGAGCACTGCAGTCTTCCCTTTTATCCCAAAACTTTGATGTGTCTTTGAACTTTCTGACTGTCTCAAATGAAAAGATTGCATGTCTTTCTGAAGTAAATAAATTTGTTCCTTAAAATCACAAGTAGTAGTCCTGGACAAGGACTGTAGTTTTTGCAACTGCTTACATTGATGAAGGCACTTGAAATAAACAGTTTAATGAAACTGCTTACTATGAGACTGCAACAGCTTTCTCAAATCCAGTTTGACGTCTGTCCACCAGAGGGCAGGAGAGTCAAACAGATCAAAAACAGAACATTTATGAGCCACAAAATACTGGATATTCTGTATCAAAGAAGTTTGGGATAAAAGCGAGAAATTAAATTTCCAGTAACCAGGACCCTGAAAAAATGTTACAGTGGACCCCAAACAGAGGTGCAGTAATTTGTCATCTGAAAATTCTATTTCTATCACTTTTATAAAGGAAACAGGTAAAAATGAAGAAATAAAGAAAAGATCTATTCTAGTAGCTAAGTGACCCTTCTGAAATGTCAGATGAACAGTACAATGAGTAGACAAATAAGCATCCGTCAGGTGAGACATGGATATAACATGTTTCAAGGTAGACATATCACAATAAATCTTATTTGTAGTAGATTGTGTACCGCTGTCATGTTTATCAAGTCCACAATTATAGTCCCCCCCAAAAAATTATTGCCTGAGAAGACAGTAAATAAGGTTGGATGGCTTGAAATAGAGAAACTCTATCAGCTTTGGTTTGTGGTGCTTAAACATTGATAAATCTGTAATAAAAGTTAGTAATTTTAGTGTCAAGCATCAAAACACACCCTGGAATCAAGTCAATCAATTTAATAAGATGCACTTGCAAACTGGATCTAAACAAAATCCCTACTCTTGAGCAGGCATCAGGACTGATGGGCCGGTAGGAAGGTCCAGCATATCATTATTTGGTAGCTTGCCCCAATTCTGCAATAGTGTGCAGTCTAGTATCTTGTAAAAAGATAACCTGCAGGGAACTAGGCAGGAAATAAGACAGTGTTAAACACTTATTTCTATAACTCTTAATGCTGTTCACATTCAGTGAACCCAAGAGTAGGGAGGACATTCAAGAAGATGAGAAAAATGGTGGAGGGAACACTCAAGGTTTTTTTTCCTTGACCTCTGAGATCTACGATGTGTAACAACAGGAGGAGGAGGAGGAGAGTTTCTGCATCTGAATGGAGATTTACCAGGGAAGACCACAGGGAAGAACTCTCTGAGTCAACATCAGAAAGGTCGGAGGGCTGTAAGACCTCATGCTTATTACTTAATGGAAGCTCTGATGTCTTAGATACCTTGGGAGCAGGTTGGTCAGCCCTTTGGGATCTCCTAGAGGACCATTTACTAACTCGGGGGGGCATACCCGTAGAGGAGGATTCCTCTGAAATCATCTCTGTAGAAGGGGGCTGAACAACACCATCAAGGGGTGGGGGGGGTCTGGTTGCACCTTCAAAGCTGTTGCAGCAGGGACTTCTAAAGGGGATGGTACAACAGGAACTTCTGGTGGCCTTGGGGGGGGAGAATATAGTTCTCAGAGCCACAGCTATCAGCAAACTCTGTTACTCTGCGTGAGCAGAGGCTGACTAATTGTGAGCAGCCCAGGTGCAACTCTGATACGTATGACCCATGGAGTCACATAGGTTGCATTTTGGTTCATTGAGACAATTGCCACTAGTGTGTCCCAATTCCTGACAAAGGTTACATTTTACCCGGTCACACAAGCTGCTTAAGTGAGTACAGGAGCCACACTTGTGGCATACTTTTAGTTGACCTGCTTAGAACATTACACCGTGATCATGTCCCAAAAAAATAAAAAAACAATTAGGAAGGTGACTCAGCCCAGTATCTGTAACATGAAGCATAACCTTCACCTTCCAACCACCAGTCCAAATATGTTCATTGTCAAATATTGCCTCTGGAGAACCCAAAACCGAACATCGTTGCTTTAACCAAATAAGTCAAGACAGAGACACTAACCCCCGCATTGCGAAAGAGAATGGTAATAGCATTATATTCGGGTTTAGTAAGGGTAATAGCCTCAAAAGAGGCCCATAAAGGAGAATCTTTCAAAGCATTAAATTGAGCCCAAAATCTCCGTAACCCTGAATTCAGCTTAAAGCTGACATTAAAGGTGGATTCTCCTGAGACGTGAATAAGGGGCATAAATTCCATTAGCGAAAAATTTAATTGAGCCCTTTAATAAAGTTTTAGCTACAAACCTCCTATCTGAAAACTCAGACATACCCCCTTTATACAATAGTCTAACAGCATTGTGGCATTTAGTTGGATATAGGGACTGATGGAAGAGAGAAGCGTACGGTCTCTGTGCTGTTTTCTGTGGTAAGTTCAGCGGTGCATCAGTGGGGTAGTCGATGTAGAAGGGTCATGCGAAGCTGGTTGTGGAAGATCAGGGGCATCCAAAACAAGAACAGGGTTGCTGGAAAGCTGAAGCTCGGATAGGGAGATGTAAGGGGAGAATGAGTCCTAGACAGAGAATGGTCAGGTGGAAATTGTGGAGAAGAAGAAAATACAGGAAGGTCAGCATGTTAGTCCATCACCTGTGAGGAAACAGATGAAGTGACAATCTGGGTGGGAGCGGAGATCCATTGCCCAGAAGCAAGGCTTATCCATCCAGCCGCAAGAAGAGTTGCTGAAATATCTGCGAAAGAATGAACAGGAGAAGCAGCAAGGGAGTGTTCCAGTCCAGGTCTGCCAATAACTGAATCCATTCCCGGCGCTCCCTCGGATACCGACAAAGAGTGTACCGACTCACCAGTAGAAGGCTGAGTCACAGGAAAGGGTCTAGAATGAGGGGAATCTGGAGGAACACCAACAGGGTTCTCAACAACTGTTGAATGCTGCGGAACGGGAAAGTCCTCACTACTGTGTATATTGAAAGGCTACCGAGCAGCCGAGGCAGTCTGTTGGGCCAAAGACAAAGCGGTACATAGTGCCTTACAACGGAGTGCAAAATGTTCTTCTTCAGCATGTAGTTGCTGTGCTAATGAGCGTATTTCAGGAGAGGCAGTAGAATCAATGGCAGGAATCTTAGAACCATTGTCCAGGTTAGAAAGAAGAACAGTTTTATCAGGGGAAATATCCATAGGAATGAAGTCTGGAACAATCAAAGTTGCAACATCCATTTCTGTAGTCAAAGAAGTAGATAGTACGGTCTCTGAACAAGGAGAAGCAGGGGAAGAGACCAGTCCACCCACTTCAGAAGCATCTAAGAGCTCCTCCTGTACCACAGTGGCCACCATCTTGGTCAGAAACCAAGACGACAAGGGTTCACCCACTGGAGAGTAGGAGAATTTCCCCGGTGTCCTGGCCAAATTTCCCTCATTCACTAAAAATACCACCAACAGCTTAATCTGGTTCAAGGTCAGTTGGCATTCATTTGTATCCCCCTCCTTCGGGTCATGCCTGAAAATAGGTAGGATTTGTCTAGTCCACTTACCCAGTCAACAAAAACTAAATAAATAAATAAAAATAAAATAAATAAATGTGGTTTTGTCTCTTGCCCCTGCCATCAACCCACTTACTACAGATTTTTCAAAACAACATATGTAATTAAATGAAGTGAAAAATAATGAATTGACACTTTACATGGTTAAATATTTAATCTTGAAAATCAGTTTTTTAATTTAAATGATTTACAGTGGCCTTAGCCATGTGTTGGGGGCAAACTGCCAACCTTGGGAGCTACAACCAGTGGCCAGAATCTCTGCGATGCATGATCCTCTTGAGCTACTTGCTCTCCCATGCTGTGTCCCCACAGAAAGTTGGCGGGTTGAGCTTCTTGCAGAGAGAGATCTGACATCATCTTAGATGTCACTGCCCCCCACTGCAGTGCAGTATTTATCTGAGCATGCACAGCAAGCTGGCACGCCTTACACTGGGAGTCAGCTTGAGCCACGCTACTCTGCACCTCTGGTATCTGGTCTTTCTTTTGAATGTTAGAAGGCATATACTCAAGCCTTCTGTTTTTAAACCCCAAATAGGGAGAAGTGTAGAAGTGGTAAAACAAGAATGTAAATTTATACGAGGAGAAATTAATTGCCTTTATTGAGAGGTGAGAGCTTTATTCTGCACACTCCAGAAATGAACCAAATAATATATTTATTTCTGACTTTAAGTATGGTTACATTTCACATTGGGAACTTAAACACAAGAGAAATGTGTGGTTAAAATAGATCGAACTATGATTTAAAAAAAATTGTTTAAAGGGAATACTGTGTCATATAAACATTTACATATTTTTACAGAATGAGAACAGTGCACTTGCAGTCTTACACCGAATATAGAACACAGAAAAGCTTAATAAAAAGGTATAAATGCACTCCAGCTTGCAAAAGACAGCATATGAATTAAAAACAAATTCTTTCTTAATGTGGCATGCCTGTGATAATTGAACAAATTGAATGAAATAGAGTAAATGTATGATATTCCTTTACCCTACTTTTTCACACACGTTTTATGGATTTGGGGATTCAGTCTGTTGGCTTGCCTATTGATGTGTAGTTTTTAATGTAAATAAGTGTCACATGGTGACAGAAATTTAATTACCATTTTTTAACCTCCTTAAGGGATTGATGGTTTGCCTGTTGTTGTTAACTGATGATTTAGGATCCAAAATGTTCAGAATATGACTGTAAAAAATCTTTTCTATATCTTTACACAGACCAACATAGTGGGCCTGAGGGAAGTGGCACCAGCCACGAAACTGTCGCCCTTAAATATGTGTGGATGAAATAAAGAATATTACAAAGGAACATTACAATGGTGTTCATCCATTTTTTCTTTTTTTGCTGTATAAGAATTGTGACACCAGTTACTGACTTCATAGCAGGTACAGTCCCGATTGTTCAGAACAATTTTGATACTCGTGCTATCATTTTTCACCTGGGCCATCTGTGCATTCTGGGCATTATGTCACTTGACTTAGGTATAGTACTGGTTGGGTGAAATGCATTGACTTGATTTGTACCTTTAAAAAGGGATTGCCTAGGAATCTTAAGGATGCATATGTTTTGGTTTTGAGGAATTACAATGATCTTCATCGAACTGAAGAGTAGTTCCAGTATATGTGACAAGTATGTCTGCTCTAGTATGATGCTTAGAAGCAGACATATCTTGTGTGAGTGATCTCTGTGATATCTTTGCTGTTTTCCTAAGGTACAGAAACAAAATGTTAATTATGATACCAGTTTCTTATCAATGTATAGGTGTATCAGTGAATTACTGCAACATGCATGATTGAAGTGGGTCTGTAAATTAACGCAGACTTGCGTGAAATCACTTGGTATTACATACTTAGTCAGCTATACTGTAGAAGTTATATGTCACTGTATATTGATATGGATATACAGTATGCTGTGATGTGTTTCAGATTTCTTTGTTGGGGATTTTTACTTTATGGGCCCGATATTCCAACAAGTGCCTGGCAATGGTGCAAGTGGGTACACAGCACAACTGAGTTGCACTGGTGAAACTCAGGCGTGTATTCAAAAGAGATTAGCAATGGCACATCTCCTCTGAATATACCAGGTAATGCACACTGCGCAAATATGATGCACTGGTGAATCCCCCCCAGACAGAGTTGAATACCAGGAACGGGAACTGCACCAGTGCAACACAGTTATGCTGTAAGCAAAATCCTGATATTCTGGTGTCAGTATGCAAATTAGGCCATAATGTATGCAAGCTGCTAATGGAGTCATTTGCATGTCGTAATGGCTCATTTGCATACACTGAGCAGGGCAGGCCAGCACCATGTGCATGGCACCAACACGGCATGTGGTGCTGCCAGAGGGGGTCTAGTGGCACCCCCTCCATGCCATAGCCCTGATCATGGTAAAAGAAATATAAATGCCTTCTCTGGTAGTCTAGTAGCACCCCCTCCCTCCCACAGCCCCAATCATGGTAAAATCAATAGTCAACTGATCCCCAGTACTCTAGTGGCATCCCTACCCTCCTGATGCTCTGTTCCCCATGAAATAGATATGCCCATCCTCCCTGGTAGTCTAGTGGTCACCCCACCCCTCCCGTAGCTGTGATGCCTGTAGAATAACATGTCATCTCCCCTGGTAATAAAGTGGCAACCCCGACCCACTCACATCTTTGATCACCCACATGAGCACTGGGAATATGTCCCTGGTGGTCTAGTGAAACCCCCTACCCACACAGGACCCCCTGCCTACCCATTTCCCCCCTTCATCAGCAGGCAGCAACAACCCACCCACTGTGACAATGACTATTACAGTATGCACAGCAAGCCCATTGGTCCACAGTGTGGACTAGTGGGCTTAAAGCTGATACTGTAAGCTGTCATGTGGTGGGCAGCCACAGTGGTATGTGGGTGGGTTGCTGCTACCTGCCAGTGATGTGAGGAGCTGGGTGGGCAAGGAGTCCTGTGTTGGTGGGGGGTGGAGGTGCCACTGGACCACCATGGACATATTTCCAGTGCTCATATGGGCTATTGGGGATGCAGGCAGGGTGGGGGTTACTACTGTACTACCAGGGGAGATGACATGTTATTCTACAGGCATTGCAGCTATGGGAGGGGTTGGGGGAACACAAGACTACCAGGGAGGATGGACATATCTATTTCATGGGGATCACAGCATCAGGAGGGAAGGGGTGCCACTAGACTACCAGGGATCAGTTGACTATTTATTGTACCATGATCAGGGCTATGGTGGGGGAGGTGCCACTAGACTACCAGGGAAGACATGTATATTTCTTTTTCAGTGACTGGGGTTATGGGGGGGTGGGGTATCCACTAGACCACCAGGGATGGTGTGGATGCTTCTGCATAGTGTACTGGATAGGTGGGTGGCTACCCATGGCTGGCAGCTGCTGTGTTGCAGCTTGCAGTGCAGCAGCTTGCCTGTGGGTGGCCGCTGTCTGAGCCATTTTTTGCAGGCTCAACATTGTGCCCAAGTATGCCATGCATCCCAGGGTTGTGCAGGCATATGCGCTGCACATCCCGGGCTGGAACACATTCGAATGAGTCAAATTCTTTGCACGTGAGCATCTTTCAAATACTGACTCTACCAACTGTCGTGTTCTAACCTCTTCAGATTCTTCTCTCTGTCAGAAAGTCTGGTCGCTAGGAGCTGTCATCGTCCTCTTTCGCATGAAGAAGATTCAAAAACCATAAAAACTAAAGTATATTTCATTTCTTTTACTGCAGCTACTAATTGTCGGTAAAAAATATTGTTCATTGTTTAAATTCGTTATTTTTCCAGTTCCTTGCAGTTTGGTAAAACCATGAGGGAACCGGGTTAGTTATTTACTTTCATCAGGGTTCTCTGATTAAAGAGCCTTTGATTTAGTGTATTTACTAGTTAGTTTTTTTGTGTATATTTTACTGTTTTTGAAACCACTTTTATTGGTCACAGAACCACTGAGCTGGTTCATTTGTCATCTCTTTGGTTCCTATCAGTTGCTATCAGTTCCGGAACCAACCACAAAAAAAAAAAGTAACCGCATTAGCTTTTTTTATGTTGATTGTGCACATACACAAGAAACATATTGAGGCAGCTTGCTGCAGAAGCAGGTTGTGGAGGCATGGCACTGTTGTGGCTAATGCCCCCACAGCCTTTGGAGGCTTGGTCCACTGTTGCCAATGGGGTGGCACGCTGCTGCTGACACTAGTTCAGCCAGCGTGCCGGAACCTTGTAAGGTTTCAGCCACTGCAATCAGGGTCTGCCTCATCATTATAGTGTAAGCCATTCCACTGCAATGAGGGAGTGACCTGTCATTGCTGGGTGGAACCTTGGTACTGAGATATTATTTGTGAACATGGCAGTGGCTTGCTGCCATGTTCACAAACAATATAACATACCCCCACTGCCAAGGGGGTGCCCAATCCCTCTTGGCAGCATGTGTCCCCCCACCACAGTGTTTGTTTGCGGCGGGGGTCCCAATCCCCGTCGGCTTCAGTGCCCTGAGTTCATGTTGCCGATGGTGAGCCCACTACCAGTCGGCATTATTTCCTCTTTCACAGTTTAATTTGCCGACGAGGGAGCCCACTCCCCATCAGCATAATTCCCTCCCCAAACACCCAGTGCAGTTGTGCCAAGGGGGTGCCCAATCCACCCTGGCTCTTGCGCCCCCCTTTTGTGCCGGCGGGGGTGCCCAATCCCCCGTTGGCTATAGCTGCCCCCCCAAAAGAAACACTCTGTTGGCTTGCTGGAAGCCCACCCCAGCATGCCAAATAGCCCTGTAAAAAAAGAAAACCATCCCGCAATGTTTTTTTTAACCTGTAGAGAAAGAAAATGGTCCCTCGCCATCTCCCTGTCCCCTCCCACAACCCGTGCCCACCCTCAGTGCACCTGTCTCCCCACACTCCCCATCACCCCAAACTTACCTGCGGAGCCTGGCGTGATGATCTTCAGTGGACTGGGAACACCTCTACACTCTTCAAAGCCGACCGCGAACTGAGGAAATGCTGGTAAGCTGTATAATAGCATAAATAGGGTTTTTTCAACTTTAATGCATATCTTAGGCATTGTTTGGACTTTTGGCAACAAATTTTCATCATGGTGTTTTTGGGACCCCTCCTCATGAATTCAGCCACTGTCATGGTGGTATTCAGCCCCAAAAGGTGATTTTGCGGTCACTGCACAGAATCACCTTTTGGGACTAATTAATGAAATGACAGTGCCAGTGTTCATGAGGTGGGCTCTCAAAAGTCTATGTAGCAAATTTGGTAGAAAAATCAAGAAATGACTGTTTTACGGTGTCGTTGCGCGGACATGCTTTTCAGTAGCTTCTAATTGCAATATTTTCCTCCAGATTTTCAGCATTGCCATTTTCCTGCACCTCTTATGAGCAGTACAGCTGTCATTTTCCACATCATGGCCAAAATGTGTTTTCGCACTTCCGTCGCAGAATAGCACAGTCGCTGTGGGAAATTAGTGTTTGGGACATATTATGAAAATCACAGTGACACTGTTCATTAGCAGAGGTTCTAAAATGCCTATGTTGAAATTTTGGTGATGAAAGTCCATAAAATGACTGTGTTGCGAGCGTGCGTTGAGCAGTTTCCACGCATGCTCGTAACTTCACCAATTTGCAATATTTTCACTCCAGATTTTCAACACTTCCATTGTTCCGCACCTCCTTATGAACAGTGCAGCTGTCATTTTCCACATCCTGGCTGAAATGTGTTTTTGCACTTCCAGCGCAGAATAGTGCAGGTGCTACAGGAAATCAGTGTTTGGGACGCATTACGTAAATCACAGTGACACTGTTCAGGAGCAGAGGTCCTAAAATGCCTATGTTGAAAATTTTGTGATGAAACTCCATAAAATGACTGTGTTATGAGCGTGCATTCTGCAGTTTTCACACACCCTTGTAACTTCGCAAATTAATAATATTTTCACACCAGATTTTTAACACTAGCATTTTTTCACACGTCCTTATGAACAGTAGAGCTGTCATTTTTCACATCCTGGGTGAATTGTGTTTTCATGTTTCCGGCGCCGAATACCACAGTCACTTTTGGAAATCAGTGTTTGGGACAGATTAGGATTGAGCGAGTGATAGAGGGGGAGTGGCCAAGCGCAACTGACCTATGTCGGGACTGCTGCGAATTTCTTTCTGGGCAGAAAAAGGCATCAATGCAGGCAGGAGCCCAGTACAAAAGGGCAGCCTGCAGCGCCGGGACAAACAGAATGAGCAGGTGAGGGAAGGGGACTGAACAAGCTCAACGGAGCACGACAATCAACATTCAACATTCACAAATGCTTGTTTATTTAGCGGTAAGTGTTATTTCTCTTTGGGCATTACCATGTCAGAGAAACCTTAACAGAAAACCAGAGAGCCTGGCTTTAAGAATTGTTTAAAATGTGGAGATGTGTTTGCTAAGGCAGACAAGCACACCTTATGTGTGGCTTGTCTGGGGTTCGAACATCTGGACCAGGATTGTGAAATATGCAAAACTTTCCCAGATAAAACCATGAAAAAACACCCTGAAAAGCTCAATAAAAAATTTCCTAGGGGTCCCTCAGGCTCTGACCAGCTGACAACCCAATCTGCAGTGGCTAGACCATGAAGTTTGCTTACTCCTGCCTCTGATACGGGCGAAAAAGGGGCAAAAAGAGGTAAAGAACTGACTGACTCCCCGGTTCCCTCAAAGAAACTGAAGAAAGTGAAACATGCAGAACCCTCTCCTGCTAAACCAGGGACTTCTGCACAAGTGCCTGCTTTGTCCTCAGCTCAAGAAATAGCCCATGCTTTAAAAATTATCCAGGCACTACAAAACATCATCTCTCAGCAGCCTCCCCTCCCTCCAGGATCCCCATGCTAGCAGTGATGTGTTGCCTTCCATGCCAGAGGAGCAGTTTTTTGAGGAGGATGATCATCCTTTTGAGGAGGATGAACCAATTCCCCAGAGGTGTCCCCTGAACAGGACTTTGGTTCTCCCCCCAGGGTGTCCGAGGATTATTCCTCACATTTGACATTTGTGAGGAGAATGGCAGATGCTCTGGACATTGCTATCACAGAGCAGATTGAGGATGAGGAAGAAATTGAATACTTAAATATGATGGGTTTAACACCGACAAAAGCTCTTCTTCTGACAGTTTATAATTTTTTTTAAAAAGACACCCTGAAACTTCTTCAGACCTCTAATTCTGTTCCTCCTATTGATAGAATAGATAAAAAATATCAGTTGGACAGGATGGGAGCTGATTTCCTTTTCTCCTATCCAGACCATCAAGGGGTTATACAGCAGGCAGCATATGACAAAGCCAGAGTCCCCCTGTCCTCCCACCCTCCAGACAAGGACTCCAGAAAAATTGACAGTATGGCCAAAAAATGCTATTTGTCAGCTTCTTTGGCCATGAGACTTGCTACCTTTCAAGCTTATGCTGTCCAGTATTAAAAATTCCTGTGGCAGTCGGTACTAGACATGTCCATGAAATCCCCCTCACCCTTGTCTGAAGACCTGGCTAAAACTGCCAGGTTTGGGCTGGAGGCGGCTAAGTACCAGTTCCAGATGGCTGCTGATTCAAATGATGCTGCAGTCAGATGGATGGCTAACACTGGGCCATGAACCTTACTCAGGATACTCAATCCAAGGCCCTGGACATTCCTTTAGAGGGTAATTCCCTTTTTGGAGAATCCACTGTTGCCTACATAAAGAAAGTGGATGACTATAAGGCCACTTATAGAAGTAACTCTTCTAAAGAGAGAGCTTCTTTATCCACTAGGCCCTATGGAAGGGGGGGCAGAAGAAGGTCTTTTATGACCAGACCCTTTTTCCAGCCAGTAGCTGTGCCCCAGTACCAGCAGAATCCACAGGAGGGATACTCTAGGGGTAGAAGCAGAAGGGGCTCTCAGGCCCAACCTCAGGCCCAATCAAAGCAAAATCCCTGAGGCTCAGGCTACCTCCTCCCTCCCTGTCAGAGGCAGACTATCCCACTTCCTCATGGCTTGGCTAAGCATCACCACAGACAAGTGGGTTCTGGAGGTAGTGGGTCAGGGTCTGTCTCTGGATTTCAAATCTTTTCCTCCACAAAAGACCAGGGTTTACTGCTCACCTCCTCTAGACGAGAGAACACTACTAGAAGCAGAGGTTCAGAAATTGTTACAGTTCAGAGCAGTGTAATCAGTTCCTACCACCCTGAGAGGAAGAGGTTTTTACTCCAGGTACTTCCTAACAAGAAAGAAAAGTGGGGAGTGGCAGCCAATAGTGGATCTCAGAGTTTTAAAAAGCATCTGAAAAAAACAAAGTTCAAAATAGTAACTCTGGCTCGGATATTGCCAGCAATCCAAAAAGGGGACTGGCTGACATCACTGGATTCGAAAGACACCTATTTCCGCATCCCCATAAAGGAATCATACAGAAAGTATCTCAGATTCAGGCTTCCTTTGGGTCATTGCCAGTTTTCAACTCTTCCCTTTGGCCTCTCCTCAGCACCAAGGGTATTTACAAAATGCCTAGTAGCTGTGGTGGCATATCTTCGAAGATTGGGAGTGACTGTCTTCCCATACCTGGACAACTGGTTGGTGGTGGGCAAGTCACCAGACCAAGTAAGGAATTCCCTAAGAATCACCCAGCACCTTTTGGAGTCCCTGGGGTTCATTATAAACCAAAAGAAATCTGTTCTAACTCCTGCTCAAATTTTGCAGTTCATAGGGGCAGAAATCGACATACTTCAGGGCAAAGCCTTTTTACCCTTAGACAGGGTGCAAAGTCTTCAGTCAATAGCAAATTCCTTCAGTCTGCACAAGCCAAAAACTGCAAGACAGTTTCTGCAGCTGCTAGGTCATATGGCTGCATCGACAGGCACAGTGCAGGGATCCAGGTTTCACATGAGGGACATCCAGTTTCACCTCAGGACTCACTGGAGTCAAAAGAGAGACCCTTTTTCAAAGCTTATTCTCATGACAAAGGCACTATTAAGGGCCCTCTTGCGGTGGAAGGAGGAATCCAATCTAAGGCAAGGAGTTCCTTTTCAGAGGGAGAATCCCTCGCTGGTCCTCAAAACAGATGCATCTCTTTTGGGCCGGGGCACCCACTTAGGGTAGCACACAGCTCAGGGTACTTGGCCAGCAACAGAGTCCCTTCAGCACATAAATTTACTGGAGCTCAGAGCAATGCTCCTAGCCTTAAAGGCTTTCTCTTCACTAGTATTGGGAAGGGTGGTACATATCAGAACAGACAATACCACCACAATGTACTACATAAACAAGCAGAGAGGCACCAGATCATGCCTCTTTTGCACAGAGGCCATGACAATTTGGACTCTGGTGTACTCTTTGAAGGTATCCTTACAGGCAAGCTGTTTGCCAGAAAAGGACAATACCTTGGCAGATGCACTAAGTCACATCAACCAGGCCCATCATGAATGGACTCTAAACAAGCAGGTGGTACAAGTTATTTTTAGGAGGTGGGGCACTCCAGAGATAGACTTGTTTGCAGCCCACCAGAACCACCAGCTACCTCAGTATTGCTGCAGACCTCTAGCACAGGGCACAGTCCCTCTGGATGCCCTGGCTCTAGATTGGTCAGACAGGCACCTGTATGCCTTTCCCCCATTCCATATGGTTTTCAGGGTATTACTGAAGCTAATATCCCTTTCAGCATCTCTGATCTTGACAGCTCCAGACTGGCCCAGGCAGCCATGGTACTCTCTTCTGCTCTCCCTGTCTGTCAGCAAATCACTACAATTAGTACCCAGACACAATCTCCTGACCTCCAATCGGAAAGTCACTGGCACAATCGCCCATGCACAGCCATGATAGCCCTTTCCACCCTGTCACCTCGTATCAGGCACCTCTCTCAACACACCACTTCACCATGCCATGGTTGTCTACCTTGGTCACATGAGTGTCCTGCACAGCACATAGTACACATTGCCATCCCACATACATTCACTCCTACTGTGTTGTGCGCATGCTTTGTTGGTGGTCCTCACCATTGTGGTTGTCTGCACATAATAAAGTCATTGTCACTGTATTGCTCTGGTTGCTGTGCTGTGTTTACTCACTGTACTGCCTCTGACAGTATCCTGATGATGCCTGCCCTGTGCTCCAGGACCCTACAGGACATTCAAGGATCTCTTCTCTCGAGTTGCTCCACTATCCCCCTGACCTCTGGCTCTGGGTCACTATTGGCCTGTTCCTCAGGTTCAGGTGCCTGTATCCCACAGTTCATTGCCATGTTGTGGAGCGTGCAACAGGCTAGGATGATACAGCATACCTTCTGAGGCCTATACTGTAGGGCACCGCATGACATGTCTTGGCAGCAGAAGCACATCTTTAGTATGCCAAAGACTCACTCTATGGTGGTCCTAGTGGTGGTGTGTGCCTCATTGTACAGCTTCTCAGCCACTGTGGCTGGCTGTGGTACTGGTGTCAGCTGCCAGGGTCGCAGGGGATAGGCGCTGTCCCCTGTTGAGAAATGTGCACCTGTTAGTGTTGCTGTTCTGCTGTCTGCCCCTTGCTGTGGTGTACCACCTGTGTTGCTGTCCTGACCCCCTTCCTTGCATACCCCTGCTTCTCCCCACCCACACCGTGGTGTGTGCATGCCTTGCATGATGATACTCACTGACTAGGTGCCCACTGGGTATCCTGCCCTACTCAAAGGCCTGACACAGCCAGGACTGGTGCCAGATGAAGGCATCATTCTGTGCAAAGACATTGCTGATGCACCCTGTCACATTGCACACCACCTGGCAATTGATGGAGTGGTACCCTTCCTCTTCACATACACCTCACTGCCATTGCCAGGGTGGTGCATGAATGGGGACATGGGTGCAGTCAATGGCATCAAGTACCGCTAGTAGGTGCGCAACTCAATGGAATTGCTGCATGGTTTCTCTGAGCTCTGCTGCTGTGCTGCGGAATACTATCAATTCACCAGCATGTGGCAGGAAAGCATCAAGGAACTGGGTCAGGAGGCATGAGGTGGCAGACTGCGATACCCCTATGATGTCCCTTTTTGGGTGTTGAAACATCCCTGTTGCTAGGAAACACATCGCTGCTGTCACTTTCTCCTCAACTGTCATGGCATGGCTATGTCCGATGTTGGGCTGCAGCTGCTCATGCAGGAGTTCACATAGATGCCTAAACATTCCCCTGTTCATCCCGTACCTGCCAGTGATGTGCTCATCTGGCAGGGTTTCAAAGGAGACTCTGGGCCAGTACCACCTGTGTGCAGCATATCGTCGCATTGGCCTGCATTGTGGGCTATGTTGGCCCTGCCCCCTTTCATCCTTCTCCACTACTACTGCCATTAGGAGCAGCAACACTGCATTAGGCACTACTGCCATAGTGACTTCTTGTTCTGGTCCCTCCCCCCTCTGTGTTAGACAAGCCTTTTATAAGCGGTAACTAGTGCCGCGTTATGTGTAGTGCTATGTGGCCTTGTGCTGTTGTATCACTCTGAATATCCCACAGCACATGTATGCTCATTCCCGTCCTGTCACTTTGCCCCTTGCATACATTATGGGTTTGCCCCACACTATTGTGGTTAGTGCATGTTATCCGGTCCTTTGAATATTGCAGCTCCACTCTATCCCTGCGCTATTCCCGCACCAACGGTTGGCGTGCTGCACTACATTTTGAATATTTGGGCCTACAGTTGGTAGAGGCAATATTTGAAAGATGCTCACATGCAAAGAATTCTACTCATTTGCATGTGTTCCAGCTCTTCGGGCAGTCCAACCCTCCAGGCTTATTGCATAAGGTTATGAATATCTGAGCATCACTGGGAAGAAAGAAGATTACTATGGTAAGTAATTTTTTCTTATACTACTACAGGATAACATAATGTACAGTGTTTTCATATTGAAAGTTATTCTTATGTTTGTATATAAAGGTTCTGCTATTTTTTGTGTTTATTATATTATACTGATAATCTATTGTTAAGTTTTTTCTAGTGTGCATGTTCTTTCTTATATACAGTTTATAGCATCTCTTAGAGAGTATTATACAGTAAGCATGTCCTGTTCGTAGTGTACTGAAAGTCTCATTACGTATTTTATAATGTATTTCACAGTGTCAGTGACTGAGCAAGTTGCACACTCACCTCTGAGGCTGGAAGATTGAAAGTGTGTGTGTTCTAGCCCCATAACAGGCACTTGGGGTAAATCCCAATATTGACACTGTAGTACATCCAGAGGGGGATGCTGCACTCTGGAGGTGCTGTCTTTCAAATGAGACATTAAAACTGAGGTCCCTTCTCTCTGTTCTGGTGGTTGTTCAGGTGGATGTTAAAGATCCCATGGCACTACTCAAAAAGAGTAGGGACATTTCCCCAGTGTCCTGGTCATATTTCCCCCATTCACTGAAAATACCACTAGTAGCCTGATCTGATTCGGTTTCAGTTGGTTACCATCTGTATCCCCCCCCCCCGCAGGTCGCCTCTGAAAAAGGGACTTCTAGTCTTTGTGGCCCTTCCCAGTCAACAAAATTCAATAAATAAATAAATAATGCCCCGTTGACTGCTACTGGTATTGTTTTTAAAAGTTCCTCTTTACAGTTCCATATAATTAGTAACATTACACCGATGATGTATTGTTAATAGTTTTGTGAACTATATATTTTCTTTCTTATGTGCTATATATACGATATGTTCAAAATTGATATCATTTAGTAAGCATGTTGTGTTCTTAATAGACTGAAAGTTTCATTATGTGTTTGAAATGATTGTTAAATGTTACTGTTCTTTTTTTGGAAAACTAATATTCACCCTTTTGTAAAACTAGATGCTTACCTGATATGCAACTTAAGTAATGTTTTTTTTTTTCATATGTTTGCCTTTACTAAAGCATTGAGTGTGGAATTTTTCAAGTGCAGTCCTGTAAATAGTTGATCATTCTTTCAGCACGACAGCCGAGATATGCTTAGTATTTAGTCAGCTTCTTTTTTGAGGCACTTGGCTTTTTGTCCACTCTAGGAACATGTTCTAATCTGGTCCAATTTGAATAGGCTTTTTTCAAATAATTATTTTTTAACTTCAAGTCTTGTGTTTTTGTGTGTTTCTTTATATTACATTACAATTTGAAGTACGTTTGAAATGTTGTACTTCTCTCACATTTCTGAATGATATTTACTGTCTATGACAAAACAATCTATTATACTTTTTATTCATGATTTAACACAAGACATAATTTCTTATGTATACATAAAACAACGGTGTGTCACAGTACGAAAATAGGATGAGTATGTTAGAATATGGAAATATAAACAGTATAGCAGGTAAATAATACTGGATGGCCAACTGTGCATGAACTCTGTAGCTGTCACCTATAGGGTGTGATTCCATCTGACTTTGAGAGTGAAGCGCGATGGGTCATAGGGAATTAGAAGTATAATGTGGTAGAATCCAGTGCTTGTACATAAAGTTGGTTTGCCTGTGATTTTATCATTCTGTAACATTATGTCAAATGTGTGCACTGTAACTCTTTCACTCTCAGAAGACAAGACATTTGTGCAGGGTCTAAAGGTTCTGCAATGCTGATGTACCATGCAAGGGTACAATGACATTGCATGAATTTTGATGTGTGGAACAACAACATTTTAAAGGGATGAAATTTATTTGGAACAATGCTCCACGATACAGTATTGGTTAGCATTTAGTATGCAGTTAATCATATCATCATACAATCACTTTTTTCTTCTATTATTTGTCTAACATTTGAATTCTCAAGAATAAAGGAAATTCATGGCAAAAAAGGTTTGATAATGCATGACTTAGGATTCATATCAACAGTTGTCTTTACCTAATTGGGTCCAGCAGAATCAGATTATTGGGTTTGTTTACCCATATTTTACTTAGAAATGGCCTTATTTTAACATGACAAAACTCTTTTTCACAGATTGTGAAAAAGGAATCATGAAACAGGATCCTTTTTCGCAGTTTGTGAAAAAAGATTTTTCCTTTTCTGCCAATCACAAAAAAGGATTTGCAAAATAAGTTCTTTTTTTCGTGATTTGCAAAAAAAGATTTTCTGTACTACAAATTGCAAAAAAAGGAACCTCGGAAAAAGATTATTTTTTGTGATTTGTGAAAAGGGAATATTAAGACAGCTGTTTGTTTGTCACTCCACAGTTACCAAATGGTTTGTGAGTCTGGAATGAAATTATCTGATACAAAGTGCTTGCTCCATACATGTGCCTTTTGCTGGTTTACTGAAAAATATTACTTTGCTGTGGAGTTCCATGGGTTTAAATTCTCCTTTGGTTCCCATATGATAACATTGTAATGTGAGGTATGCACAGTCATTTCTTTGTCACTCTGCTGTGAAGAAACCATTTGCAATTCTGGTCTGAAATTTTTAGGGAACAAAGGGCTTGGCCCAGCCAAGCCTCTTTTGCTGATTTTCTGAAAATATGTTAATTGGGTAGCAAATTACACAGGTTTCAAAGTCTCCTGTGTTTTCTATAGGATAACATTGCAATGTGTGGTGTGTCATTGCCATTGCACACTATGTAATGGGGGTTCAGGGCACAGAGGGCCCTGTGCTCCCACAGGCAAATAAGGATAGTGCTACACTATCTCAAAAAATATGTATGGATGGGAGCTCAGAGCCCAGAGGCCCCTGCACTCCAAAATGCACATATGGATACTATTATGGAGTGGTGGTAGCACAGGGCTCAGAGGGTCCTGCGCTTACACAGGCTCATAAGAATGCGACCGTAATATGTAAAAAAAATGTTGCTGTATGGTACCGTATTCTCTCACATGCAAATATGAATATCATTCAGGAATGATTAGAGCATTGACTTTATGGATGGATAGCAGTGCAGAGACTTGAGGGCCCTGACCTAACACACACAAGTATGCATCCCATTAAAGAGTGATCGGAGCACTGGGCCCAGAGGGCACTGCAGTCTCACATAGAAATAAGGATACAATTATAATCTCTTAAATGGTATGGATGGTTAGAAGTGCAGGGTTCAGAGTGCCCTACACTCTAACAAGTGAATAATGCTGTTATTATACTATCTCAAAAAAGGAAGGAAATTCATATAAAAATGTCATTGCTGCATCAGTTAGGGTTCATATTAAAGTAACAAATGTATGGAAATGTGATGTTAGGGTTTCCAACCCTAAGTCTCCATCCCCCCACAAGCATTGGAAGAGGTAAGGCAACACAACCAAGTAGAGACAGCCATCATCAGGTAAGTCAAATAACATACAAGTCACTGAACATAACACAAGAGATATCCATCACCATGGTTCACCAGTTGTATGAGGTCCACTGCCATGCCAGTGTCTTGGGGGAATGTCTGCATGCTGGTCACCATGGGGGAAGGGACACTGCATGCACTGCACCTGAAAGTGCTCCCTAGACACCTACCAGGCAGGTAATGGAATGGATGGTACTGCAGCGAGCCACCCTCCACCAACAAAAAAATTGTAGTAGCTCTGCAGCAGTTGGTGCACAGAGCCCAAAGGGCCCTGTGCTCCCACTGCCAAGTAAGGACCTAATTACATTATTTACAAATTAGGAATGGAAGGGAGTGCAGCCAGGCAGCCCCCTTAAAAGAACTCTACTACTCAGCTCTGGAGGAATGGGAGTGCAGGTCCTGAAGGGCCCTGCACTTCCACTTGGTAGTAATTACTTGATTACACTATTTATATATATTAGGGATGTAGGCAAGTGCACTCACACCCCTGCCTCAAAACAAACTTGTACCAGTCAGCTATGGATGAATGCAAGCACAGGGTTTGAAGGACCTGTACTCCCATTTGAAGCTAAGTAATTCATTTTACAATTTAAATATTGGTAATGCATGAGAGTACAGCCAGGTGCACCACCCTCCACACAAATAAAAGTTTTACTAGTCAGCTATGGAGCAATGGAACTGGAGGAATGGGAATACAGGGCCTTGCACTCCCATTTGTTAGTAATAACCTAGAAGAGGTCTAGGTAACCAGATCAAACTAGGTGGGCCTGGCAGTCCTTTTCTGCCATCACATTCCTATGTTTCTATGTCCCTGTGAACTGGTTACACTGTTTACAAATTATGAATAAATGGTAGTACAGCCAGGCTGCTCTTTTCCCACCACCACCACCACCACGAAAACAAAACATGTCCTAGTCAGCAATGAATAATGTCAGAGGAGGAATGGAGATTTTAAAGTAAAGAATTCATTACACTATTTAGAAATTAGGTATGCGTAGGAGTGCATCAGCTCCCCTGTCCCAAAGAAAAAAAACTTGTACGATTCATCTATAGAAGAATTGGACTGCATGTCCCAAAGAGCCTTATGCTTCCCACTGGCTAGTAAGAAATTTATTACACTCTTTACAAATTAGAAATGGATGAGAATACAGCTAGCCCCACCTCCCAAAAAAAATTGTACTAGGCAAGTGAGGAGGAATTGGAATCACAGATTTCTCCATCAGCTCCATGACCCAGACAGCATTATGATAGGTCTCTAAGGAGCACTGAGGGTGCAGTGCATGCAGTGGTTCCTCCCCATGGTGCCCAGCATGTGGGTGTACCCCAAGACACTGGCATCAATCAGTCAATCAAATCAATCAAAATGTTATTTGTAAAAAGGGAAATTCACAATGATCAAAGTGTTTGTACTTATATAACAACAGACTTAAAATTATGAATATCTTAAAACATATAAAATTTCTAACAATCAGAACAGCAGCCAAAATCTGTCAATAATCGGGGAAAGCAATTTCAAATGAAAATAGTTTGAGCACTGATTTAAAACTCTCCTTGGTCAGGAACTTTCCCACCCGACAAGGTATAGAGTTCCACAGGGTCAGGGATACAAAAGCAAATGACCGGGCACCTGAAATATTCAAACAGACCCTGGGAACCTCTAGCAATCCCTCATTGGAGAAGTGGAATGGGCAGATGGGGTGATAGGATCAAAGGAGATCTTGCAAATACTGCAGTCCCTGTCCATATAGGGCCTTGTAGGTCAGTAAACTGACCTTGAAGGTGATCTGCCACTAAACAGGCAGCCAATGTAGACCAGTGCATCATGGTCCACCAGCAGTGGATCTGATACAGCTGATGGACTATGATGGATTTATCTTGTGTTATGTTCAGAGAATTGTATGTTGTTTGTCTTACCTGATGATGGCTGTCTTTGCTTACTTGTGTTGCCTTGTCCCTTCCACTGCTTGTGTGTATATGTATGTGTGTTGGGGGGGGATGTGGAGTTGGGTGGAAACCCTAACACCACTTTCCATACATACTTTTGTTATTTTAATATGAACCCTAACTGATGCTTTAATCAAGTTTTTGTTGCTATGAATACGTAGAGATAGACAGATACACATACGTACATATACATTAAGTCACCAAGTCAAACATAGTGAATAGTGCATGAGATGTTTTACATAATGATTTTTTTTACACATCTGAGGTAATATAATACCATATAAAATGTGAGTGGTTTGTGATTGTATTACACACTGAGGGTGTGTAAAAAATGAATAATATACAGCACCCCACTGTTTACTTTACATAATTGCTGGTTCACGACTTTTGGCTGATTGCTATCTCTCTCACTGCTTGATTGCTGTCAGCTCTGATTTTCTGTTAAAAAAACCTCCAGTTTTAAATATCACTCCAGAGAAGTGATATTAAGATAAAATGACTTTTAAACAATTACTGAGTGATGATGGACTGTGTTTGTGGGAGGGAAATGAGATGGCTGCTCTCAGTTTCATAACGCTATTGCTTATTGTGTTATAGCTCACACCCAGGCTGTAGTAACTGGCCAGATATTATGAATAGAAGCTGATTGTTATGGCTGGATCCCAGTTATTCTTGATGGAACCAGGTTTATTGTTGTGCGAAATTAGAACATTTTGCCCGGTGAAATATTTTGAGGAATTTGTGCATTTTGCAAAATATTTCATAGCGTGAACTGCAAAATTTTGCCCACCCCTCTCGAGCCATCAAAATTTGCCGCTCGTGGGTGAAATTTTGCCAACCATGGGCAAAATTTCTCAATTTTGCCACCGGGCCCCCAATCTTTTAAAAAAACACAATCTCCTCCCCTCCCCATAGAAACATAGAATTTGATGGCAGATAAGAACCACTTGGCCCACCTAGTCTGCCCATTTCCCTACCTAATGGATAAGCTGCAGATCCTAGTTGACCAACAGCATACTTCCTTCTAGCCACCCTAGAATTGCCTTATGTCTGTCCCATGCATTCTTGAATTCCCTCACTGTTTTTGACCCCATCACCTCCCTAAGAAGGCCATGCCATGTATCCACAACCCTCTCCCTTAAAAAATACTTCTTTACATTACCTCTGAGCTGTCCCCCCTCTATTTTCAAATTGTGCCCACTTGTTCTTGTGCATCTCTTTTTCTGAAAGATGCTACCCTCTTGGACTTTGTTGATTCCCTTGATGTACTTGAAAGTTTCTATCATGTCCCCCCCTCTCCCTTCTTTCCTCAAGGGTATACATATTAAGCTAATTTAGTCTCTCTCTTTATATGTCTTCTGATGCAGACCCTGCACCATTTTAGTTGCCCTCCTCTGGACAGCCTCCATCCTGTCTATGTCCTTGTGGAGAGGGGGTCTCCAGAACTGCATGCAGTACTCCAGATGGGATCTCACCAACGGTCTGCACAGAGGGATAACAACTTCCTGTTTTCTACTGGTGGTGCCTCTCCCTATGCATTCCAGTATCCCCCCCAGCCCTCCTTACTGCCTTCTGACATTGCTTGTCCACCTTTAAGTGGTCTGATATGACTACCCCAGGTCTTTTTCCATTTTTATTGTTGGTAGTATCTCACCCTCCCATTGTGTACTCTTCCCCTGGGTTTTTGTTTCTAAGGTGCATTACTTTGCACTTCTTGCATTGAATCTAAGCTATCATACATTTGATCATTCCTCCAACCTTGCCAAGTCCCATCTCATCCTTTCCACCCCACCTTGTGTATCAGCCCTGTTGCAGATCTTTGTGTCTTCTACAATGAGACATACTTTTCATTCTAATCCATCCACAATGTCACTTAAACAGACATTAAAGATAACTGGTCCCAGTACTGAACCCTGCGGTACCCCACTAGTACTCCCCTTCTTCAGGGTCGACTCCATTTGCTATTACGCTCCTCGTCCTGTTGTCCAGACAGCTTTTTACGCAGGCTACCACCTTGGGACCCACTCCAAGGCTGGCTAACTTGTATATTAATCTTTTGTGTGAGACTGTGTCAAATGCCTCGCTAAAGAATCTAGCCTCTCTGATTACTGAAATACATTAGATAGCTGATACAACTTATTTCACTGTGTTCCTTTTGTGTTTTAAAATACTAAAAATACTGTGCTTCACATATAACTATCTCTAGAGCTTTGAGTCCTGCACAGGAAGCAGGAAGAGGAGCCTGTAGTCCTCATTGTGGCATTGAGAACTATAGACTTGGTTCTTAAACTTTATTTTTAAAAGTTTTTTTCTTTACTTTTAACAACTTCTGGGGCATTTGTTAAATATTTGCAAGCTTAGAAACCTCTTGGGACTAAATTTGAGTGTTTTTAAAATGATAAATATTCGTGACCCTTCAGAGGAGCTTCCGGGTCACCTGACTCCTTAAAACAGCCCTGCTGTGAACAGGAGCGAATCTAGCCTCTCTGATTACTGAAATACACTAGATAGCTGATATAACTTATTTCACTGCATTCCTTTTATGTTTTAAAATACTAAAAATACTGTGCTTCACATACAACTATCTCTAGAGCTTTGAGCCCTGCACAGGAAGCAGGAAGAGGAGCCTGTAGTTCTCGTTGTGGCATTGAGAACTACAGACTCGGTTCTTAAACTTTATTTTTAAAAATTTTTAAACGTTTTTTTTTTTACTTTTAACAACTTCTGGAGCATTTGTTAAATATTTGCAAGCTTAGAAACCACTTGGGGCTGAATTTGAGCATTTTTAAAATGATAAAGATTCGTGACCCTTCAGACGAGCTTCCAGGTCACCTGACTCCTTAAAACAGCCCTGCTATGAGCAGGGCGAGTTAGAGCAGGGCAACGCGCATTCGCTAGCAATGACACATGCAAAGACATGCGCATCTACGTGTGTTTGCCGTGTTCGACGTGGGAGTGTGGAAACGTGGATTTATACACTACTAAGTTTGGTAACCACTTTTGCTTTACACTACTTTGAAATTATTTGGAGTAGAATTGCTTACTATGGCTGACTATATTAAAACAGAAACAGGCGATATTGGTATCAAATGCCCAGTCTGTAATATGTATACATTTTCATTGGATTTATTAAATCAACAGCTAAGTTATAAATGCATCAAATGTATAATAAATGAAGAACTTCAACAAGAAATTGCAACATTTGGAGTGAGGCTGCAATGTCTAGAAGCAAGCCAAAATAATATGGTACATAGATTTCAAGCAACTAGTGAATGTCTAATAGATCCATTGACTGACAAAAAGTGGAAACATCAATAACTTAACAGATAACTTAACAAATAATGATTTAATTAATTTTCAAACAAACAAACCTAATATAGATTTGGAACCATTGATACAAATGATAAATACCAATCTACCAGTTGAACAATCAATCATCAATAAAAAAAGACCAAGAGAGAAAATTATTCAACTAATTTAGACTGTGACTGGGTTACTGCTAACAATACTAGAGCAGCAAAAAAAGGTAGAAGGGCAAAAGCTTTTGAACTTCCTTTGTCAAACCAATACTCTATCCTTAGTACTTCTGAAAATAAAGAGAATGAGACAGATCATTTGATTATTGATAAACTACCCAATGGAACTATGGAATATCAAAATTCTGAAGATTCTATGAATCTTGAACTTAATGTAGTTCCTAATCAAACAGTTTTGGAAAAGAAAATAACACCTTGTCCTCTTTTTGTTTTGGGGGATTCTATGGTTAAGTTCCTTGATAGACAGATTTGTAATCCTGACAAAGAGTTCAGAACAGTGTCTTCCTTTAGAGGTGCAAATATAGGGCATATCACCTTAATGTTGGATGATATATTACCTAAGTCTCAAAATCCTAAAGTGATAATTCACGCAAGAGCTAATAATATATTAAGAGAACCAATAAACAAAATTAAACAAGATTTTGTCTCTATGACAAACAAATTAATGGATCTAAACTGTAGTATTCTTTTTCAGAAATTCTACTAATACCCAAAGCTTCTGAATATAATCTAAACAAAATCAAATTGATAAATAATTGGTTGAGATGCATAACACATTGGGAAAACTTTATCCACAGAGTTGAACTCTTTTCATATGATGGATTGCACCCTAGTTGGAGAGGAATACCCTATTAGATAAACAAATGTTATCTTACATACAAAATCTTTAAACTAAATTATGGGGGAAGGATTCCTAAATCATTGGCTTCTCTTAATACTAAACCCATACAGGGCAAAATAAAATAAATAACATAAATAACAGTATTTACAAGGACCGTGATACAAAAAAATTAGAAAAACTAAAATAAATATATTGCTCCTAAATGCAAGAAGTCTCTTAAATAAACTTGACAAATTATCTGAGTATGTACATACAAATAAAATTGATATATGAGGAGTAACTGAGACATGGTTTAAGGATGATGACTGGGGTACTGAAATACCAGGCTATGTAAAATATGAAAAAAATCATACTAATACCACAGGAGGTGGAACAGCTTTATATATTAATAATAAATTGAAAAGCTATTCTATAATTAATCAAATCAAGGATATTTCAAGTGAATTAATATGGATCAAAATAAATCTTACACTAGAACATACCATTATAGTAGGACTTGGATATAGAGCTCCAAATTTAAACACAGAGGAGAATCACATGTTTATAAATAATATAGAAGATAATTTACAGGACCAGAATTGTTTACTTATGGGAGATTTCAACTTCCTAAATATTGATTGGTTACACTTAAAAGGTAGCACTCCAATTGAGACCACATTTTTGGATTTAATCAACATAAATAATTTAAATCAATTAGTAAAATTACCCACTAGAGGAAATAACATACTACATTTGATATTCTCTAATATAGAAAATGCAGAGGCAATTGTTACTATCAATCATCCACTTGCAAATAGTGATCATAATGTGGTACATTCAACTATGAATTTAACTTATTCAACTGAAACATTGGGTTGTACAATTGTAAAAGATTTCAAAAATGCAAATTATAAAAAAATTAAACAATAATTTATGGAATGGAACTGGGTTTCTGACCTTATTGATAAAAACGTTAGTTTAGTTTATAATAAACTTATGTTAAAAATAAATACAAGTATTAAATTTTGGGTACCTTCTAGAAAAATATATGTAAAAAAATAAAAGCGGTCCCCTGTGGTGGAACCACAAAATAAAAAAATGTTGGCAAAAAACAACGTTTATATAAGAAATTTAGGAAAAATAAAAATAGTACATGTTGGGACAGATATAAACAAATATAAAATAAAAGCAAGAATATGATCAAAAAACCAAAAAGGAACCTTGAAGAAAAACTTGCAATTAATGTTAAAGACAATAAAAAATCATTTTATAACTATATTGGTTCATTAAGAAATAATAATCCTTCTGTAGGACCCCTACAGTCATCAAACCAGATAATAATGAATGAAACAGAAATTGCTAACAGACTGAACAATTATTTCACAAATATTGTTAAACCAAATAAATTAGAATCTAGAGTTGAACAAATTAAAAAAATATATATATTTCTTCCCGATAACTGAGAGTGAGGTATTAGATGCTATTGATAATTTAAAAAACAGTGGCTCTCTTGGACCAGATGGTATTCCACCACTGTTTATTATTAATTTAAAGAAACAATTGGTTGGACCATTAACATTAATATTTAACTTATCAATGAATGCAGGACTTATGGCTACAACATGGAACAAAGCTATAGTTATACCTATCCATAAAGGTGAAAACAAAAGTCTAGAGCAAAACTACAGGCCAATTAGTTTAACAGATGTTATATGTAAACTGCTTGAAAGAATACTAAAGAATAGAATTACTAATTATTTACAGTAGATGAAAATAATATCATTGATATCCATCAGCATGGTTTTGTCAAGAACAGATCGTGTCAAACCAATCTTCTGTATTTCCTAGAACCAGTTAGCAATGCTTTGGATAAAGGATTATCGGTAGATATAATTTTCATAGATTTTTCCAAGGCATTTGACTCAGTGTCACATCAAATACTAATACCTGAACTAGAAAAATTAAAGATTGATCCAAAAATAATTAGATGGATACATGCTTGGCTAGCAAACAGATCTCAGCAGGTATCAGTTAAAGGCTATCTATCAGATTGTGGCCTAGTGACTACAGGTGTTCCTCAGAGCTCGGTGTTGGGCCCGACCCTTTTTAATATCCTTATTTCATCTATGTTAAATTACCAAAATTCTGCTGTTGAAATGCAAAAATAACTTAAATCACTTGGTTGAGTGGTCTATGAAAAAAGGTCTACTATTTAATGAAACCAAGTGTAAGGTAATGCATTTGGGTAAACACAATCCATGTCACACATATACTATTAATACTGCTGACTTACAAATAACCCTGCAAGAAAAAGACTTAGGAGTCATTCTTACAAATGACTTTACATATGCAGTAATACACATGCAATAACAGCTGTTAAAAAAGTAATAAAATATTTAACTGTATATTAAGAAATATTAAAAGTAGAGATGTAAAAGTTCTGTTACCATTATATACTGGTCATGTTAGACCACATTTAGAATATTGTTGCTCTGTAACGGCTCTATACCTAATTAAAAATAAAAAAATAATTGAAAATATTCAAAGAAAAACAACTAAGAAAATAAATATTATTCAAAATTTAGATTATGAAACTAGACTAAAAAAACAGGTCTGTATTCAATGGATTATAGGAGACTTCGAGGTGACCTATGCTTAACATACAAAACATTTCAGAATGATATAATATTTGAAACCGTAGGATTAGAAAAGAAAAAGATTGTTAAAAATACTAGATCTCATACACTAAAACTCAAAGGTACAAATAATAACACAATTAAAAGAAACAATTGGTACACTCAAAGGATTGTAAATTCATGGAACAAACTTCCATCCAATGTGGTATTTAGTAAATCAATTGCTTCATTTAAAATGAATTTAGATAACCATATTGGTGATTTAAAATATAGTTTCCACCCATAATGGGGTGGCGTGTTCATAAAAGGTAGAACTACCTACTGAACTCGTACAAATCTATGAAACTATGAAACTATGAAAGTAGGTCGTGTAAAGTAAGTCATGTCCATAACCCCTCCCTGGTCTACTACTTTGGTCACCCAGTCAAAGAAATCTATTAGGTTCATCTGACATGACCTTCCCACTGTGAATCAATGCTGCCTTGTGTCCTGTGCCCTGCTAGCCTCTAGGTACTCAACAATTCTTTCCTTCAGAAGTGATTCCATCAATTTCCCTGTCACTGAGGTCAAACACAGTCCTCAGGTACCACCCCATCCTTCCATGATGTGTTAAAAAGGGTAGTCAGTGATGTCACTAGTTCTACTCTTAGTTCTTTTAGAATTCTTGGGTGAATCCAGTCAGGCTCCATTGCTTTGTCCACCTTCAGTTTTAAGGTTTTTTTCAGAACCCTTTCTTCTGTGAATGGACTGGTATCGACCTCCCAGAGCATTTCTATTATTTGGTTTAGGTACCTCCCCCTCCTCTTCTTTTGTGAATACTGAGCAGAAGTATTCATTCAGTATACCTGCTTTTTCACTGCCACCCTCTACCCACATTCCCTCACCTTTATTAAGCCTCAGTATCCCACCCTTGGTCTTTCTTCACTCCGTAATGTACCTATAAAAGATTGTATCCCCCTTTTTAACAGAGTTAGCTACCTTTTTCTCAGTTTGTGCCTTTGCTATTCTGACTGCCTTCCCTGCCTCTTTCTGCTTTAACTGATATAGTTCTCTGTCTTGTTCCTTCTGTGTTTCCTTATATTTCCTGAATGCTATCCTTTTTTCCTTAACCTTTCCTGCCACCTCTTTTGAGAACCATGGTGACGTTTTCCTTCATTTTGTTTTGTTGATTTGCTTTAAACAAAGATTTGTTGCCTCTGTGATTGCAATTTTGATTTTCCCCATTGTTCTTCCACCCCTCCTTCCTGCCTGTTTGCTAATGTTTTTCTGAGGCACTCTCCCATTTTACCAAAGTCAACCCTTCTAAAGTACAACACTCTTACTTTTGTATGGCTTGATTCTACAGCTGTGTTTATCATGAACCACACTGTTTGGTGGTCACTTGTTCCCAGATGGCTACCCACTTCTAAATCTGAGAGCCTCTCTCCATTCCCATTTGAGAGTGCCAGGTCAAACATTGCTCCCTCCCGAGTGGGTACCAACAAGCTGTCTGAGGCATGCCCCCCTATGGGGCATCGAGAATGACCCTGCTCTTGGAGGTGGCTGCAGTAAAGGTGCTTCAGTTTACATTTGGCATATTCAGGTCCCCTATCAACAATATCTCTCCATTTTCTGCCATTCTAAGGATTCCTTCTACCATTTCCTTGTCCATTGCCTCCCCATGAGCCAGAGATCTGTAAACAACCCCTGTGCAGATTCTGGTACCATTTCCTGTCTCCAGGGTGACCCATAATGCCTCTTCTCCACCCCTTCCTGTTTACTCTTTAGTTATGTTGCTTTGATTCCTTCCCTTACATAGAGAGCTATTCCTCCTCCTCTTTTACCCTCCCTGACCCTCCTGTTAGATTGTGTACCCTGGTATATTGACATACCAGTCATACTTCTCTCTGTACCATGTTTCTGTGATTGCCACAATATCCAGGTGTGCCTCTTCCATCAAGGCCACTAGTTCAGGGAACTTGCTACCTAGACAGTGGGCATTAGTACTCATTGCCCTCCATTTTATTGGTGGCCTTACCCATTTTTTGCCCATCCCTGTCCTTACTGCCTTTCCCTTTTTCTGGATTTACCACTGTCCTGCTCCCTATTGACTTCTCTACCTTTGTGTCTACTTTGCTAACTACCCTGTTTTATGGTGGTGACTGGGATTTCCCTTCTTCTCTTCAGTGGCTTCCCTCTTGGCTTGTTTAAATGCTTGCCAATGAAGCATTTAAACCTACTACCTAGGATCCTGGTTCCTCTCCCGGACAGACACAGACCATCATGTCAGTATAGACCTGTATCCCTCTTTGTGGACCCCTAGTCCCCAATGAAGCCAAATCTTTGAGCTCTGCAACAGTTTTTTAACCAGTCATTGAATCACATGGTGTGGTATACTCTAGTGTCACCCATGACATAGACAGGTAGCACTTCTGAGAAAGTTATCATGCATGCCACTTGCCTAAGGCCCCTCCCCAACTCCACAAACTCCTGCTGCACTGCTCTGATCCCATTCCCAGCCAGGTCATTTGTCCCTAAGTGGGCAATGACATCCAGCTCCCTCCCCCCTGCAGCTGCTTCCCATGATCCTGAGGATTCACTTCCTGTACCTCCAAGTCATGGCACCAGGCATGCACCTTACCTCCCTCTCCCTTCCCTTCCCCAGTTCTACCCCCTAATTATTGAATTCCCCACCAAGAGTTGTTTCCTTCCCCTGTGGGGTCCAGTGCCATCCTCCTGTGGGTCTCCATTGTGGAGGTTCCCAGCATCCTCCTTGGTCTCCACTGCAGGTGCCTCCATAGAGGAACCACGCTTCTCTAGAATGGTGAATGAATTGTAAAATGGCACAACTGGAAGGATGCACCTATGTTTCACCACCCTCACCCTCCCTGAGCCCACTGTGGTCCAACTGCTCTTCCTTCTTGGCAACCTCTGAAGCAGTGGTGGTGGCCCTGGATGGTCTCTGGGTGGAGGGGGCAGGTTTCCTGAATCCCCGCTAGGTCAGCATGGAGACAGGCAGCCTCCTCCCTTAGACCAGAGAAGTGCTTGTAAATAGGGCAGCAATTCAGCCTCCAGAACATCTCCTGGAAGATTGCCACTCCACAGCCAGTGCATTGCACCACAACCCACATGTCTGTCTCCCTTCCAGTTTTGTTTGTAAGCGTGTGAGTGTGTTTACCCCCTATTCAGTGTGCTGTGCCTTTAAGAATTTGAACAGGTGTATGTCCATTGCACTTTTGGGGAAGTGATGTCAGAACCACTGCTATAAAGGAAATGATGTGCTTGGGGTGGGTGGGGTGAGAGACAGGGTGGGTGGGACTAAGCCCGTGCCCTCCAGAAACAATCAACTACAACTTTGACCCACCACCCCGGTGACTGCCTTCCTTCCTTTCAGACACCTTTTTCCACAGAGTTTAAGTCATACGTCTAGTCACAAATGACTGCAAATATTCTCCAAGCTAGATTTCCTCCCTGGCAAATAAACATTACACTAAGAAGCGTCAACCCCCAAAACAGAGAACTAAAACACTGACTTCTACTTGCTTACACAGGCCTCAAAATTAAGAATTAAATTCAGAGTAATCTATTAAATCACCTCCTTGCTATAAACATGCTGGTGGCTGCTTTCTGTCTCTGCTGCTGTCTGTCCCTGGTATCTAGTGGTCCCCCCAGTCAATCACTGGCTGAATTCAAGAACCCTCCCTTGCAGTCACCCTGAGTTATCCCCTGGCCCTCTGCCCCCAATCTTTAAAAAACAAACAAACAAAAATCCCCTCCCTTGTCCCTGGTGTCCAGTGGACCACCATCCAATCCTGGCTGAATTGAAGTAAAGAACCCTCCCCCCAATCAACCCATTATTTTTGCATCCCAACAGCCATGACCCTGGCCTCCAATCTTCAAAATAAAAAAAAACAACAACAATCCCCTCCCCTGTCCCTGGTGTCTAGTGGACCCCCACCCTGTCTTAAGTCAGAGCCCACTCCATTCCCCCCAGTACCCTGATTGTACAAGCACACATTCATTGAGCACTCAGACAGGCTGCTGGTCATGGAGGTGAGTGGAGGGCTGTGCCAGTGCCCTGACTGAGGTACTGGGGAGGAGTGAGGTGGGCTCTGACTTAGGATGTGGGGTCTCCTAGACACCAGGGACAGGGGAAGGGATAGTTTTTTTAAAAGATTGGGGGCTGGGAACCTGGGGATAACTTGGGGTGGCAAAAGGGGAGGGTCCTTGAATTCAGTCGTGATTGTTTAGGGGAGACCACTAGACAGCAGGGAGGAGGAAAATAAAAAATAAATAATGGGGCATATGCAGGTGAAATTGTGGGTGAAGTTTCACAATTTCATTAAATATTTTGCTGTGTGAAATTGCTGATTTTGTGGCACTTTCCCCCACAAAATAAAATTTCACAGCATCTCTAACCAGGTTATTATGGCATCAGAAAGTGGTGTCAGACCAGTCAATAAATAGCATCACCACTAATCATAAAATATGTACAAGTCAACAATTAACAGAGTGTATATACAGAGTTAAACACTGTGATACCACAGGTATTAGGGGAATGCAGTCCCACAACATGAAAGGAGTTCAATACTGCTGTATATAATAATCGTGAGGAAGGCTACATCACCGAGAGGTCAGGATAGGAGGTTCCACATGTCATATTCTTCTCTAAGCATCTTGAGAAAAGGTGTATGATTGTTTGATACCATACTGACTTGGTCAGGGTGTATCCGGCAGATCCCCAAGCACCTAATGCTCTTGAGAGCCCAGTGCAGTCCCACATTTGCAATGGTAGCCTGAGTACTGGAGGGATTCAGGGGTAAGACCTCTCTCTTGGAAGGGTTTGTTTTGAGACCTGAGATGGCTTGAAAAGTTTATTACATTTTGGAGAGCAGATAATGCTGTGATCAATGCCTTCCCTGAGAACCAAACATGTACATATAGCATGCTATGATGGTACTGCTGCCCTATTGCAATGCCCTCTAATGCATGCTTTTGTCTTATTGTCAATGCTAAAGGCTCGATGGAAGACACAAATAATATTGGTGATGGGACAGCCTTGGTGTGTATCCCTATGAAGAATGAAAGGGTCAAAAAGAGAAACATTGAACAGCACTGTTTCTGATGGCTGATTGTATAGCATCCTGATACATCCACCAAAGGAAGGGCAAAATCCCATCTTCCATGACCATTTGCAAATATACTCACTCCAGAGAATTGAATGCTTTCTCCAAGTCTATGGCCTTTGCTGCTGCTGGAGTGGAGGTAGTGTGAGCACAGGTAATGAGAGAAAAGCAAGATCTATGGTGGGCCATACAGAGGCAGCCTTAAACAAAACTTACCTGAGATGGGCGTGTCTTAGATGAAAGAATGGCCTCAAGTTGGGACACTAAAGCTTTAGCCAGGATTTTAGTATTGTCATTAATTAGTGATGTCAGTCTATAGTTAGCTGGCAAAGGTATGATCTTTTCCCTTTTTCTACAGTATGGTGCCGATTAGCTTCTGTCATCAAGGGAGGTACAATAGAATGCCAAGGGGCCCCCTGGTATACCTGCTGCAGCAAAAGGGAGACTGCATTGGGTATGGCCAGATGAAAATCTATAGGCAGGCCATCGTGTCTCAGAGATTTGTGCAGAGTGAGTTTGGAAATGGTCGATGAAATCTCAGCCACTGACAAGGAAGCATCTAATGTTTCCCTTTGTGCATTGGTGATTGAAGTGAAGTGGAGTTTATTCATGAATACCTCAAACTTTACTTGGTTTACTTGGTTGTATAGGACAAAATAAGGCTGAATGCCCACCGAGATTGTCCCCCACATTAGTGAGAAGTTAACTTATAGAGGAAAGGGGTTGAGCTACTTATCTAGTCTATTTTTAAAAAGATAAAAATTATGAGATTCGACAATATCTTATGGGACGGCATTCCACGCTTTGGGTGCTCCGACAGTGAAAATATTGTCCATCTTTGAAGCATTAGCCCAATCCACAACAAATTGTTTGTTGTGAAGTTTTGCCACCATCCGTCTGTTGGACAGCTTCAAGCCACATAAATCCATCATTTTAGGGGACTGCAGAATTTTATAAGTAAACAGAAAGTCACCTCTACGTCTCCTATTATAAAGTGAGAACAATCCAGTTTCACTTAATCTGGTCGAATAATCTTTTGAGGAGAGACTCAGAATCATTTTGGTAGCTCTTCTCCAAACTTTTTTCAGCATTGCTATATCGCCTTTAAGATGGGGGCTCCAAAATGGAGATCCATAGTCCAGATAAGGCCTAACATATGCCCTGTAAACCGGAACCAAACATTGTCTGGTTTTAGAGACAAATGTATGCTTTATTTGTTTAAGTAGGACATGTGCCAGCTGAGATGTTTAAGTTATATGGTCAGAGTGTGTTAATTTATTATTTACTAGGATACTGAGGTCTCGCTCACAGGTCGAGCTCTTGATTAATTTATTGTTTAGATAATAGTTAATGTTTGGATTCCTCTTGCCGAAGTACATGATAGTGCACTTGTCAACATTAAACCTCATGCTGTTCTTAATTGTCCAGTTGTCTATGTTTTTGAGGTCATGGGTTAGGGACTTGACACCTTCAATGCTGTCATCCTCGCCACAGAGGTTAGTATCATCAGCAAACTTGTAGAGCACAAAATCATTGCTAACAACCATATCACTGATAAAAAGTTTGAATAATAAGGGCCCCAGTACAGATCCTTGCAGTACACCATTGCTCACAATTCCTGGTTTTGAGATGTGACAATTTATTCTAACCCTCTGGGTCTGGTTTGTCAACTACTTATTAACCCAGTTCACCAGGCAAAGTGAAAACCTCAGTTAGAATAGTTTATTAATTAACTTATTGTGTGATACCATATCAAAAGCTTGACTGTAGTCCAGCAAAATAACATCTATAGGCATACTCTCATCAAGTCCTTTGCTTATGTGTTTATAGAATGAAATGAAGTTAGTAGTGCAGGAATACTCACTTTTAAAGCCATTTTGAGTAACATCAGTTAATTCTAGGCCAATAATTTGGACATGTCTAATTGACCCTCAGATCAGTACAGGTCCTAGTAAAAGGAATACATACTACTATTAATGTGGTCTGTCTGGTCCTGAATGTGACCAGATACATTTCACAAAACCTCTATATATCAGTCAGCCTGTTGTTTCAAAAGTCAATAAGAAAGCAATTTGCAGGCATTGGTCCCCCATCCCAGTATTTGTGTTTGAATCTTAATACTGCTTGTTCAGCCATCCTGGTGGAAAGCTCATATGGAGGCTTTTGATGTCACTGTCTTTCTTGTATAGTTTCTTTTTTGCTGACAACTGGCCTCCAAGTCTTTTTGCCTTGTCTCTCTCTCTCTCTCTTCCACCGTTGGGCAGCTGCATGTGCATTATGTGGCCTCTAAAGGTGGTCTTGAATGCCTCCCAGATCATCACCTTGCTAGTGTCCCATGTATCATTTAATCAGAAGTATTATGTTGCGTCCTCATGGAGCCAAGTGATAAATGTTTTATCCTGGAGCAGCAGTGGGTTGAGATGCCACGAGGATGACTTGGTAGAGATAAAGACCCACAGCAGACCTAATTCAACTGGAGCATGATCAGAGAGATATGGGGAGCTGTCCATGAGGAAACTGTCATCCTTCTTGTGGCCAGTCATGTCTTCCAGATTCCAAAACAGCTAGAGGTTGTGTGAGTTGAGGAGACACAAGAGTAATCGAGGTCCTCTGGGTGTTGAAGTTGCCAAATATCCAGTACAGACAAATGGGACATCATGTGTTTAGCAACCGGGAAAGTTCTAACATGAGACTCCTCCAGCTGCAAGAGGTCCAGTCCATGCAGCCATCCACAGTGATATTAAAGTCACCATCTATGAGAAGTGGGGTAGAGACATCCCCTAAATGCATTAATATGCAACCAAATGTGTTAAACAGGTCAGGGACATCTTAGTTATGACCACACACTTTTGCAAGTACTAAGGGGATTTCAGGAGTGTCCAACAGGCTACTACCCATCTATCCAAGGCGTCCCACTTACTATGCATTCATTACTTTTCAAAGGAGCTGCATGTGTTTGAGAATGGATACTCCAGCTTTGAAGGCTGGGGCACAGCTGTGCACTTCAATGCCCACCTACTCCCTGCAGAGCTTAGAAGTTTCATCTTAGGTAAGTTTAATTTCCTGCAATAGTGACCTATTTGCTTCCATTTAACAGGAGAGTTCAGTACCCTCACATTCTAAGAAATGAAATTTAGGGAAGCAGTAGGGAGAGAAATCTGAGCAAGGCATACAGTGAGACTGCTCCTTGCTTTGAAAGCTGCAAGGGTGACTGCCCTCCTACTCCTTCGGATCCCGTACATGTGATCATACTTGTCATAACAAATTATTTCATTTAGTACTGTAACATATGAACACTAGAACTCACATAAAAAGAGTTAAACATGAAAGTAACAAAGAAGGCCACAAAAATATAGTTTTGGGGGTCTTAGTTGCTGTATTGTCCCAATTTGTGCCCATCACATGGCAACCATCTAGCAGTGTTTGGCTCACATGCCTGCAGTGTTCCTGGGAACACCAAGGCTCCAGGATGGACAGATTGGGGGTGGAACTAAATACACCAGGGATCACAGAACTGTAACAGACAGTGATGGGGTTCCCCCCAGGAGAACCATAGTAATATAAACACCAGAAATGTAGGAACTCTATGTCCAAAACAAAAGAAGAATATACAGTATGCAGTAAGCCTGAGTAAGGCATTACTGTCGCACACACAATAAGTGGGGAATAGTTTATTTATTTATTTCAGGTTTAGAGTAATACCTTTGAGCCATCAGGGCTCTTTTACAAAGGTTCCGAGTCAAGTGAAAAAAAAGCAATACTTTATAGTGCACATAATACAAAATTACAGATTGGCAAAGACATCCTAAGCACAAAGTAATAGATATAAGGCAGTTAGTGCAGCAATAAAAGGAACATCATGTCTCATTTATAAGGTAGAAGCTCAGAGTCACAGTTTGATTTCTAAGTACTGGTAGTGCAGAGTTAGCAGCCAGAGAGGGCTTTGTCCTGGGGTAGTACAATGTCAACAGCCAGAGAGGGCTTTGTCCTGGGCAGGTAGGGAAAAGGAAGAATAACAAATATTATGCGATTAGGTGAGACTCATAGTGGTTTAATTGGACTAGGAATAATCGGAGCTCTCAGTTCAAAGGAAGAGCCTTTCTATGTGGGCAGGAGAGGGATGAGGCAAGTGGAGAGGGTGCAGCAGTGAAAAAAGGGG
This sequence comes from Neoceratodus forsteri, assembly GCA_016271365.2. Lineage (NCBI taxonomy): Eukaryota > Metazoa > Chordata > Ceratodontiformes > Ceratodontidae > Neoceratodus > Neoceratodus forsteri. Next base: position 174,969,194 of record CM028138.1, read on the forward strand.
TAAAAAAGAGAAGGATGAAGGAGGGGAGAGGGAGAGCATGTGAAAAAGGATCAAAAAAATATCAGGGTACTATTAGGAAAGTGGGAATATAAGGAGTAAAGAATGCATGTAGGAGAGTGGAGGAGTGAGGTAAGTGAGAAGGAAGCCCCTTATTGTCCTCAGGGTTAGGGGATGAACTCTGACTAGAAGTACCCCACACAAAAAGTTATGAGTCAGCTTTCCTTATTCCCTTGGGGGTGGGGGTGGCACATGGAAAAAGACCATTAAGGAGAACCATTTAATGTCACCAAGAAATGCTAATTTAATTATCATTCCTTTACTCCATCAGATGACCCTGAACCAGGGACTCCAAGTGGGAGGGAGGGTGTGGTATTTCTGTTCATCCTTCACTAATATTGCTCAGTCAGTAACTGTGCCCCTCTGGATCCAAACTTGAACCACACTGCCTGCGGGTGTCCATGCAGACTCCTCTCCAGAAAAGTTGCAAGGGTCTCCTCCAAAAGTTGGGAGCCAGGTAGTGAGGCACTAAAGAAATCCAATCAGGTAGGTCTCTGATCATGAGGCTGTAGGTCTGGTATGGTTCTATGTCATAATAGTGACCTAAAAATATGCCAGATATCTCAGCAAGAGCATGTTGCCAAAAACAGTTATGGCGACTGTGCACTGCACCAAAACCCACATCAGCAACAGTTCCAACACACACTCTCTGGGTCTTGATATGCACCACACATTTTTTGATGTAGAAGGGCTACCCCCACACCCCCCATGTAGGGGGGGTTGCTCCCTGCACCCCTCCTTTATTATTATAATCATCTCTGAGGGGGGCCTGACACTGGAGTACAGGAGACTCCTTGGGAGGGGACTATTCAGAGGGGGACTCAAGACATGAGAACAGGAGGGTGGGGACCATGGAGCACAAATCCAGGGGATCAGGGAATGGGAAACCAAAAAAAATGTTAAGTCCCAAACACACAAAAAATAAAAATTATCAACCCACTTGTATCCTGCTCAAAACCAGGGATCTCTTGCACCACAGACATGCACTACTGCCACATGACCTGATGGCCAGCTCAGCACTCCCCGGCCAAACTACCTCCCCTATCCTTATTTACATAAGCTCCCTCTTGCCATTGCTCTGTCCTTCTGTTGTGGTTATTGTTCCCTGTCACTCATTCTTCCAATGGTCGCTATCCATCCACCCTCACTCTCTTCACAGGAGGTCAAATTATCACTTAATCTTAGCTTATTCGCACCTTTTGCTTCAAGTGCAGTGAATCAAAACCTGAAAAAGGTGCTCTCAAATATGCTAATTGCTCACTCTGTCTGGTGCTGGAAGTCATTCTATCATGTTGGAATTCCTGGAGGTTCTTTGTTCTTTGCTTTGTTTCTTTTCTTGCCTTGCAGTCCCAGCCATGGATACCAAAAGAGTCTGTAACCACCCAGTCCCATGGGGTTACTAGAATCCCCTCAGTATGCAGTAGCTGCAATTAACTTGTCTTTAAACAGGAATTACTGTGGCTTTCATTGTTCACTTGGGAGCTTAAGCAACAGGTTGGTAGAAAAGAGGCCAGGAGTTATATTTTGTTTTAAACTGAAATATTTGAATAGTTTGTTAGTGAAATTAGTTCTATGTGTTAAAAATTATTACCTTGAATTTGAACTGATACTTGGGCTGTGATATTGTAGGTTTGGGGATAGATGTTTGTGGGAAAATTAGAAGGTAATTTAAATGTGTTGTTTGCCTGGTGTTTGGAGGAGGACATTAGCTGCAATTAACTTGTCTTTAAACAGGAATTACTGTGGCTTTCATTGTTCACTTGGGAGCTTAAGCAACAGGTTGGTAGAAAAGAGGCCAGGAGTTATATTTTGTTTTAAACTGAAATATTTGAATAGTTTGTTAGTGAAATTAATTCTATGTGTTAAAATTATTACCTTAATTTGAACTGATACTTGGCTGTGATATTGTAGGTTTGGGGATAGGTGTTTGGCAGGGAAAATTAGAAGGTAATTTAAATGTGTTGTTTGCCTGGTGTTTGGAGGAGGGACATTAGCTGCAAGTAACTTGTCTTTAAACAGGAATTACTGTAGCTTTCATTGTTCACTTGGGAGCTTAAGCAACAGGTTGGTAGAAAAGAGGCCAGGAGTTATATTTTGTTTTAAACTGAAATATTTGAATAGTTTGTTAGTGAAATTAGTTCTATGTGTTAAAAAGTATTACCTTGAATTTGAACTGATACTTGGGCTGTGATATTGTAGGTTTGGGGATAGATGTTTGGCAGGGAAAATTAGAAGGTAATTTAAATGTGTTGTTGCCTGGTGTTTGGAGGAGGGGACATTAGCTGCAATGACTTGTCTTTAAACAGGAATTACTGTGGCTTTCATTGTTCACTTGGGAGCTTAAGCAACAGGTTGGTGAAAAGAGGCCAGGAGTTATATTTTGTTTAAACTGAAATATTTGAATAGTTTGTTAGTGAAATTAGTTCTATGTGTTAAAAATATTACCTTGAATTTGAACTGATACTTGGGCTGTGATATTTTAGGTTTGGGGATAGATGTTTGGCAGGAAAATTAGAAGGTAATTTAAATGTGTTGTTTGCCTGGTGTTTGGAGGAGGGACATTAGCTGCAATTAACTTGTCTTTAAACAGGAATTACTGTGGCTTTCATTGTTCACTTGGGAGCTTAAGCAACAGGTTGGTAGAAAAAGAGGCCAGGAGTTATATTTTGTTTTAAACTGAAATATTTGAATAGTTTGTTAGTGAAATTAGTTCTATGTGTTAAAAATTATTACCTTGAATTTGAACTGATACTTGGGCTTGATATTTTAGGTTTGAGGATAGATGTTTGGCAGGGAAAATTAGAAGGTAATTTAAATGTGTTGTTTGCTAGGTGTTTGGTAAGAGCCTCTCCCACCCACCCTGTTTTGTAGGCTTTCTTAAATACTGAAAAGCCACTGGAGGTTGGGATTGAAGGGCTGAGTATTTCTGTTTGGGACTGAAATTTGAAGCAACAGGAGTTGGTGGGCCTGTGACATCATACGGTACCTGGAGTCTGCTTACACACACTGTTAGTGGGACTGAACACATACTGGACTGTATGTGTTTGTGAGACTTGGGAACTTTGTTGGTGGGGTTGAAATGGGTTTGTAAATAACTACAGTCAGTATAAGAGAAACTGTACTCAGGGAAAGGGACTGAGAAAAGGGGTGTGCTATTATAAACAGAGGGATAATCAGGGTGGCCATATTCCACCATGGCAGGCATCTTCGGAAGGGTTGTTGGCTGCACAGGTTGTGGGATGGCAATAATTCCTAAATTGGGCCTGGAGAGAGGCTGCCCACTCTGTAGACAACTATCTTGTATCAGGAGTGAGGTATATTGGTTAAGGAGTAAGCTGTGGGAGCGGGGGGTGTCCAAGGATAAGGGGTGTGGATATGGGCAGCAGAAGGGTGGGGCTGAGGGGAGGCTGGGGCAACGCTCTGAAATTACAGGACATTATGCTACAGCAAGCAGAAGGGGGGATATTAGGGACAGAGGACCCTTAGATAGGGAAGTTGATGCTAAGGGGAAAGCGTACAGGGTGAAAATTCTGAATTCAAGGAGACTGGAGGAGGAAGAGTCAGGAGGGGCTGTTGTGCGGAAGCCTAAAACAGCAGACTGTGGGAAGGGAGCTCCTAAGGTGAACAGTGCAAGAGAGGAAGAAGAGGGTCAGTTTAGAGATGCAGTCAGGGGAAACTCGGGTTACTTGATGGAGGCTGACAAAGAGTATCACAATAAATTTGAGATACTAAGCATCCTAGAGGGGGAGGAAGGGGTTGGTGGAAATGAGGAAACTTATACAGAGGCCGGGGGGAGGGAGTCAGATACCCATAGGGCATCACAGAACAGCTATGGAAAGGATAGACATAGTCCCAGAGGAGAAGGGAAACATATATGTTAAGCAAATGGGGAGATGCAACATATTCCAGACATGAGGGAGGAAAGCATGATTGGAGAGGAACTGGGAGACAAGGAGGTGGGAGAGAGCCCCCTTCAGCAGGAAGGTCAGTACCAAGGATGGGCCCTAGCTAAAGGGACCACAGAAAGCCTCTGGAGACAGAGGTACTATTACAAGAGGGGAGGGTGCAGAGGAGGGAAACCATCAGGGCCAGGATAAATGGTTCAGATAAGAGAGGGTTAAAGGGACACCTATTCAGAGGGGTTTGAGTTAAGTGGGCAAATAGCAAGGGGAGGCAGAAAGGGAGGGTGACAAGGGGTCTCTAATAAGGCAGGAAGACTCCCATGAAATTCGATCATGAATAAAGTGGGGAGGGGGGCTGAGAGGGCATAGTGGAGTAACCATCAGGATGATGGCGGTGTGAGGTTCTGTTACTGGGAGACTCGATGATTAAGGGTATCCATTGGGAGGGACAGGGATGGATGCCATAGCCAGGTGAAGGTAGTGAGTATCTCTGGGTTGACAGTGCACAGAGCAAAGTTCATGGTGTATGAAATGGTTAGGGATTGTGGAGAAGCGGATTTCCTGGTGCATTTGGGAACTAATGATCTAGAGAATAGCATTATGGAAATCCAAGCAAGGTTCAAGAACTTGCCAGAGTCTGTCGGATAATGGATGCAACATTTTTCTGGAGATATTGCCAGTACCAAAGGCCTCAGTGGAGAAAAATGAAGCTCACAGAGGTTAATGAATGGCTCAGGAAGTGGGTGAAGAGAATGGGTTGGGGTGTTAGGAACTGGAATGGAGTTTGGGAGGATAGGGACTATATGCCAAGGACAGGTTTCTTCTTGCCCCATTAGGGAAGAAGTCCTTAAACAGGGGATGGCTGACTCATACAAGAAAGGTGGGTTTAAACTGTAGGGGGAAGGGATAAGGGAGGGCTGACCAAGCCCTCCCTCCAGATGAGGGAGTAGCCTTCAGCCCAAGGGGAGGGAGAAACAGACTGGAGGTGGAGGTTTCAGGAGGAGCAGGGGGAGGATGGAAGTATAAGGAATCTGGGTGGGGTTCGACAAAAAGGATCAGGGATAAGGGGTGGGGGTTAGTGTTAGTAAATGCCAGGAGCTTGGGAAACAAGTTGCCAGAGTTCCAGGCCATGCTGTTCGAGGGGGTGGATGTGGCGGCAGTCACGGAAACGTGGGCCAACAAAAACCATGACTGGGACCTAACTGTACGGGGGTACACTATGCTTAGGAAGGATAGAAAGGAGGGCAGAGGGGGTGGAGTGGCTATGTTCATTAGAGATGACATAGAAATTGCTATGGTAGAAGAGGCAGAGGGAAACGTGGAGGCCTTATGGGTCACCACGATCCCCAGCAGGAGATAAGGTCAAGCTGAGATAACTATAGGCCCCAGGATGAGTGATGTTCTAGGATGGTTTGCTGGACAACATCATTGCCAGTGTGGTCCAAAGGGAAGGAGTGGTGTTGATGGGGGACTATTGCCAGGTACTAACTGGGGAACCATGTCCTCTAAGGTGGCCAAGGAGCAGAGGCTGCTGGATGGCTTCCAGGATGTGTTCTTAACACAGCATGTGATGGAGCCCACAAGGGAGGGGCATGTCCTGGATGTGGTTCTGGCAGATGGGGATCTGTAAGGGACATGGTTGTACAGGACCCCTGACTGGGAGTGACCACAATACTGTCTGGTTTCAAATAAGCATTGGGGAGTGGGGTGAGATCTAGGACACTGGCAGTGGACTTCAGGGGAAGACTTTATGGGCATGGGAAATATTCTCAAGGATCACTTGAAGGGATTACCTCAACAACAAGTGTGGAAAGGAGATGGGAGGTCATAAAACGGGACTTCATGAGGCAGTCAGGATCTGCGCTAAGTTGAAGACGTAAGGAGCAAGGTCACATAAACCATGCTGGTGGTCCAGTGAGGTCCAGGTAGCAGTCAGAGAAAAGAAAGCGACTACAAAATATAAAACAACAAGAGGGATAGGGATGAGAATGTACCAGCTTGCATCTAGAAAAGTCACCCTGTATGGTGAGGGGAGCAAAGTCCAGTAAGAGCAACGGCTGGCACAGGGGATACATGGAGGGAAAAGGGTTCTCCGTACATTGGGAGCAGAGAAAAACTAAGGGCCATCTCAGCAGATTGAGATCAGAAGGAGGTGGGTGGAAGAGGCGAGGACCAGGCAGAGGTATTTAATGAGTACTTTGCCTCTGTGTTCACTAGGGAGGGATGGGATATCTACAAAGCAAGGCACAAAGGGGATAGAAGCGGCAGGGAGTGGGATCAGGGAGCAGCAGAAATGGAGCAAAGAGAGGAAAGGTACCCCAGGGTGTCACATCTGGATAAGGATAAAAGACCAGTAAGGTGGAGGGGACGGATGATGCCATCCCCACCAAAAGGGTGTGGTTTGCCCTCAGGCCCTAAGAAAGACAAATCTCCTGGGCGGATGGCATTCATCCGAGTACTATGGAATTGGCGGACATACTGGCTGCACCCTGGCGGAGCTTTTCAACAGGTCACTCCGAGACAGGAAGGTACCTAGGGATTGGCGAGAGGCACATGTGGTACCAATCCATAAAGGGGGTCGAAGGAAGTACCAGGAAACTATAGACCCATCAGTTTAACCTCGGTGGTGGGAAAATTAATGAGAGTATACTAAAGGAACGATTGGGGGTTTACTTGGAGGAGTGGGAGGTCTGGATAGTCGGCAGCATGGGTTTGTGCCAGGTAGATCATGTCAAACCAACCTTGTGGAGTTCTATGAATGGGTAACATCAGAACTGGACAGGGTAAGCCTGTGGATGTATTATTCTTGGACTTCAGCAAGGCGTTTGACTCTGTCCCCACAATGGTCTGGTGGAGAAACTGATGGGGTTAGGAGTAGGCCCTTTGATGGTCAGATGGATTGAAAACTGGATACTGGACGCACTCAGAGAGTAGTGGTCTGTGGGGAGCTCTCGAACCCTACAGAGGTTGGTAGTGGGGTACCACAGGGCTCGGTCCTGGGTCCAATCCTGTTTAATGCATACATATCAGACATCAGGGATGGTATAGGGTGTGAAATAGTCTCTTCACGGATGACTCCAAGATGGGAGCAGTAGTTGAGGAGAAGAGGGAGGTTGGCCCTGCAAGGATCTGGACACCCTGGAAAGCTGGGCTCACACATGGAAATTAAATTTCAATATCACCAAGTACAAGGTGTTGCATCTTGGTCGGGGAAACCCTAAACACAGGTACACCCTGGGAGGGGAGGTGCTGGAAGCCTCAACAGGGGGAAAAAGACCTAGGGGTCATGGTGGATACATGTATAACACTGAGCAGTGCAGGAGAGCAGCTAGCAAGGCAAACAGGATGTTGGGATGCATCGCAAGGGGGATCACCTCTAGGAGCAAGGAAGTGATTCTGCCACTGTACAATGGACTGGTTAGACCACACCTTGAGTACTGTGTACAGTACTGGAGACCACACTTGAAGAGGGACATACAGCTCCTGGAGAGGGTACAGAGGAGGGCAACAAAGATGATCAGAGGCTAGGGATTTGACTTACGAGGACAGACTTGAGGAGCTCTGCCTGTTTTCATTGGAGGAGAGGAGAGACACAGGGGACATGATTGAGGTCTTCAAGTACCTCAAGGAATAAATAGGGTAAACATGGAGGGGATCTTTAGACTAAAGCAGGGAGGCATCACCAGAGGGCATGGTTTGAAGTTGGAAGGTGGAAGGGTGAGGGGGGAAAAGAGGAGGAGGTTTTTCACAGAGAGGGTGGTGGACTCTTGGAATGCTCTGCCTGGTGAGCTGGTTCAGAGATCCACAGTGGAGAGCTTTAAGAGAGGGTGGGACAGACACAGAAAGTGGATGTATCAGATGATGGCCTGTCCCAGGGGGGTGGGGATGGATGATAGGGATTTCTGGAGCACAAGGGATGGGAGGGTCTCGGCACCCAACTAAGGATCTAGGTTCGAGCAGACTTGATAGACCATAAGGCCTAATCTGCTGGCAAATAGTATGTTAGTATGTTAGTATCAATGCTAGGCAGGGAGAGGCAGCTGGTGACTAACTAGTTGAATGGGTTTTTCACCTGCTTACTCTTCTGTTTACTTGACTTCAGCTGAGATGGAAGTAACAGCCTCATCTAGAACTCTCACAGCTGCAGAAGCCTTTGCCAGCTGTGAGAAGGGAGTTTAGAATGTTGAGAAAAGAGTCAGTGTGAGTCAGCAGCAGTTGGAAGTTGCAATTTGAAGTTGGAGGAGTGAGAACTGCTCAGCTGAGAGCTCTGAGTCGAGGGCCCTGCATTCTCACCATGGTCCTGGTAATTCTCCAGTTTGAGAAGAAAAGTGGTGGAAACCATTGTCTACAGCAGGATCTCCCGAATTTCATCCCTGGAGGGGTAAAAAGGACTGCTAGTGGATGGATCCAAGGGGCAATCTTCTTTTTGATCCAGGATGTTTAGAAGCTGTCTTAAATGTTTAACAGTGAGTAGGATCTGACTTTTGCTGCAGAAAGCAAGTACCTGTGCTGTTGTGTTCTCTGGTTAAAAGGGAAGGCACAACTCTTCTGTGAGTTCAGAAGTGTGGGACTGTTCTATTTTTTTTAATTCCAAGTTTATTGATATTTTCACAAATGTTTTAACATGAAGTAAAAACATTCACCAGCACATGAACAGAAACTTTCTTTACCACTCCATGCTAAACCACCCCTCCCCGCTAGCACTCAAATAACCTTGCAAGGCAAGCATTAAAGCAATGATAGAACATATCCTATCATAATAGCAGAATGGCATATTTCGTATAATAAAATAAGATGTTCCACTACCATCCCTTCCCTAATGTGGTGGGGCCCCAGTCTGAAGAAGATATAGACCATGCAATCCCTCCCATATCTTTTTACAGCAGTTCACGGACCCTCCTAGACTGGCTTTTAATTGCTCAGCATGGAGATTAAATAAAAAGTCCCTCAGATATTCATTATAAGAGATGATGTGCCCATCCAGCTAATGGTGCAAAACTAACTTTTTAAGTGTAAGAGATATCATAGCCATGTGATACTTGCAGTTCTTAACTGTAACCTGAGAGAAATCCCCCAGTAGACATATCTCAGGTGTAAATAATTCAGCAAGACCAGCAAGGGATCCGTTTTGCTCTTTATCTTCTCCCATAGCTCCTTAATTGCGGGACAATCCCCAAAGATATAGGCCAGATTCCCTTTGGCCTTCTGACAGCTAGGACACAGGGCGTCTACCAATCTGCCCAACTTTTTAAGTATAACGGGGGTCCAATACATATCGTTTAACAGTTGATACTGTGTGAGCATCAGTCTATCCTGGGAAACATATTGATGAGAATTTAGCCAGATCGAGTCTCATTTGTTCACATGATTGGGAAATTGGGAATTCCAGTACTTAGGGACCCCACTGGATACATCAAGCACCTTTTCCCAAAGACATGTATATATCTGGGTGACTGCAGGGGGTTTGCCACATAATGGGATCAGAGATTCTATCCACTCATGTGTGCCCACAGCTTTCTCCACACCTGAAAAGGTCTTTATCAGGAGGTGCTGCAGCTGCCATACCTTGCAGGCCTGCTTCCTGTCTATGGTGCATTGTATCAGATGCCATACAGGACCCTCCTCTGAACAAGTCTCCCACCTTGAGATTAATAATCGAGGGAAGCCAGGATGGAGAAATGAATTTGCCCCATCTTCAGATTGAGATTGCCCACCACTGGTTGTCTAAAACCCTTGGCATTCCGGTATTTAAGGAAGACACAGAATTGCACATGTATATGGAAGGAGGATAACATAGGAGAGAGAGATGCACAGTTCTGTGGGGAGGTCCCTGTTAGAAACAGGTAGGAGGTCCCATTTAGAAATAGTCAGATTGGATATTGCCTCTCTTTCCAAAATTAGCCTTTCAGGTATGCATGATTGGGAGGCAATCTCTTCCTGAGGTATGAACCATCTCATATACTTAGCAGCTTGGCTTGCCCAGTAATACAATCCAAAGTGTGGGAGTTTAAGGCCACTGGCCTTCATGGATGTTATTAGTTTTAGGTAGGCCTCCTAGGGGGTTTCCCTCCCCAGATAAAGGAAGAAATGAGGGCATGCAGTTTCTTAAACCAGGCTAGGGGTAACCGCGAGTTGAGCATATTGAAGGGGTAAAACATTTTTGGTAAAATATTAATTTTAATAATACTAATCCTGCCCCACAGAGATATGGGAAGAGATTGCCACCTTTTGAAACCCTGCTAAATGTTATCGAGAAGGGAATCAAAGTTCAGCTTTTTCAACTGACCTTTGCTTCTAGAAAGCCTCATTCTCAGATACTTTATGCTCTTAGGGCTCCATTGAATCCCCAGTGAAGAAATCGCTTGTTTAGGGAACCTGTGATTTAGGGGAAAAACAGTAGTCTTACTTAGGCTGATTTTATAGTTAGAGAGGGCCCCATATTCTGAAATGATTGACAAAGCTTCCAGAAAGGACTCAGTTGGGTGGATCAGGTGAAGAAGCACATCATCGGCATAAGGCGATAATTTAAAAATGTGTTTTCCTACAGGAATCCCCTGTACTACATCATGGGTATGCAGCTGGAATAACAACGGTTCAAGATAGATGTTAAACAGTAGGGAGATGGGGGCAACCCTGTCGGGTACCCGAATATAAGGGAAATCTCTCTGATAACACTCCATTACAGTATATTCTAGCCTGGGGGTTTTGATATAAAGATGACACCCATGTAATGAATTTAGCTGGAACTCCAGATTTATGCATGGTCTGAAACAGAAACTGCCAGTCCACTCAGTCGAACGCCTTCTCCGTGTCCACAGACAGTAGGCCAGCTGGCGTATCGGAGTCTCTGGACACAGAGAAGACGTGTGCTAGCTTCCAGAAATGGCCAGCCAGTTGTCATCCTTCCATAAATCCTACCTGGTCTGCATGAATAATGTGTGGGAGCACCACCTTCAGCCTATTAGCAAGGAGTTTTGGTAACATTTTAATATCGCAATTCAGTAGCAAGATAGGTCTATAACTGCTTGTTGGCTCAGGGTCTCTATATAGAAACATAGAAACATAGACTTTGACGGCAGATAAGGACCGCTAGGCCCATCTAGTGTGCCCATTTCCCTACCTACAGGATAGGCCGGAGATCCTAGTTAACCAACAGCCTATTTCTTCCTACCCCCAACAAGAATTGCCTTATGTCTGTCCCATGCATTCTTGAATTCTCCCACAGTTTTAGACCCCACAACCTCCTCAGGAAGGCTGTTCCATGCATCCACTACCCTCTCTGTGAAATAATACTTCCTCACATTGCCCCTGAACCGCACTTTTTCTATCTTTAAATTGTGTCCCCTTGTTCTTGCAAGTCTCTTTTTCTGAAAAATGCTACCCTCTTGGACTTTGTTGATTCCACTGAGGTACTTAGAAGTTTCTATCATGTCCCCCTCTCCCTTCTTTCCTCAAGGGTATACATATTAAGCTCCTTTAGTCTCTCCTCATACGGCTTCTCTTGCAGACCCTGCACCATTTTGTTGCCCTCCTCTGGACTGCCTCTATCCTGTCTATGTCCTTGTGGAGATGGGGTCTCCAGAACTGGACACAGTACTCCAGATGGGGTCTCACCAACTGTCTGTACAGAGGGATAACAACTTCTGTTTTCTGCTGCTGGCGTCTCCTATACATCCCAGTATACCCCCAGCCCTCCCTACTGCCTTCTCACATTGCTTGCTAACCTTAAGGTCATCTGATATGATTACCCCATGTCTCTTTCCTTTTGTTGTTGTTACTACCTCCCACCCATTGTGTATTCTTCCCTGGGTTCTTGTTTCCAGGTGCATTATTTTGCACTTCTTTGCATTGAATCCTAGCTGCCATACTTCTGACCATTCCTCCAACCTTGCCAAGTCCCTTTTCATCCTTTCCACGCCTCCTTGTGTATCAACCCTGTTGCAGATTTTGTGTCATCTGCAAAATGCATACTTTTCCTTCCAGTCCCTCTGCAATGTCACTGATAAAGACATTAAAAGGACTGGACCCAATACTGAACCCTGATGGTACCCACTAGTAACCCCTTTCTTCAGAATGGACTCATTACAATTACCTTCTGTGTCCTGTTGTCCAGCCAATGTTTACCCAGGCTACCACCCTGGGTCCCACTCCCAGGCTGGTTAATTTGACTATTAATCTTTTGTGTGGGACTGTGTCAAATGCCTTGCTAAAGTCTAGGTAGGCCATGTCCACAGCCCCTCCCTGGTCTACTACTTTGGTCACCCAGTCAAAGAAATCTATTAGATTTGTCTGACATGACCTTCCCGCTGTGAACCCATGCTGCCTTGGGTCCTGTGCTCCACTGGCCTCTAGATACTTGACTATTCTTTCCTTCAGAAGTGACTCCATCACTTTCCCTACCACAGAGGTCAGACTGACAGGTCTGTAGTTTCCTGCCTCTGTCTTGGACTCACTTTTGTGAAGGGGAATCACATCCGCCTTCCTCCAGTCCTCGGGTACCACACCGTCCTCCCATGATTTATTAAAAAGAGTAGCCAGTGGTTTCACTAGTTCTTCCCTTAATTCTTTTAGAATTCTGGGGTGAATTCCATCAGGACCCATTGCTTTGTCCTCCTTCAGTTTTAGGAGTTCTTGCAGAACCCTTTCTTCTGTGAAAGGACTGGATTGACCCCCTATCAAGAGTGCTTCTGTTAATTGGATTAGGCACTTCCCCCTCCTCTTTTGTGAATACTGAGCAGAAATATTAGTTCAGTATTCCTGCTTTTTCACTGTCCCCCTCTGCCCACCCACTGTTCATTCTATTCAGCCTCACTGTCCGTCCCTTTGTCTTTCTATGCTCGCTGATGTACCTATAAAAGGTTTTATCCCCCTTCTTAACTGAGTTGGCTATCTTTTCCTCAGTTTGGGCCTTTTCTATTCTGACTTCCCTCCCTGCTTCCTTCTGCCTTAACTGGTACAGCTCTCTGTCCTGCTCCTTCTGTGTTTCCTTAAACTTCCGGAATGCTGTCTTTTTCTTCCTGACTTTCACAGCCACCTCTTTTGAGAACCATAGTGGCTTTTCTTTCATTTGATTTGTTCATTTGCTTCACACAAAGGCTTGTTGCCTCTGTGATGGCAGTTTGATAATTCCCATTGTTGCTCCACACCTCCTTCTAGCCTGTTTGCTAGTGCTTTTCTGAGGCACTCTCCATCTTGCCAAAGTCAGCCCTCCTAAAGTCCAGTACCCTCACTTTTGTATGGCTTGACTCTGTAGCTGAGTTTAACGTGAACCACACTGTTTGATGGTCACTTGTTCCCAGATGGCAACCCACTTCTAGGTCTGAGATCCTCTCACTGCCCCCATTTGAGAGTACGAGGTCTAAGATTGCTCCCTCACGAGTGGGTTCTGAAACTAGCTGTCTAATGCCTGCCACCTGTAGGGCATCAAGAATGGCCCTGCTCTTAGATGTGGCTGCAGCAAATGTGCTCCAGTTAACATCTGGCATATTCAGGTCTCCCATCAACAGTATCTCCCTTTCTCTGCCATTCTAAGAATGCCTTCTATCATATCCTTGTCCTCCTTCCCCTGACATGGGGGTCTGTACACAACCCTGTGCGGATTGTGGTGCCCTTTCCAGTCTCCAAGGTGACCCCACAGTGCCTCCTCTCCTCCCTGTTTACTCTTTTGTTCAGTTGCTTTTATCCCTTCCTTTACATAGAGAGCTACTCCTCCCCCTCTTCTCCCCTGCCTGTCTCTCCTGTAGGTTATGTACCCTGGTATGTTAACATTCCAGTCATGGTTCTCTGTGTACCATGTTTCTATGACTGCTACGATATCCAGGCATCCCTCTTCCATTAAGTCCATCAGCTCAGGGAGCTTGTTGCCCAGACTACGGGCATTGGTACTCATTACCCTCCATTTCCTGATGGCCTCACTCCCTTTTGCCCTGTCCCTGTCCTTCTTGCCTTTGTCACTTTCTTCATTTACCCTGCCCTTCTCCCTATCGACACCTCTATGTTGGTGTTTCCGCACTACTACTGTGATTATTTGGGGGGGACTAGGATTTTCCTGCTCCTTTCCAGTGCCTCACCCTTGGCTAGTTTAAAAGCTTGCCAATGAAGCATTTAAACCTATCACCTAGGATCCTGGTTTCCCTCCCTGACAGATGCAGCCCATCATGCCAGTATAGGTTTGCATCACTCCAGGTGGACCCCCAGTCCCCATTGAAGCCCAATCCCTGAGCTCCACACCAGTTTTTCAACCACTGATTGAATCCCATGGTGCGGAACACCCTAGCCTCTCCTATGCCATAGATGGGTAGCACCTCCGAGAAGGTTACCGTGCATGCTACTTGACTAAGGCCCCTCCCCAATTCCACAAACTCTTCCTGCACTTCTCTAATCCCTTTCTTAGCCAGGTCATTTGTCCCTAGGTGGACAATGACATCCAGCTCCCTCCCCTGTGCAGCTGCTCCGGCAATCCTGAGGATTCACTTCCTGTCCCTGCAAGCCATGGCGCCAGGCAGGCACCTTACCTCCCTCTACCCTTCCTCCCCCAGTTCTACCTTCTTAACAATGGAGTCCCCCACCAGGAGTTGTTTCCTTCCCCTGCAGTGTCCCCTGCCACCCTCCTGTGGGTCTCCTTTGTGGAGGTTCCCAGCATCCTCCTTGGTCTCCAGTGTGGGTGCCTCCATAGAGGAACCACACTTTGCCAGAATGGCATAGGAATTGTGGAGAGGTACAATGGAGGGATGCGCCTCTGTTCCACCACCTCACCCTCCCTGAGCCCACTGTGGTCCAACCGCTCCTTTCTTGGCAACCTCTGGAAGCAGCGGCAGTGGCACTGGTGGTCCCTGGATGGAAGAGGAGGTCCCACAAATCCTGGCCAACTCAGTCTGGAGATGAGCAACCTCCTCCCTCAGTCCAGAGAGGTTCCTGCAGATGGGACAACACCGCATCCTCCAGAACATCTCCCGGAAGACTGCTTGTGGCTTGTGTAACACAATAAGCATGGCTTCAAGCAGAGAATTTTCTATTTGGTCCCCCCCCAAGATCCACTTATATAGGTGAGCCAACCAAGGGACCATTTGCTTACTAAACACCTTATAAAAATTGGGAGAATACCCGACTGGGCCTGGTGGTTTATCAGCTGACAACGAGGGTATGGCGTACCCTATCTCCATCTCTGAGATGGGGCAACCAACATTTCCTGCTGGGCCTCGGTAGGAGTGAGGAAGGTAAGGAGGTGGAGATAATTGCCAACTACCCCAGGAGTTGGTTGATTGGGCATGGGGCTGTACAAGTCTTTATAAAACTCAGTGAACTCTGCTGTGATTTCCTTTGGGGTGAGACAAAGAGATCCAGTCTGTTGAGATCTGATGCTTTGTACTATTCGGGAAGACTCTACCTTTTTTAATCTCAGAACCAAAAGATATCTCGCCTTTTCCCCTTGGTCAATATACTTCACCCCTGTTTTTAATATGGCATATTCTGCCTTCTCCCGAAGAAGAGAGCTATATTGATCTTGAAGCCCAACCAGGAGAACTCTAGCTGATTCTGTGGTGGATGGAGACAGGAAAGCCTCTAGACTACTAATTCTAGACAATAATAAAAAAAACCAAAATGCATTACACACTTCAGTGCCCCATTCTAGGTCAGGTCTCGCTGTGGAATTCAACTTGATATCAGTGTACTCCTCAATTGTCTGAATGAGTAGTTCAACAATTTTATCATCCATAAGGAGCTGGTTGTCAAGCTTCCACACCGAGTCCTTAGATGTGTCTGCTGAGAGAGACATAGTGCACGAGACCACTGAGTGATTGGAAATCACCCCAGGGATTATCTCAGCTGACACGACTTCTCGCAGCAGTGACTGGCTAATTAAAAAATAGTCTATCCTGGATGAGATGTGCACACTGGAACAAAAGGTGAAATCTTTGTAAGCAGGGTATAAAATTCTCCATGGATCAGCTAACCCCAAATGATCCATCATTTCCCTTATGGAGCACTGTGCCAGGGCAAGGCCTTGTCTTATGGGATCCTATTTGTCTAAGTTAGGGGAAACAATAGATTACAGTCTCCTTCCATAATGCATGAAAGAGTCATGAAAGGTGCCAAGACCTATAGTAAGTTCATGAAAAATAGGGGGGAGTCATTATCGGGACCATATATACAGCCTAGTAATACTGACATTCTATCCAAGATCCCTTTGACAAATAGGTAACGACCCTGGGGATCCCTTATAACTTGTTCAGACATGAAGGGTGTGTTCCTGGCCAGCATAATAGCCACTCCCTTACTCTGGGTGCTATCCCCAGCATTAAAGACTTGTCCCACATATTGTCTCTGGAGAACAGACCCTTCCAACTCCAGGAGAAGGGTTTCTTGGATAAAGATAATTTTCTGAGTAACCTGATGTGCTTCAGGACCTGATACCTTTTAACTTTAGCCCAGAGCCCACGTACATTCCAAGAAATGAATTTTTTAGTGCCTGCCATTCCTGAACAAATAAAATGCAAAAATCAAGCAATACAATTTAAACTGCAAAATGGACTCCCATGAACCCAAAGTGCCAAGCCGTTCCCTCCCTCCAAACCTGCTGCCCCCCCAAGCCCTCCCACTGCACTGAAAAAGTCCTCCCCCAAACCTCTCCTATACCTTTGGATCCTCCTTTCATATATCCCTACCCCACAGTACAGCTGTCTTGATGGGGTCCTAAAGAATACCTCCTCCCCCTGCTTGCATCTTTCCAGTATGTGGTGTCTTCCACTGTACAGCATCTCCTCACCCCCCACTCTCCCTCTCTCCCCCTGCCGGAGCACATGTCAGACTGTATCCTTAGAAAGATGTGCATTCCTGGGCAGATAAATTCCCTGCCTTGAAGCTATTCCCTCACCAGTACTGGGGGTTTCCCTTATAAGTCCCCTCACTCAGCAAAACCAGTGGTTAGACAGCTGTAAAACAGCTAGAGAGGAGTCAATTAGGGCAGGAATCATATTCTCCTTACATCCGTCCCAGAATAGACTGAAACCCTTTTGTGCCATAAATGGCTCCGGTGGGAGTTGAACTAGAAACCCCTTTGCCAACGCTCCCTTAATAACTCAACAGTAACCCCTCACCAACAGGTAAAGCATTTCAACTCGAACTCCTGTAAGAGAAAATGAACTAGAAATACAATTGTTGCATAAAGTTCAACCTCCATGGGCAGAGTTACACCACTCCCAGTTCACATGAAGGACACAAAAAAGTGCGTGCCCCCAACTTAACAAATCCCATGGAAGTCTATAAGTCTGACTGCTTTCAGTTCCAACATGATCTTGCACAAACAGTTATCAGGTAGTATTACCACATCTCATCATTCCATTGGGAGTGAAAAAGGAAGAGTCTCAATGCACAAGTTGTAATCTGTAGCATACATCTTCTTACATAGTCACTGTGTCACATCAGGCAGACAGAAATAGTACCCAGAGTCTGAGATCTAGAATTCACCCTTCCCGAAACAAATTTGGGAGTACCTTCTGCAATTCTAATGCTGCACTTTTTGGTTCTTCCATGGAAATCCATTTCCCTTCAATGGGAACCTGGAGGTTTGCAAGGTATAGCATTCAGAAACAGATATTAGCCACCAGCAGCTTGTTGACCACTCCATGGTATTCGGCTTTTTTCTGGAGCACAGACAGGGGGAGGTCCTGTGTAACCCTGATTGACACGTCTTCCCATAGCACCTCTTTTAATTCCTTCACCATCATCAGCGGATGTTGACATTCTTGGTAGTTAAGGAATTTAAATATGAAGGTTCTGGACTGGGTTCCTTGTGGTGGCATTGGCCTTAAAGCACGATGGGCCCTTTCTATTATATATTCTGGGCCGGAAGGAGAGGGGCCTGCCATTTTATTTACAAACGTCTGCATAAACAAAACAGCATTAGAGCCTTCCTCTCCCTCTGGGAGCCCAGTGATCACTACATTATTCTGGCAGCTCCAGACCTCTAAATCCTCTACCTTAGCCTCCAATTTTGTGATGTGCTGCCTGGTGACTGCCATAGCAGGATAAAATTTATCCTGTTTCCTTTCAATGGAAGTAATGCGCACCTCACAGTCTCTGGTACGCTGGCCAGATCCTCCAATTTAGTTGTTACGGCTTTCAGTTCCTCCGTTAACGAGTGAACCTCATCCCAAAAGGGGCAAAATTCCAGAGTTAAAGGAAGTGCCTCTGACGTGGTAGACATTCATCGGGCTGCCACTCCAGTCTGGGCCTTTACTGTCTTCACCATTTTTTCAGGCGTGGTAGGAAGCGTATGGAGTGGAGGAGCAGCATGCGTTTCTGCTTTCATAGCATACAATTTCCTGACAGGATCGATCACTTCTCATACCTGGTAGCTAGTCCTCGCAAGTCTGGCTCTGTGGCAGGTAAAATTAGCTCAGAATGACTCATTTAAATGGGAATCAAGGGAGGGAGTAGCAGGAGTACTGAAGAAAGCAGCTATGCAGCCTGAAGCATCACATGATTGCAACTGTTCTAATTTAAAGTTGGCTGAAATGTGTGATATCCAGAGGTATGACTAATGTATATCAATCACATTGTTTGGAACTTTAGTTTTTCCACTACCAGTGTAGTGATTCAAATGCCGGATGTCAAGTTTCATTCAATAAGCATTTTCCAAAATGTGTCTTCTGCATGTTTAAGGTTTAACTCTAAAAGAATGGCTGAGTATTGATTTGGGAGCAAATGGTGGTCATATCCCCATCTGGAGTAACCAGTTCAGGACTAACAGGTTCAGTAAGAGCATCTGGTTACTTTAGACAAATGGTCAAATGTCTGAAGAAAATGTTACCCCCTAAAGTGAGTTACAGTTTCTTCTCTGGTTATGAAGAAGGGTGCTAGTTCTTATTAAAAATGTGGTTTCAGTCATAGCCAGCGCCACTTTAAACAATGTTCAATATCCTATGAAGTGGGAATACAAGTCTAAGTCATTCTATGTCCTACTATGTGGGAATACAAAGTGCAAGTGTCCTATGTCCTACAGTGGTGGGAATACAAGGAGTTTTCTATCAGATACAGTCAATTTGTTGTTCTGCAAATTCCTAGTGCCACGATGTGTAAATCTTGGGGGTCCACCCTTGCTTTGAAAGACATCTTTTGTGAATAAAGTCACACTCTAGAACTCCAGCTATGGTCTGGACAGTTATGTTATTGCTTCCTGTGTGGAGTTACTGGGCACCCCTCCAGAAGACGTGTCTAGCATAGCCCTAGCAAAAGTTCTCTCCCCAGGACCAGGTTTTGTAAATACCAAATAGTTTATATTACTTTTATACACCCCCAACCCTTGATCTCTAGAAGAATGAGCCTGGTAAACATTCCCAAAGCTAGGGGTGGTACCATTTCTAAATGTGTTCGAATGTCTGTGTCCAGTATGGGTGCCAGGGGTAGCTAACTGTGTGAAGTAGCAGGGGGTTGTTACAGGTTGATCTGCCTCTCACAGAGAAAATCAAAGTGCTAGAGGCATTACAGCAACTCAAGGCATCCATGGCAAAAGTTGCAGCAGAGTTTTGGATTTCTAAAAGCCAGGTTGGATGAATCAGCAAAAACAAAAGACAACCTTCAGTCTGACTGGCTTGCAAACATGAACCCTTCCCTCAGGAGAAAAAGAGATGGGAAGGACACACAGGTGGAAGATACCCACCGCCTGTGGTTCACCAATGCTGTGACCATGGGAGCCTGCATATCTGGCCCAGTCCCTAAGAAAAAAGCAAATGAGATAGTCACCCATCTACACAAGGACTTTGAGGCAACGGATGAGTGGCTGTCTCACTGGAAAGGATGCCGTAACATTGTTATGTTATTGCTTCCTGTGTGGAGTTACTGGGCACCCCTGTGTGGAGTTACTGGAGCAAGGAGAAAGAATGGACACAGATGATGCATCTGCCAAGCAGTGGCTAAGAAATGTGCTCTCCATTCTTCTAGCTGACTATGCCCCGGCTGACATTTTTAACGCTGATGAGACTGGCGTGTTTTTCAAGGGCTATCCAGACTAGGGGTACATTCAGAAGGATCTTGAGCTGCTCAGTGGAAAAAAAGCAAAAGACAGGGTTCCCCCCTTTGCTGTTGCAACATACTTGGCACAGAAAAATTTCCACTCCTTGTCATTGGGAAGAGCAAGCACCCTCGCTGCCTCCCAAAGGGTCTCATGACCCTACCTGTGACCTGTTGGTTCAGCTGATGCATGGATGATCTCCTACCTTTTTAATGAATGGCTGGACAGCTGGACTAGGAGGCTATGGCATAGGTGGTGGAAGGTGCTGCTGTTTGTGGACAATTGCAGTGCCCACCTGTCCAGCTTTGTTGGCAAGTTCAGCCACATAAGCATTCACTTCTTGTCACTGAACACCACCAGTCTGATATAGTCCCTTGATATGGGGATCAGCAAGAATTTAAAAGGACTCTACAGGTCCTTATTTTCTGAACATCTTGTCGGCATCACAGACAGTGGATCCGAGTGCCTGGATGCTGAGACTGCTCACTGGGTAAATCTCTTGGATGCAGTTTTCATGCTTCACAAGGCTTGGACAGTTGTGAAGCAAACTGTGATAGCCAACTGCTCAGGAAAGCAGAGTTTTACCCTGCTGAGGAACAAGAGGAGCCAGCAGAGGGAGCTGAAGCTCTGGACAATCCCATGGCTGTTGTTGTGTGGTTCACAAAATTCATGGAGGAGTTCCTTCATTTTGTCAAAATTGATGCAAATGAACAGAGGGAGAGCTAACAGTTGAGATTTGTGATGTTCTGTCACAAGAGAAAGAGCAAGCTGAGACTGAAGAGGATCTGACTGATGTTAACAACATCCCCTCCTGCATCAGTCTCACATGAAGAAGCTCTTGCCCACATTGCCCCACTCCATGACTGGTGTTTACAGAACACCAAAATACACCAGTACTAGAATCTTTTTGATCTGGAGAGTAACATCCTGAGACGTATGTCCATGGATACTAAACAGAAGAAAATCACAGACTTTATCGAGTAAGAGACCTCCCGTCCTCCCGACTCAATTACCTTTTGCAGCGCTAAGCTAAGTGCACTTTTAATGATGTTTTTAACAGAGCACATTCAACAAAGATTATCAGCGAAGACAACCAACATTAGTTCACCAAAGAGCTGTAATCATGAACTGTGTGGTGTCTGCTAAATGTCTGCTGAATGTGTAGTGTGCTTAGTTTAATGCTGTGTGTTTTGCCTGCTATTTTAACTGTCCGCCTGCTGTTTGTGTCTGCAGTACTGCTTTTTTTTTGTCTGGTAGCTCTTCTGTTAAAGGAGACAATTGCTTCAAGGGGATGAATAGTCCACCATGGAGCCATCCCCTTAAAGCAGCTTCTACTGTATTGCTAAGTGTTTAAATTCAGTCAATTAACTGCTGTATGTCCATTTAATCACTAAAAAGGATATTATGCACATTGCTGGCCAAATACAATGATGTATTTAGTGCAGTCAAATCAAAGAAGTGGCATACTGCAGCCCGCTCTGCCAGAGGTTCAAATCTTTAGAAGGACACCACCTCAAAATGTGCTTAAGTGCTACAAAAAGAAGTATAGCATGCTTTGCTGGAAAGCATAGACTTGCCCTAGCCTGGGGAAACAGAGGTAAATGCCACAGGGCCTGAGCTTTCAGGAGAAATGGCTTGGATTTTGATATTGTCTCTCACGAAGGGGTAATTCAGAAAGGTATAAACAAGAGCAGGAACTCACTTACAGCTCCTTGTTTAACCTGGATTTTCTGTGATGCCCTCTGCTGCTTTACTCTGAGCTGGGTCTTTGATAGGGGAGAGTAGGTAGTAAGTTGCATCGGAGGGGTAGTGGCCCAGTAATCCCAAGAGTTTTGTGCTGGTGGAAGGCCAATAGATGTGCTGGCTGCCTCAGGAACAGCCACTTTGGTGGTAGACTCTGGAGATACATAGGTAGTGCCAGTTCCACTGGTGTGGCAGTACTAAGAGGATCAGATCAGTTCTGATTGGGGAGGGTGATGAACACTGATGGCCTCAGTAAGGAGCCTGAGGAGAGGGAGCCACAATAGCAGCTCCTCAACTGGTTTACTGCTCTGTCCCCTGTAAGACATACATTTGCCTTATACTGCTTTTGACCCCTTCCTCTTCATTGGTGGACCCACAAACCATCGTGATCTGCAGGGTTGGCTGTGCCATCTGCAGTGTCAGCACTCAAAGGTTCTGATGTGTCCATGGAGGTCTCTCCCGCTTGGCATGGGTGAGAGTCAGCGGGATCTAGAGGAAACTGGTAGTTGGGCCACTGTCGTTAAATTAATTACTCTGGCCTCTGGAGTATCATACAGATAGTTTGTACTGTACGGGAAATTTTTTAGCTACACAGGGCATCAGAGTACTGCTTTAGCTTCCAAATGATTAACCATTTAGCAGTCCCATAATCCCTTCTGTGATGAGACAGCTCTGTTCAAAAGTAATGAAAAAGGGATGTCAGATGACCTTCCCAGTTCTATGGGCCCTTTTCCCTGGCTAACCATAAAATGTTCTCTTTATCTTTTTTTTAAATTCAATATACTTTATTCGTTTTTCAGTTGTACGTGGTAGTTATCAGGCATACAAAATAACACAGATAAATCAGTACATGACATTTTAGCCTTATGGTTACATCAGCTCAATAATATCTAATACTAATCTATACTAATATTATTATGTTTACAACTACAGTTATCTCCCCGCTATCCCTCTTCCCCAACCACTCCACCTTTTATCTTACTGAGTCATCATTATACTCTTTCTGTCTATATACCGGGTCTTCAATTACAATATGGGATTGGGAGCTTGTTGGTAATTGAAAACACTACCATGGGGTCTTCTAGAAGTATGAACATCAAGCTTTTCATTACTTATTTGTATTTCCAAAGTCCTTTATGAAGATTCATTATCTATATCCCTCTCTGTTATTGAGTAATAGAAGTTAGTGTGTATAGCTTGCCCCATTTCTTATCAAAAGTAATGAGGGAATGTCTAAGGCTTGCAATCATCTTCTCTATCCTTAGGTTAAAAGGAGCTTATTTAGCCATTCTGAATAAGAAGTTAGTTAGTAATCTTTCCAGTACTTTAGTACTAGCTTTTTCCCAGAGTGTGGAATTAGAGACATAGCATATCTCCTCTCCAGTAATGCAACTTGGGAATAATTACCCAAAATACATATTTCAGGTTTAAAATGTTGTTCTAGGCCCAGTAGAGGATCAAGTTTGTTTTTGATTATTTGCCATAGTGGTTTGATTGAAGGGCAATCCCAGAGAACGTGTAGAATAGTGCCTTAATTTAATCCACACCTGGTGCACTTTGGGTCTTGCAGTTTGCCCATAGCTGCCAGTTTAGATGGGGTGTAATAGATGTTATGTAATATATAAAATTGCGTTAGATGAATTTTATCATTGGAAGTATAGGAATATATGGCTTGCCATAATCTGTCCCAATAAAATTTTGTATCTGGGAATTGGGATTCCCAATATGGAGACACCCCTCGGATATCTTGGTAGACATCTGGATATAATATTGCAGTTATTTTTGAAACACCGTGTGGGCTCCATGCCAAGGTATTAAGCATATTAAGAAGGTCTGTTTGGTCAATATTCCAGATTTCTATTCCAAATTTACTGATTAATAAGTGTCTTACTTGGTAGCCTTTGAATATTGGGTCAGGAGAATGTTGCAGAGATAGCAACAATTCTGGGGTAGGATTGATTTTACCATGCTCTAATAGATCTAAAACCTGTATTACCATTTCCAGAGATTCTTTTCTAGGTTTCAGACATTTATCCTCTACCATGAAGTTCAGATTTAAGTATAAAGGTTGAGATATATCTTTATTATTATTGTATTTAAGAGCTTTACACAGTTGGGCATGTACTTTCAGTGACATATGGATCTATTCATTCTTTAGGGCAATCAACCCTACTTTAGGGGTAATATAAAAGTAAGCTAGATGGGGATACTCCACTTTGCTTAATTATTTGGTGTTCATTTTGTAACCATAGTGGTATATAATTCTGGTCTGCCATATTGGGATTAGGGGAATACCAACAGAGATATTTCACCATATGACTTGCTAGATAATAATGAAAGAAGTTTGGAAGCCTAAGACCTCTTCTCTGCTTAGGTGCTCCTAACTTAATATATAATCTCCATGGTGGTTTTGCCATCCAAAGAAATTTGGAAATAATTTGTTGAACTCTTTGAAACCATATTCGTGGTAGATAAAAGTTGAACATATTCAGGAGGTAAAATAATCTGGGGAGAACATTCATTTTAATTATATTGATTCTTCCTTGCAGGGAAAGATATATGGGGGTCCATCTATAAAAATCTTGCTGTATAGTTTCCAACAATACATCAAGATTTCATTTTTTCATTTGTGACAGGTTTGGTGTAATTGTAAGGCCTAAATATTTAAGATTGGATGACCAGTTTAGTTGCTGGCCTAACATCTGTGAGCGATAGGTGTGACTATTTAATGGCATTATTGTCAATTTTTCTATATTCAGTTTATAATCAGAGAGAGTCCCATATACTTCTATTGTGGAAATTGCTGCTTGAAGGGAAATTGAGGGATCAGTAATATGTAGCAATATGTCATCGGCATGTACTGATAGACGCAAATCCCATTCTCCTATCTGGGTACCTTTAATTAAAGGGAGTGTTTTGGTGATGTAAAAGTGGTTCAAATGTTCACTTTATCTTGATATTAGAGTTGTTTCAGCAGGATGGGCCTCAGCTGCTCCCAGAACTTTGGCTGGGGCACCAGAGTGTTATGCACCTTCTCAATCTCAAGAGGTGGAAACCTGGGGGCATTGAGAAGAACAGGGATCATTTTCTGGAGAAAAGTGATGTCAGGACCCTCAGTCCCCTCCAGCAGTCCAACTAGGTGCAAGTTGTTGCATCTCACCCTGTTCTCCAAGTCGTCCATTTTGGAGAATAAGTATTGGATGGCCTTATCCTGTTTCTCTGAGATGGACATGTACTTCAATGACATTTCCCTCTAGTGCCAACAGGGGATGCTCAGTTCTCTCCACTCTGGTTCCTAAAGCTTGCAGGTCTTTGTTTGTTCAGCAGTTTGTTTTATCGCAGCAGTGTCAGCAAGGATTCTCTGGGGAAGCTCTGTAATGTGTGTCATCTTGAGACGTGAGGTCGCTGAGGCCGCCAGTGTCACCAGAAAGAAGTGTCATGCATCTGGGTCTTGCATCTCAGATGGTGGCCTCATGGTTGTGCCCTTTCACTTTCCCAGTGAAATCAAATGTGAGACCACAGACATATATGCTATTTGCTTAATGTAGATTGTGAATTTCAGCAAAATACTTATTCCTGCCAATTCAGCAGACCAAGTACAAGTGAACTTTGCACTTTAGAGAGGTGTCATTATTGTTAAATGCTCAGATGAGGCTCAGTTCTCTGGGAATAATCAGCAGCAGAGCAATTAAGCTGCCATACTGACAGTAACTAGCCATGACCCCCATATGTCTTGATCTATTTTACTAAGTTAAAACATTTCAAGCCTTTTATACCAAGCAAAGATAGAATTATGTAAACTTACTGTAAAGATGTTTCAAATATGCTTTGATGGTCATAAACAGATCAGCACTTCTCATCTATACATACTTGCATGTATAAGAACTATCCACAGTTCAGAATTGTGGCCCTACTGCACTAATGTATTATAAAAACAATCAGTCTTCAAAATGTCATCATGTACATTTTCATGCACAATCAAGAAGGTTAAACCTTGGGATAAAACTGACCTTGGGGCAAGAATCAAAAGGAACATACTCCAAAAGTATGGCTTAACAAGGTAGTTATGACTAGAGATTTGAGCACCAAGCTGTGAATCTGGAGATCCAGAAAATCTGGGTTAGAATCTTACCACCTCCACTTGCAGATTGTTTGACCCAGATCCAGTCACTTAACCTCACTGTGCTCCTGAGATGCAACTGAAAATGAGCTTTGACTCAGTGGGCTAGATTTAGGAATATAATCCATACCACTCTAATTAAGGGCTGAACTCCCACTGCCTGACTATCGTAGTATAGAAAACCCCATGCCCTGGTGGTAGCAGGCAGTGGAAGTCTGTTCATGTATTGTGTAATAGCTCATAAATGTATATGAGCATATAGAAAGCTCCCTGTAAAACCCACCAGTCATGGTAGTAGCAGACCCACCTGGACAATAAGTTACCACTTCTTGGAACGGCTGATTCCTGTTCATCCCAGTCCAGTGCCACAGGCATTTCTGTGTCTAGGTACCCTGTCATCTGGGTCTACTGTTCTGCAGCAAGGGTTTTATGTGATAAGGGTGAGTTCCTTATCACGCTGCTCATTAGAGCAATGAAAGAATCACCCGTGACAAAAGGGTGACTTTCCATTAGCAAGATTGCCATAAACAGCGAGGGTCCTCTAAAAATACACAATACTCCTTTTTTTATGTGGTAGGGCTATGACCCCTGCACCTCCCAAAATAAAGATTCTCAACTCCAGGGGGAGAAGCCTTAGGAAAAATAGAAACTCCACCTGGAATCAAAACAATTGCTTGCACCAAGGTCTGAACCTGGCACCACAGACTCCAGGAACAGTAAATCAAGCCACTACACCATATGGCCAGCTCAGCAGGGCTTGGCCAAATAATTTCTCTTATCCTCTGTTTCACGAGTATAACACATATCCCTCAGTGCTATACTTACTATTCATATTCAGAGCTCTTTTCCCCACTTGCTCTACTTTGGAGCGGTATCATTGAGTTGCTCATATTGAGCGGCTCAATAATACTCGCCCATATAGACTGCTACCTGCAGCAAGTTCAGGGTTGTACAGGATCAGTGGATATCTAGGACAAAATATTTTCCAACTCCACTCCCTCCTGCATGTCCCCCAGCTGGCCTATCTTGTATACGGTGCTTAATTGTGAAGCACATGCAAATAAGCCTAGTGGCCCCAGGTTCTGCCTTGGCTGCTGCTGACATGCAGTAGGCAGCTCTTAGCTCCTTGCCATTCCTAGGCACCCCCGTCCTGTATTTTATGGGATTTAGCCACCTGTGAATGGATGAACATGGGACCGAGATGACAAGGTACCCGGACACAATGATACATGTTATAATGGACTAGGGTCCGTGGGAATCAGATGTTCCACGATGTGTTGCCTACTGTCCATGTGGGTCTGATACTATCATGACTGCCAGGTGTGATAGCCATATTCTGCTAAGTGGCCTCTCTGCCCTGATGCATGGACTACATAGCATAGGTGGGTGGTACAGAGAGCTATACTTTCTATATACTCATAAATAGTTATGAGCTGTTTCCCATTTCATGAACAGACTTCTTCTATTATGCACCAGTTGGTTCTCATTGGGATGATTGTATAGATACATAGATGTTGACAGCAGATAAGGGTCCACAGCCCACCTGGTCTGCCCATTTGTGCACATACTTTGCTACTTCAAGCTTCACTAGGGCTGGGTTGTCCCCTTTCCCCAACTACTAGGATCCCTTGATGCCTATCCCATGCATTTTTAAATCCTGTGATCATTTGAGTTCCTCCTACCTCCTCTGGCAGGGTGTTCCACTTGTCCATCACCCTCTCTGTAAAGAAATACTTCCTCACATTCCCTCTAAATCTCACTCCCTCCAGTTTCATCCCATGTCCCCCAATCCAGGAACTCCTTTTTTGATTAAATAGTTTGTTTCCCTGCACCTTGTTCCTCACTGTGAGGTACTTATATGTCTCAATCATGTCCCCCAACTCCCTCCTCTACTCCTGGAAGTACATATTCAAGTCACTCAGCCTGTCCTTATATGTTTTATGATGTAATCCTTGCACCATCTTGGTCACCCTCCTCTGAACTGCCTCCACCCTGTCTATGTCTTTGCATAGGCAAAGCCTCCAGAACTGGACACTGTACTCAAGGTGTGGCTCCACTAATGTCCTGTATAGGGGAATTATGACCTCCCTTTTCCTGCTGGTGATACCCCTGTCTATGCATCCCAGCATCCTGTTTGCTTTACCTGCCACCTTGTTGCACTGACTCCCTAACTTGAGGTCATCAGAGATTATAACCCCCAGGTCCTTTTCCTGCTTTGAGCATTCTATGTCTCCCTACCTCAGCTGATATATTGTTCCAGGGTTTTTGTGCCCCATTTCATTATATTGCATTTTGTTGCTTTAAATCTCAACTGTCACTCCCTTGACCAGTCCTCAAGCTTCTTTAGATCTCTCCTCATTCTACTCACATCCTTTGGTGTGTCCACTCTGTTACAGAGCTTGGTGTCATCAGTGAACAGACAGATTCTCCCTTCTAGGTCTTCTGTAATGCCACTAATAAACATGTTGAAGAGGACTGGTCCCAGCACTGATCCCTGTGGCACCCCACTGGTCACTCTTCCCTCTGCAGAGTGACAGCCATTAACCACTATCCTCTGTGTCTTGCAATCCATCCAGTTTCCCACCCACTGCACCACTATTCGCCCCTACCTACCTGACATTAGTTGTGAGGAAAAATGCCAGAAGGAAAGCAGGAAAGGCTTTCTTTTTGATAGCAAATGATGGTTTATATTTTGACATGTCAAGCCTGGAATAAATGGAAGGTAGTTTTTGATCTCCTGCTGAGTAATGGAGTTGAAATGGTAAGAGCAGTAAGGGTTGAGAATCCAGTGTGTAACAGTGACCATTGACCATGACAGGACTGGACTTGAGGTACAGTACAGTCAACAAAAAGCTAAATAAATAAAAAAGTAGTAAGAGATCCTTCTTCACTGACAATAAGACAAGGACTCTCAAAATTAGGAGAAATTGACTTTGATAAGATGAGAGGGTAGTTGTGGCTAGATTCATTAAATATGCCACTGAGCAAGACTGCAACTGTCAAATAGGAAGATCTGTTGGTGTGGCTTGCCCACTGAAAGAAATGGCTACCTAACTTTTGTGCTTTACCTACCTCAGTAGCAAATCTGATGCAATCCTGATTAACAAAACATATCTTTTACACTCATTTGGCACAATATCTGATGTGTACTAATCACTTCTCCTTCCTTTCTGTAGACATATTCAGACATTTTCACATGATTCTCAGTGATGGCGTTGATGTGGGCAGATACCCCACTTCCAGGTCTGTCTAAAATTGAGGCCATATTCAGACAAATAATGGCACAAATGGAGGCAATGACTACAGATTCTGTGCAAATCCACTATTATGTTACGGACTTAGAAAACCTGCATCAAAGAAAGTAAGAACTTGATCTCCAGTTTGCAGGCCCACATAATACAGCTTTTGTGGACCTGAATTGAAGACATGGAGGACCTAAGCCAGAGAAAAAATCTCCGGTTTGTGGGGCTCCCAGAAAAGGGCTGAATAGTCAGATGTGATCCTTTTCTTACAAGGAGTGCTCATCATTCTCTTCAAAACCTCAGGAAATATGCCTGTGGAGATTGAAAGGGCCCATCGAACGCTATCTGCACTGTGGGTGAAAAAACATGAACCATACTAGTTTGATTCTGACAGTTGACTGATAAGGGGGCAACCCTTCCTCTGTCCCAGGAGAGGGGACAAATGTCCTGACAAGGACATAAAATTCAGATTTTCTAGACTACTGTATCAAGCTCTCCAGGAAAAGAAAGGTATTTGCTGGGTCGAAGGGCTTTACACTCCCTGGAACTGTCCCCACCTCTGTATTACCACGCACAACTCCAGGTGATTGTTAACAAGACCCTGAAAATCTCTGACAACCCAACTGTAGCAAATCCTATATTACATGTGCCTGGCCATCTGCACCTTTGATTATCTCACCAGCACTGTTCTGATGGGATGAGCTAAAGACACCTTAGACCTGAAAGCCATGGAAGAAGCAAAGATGTGATCCTACACAGCAGATCAGCATCAGAGATGCATCGCATCAACCAACACCCAAAAGGAAGACCAGTGGCTGACCACATTCATTCATTTAATTTATTATACTAGTAAATGTTGTGAGCAAATAATTGCCTATTTTCACAAGTGACCAGTTACATTTAACAAACTTTAAAAACTTGCAAACAAATACAATAAGCAAGTATAATAAATTATACATTAAAAACAGTCACAGACCAACCGTAGTTTCAAATGAGTAGTTTATGCTTAAATGATGATATTGCTCCTGGGGGGCACATAACCCTTACAGCCAGGGTTTCCAGTTGTAAGGCATGCCCCCCCTTTACCCAGCACTCCCCACCTTTGTGAATGGTGTGGAGTGTGGGCATTCCCCCAACACACACCCTGCCTGCCCCCGGCATGTAGCTGTCTGTGCGGCTGGGGGTTGGGGCGAGTAAGTGACCTGCGCCACCCATAGTGCATGCAGCATGGGGTCCACAGGATCCCACTCCATGGCATTCAGTAGTATCGATGCCAACATGCCCGTGTTTGTGGCACATTGGCATAGTGTGTAGTACCCAATATCCCCTAAATTCATTTTAGCACATAAAATACATTGATGCATTCTTGCTGGAAGATTTGTAACAAATCAACAAATGGAGATATAGGGAGTCGTAACCTAGGCATCGATCCCTCCCCAGCTGAAGAATAACAAACAATTCCATAATCAATAGCTGAAAACAAGTAACTAACTGCAACAATTTTTCAGGACTCAGATATTAAGGAGTTCCTGATCCTGAAAAACATAACCATTTTTTTATACTTTATTTTTTCATTTTGTCATTCATTTCTCATATAGCAGACAGTCCATTAAATTAAGATATCACCCTTGGGAATAGCATAATCAAGGAACTCTATGCATCTACTATATATTGATACAACATAGGGGAAATTCCCATAAAAATTATAAATTAATATGGCAAAGATACTCAATATGTGCTGAGAAAAGAACCCAAGAGCTACATGGCATAAATTGATGTAATTAAATTGTTCAGCAATTCCAGTCCAGAAATTAGCCATGCCCCTACAAGAAGGGCTAGTGGTGCCATGTTCCTACCTAAATGCAAAAGAGAAACATCTCTATGAAATACAGCAATTTTTGCAGCCTATTAATACACAACATTAAAAGGGAAAACATTGCCTGTCTCACTCCTGGTTCAAAACATGTCAGAGCTTTAGAACAAAGCTAGCAGCCCCCATTAAAAGCCAAAATGATATAAACAGCTCAAATCAGAACAAAATTGAAAATTACAATTAAAGAGAAGACTAAAAAGTCCTGACCCTCTAAATTAATGATTGAGCCAGATTATAATTAATAACAATCACACAGTACGGGGGCATTATACAACAAAATTACCACAAAGTAATAACCACTGTCCATAGGATAGGCTTCAGAATGTTGTCTCATCATCCTCATCATCCATTCCATCGGTTCTTCTATGGGATTCAGCAGTCTTCTGATCTGCCCACTTGCCGGCTTCAATAGGATCTGAGAACAAATATACTTTACTGCTGTGTACAACTCGGATCCTGGCAGGGAAGATGATGGTATGTGGCACTCCCAATCCTCGTAGGGTTTGTCATACTCCCTCAAACTTTTTTCGGCGCTGCCTGGTAGCATAACTAGTGTCCGGAAATATATGTACCTGGTGGTCGTCTTGAAACAGGGGCGCTGCTCTATGGGCACATTTGAGAATTTTATCTCGAGCTGCTACACCTGAGGTCACCAACATTAAGGTTTGAGGCTCCTCCATAGTCTGTGAGTGGCCATGCGGAGTTACTCTATAGACTTTCTTCACCTCCATGACACTTTCTGGAGTTTCTGGTGATAATTTTACAGTTAGCTAGTCTTGGATATTTAAGGTCAGATGATTGCCTTCCAAACCCTCAGGAAGGCCTACGATCCAAACACTTGCCATGCAAGCTTGATTTTTGAGGGCCTCCAGCCTTGCCTTAAGGTGTTGATTTTCCTTGATCATGAGCATAGTCGCCCAGTAGAAGTGTCAACCTGCTTGCGCACATCTCGGATGTTAACTTTGATTCCTTCAACTGCTGATTCTAAAATTACAACCCGACCATTAAAGTCATCCACCTTTTGATTAAGGGTGGACATAGATGCAATAAAGGTCTGAAGTTTATGACTCAGGGTAGTAATAGTCTCTCCTGAATCAGGCTTCTCCTTGGTAGTAGTGGCATCCTCAGCTCTTCCGAGTCCTCCAGTTCCCTTACTTTTTCCTGCTCCACTGGAGAATTTATCTTTCTTAGAATTACCCATCTTAGTGTTTTCTGGGTCGTTCTTTTTGATGGTGAGGTTGAAAATATTGGATAAGGCTTCCCAAAGGAGGATTAAGGTAGATTCCCCTCTAGTTTGTGAGGAGCTGTAGAAATTTGCTGCTCATTGCTCAGGTTCAACAGCACCCCCAGCATACCCAATTTTTGATAAGCGCCTTTAATTAAATTAGTAACATGTGCTTCATACATAAGGGAATACTCTAGAGTAACACTCAAATACCTAAACTTCCTAACAGTCTCAACTACCTCATCATCCCCAGCTACAGTCTGAAAATCAGGACTAATTTTCCTTGTTTGACCTTCTAACAAATTATTTTTTGTATTAAGCAAAAAAAGTGCTGAATAAGTGCCTGGAAGAAATCCAGGATTGGATGTCCTCTAACTGGCTGAGACCAAACCCTGACAAGATAGAGGTGCTGGTGAATGAGCCTGGTCGTGGGTGTGATGTGGGCACCTCAGGGCAGTAGCAAGGATAGTCCTAAGATCTAACCCGTTGAAGGCACCCCCTAGGGTGAAGAATGTGGGTGTTGTTCTTGACAATAGATAGACATTTAATGATCAGGTGTCATCTAATGTCAAAAGTGGTTTTTACTACTTAAGGAACATTGCCTGGATTAAACCACTAATTCTGCCCCAGGATCTGCCATCACTGATGCATGCCTTTGTTACATCCAGGCTGGACTACTGTAATGCTCTATATTTTGGGGTCAGTGGAGGGAACCTCCACCGACTGCAGTTAGTGCATAATGCAGCAGCCAGGTTGCTGGCAGACCTGCCTAGGTCTTGTCATGTGACCTTTGTCCTGTGAGGCCTGCATTGGTTGCTGATCAGGTGGAAGATCACCTTCAAGATGGGCTTGCTCACCTATAAGGCCCTATATGGCTCATTCATGGCTACATGTCAGACCTCCTTGCACCTGCCATCCTGGTACATTCCCTCCACTCCTTCACTGAGGGCCTCTTAGCAGTTATGAGGGCCAGGCTGAAAATCTTGGGTGATCATTCATTCAGGGTGGCCAGCCCAGTCCTCTGGAACTCACTTTCCAGGTCACTGAGGGAGGCTTCATCAGTGGAGGCATTAAGAGGGGTCTGAAGATCAACTTTTTTTAAAAAGCATATAATGGTGATTGTTGCTAATCTTAACATAATTTTGAGTTATTTATTTTATTAAGTTATTAATTTGTATTTTATGCTTTGTACGCTGTTTTACCCTGCTCATCATCTACTTATAAGGCACACAGAGACTCTGTTATTGGGTGCTATATAAATAAAAACTTACTTACTTAAGCACCCTTTCTTGCCTCACAAACTATCATCGTAGTACGTCAAAATCTCCCTTAACCACTCTCATTAGATCCCCAATATCCTTCCCCTGTTTTAAAATAATCATGTCATCAGCATACATATTCATATGAGTTGATGGAAAAGTGTGAGGGAGGTGATTCAAAAATGGGGTAAAGAGCAATGACCCCAGGATGGATCCCTGAGGTACTCCATAAGCAATTCTTTGGTAATCAGGAAGAGTCCTTTTAATCACTATTCTGTGCTCCTTATCTTTCAAATAATTTCTAAATCAGTTAATTACCTCATTAGAAAACTGCAATCATGATAGTCATTTTAATAACAAAGAATTGTCCACTAAGTTGAATGCCTTGATGAGATCCATGAACAAAGCTATCACTAGGGCCCCTGTATCAAGGGCCTGGTGGACATAGTCCATGAATCCCACCAAGGCAGTCTGAGTATTGTGTTTTTGTCTAACCCCATGCTTTTCAGGTGTAAGAAGATTATACTTAGTCAAAAACTCATTAATTTTTCAAAAATAATTTGCTCCAATATTTTTAAGTGTGGGGCTATCAACTATATCAGTCTTTAATTACTGGTGATCATTTTTTATATATGGATAACAGTGATTTTATCCCATGTTACAACTGCCCAGTTGATATTTTGCATTACAACTGGGTGGTTGTAATCTGTGTCAATCAATTTAGCTCACACTAAAGTCAGTGCAAGTTAAGCAAACTGTTCCCAATACTGCCAACATAGTTAACCCAGTGTTATAAAAAATGATGACCAGTAATTAAATAAAACATAAGTGGTTATGTGTAAAACCAGTTGGCCAGTAATTAAATAAAATAATAAGCTGGTAGGTATTTGTAAAACCAGAATTTTACACAAACCCTCAGTGTACGATGCTTTTATAAACCCCTCAAGCTTCGCTTGGGTGTGTGTAAAATTCTGGTTGCACAAACCCATCCATGTATTATTCTATATATAATTACCAGGTTCTGTAATTGATCCATCTTTATTTGAGGATATATAGTAGCCTGCTTCCAGCAAAAAGGATATTTTCCACTACAAAGAGAAAAACTGAACAGCTTAGTTAAAGGTGCTACCATTGCATACCTTCTAACTTCAAAGCCTAAAATATATATTATGTCTATATATATATATATATATATATATGTATATGGGATACATGATGGGCAGGAGTGGAATATGGAAAATATTCTCACTCCTGCAGAGTGAGCTCTGGATATTTCACAGTGCCAAAGGCACAAGTGAAATATACAGTGCTCACAATGCAGGAGTGAGAATATTTTCTATATTCCATGATCTGCCCATCATGTGTGCTATTTATACCATGGAGATGAGACCAATTTCAGTGAGAAATGTATGTTTGTTGTTATGAGGATCATGTCACTTTAAATGATGTTGGTGCTGTGGAAGTGTGTGTGTGTGTGTGTGTATGAACTTTTATGAATGGGTTTTTGTAGTGAGCTATTGTTGGTTGGTGTGTGTGCGTGGGTCTTGATTAGGTGTGCTGTGTTTTGGTAATTGGTTGCTTGATGGAGGTTCTGTTTTGTGACAATGAGGAATATGGTAATGATTTCTTTTGGCAGGTTTGTGTCTTCATGTTTGGCTGTTTAAGATTTATTTAAACATTTCAGGCATCATCTGTTTTATTTAGTAATGTACTAAACTTGGGTTTTGAAATACAGCACAAGAGATTTGGAGATTGTTACATTTAGAAGGAGTGCTGCAGATGACTGTCATTATCTATATTAATTGTGTTAATGTCATTGTAGGGCCTGTTTTAGAACTCAGCAAATTACAGGGGTGTTTGTTAGTGTTTTCAGATACAGGTGAGTGATGTCAGCAGAGTAGGTATAAATAGTATTTATTTTATCTCTGCTGATGTCATCAGGATTTATTTCACTCCAGTGAAAATAACATGGCTTATTTCACTGAAATTGGTCTCACCCCCATGGCATAATCCTACAGCAGGATCAGTGCTCAATTACCTAAGGGACATTCCACCCTTTGGAGCAGTGGGGGATCCAAATCCTACAGCAAGATCAGGTACGGATATCTGCGGCTGCATCAATGCCAGACTGCTGCCTACAGTTTCAAATTTGGCACCTTTTTTGCATGCTTCGCTAACCTGCTTTTTTCAGCAGGAGTTTTTCCATGTCTTTCTATAGTGCTTCAGCTATCTAACAACTGAGGTAGCTTCTGGGCACTTGCAGCCGACATTAATTTAGTCAGGTCTCCCATAGAATTTGGACTGGATTTTAGTCTTGACTCGGGGCAAACAGTGTTTCAGCAGCTGAGCAGTCAGGGCTGGTCCGGTTTCTGTACTGTGCCTGCCACAGATAACTTAATGGCTCCAGTGCTGCCTGTACTGTGTATTTTTCTTGCCCATATCTGAATGTTTTAATTTAGATTGCACATTCCTGGAGTATGTCCTAATTGTAGTGCATGTGATCTGAAACTAAGCTGATTATTTGATTAGTTCATGTTTATGGGATTCCTGCAGCTCAAGTGTACTAATGAATGCCTTTCTCTGTCTGTATTTTCTCATACTAAATTCCTCACCTATTGCCTCCCTAACCTTTGTCTCTCTCTCTCTCTCTCTCTCTCTCCCCTTCCCCTCTCTTTCTCTGACTGGAATCTGATATCCCAGTCTTGGTCCCTTCCCCTGTGCACTATTGTTATTTAAATTCTAAACCCCCACCTACCTAGTATTTATTTCTCTTCACAGTGCTCAGTTACCTAAGGGTCATTCTGGCCTTTGGAGCCGCAGGGGATCCAAATCCTACAGCAGGATCAGGTATGGATATCTGCGGACTGCATCAGTGCCAGACTTCTGCCTACAGTTTCAAATGAGGTGCCTTTTCTGCATGCCTTGCTAACCTGCATTTTTCAGCCAGAGTTTTTCCGTGTGTCTCTCTATAGTGCTTTGGCTATCTAGCGACTGAGGTAGCTTCTGGGCACTTGCATACAACATTAATTTAGTCAGATCTCCCATATAATTTGGATTGGATTTTAGTCTTGACTGGGGGCAAACAGTGTTTCAGCAGCTGAGCAGTTGGAGTTGGTCTGGTTTCTGTACTGTGCCTGCCCCACAGCAGCTACGTGGCTGCTCCCTGCCTGCCCCCAATACCCTCCCACCCTTTGCTGTGTGTAGCTATATAGGTAGCTGTGCCCACATGATCAAGGTGGGCTATGTCTTTTTTTTCTATCAACTTTGTCATCTGCAGATTATATTCCTTCTCCATTAGGTGTCGCCTTCCCCAACACTTTTCAGTTCACCTCCCTATCCACTTTCAGAAGCTAATTCTGTCGTGAATGGTTAATTTCTCATTCGGTGTTACAGCATTATAAGCCCATTATGAGTTTTCTGAACTTGTATTGCCACTCTTAGGTCTGATCTGACACCCCTGTCAATCCTCTGACATGATGACTAGGGGAATCCTAAGCAGCTTTACTTTGATGCTTGCAGTTCTACTCTCCCTCAACTCCCTACCCTTCCTCCTGGGTTCCCCTGCTCCCCTATCAGTGACGTCCTCCTGGGACTTCAAATACTCCAACATGATGGTTGAACGTGCCTCCCATCCTACTCCATCTATGTATCTCAGTCCAAAATCCTTAGGGTCACTACTGAGGCTCATTGTCAACAAAAAATGCTCCTCCCCTGGGACAGTATCCTGTGCCTTTACTCTTGCTATGCTCTGGATCACTACATTATCCCTTGTTCTAGCTGGTGATATTGAACCTAATCCTGGTCTGCAGGTGGATCTTCCACAAATTCTTCCAGGGGTCACACATCTTTTACCATGGGCCTTGGGACTCACATTTGCACACCTTAATATTCGTAGTCTCATTGCCAGTCTCTCCAACCCTGAGGCCTGGGTCCAGGCAAATAATCCAGACATCCTCATGCTATCGGAAACCTGGCTGAAACCTTCCATCTTGGACCATAGCTGTTCACTATCGGGCTATCTCATGCACAGGGCTGATTGCTCATCTGCCAAATGAGGGGGTGGGCTGGCTCTGTACTACAAGGCTCACCTCAATATTGCTCTCCATCCTACCCCCCTTCTCTGTTATGGTGAGGCCATACATGCAGTACTACTTCTTGGTGGATCCAAGAAACTGCACATAGTTGGCACTTATTTACCCCCATAATCCAGCAAGCATGGTCTGGAGGAGCTCATAGACCATATCCCTGCATTGACCAATAAAAATTAGGTTATCTGTCTAGTGACTGTAATCTTGACTGGCTCGGACCATCTTCCTCCTCACTTGCATCCACCGTTAGCAAGGCCAACCTTTCCCAGCTGATCTACTCCCCCACTCGGAAGTCACCAAGCGGATCTAGCTCTATGATTGACTGGATTCTCACTAACCTGAAGGATTGCTACTCCTCTGCTGGGATTATACCTGATTCAATCACTGATCACAGCCCGGTTTTCTGTGTCCGTGGCTCCTCCCCTTCCTCCCATCCCCATAAAGTCCTATCCTTTGCCAACTTCTCCCTATTTGACCCGGTCAAGTTTCTATGTGATCTTAAGCACACTGACTGGTCCCCCCTTTTCACCACCAATGACATCAACCAGGCCACCAACTAGTTTAATTCTACCATCCTTGCCCTACAGTACCGGCACATCCCGTACACTACGTGCAGGGACAAAGAAATGGTAACCAAGTGGCTAAATCGCCCACTCCTGCAACTGCTCAAACAACATGACAAACTTTGGCTAAAATGGAAGTGATCCTCCAATCAGTCTGACTTTGCTGAGTACCAAAACTTGTGAAATACCTGTAAGAAGTCAATCAGGGCTGCCAAGAGCAAATACTACCATGGTCTCCTGCATTCTTCGGCAGCTGACCCCAGCAAATACTGGAGCCAGACTAACGAAATCATGGGTAACACTAAGCCCTTGTCTCCCAAAGACATGTTAATTAATAACTCTATTTGCAACAATGCCTGCACGATTGCCAACGCCTTCAACTCGCTTTTCACAGAGGTTCCCAAAATTTCTCCTTCAGGACCCATGGGTTCCCTTCCCTCTACTACAGCTTCTCCACATTCTCCTCCAGCCCTGGTGCTCTCACCAATCTCTCACCTTGATGGTCTCAGGTTATTACAATCCATTCCCCTCTGTGGCAGCGCTGAACTGGATGGAATTGAACCTAGATTACTTAGACTTAGTGCCTCACTCCTAGCTACACCGGTTACTCGGCTTTTTAATTTGTCCATTAACACCTCCACAGTGCCTTTGGCATGGAAATTTGCCAGGATCATTCCCATCTTCAAGAAAGGAGA
This sequence comes from Neoceratodus forsteri, assembly GCA_016271365.2. Lineage (NCBI taxonomy): Eukaryota > Metazoa > Chordata > Ceratodontiformes > Ceratodontidae > Neoceratodus > Neoceratodus forsteri. The sequence continues at coordinate 175,007,973 of CM028138.1, forward strand.
CCTGAAAATCCTGTCCAATTATTGCCCCATCGCGCTTCTACCTACCCTTTGTAAGACGATGGAAAAACGTATTCATCGCCAGATCTCTGCCCATTTATCAAACTTCAATCTTCAATCTCCAGCTCAACACAGTTTCCGGGCTGAACACAGCACCACAACAGCACTCACCCTGCTCACTAGTAAGGCCAAGATGAACATGGATGCTGGCCTACTTACTGGGGCGGTGTTCATTGACCTCACAAAAGCCTTTGATCTGGTTAATCACCCTCTGCTCATATACAAAATGCAATCTATTGGTGCCTCTGGTCCTACCTTATCTTGGATCAGTAGCTACCTGTCAAACCGTTCCCAATCCGTCTCCTTCAACAAAGTCCTCTCATCTCTGGCTCCCATTTCCTGTGGCGTCCCGCAGGGATCCATTCTTGGACCCTTGCTTTTTTCCATTTTTGTCAATGATTGCCCTTCTGCCTTTGCCAACTGTGACTCCATCATGTATGCTGGTGACTTGGTGCTCTACTCGGCCACTCTCTCTGTAGCTGACCTTAATGCTAACCTCTCATCTGCATTCCAAGTGACTCAATCCTAGCTCCAATCCAGCTCACTGATCTTCAATCTACCTAAGGCACAGGCGATGCTCTTTGGGTTGGCAAGAAAGGTTCATGCCATGACCCCCAAGCTTTGTGTGCACTGCCGTGACGGGTCTGTTATCAAGTCCACTAACTCCCTAAAGTACCTTGGAGTGACACTCGATCCTGCTCTTGATTTCTCTTCTCATTTAAATGAGGTTTGTAGATCTGTCAACATTAAGATTGGTGCTGCTTACCGAGTGCATCACTCCCTAAACCCTGCTGCAAGGATCTCGGTAGCCAGAGGAGTCTTGCTTCCTAGGCTTCTGTATGCCCTCCCTATCTTTTCCAGCTCAAATGCTGGTATTCTCCGTAAGTGGGATACCACCTATAATAACATTTGCAGATTTGCCCTATCGGCCCCTCGACTGACTCACCACTGTCTACTGTACTCCTCCTTCCACTGGCTGTCCCCCCAAAATATGTGCTTATACATTCTGGGCTGCTTCACGGACACCACGTCCCACCACCCTGCACCAACAGCATTGGGGCAATGCTCACCCCGGTGTCTCACTCATGCCATCTGAGATCCTCTAACTCCTCTTCACTCTCTGTCCCGCACTGTTCTACAAAAATGGGAGAGCAAGCTTTTGCTCACTTTGCTCCCAAATTCTGGAACTCCCTACCCCCAGGCTTAAATGCTCTTCCTCTCACTCCTCCTTCAAATCTGAACTTTTCTCCTACCTACTTGCACTTGAGTCTTGTGAATGTACCTAACCCCTACCCTCTTTTACTGCCTTCTATACGTTAGCTTACTGATTGTCACTGTAATAATTGATTGCTTTGTATTGTGTCACTGTTTATAAATGATTTTTTTGTCGTTTCCCATTCCCTCCTGCCTTCCATCCCTGCATGGATGGCTACTGCTAAACGTATGTTTCTGATTTCCCTACTATCCCAGTGAGGATATCCATGGGTTTCTGTATTATCTACTGCTTTGTACCTTTACCTTTGTCCTGTTTTTTGCAAAACTGTATACTGTACTCTCCCGGGTCGTGCTTGAAAATAGGCAGGGTTTTTGCCTAATGCACCTACCTGGTCAACAAAAGCTAATAAATAATACATATATATATATATATATATATATTATATATATATATTATGGTAGTACGATAGTGCTACCATAGTTAGGGTTGAGGAGTCATTTACATGTTAAACGTAAAATTTTGCACCTTAATAACTTTGCAACCATTCAACAGATTTGCCTTAAATTTGGAATTCACAATCAAGAACCAAACACCTTGGTATCTGCCAAGTTTCGTACTAGTCAGATATACAGCTGTGGAGTTATTAAGCATGATCTGCGTGCGTGTTTACGCTTTTTGGGAATTCTACGGTTGCACCTACAGGTCACACGGTTTGCGCGACCAGTCTGAAATCTTCAGAGAATATGCAGCCAGGGACCCTGATGTGCCTTTTGAAGATTTCATGAAAAAATATTAAACGGTTCAAAAGTTATTCAAAAAACAAGTTCCCATTATAAGTCAATGGGAAAAGTTAACAAAAAGTTCGACAGTGTCGCAAATGCAGTTTTTACTTTTCGCAAATGGCCCTTTTACTGTAGCAAATCCACCATTTTGTTTTCAGTAGGTGATCAGAAAAATGCTTTTCATTTAAATTTGGGACCCTCTAGCAACCTAATTATTTTTGTATTCGCCTAGTCAGACCCTGAGGATGCTAGGCATGTCTTTATTTTGGGGTAAAACAGCCCAGAAATAAGTTTTTCAAATTTCTGGAAAAAGTACTTTTATAAAGTACTTTCGCACTTGTGACACTGTCGAATGATTTGAGAAAGCGTTTGCAAATTGCGACAGTACTTTTCTAGGCTGTGGGAAAATGACAGCAATTCTTTGGCACCCCGCTGCAAAAGAACGGTTTAGTGTTTTGGGCTGAAATTTGGAGGGAATGCAGATGACATCTAACAGATGTGCCTTTCAGTGTATTGTTGAAAAAATATTACACAGTGGCAAAGTTACTGCACTACAAAGTTGACACTTTTTCTCATAGGATAACATTACAGCGTCCGATGCATTGCAGCAATCCTTTGGCGCCCTGCTGCAAAATAACGGTTCGGTCTTTTGGGATGTAATTTGGAGAGAAGACAGCCAACATCCCACAGATGTGCCTTTCAGTGGCTTGGTGAAAAAATAATACAGGGAGGCAAAGTTATGGTACTCTGAACTTCTCTTTTTTCCCCATAGGATAACATTACGGCATTCGCCGTCCCTTTCAGGGCCCGTGTCTCGGAAACGGTGTGAGATACAGACTTTTTGTCGGAAAAACTAGCCAGGAAAGTGATAATTCATATGACTTTTAATTTTTTTTTTTCCTATGTCGTATGGTTCCGGATATATAAGCAATCTACTAGTCCAAGTCCTCATTTTCTGTTTTAAGAGTCATTATTTTGCATACATTCTTTGTACTCACTGTCTTTCTATATGCAGCTTTTGAGGAAAACTATTGCGTGCATTTCCATAACTCTTACCCTTAATGCTTCTGCTTCTGGTTCTGTACCTGTTTCACTTACTTTTCCTGTCTACGCCACCTTCTGCGTTACCCTTTGCGTTTTCATTTGCGCTTCTGTTTCTGTAATTTTAGCCATTTGTGTCTACAGTACTGTTTATCTTTGTGTTTCACGTTGTCGAACTATGCACATTACCATTTCTGTTTGTGGGTACTGTGTTACTATGTGACAAGACAATATGCTCCTGTCGCTGGTCCTGTCGCTGTATTACATTCACTATTTCTCAGCACTGTTTATTTTTGTGTTTTGTTTTGTGTCAACATGTGCATTACCATTTGCGTTTGTGGGCACTGTGTTACTATGTGTGAAGAGATCACGTGGCAGGAGCATGGGACTTCTACATTACATTCACTATTTGTCATTATCATTCTCAAAAAGAAGGGAAATTAGAGGCAAAAAACTCAGTTTAATGCATCAGTTAGGGTTGTTCCACAGCGACAAAAGTGAGGAAATTCAGTGTTAGGGTTGGAAACCCCCCTTGGACCCCCCAGCCCACCCCAACCGGCATTGGGGTGCGCATTGGGGTCTTCAGTCCTAACTCTTAAACATAGCTCCAAGAGAATTAGGGTGGGGGGTTCTGGTCATGGCATCTATGAAACAAACCAGTGAGTAGAGGTGATGGGATCTGGGAGACAGCCAATGCAGGGCAGAGTAGAGAAGGCAATGGTGAGTGAGGTACGGGGAAGATAAGGCAAACCTACAAATGTTGCTGTAAGTGGTGTCCCACTTTCAGAGATTACCAGCAGTAGCATGGGAAAGAATAGGAAGAACATAAAGAAGCCTCAGGAGCAGGACACCTCTAGCCACAGAGATCCTGGCTGCAAGGGTTAAGGAGTGGCACACACGGTAGGCAGCCCAATCCTCATGTTAATGGATCTGTATACCTCATTTATGTGAGAGGAGAAATCAAGTGCAGGATCCAGCATCACTCCAAGGTACTTGAAGGAGCCCGTGATCAGAACAGCTGATCTATCATGACACAGCACATGAAGCTTGGGGGACAAGGCCTGGACTTTCCTAGAAGACTCGAAAGAGCATGGCCTGAATTTTAGGGAGGTTGACGATTAGGGAGTTAAGAGAAATCCAGGTCTGAAGCTGTTGGAGTGCCGATGACAGTTGATCATTAAGTTCAAGTGATGGAACGAGAGGCAGTATGTAGCATTAAGTCATCAACATACATGATGGAGCTACAGTGGGGTATGGAAGTAGGAATATAATTAATGAGATAGAGAAGAGTAGGGGCCCAAGAATGGACCCTTGCGGGATGCCACTGGAGACAGGGGCAAGAGAAGAAAGAACCTTGCAGGAGGAGATGGATTGGGAATGGTTTTCAAGGTAGCTCTTGAACCAGGCTTCAGTAGATTCGAAGGTGCCGAGAGAATGCAGCTTATCTAAGAGCAGGGGGTGACTAACCAAGTAGAAAGCTTTGATTAGGTCTATGAACACTGAACCAGTAAGTAGGCCTTTATCCATGTTGGACTTAACCTCACTGGTAAATAGGGTGCAAGCAGTGGTGGTGGTGCTATGTCCAGCCCTGAACCTATGTTGAACAGGGGACTGAAGGTTGAAATGAAGAGATCTGGTGGTGGTTAAGTTTCTCCAGTAACTTGCTGAGAGTAGGAGATACTGTAATGGGACGATAGTTAGATAGGATTCTGGGGTCCCCTTTCTTGAACACCGGAATAGTCCTGGTGGATTTCCAGGCCAAGGGCACTATGGAGGTGCTGGTAGATAGGCTAAAAAGCAGAGTAAAAGGAATGGCTAAAAGAAGGGCATCAAGTCTGAGGATACTGGGTTCCAGTCCATCCGGACCGGCACTGCCATGAAAGGAAATGGTTCTTAGTAACCTAAGTACCTCCTGATGCATGACAAGGGAGAGCACCAAGATAGAAGATGCCCCAAGAGGAGCTGGAGAGTTGGGGAAGGGGTCACAAGATGCAGGAGGGGAGATATGGGGAACCATGGTAAAGAGGGTGTTAAAGGCAGTGGCAATAATGCAAGGGTTATTGCAAAGGATATAATTGATTAGCATATCATTCAGTGCCTGCGGCTTGTTATTCCCCAGGATCTCATTAATCTGGGTCCAGTATTTCTTCGGGTTAGAGGCAGAGGAATTCAGGAGTTCACGGTAGTAGGCACTTTTGACTGCATGAACCTCCTTCTTGCAGGTATTGAGCAAGGCATGATACTCCTGAAAATCAGAAGTCCAGAGTGTGTGGGTTCCCTTCCTTGATGCAACAATATGCAAAATTTGGGGGCAGGTGGGCAAAGTCACAAAGTCAAAAAGTAGAAAGAAGCCAGCCACTCCATGAAAATTTTGAATTTTCTTAGCTTTATTTTTCTTTTTTCCTTTTTACAAATAGATCCAGATATGGCTTCTTCAGGGTGGGGATCTAATATTGAACACCAAGAATGAAACCGTGTGGCAGATGCTGCCATTGTAACAACACATCTAAAAAAAATCAGAATTCCTACATCCAAATGGGAACCAGAAATATCATATCAAAACCAACATTACATGTGACACAGATCATGTTGTTTACATTCTGACCTGCCCTGTTCGAAACACTATGTAGGAGTGACAACGAGACCACTGAAGTTTAGGATTACTGAACAATACAGTAACATTAGATTACAGAATGAAGCTTCCCCAGTAGCAGTTCATCTCACAGAGGCAGGACATAACCCCTCATCTCTCAAATTTTGGGGCATCGAACACGTTGACTAACTGCATAGGGGTGGAAATTGGACACTGGCATTGGAGCACAGAGAGATGTATTGGATATACACTCTCAACACCACCAGTGACAGATAAGGATTAAATGAAGATGAGAATTGGAGTGCCAGTTGGTAACTTCAGCACAGAAAGCACTATCCCCAACACTGATCCCCCCCCCGGGCTCTCCATGCCTTTCTTGCCCTTACTTTAGTTGTACACTATACATATGTCTGACATATCAAGTAGTAACAAATGAACTCATTCCCCTGGATGTTCTGTTGTTTCTCTAGATGACCTCCTGAGCACCTGTGACCTCCGAGTTCATTTTTTAATTTTTATTTTATTTTTGTCAAAAAAGTATCTAGTAATAACCCTTAAGAATATTAACTTGCTATGACACAGAACATAGAAATGTGCATCTTCACATTGTTAGTCTTAACCCATTTTTCTTTCTTTGTGACCTTGCCCAGTGACAGTCCTGGTCTCCCACATAACTGAATGGTAGAGATGACACTGAACTCAGCATAAAAAAGTGTGATGTACACTTAGAACTCAGAAACAAATTACCAAGTTTCATCTAACCTTGATGTGTGTATAGATGCCAATGTTATTACAAAAGCACCAGGTCTTGTAATACAAACCCTGGCATAATACAGTGTAGTTTAAAAGCAGTGAATGACTAATTAGTCAGTACTTAAAACTGAGTTAAATATTATCTGTATAAAACATATGGTAGGGACTTAATCAGGTACTGCCACCCTGCACGGTCCACGCATTCATCAAATACACTGATGCAGCCATGGGGTGGAAAGCACCCACTGAACCTTTGGGCTAGATGAGGTGTGTACTGTTGCCTAGCAGCGGTACTCTGACCAGGTGAGTGCTGAAATTCCGTGGTACTTCCTGGTCTGAGAATCTCCACCCCTTGGCCCCTCCTAATATAAAATTGATGCAAGACCCACACACAGTGCAGTTCTTGCTCTCTGAAGCAATTGCAGACAGAACTCCCTGGAGATAGGCCACACCATCAGCTATTTGTTACTTTCTTATGATGAAACTCTGTAACCAGCAATTTTAAAACTTAGTATTGTCTTCCATACAGCTTTCCAGACTTGGGGCATAACACTGAACACTGCAACACAAATGTGATGCAGTTAGTGAAAAATATGTAAGTGTTTGTTCTTTTCGCACTCAGTATGTCATTTCTAACTGTTTAAACTGTGGCTACACATTGTGATGTAACAAACTTTACTATGCAATCTGAAAACTAAAAGCTTTTGTATTTTATCACTAGTGTAGAAAACTTTTCTCATGATAAAGCGCTGAAATCACAAGTTGCTTAAACTAAGTGCTAAGTGAGTAAACACCAGCTAACATTGTATGATAGCATTAGCATATAACACAAAAAGAAACTAATGCTTGGTTGTATCCACTTGTTTCAGCTCTTTAGTAGAAACAAATTACACCTACTTTAAAAGAAGAAAATAAGACTAGCCCAGATGTAAGCCCTTTAAGCAAAGTGTGAAGTGAGTAAACTCCAGCCAGTATTATCTGATATTAAAGTGTATGAAACATAAGGAAACTAACATGGTGCTATATCCACATGTTGCAGCACTAAAGTAGGAGAGGTTGTACCTATTTTAAAAGGAGAAAATAAGATGATTAACTCTCTAACAGGTCAAAATTCCTTACTACCTAATTAAGCATACTGGGCTACCTAAGAAATAGCTAATTGACAGAAAGGTCACACCAGTAATCTCTCTTTGACTACATAGATGGTAATCCAGCATTGCAAAGCAGCTAGAATTTATCAGAAGAGTAACACAGTATTGTGGTTTTAGATAGATGTATGTAAAACAACTTTGTGTATGAAGAAAGACTATATATATATATATTTATACAATGGGGTGAGCATGTAACATTGACAGTAAAAACACGTATTCTCACTGCAGTGGAATAACTCTGTGATGACGTCGACACTGTGGGTTTATTTCCTGATGAACCCACAGTGTCTACATCACCAGCAAATATACTCATAATGGTGATGTCACCAGAGTGAGACTATGTACACTGCAGCCTGCATTTAACAGCTTCACATTTTCTCTTTCTCACTGAATCCTGCAGCTAGCTCAATTAGCATTGTAAAGGACAATCACCTGTGTCCCATAGCTATTCTGACAATCCTAGCACACTGCTGTGCTGCTCTAATCTTCAAACCAGCCTCCTTCATAAACCAGTTTCTCTTTCTGAGTGCTGACTGCAACAGTTTGTCTGTCTCGGTGAAGAGTGCAACTTACTGAATAAACAGTCTGTTTCTCACTCCTAGCTGCAGGTAACACAATTATCATTGCAAATCACATGCACCTGTTTCTCATAGTGTCTTACAGTTTCAGCCCATTCAGAAACACTTACACACACTCAGACCGCACACAAACAGTGCTGTCAGTATAGCCTAGAGTTTAGAGTAACAAGCAATGAACAAACTTTCTACATCCAGCAGCCCAGACCAGTGTTTGATTCTCACAACTTCCATTTCAATACTGTGTAAATCTGAACAAATCACTTAACTGCCCAGTGCTCCCAGACCCCCCCTAAAAACTTACCCAATTACCAAAATAAAGTAAACATCGAGAGAACACAGAAAAAAATGTTCCTAAAGGGTACTAGCCCTATTGTATAAATCGCACACTTGATATGCAACTTGTGGAGTATGGCAAACATTTGCACTTGTGCAGAGTGAACTGCAATAATATCATTCATGCCTTCGGCACTCATGATATTATCACAGTTCACTCTGCACTCATGCAAATATTTTCCATATTCCACAGTCACCCATCATGTATCCCATATATATATATATATATACATACATACATGAACTAGAATGACAAAACCTGAATTGTCCCACAGAGTGTAATGATGTAATTAAACTGTACCACGTTTAGCTTAACAAACATCTCATATAAAGCTTTATTTGATTAACATGATATCATTTTAACACTGACTAGAAGTATTTATGAAGGAAGTAATAGAAAGTAAATAAACTGAAACTAAAAAGTGTCAAGAATAAGATGCAAAGATGTGTATGAACTAAATACGTATCTGAATGTCAAGTATGTCTCAGGATGTTATTTAGCATTGCATATCGGTCAAGGCATCATGTTGTCCATGAACAATATTGCATAAAGTCAGAAGAGAATCACTGTATTAAGAGTATGAAACAGTATTTACAATGTGATAGATGACACCCACCACTTGGTGGTATGAACAAAAATTAAAGAATGCTTAAAATTTAGTTAGAGGTAAAATAATGAATTTAATATGAAAAATGATTATAGAAATACTTTATAATTATGTTCAATATTAGATCACCACCCCGAAGAAGCCATATCTGGTGAAACATTGGTGTATGAGGATCTATTTGTAATAAAGAAAAAATAAAAATAAACCTAAGAAAATTCAAAACTTTCATGGAGTGGCTGGCTTCTTTCTACTTTTTAACTCCTGAAAATCAGCCTGAAGAGAGGAGGATTTACATTTAGACCAGAACTTGCCATGATGCTTAAGCTGTTGCAGGACAGGCCGCTTCAGCCACTTAGTCACTTTCCCACTGACCCTACAAGTCAAGAATGGAATGTGCATGTTCTGCAAGGCAAGTAAAGTTTTGTTAAAATAATTAGTGGCCAGGTTGATGTCGGTGGTAGTAAAGAGGGGAGACCAGTCAACATGTTTTAGGTCATTAAGGAATGTCATCTGGTCAAATTTGGAAAAGTTGGCAAAGGATAACACTTTGGGAGGATATGAGAGAGTGGATGTCCCCCTCACACAGTAGGCTGGGCAGTGATCACTAATAAAGTCAGGTAAAACCCCAGCAGGGGAGTAACAGTCCTTTTGGTTGGTGAGGATCCAGTTAATCAGAGTACGGCTGGACCCGCTGTGTGAGATCCTAGGAGGAGACGAGATGAGTTGAAAGAGGTTAGCCTTGCTGATAGTAGAGGCAAGAAGAGAGGAGTTAGGACTGAGCCAGTTGAAGTTAAAATTTCCCAGACAGATCACCTCACTTTTCTTGGATTCAGCAGGAATTAGGTCTGTAAGCTCTTCAAGACCAAGTTTGCTTTTGCGAGGTGGAATATATTCTCCAAAGATGTGCAGTTTTTTGGCACCACCAAGTAGGAGAGAGTGTAATACCTCACCATTATTTAGAGGAGGTGTAGGCAGAAGAGAAATGTTCAGGTGAGACTTATAGTACAATGCCAAACCATCCCCCCCCCTTTTGGAGGAAGGTCGGTCTGCCCGGTACATGTTATAGCCTGGTATAGTACAACTAACTTCAGAGACAGTAGATTTCAACCAGATTTCAGAAAGGACAATTTAATCAGGCTTATTGACCTGAACCCAAGCTTCAAGCTCTGGGAGATTGGATATAAGACTTCAGATATTGAGATGGGCAAAGGTCAGGCCCAGGGCCCTGGGCAGGAGATGTCCAGAGTAGGAATTAGTTAGGTTAGGATTGAGCATCAGGCCAGGGTTTGATTCAGTGTCCCTAACTAGGATAAGGGATAGCATGATAACCCATAATGTAGCAAGCCCAATGGAACAAGATAGGTGCATAGGAGAGTTAAGTTTCCTGTATGCAAAGAACATAAGGAGTGACCCTATGTGTTTGTAGCTAAGGTACACCGGAGGAGTTGGCATGGAGGAACTGTCAGCAAGCTTGTTGGAGTAGGTGAAATTGGTAAGGGCCCTCTCAGACCTGTTTGTGGGAGTCCCTGTAACTAGGGAGAGGGAGTATAGGGCAAGTAGGGCAAAGAATGCACAGGGCAGATAGCACAAAGTCACTCCAGACATCCTAGTAGGGAGACAGAGCAAGGGTTGGCAAGAATAAATAGTAATGTGAGCAAAGGAAAAGGTACAATCCAAGTAAGTGAGCTAAAGGACAGGGGGAAGGGAGGGTTAAGATGGAAATATACAACCAGGGGGTATTAGGAATCAGGATGAGCAATCAGTGACCTCAAGAATGTGGGATCCAAAGAGAGAGAAAAAGAAAAAACAAATAAGAAATACCCAGGAGGAGAAGAGTCACAGCCAGAGACTGGGATCAGCGAATCAACAGAGAGTGTGCTGGGCAACTCAATAAGGTGGAGACATCTAGTGGAGGAATAGAATAATCTGCAGATGAGAAAGTGAGCAGATAGAAAAAAAGGTTTTCAGAACCATCTCCAGACACGTGATAGTTGAGACCTATATAAAGAAAGCCAGCTACAGGTGGAAGGGTTTTGGGGGGCTGGGGGGAGCAGCCACGTACTGGCTGTGGGGAATCCCTAAGTCCTGCCTACACAGCAGAATCAGCCAACTGTGCTGGCAAGTGCTACACAGTGAACTGATAAACTGATGTTCACTGCCGCAAGCCCCTGGTGCACTGATGTGCAGGATGGCGACTGGTGTGGGTCTGCCCTGAGTTTGCTGCAGCAGCAGTTTAATTTTCTTAATGTTTTTAGTGTTATTTTTGTTTTAAATTAATTTTTATTTTGTATCTACTGCTTTTTGTTTTTGATTTCCTGATTTTGGATCTGGGCATACCTGCACTACTGCTACTGTGGGCTGTTTGTTTAAGCCCTGCTTTTCTCCCTGAAGGCAGTTATGTGACGGCGTGAATTACAAGCTGTATGACTGTGACTCTGTGACTGTGATTCTGTAGATTTACCAAGAGTCTGTGAACTTACCAGGACATTCGGAGACTGCTCTGGGAGCTTCTCGAGTTTGTGTTGGAGAAGAATTCTCTGGGACTGTCTGGGTGCTCTGGAGTCCTGTGTTTTGGATGTGTTCTTCCCCCCCTGGTGGTGCCCCAATCCAGAAGGAGGTGGCGAGCTGGCCTGAGATGGGCATCTGTTTTAACTATCTGCAGACTGTCAGGCAACAAAGAACTGTGCTGGGCCAAGACTCATTGTGCAGCAGGGAGGAGCGCTCTATCTTCACTCCCAGTGGGTGAGGGGATTTGTCGGAAGCTCATCGGAGGGTGAAGCCTTTTTTCACCCTGGGGGTCTTGCAGTTTTGGGCAGGTCATTGGGCCACTCCAGGTCAGGGGCCCTGACCCTGGGTAGTGGTGGATTTGGGCGGCTCCAAGCTGGTGCAGGCTTCAGGGGTCCTTTTCGGCTTTGCCTGCTGATTTCTTTGGGAGACAGCACATTTTCATGGATTTTTGGTGCAATGGGACTAGAAGACATCTGCTGACTTTCAGAGGGGACTGGTGTGTGGCCTGAATGCTCTCTGGTGGATTCAGATTGTCACTAGGGCCAATCTCATTTCTGGGGTACAGCTGAATTTGCTTATTGCCTGGACTGTGTGGCATGTTATTTCAGACTCTGGATTTCATCTGATTATCTGGACCAGGGAAAAGAGATAAGTACTCTGGTGACTTAATGGGCTTAATTTCAAGTGGTGAGGTTGTGAAAGGACCTCTGATCTGCATATTTCACTTTTAGCCTCTATGTACTGTTGTGAGAGAACAGTGCTTGGACTTTAAATGGTGGTGGTGGGGTTGAGAGACCCATCATTAAAACTTTTTTATATTGATTTATTTGTTGATATTTATTTGTTATTGTATTCATATTGTAATTATATTTGGAAAGTGTTAGATGTGGTTGGGTGGGGGATTGTTTCATCTATTGTTATTAGTTTGTTAAACTGGTTAAATTGTTTGTCTGTTTTGTATTTTTATTATGTGTTGGCAAGGGTCCCTCCTCATCAGGCGCTACTCTCCTGTTGAGCTCCATGGCCTCTGTCCCTTTGATTGTCCTCATTTGCCAGTTGAAGTCTATACTCCATGCCATGCATTGGGGATTGTTTGGAGAAGGTAGAGGGGCAGGGGCTGTGGACCTCTCGGGAGAATGGAACCAAGTGGCTGGATTAGAGTAGTGGGGACTAGCAGATGCCCTGGGGTGAAATGGGTTCCCGATAGGGGTTTGCCCTGCCTGGTTCTCATCCCCTACATTTCCACTTTGTGTTGGTAGTTGACTTGGTCGACTTCAGGGTCTCATCCAACTCAGGTGGTGTTATGCAATGCCAGATCTATTAAAAACAGGATGGCAGAAATGGCTGCTCTTGTTGGATCATCAGACCTGACTTGCATCACCGAGACCTGGTTGGATGAAAATTCTGGCCCAATTCTGGAGTCAGTAATTCCGGCCGGATTTTCGGTAAAACACCTCCCAAGGTTGGATCGTAGGGGCGGGGGAGTGGCCATTGGTTTTAGATTGGAATTGAGCCTTGTGGAGGTGCCAGTGGGGGAGACTCAGTCCTTTGAATGTATCATGGGCACAGGTGTGGGGTGCAGGATTCTTCTCGTGTACCATCCACCCTGGGGTGAGAAGCAATTCCTGCAGGAAGTCACGGGCTTCATCGTCGACATGGTGTTGGAGTCCCCCAAATGGATGGTGCTGGGGGACTTCAATGCCTGTGTCGACAATGAATTCTCGCAGTTTGGCCAAGACTTCCTCCAGCTGATGAATTTGATGGCCTTCTCACAGGTGATTACCTCTGCGACCCATAGTCACGGTCATTCCTTGGACCTAGTCTTTCTTCTGGGTATGGAGACCTCTGATTTGGTGGTGGAGCCAGTCAGTTGGTCAGAACATCACAGCATAAGATTCAATTTCCAGGCCCTCCCCCCACGTATAGGCCTACCCCTACGGAGATTGTCCAGTAAAGCACTTTAAGGGGCATCACCAGCAGGAAAGGGGAAGTAATAATTCCACTATACAAGACACTAGTGAGGCCCCACCTGGAGTACAGTGTACAGTTCTGGAGACCATACCTACGTAAGGACATAGACAGGGTAGAGAAGGTTCAGAGGAGGGCAACAAAGATGGTGCATGGATTGCATCACAAGTCCTATGAAGACAGATTGAAGGAACTGAACATGTACTCCTGGAGGAGAGGAGAGAGAGAGGATATGAGGAGACATACAAGTATCTTACAGGAGGAACAGGGTGCAGGAAAACACTATTTTTAAGTGAAAAAGATGTTCCAGGACTAGAGGGCATGGGATGAAGTTGTAGGGAGGACGATTCAGAGGAAACATGAGAAAGAATTTCTTCACAGAACGGGTGGTTGACAAGTGGAACACCCTGCCAGAGGAAGTGGTGGGGGCTGAAACAATCACGTGATTTAAGAATGCATGGGATAGACATAAAGGAATTCTAGAGGTCACGGGTAAGGGGCAACAGACTTCTAGGAAAACAAACTGAACTTACAAGCTCAAATGGGCAGACTGGATGGGCCATAGGCCCTCATCTGCTGACACTGTCTATGTATCTATGTATCCCTGCTGGCCTGCTGGTGGTGCTGGACTTATTGGGGCTGCCAAGGAATAGCGGTGACCCAGATGCCCTATTCTGGGGTTATAATGATGCTGTGACTGGGGCTCTGGATTGTCTCACTCCTGTCTGCATTCATCCGCTTACTCAGTGCCCCTCTGTCCTCTTGGTTTGATGGGACCTTGAGGGAGCTGAGGAAAGTGGGATGATAGCTAGAGTGTTGCTGGTGAAAATCGGGCCTGGATGACTACAGACTTAGATTGTTAGCCCATTATAAGGACTATCAATTGGTTGTCTCCCATAAGAAGGCAGAGTTCCTGTCCAGGGAGATTTCTGCTGCACAAAATTGACAGGCTCAGCTCTTATGAACTGTAGACAGACTGTGCAATCCAGTTTGTCTGCAGTCCCAGACAGCATTGTTGCAAGGGAAGTATGACGAGTTTGCTCACTTTTTTGCCAATAAGGTTGCCGACATCAGGTCTGAGATTTACACGGAATGCCCCAACGATACAGACGGTGATCAGTGGGAGGTGGCAGCCCCTTGGTCTGTCTGGTCTGACTCCGGCTGGCTGGCTGGCGATCGGAAATGTTGTGAAGATGACCCAGTCTTTGCAGCTGACCTACTGTGGTTTGGACCTTGGCCCCATGCACCTCCTTGTGGGGTGTGTTGAGACTATTGCTCGATCCTTGCTGAGATAGTCTGGTGTTTGTTAGACTCGGGTCTTTCTGGACACCCTGAAGGAGGTGGTAATGGTACCCCTTCTTAAGAAACCATCTCTCAATCCAGACTGTCTTGCTAACTACAGATCCATCTCTAACCTTCCTTTTGTGGGTAAGGTTATTGAGAAGGTGGTCGCGCTGCAGCTGAAGGATCATTTGACCATCCATGACATCTACGATCCTCTCCAGTCCAGTTTTCAGAAATGTCATAGCACTGAGACAGCCCTTGTTCAGGTTCTCAATGATCTCCTAACAGCAAAAGATTGGAAGAGCCATTCCATCTTGGTTCTTCTTGATCTCTCAGTGGCATTTGACACTGTGGACTATAGGGTGTTGTTTGGGTGCCTGCGGTCAATCTGTGGACTGTCTGGTGCAGTCCTCAGATGGTTCCATTCTTTCCTCATTGGCAGGTTTTAGAGAGTTGTCTGTGGGGTTTACTCCTCTGACAAGGTCTCCTTGTCATATGGGGTTCCACAGGGCTCTGTACTGTCCTCCATGTTGTTTGCAGTGTATATGGTGTTGTTGGGATACATTGTAAGGCGGTATGCAGATGATACTCAGCTCTACCTGTCCTTTGTGTCTGATTGGGGGAGCTGTTCCGAGTTTTAATGACTGCCTTTTCAAGATTGGGGACTGGATGAGTGCCAGTTGGCTGAGGCCGAATCTGGACAAGACTGAGGTTTTGGTGGTGGACCCGGGCCATCCGGTAGAGGGTCTTTCAGAGGGGTGAGCCTCGGGACTTTGGCTTGGTGGTTGCCAGCTGATGACCTCTGAATGGGTGTGAGATCTGGGTGTGATTCTTGATGATGGACTGATGCTTAAACATCAGGTGCCATCTGTTGTCAAGACTGTCTTTTACCATCTAAGGAATGTAGCCCAGATCAAGCACCTAGTTCCGTCCGATGACCAACTGGTTTTGATTCATGATTTATAACCTCATGCCTTGATAACTATAATGCCCTGTACCTAGAGCTACCAGGGGTTGATATCTGCCACTTGCAGCTGGTGCAGAACGCAGCAGCTAGGCTGTTGACTGGGCTACCTCATAGCTGTCGTATCACGCTGGTGCCGCGCAATCTGTACTGGCTGCCTATTCAGTGGCAGATCACATTTAAGGTCAGTTTATTGACCTAGAAGGCCCTACACGGACGGGGACTGAGTTATCTGCAAGATCTTCTTCCTCTCTATTGCCCCTCCTGGATGTTTCACTCCACTGATGAGAGATTGCTAGAGATTCCCAGGGTTCATCTAAAGTCATCTGGGACCTGTGCATTTGAATTTGTGGCCCCATCCCTGTGGAATTCTCTTCCTCATTGAATTTGACAGTGCCTGACAGTGGAGAGCTTTAAATCTGCATTAAAAACTCATTCATTTACCTTGGCATTCCCTGATTTTATTTGAAAATGAGCATTGTCTCAGAGGATAGAAGCTATAAGTTATACCTAGTTCAGTGCAAGAAGTGCACAAATGAATGCTATATTGGGGAAACTAGGCAACCACTAAAAAACAGGAAAAAGCAGTTAACCTATGCCAAATCGATAACAGTATTATTGAGGTCTGTCAAAGCGAGATCCCTGATGCTGACAGATGAATTTCACTATTGAACATCGGTGTGTTTTATGGGGTGGCTGTACCCCATCCCCATGCAGGGGACTGGGGCCCCACACTCCTTATAAGGATTTCTAACTCCAAAGTCGGAGTTATCTCGGGGTGAAAGTCAGTGAAAGGCGATTCACTCTACTAGTTCCCCCACAGCGACAATCTTAAAACCTGTCAAGATTGTCGCTCTGCGGGATTTTGCCATGTGGGTTTCGCCATGCAGTTGGCATACTGATGAATCACCACCGACACACAATAATAAACCAGGTTAGCAGCACGCCAGTAGAAAACCATTTTTCAAACAGATCACTCTCTTGGATTTATCTGTCTTGATACTAAGAGGCAACTTCAAAAACACACAGGACACAAGGACATGGGAATTGAAATATATTAAACAATTTAAATGTAATATTTGTGGACTGACACACTATGGTAAACTTTAATTCTGTTATTATTTTTTTTTCTGAGTTCCTGGCTGCTCTGTTTTTATTACCGGGCCCAGATATTCAAAAGCGTTGCACCATGCACAATAGGGTTGCTCCAGCGCAAGTCCGAAAATGCGCCATTCTGCAATA
Source organism: Neoceratodus forsteri (assembly GCA_016271365.2). Lineage (NCBI taxonomy): Eukaryota > Metazoa > Chordata > Ceratodontiformes > Ceratodontidae > Neoceratodus > Neoceratodus forsteri. The sequence continues at coordinate 175,025,051 of CM028138.1, forward strand.
TTCAGCGGGAGGCAGATGTACCCCCCCAAATCACTCTGAGCAAGAGTGCAATGATAATGCATGTATGCACAACTGAAGGGGGAGGAACCATGCATAAATGGCGCAGTGCGATATTCAACAACATGCACCATGTGCAATAGGGGAGCAAGTGGAAGTTGCGCGATAGTGGAAATGAGCCAAAATAAAAAGGAACAAGGGAGAGGCACAAGAACACCACAGGGAAGGCACATGAGGATGAACTCTAGCCACACAAAGACGGCAGGAGGGACACACAGGGCAGGACAGGGAAAGGGCACCCAGAACACACAGGCACAGGGAAGGTGTGGGGAGCCACAGCCAGTGCAGAAGGGGGAAGTGCCACACAGTACTGAGGCCACCACAGGAAGGTGTTCCCGGTGCAGGGGAAGTAGCAGCCAGGACAGCGGGGGGAACACAGAAACAGCTGCCGGGGAAACATGCCAGGATATGACCACTGCCACCATCCAGATGGAGACAGTAATGAGGGGGTGAAAAGGCAGGCAGCAGGGGGGCATGGCCATGGAAGGGCCCGTCGGCAGTATGCCCCCAACAGGCAGTACCAAGCCCGCACCAGCTTCAAGCTGTACAACGATACTGAGATCGTGGGCCGGTACCACCTGAATCGGGCTATTCTGAGGTGGCTCTGTGAGCTGTGCAGTGATGTGATGCAGGCACCCACACGACGGAGCCATGCTCTGTCAGTGGAGACTAAGGTGACAGCTTGCATGTGCATGCTCAAGACGGGTACCTTCCAGAGACCAACAGGGGACACCACAGGCATAACCCAGTTGGCCGCGTCATGCCACCTCACCCAATTCCTCAGCGCACTGCTGCCACATGCTGTGGAGTACATCCATTTCCCCAGCACACCGGCGGAGTGCAAAGCAAACATACAGGAGTTCCACAGGGTAGTATGTATGCCTGGCATGCTAGGGGCAATAGACTGCACCCATGTGGCCATCTGCACACCACCTGGCCCCGAGGGGGCCACATATATCAATCAGAAGGGCTATGCTAGCATCAACTGCCAGGTGGTGTGAGATGACAGTGGGTGCATAATCAATGTCTGTGCCACGGAGCCTGGGGGAGCACATGATGCCTTCATCTGGCACCAGTCAGCACTGTGCCACAGGTTCGAGAGTGGGGACATCCCCACTGCCACTTAGTGGGTGAGTATGCAAACCACACGGACAAACATAGAGCTTGGGAGGGGCATGGTCAGAGGTGACATGGGTAGTGCCCTACATGGCCCAAGGCAGGGCAATGCTGATCACCAAACTAACCTCCACCCTCTACACACAGGTGACAGTGGATACCCACTCCGTCCCTGGCTGCTCACACCATACCAGTGGCCCGCGACCCATCACAGCAACGCTACAATGAGGCACATGCCACCACATGCAATGTCATCGAGCAGGTGTTTGGGATGCTGAAGGCATGTTTCCGTTGCCTGGACACCTCCGGTGGTGCCCTACAGTATAGCCCCTCAAAGGCCTGTGGGCTATTCCTGGCCTGTTGCATCCTGCACAATATGGCCAATGACTGTGGGATAGCCATACAGATCAAAGAGGGGGACAGCGATGGGGACGATGAGGACACCGGTGACGATGGTGATGGGCAGCCTCCCTTGGGCGACGGGACCCCCGGCTGCTCTGGCTGGCACAGCTGCACCAGGACTCCATCACAGAGGAGCACTTCAGCCAACCCAGGTAAGTCATGGGGCCATGTGCAACCACCAGTGGCAAAGGCACAACCCACAAACACACATGGACACACATCAGGGGCGCATGCCGTCAAGGGAAGTGGACGAGCATGGAACTGCACACACTGCCAGGGATGGGCGAGGTCTAGCATGGCACGTGGTCATACACATACACATGCACACACACACACACACACACACCTCACAAGACATGCACAAAGGGTAGGAGGCACACCAACCCAGACCGCCACCCCTAGCCACACACATGTCCACAGACCACCATGCCCACTGCCTGTCATTGTGCGTGTGTCAGACGCTGGGCACCATTGCACACTGGCATACAGTGCAACACAGGCATCATCACGCACTCACAACAGCGTACAGCAGCCGGGAGGGTTTGCAGATGGAATGTGTGTCTGCGTGCAGGGCCAGGTATCCCACCCGTGCATTGCCCGCTGAACGACACAATGCACACAGGGCAGCATCAGACAGTAGCTGTGCTGGGAAACAGGTCAGTCACGTGCCACAGTGCCACGGCTGCCACAGATGCATGGGCGGCTCCACCGAGACCTGCCAGCAGTGACAGGCTGATCACTGACCTCATGGGGTGGCACCGATGGTCCCCCCAGGGGTTCCACTGGGTGAACGCGACCGTGCTCGCACAGGGGTCTGCAGCACGCCGAGCATGCCTGTGCCAGGCATGCTCGGGATGCCCACAGCTGAACCCTGTGTTGACAAGGATGGTGTCGCATGACACCGGGAAGGGGGGGTGGACATTGCACTGTGTGGTGTCTGCGATGCATGGGCAAATAACTGTGTGCCTATTGTGGTCATGACAGCTGTGAATGCCTGTGTCTGCCTGTCAATGGCAATGGTCACATCCTCCTGCAAATGGTCCATCCCTGCCAGGAGCAGAGCAGTGTCTCTGCTGTGCCACTCCTCTGCCTGGTGCAGAACCACACTCAGTGCATCCACCACCATCACAAGCCGCATCTGCTGATTGACTGATGCTTGCAGTATGCAGGTGTGCTCATCTAAGAGGTCATCTGCCTGATCGACATGTTGTCCCTCAGGGTGTTCACGGCCCTGATGCTCATCACCCCTTGAGGGTGGGCACTGCACACCAGAGCCAGGTCTGGGCATGTCCACAGGCGGTGCAGTGACGCCACCCCCTGACACTGTACCCCCATGGCCATTGGCCGACTGCTGATGCTGCACCTCCAGCTGCTGCTCTCCAGGGCTCAATGGTGCTGCCGCAGTGACTGCAACAGTCCCACTGTCCTGGACACACACCAGTGCTGCCCCACTGGTGCAGACAGGCACAGGCTGGGACTGTGATGACACGCAGGCCTCCATGGCGGCACCACCCATTGCAATGGCTGTGATGTCACCTGCTGTGTGGCCATCCTGTGGCACACACGTGTCAATGCCCATGATGTTAGCCCCATCATCATCAGTGACGGATCCGGCACCAGCCCGAGTCTCAGCATGCTGGCATCCATGGACGCTGGCACGCTGGGACACGGGCAGGGCCTCCTCTGCACCTGCTCCACCAACATCAGTCCGGACATCCAGGCGGGCCCACTGTTGCACTGACCCCCATATTCCTGTGGAGGTGGATGGGCCCTCCTCCATCGACATGTTACTGGCCTCAGTGGAGAAGCCCATCTCCGCTGATTCATGCAGATGCTCAGGAGCTATAAGGGAAAAAAAGTAGCATTACTGCATGTGACCTACCCTGCCACCTCAATAGATAGACAGACCATGATCTACCATGCAGTGATGGGCTACCACCAGTCTGGAATCCACCACCTGGAACACCCTCAATGGCACAACGCTGCATGCTGCCAGCAACCCGCTCTTCCTGTGGGGTCAGGCGTTGCACCTCTGGCTGTCCCCCACCAGTCGCAGACCATGGTGCCCTGATAGCAGCCACTGTCTCTTTAATCCTCCACCTGTCCATGCCCATCTTCTTTTTGCATTCCTGCACGGAGTGCTGGTGGCTGCCATGTAGGTTTACAGCATGCCCCACCTCTCCCCATGCAGCAGCATGGGCCTGTGGTGTTCCCTGGTGTCCACTGAGAAGCAGCTCCTGGTCAAGGTAGGCCTCGAACAGGGCATCTGTCTCGGCCTTTGTAAAATCTGGCCTTCTCTTCCTCCCATGACTCTGTTCCTCTTCCTCCACCACATGCTCAGTCATGATTCATCCTGTGAGAATGACAGGTGTTACCTGCGACTGTGCAGTCCCATGCATGTCCCAAACACCACAGTCCACACTCCCAAACAGCATGCAACTCACCGCAATAGACTGCAGTAACCGACTATGGCCAGTGCAGCCCAATGTCACATTTTTATAGCGCAACCCATGCAAATGAGGTGAGGTGCATCTTTAATTGGATGCAAATGCAGTGGCTGCACCATTGAATGGCTGATTAGATTATTTGCATATGCCAGCTGAATATCGCACTGTTGTGCTTTGCGCAATTGTGCTGAATGTGCTGAGCCAAGGGCGCAGTTCTGTGACATGCGCAATACACACCTAACTGCACATGCCCAGGTTGATGATGCAGGCGCCTGCTGTGCTGCTGATGTGCTGTGCATGGGAGGCAATGCAGGTCACAGCCACCATTGTGCCAGTGGTGCTACAGTGCTGTTCACCTATATGGCGCTGTGGCACTGGGACATCGTAGGCACACTGGGGCAACAGCACTGTAGGCCACTACAGGAGGTAGCACACAGGCATCCAAATGCACTACACGCATTGGGTTCCATTCGCACTGTGGCTGTCCGCGCGCCAGAGACCCTTGACCCTGTGCCCAACCATTTCCCCCTAGGCGCTATGCGTCAGGCATGGGTGCACCACTGTCACCCTGTTCAGTGACAGCACGCTAGGGAATGGAAGTGCTGTACCACACAGCATCTGCATGTGGCAGGACCATGCTGCAGAGTGCCATTTTGCTTGAACCAGGCAGCAGAGATGGTGCAGAGGCATGCTGTGGTTTGGAGCCAGATAGAGCTCACCAACTTGGTCACAATTATTGAGCGCCATGCTGGGGCTTTGTTTGGGGAGGCATCCCTGGACAGGGCCAGGAGTGTGGTCTGGCAGGAGGTGGCTGACGCCCTGGAGGAAGCCACTGGTATGGGGTGGATGGCGGAGCAGTGCCACCACTGTTATGGGGACCTGAGGTGCAGGCACCTGGACCTGCTTTCCTGCCTGTGGGCACGTGCCGGGAGGGGCACGGTGCCATGGCCAGGTAGGTGCAACATCCATACACTTTTATCGTCCATACGGGTATCACGGTTGCATGTGTCTAGCACATGGGTGGGGCCATCCGGTGTTGGCTGTGGTGGTGGTATTGGGGTGTGGGGTGGATGGGTATGGCTATGTGGGATTGCACACACATGGGGGCGGGGGGACTTTACTACCAGATTGTACTGATGTTCTTCTCTCCATGTTTGCACCTTAGGGCCAGAAGAATGACAGCACAACAGGGAGAGGAGGTGCCACATGGTGGAGCAGAGGGACGGGATGGGTGATGGTGGTCCGTGGCACATGGACCAGCCTGCTGATGGTGAGTGCCTTGCATTCATGATTACTATTGCATGCTGTACAACTGGGTGGGCAGTGGGGCATGGCCACCATCCATTGACACCACTGCCATGCACGCAACTTGTTACAGTCAGCACCGTCCAGTGGCACTGCATGTCTGGGAGTGTGTCACTGGTGGTTCATGCGTGCCTTGGGCACATGGCTGTGGCACTGCCTTCACACCACATAGCCAAGTCATTGTACAGCCATGGTGGTGCTGTGCAGGACATGGGCGGTGGGTGTGTGCTGTGATCCACATGGCTATGGCTGCCTGGGTGGGCGGGTCTTGTGGACATGGTCACTGTGGGTGGTCATCCACCATCACAGGGGTGTGTCACATGGCTGTATGCCATACACAATGGGTGGGCTGCAGGGGGATGGACAGTCACACCTGTTGACTCTGCTCCCTCATCCTAGGTGGCAGGAGACTCCTGCAGATCCAGCAGCATATTCAAGAGCTGCTGCAGGTGGCGAGGGAGATGTTGGAGCTCCTGCACCGCATACACTGCCACGGGGTCAGGAGGAGGAGGAGCTCGCATTGGTACCAGGAAGAGGAGGACCCCATGCCCCGACTACCACCTTCCCCCCTTGACCCACCCTCACACCCCTTCTTCCCTCTCCCATATGTTCACCCCTGACCCTTACCCTCCCCCACCTGTTATGTGGCCCTTCCCCCTCTCTTGCATATAATTGTAAATAGTTTTACTTGAAATTTTTTCAATAAATACATTTTGTTATAACAACTGTGGTGATCTCTGATTTGCAGTGGGCTACAGGTGCTCAGCTGCAGTGGTGTGCATGGTGTCAGGGGTGGTGCACACATGGGCATGTGTGTGTGTGTGTGTGTGTGTGTGCAGAGGTGAACCACCTATGGTGTGGGCAGGGGGATCAGTCACTGTCTGGTATGTGTGTTGTACTCTGTGCACTGGATGCCTGTGTGCAGTGGTCTACGGGGCCTGCACTGTGTGCATGGCACCCCTGTCAGACCACCCATGGCCTGTGCAGCTGACACCCTTGCATGTCTGCGATATGCATGGTCTGCTGGTGTGTCAGTGGTGGCTGTCCATGCTGGATAACAACTGTACCCAGCACAATGCCAGGTTGCCTGCCATCACCAGTATGGTGCACATCTGCCTCTGGTGGCACTGTGGCCTCCGCTGTTGTTGTCCCCCATCCATGCTGTCGCTTGTGTCTGTTGCAGGGGATCTGCTCCAGTGTCTGTCACTTGTGCTTTGGCAGCATGCTGGTGGCATACAGCTTCATGGTGCCTGAGCAGGGTGGCTGGCACACCTGTGCAATGTAGGGGTGCTGGCCTTGTGTACACATCAGCCATGGCCACACGCCAGTGGCTTGGTTGACCTGCTACTGTGTCCCTGTGTTGGTGTGCCCTCCGGTATGGATGGGTGTTTGTCCATGCACTGTGTTGCATCCTGTGTGGTGCATGCCTCCATGCTACACTGTGTGTGTCTGTGCCTGGCTGTTGTGGCCAGTGCTGAGATGGGAAGTGTTCTTGGGAGGGTGTACGGGGTGCTGTACCACTGGAGGTGGGGTCTGAGGCATGCCCTGTCGCATGTGGGGTACCTCGTGTGCTGACGCATGGTTGGTCTCTCAGCTGTACCTTGGGGGGGAAGTGCAGGGCAGCACTGTGTATGCATCTGTTGCATTGCTGTTTTCTGCCGTCCACTGCAGGGTGCCCATGGCGGGGCTGCCTTGCATGGCTCCATGGTGCACAGGGTTGCATTGTCACAGTGGTGGTGGTGGCATGCATGGGGTGTCCTGCACTGTTGGGTGCTACTCCTGGGCAAAGTGTATGGGGATCATGGTGCAGGGTGTGCTTTGCTTTGGTGGGATGGTGTGGTATGGGGTGGTCGGCCATCCTTGTGTGCCAGTCACAGCTTGCCAGGGGGTGTGCTGGGGCACCATGGCCCAGTTGTGGGTTGGTTGCTAGTATCCATGGGCCAGTGGTTATTCCAGCTCTTCCCCGGTTGTGCAGTGTATGGGGTGTGGGGGACAATGTCTCTTCTGCTGTGTGTTCCTCTGCCCATCTGTGGCATGGTTGCTGGGCCCCTGCATCCCTAGTTGTGCTGCTGCATTGCTGCCCTGCTGCTGGGGGCATCCCTGGTTGCACTATGTTGCATCTGGACTGCTCAGTTGAACATCTTTTTTATGCTATGGTGCATCAGATGCTCAGCTTCACCCTCCCTAGTTGTGCTGTGGCCAGGTGAATGCGATATTCAGTCATGGGCCATAGGCATCTTGGCCTCTTGCAGTTTTGAATATCGCCTTCTTGCGCATGGGCGCAGTGGACTTGTGCTTGCTCCTGCTGTTGCACACTTTTGGGGCGCAGTTTGAATATCTGGGCCCCTGTTCCTTATTTCCTCCCTGCCTCTCCTACAAACTCTTCAGCTCAGTTCTTCCCACGACTTGATTGTTGTTGTTTAGTTTCTTCTAATTTCTTACCTTCCAACATTTCTTAAACATTTCCTATCTTTTCTACCCTTTCAGCCTACCTTCAGCTCCTTGCATAGCTTTTAGCTCAAGTCCTCTTTTATCACTTTTTTACTACACTTCCTACCATTTTTTTTATAAATTGCTTCAGAGAAGATCTAAATACTGCTTATGTTGCTCAGTTTTGCTGTTCACTTAAAGAATGGGCCTGTGAGGTCCCGAAAGCTTGTGTATAATTCCATCTTTGTACAAGACACTTGTTGGTCCAATAAAAGGTATTAAACCTTCCAGTGTCTCTGTTTTACAAGGACCAATATAGCTAGAATCTCTTTTTTAAAAAATCTTACACAGTGTAATTTGGATCTTATTGTTTTTTATTGTATCATGTAACCAATTTAAAAAAGAAAACCTACATCAAATTTATTAGCATCCATTCAAATTTGAAATTGATTCCAATTTGCCAATAAACTACGAATATTTAAATGGACAATGTACAATGAAGTTTTGTTTATTCCAAAAATTTGAACAGGATCAAATGCATTGATAGATAATGGAGCCACTGAGGCAGGGTGGGGATGCACAATACCCAACAAAATTAGAAGTAACAGAATCATTTTCCTTAGTCTAAGGGCTTGAAATCTAATTATACTGGTCTGCTTTATTAACTTACTTTCACTTCTCCACCTTATTCTAAAACAACTGATTATACATAACCCCTCATTTAATTTATATGAACTCCTCTTTGAAGATCTCCACATCCCCTATTGACCTATCAAGCTCCTCAGGGCTCGAATCCCTATTCATCAAAATCATACTGCGCCATGCAAAACATATAACAATAGGCTGCATTTATAATCCCACCACTGGTGGCAGTGCTGCACTCCAGAACCTAGTACATTCCCTCACAGAGTCTTCACCTGCGGAGCTCCTGGTCCTAGGGGACTACAGCCTGAGGTGGGACCCCGCCAGCGAGCAATCCCACAGGGCCTCACTCCTAGAAGCTAACCTGACACAGATCATAACTGAAGTCACCAGGCAAAACCTAAAGACAGGGAACCACTCCACCATTGACTGGATCCTAGTCTCTAACCCTGCTAACTTCCAAGCGGTGGATGTAATGTCCAATGCCCTGAGTGACCACTCCCCCCACTTTCTGCATCTGGAAGAACAGGCAACCCAGGATTCCCCCTAGACTCATAGTGGCCAGGGACTTCTCGTGCTTCTCCCCTGAGGCCTTCCAAAGCTCATTAAGAAATGCAGACTGGGCACCACTAAGTCTACTAGGGCATATTGATGAAGTGGCTCTGTACTTCCTGCACACTTTCTCTGCGGTGCCCAATCTCCATGCCCCGGTAAAGAAAAGATGTGCAAAAGGGCAATGCCATAAATGGATTTCACGTGAACTGAACTCCTTAATGATATGCAGAGACAAGGCTTGGAAAAAGGCCAGGTGCTCAACTAGTCCAGCAGATCTAGCTGACTACAGGTCCCTGAGGAACAAGTGCAAGAAAGCCTCGAAATCTGATAAAAAGGCCTATATCAAAACTCTCCAGCGGGATACCCTGGCAGACCCCAAGTCCTTCTGGACCTGTATCAACTCCCTATTAAAAGACAAACAAACCTCAGACTGGAAATATAACCTACAAAGGGACAACCCTAAATGGTGGAGGAGAGGCCACTGCAGCCATCAATAGCTTCTTCACAGACCTGGGCACTTTCAGAAGCAACCATCCTCACAGTCACCTGGGTCCAGCAGTCATTGAAATGCGGGACCCTCCAACCCCCCACTTCCACCTAAGGATTGTAAGAGTCAAAGACTTGCTACCCCTCCTGCAATCTCTAAAACCCATGGGATCACTAGGATCTGAAGAACTGGATCCACGACTGCTCAAAGCTGCTTCCCCCGCTATAGCTCTACCCATCACCATATTAATAAATAGATCCCTATTGGAGGGAACTGTCCCCAAAATATCGAAACAGGCCCATGCGGTCCCAATCCATAAGATTGGTTCCAGAGACCCTATTGGCCACTACAGACCCATCTCCATTCTCTGTCATCTGGCAAACATCCAGGAGCGGCTAGTATATGGCCAACTGAGGGACTACCTGGAAGGTAATCAGCTTCTGGCACCATCACAACATGGTTTCTGCCAAAAGCACGGTATGGACACTGCCCTCATCAAGCTTACTTAAGACGTCCTAGCTGCCTTGGACAAAGGTATCTCCATGGGGGCTGTCTTCATAGACCTAACAAAGGTTTTTGACCTGGTCGACCACCCTCTCTTGCTATCCAAGCTGAGCACATTTGGACTGGACCAACACTCTCTGAATTGGTTCTGTAGCTACCTGGCTGACTGCACCCAACAGGTCAAGTGGAGATGTGCTACCTCTGACTCACTACCATTAAAGGAGGGGGGGTACCTCAAGGCTCCATCCTTGGCCCACTTCTGTTTTCCCTGTTTGTTAATGATCTCCACCTCCACTGTGTGGGAAGCTCTGTGGTGCAGTGCACTGATGATGCAGTACTCTACAGAACTGAGTCACACCGGGACGTTCTGGGACCCCTGTTCCAGTCTGACTTTCCCCAGGCTGAAGAGTGGCTGATCGAGAATCACCTGGTCCTCAACCCTAGCAAGACCAAAGTGCTCCTGTTTAGCCCTAAATCCCTGGGTTCCTCCCAGGAACATCTGCCTTTGGTCACCACATTGGGTGCCACTATCGAAGTGGCCTAATCCATCAAATACCTGGGTCTTACACTAGAGAAGGGACTCACACTATTACCTCATGTAGACCTGGTGACAAAGAAGGTCCATCAAAAAACTCAGACTGCTCTACCGACTTTGCACCAATATGATACCTGAAACAAGACTGGCAATAGCTCAGAGTGTCCTCCTACCAACCCTTATTTATACAGCCCCAATCCTACTCGATATAGCAAAACTTGAACAAGGCAGACTACAGACCCTGTACCACAAAGTTGCCCGATTCGCCACAATTGCCCACCCAAGGACCCACCACTGCAAAGCCCTTGCTGCCCTCAAATGGTCCACACTGAACCTTAGGCTGCAGTGCCCCCTGCTAAGCTGGGCTTATAAGCTCCTCTCTGCAGATCCCCCTGCAGGGCTAATCAGACTACTCGCCCTACAGTGGCCCAGCCGGCCCCTCCGGACCTCAGATAAAACACTGCTTGAACTGCCCAGATCCAGATCTGCAGCGGGCAGTAAATCCTTTGCCCACATAGCCCCCATGCTGTGGAACAAGCTCCCTAGTCAACTCCAAGAAGCCCCATATCTAATAACCTTCCAGGCAGGTCTACACACTCACCACTGGAAACTTAGCTCCTGCACCTGTCCTGTAGACTAGCCTAAATACACCCCCTGTAGCATGTCCAGGGAATGTCTAATCTAACCGACACCTAATTGCCACCCCTGAGCTTGTGTTCCAGTTCTGTAAATAGTCACTTTCTCCTTTGATAACCTGTCATTTCCCAATGTAACCTGTCTCCTATTGTCCTACACTGAACAGGGCGCAGATGTAATAGTTCTGCCTACCCTAAGTCTAACTGTTGCCACTGTTGTAATGTTGAAAGTTACCCCCTCTCCAATGATTACTGTACATTGTCTATATATTCTGTATGCATTGTACTGCTATGTATACTTTGATTATACCTGCACTGCTCTATGTAACTACTATGTATACTTGGATTGCACCTGCACTGCTTTCTGTATCTAACTCTGGGTCACCCCTGAAAAAGGGACTTCTGGGGCCCAGCAGACGTACCCGGTTAACAAAATTTAATTTAATACTAAAAACTGCTGCAAGAACTGTTTGTTAAATTCAGCTGTGGCCCAGACAACATAACCTGAAACTTTTAGATCTTCGACAATTTCCCTGAATAAATTAGGCCATTTATCCAAAGAAAAATTATCTTCAGAGCTAAACATAGAAACATAAAATTTGACAGCAGATAAGGACCGCTTGGCCCACCCAGTCTGCCCATTTCCCTGCCTACTGGATAAGCTGCAATCCTAGTCAACCAGCAGCCTACTTCTTCCTACCCCACCCCCTAGAATTGCCTTATGCATGCTTGAATTCCACCACTGTTTTTGACTCCACGACCTCCTCCGGAAGGCCATTCCATGCATCCACAACCCTCTCTGTGAAAAAATAGTTCCTTACATTACCTCTGAGCCACCCCCCCTCTATCTTCAAATTGTGCCCCTTGTTCTTGCACACCTCTTTTTTTGAAAGATGCTACCCTCTTGGACTTTGTTGATTCCCTTGAGGTGCTTGAGAAGTTTCTATCATGTCCCCCCTCTCCCTCCTTTCCTCGAGGTTATACATATTAAGCTCCTTAAGTCTCTCTTCATATGTCTTCCGGTACAGACCCTGCACCATTTTAGGTGCCCTCCTCTGGACAGTTTTCATCCTGTCTATGTCTTTGCGAAGACTGGGTCTCCAGAACTGCACGCAGTACTCCAGATGGGGTCTGACCAGCTGTCTGTACAGAGGATAATAACTTCCTTTTTCTACTGGTGATGCCTCTCCCTATGCATCCCAGTATCCCCCAACCCTCCTTGCTGCCCTCTCACATTGCTTGCCCACCTTTAGGTCATCTGATATGACTACCCCCAGGTCCCTTTCCATTTTTGTTGTTGTTGTTAGTATCTCACCCCCCATTGTGTACTCTTCCCCTGGGTTTTTGCTTCCCAGGTGCATTACCTTGCACTTCTTAGCATTGAATCTAAGCTGCCATACATTTGACCATTCCTCTAACCTTGCCAAGTCCCTTTTCATCCTTTCCACCCCACCTTGTGCATCAACTCTGTTGCAGATCTTTGTGTCATCTGCAAAGAGACATATTTTTCCTTCCAGTCCCTCTGCAATGTCACTTATAAAAACATTGAAGAGGACCGGTCCTAATACTGAACCCTGCAGTACCCCACTAGTAACCCCCCTTTCTTCAGAGTGGACTCCATTTACTATTACTTTCTGTGTCCTATTCTCCAGCCAATTTTTTACCCAGGCTGTCATCTTGGGACCCACTCCCAGGCTAGCTAACTTGTATATTAATCTTTTGTGTGGGACTGTGTCAAATGCCTTGCTAAAGTCTAGGTAGGCCATGTCCACAGCCCCTCCCTGATCTACTACTTTGGTCACCCAGTCAAAGGAATCTATCAGATTCGTCTGGCATGACCTTCCTGCTGTGAATCCATGCTGCCTTGGGTCCTGTGCCCCTCTGGCCTCTAGATACTCGACAATTCTTTCCTTCAGAAGTGATTCCATCATTTTCCCTACCACTGAGATTAAACTAACAGGTCTGTAGTTTCCTGCTTCTGCCTTGCTCCCACTTTTGTGAAGGGGAATCACATCTGCCCTCCTCCAGTCCTCGGGTACCACCCCATCCTCCCATGATTTGTTAAACAGGGTAGTCAGTGGTGTCACTAATTCTACCCTTAGTTCTTTTACAATTCTGGGATGAATCCCATCAGGCCCCATTGCTTTGTCCACCTTCAGTTTTAAGAGTTCTTTCAGAACCCTTTCTTCTGTAAATGGACTGGTATCAACTTCTGTATCCAGAGTGTTTCTACTGTTTGTTTTAGGTACCTCCCCCTCTTCCTTTGTAAATACTGAGCAAAATATTTGTTTAGTATCTCTGCCTTTTCACAGTCACCCTCTGCCCACCTCCCCCTTTTATTAAGCCTCACTATCCCTCTCTTGTTCTTCCTTCGCTCCCTGATGTACCTATAAAAGGTTTTATCCCCCTTCTTAACTGAGTTGGCTATCTTTTCCTCGGTTTGGGCCTTTGCTGTTCTGACTGCCTTCCCAGCTTCCTTTTGCTTTAACTGATACACTTCTCTGTCCTGCTCCTTCTGTGATTCCTTGTACTTCCTGAAAGCTTTCTTTTTCTCTCTTGAACCTTCACTGCCACTTCCTTTGAGAACCATAGTGATTTCTTACATCATTTAGTTTTGTTTATTTGCTTCACACAAAGGCTTGTTACCTCTGTGATGGCAGTTTTTATTATTCCCCATTGTTCTTCCACCCCTCCTTCCTGCCCGTTTGCTAGTGCATTCCTTAGGCACTCACCCATTTTGGCAAAGTCAGCCCTCCTAAAGTCCAGTACCTTTGCTTTTGTATGGCTTGACTCTATTGCTGTGTTTATTGTGAACCATACTGTTCGATGGTCGCTAGTTCCCAGATGGCTACCCACTTCTACATCTGTGGTCCTCTCTTCATCTCCATTTGAGAGAACCAGGTCTAAGATTGCTCCCTCTCCAGTGGGCTCCAATACTAGTTGTCTAAGGCATGCCCCCTGTAGGGCATCTAGAATAACCCCACTCTTCGAAGTGGCTGCTGCAACTGCACTCTAGCTAACATCTGGCATATTCAGATCTCCCATCAGCAATATCTCCCCTTTTTCTGCCATACTAAGTATACTTTCTATCATTTCCTTGTCCATTTCCTCCCCCTGAGAAGGGGGTCTGTATACTAACCCTATAGCGGATTGTGGTGCCATTGCGGGTCTCCAAATTTACCCACAGTGCTTCTTCTCCTCCCTGTTTTCCCTTTTGTTCTGTTGCTTTGATTCCTTCCCTTATGTAAAGAGCTACTCCTCCTCCTCTTTTACCCTCTCTGTCCCTCCTGTAGATAGTGTATCCTGGTATGTTTATGTCCCAGTCATGGTTTTGTGCGAACCATGTTTCTGTGACTGCCACGATATCCAGATGTTCCTCCTCCATCAAGGAGAAGAGAACTCATATAGTCTCTTCACTCTGGGTAGCTATGACAATATAAACACCATCTGTTGTAAATTATTATACAATGGGTTATGAAAATCCTGTAACCTCATTGGTTAAAACACATACATGACCATGGTATATCCTGTAATAATCCATGGCTGAGAAATGGCATTTATAAAAAACATACTTAAACACATTTAAAATTTGTTTTACACATGGGTCCATTGTATAATCACAATAAGGCACTCCAGGGTGTGGATTATTGGAGGATTTACCCACTTCTTGCGTGGTTAAGTCACTCAGCTGTGCCTCATAACACGCCACACAAGAAGTGGGTAAATCCCCCAATAACCCACATCCTGCCATGCCTTATTGCTTAACTATACAATAGAGGAAATGTTGCTAGAAATGCACATAACAATAGCCACATTTTTAAACAAACAATACACAATAAAACAAAAAAAACCTAAATAAATATAACCACCCAGCACCTAAGATTACTAGAATCCCATCAGTGATACAGCAGGCAGATAGTCTGGTCAGTAATCAGAAGGAATAAATGCTCTCTGAAAAAAAACATTACATCATCATTTGCCTGGTTATGCAAAATGGAGGATGAGGTAATGCTGCTCAGAACTCTCACAGCATCATAAGCCACACTTAGCTCATCTGTGGGGAGACCAGTCAGAACCTTGTAGTTCTGTGTTTGAGTTTGAAGGAGTCAGCGCTCTCTGTGAGTTCTGAGGGCAAGAGTGGGCCTGCAGCCTCTCTGGTTTGGGCAAAGGACCCCTGTTTGTTATTTTCTCACCCGAGTCTGGTAATCAACAACTGTTTGCCAGGAAGTGGTGGAGACCTGATCCAGTGGAGCCCCTGTGGTTTCAAGTTTTCATTCAAAGAAGCTGAAAGAATCTGATAATTCAGTGATTCCTAGGGACAATCCTCTAAAAGATTGAAATATTGTCATAGCTACCCAGAGTGAAGAGACTATATGAGTTTTCTTCAAAAGCTATGTATTTGTGAGAGAACTGTGGACTTAAGTGTTCTTTCAAATGCCTGTAGCAAGGGAATACCAAACTGTGAGTACAAGGTTCATTTGAAAATAGACTGTGGGTTGTCTGGTGCTGTGTGTGCCTTATGTTGGCTGGATTACAGGCACTCAGAACCCTTTTCACCACACAAATGTGCTGATAATGTGCTGAATGTAAGGATATCTTTAGCAGCCCAGTGGGGCTGGAGAATCCAGCTTGTTTCCTGAGGTAATGGCAGAGACTGACTTTGTCCAGGGTGAGCAGAACCACATTCATGGTTGCAGAGTAGATCTAACTGGTTACAAGATAGGAACAGTTTTCCTGCAGATGTTAACAATGGTCCATCTTGTCAGGTGTTTCAAGTTTTAGTGTGTGGTAACACGTACAAAATATACACTGGATACAGATCCAGAGATCCCTCAGCACAGGGATGAAAAAATAATTGGGAAAAGTGTTCATGTGAAATTTACAGTACTGCCAGAATGTAAAGTATTTCTGTCAGCAAAAAGTTGTTGTCATCTGTCCAGAACAGTACAAGCTAGGGGGGAGGGGAAGCACCCTTTTCATTTACCATCTTGTCAGAAATAAAGCCATACAATACAATTCCAAAGTTTATGGTTGCAGACAATCCATCTTTGAATCCCTGAGTGAAATCTTTTGGGGTCCCTCAGATAGGAGACACAACATAGCCCTGCCACCTCTCTCCCAGACTTGGGTTAAACAGAAATTTTATTTTGTGCACTACCCCCCCCCGACCTCTGAGATACCTGAGCCAAGTATTTACCCTAATGCCAGGGGTGTTACTTATTTTCTGCCAACTTGTGGTGTGTTGCCTTGTTTGTGTAATAAGTAGAAGGGTCCTGGTTGCAAGGTGCCACTTTTTGGTGGGATCAAAGTGTTACATAAAAGAATAAAAGAAATAAAAATGTAGCCTCCCTGCAGCCTCACACTGTAGTCTCCAGCTGGTGACTCCTGCCACTCCAGTGGGAGCCGCTTATGTGGAGATCTGCTGTGCTCTGTGGAGAGCTGCTTGGCTAAGTCTGCTTTTAAATCTCTGGAACTCCACCACAATATATCCTAATGTGGACAATTGAAATTCAGTTTGATTGCCTACAATAGTAGCAACCGTGAAAGTACAGCACAAGTAGTATACAGCGAGTGTCTCAGTGAGATACACTTATTTTATTATATTGCATTCTTGATTAATACCTTTGAGCTAAAAGCTCTTTACATACTGTAGGTTCCACATCATATGATTACATAGACAGATCACAGAAGATTGTCATCAGGCATCTAGCACTTAAAAGAAGGTACAGTGGTGGGTAAAATAATACTGAGCTAAGACACAGTAGAACAAACATTATGAAAATCACTAAAGCAATAGTTTGAGTGGCATTGTACTATGTATGCCAAAGAGAGGGGTTATACAAATAAAGAAGACAATCAAAGAATGTTATAGGGCTGCTTTTGGCCAACCAGTTCCTAGCTGTCTGTCTGGTGTTGTGGGTTAGATCATGACCTGTAAAGCTGGTAGGCCAGGGTTCAGGTTTGGGTGGGGAGTTATTTTTTTTTTTTGCTAATAAAATAAATATTGTGTGTCTAAGTCCCATTTCCTAGTTACCTCCCACCTTCAGGTTGCCCCTCCCCAGTAGCCCCCTACTGAGTTGTCCTTTTTTCCAATGTCCATTACCCCATAGTTGATTATAATTAGTTTGGGCGTGTGGGGGCAAAGCCCCCTGCAAAGGGGTGTGTGGAGCGTATCCCCCATATAAAAAGTTAATCTATATTGCCCTTCCCCTGAGTACAGAGTAAGCATCTGTTGCTGTTTGCAGAGGTCCCTGTAATTTATAGTTTTCCTTTCAGTAATATTGTGCTTGCTCCTGTGGTCTGCACTCTTTTTGAGTCTCTGTTATCACATAGAACTCTCTGCCTCCCCTCTTACATCACACCCATTCTCCGAACACACCCAGGACTGGCACCTTGCCAGTCTGGGACAATAGCAGAACAGGAAATGGGTGAGGTAGGCACACAGATGACAGCCAGGGAAAACTGACAGTTCAGATGTTAATAGTGTCCAAACAGCAGGTGTAATCCATCTGAGGAGACACTTGACTGGCTTTTCTTTTAAAAACATGGACCTCTGCCTCCCCTTTTATGTCATACCTATTCACAGAATAAACCCAGGGCCAGCTGCTACCATCTTGCCAGTTTGGGGGCAGCAGCAGAACAGGCAATGGGTGAGGTAAGTACACAGATGACAACCAGGGAAAATGGACAGTTTAGATGTTAATAGTATCCAAAGAGCAGATGTAATCCATGATGCAGAGGAGCCACTTGACTGACTCTCCTTTTTAATCCCTAGAACTCCACCTTAAGGAGCAGAAGGCAGCAGTATTGCAACTGCCAGAGGAAAAATACTGAATTTCTGCACTCCCAGTCCAGAAGTCACAGTTGGAGCAGCCCCTCTCCATTGGGATCTCCATGTGGGCTCAAGAAGCTACAAACACCAAACCTCTTTAACCCAGTGAGGCCACAGTACCTGACAAGACTTGACAATGACCACTGCAGTGATACTTTGCCTCAGCCACCGCCCATGCTGTCACCTTCCAAATCTTGGGCAGGAGTTGCATCAGGCACAGCTCTGCAGACCAGTGGTTCATCAGGCCTGAAGGATATATGAAAGAACTCCTTGGCACTATTTTCAAATAATGAAGGCTGATTATGTCCTATAAATACTCTTTTCTTATGTTGCCAGTTCCCCAGAGAAATGGGAGGGCTGGGAGCGTTTGAAATGGACTTACAGGGAGACAAGTACAGGACAGCTATTGCCCTGGGGATAGCAAACCAGGCTACTGTTTCACTAATATTTGATTTTGTATGTTATGAATGCTGGCCAGCCTGGCTCTCCCCCTTCTTTTTGAAAGTCTGATTCACTGTCCCCATCCCAGGAACATACTACAGCCTTACCCTTCAGGAGCTAGAAAGGAAAGAAACGCAGATCAGCAGACATTAAGGAACAGTGCATTACATTATCTGCTCCAGCTGAGTAAAGTCAATCCTGGCAAACTTATAATTTCTTTCTTTTATATGTTATTCTTTGGTAATCAGGTGAGGCCCACTGACACTGGTGACTGTTTTCAGGGGTGACCCAGAAGCACTGAGGAGGTTAAGTGACTTGCTTTGAGTTGCATAGTATGCAAGTGGAGGTTGTGGGAATCATATCCAGGTCTGTCTGCTGGGTGTACCAAGGTCATTCACAACTCATTACTCTAAGCTCTAGGCATTACTGCCAACCCTTTTTCTTTCAGGATCAGGGTTTGTAGGGCTTACAACTTCTGGGCATATCCTTTTTCCTTCTTATATGAATATTTTTCAGTTTTGAGCAGCACCATCAACTCATCCAGTGCCATGTCCATTTCTGTTTCAGCCTCTTGCAAGAAGAAAACCAGGGAGCAGGTGAGGTCCCCTGCTTCTACTACTTCCATCCTGTCTTCTGCGCTGTGGTCCTCCATCATGGATAGGAGCCAGACAGCCAGGAGCTCCCTACCACTAAGAGTAAGGGAAGTTTTATTAGGGAAAACAAACAGGGTAAATCATAAAGACAATAGTATATTTGCATATCATGACCTCAACAAAAACAGAAAGAGAAATCAAAGAAATGTGACATATTACGAGTAACCCAGAAATAAAGAATGAATTAAGGGCAGGAACAGGGGAAGAGAGAAAAAAAAGGACACAAGTAATACAAGGCAAAAGGCAAATACAGTTAGAATCACATGAAAAGGGGGAAAAAACAGTATAAATCAGTAAAGGAAAACCTCAAAGAACAACTGTAACACAATGACATAACATTTGGGGAAATCTGGGAGGACATGTCCTGTCAATTGTGGTCCTAAGTAAGGGAAAAAAAAGGTATTTGGAGAAAAAAACAAAAATAAAAACAGACGAAAACCTAACAAAGCAGCAGAAAGGCAAATATAGTCCTTCACCAAGGAACTATAAAAGGAAGAGAACGATGGCAACAAAAAGTCTTAGGCAGAGGAAGGCCAGCCAAAGTTACTGGATGGGAATAACATTTCGCCATCTAGAACTTAAAGCTGTAGAGGACAGATATCTCTTGTCCCTCCAATGTAGGATACACAGCTCAGTCTCAATGAGGAGGAGCAGAGCCTGGTGTGAGAGGACCTGCTGCTGGAAGAAGTAAGTCCACTGGGAGTGCCAAAGGTAGTATTTAATACAGGTCAGGATAAGGCGTAGGGTACCAGGGCCATAGAGAGAGGCAGATGGGGAGGTACCCAAAACAACACCAGAATATGTTAAACTAGACCAACCAGCATCCACCCATGAGTCCAAAACACTTGAGCATATGGACAGGTTAAAAAAGTGCATCGTGGTCTCCAAGTGCATGTCACATCCCACTGTGGGGCAATTACATTCTTGAATACTTTTGTGTTTGGCTTTGGCCTTAACGCTGAGTCAGCCATGACTGCTGATCCAAAGCTCATTCTACATCTTGGGGAGGGGGTTCTGGGTTCCATGAGGGAACAGTACAACAGGGGTTGTGCTGTAGCAGGGAGTCCCAGGAATTCCAGGGAATCCATAAAATTGCCAGTCATTAAGGTGGTGTACAGTTGTCAAAGAGACATTGAGTCTAATCCTGCAGGGTCAAATGTCCAGCGTTTCATTGTCTTAGCTATGGTACACACATGTAGTAAGAGATGTCATAACAGGGAAGAAGGGGTAGGGCATCTCTCCCTGTGACATTGCAACAAATCTATCAAAGAAGCTACCCATGATCTCCAGGTTTTCAGCTTCTGTAGGTGTCCCAGCTAATATTCCCCTTCCTTTAAAACGAGTTTGTGTAATTGTCCAAGGCTGTATGTGGGTGTTGATGTGAGATATGGCTGCCACCACATGTTTAGTAACTTCACTATCAGTCTAGCACTGCTTGTAAAGTGCTTTGGAATACAGTGTGTATGGAAAGTGCTATACAAATGCTGATTCTTCTTCTTCTTGGTAGCACCCTGTCACACCCTCTCCCCATCCAGTCGGGGGACCCACAGGGTTCCATGTTGTGTCCCATACTTATCTTCATTTTCTTTTTTAATTTTCTGTTTATGCCTCCTTTTCTCTGGCCCCTTCAAATCTCTTAGGCCCTATGAGCAACCCCCTGATCCTCCCGGTTGTGGTCACCTACCTCCCTAGAGCTCTGGCTTTGATCTATAGGTGGGGTCAGGGTGGGAAGACTACCCTTGAAATTACACATTTTATCTAGCAGATGCCATGATCTGGAAAGGCAGAAGCCAAGGGAGCTCCCATGGGCTATCATTATGGAAGTGCTGGGGCCATTTTCCATGTTTGCTCCCTGCCCTCAGGAGGCATCACCTACATGGATGTCATGGAGACTCCGCCTATGCTGTGCATAGGTCGGCTCACCAGTGTCAACATTGTCTCCACCCACCCACCCACTACCCATCCAGCTGCATTGCCAGTTGTGATCACCCAGGTGGCAGTATTGCAGCAGAGGACAGAACCGTTCCACCCTGGAGGAGAACAGCATCCTCTGGGATACTCAGTCCCTCTCTCTTGTTCCTGAATTCAGATTACTGGCATCATGAGTGATAGTGCTCCTGCTATGCCAATGAACCTGCAAGCTTTTTCCCATTTTTACTTAATGATCTTCCCTCTAGAGCTGGGTAAAAGTAGCAAATTCAAAATGTTCTGAAATCCTTCATTTGATTATAACATGGTCTGCATTACAGCTAGAGGTCTGACATGTGGCATTCTTTTTGTATGGTATAGACCCTTAAAGTGTACCAAGTTTACAAGACATTTGGATGAAGGATAGAGAAGTGACAGGTGCTCATAAGCTGGCAGTTTAATATCCATCAGAAAATTTCTGAAAATATTTATATGCTTACAATGTAGTCACCTTTGGAGCTAGATAACTGAAAACTTAGATGCATACTTTCTTTTAAGAGCCATAGAAGCTGCTAATTAGAGATGCACTGGTTACATAAATTGTAGATTTTAGCTATGACCTGCCTCTGGACATGACTTCCCGGGCTCACTTCTGAACCTGGGTCATCAGCATGGCAGCATGATGTTCTGATGCTGGCCCATGGGAGTTGCTCTAAATCATAATATTTAGGATCAACACTGGTGATATTCTATTCTTTAGCTTTAAACTTACTGGGGATTATAATTCAGTAGTTTACATAACTGTAAAATGTAATTTTAAAATTACTGAACGTTTGGAGGCTTATGTTTTACTTATTTGTTTATTTGGTGACTGGGAGAGGCAAACAGAACCATGACTCATTTCCAGGTGCAACCCAGGAAAAGGGGATGTGGGATTCAAGGTACAGTAGGTCATTTATAATTCAAAGTACACTAGACAAGCATATTAGCAAAATAATGTGCAGAAAAGTGGTTCCTGAAAAAGGAAGACATAGGGTCCAACAACGTAGCAGATCACAAATGAATAAGGTAAACATAGAGCATAATAATTTAGATTAGGGCAAAGTGAAAATCATGGCAGAAAAGGAAAAGCAATTCATACATTACATTTGATAAAATCACAGTTATTTCAGAGTGCCATCCCAGTTAGAGTAGAGGGTCAAATTGAACTGTGTTAAGTGCTAACAAAGTCAATTAAGATGCAGTAGGATTCAGGTAGAGAAGGAGAGTGGAGAGAAGTTTTAGGAGGTTTTAGGGATGGGAAGGGGCAAGTGCAGGGTGGCAGGCAGTTGGGAAGAGTGTTTGCTTTAAGTGATACTGGGTGGGCAATAATCTAAGGGAGTTAGGGAGGCGGTTTCAGCAAGAAGGAAGGTGGTTAGAGAATGCTGATTGACCTACACTGGATGTGAGATGGGGAAGGTAGAAGGAGCAGGCATCCCTGGAATGACAGGGATAGGAGGGCAGAGCAGATGGAGAGAAGAGAGTAGAGAGATGGGGGGGAGAAACCCAAACCAGAATTTTGAGATACATAGGGTGCCATGGTGCTGATGGCATTGATGAAAAGAAGGTAGAGGGAAAAGTAGAGGGAGCAGTGGAGAGTGTGGTGGGGAGAATTAGTTGTGAAACAGCAGAAGGCATTGTAAAGTGTGTCCAGTCTGGCCAGCAAGTTGGCTTTGGCAGGCTGATAGACTCCGTTGGTGTAATCAAATAAGAGGAGGATCTTTTTCATGAAGACTTCATGGTGGACTGGCAGGGAGAGTAAATCTTTATTTCTGTATAAGATTCCCATTTTTGGACAGAGCTTTGAGTAAAGGTAATACATGTGGGCAGAAAAATCAAGCCAGCTGTCAAGCCAGACACCAAGGTATTTAAAATATTGGCCCTCGTCAAGGATGGTATCATCGAGAGTGGTGAAGACTAGGACAGCAGAGAGTTTTGCTAATTTATGAGGGGTTCCAAAGACTATCAACATGGTCTTCTTGGTGTTGACTTTGAGGTGGTTAGCTTGGAACCAGCGAAGGACTGATTCAAAGTCAGATTGTAGATGAACTTTGACTGCTGAGGTGGAGGTGCTTGAGGCATAGAGGATGGCATTGTCCATATACATATGTATACTGGAGAAGGAACAAGTGAAGGAGAAGTTGTTGAAGAGGATGGAAAAGAGAACAGGGTACAGGATGGAGCCTTGAGGGACTCGTTCTTGGATGTATAGGAGGGTGGAAAGGGTGTCACTGACATGGACACATTGTGTATAACTGGAGAGGTAAGAGCTGAACCAGTTGACTGAGGAGGTTGAGAAGCTCACAGAACTGAGCTTGTTGTGGAGTAGGGAGTTAGACACAGAATCAAAGGCCTTAGCCAGGTCAGTCAAGATGGTTGCAGTTATGTGACCTTGAGCCATGCTGGTGAGGAGTGTTAGTAACATAGTCACCTTTAAAGCTAGAGATCTGAAACTTGGCAAATATTTTTATGGGCATTTAGTAAAATCACCATATCCAATGTGGTGAAATTTGGAAAAACACTTTTAAGTTACATAGTTATAAACTGTAATTTTAGAATTTCTCAGCGTTTGGAGGCTTATAACTCAGTCTTCTTTAAAGACAGAGATCTGAAACTCGATACATTTCTGTAAGGGCATTGGCAAAGTCATCATACCAAATACTTTTTAAACTAGATGGAAATAACCACATGCACAATTTTGGTGAAATGTTGTGAAATGTTCGAAGAAATTTCATAAAAGTTCATGATAGTGAAATTAGCATTTCACCAGAATTCTTCTGGTAGAAGATAAATTTCTCCCAGCCCTGCTCCTCTCTGCATGTACACACTTGCATATTCACATTTATGCAGATGACGCAATCATATACACCTCTGGTCCCTCTACTAAAGCCATGGAAGGTATGCTGCAGCAAGACTTCCATAACATCCTGCACTGGTTCCAGTCTAACCAACTCTGGGTCGACACACACAAACACACACAAAAAACTGTGTCCATCACCTTTTGCACCAGTCAGATAATGACTAGACTCCCAGCTGTGCCCATCTTCTTCACTTTGATTTGATTCCCTTCTATCCTAACTCTCCTCATTCCTCTTCCCCATCCCACCTCCCTCCTTTTCCCTCTGTTCCAGGGATCCTCACAACTTTCTCCATTACATGTCATCAGTCCTCTGCTGGGAAATCAGTCTTTTCCTATTGTCTTCTGTCACTATAGAACCTGCTCCCATTGTCTCTCCACTTTTTTACCTCCCTAGCTTCCTCAAGTATCGGCTTAGACTCCTTCCCTCCCACCACTCCTATTTCCCTCCCTCTAACAGTCCCTCATGCATTTGCCTCCAACTCTGGTGTTGTTGTGACTGAAATGCGTAATTTGTTACTTTTGCCTTGTCTGCATATTGTGCACTTACTCCTGTATCATCGTGTTCCCTGACTGCACATTATTGTAACTGCTAATTGTGTCAGTGTCTGTGCTTGTATTTTATATCCTCTGTACAGCTCCCCTTGGTTCCACCTGGAAATGAGCATTGGCTCAGTGTGCTTTTCTCCATCACCAGTTTTCAAATAAATAAAACAAATCTGCAGGTGTTCGGCCACAGCATGCAGATGGGCTGGCAGATTTTCAGACACTCTGTATCTACCTGCCCACCGCAGGAGGTATAAAAAGTAAAATAAAGGGAGGACATCTGAGACTCAGTATGATCCAGGGAGTAGTGATAGGCAGGAAAACAGGGCAGACTAGATGAGCCTACATGTCTTTTTCTGCTGACAGATTCTGTGTTTCTATGATGTTGAAGAGATCCAGAAGCAAATGGTTGATACCTTTTATTGGACCAACATAGATGTTACAAAAAGAAACCAATGTCAAAGCTTTCAGATGAGTCAAATCCTTCCTTAGAGACTTATGACAACTGTTCAGAGAGTTACATTCTATTAACACCCAGATCATACATAAAAAAATATGGGATACTTCTCATTGGTTAAAAGTACCTACAGTATTTCAAAAAATCACAATTTTAAATGGAATGAATAGCATTCCATTACCTTGCTATTACTAAGAATATTTTCAAGGACATCCATTAGATACACTGAACACTCAAGCAGGCAGGGCCTCTGCTGAAGTTACTAAAGAATGAGTGTGTTAGGAGAATACATTCAAAATCAAAAGCAAGGCCCATAGATTTAATACCACAATTGTCCAAGTTAAAACTTGATAGTATTGTATGACAAAAAACTGTACAACAGAAATGTATGTATGGAAATAAGAGAGGAATACAAAAATGTACATTGTATGAACAATTGTTTAAATCATTCATACAGAATTTAAAAAAAAATATTTGGAGTTATTTCCTAAATTATACACTCAACCAGTTAACACACTCCATAAACATTAAAACCTACAGTGCTGTAACAATATTTTCTACAAGATATTATCCATTGTCAGTATCATTGCCAAATAAAAAAAAAATCTCTTAAGGTTCACCTAGAAAATGAGTTCATGCATCTTAAATGTTTAAAGTTCAATAATGAGTTAGTATATAATCAATTAACTATATGAACAGAAACGGTCTTAGGAATGTGAATAAATCCCCAATGGAATTACCGCCAAAAAGATAACAAAAAAAGAAGTGTATATTCACTATGAATGTGAGCCAAGAGTCCTAACACCATGTAGCATAATTATGACATGTATCTGAATATGACTACCTAAATATGTAAGCACAGCCCCAACCCCTCCCCCACACACAATCCCTACCCCCCAAAAAAATTACCATCCTCCAACACCCCAAAAAATACCCCACAAAAGTACCCCATACACACACACTAAACCCCCCTCATACACACTCACCCAAGACCACCCAACCTCCCACCCCCACACACTTGTATATTTGGTGAAAACCAACATAATATTGATAACTTGTTAAAAAGGTTCCATAAAAATTAAAACAAAACAGCAACACACTGAAGTCCTGTTAAATGTCCATCCTATGAAGTAAAAGTCTGTGTAAGGTTAAGTAGCGTAATGTGTCATGAAACCCAAATCAATATTCATGCCATCTGCTACCATATTGAGAAGCAAAATAAGCTTAATCTCAAAAGTCCATCTTTCTGCTGTTTATTTTTTAAAACATCTTTAAGACCATTGCTGACATATCAGAGATTGAGTAGTCATTCTGAGAGAAGTGTCACCCCACTGGTTTGTCAGTCATCTTCATAATAATGGTATGTATGTGTGCATTCATTCTAGTGTGGAGGTCATGGCTTGTCTCTTCAAAACACCCTGTTTGTGGACATCTCTTGCACTGAATGCAATAGACAACATTACATGATCTACATGTATTATTTATTTATTTATTGAAATGTTTCACCAGAAAGGCACACTGAGTGACAAGTTGTTCAACTACCGGTGTAATCTGGGGGGAAGGGGTACAATAGGGATGAGACATTAAACATTCAAATTACAAGATCAACCTTAAGATACAGTTGTAAAGCAGGTGATACAAATAGTATTACAAAAGGCAGGTGATGTAAACAGTATTACAACAGTGCAGCACATAATAGGTAGAAAGAGATGAACAATAGAGAGGAATAATAATAAGTGCCAGGTTAATAAGTAAACAAGTGCTTACATGAGAGAAGTAGGAGATAGGAGAGGTTGGGGGAGGTGGAGGGATTACTAAGTGAGTGAGAATAGACCCCTTGAGGGGAGGATAATTGGCACCCAGAAGGGGATGGGGCCTAATCAATAGTCCAACAAGATACTGTGGACCCTACTAGTAGTCATGAAAAGACAGAATAGTGTGACTTGCAAGAGGAGAGATGTGCATTAGGCATCATTAGACCCCTTCAGGATGTTGAGAACCCTGCAGGTACAATTACCCTGTATCCTGAATAGTCTGTTTTGTGATATAACCACACAATCTAAAGTGGAAATGAGCTCACAAGTCCTACTTTTGGGTTGACTAAAGGGTTGTGCACCATTTAGTGTCATGGTACCTTGTTCTGGTGCAAGTTTACTCCTAACTATCAGGTTGCTAAATTAGGTGGTTGTTTAAAAGATAGTAGTGGTAGTTCTTGAAAAATACAATTTAGGGTATCTTCCTCACTAAAGATAGGGAGGAAGTCCTTAATAATTTTACATGGAAGTTCAAGGTGAAGATGACATGAGACTACTAAGGGTATTCTGTTGGTAGTGGTCCTTTCCATATAGTGAAGTAGTTGTACTCTAGACACGTGTTGCACATTCTACTGCTCTGTTTATTTCTCTGGAAGAGTGTCCATGCTCCATAAAGGTGTTTTTTAACATAACCAAATGTGTATCTCTGTCTTCCTCATTTGAACAGATAAGGTGATACCAAAGTGCTTGACTGTATAGATTTTTTTTTATGTGGCTCAGATGATTACTATTCCTGTGTAAGTATCTCTGTTTATCTATTGGCTTCCTGTTAATACATACGTGTAAGGTTCCATCTTTGATGATGACAGTGGTGTCCAGAAAATTAACACTGGTGGAAGAATATTCCAGGGTAAGCTTCATGGCAGGGTGGAGGTGATTAAGTTACTCATGAAAATCCTTAAGTGCGTCAGTGCCCTCTGTCCAAATTATAAACAAATCATCAATGTAATGGAAATAAGCAAGTGGTTTATGGGGACAGTGCCTTAAAAAGCCCTCCTTCAATTTCACCATAAAGAGATTAGCATATTGTGGAGCCATCCTGGTGCCCATTGCTGTTCTCATAATCTGAGAATAATGTTTACCACTGAAGCTGAAATTGTGTGTCAGAATGACGTCAGTAAGTTTCCCCCACCACATCAGCCTTGATGTTTTGGAGTAATCCTTTCTAATTTAGGTACTTAAAGCAGGCTGAAATGCCATCCATGTGTGGAATATTAGTGTAGAGGGATGTTACCTCCATTGTAGCTAAAATGGTGTTATGCTGTAAGTTCTTATAACCAGAAAGTTTATGTAGGATGTGTGGGGTGTCCTGGATATAACTGTCTCTTTCTATAACCAGTGGTTTTAAAATGGTTTCTACAAATCCTTAGATCCCCTCAGTCATGGCACCATTGCCAGAGACTATGGGTCTCCCCGGATTGCCCGGTTTATGTATTTTAGGCAGCATGCAGAATGTTGCTGGCTTGGGTTCAACAGGTATAAGATACATTAGTCTGCCTTGGACGTGGTTAGGAAATGATCCAACTAAGTCCTGTAATTCTCTTTTATATTTTGTGGTGGGGTCACTTTCCAGTTCTCTGTAGTAGGTATGTTCAGTTAGCTGTCTGTTGGCTTCATTTATATAGTCCTCTCAGTTAAATATCACCGCTGCAGAGCCTTAATCTGCTTTTTTTTTTATGACAATGTTGTGGTTTGATTTCAGAGTTTGCATAGCCCTCCATTCCAGTGGACAGAAATCATAACAGGCCTGTTTTTGCTTATTAAGTATCTGACGAGTCACTCTCTGGTGAAAGCAATGAGTGTAATTGTCCAGTTTCTTTTTATGCCCATTTGGGTGGGGGCGAAACTAAGATGGTTTCTTTTTATTATCCATTGTATTGTTACTGTTTGTGATCTCTTCTCTGCCTGTGATTTCTTCTCTGCTGTGAAAGAATTCTTTAAGTCTCAATCAACAAAAATATTCCTCCAGTTCACCACAAAACTGTATTCTATCCAGTGGTTTTGTTGGGCAGAAAGAGAGTCCCTTAGAAAGTATACTTAGTTACTCAGTAGTCAGTTTATGGTTGGACAAATTAACCACTGAAAGGTGGCCATATGTGTGGCTATGTTGTTTATTCTGTTCTGTTCTTCATGGTTGTTAGGAAGTAGGGTACATTGAAGGGGATCTAACTTCCTGTTTTGAACTGAGCATGGCTTGTTTGTTCGAGTGTATCTCGTGCATGGTGTCTGTAATAGGTTCACCAGATACCCTTTCCAGTGTGGTAACAATTCCATCAAACTGTTTAATCAAAAATGCTTTCTTGGCATATGATCTATGGATTCTGTGATTTCTCAATTTCTCAAAAGTCCTACTGCAGAATTGTTCAACATACTTAGAATTATCAGGGTTCTTTAATGGATTCCAAATAGTTACATCTTTAGGGATAATGTTGTTCCTCTTGCACTGGGTTAAAAAATAGATGTCACTGTCTAGGTGGATGAGTTTCTTCTTTATGATGTGCAACTGTCATATTCTACGGCAAATTCTGGTATTTTCCACGATGACGTACAGAAATAGACTAGTTGCCGTATTGGTCCTTGTAAGAGCAGACCCAGAAGCAAATGGCTTGATACCTTTTATTGGACCAACATAGATTTTAAAAAAGAAAACAATGTCTAAGCTTTCAGACCAACCAGTCCCTTACTCTGAGACTTATGACAATTGTTCAGAGAGTCACATTCTAGTAACACCCAGATCATACATATAAAAATATGGAAATATTCTCCTTCTTGTTTTTTTTTATTTAATCAACTTTATTGATTCTAGAAGAAAACATTCACAACACCATCTACAGAACAGTGAAGGTGTACACTGAACAGAAAAAAACAATATAAGGAAATAAAACCTTCTACCCCATCCCCACCCCCACCCCACCCTCCTCTCCTACAGAATGTGCCATATAAACCAGTATAGATCAAGCCTAGAATTGATACATGTAGCTAAGTATATTACAAGCACCTGAATGGGGTTATCAGAGCATGCTCAGAGGGGTCAAGATAAGTAAAGGGCATGAAGTCTGCCCCATTTTGTGTTAAATAGGGGTTGACGATGACGGAGGCTGGCAATCATACATTCAGTCTGAAGGGAGAAGGAGAGTTCCTGCAACCACTCAGAATATGAGATATCTGTCTGATCTAGCCAGTGCCTAAGGACAGTTTTTTAACTGTCAAAGAGATGAAGGCCAAGTGGTATCTCCTCTCTTTGACTGGAATCTGGGAATAATCACCAATAACACAAATTTTGGGAGAGAAAAGGCCAGATAGTCCCAAGAGGGGTCACTCCATTCTTCTATTTGTACCCACAAGGAAGACACTTTCTCACATGACCAGTAAAAATGCAATAGGGTGCCCGCTGCCTTTCCACATCTAGTGCAAGTGGAAGAGAGGAGACAGCCCATCTTGGCTAGCCTGACTAGAGTGTAGTACATGTTAATTAGGATCTGGTACTGTGTGAGTATTAACCGGTCTTGAGCTAGGTAGGTGTAGAGATCTTTCCAAAGTCTTGGACAGTTAAGACTGACACCTGGAAGCAAGGTTTCCCATACCTTGGAGGCAGCCAAGGAGATGGAAGGATGTGCGATAAGCAGCCATGAGTATAATCCAGATGTACCTTGAGGCTTAAGGGCCCAATCTTGAACTTGGGTGAGGAAGTCCTTAAGACTAGGGGTTATCAGAACAGGGCCAAACTGTTGTAATATTAAGTGTTGGAGTTGGTAAAGTTTGAAGATACATGTCGGGCCCAGTTGGAATTTCTCCATTAATGCTGGAGATGTTAGAAGGGAAGATTGGGAGTAAAAATCAGTGACACTAACATTTTGTGGTAAGGGAAGCCAAACAAGAGCTAATTGGCAATCCCCAATCCTAATGTTTAGGTTAGAGAAAACAAGTTGCGATGTATCTTTGGAAAGGGAAATTTTCAGGTAGATGCAAATTTGCGAGAAGACTTCAAGAGAGATATCGATTGGAGAGGTGGCTAGAGGGTCCAGTAGAGACTTCCATGGGGTGAAGAAAACTGTAGCAGGTGAAAGGTTGCAAAAAGCAAAGAGGTGAGATTTTATCTGTAGCCAGATAGGGGTGTAGTCATGGTCGGGAGCAAGGTGTAGATTAGATACGCACTTTCCACATTTGTAAAGATGACTGGTCCAGTAGTACAGCAGAAAGTGAGGAAGGTAGAGTCCACCAAAGTCTTTAGGGAGACCCAGCATAAGAAAACATCTCCTGGGTGACTTATTCAGTTAAATGAAGAAGGTGATCAAGGAGTGGTTATGTTTAAAGAAGGAGAGAGGGAGAATAATATTAAGCATACTTAAAGTAAAGTAAAGTTTTATTTATATGAGGTGCCCTTCCAAAGCTCAGGATACCTTAACTGTGTACATTACAAAAATCTTTCAGCAATGCACATAAAAACAGATAAAAATCTTCACAATCACTCAATGAGTCCCTGAAAATGCTTGGTTGTACAAATATGTTTTTAAGGATTTTTTAAATCCTTCCACAGTCAAGCTTTCTTGTATCTGGTGAGGTAGAGAATTCCACAGGGTAGGTGCTATAAAGGCAAAAGATCTCCCTTCCGCTTTAATTTATATCTTGAACCACTTGTCCATTGAGGTGCCGAATAAGTGGTTTGAGGTATAGATTAAAAAGGAAGGGAGATAGAGGGCAACCTTGATGAGTGCCAATGTAGAGAGAGAGAGAGAGAAGGCGGGAGAGAAAATACCATTGCAGTAGAGTTTTGTCGTAGCAGAGCAGTAGATCATTTTAAGCCATTAAAGAAATGGGTCAGGAAAGCCCATCTTCTGTAGGGTAAGTCATAGGAATGACCAGTCCACCCAATCAAAGTCCTTTTTGGTGACAAGAGAAATTAAAGCCATAGAAAGAGAACAGTCTTGGGCAATCTGAAACAAGTGACTGATCTTACTGAGGTGATTGGCAGAGGATCTCCCGGGTACAAAACCCACTTGATCTGGCTTAGTAACCCAGACCAAACTTTCCTAATGTGAGTTGCTAAGAGTTTGGCTAGAATTTTAATATCACAGTTTAATAAGGAAATAGGCCTTTAACTTGTTGGGTTAAGGGGGGGAGGGGTTATCTGGCTTGAGAAGGAGGACAATAGTGGCGTCCAGGAGTGAGGGGTCCAATTCATCTGCGGAGAACATGTATTGATAGAGTTAAACTAAGGCAGGGGATAGGTCTTTAAGGAACATTTTATAAAAATTTGAAGGAAACCCATTGAGGTCAGGGGCTTTATCTAAAACTAAACTATTTATTGTGGCTTCCACTTCTGCTAGGAAGATAGGAGCAGAGAAAAGAATATGGTGGTGGTCCGTGAGGAAGGGTAGTGGAGCAGAGTCCAGGTCGGCTGAGATTTCTATGGTGGTCGGTGGTGAAGTGTGTTTGTTGTATAGAGAAGAGTAAAAGTTTTCAAAAATGGTCACCACATCCCTGGGTAGAGTTTTTAATGAACCATCGGGGCAGAGATTGAGGGAATAAACCTGGAAGTCTCCTGCTGCCTGAGTCAGAGAGCAAGCAAATGCCCTGCTTTCTCTCCTTGTTCAGTGTATTTAGACTTAGTCTTAAGGATGGAATATTCAGCTTTTTCCTGAAGGAGAGTGGCATACTTATCCTGAAGGGACAGTAGTGCCCTTAATGACTCCAGGGGGTATGCAGGAGAAAGGGATTGTTCCAGGGTACGTATTTGGGTAAGAATCGATAATGCCTCAGCTTCTCTGAGATGTTTCCTGGTGGAGGTCACACAGATAAATATGCCCCTCAAAAAACATTTCAGGGAACACCATTCATGATCTTGTCTCTTAGCAGTGAACTGGTTAGTGGTGACAAGTGACTGAATGAGACTGGAAATTTTAGTAACTACCCACCCATCCTTAAAAAGTTGGGTGTTAGGCTTCCATGAGGAGTCCCACTGTTGACTAGAGTTTGGGATAAGTAACAACCATGCTGCTGCATGGTCAGAGATCACAATGGGTTCAAGACCAGCATTACAGAGACCAGTGAGTAGGGAGAAGCTAGTAAGCACATAGTCAATTCTTGAGGAGGTATGGTGTGCCACTGAATAAAATGGATAGCTGTGAGAAAATGGGTTAAGGACCCTCCAGGGGTCACAAAGTCCCAATAAGTCCATGATCTCCCTCAAAGCATACTGTGTGACTGAAGGTGATCTAAGGAAGTAGATTGAGTGGTCAAGGTCTTGGGTTGGAGGGACATTCCAATCCCCACCCAGGATGAAGTGAAGGTTAAGGAAAGGGGACAATTTGTCGGCTAGTTCCATAAAGAACTCTGGGTCACCACCCCCCCCCCACCGGCCCATACACACTACCTAAAACCAGCTCCTGTCTGTCAAGCAGACCAGTAATAAAAATGTATCGACCTTGAGGGTCCAAAATAATATGGTCTGCTTGAAAGGAGACTGTATGGCTTATTAAGATGACTTCTCCCTTACTGGAGGGTGATGCCCCAGAGGCAAATACCTGGTCAGTTCCCTGTCTATGGAGTTTAACCACTTCATGAGGAAGAAGGTGCATTTCCTGTAAAAACCCTGGTCAGACATGCAGTAGAGAGAAGTGTTTTAATAGCTGATGCCTCTTGAGCTGATCCCTGAGCCCCCTGGCATTCTAAGACGTGAACTTAATTCAATTGTTAGCCATAATCAGTACAATCAATCAGGATAATGATATGTTCAAAAAGGTGGAAGCACACTTCATTTCACCCAGTCCCCTATAGCCCACAAAACCAACTCCCCAAGTCAGACTCTACCCTTAACTAAATCACATGAAAACATCCATAATGGAAAGGCGGAGTGCAAAAGTAGGTTTAAGCAGGGACCAGACATACAATACTGTGTTCCTGAGTGTACTCCAGGCAATGGGGGTAAAGAATACTGACTGTTATAGAGAAGGCATTGGGCTATCGCCCCATAAGCCGGAGCACAATGACTATCAGCCCAGTATGCCTTAGCCCACAGGCTTAAACCATCCTCCCTGCCCATTGCCAATGACAGCATAGGCATTTGGTGCTAAACTAAATGATGCCCTTTTAGAAACTGGCCAGGTGAACCCAAATGGGGACACAATTTATATGCTATCATTCTGCCACTTCCTGCTGTGCCTGTGGCAGCACCAGATCATTCAAGCAATTAAAATAAACTAAAGAAAAAACAGCTAGGGAGAACAGCAAGCCTTCTCCCGATTGCAATCAACTCCTGAGGCCTTACTCTTCCCCAGCACAAACAGTGGAATAATTCAAAAGTTAAACTAAGCTGAAGAGCATTAATGTAGTGGTGCATGACAAAACAAAGCAGCAACATCCAATCAACGGTATTATTTTAAAGAATAAGATGATCTTAATGTATAAAACCCACCAGTATCCCTGGCACAGATCCAGAACTGCGGGGGGGGGGGGGCAATAGTGTAGGCACACTGTGTTGACAAAAAAGAAACTCTCTCAGAAACACCCCAGATCAGTGCATCAGTTTCTGCCCAGTGGATTTGGTGAGAGGCTGAGCAGGGAGCCTCCAATGGTGGCAGAAGGTGCCATTAGGTCCTCCCGACTCCCACCCCCAAAAAAACACCATAACAAGAACAGGTGGCAACCATGGAACACCCCAACAGAATGCATGTACACAAACCCAGATAGGAACCTGCTTAGCAAAGCAAAGTTGTAACTCTAGTCCAGGCTGCTAAACAACATGAAGGCCATGAAGGCATAGCATTCAGGTGTTCTTAAACAGGTCGAGTAGCTTGGCCGATAAGTCATTTGTTGCTTGCTCGTGTGAGTCAAAAGACAGCCAGGAACCTGAAATTAGTACTTGCAATCGGGCCGGATAGCTCATTTTAAACTTATTGCTAGCCGTGATTAACTTGCTAACCATTGGGAGGAATGCAGATCTCTTTGGGCGGATTTCAAAAGGTAGATCTTGAGTAATCAGAAGATGTTTCCCCTCCCAAAGCATGGCTTGCAACTTTCTGACTTTATCCAGCACATGTTGCTTCTCTAAATAAATAAGGAATGTCATTATGATTAGTCTGGGAGGGGATCCTTCAGGTGGCCACGGGTGCAAGGAGCGATGCACTCTCTCTCAATCTGATAGGCAGGATTCTATGGAGATGGGCCCACAATTTTAACAAGGAGCTTTTGGAGGAAGGCAATAACCACAGTGCCCTCTTCCATTTCTGGAAGCCCGAAAATTAAAATATTGTTGCGATGGCTATGACCCTTCAGGTCTTCAGTTTTTAACTGTCATTTGTATAATTGTTGTCTCAACTTCGTAAGCTCATGATCAGTTGCCTCCTTCCAGTGTTCCAGGGATGATGATCAGATCTCCACATCCCCAACTCTGTGGCCCAGGTCACTGAGATCTGCCTGGAGGGTTTTCAGCTCAGAGGAGATATCTGATAATATCTCCCTGAAAGGGAGCAGCACTTGCAGGAACCTGTTCTCGGGAAGAGGAATCGCTGTCACCAGGGGTTCAGAGTTTTTTGCAGTAAAGGAACCCTGAGCTTTAGACTTCTTGGGAAGCTTTTCTGTCATGACTGGAGGAGCATAGTGGAGTGGGGCCTGCTGCATATCAAACTCCATTGCAGCGTTTAAACTGCTAATGCCAATTAATAAGAGTCTCAAACACCAGCTATATGCAGGTCCCAGTAGTTTCAGAGAAAATCACTGCTTTGTTTAGGTTTTGAAACCTAAAATTAATTAGATGGGCGGTGAGGAGGTAAAAGCTCCATAGTCAAGCTGCTTTCAGGCTGCAGACACCACGTGATCATCTTCATTGTTTAAAAGTACCTACAGTATTTAAAAAAAATCAAAATTTTAAATGGAAAGAATAGCATCCCATTAGCATGCTATTTCTAAGAATCATTTCAAGGACATCCATTAGATAAGCTGAACACTCAAGCAGGCAAGGCCTCTGAGAAATCACAGGATCTATAGATCATATGCAAATCAAGCATTTTTGATTAAACAGTTTGATTAAATTGTTATCACACTGGAGAGGATGTCTGGTGACCCTATTACAGACACCCTGTATGAGATACACATGAATTGCCAAAGGACCTTAAGACAAACCATGCTCACTTAAACAAACTCTGCTCAGAGCCAATTTGGCTGCTGCGAGCACTTACCTTTCTAGGTAGCAGAGCGGTGGTAGCACAGCTTTCAGAGCAGTGGCGGGTCACATAGTGGCAGCAGAGGCAATGGATTAGAGGTAGAGCAGCAGTGGTTTGCAGTGGAGCAGAGGTGGTTTGCCACTCACAAAATTACAGCAGGGGTGAAACTATGCATGCATGATACTTGAGCATGTGCAGTTGAACCAGACGTGCACTCATGAAGAAGTGCGTAATGGGGAAGGGGGAGACCATGCTGCAGAGTGGAGCTCCATCATGGAGGACAGCACCTTCAGCAGCAGCACTGTCCTGATGTTGCTGCATCACTGTAGGAGAACACAGGTTATGTTCCAGAGCCAAACCCCTGTTCTCCTACAGTGATGGGATAACATCTGCGGAGCTCCGCCCACATAATCATAAAAATTAGGGCTCTTACCCTACAGTGATCTTTGAGAAAATACACTTTCTGTGTGTGACATCTGTCTTAGCCTTTTTCAGTCTTGATGTGTTTGTCAAAGACAACACATTAGGCTTGCTGAGGATCTCATTAAGCCATCCAAAACTACAACAATAAAATATGTCTCCTGACATTCATTACAAATACAGTACAGGGAACCCCAGTTTTTCTCATACTGCAATCCCGTTTCCACACTGAGACCTGTATTCAGTAAGACAATGTAGACACCCACAGAGAGACAAAAAGAAAGACAGACTTATGCTGCATCACAGAGTTGGAGAGAAAGAAAGAGAGAAAGAGAGAGTGAGAGACATAGACAGAGAGAGAGAGAGAGAGAGAGAGAGAGAGAGAGAGAGAGAGAGAGAGAGAGAGAGAGAGGACAAAGAGAGAAAGAAAGAGACATTAAGTTCTGCTGTGTCACTTTGTGAAGAAATGTTACTTTTTTGTATATAAACATACTTATCGTGTCAAATGACAGACTAGCACAGAGAGATTACCCTCTGCTGTGTCATTTGGTGAACACCTCCTATTCATTTGTATGTAACTATTTAATTTTGCTACCCCTTTCTATGCTCCTGTCTTGTTACCTGCCTTGACCTATCAAACAGTTTGAAAGCTACTGAATAATTAAACTGCAATACATCAGTCTCCACTTCCAGTACTGAAAAGTGTACTGCATCGCAACAGTGAAACTGTCTTTGCCACACATTTTAAAACAGAGACGTGAAGACTGATAAATTTAACATTTTTGTTTTAATAATCTACTATCCCTCCTACATGTGAAATACATAAGTAGTTAAGCATTGCAATTACAATCCAGCTTTCCATTTCAAACAGTATTACAGTTGTAGAATATGAAACCATCTGTCTTCCCCAACAAAGAGATAGAGACAGGGAAAGAGAGAAAAACAGAAATGCAGATTGATGGTAAGTGTCAGGTTCCTTTTAAAGGACACTGTAAGGGAACCTAAATATATTTCAGAATAAGAAAAAGTGCAAACAGACATTTTGGATGAAGGGTGGGATGTTTAGTAGAAGATATGCCATACAGACATATCAGCAAATGGGAAACCCAAAATTCAAATGTAGGGCTATTACCTTACACTGACCTTTAAGAAAATATACTTGCTATGTGTGACATACTGTATGCCTCATCCTCTTTCTCTCTCACTCTGTGTATGTATTTATCAAACACAACACATTAGGCCTGCTCAGGATCCCATAATAGCCATCTAAAATACAACAGTAAAATGCTTCTTAGTATCTTCATAACAGTTCATACTGCAATCCCTGGTTTCCACACCTGTATTCAGTAAGACAATGTAGACACCCAGAGAGAGAGAGAGAGAAAAAGAAAGACAGAGATATGCTGCATGAGAAAGTGAGAGAGAGAGAGACATAATGAGAAAGACAAAGAGAGACAGGAAAAAAAATTATGTTCTGCTGTGTTACTCTGAGAACAACTGCTACTTTTTTCTATAAAAACATATAGATAAATAGAGTGTCAAATGATCAACTAGCACAGAGAGATTACCCTGTGCTGTGTCATTCAGTGAATATATGCACACTCTGCTGTGTCATTCAGTGAACATATGCACACTCTGCTGTGTCATTCAGTGAACATATGCACACTCTGCTGTGTCATTCAGTGAACATATGCCACAGGATCCTTCCTACTATGTACACCACTAGGTTGCCTCATGGTAGGAGTGTAGATGCACACTAGAGGGTGCTGAAACTGTTCCACCCAGTAGGGTGGTAGCTAGACCACTTGATTGCAGTGCACTTCATTAAAAAGGGCAGGCCAAGACTGAGCCCCCAGTAACCGTTTTAGCTTACACATTGCAATATATGCTGCTAAACTGAATATTTTTGTTTTTAATCATCTACTCACCCTTCCACATGTGAAATACATAAGCAGTTAAGCATTGCATTTACAATTCAGCTTTCCGTTTCAAAGTGTTACAGTTCTAGAATATGAAACCCTCTGTCTTCCCCAATAAAGAGATTGACATAGGTAAAGAGAAAAAGAGAAATGCAGATTGATGGTAAGGGTCAGGTTCCTTTTAAAAGACACTGTAAATTAGGCACACTATTGCTTCTGGCTCGAAATGTTAAAGGTTAGGCAAGATAGATAAAAAAATAAAATGGACAGGGTATACGAGATACATGGGCTATGAGCCTTTTCCTCACCATGCCACAGGATCTTTCCTACTATATACACAACTAGGCTGCTTCATGATAGGAGTGTAGACAGACACTAGAGAGCACTGAAACTGTTCCAGCCAGTAGGGTGATAGCTAGAGCACTCAATTGCAGTGCACCTTGTTAAACAGTGCAGCCCAAGACTGAGCCCCCAATAAATGCTATAGCTTAAACATTGCAATATACAGCAATACTAAATTGCTGTGTGCAAAACAGTACAATGAGTACTATGTTTGTAGGTGCTAAGTCATGTGTATGATAATAGTTTTAATACCGATACAAAAAAGTAGAATATTTATTCTACTTTTCTTAGCACTTCTAATAATACAGAATACTTTCTGGTTCATTTACCATATAGAATGGGGAGAAAGACTGGTCTATGGGAAGTAAAAATGTTCTCCTTCTACTGCATATTTCAGCATGGAGTTTCAACACTTAAAAGGGAAACTAAATATATTACTGAATAAGGAAAAGTGCAGACAGACATTTTTGACAAATGAACACAGCACTGCAGAAACAGCAAAACTTATTACCCTGATGTGCTCTTCTTATTACAAACAAAGCACAGAAATGCTTGTTTTACAGAGCATTAAAAAATATATAAAAAAGTTTAATTGTTCCACAAATCTGAAACCAATCTAATAACAGTACATATTTCCAACTCCATACAACAGATGGCCTGCCTCTAACTGAGAAACATCCACTGACTTTCCTATTTGTTGCCAAAATAGTGTAACCTGCCATTACACTTGTATTTTTGGTTAGATGTCACATTAGTACAATGCCTGTGTATGTATTGCAACTGTCATCTACCTTGCTACCCTCCATTTTTCCTCAAGTTTCAAGTTCAACTGACCTGCAAGTTTAGCCACCATCCCTGTTCCCCAAACTGAAATCTCAATAATTTTACCTTAGTTGTGCAGGCATGTCCTGTGTTCTGCATGGCTGCTATACAGTACTTTCCCCTGTCTCGCACCTCTTCGTGCACAGACAAATGGTAGTACCATTTTTTTTGTATGAATCGTTACATTTAAAAAACGTATACTTGGATCAAACATATATATATCTGCTAGCAGTGTGTGTGTGTGTGTGTGTGTGTGTGCGTGCATGTGTGCGTGTGTGTATATATATATAAATATATTAGAGGCAAAAAACTCAGTTTAATGCATTAGTTAGGATTGTTTCACACTGACAAAAGGGAGGAAATTCGGTGTTAGGGTCGAAAGGGCAATTTTAAATGCCCTTGGCCTTCCACACCCCAACTGGCATTGGGGTGTGCATTAGGGTTGTCGGCCCTAACTCTCACCCCATCACATGTAAAGAAGCAGAGGTGTAGGAGAATGGGGTGAGCTGGGACCCAACAACCCTGTCGCACCCGATACTGAGCCAGGGGTGTGGTGAGAGACAGGGGCTTTCAACCCTAACACAGAATTCTCCCTTTGTCAGTGTGAAACAACCCTAAGTAATGCATTAAATGGAGTTTTTTGCCTCTAATTTCCCTTCTTTTTGAGAATAATAATGAGAAATAGTGAATGTAATGCGGCGGCCCCCGCCACAGGATGTCTTGTCACATAGTAACATTGTGCCCGCAAACACAAATAGTAATGAGCATGGTGACGCAAAGAGAAACAGTAGTGTAGACAGAAATGTTAAAAACAATGCAAAAGCAAGCACAAATGAAAACACAAAGGGTAACGCACATGGTGGCGTAGACGTGAACGGAAAGTGAAATGGGAACGGAACCACAAGCGAAAACGGTAATGGTAACAGTAATGTAAGCACACAGGCTGGTTTTCCCCAAAAGCTGCATAAAGAAAGACAGTGAGTACAAAGAATGTATGCATAATAATGGTTCTCGGAGCAGAAAATGAGGAGTTGGAATACTAAATTGCTTATATCTCAGGAACCGTACGACATAGAAAAAAAAATTAAAAGTCATATGATTTATGACTTCCTGGCTAGTTTTGTACTTATCCCCCATTAGGGGTTAAACATTTTTCTGACGAAAAGTCCTTATCTCGCACTGTTTCTGAGATACAGGCCCTGAAAAGCGTGGCGAACGCTGTAATGTTAGCCTATGGGGAAAAAAGAGAAGTTCGGAGTGCCATAACTTTGGCTCCCTGTAATGTTTTTTCACCAAACTACAAAAAGACACATCTGTGGGATGTTGCCTGTGTTCCCTCCAAATTTCAGCCCAAAAGACCGAACCGTTGTTTTGCAGCAGGGCGCCAAAGGATTCCTGTAATGCGGCGGACACCGTAATGTTATCCTATGGGAAAAAGTGTCAACTTTGGAGTGCTGTAACGTTGCCGTCATGTATTATTTTTTCAAAGAAACAGTGAAAGGCACATCTGTGAGATGTCGGCTGCGTTCCCTCCAAAGTTCAGGCCAAAACACCAAACCATTCTTTTGCAGCAGGGTGCCAAAGAATTGCTGCCATTTTCCCACAGCCTAGGAAAGTACTGTCGAAGTTTGCGAAAGCTTTCTCAAATTCATTCGACACTGTCGCAAGTGCGACAGTACTTAGTGAAAGTACTTTTACAGAAATTTGAAAAACATATTTCTGGGGTGTTTTACCCCAAAATAAAGACATGGCAAGCATCCTCAGGGTCCAACTAGGTGAATACAAAAAGAATTAGGTTGCTAAAGGGTCCCAATTTTAAATGCCAAGCATTTTTCTGATAGCTAACTGAAAACAAAATGGCAGATTTGCAACAGTATAAGGGCCATTTGCAAAAGTAAAAACTGCATTTGCGACACTGTCAAGCTTTTTGTTAACTTTTCCCATTGACTTATTATGAGAACTTGTTTTTTGAATAACTTTTGAACCGTTTAATATTTTTTCACGAAATCTTCAAAAGGCACATCAGGGACCCTGGCCGCACATTCCCTGAATATTTCGGACCGGTCGCGCAAACCATGCGACCTGTAGGCATGACCATAAAATTCCAGAAAAGCATAAACGCATGCGTAGGTCATGCTTAATAACTCGCAGCTGTATATGCGACCGGTACAAAACTTGGCAGATCCCAAGGTGTATGGGTCTTGATCATGTATTCCTAATTTCAGGCAAATCTGTCAAATGGTTGCAAAGTTATTAAGGTGCAAATTTGGGGTTTAACATGTAAATGGCTCCTCAACCCTAACTGTAGTTGCACTACCGTGCACTATAATGTATATGTATGTATATATATATAGATACAGTATATATATATATATATGTATATATATGTGTGTGTGTATATATATATATATATATATATATATATATTTATACATGTATAGGATATGCAGGGGTTGACTGTATGATACCTCATTTATCTGCTACAGTTGCTAGTGGCCTCAAGTAACTTCACGAGTGGCAAAGCCATGAGTGATGGTTTTGATAGGTCATTGGCAACTGTATCACATAAATGAGTTTTCACACAGTCAACCCCCTCATATTCCATTTATGCAACAGGCTTTTTTTGGTTTATGAAAACTGAGATATTGTCCATTACCATGGATTGCACACACTTTGCATGAGTTAGCATGGAATTTGGCTGGCTTAGCATGGAATTTGGCTGACTTAGCGTGGAATTTGGATGACTTGTGCAATGTAATACATAGGAATTTTCACAACTTTGCACAGAGCAACTATGTGGATAAACAAGAACTGTGTTTTTTGGTTTTTTTTGTGAGTTCCTCAATATGATTCAAGAAGGACAGTTTGTGGTCTAACCATACTCCCAAAAATGTCAATTTGACCATGAATTCTAGGGGTTTGCCAAGGATGGTGATGATCTGAGGAGCAGTACCCAGGTAGGTAACGCAGGATGACTTGGAAGAGGGAGAGAAAAGCATAGCTTTTGGGTTTTTTTTTTTGCATTTAGAAGCAACTTCAGTTGCAGCAAGTTTTTCTACAGTTGGTTGAACTCTAGTTGAAGATCTTGGCAGTTTTTTTCAACATAACATAAACAACATGGTATTACAATATCAAGATTTCTTATTCCTGTTTCAACATAATTATTAGTTTACTACTGCTAAAAATCTAAACATTGTTCCGACATAACAATATTATATGACTCAGTGTTTCTTGAGGATATAAAATATGTCATTTGCAGTCATGAAGTTTTTTTTTTTTTCAATTATATTTTTTTGGGGGGAATTACATTACGCCACTATAGTTGCAATACACATTTTTCACAGCTGGATCTCATTCATTATCTATATGAATCAAACATATGATTCCTTGAAAATTTATCATCTGATTACTGATTTCTGTTTTTATGAAACTACATGCACAGCACACTACAAAGTTTGCTGCAATTTTTTTTTCACATCTCTTCTACTCATATTCATGTGTATAGCATATGTCAGCATTGGAACTTTACATACCAATCCTTCCTACAAAAGCTTATTCATTACACACACACACACACATAAATTAAGCCTGCTTTCACCTGTGCAACAAAAATATGCCATGTACTGAGCCATTCCACGTATTACAACATATTAACTACCCTTGCTACTTAAAGGGAAAATAAACATTGAAGGGATCACTCGAATTGTGAAAACCCATGCAAAGATATTTCAGATGAGGTACTGAGCTGTTTCGTAGATGTCAAGAGTTCTTAGATATGAATATCTAAATCATCTGTAAATCAAAACAAGGCAGCAGCCATTTTATGGGATCTTGACACAGAAAGTGATGTCACTGAGGGGCACACTGTAGTTAACAACATACAGCTTGCCCCTCAGTGACATCACTTCCTGTTTTAAGATTACATGAAATGGCTGCTGCTTTGTTTTGATTTACAGAGTATTTAGATATTCTCATCTCCAGACTCCTGACACCTACAGGTAAGCACAATATCTCCTTTGAAAGATCTTTTCATGGGCTTTCACAATTTGAGTGATCCCTGCAATGTTTACTTCCCCTAAAATATAACATACAGTACTGTTAC
Organism: Neoceratodus forsteri; assembly: GCA_016271365.2. NCBI lineage: Eukaryota > Metazoa > Chordata > Ceratodontiformes > Ceratodontidae > Neoceratodus > Neoceratodus forsteri. Next base: position 175,068,479 of record CM028138.1, read on the forward strand.
TAGGGATTATGCAGCACTGAACATTCTCTGATATGAAAAGCTTCATTTACTTGCAACTGTGCCTTATTTACAGAACATCGTCTCAATTTCCTGTAGGTCTCACTATCTCTAATATTTGTCATCTCATGCCAGGTTGAGTCTTTGCAGTTGGAATCATGAAAAATAATATAATCAATATGAAATCATAAATTCAAAATTTTCTTTTTTCCAATGACATCTTCAGTTATTGTGGCTGATAATTTTACAGAATCAGATGATTAGCTGTATACCCCACCAGAATACATTATGAACAGTAACCCAACAAACCTAACATGTATTACTGCTTTACTTCAACATAGAGATACCATATTACATCAAATTCATTATTAACAACTAACACTGTGTGCAAAGTACTGTTCACATGATTGAACTTTTTATTCATCCCACAAATACATTAACCACCGTAGCTGCCTTAATTTCTTTCTTTCCGGACAGAATACATAACTGAGCCTACAAATTATAATCAATATCATATTTACTTATGCACTGTGACTTTCAACAGGCACCTACATCACTTGCGCAAAGGTACATTTATGAGCAGACAGTAAAAAAAAAAAATCCTGCATCACCTAGTGCAGAGGTTGTTTTCTTATAATGTGCTGCTTTTTATAATAACAATAAATTACTTAACTGCTTCTCTCCAGTTCATGCATTTCATTGATTGCTACATTATTTTCTGTTTTTTTTTAAACCTTTCTGAATCTTTCAGCTTGTCTCCTTTTCTCACATTTTTCAGCCTCTCTGTAAAGTGCTATTTATGTTTATTATTCTTTGAATCTAGTTTAGCAATTTTCATCACATTTCTGTAGGCTGCGGTAACCTGTGATAGGGGCATGTAGGAAGTGGGCACCTGCTGAAATGACAACCCACTTTTGGCTACTGCCCTGATGGTGGGTGTGTAGGGTTGGCAACCAGATTGGGTGGGTCATGAAAAGGCAACAGGATGTTGCATGCATATACACATGCGGGGGGGTTGGAATGAGCCTGCCGAACATGGGGAGGGAAGGTATGGAGGGAGGACGATTCAGAGGAAACGTGAGGAAGAATTTCTTCACAGAACGGGTGGTGGACAAGTGGAACACCCTGCCAGAGGAAGTGGTGGGGGCTGAAACAATCACGGGATTTAAGAATGCATGGGATAGACATAAAGGAATTCTGGAGGTCAGGGGTAAGGGGCAACAGACTTCCTGGAAAACATAAACTGAACTTACAAACTTAAATGGGCAGACTGGGTGGGCCATAGGCCCTTATCTGCTGACACTGTCTATGTATCTATGTATGTATCTATGTGAGGGGTGGTGCCGTGGGTTGCCAGCAAGGTGGCGTTGTGGCGTGGTGGACTAGGTGCTGGCCTGTGGTGGCAGGGATGCAGGGATTAGGACCGAGCACCGGTACATTTTTTTGCATCTGGCCTGAGACAGTGCTTTTGTTTTTTTTGCAGTATGCACCCCCGACATGCACCCCTTGGAGTTGAGAAACCTAATTTGGGGGCGGGCAAAGCCCCCACATAAAGGAAAAAAAGTAATTTGCACCGCTTTTAGTCACGCCCGGATTCCATATTGCCAAAATTTAATTTTGGTGATGTGGGGTTGCAATAAGGGCATTCAACATTTACGAATTACCCTTATCACATGGAACCATAGGCTGTCTATAAGCATGTTTTTTTCTTCTGCTTATCATTTCATTCATAACAAGTGCACTATACTGTCGACTTCTACATGCAATATTTGTTATGATACAACTGTCATTTGTCAGATGTGCCTCATAAGACTACTTGTTGACAAACCTATCAAATAATTGATATTTTCTAAAGATAGTACAGGATATTTACATAACTGTGATTTTGCAACTATCCTGTACTCCCCGCCATACTTCATGGGAACTTCCTATTACAAATTCTTTCTTTAAGGATCATGCTTGTAAATACAGAGCCAATAATCAGATTACACATATTCCTGATAACAGGACCTCCATGACATTACAATGCTACTCCCATTGACATACTGCCATCTTATTAAATAAAGTTGCCAGCTCAGGGATAACAGAGACTGATCATGATTCATGTTTAACAATATGTTATGTTACTTAAAGGGGCACTGTCAACTTTGACCCTTCATTTTTTGACAAAAGCGAGCAGTGTTCCTCGTGGCCACACAGTCCCACACCACTCAGAGATACATTCCGAACACCCCCGATGAAAACAAAATAGAAGCCTTTTTACCAGTTTTCTTCATTTTTGCATCAACAGAGTTTCATTTGGTCCACCAGTAATCTCCTGCATACTGGAAGCACATCGAGGTCAGGACTGCACGTCTGCCATGAGCTCAGTCTTGAAGTATGATTTTTTACATATACAGGCAGTACAGTCATATTGAGCTGGTTCCACATGTAATTTTAAAATGCTACATCTATCTAGCACCACAAACTGAGCATTGGAATATTAGAATTCCTATTTTTAAGCTGCATCCAAAATCCCGCGCATGAACACCAGATGCAGGTCCAAAAGATCCTGCTCATGTTCAAGAGCATGTCATTGGTGAGCATGAGCAGGATTTCAACCACACCTTAAAAACAGGAATTCTGAAACTCCAGTGCTTGCTTCATGGTGCTACATAGATGTACAGTTTTAAAACTGCATGTGGAATTGGTGCAATATGACTGTACTGCCCGTATATGTAAAAAAATATACTTCAGGACCACGCTCATGGCAGATGCATGGTCCTGGCCTCAATGTGCTTCCAGTAAGTGGGAGATTACTGGCAGACTGAATGAAACCATGTTGATGCAAAAATGAAGAAAACTGGTAAAAAGGCTTCTATTTTTTCCATAGGGATGTTCTGAACATATTTCTGATTGGTGTGTGGCCACGGAACACACTGCTCGCTTTTGTCGAAAAACGTAGCATTAAAGCAGACAGTACCCCTTTAAAGGGGCAATGTCAGCTTTGTCCTTCTGTTTTGGAACACCTGCATGGAGTGTTCCTGTGGGCACGTATGTGTGAAGCATTTACTCTAAAATGTCCCCATGTATCAAGAAAGTGATCTACAGTAGTTCCTGTTTTCTGGTAATAGTTTCATTATTTTCTTTATGGTTGGTCTGCAGTTAAAGTGGTCATCAACTGGAAGCATATCCACCCTGAGTACTTACGTCTGCCAGCAAGCACTGTCCCAAAGTGCAACTTTTTATATGCACATTCTAAAAACGTATTAATGCTCTGGTGTCTGTAAACCAAAACCAAGCGCTGGTACTGCTGTAAAATACATTTTAAAACTATGGCCAAAATTGTACACATGTGCAAGATTGGCACACTATTGCACATACGCAAGATGTTTGCTATGGATGCTTTTGCGCATGTGCACAATTTTGGCCCCAATTTTAAAATGTATTTTATGACAGTACCAGCACTCGGTTTTGGTTTACAGACACCAGGGATGATTTGGACTAAGAACATCTACTGCATTAATACATTTTTAGAATATGCAGGTAAAAAGTTGCACTCCTGGATAGCTCTTGCTGGCAGCTGTGTATAATCAGGGTGGATATGCCTCCATTTGGTGGTGACTTTAACTACGGACTGACCATAAAGAAAGTAATGAAAGTATTATCAGAAAAAGGTAACTAAATCACTTTCTTGATACACAGGGGCATTTTAGAGTAAATGATACTCACATATGTGCCTAGAGGCACACTCCAAACAGGTGTTCCAAAACAGAGGGGCAAAGCTGACAGTGTCACTTTAAACAATATATCTCACTATTTGTTATGCACATGCTTTTACATATACAGCGCACATTTCTGACATGTGGGTATAGGCCCTTCATGTTGCTTTGCTGTGATAGAGCTGTAATTCACAGTGTTATAATGATTTTACTTATATCTATACTTTACTTGTATTGTACAGAAGGAACAGGATTTACAAAATTGCTGGATACAGGGTAATTGTATTTTCTATGACACATATAAGAAGCCATATTATAATCCCATGATAACTTGTTAACTTGCGTATGTAACTTACTGATATTGCCCAATGCTACACCTTTACTGCAGTGAAACAAATAGCCTGACAGCAGCAATATCAGAAATAACTTTTTTATTCCAGTTAGGCATGATTCTCATCCTTGACATGTATTTTATGTTTCCATCACAGCAACAAACATACCTAAGCATAACAGTTATAAGCATTACAATATTACTCATTAAGCACTGAGACTTGCAACATCCACTTGCATCAATTGTGAGTTCCCAAACTTAAAAAATATCACTTTATCATCAACTGTTACTGTGTACCAAGTACTGTGCCCATGATTAAAATAATTTCCCCTACCACAACTACTTTGTTATCCCTAGTTACCTCTGCCATTTCTCAAACATATATGCTGCCATGTAAGGTTAATCAATGGAATGATTCTGTCCTCTGTATCAGAAAGTTTCAGAGGTCCATAACTTATTAAAGTGAGGAGGGTACTTTCCAAAAAGTCTGTCACACTACGTCAGATCTTGTTTCCATCTGCAATCTGAAATCACAAGGAAGTTAAGTGACTTGCTCAAGGTCACAGTGGGGGCTATGCACTATTGGGGCAGAGTGGCTATGCACGCACATCTGGGTTGCATTGCCACCCCACATCCAATGCATCCCCCATGCAGCATTCAGTAAGGGGGTGCACGCAGACCCACCAAAGCCAATCCCCTATGTCTGCTGACAGCTCCATGCTGGGGGTGTTCCAGGGGTGTACCATCACTATGCAGTATGCACTAACCCATGTAGTGCTGGCCATATGGGTGTGGAGGTTGGTTCATGGTGTGCCAGGGTAGACCCTGCCATAACCCACTGCACGCACCCATGGACTAAGCCCATCAGTCACTGGGGGGACTGTGACTGGACACACCATGCTGCCCCTGACTGCTGGGCAGCAGCACGTGGCAGGAGTACTTGGATGTGCAAGTGCACAGTGAGTTCAGGTGTGGCAGCACCAGGACAGGATGGTGCCATGCAGGTCCAGGTACCTGCATTCAGCATGCATAGCCCTGGACCCATGCCATCTTATGCTATGGGATCCACTAAGGATCCCAGGGTGGCTGAAATCCCATGCATGTGCAACAGTGGCACATTCTCACGCATGTACGGGATCCTTCCTCATTTCGCTATTGTGCATACATGGGATTTCAGCCCTGGAGTGCTTCAGTATTTTGCAACTAAAGGGGCACTCATTTTTTGTTTTCAAATATCATCAGCTGCTTAATATAATGCAGTGCACTCGTTTTCATATTTGTTGGGGTGGGGATGTTTAAATGTGCACTTTGGTACAGTGCTCCCAGTCGACATGCGTTCTTGATGCGGGATCTGCTTCTGGTGGCCTGGCATTTTAAGTTCGGACTGGCAGTCAAGAAGTTGAAGAAAATTTGCAAAAACAGGTAAACATATCACATTTTCTTTCCTACAGAGGCATTCTACAGTATCAGAACAAGTATGTGCATAGAAACCAACTGCTGTAAAAAGCAAGAAAACTGAGAGGCAAAGCTAACAGCACCCCTTTAAGTATCCTGCTTACCAATACAAAGCCTGACTTCAGCTTACACATATTTCTGATAACATGACCTCCATGAAATGAAGATGCAACTGCCATTAACATACTACCATATTATTAAGTAAAGCTGCTTGCTCAGTGATGACTCAGACAGACTTTAACTCATGTTTCCAACTTGCTATATTACGAAAACAATATCTCTAACTATTTATTATCCACATGGTCTTAAATTCATAGCACATTTCTGTCATGTAGATATGGGCTCCTCATTTGCTTTACTGTGTTACATCTATAACACACTGTGCTATAATGATAGTACTTCTATTTATGATGTACTTGTGTTAACTTAAAAGGAGCATTATTTGCAAAACTGCTTGGTACAGGGTTCTTGTGTTTTGTATGCTTCATATAATATGCAAAACTATACACTTATAAAATCTTGCTTTACTGTGTATGTAACCAACAGTTATTACCAAATGCTATACCTTTTCTTCAGTGAAACAAACAGCTGGAGGACTGCATTGCCAGATTTTGACAAATGTGATATACTTTTTACATCCAGACAATGTTGCTGTGCATGACATGTATGTTACATCTAACAAATGAAAATGAAAAAATCAACTCTAACCCTACAATACAGATCAGTTACTGCTAATACAAAATTCACAATTGGGAGCAGACATATTCAATTGATGTACAACACTGTGCATCTTCCAGCCTCTTTATGACTGTAAACATTTTAATGCATATGAAATCAACACTTTAGATTTTTTATCCCACTACAAAACCATGTCCTGTTTTATTTTTTTTAATACTAGGATTACAAATACCTTTGAACCAGAGGTTCCTTTACAAAGGTTCCGCTCCCCAACACCACTGATTGCTTTCTATTTCTTCCAACAATACATGAAAGAAAACCCTATGTTTTGTCATTCCTTGATATCTTGCACTTGTCATTTGCATTTCACACTTCTAAGATCAAAGATTTGTGAAGAGACTGTAAAGTACTTCTCCTTGGAGACTAATAGTCTGAGAGCTATATTTAGCAATTAAATTCCTGTCCACTACACCTTTCTCTGTTGAATTACCCATTAAGCACACTTGATTTTAACAATATATAAATATCACTGTTTTGCAAATGTATCCCTTACAAATGTTTCTTATTTGCAAGACAGCATATGTTTATCCTAATAAATCTATCTTACTGCTACATTCAAACCACCATCCCCTATCTACTTGCCACTTATAAACTTGATTATAATGAAAACAATTCTAGGCACTTAATCAACCATTATTAATTTTCCTGTCTCATTTACAACATTGCTACACTCACATCTATTACATACTTCTCAAACTTAAAAAAATATACTTTGTCATCAACTGTCTCTGTGCACCAAGTACTATGCACATGATTAAAGTAATTTGACCCACAAAAAATTTGCCCTGACATGAAACTGAATTTTTAACTCTAAAGATATTTAAAAATGTATTTCTACATGCATTACTAACACCAATGCATTCAAAGTTTTGAAACGTCTATCCCTGCAGTGCTGCTACACAATACTGTGTCTAAAGTGAGCCTGACACATACTTTCTACAGTATTATGTGTGTTGCTGATTTGCTACACTCACAAACACATTGATACACATAAACACTGTATCAGTTTTCAGCACATTTTAGCACAGATAAAGTTGCCTGCAATACAGATATCTGAATCCTTATGTTGAGCTGCTTATTTTACACAGTTATCACACTTCTCAACCACATACAGCTGTTCATCTCAATCAATAACTTAAGTAAGCAATAACCCATAACAGGGTGTGTGGGTATTGGGGATTAATAAACAGCCCAGGTGCATTGTGAGGAATGAGGGCGAAGCCTGAGTGCCCTCACAGCACCTCGGGTGTTGATTAATCCCCAATATCCTCACTCCCTGGAGTGGGTTATTGCACTTATAACATGATGGGTCACCACAGGTGACACAATCAGAAGGAAACTATGATTAAGTCATGAAACCAGTGGAACTATTTTTTTGTGTTCTGCCACCAACAGAACTACTGTGCTGCTGACAGTGCTGAACAGGCTACATATCCACTGCTGACACTGTGGAGATTTTGTGAACTCCAGGACTGCAATCAGAAATCAAGCAGCAATGACTGGAAAACTATACTTATGTGCTGTAGCTGCCGCTACCAATCTCTCTACACACATACATCTCCTGATGACAGACAGTCACAGAGAGAAGGAGCATTGTTGCAGATGAATGTCTCTCTCTCTCTCACAATTCTGCACTCCTTCAATCCTCCTGCTCTCTCTCTCTCTCTCCCTTAACCTATGTCTGTCACCTGATGTAGGTGCACAGTTACTCATGGCTATCCCAGCAGGGCAAGGATCTTTCTCTGTTTGTCACTTACCCCCAATACCACTGCAGTTGCCAGTTCCGCCATCTCCCATCACTGCCTCCTTTCCTGGTCACCTGAAACTGGAGTGCAGATGGAAAATTCATGGACATCGCCACATGCTGTGGTGGGGGCAAGGATGTTATTGACCACTAACTACAGTGGCTGTTGCTCAAAACAAGACTACTATACTGCTGTGGAGTGCATGAGCTCATCCACAGGGTGGGTGGCTTGTGCAGGGTACAGAGGACACATGGAGTGCCTGGGACAGCAGGGCCAGATGGGCTACGAGGAGCGATCACCTCCAGTGCACAGACAGAGATACAAATAACACACAGCAGTGGGTCACACAGAAAACAACAGAATGGAGGAGAAGCAAGAATGAAGTCTCTCTTTTGGGGGCAGGGGGAAAGTCACAGGTGACAGTCTGACAAGTGACAGCAGCTTTGAGCCAGCACTTTTCAATTCAGTGGCAAAAGTGCAGCTGCTGCTATGGAGATCGTGTGCTGACAGTCTGACATTGTGTAGGAATCGATGACCCCCAGTCCACCTGGGGACATTCACTGCCTCTCGGCTCCATCTTCCAGTGATCTCTGGACTTATGGGGATAATATGTGTTCTGGAGGATGAGGGACATGTCTCAGACTTTCATACTACCACGTGTGTTTCTCTGACGCTAGGTGCATCTTACACAGACAGCACACTGCCACAGGTTTTTCAGTGGTGAAGCCTCAGTTTCTTGGGGTGGGTTCATCTTGTCTGACAGACATGTTACAATTGCTGGTAGCCAGGGTAACACTGTGCAAGCTGCACTGTCGGCTGGGTCCCCAGAGGTCCATGAGGTGAGAGGGTGGGGAGCCACAGAGCACTGAGGGGGAAATAATTCAGGATTTCTAACATGGGCTAGGAGAATAGTGATGGCAGAAGTGATCTGTGTCAGATGCCTGAATACTAAGCAGCTGACCTCCACCCTGCTTCTGCTATGGCTCTGCTGCTTAGCTGAGGATGTCTCTCTTGCTTTCTTGGGGCACTAGTGACTGCCTTTCAAACTCTGTTTTGGGACACAATGACAAGATCTGCCATTTCCTGATCTGTTTCCAAGGACCCCTTCACCACTTGCTGTGTGTATCGTGAATTAATCAATGGTCACCTGATGGCTATGCACCAATCAGGTAACTGTGTTTGTCTACCCAATGTTATAACTGCCACTAACTACCCCCCCTTCGCTATTTTCAGTTTTTATTGTGCTGCTATTTTTCCCTTGACTTTGCATTATTATTACATGACATCTTTTTCATTCTCATAAGATGGGCATATTTTGATGCTTTGCTGCACTTCAGTTCCATGGTACCACACCTTCACTGAAAACATCATTCCATGAATTGAGTACAGTTCTAACCAGCTTACATTACTGTATTCAAAAATACATGTGCTCATTGTGGGTGCAACATAACAGATGGAGGATAAATTATGCTGCCATTTCATAAATAATGCAGATGTGTGGAAAGCAATCGGGAACACAATAAGTGGAGGAAAATAAAAAGAAACAGCAAATGCTGCTGATCCTGATATTCAGAAAATCAGCATTACAGAGCTGAGTATCTCTCAAAGAAAAGTTTGAAATACATAATATATAAGTGCATTTCAACTTCATTTCCATATATATTATATAGATTTCTTCTGCAAATTATGTATTACTGAAACATTTGCATGCATACATGATCTTTATACCTCATATTTCATTTGTCCCTATAGCTTACTTCCCACTTCAACTCATAATCCTCTGTTGAAACATCACAGTCTGTTGTCATGGGAATAACTGTGATGTAACAAGCAGGCTATTATGACTTCAGGTATGGAGAAGCAAACAGGAAATAATTACCTCTTCAGAAGCAAATATCCTGTTTTCCTGCACCTAATATCACTAAAACTAATGTGGAGAAAATACAACACTACTGAGCACTACATGCTGCATTGTATCTAAATATTACTCTTTGTTACATTGCAGCTGAACCCTTCACCTTGTCTTTCATGTGCTAAAAAAATAATGATGTTAGGGAAATTGTTAGCAAATTAGCAAACTCATCAGAAATAAGTGCTGGATGCTGCCAAGACTGGAATAGGTTCACTCTGCCACATTTGGGCACCAAAAACATACACCAACGATACTGGAAAACGATTAACACCCTTACAAAAATGTAGGCAGAACCTACTACAGATGTATAGACAGTGCATTGTTTCTATTACCTTGTCTGGTTATATCGTTCAGATATTAGAAAATTAATGTCTCCATCCATTACCAGGACACAACTTATTTTACAGTTTTAAAAGTGTTATCCCTGTAGTGTTCTACATTATATAAACTGAGCCTGAAACATTGTTTCCATTCTGTGTTTTGTACATCTGTAACAATAAGAAACATGCTGAAACTCTAACACTGTATCAATTTTCGGCACTTGTCACCACAGATTAGATGGCTTTAATAAAGGTTACTGAATATTCATTCTAACCCCATGTATTCTTCTCATATTCATAACTCTCTGCAGTTAGCCTGCTCAGTAGAACTGCCTGGAGAATGGAACTATATGCTAATGATGGAATCATTGACATGTGACAATTATTGAAACTGCTGCCCTCCTCTGCTGCACGTTCTATCCACTTCTCAGATTTTTTACTCGCCTTACAAGTCTAGGCATGCAGAAGACTCCCTCAGGTTGTTGCTGGCTTACTGTGAAGTATAATTGTTTAATTATACATAATTTTCTTACTGCTGTCTTCATTTATTGTTACTTTTTAGTCTAACATCTAGTTTTGCTTTTTTTTTAGTTGTTTAAGTAAGAGTATTATTTAAGTTTAGTTAGGTTTAGCGTTTATTTCTCAGTTCCTCGGTATAACCGTTGGGAAACCAAGTAGTTTTATATTGGTTGAGGGGTTTTGCCGCTTTATTTTCTTTAAAATTTTATTCTGTAAAGTGTATTTTAACATTGTTGGAAGCCGCTAACCTGGTTTATTTTCTAATCGCTAACCGGGTTACTGTGAAACGTTGAATCGGTTCCGAGAATCACTGACCATGTTCTGAGTTAAAAAATTCATCGGTTCTTCTGGGACCTACTCGATTCCTGAACCGACCGCAAAAAAAGAAAAAATAAATTCTTTTTTGCGGTTAAGTTTTTTTCTCCTTGAAATGGAGCATACTGAAAAACCTAAGAAAAAGACTGGTTCCCCCAGGTTTTAAAAACTGTGTCAAGTGTGGGGAAGTGTTCACCACAGCAGACAAGCATGACATCTGTGTATTCTGCCTGGGAACTGAGCATTTAAATACTGACCGTGAAATTTGCAAATCATTTCCACAGAAAACTGTGGAAAAAAGAATGGAGAGGTTGAACAAAAAGTTGGGAGATGCTTCAGGCTCCAACCAGTCAATACTTTCAAACTCAACAGGTGAAACTGCAACTTCTTCTTTTACCACTCCTGATAACGGTGAATCAACCTCCTTAAAAAGGCTGAGTGGGCTAGCTGACTCTCCGTTCCCCTCCAAAAAGACAAAGAAGACCTAGCACGTTGAACCTCAGGCAAAACCAACAGGGGATTCTTCTGTGCCTCACAGTCTGCCTACTGCTGAGGAGATTGCCAGGGCTATTAAAGTCATCAAGGCAATTCAAGAGTTCATACCTTCTCCAACCCCCCCCCAGAGGTTCAGGAGATTACTCTCTCCTTGGATCCCCAGTCTCAGGAGATAGATACTGGGGAGTATGATATACCAGAGGGTGATGATGGTGAGCCCATTGAACCAGAAATCTCACCAGAGCTGGAATTTGGCTCTCCTCCTAGGTCTGAGGATTGTTCCTCTCACTTTTCCTTTGTAAGGAAAATAGTAGATGCCCTTGACCTGGCCACCACCAAGGTCATAGAAGATGAGGAGGCAGAATATATGGAGATGATGGGGTTAAGACCCACTAAGAAGATTTTTCTGCCTATTAATACTTTCTTCAAGAAGGATTTATTCACAATCCTGCAGAACCCTAACACTGTCATGCCTCTGGATAAGAAGGCTGACAAGAAGTGCCAATTGGACAGGAAAGGGGCTGAATTTCTGTATTCTCACCCTGATTATTTTTATTTATTTATTAAATTTTTGTTAACTGGGTAAGCCCACTGGGCCCACAAAGGTCCCTTTTTCAGGGGTGACCCGGGGTTTGTTACATATGGTTTGAACATACAGACAGGTATCGCAGTGTCAGACATATCATACAGGGTTACTGGGACAGTAAACAATTTTCCAGTTTTTGTGGAAGAGGGCAGGAGGTACATGATATTAGTTGGTACAGTAGTAGTACAGCACAGTGCATCTGATACAGTAGTACATCTAATACAGTGATACAGAGCAGTACATGTAATGCCGAAGGTATATTACACTGTTGAGTACAGTGAGGCAGAGTAGTACAAATAATATGTGGTTATGAGTGCATCATACAGTTTCTGTAGAAGAGGGCAGCCAGTACATTGTAGTATAGAGTACAGCAGTGACGACAGATGGGGGTGAGGTGATAAGATGATCAAGGTATAGTCCAACAGGCAGCCTGTGAGAAGGCAAGGATTCCTTTATCCTCTCACCCTCCTGAGAAGGATTAAAGGAAAATGGACAGCATGTCAAAAAAGGGTACCTAGCTGCCTCCCTGGGGATTAGACAAGCTAATTAACAGGCCTACACTGCACAGTATCAAAAAAAAAAAACACTGTGGTAGTCTGTTTTGGCCATGTTAGAGAAGGTTCCTTCCCCTATCTCTGACGACCTAGCAGAAACAGCCAGGTTTGGACTGGAAGCATCTAAATACCTTTTCCAGATGGCAGCAGATGCCAATGATAATGCTCCTAGGATTATGGCTCTGACTGTAGCCCTGAAAAGGTTTGCTTGGCTAAGGGTTACAAACTTAACACAGGACACCCAGGCTAAGGCCATAGACTTCCCTGTACAAGATCATTCTCTCTTTGGCAAACAAACTGAAGAGTATATGAAGAAGGTGTATGAATACAAAGCTATCTGTAAGAGTAATTCATCTAAGGACAGGCCTTCTACTTCTTATAGGCCTTATAGAAGGGGAGGTAGAGGAAGGTCCTATGGTAGGCTCTTCTATCAACCTCAAGCTGTCCCACAGCTGCAGCCATACCCACAGCACACTGGATATTATAGGGCCAGAGGTAGGAGGAGCTCCAGGAGGGGATCCCAATCAGCCCAGGCTCAGGCCCCACCAAAACAAAATTCCTGACACCTTTGCCAAGTCCGCCTCCGTAATACCAGCACGGGGTAGACTGGCTCACTTCTTTCAGACCTGGCAGGCCATAACCACGGACAAGTGGGTATTGGAATTAGTGAGCCAGGGACTGTCTCTGAGTTTCAAATCTCTCCCTCCTGTGAAGTCAAGGCTGTTCAAACCAAACTTTTTCTCAAAGAACAGCTCCTAGAAAAGAAGGTTCAAACCTTGCTCAGCATAAAAGCAGTGGAGCAGGTGCCAAACCTTCAGAGGAGCAGAGGGTTTTATTCCTGGTACTTTCTTACCAAAAAGAGAAATGGGGAGTGGTGGCCTATTCTAGACCTAAGGCATCTGAACAAATATCTGGTAAAATCAAAATTCAGTATGGTGACCTTGTCTATAATTTTGCCTGTCATCCAGCAGGGAGACTGGCTGGCATCTCTGGATTTAAAAGATGCCTATTTCCACATCCCCATAAGAGAGTCTCACAAAAAATATCTCAGATTCAGACTCCCTTCAGGTCACTACCAGTTCTCAGCCCTGCCCTTCAGTCTCACTTCAGCACCAAGGGTATTCACAAAATGCCTGGCAGTGGTAGTGGCATTCTTATGAAAGTTAGGAATTATAGTTTTTCCCTATCTCAGTGACTGGCTAATCATGGGAAATTAATTTCAGCAGGTGCAAGCACACCTGGAAATAACAAAAAAAATATGTTACACTCTCTGGGCTTCCTGTTAAACCAGAAAAAGTCCATTTTTACACTGGTTCAAGTCCTGCATTTCATTGGTGCAGAACTGAATACCTTAAACGGAAGAGCTTTTCTTCCAGAGGACAGAGTTCAGTCTATTCTGCAACTGATTGCCTCATTTGAGCTGGGAAAGCCATGTCCAGCAAGAAGATACTTTGCAAATACTGGGACACATGGCTGCAGCAACAGGAGTGGTCTTTGGAGCAAGACTTTGAATGAGGGATATTTAGTTTCATCTACAGGCACACTGGTGCCAAAGAAAAGACAATATGTCAAAATTGATTCCTGTAACAAAATTTGTGATCCGGTCCCTTCAGTGGTGGACAGATGTCCACAATCTAAGGGCAGGAGTTCCCTTTCAGAGGGAAAATCCCTCAGTCATTCTTACAATAGATGCTTCTCTGTTAGGATGGGGTGCTCATATAGGAGAGCACACTGCCCATGGCACTTGGTCAAGTGTGGAGTCTCTCCTCCACATAAATCTGCTAGAGCTCTGAGCAGTGTTTCTGGCTCTAAAAAGTTTTTCCCAGTTGATACAGGGCAAAGTGGTGCAGGTCAGAACAGACAACACCACTGCAATGTTCTGCATAAACAAGCAAGGGGGAACAAGGTTGGATCCCCTGTGCACAGAGGCCATGAAAATCTGGGAACTGTCTTACTCATTAAAGGCCTCATTGCAAGCTATTCATGTACCATATCCTGGCAGATGCCTTAAGCAGGATCAACCAGGCATATCACGAATGGCCTCTGAAGAGACAGGTACTGGATTCAGTGTTTAGACAATGGGGCACTCCAGAGGTAGATCTCTTTGCCTCTCAAGTGAATCACATGTTGCCTCTATTTTGTTGCAGGCCACCAGTCGGGGGTACAATTCCCTTGGATGCTTTAGCCTTGGACTGGTCAGGAAGGCATCTATATGCCTTTCCTCCTGTCCCTCTCATCTTTAGAGTGCTACTCAAACTCAGGTCACAGCCTGTGTCCATGATACTGTTAGCACCAGACTGGGCCAGGCAGCCATGGTACCCCCTTCTGCTGTCAATGTCAGTGTCCAGACCAATCCTCCTACCCAGGAGGCACAATCTATTAACTTCCCACCAAGGAAAGATCCTGTACTTGAACCTCAGGTCTCAGGCTCAAGGCCTAGTTCTTAAGGACTTAGAGTTTGCAAACTTACAACTTTCTCAAGCTGTTCTGGATATCCTAAAAGGATATAGAAAACCATCTACTAAGAAAACCTACAATGCAAAATTGAAAAGGTTTTCTATTTGGTGTGATGCCAAACATATTTCTCCCTTCCTGGCAGAAATCCCAGTGCTGTTAGAATATCTTACTGAGTTACAGTCACAAGGTCTGAAACATACATCTCTGAAGGTGCATTTGGCATCAATTTCAGCTTTTACTTCTGCAGGGAAAAATGCTTCCCCTGCATCTAATCCCATTTTCAAAAAGTTCTTTAAAGGGCTATGTCACTTACATCTTCCTATTAAAAAGACAGTCCCTGTATGGGATCCGAACATTTGCATTGTTTAGCTCATGAAACCCCCATTCGAGCCAATGCCATCAGCACACTTGCTGTATATCACTTGGAAAACTTTGTTTTTGGTGGCAATCACTTCTGCTAGGAGAATAAGTGAATTGCAAGCATTATGTGTGGAAAAGGATTATTTATCTTTTCATAATGATAACGTAGTACTTCAAACTAATAGGAGGTTTCTTCCTAAGGTGGTTTCTGATTTCCACTTAAATCAGTCCATGTCACTGCCAGTCTTCTTCACAGAACATGCCAGTTCAGGAAGCAAGGCAAAATTTATTTAAAAGACACCCAATCCCGGAGGCTCTGGGTGCTACACAAAAATACAAACACATGTTTCAGAAAATATCAATAAAACACAAAATAATTATTAAAAAATAATCAATATAATATTAAACAAATATCAAATTCTCAGCATCTATACATAAATCAGTACTCATGGATTAAAAAATTATCTAAGAATGCCTGGGCAAATAAGAGGGACTTGAGATGGGTCTTAAAAACCTCCAAAGGGGGGGCCCCTTAACCCCAGAGGGAAGCGAATTCCACAGGGCAGGAGTGGCGACACTAAAGGCCCTGTCTCCAGCTGATTTTAATCTTGACCTGGGAATTACTAAGGGGCCTCCACAGGAGGAGCAGAGGGGGCAAGATAAGACAGCAGATACAAGAAGGTTTGACAGGTAACCAGGGCCCTGACCATGTAAGGTCTTATAGGTGAGAAGCATCACTTAAAGAGGATCCTCCACCTGACCGGTGGCCAGTGCAGATCACGTAACACAGGTGTAATGTGACAAAATGTTGATTGCCCAGTAAACAATCAAGTGGCTGCATTCTGCAGTAGCTGCAGTCTGTGGAGAGATCCTCCCATGAACCCGAGGTAGAGTGCATTACAGTAGTCAAGCCTCGATGTAACTAAAGCATGCATCAAAGTGGGGAGGTCCAGAGGCAGTACACGGGGCTTTATCCTGGTGACATTTCTAAGATGGAAAAAACAGAAGCAGATAACAGAGGAAATCTGTGCCTCCATAGTCAAACTCCTTTCGAAAATGACGGCACGATTTCGCACCTTAGGGGAGGTCTTCAATGAATCAGGAAAAGTCAGTCTCTGAGTCAGAGGCCAACCTATCACGCACTCTTTTCAACTTCACCACCAATACCTCCATCTTATCAGGATTCAGTCATAACCAGCTAGAGGCCATCCAGTCATTGATCTCAGCAAGGCAGCTGTTAAGCACATCCAGTGCGTTAGATGTTTCTGAGGCAAAGGATAATTATAGCTGGGTATTATCAGCATAACAATGAAATCCCAAGCCATACTTCCTAATGATACCCCCCAGGGGCAGCATATATACTACGAACAACATTGGGGCCAAAACCGATCCCTGAAGTACTCCACAAGAAAGGAGGCTAGGGGTGGAGGAGAAATTCCCCATCACAACCCGTTTTCTCCTATTGGTTAAAAATGACTCAAACCAGCAGATGACAGTGCCGGTGAGTCCACAGAGTTCCCTATGGTTAAGAAAAACAAAATGGTCCACCAGTATCGAATGCTGAGGAGATATCAAGGAGAACAAGAACTGTCCTATCTCCTCAATTTCTTGCCCTGAGGAGCTCATTCTGCACTCGAACAAGCCAGTTTCAGTGCTATGCCTTGTCCAAAACCACAACTGGAACTGTTCATACAGCTCATGGGTCACAAGGTGCTCCTCCAACTGAAGCACCACTACCTTCTCCACAACCCTTGCCAAAAAGGGAGATTGGAGATAGGTCAGTAATTTGCCCTGACCTCAGGGTTCAAAAATGGTTTCTTTGAGAGTGGTCTCTCCAACGCTTCCTTCAAGGTGTCAGGGAAGATCCCCTCAGACAAGGAACACCAGACAATCAAAGCAAACACCAGGCCAATGGTGTCATGCATCTCATCAGGAAACGCGTCAGCACCAAATCCAGTTCACAAAAAGTGTGCTTCAGATCAGTCACCACCTCAATAACCTCACTTTCCTCCACTGGTCTAAACTCACCCCAGCCAGACAGAGTGCACTTAGAACATGTCTGGTGACCACTGCCAGCTATAAAATTGCTGACTGGGAAAACCCCCTGCTGGATACCAGACACACTGCCAAGAAAAAACAAGCAAACTCCTCGGATTCAGCATTTGAAAAAACCTTCTTCAACTGCAGACAGGTAGGATGAAGTAGTCTGTCCACAGTCTGACAAAGTTTAGCTGGTCGGTTCTTCCCAGCAGCAATCTCCCTGGACAGGAACACTACCTTCTTATGGTTGACTGCCCCCTGGTAAGCATTATACTGCACATGCAGGAATAGTTTGTCCTCCTCCAGCCATGACTTCCCCATCAGTGCTCCAACCTCTGACCCTTCCTCTTCAACTTCCTGAGGTCCCCATCAAATCATGGGGACCTCAGGTAGGAAGAGTTGGGTCATACACGGACAGGTGTGAGGGAGTCAATGGCACCTGATAACACTCTATTATAAGAGTCCACCATGGCACCAACACCTCCGATGCATGCATTACCCACATCAGAAAGATTTGCTGCCGCCAAAAAAATGCTCTGGGGTCAATCAGCACAAAGGACGACAGCTCATTATCTCTGTAGGGGGAGGGCATCCGGTGGGAGCCCCTAACATAAACTGCACCATGCAATGATCAGACCAAACTACCCGATCAATCCTGAGATTATTTATCTCAAGCCCCAGTGAGAACACCAGGTCCAATGTGTGGCCATCCAGGTGTGTCACAGCTGAAACAGCTTGCAACAGACCCAAAGATGACATGGTTTGAAGGAGGTTATAACCAAGGCGAGAAAATTTGTCATCACCCCAAACATTGAAATCCCCCAGAACAATACATCTGGGGGCTTCCAATGTTTTGCTGCTGATCAATTTGGCAACCTCCTGCAGGAAGCTCCCTGCTGCCCTGGGGAGGGGCAATAAACAAGGCAAATCCTGCAACCAGGGCCCGGACCCCCACAGATGGCCACACATTCAAAAGAACCCAGAGTTCTCACTGGGTGCATGGTGAGGCCCAAGTCAGATCTAAAACAGATGGCTACACCACCCCTATGTTCCTCTCAGGGGTAGTGCACCACGGTATATTGGGGGGGAAAAGGCAGCCTCAAAAACAGGACCCACATCATCTCCAACCCAGGTCCCCGTGATGTAAGCCAGATCAACTGAGGAAATCAAGTCCACAAAAATTGTGGTCTTGTTCTTGATCGACCTGGCATTGCATAGCACTGCCCTCAGGGGATTCATGGGTAAGGCAGCTCCTCAGGTAACCTGATCACTCAGTCTGGAAGAATCCCTGGAGACAGGCACCAAACATGTCTGGCCTCTCTCTTGTGTTCGTTGCAATCCAGGGTGCCTTCTATTCCTAACTATCTCAATCCTATCACCCTCTGCTGCGCATGGGGCTCCCCTCCACCCAGCCTCTCCAAATCCCCACCTCCAGGCAGCATCTTATTGTAGTATCCAATACTGAGAGAATGGTGAAGGGCTGTAAATCATGTAAGAGGGATGACCTGTACCCTATCCTACCTCCCTCGGCCCTCCCCTAAACAACACCTACACATAACTGATTCCAAAAAAGAAATTATTACTAAAACCCACTAAATGAACTAAAATACTCTTACCTTTAGCATACAAATGACCAATTTATAATATATTCTGTATATAATATATTTTGCAGCTTACTACGGCAAATGAGCTATAAGCTAAACTAAGCACAGCAATTTTTAAATATCCCCTTCCCCAAGGCCCTTTAAGATACAGATTCGTACAAGTACTTTAAACAGGTAAACCACTACATATAACCACCTAGTTTTACCTGCAGGCAAACAATGCAATGATTTTCCTCTGAGGAATGGCATTCGCGCCACTCACTATTGCTCACGCTACGCTCGCACTAGAGAGTGGTGCAGAGATTTAAGCAGTGTAGCCCTCTCACCAGCTGTGATGCCAGTGGCCAGTTCCCCAACACCCTGCTCACTGTGTATACAGTTAGTTGGAAGTAAATGACACGGAGAACAAAACAGGTGTCTTGGCCAGTTTCTCACCCTGCTTACTCAGCTTGCAGGCTTGATGTCACTCTCCAGTCTACAGCCGAAATATGCAGGGGTGTCCACAGTATAACAGTCCCAAACACAGATGTAAGTTACTGCTGCTAGCTAGCGACGCAGAGATTTAAGTAGTGTAGCCCCTTCCCAGCTGTGATGTCAGTGGCCAGTTCCTCAACCCCCTGCTCACTGTGCATACAGTTAGTTGGAAGTAAATGACATGGAGAACCAAACAGGAGTCATGGCCAGTCTCTCACCCTGCTCACTCATCTTCCAAGCTTGATGTCACTCTCAGGTCTATATCCAAAATATGCAGGGGTGTCCACAGCATACCAGTCCCAAACACAGATGTAAGAGTGAAGACTCCATAGTTTGGATGTAAAAAGGGCACTGAGTTATTATTTGACCCACACCAAGGATCACAGAGGTGATAAACAACAACTTTTTTCACTTATGGGAATGTGGGAAAGGCACCCCAGCTTCCAAGAGATCAGTCTCTCACTGGATAGCTCAATGCATTCAGATTTGTTACATAAAATATGGAAAACAGGCCCCAGTAGGCCTCAGGGCCCATTCTACTAGAGTCACAGCTGCCTCTATAGCAGCTTCTAGAGATATCCCTTTAGTGGACATCTGTAAAGCAGCCACCTGGTGAACAGTACACACCATTTAAACATTATGGCTTGGACTTGCAGTCCAGAAGTGATGCCAGGTTTGGCACAGCAGTCCTGAAGAGCCTCTTTCCTAAGTAGGCTCTCTTCCCACCTCCAAAGGTACTGCTTTGAAGTCTGCAGAGAGTTATGAATATGAAAAGAATACACGGGGTTAGAAGAAAAAATTACTCACCTTAGTAATCTTGCTTCTTCCAATGTACTCTTCCATATTCATAACTCTCCCTCCCTACCTCCCCTTCCAGAACCAGAACCTCTGAATAGTTTTCTTACCTGGCAGTCCCAAATACAGGCACACTTACCTTTAATCCTGTGGGGTTTTATCTTACCTTTCTTTTTCCCAGATGAGTCTGGTTATTTTGAGGTAGGACTGATACCATAATCATTAGTATCAGCTTTAGTATGTAGGCATAGAGTATAGTTATGCAGTATGAAGCAGCATTTAAGCTTGAATATTTTTAAATAGGTTGTCTTGTGGGCTGCCTATAAATCTGAGACATTGATAGAATATGCAGCAGAGGAGGGCAGCAGTTTGAATAATTGTCACTTGCCAATGATTCCATCATTAGCATATAGTTCCATTCTCTGGGCAGTTCTACTGAGCAGACTAACTGCAGAGAGTTATGAATATGGAAGAATACATGGGAAGAAACAAGATTACTAAGGTGAGTATTTTCTTCTTTTGAGCTGATTGTTTTACATGCTTTACCATGCTTCTTCATGAAAACTTCTGCACATTATGATGATTCACCTATCTGCTCTTAACATAAAGTCTGCATTTTGCTATTTTTTATTCTTATTATGCTGCTATTTCTACCTACCCCTAACATCCCTATTGCAAATCTATAGCCTTATAATCTATCATTTTAACCCAGACAAATGTTGATGTTCTGTGCTGCTGCTTTATGTATATTATGCTATATCTTATGTGATATGGTTCATGCTTTACGTTATCATTGACTTTACTGTTCTTAACTCGTACCTATGCCTAGGTCCATCTTGGAAATGAGTCTTTGCTCAATGATGTTTCACCTGGTAAAATAAAGATTGACTGATTGATATTACCCGACAGCTTTACCTCTCACAGAACACAACTAATATGACATGCAATTGTTTCTGGGGGGCAGGAATGGGAATGCAGCCAATTTCCTGTGTTTCTTTTTTTTTTAATTTTTGAACTGGGAGTGTTACACCAACCAAAAGCTCCTACCATGTTTCAGGATCTCCACCCTAGCCCCTTTTTCCACATTTTTGCAGGCTCTATGTAAAGCTCCATTTTGCCTTTTTTCAGTTTTTTTCTTAAACCACATTAGCCCCTTTCCTTACATTTATGCAGTCTGTGCATTCTATGCCATTTTTTGATCTGGTTCTGACTTTCTTTCCTAAAAACTGCACCCACCAGTCACCTCTTATGTCCAGTATTTGCTACATTAAAACTGTAATATGTCAACTATCCATCATACAAAGCCCATACTTGGTGCCAAACTTATCAAATAATTCATCTTTTCCTAACACAGTACTACTTATGTCAACAAATTTGTTTTTGCAAAACTGCTGCATTCCCTTACAAACTTTACAGGACCACTCTTTTACAGCTACTTCCTTAAAGGATCCTGCTTGCCAATGCAAAGCCTGACTTCAGTTTACACATATTCCTGATAACATGAAATCCATAAAATTAAGATGCAACTGCCATTGACATACTACCATCTTATTAAGTTAAGCTGCTCACCCAGTAATAGCACGTTTCCCAACATGTTATATTATGAAAACAACATCTCTATTTATTATCCACATGCTCTTAAATTCATAGCACATTTCTGTCATGTAGATATGGGATCCTTATTTGCTTTATTGTGATACATATATAACACACTGTGCAATAATGACAGTACTTCTATTTATGATTTACTTGAGTTACTTAAAAGAAGCATTATTTACAAAACTGCTGGTTACAGGGTCTTTGTGTTTTCCATGCTTCAAATAATAAGCAGTACTATACACTAAACTGACAGTTATTACCAAATGCTATACCCTTTCTTCAGTGAAACAATCAGCCTTAGAGCTGCATTGCCAGATTTTTAGAAAAGTGATATACTTTTTACACATAGACAATGTTCCCATGCATGACATGTATGTTACACCTAAAAAATGAAAATAAAAAAAAAATCATCAACACTAACCCTACAATACAGATCACTTATTTCTTATACAAAATTCACAATTGGAAGCAGATATATTCAATTTATCTACAACATTGTGCATTTTCCAACATCTTTATGACTTAACATTTTAAAGCATATGAAATCAACACTTTAAATTTCTTATCACACTTCAAAACTGTGTCCTGTTCCCCCCCCAACACCACCGATTGCTTCCTATTTCTTCCAACCTCCCCAACACCACTGATTGCTTTCTGTTTCTTCCAACAATACGTGAAAGAAAACCCCATGTATTTTCATTACTTAATATCTTCCCTTTGTCATTTGCATTTCACATTTCTGAGATCAAAGGTTTGTGAAGCGACTGTAAAGTACTTCTCCTTGGATACTAATAGTCTGAGAACTGTACTTAGCAATCCAATTCCTTTCCACTACACCTTTGTCTGCTGAATTACCCATAAAGCACACTTGATTTTAACAATATCTAAATATCATTGTTTTGCAAATGTATCCCTTACAATTTTTTCTTATTTGCAAGACAGCATATATTTATCCTAACAAATCTGCCCTACTGTTACATTCAAAACACTATCCCCTACCTACTTGCCACTTATAAACTTGATTATATTAAAAAAAAATTGTAGGCACTTAATCAATCATTATTCATTCCCCTGTCTCATTTACAACATTGCTACACTTACATCTATTACATACTTCTCAAACTTAAAAAGATATGCTTTATCATCTAATGTCTCTGTTCACGAAGTACTGTGCCTATGATTAAACTAATTTAACCCCTCTATAAAATTTGCCCTGACATGAAACTGCATTTTAACTCTAAAGATATTTAACTATGTATTTCTAAATGCATTACTAACACTGATGCTTTCAAAGTTTTGAAACTTCTATCCCTGCAGTGTTGTTACATGCTACTGTATCTAAAGTGAGCCTGACACATACTTTCTATTATTATTCTAATGTTAATTTGTTACACTCTCAAACATATTGATACACATAAACACTTTATCATTTTTCCACACAATTTATCACAGATACTGTACCTGTAATAAAGAAATCTGAATTCTTATATTGAACTGCTTAATTAATACATTTTAAAACACTTCTCAACCACATACAGCTGCACATCGCAATCAGTCACTTAAATGCCACTAAATACCTACTCATGCAATTTTCAATTTTCATTGTGCTGCTGTTTCTCCCTTCACTTTGCATTAATATTACATGACATCTTTTTCATTCTGCAACTAATCTCGGGTGTCTTCAATCCTCTGCCATACCATGTCTGATGCAGCACTTGTCTCCCCTTGTCTTGTGCCCCCTGGCTGCACTTTGTTAAGACAAGGCCCCCCACAGCCTTCCCTTAACACTAACCTTTTGCTTTACTACCTCCCTGGCCATTCCCCCTCCCTCATACTTGATGACACGGCTCCTAGGGGCTGCACTATTCTCTGCCTCCATAACTGTACACATGTTACCCACCACTTTATCTATTATCCCACAATTTTTTTGTGCTTATGTTAAACAGGATGGTGTTTTCTGTATGCTCCTCTCTTGATTATTACTTTGTACCTTGTCTTGTCACTGACGTGGAACCTTTGTAAAAGAGCTTGAACTCAAAGGTATCTTCTGAACCAATAAAATTGAATTGAATTAAATTCTCATAAGATGGGCATATTTTGATGTTTTGCTGCACTTTAGTCCTCCTACCTTCATGGCCAATTTCATTTCATTTATTGAGTATCATTGTAACTAGCTTACATCACTGTAGTTACATTGCTGTGGCGAACCTCACACAAATGGTTGACTCACCAACCAGGAAAAATTACAGGACCAGCACCAGCACACTCTTGGACTGGATCCTTACCAGTCACCCATTGTGGATATCTAACACTAATGTCCTTTCTGACTCTCTCAGTAACCACTCCCCTGTTAGCTGCACCTGGTCAAATAAATTCATCAAACAACCACCAAAAACTATCACCAGCAGGGTTCTACCCAGTGGTCACCTTCCTCAACTCAAATCCCACTTCCTCCATCAAGACTGGTCCCCTATATTCAATGCAACCAATGTAAACACTGCCCTTGACCACTTCATAAACATCTTCACTGTGGCCTGTGACATGTATGCTCCTATTAAGAAAAGCAAAGTCAAATCACTCGGTAACACTTGGCTCACAGGTGACCTCCTCAGGATGCTAAAAACAAGAGACCATCTATGGGAACTGGCCAGAACCTCTAGAAGGCAAAACAACATCCAAAACTACAAATGTGCCCACAATGACTGCACCAAAACCATCTGGCAAATGAAGTCTGCCTACTATAAGCATGCCCTCACAAACTCCTGGGGCAATGGTCGGGAATTCTGGAAGAACATAAAGGAAATCACTGGGAATCCACCCAAACCCCCCCCCATCAATACTCAACATCAACAGAACCACAACCCTCAACCTCAAAACCATTGTGGATACCTTTAACAAAGCCTTTACTGACCTCAGCACTGTCCTACCCCATGACTACTTCAAAGATGGTAAAGCCCCTCTGTCTGCAATGAACCCTACTCCCACCAGCTCCCCACACTTCTACTTCAAAGCAGTCAAGGCTCACCAAGTACACAAATATGTAACCAAGGCCCTTGGTAAATCAAGATTCAGTAACGACTGCTTCAATCTCAAAATCCTGTCTCTCACACTTGATGAAGAGCTTAGTCCTCTGACCAGAATTTTCAACCTCTCCCTCAGCCTTAGCCAGTTCCCAGGCAGATGGAAATCTGCCACTGTCACCCCAATCCATAAAAGTGGTGACAAAACTGCCCACGATAACTACAGACCTATCTCCCTACTACCTCCACTCTCCAAGGCACTAGAATGCATCATCTTGGACCAGCTCACAGAATACCTGGATACGTACAACATCCTGTGCAAACAACAACATGGGTTCCGCAAAGGTCACAGCACCTCCACAGCCCTACTTGAATTCACTGGCACAATCCACAATGCACTTGACTCCAGTGAACTACTAGGCTCAATCAAGATTGACTTAACTAAAGCCTTCAACACCATCAATCACTGCCTCCTGCTTGTCCAGCTTCAGAACACTGTGCTGTCAACTGACTCCATTGTCTGGTTTAAGAACTACCTTGAAGAATGGTCCCAAACAGTAAGAATCACTGATACACTCTCAGACCCTAGATCTGTCTGCTCAGGAGTCCCCCAGGGCTCCATTCTGGGAGCCCTCCTCTTCAGCCTATTCTTAAACTCACTACTGGACAGCTGCCCAGAACAAATAATTCTCTATGCCGACGATGTTGTGATCCTCACCTCGGACCCTGATCCAATCCAATTACAAAATAAACTTCAGCAGGCATTCTCCTCCATCGAATCCTGGTTCCTAAATCATAAACTGCTTTTCAATCAGAAAAAAACAAGTCTATGGTCTTCTGCACCCCCCCAATAAAAACAAACAACTCCATCTCTCCATTGCAACTGAACAAGGAGCCATCCTAGAGCAAACACAATCGTTGAAGTACCTCAGCATCACCCTTGATCCCCATCTCTCATATGCTGTCCATATCAGCAATGTTGCAAAGTCTGCCAATGCGAGGCTGGGCATATTATTCCAGCACAGGAAACACCTAACCCCAGAAGCACTGTCAGTGGCCACCCAAAGCTCCATCGACAGCATCATAGACTATGGTCTTATCATATATGGGTCTGCAACTACCACTGCTCTCAAATGTGTCACAACCTCCCTGAATAAGGCCTGTCATCTCATCACTGGCTCACATTGTCATACCCACACAAGTGACCTTTATTCCCAATCTACATGGCTTCAACTGGACAAACGCATAAAATACCAAACCTGCATCACGGCAAAGAAAATTATAATGGGGCTTGCCCCACCTGGTGTCTGTGCCCTCCTTAAGCCTAGCCATAGGAATGTCATTACAAGGAGATCCAATTCCCATCTACTACATATCCCACGATGTCACATGACCCAAGGACAAAGATCATTCACCTATCGGGCATCCAACTTGCTCAACTCTCTTGGCAGTGATATAGCGACAGCTCCAACACTCGGCCTCTTCAAGTCCAAGCTGCACCTCTCACTGCTTGTATCCTGCGATTGCCCATCTTAACATTTCCACCATTCCAGTTGCAAATTCCCCAGCACCCAGCACTTACAATCAGTCTTTGCACCCCTTGCACCGTACCTGTCATATTCCCTTGACAAGGCCCCCTGGCTGCACTGTCTCCCACCCTCACCCACCTCCCCCATATCTCTACTCCTGGGCCTGCCCCAACCACCTCCCATACCCCCTACCCCTGCACCTCCTTCACCCCCTTGATCTCCTACTCCTCACTTCCCTAACACCCACCCCCTTCCCTTGTCTTGCTTATAGCTCAGGTCTTTGTACTGGTTATTACATGTCTGTAAGTCAATGACTATATGTTTGTAACTAAAAATGATGATTGTTGCACATGCTGACATGGAACCTTTGTAAATGAGCCTTGGCTCAAAGGTATTGCAATCCTAGATTGAAATAAATAAATAAAAAAAAATTAAAAATGCATGTACTCATTGTGGATGCAACATAGCAGATGGTGAATAAATGATGATGCTGTTTGGTAAATAATGCTGATGTGTCGAGAGCAATAGGGACAAAAATAAATGGAGACAAAAAGAGAGAAACAGATAGCAAATGATGCAAACCGTAACTCTGATCCTTATATTTAGAGAGTCAATATTACATAGCTGCATACTCCTCAAAGAAAACTTTTAAATACATAACATTTATGTTAATTTCAGCTTCCATTCTATATATATTATTCAGATTTATCCTCGACATTCCTGACGCAATTACACCACATAGTTCATTTGGGTCTATACCTTACTCTCCACTTCCCTTCATAATCCTCTGTTGAAACATCATGGTCTGTTGCCATGGGAGTAACTGATGTCACAAGCAGGCCCTTATGACTTCAGGGGAGAAATGAACATGAAAACATTAACTCTTCAGAAGCAAAAATCCTGTTTTCCTGCAGTTTATATCCCATCACCATAATGGGGAAAAATAATACAGAATTAATGTGCAGTACATCCTGCACTGTGTCTAACTATTACGTCTTGTTACACTTCACCTGGACATGTCAGCTTGTCTTTATTGTGCTACTAAATAATGATGTTGCGGAGACTGTAACAACAACCAAACACATAAGAAATAAGTGTTGTTTGCTGCTAAAAGTGGAATAGGTTCACTCTACCAAATATAAACACCGAAAGCATACACCAACAATAGTGTAGAACAATTAACACCATTACAAAAAATGAGGACAGACCCTAATACAGACATATAGACAATGCATTGCTTCTTTTACATTTTCTGGTTATATCTCTCACAGATATTAGAAAATTAATGTCTCCATCCATCATTAGGACACCACTTATTTTGCAACATTGTAAGTTTTATCTCTGAAGTGTTCTACAGCATTACTGTACGTAAACAGAGCCTGAAACATTGCATCCATTCTGTATTTTATGCATTCATAGAAATAAGACACATATTAAAGAGGCACTGTCAGCTTTGCCCCTTGGTTTTCTTTCATTTTTTTAGTGGGTGTCTAGGCACTAGTGATGCAGTGAATTTAAATTTAACCCAAAGAGTGCTGGTGAAGTGGGTAAATTTGCATCATGGTGCACTTCGCAAAATTTTCCTGCAGAAGACAGAATTTCGCTAAGCGAAATTTCACCTTACGCGGTGAAATTTCACCTTTCCTTCACTGACAAAATTTCACCCTAGACTAGGGTATAAGTTAAATAAGTAGATCCCTGGTAGCTAGCAGTCCCTCCGTCCACCTGTCACACATTGTAATTGTCATATTATTATCCATGGTGGCTAGTGGTCCTTTACCTCCACCTGGTAATTACCCACCCCGCCAACCACCATGGAAATATACAGTAACCCCCCACCCACATCTCTTCATATCTCCTCCAACTTTTAGTCCTTATCCTGTAAAAAAAAAATCTCTGGTGGTCTAGTGGGTAAGGGTTTTTGTAAATTTTAAACCCCCTCCCAAGTCCTGAAGTCCCAGTCCCCAGTTCCCATAAATCTCAATTCCCTGGTGATCCAGTGCCCCCACACCCAGCCTCCCCAGCAGCCAGGTGTCCCCACCACAACCCCACTCCCACCCCATCCTCAATCCCGGCAGTGGCAGACTGGCATAGCCCTCCTCTATCCTCCAAGGCTGGCCTGGTCACTGAACTGTCAATGAATCTCCTTCATTGACAACTCAGCCAGTGGGTTGGCTATAGAGGAGAGAGGAGGGCTGTGCCAGTCTGCTGACTGCCACTGCCTGGATTGAGGATGTTGGGTGGGAGTGGGGTTGTAGCGGGGACACCTGGCTGCTGGGGAGGCTGGGTGGGGTGCACTGAATCACCAGGGATGTATGGGAACTGGGGATTGGGACTTCAAGACTCAGGAGGGGGTTTATAATTTACAAAAAAAAGCTACCCCACTAGACCACCAGAGATTTTTTTTTACAGGATAAGGACTAAAGGTCGGAGGAGATATGGAGGGATGTGGGTGGGATGGGGTTACTGTACATTTCCCCAGTGGGTGATGGGGCAGGTTATTGCTGAGTCACGGGGAGGGACCAATAGCCACCATGGATAATTTAATGACAATTACATGTGGGACAGGTGGGGGGAGGGACCGCTAGCTACCAGGAATTTTTCTGTGATGTGGGACAGGTGCGGGGAGAGACTGCTAGCCACCAGGGATCTACTCACTTAACTTATACCCTAGTCTAAGTGAAATTTCTCCCATGGATGAAAGGTGAAATTTCGCCACAGAAGGTGAAATTTCATTGCAGAAGGTGAAATTTCACCATTCCACCCGATGAAATTTTGCCACTCTGCCAGGCAAAATTTTGCTACGCAAAATGGGTGGAATTTTGCAGATTTCTCCGCATAGCGAATTCCACCCACTTCACCCACCACTACTAGGCATATATTGTCCAAAGGATTTGTAAAATTTCAGAAAACAAAAAAACAAAATCTGTTTATCTGTTTTTTTGGAATTTTTCATTTTTACATTACTGTTGGTCCACACTTAAAAAGCCCTTCCCACCGGTAGCAGATCTGAGCTGAGAACATGCCAAGAACACACATCCACTGGGAGTGCAGTGCTGAAGTGCACATTTTAACATCCATATCATAAAAAGCATATAATCCAGCACAGCAAGTTATAATAAAGCACTTCTGGCATTTGGAAAGAAAAAACAAGCACTTAGTGAACCGTGAAATACTATATAACTCTGGTGCCAAAATCCCACACATACTAACATACTATTTGCCAGCAGATTAGGCCTTATGGTCTATCGAGTTTACTCATGCCTCAGAACCCTAGTTTGGTACTGAGGCCTTCCCCCCTCATCGCATTTCTGTTTCTCGCATGCGCAATAGTGGCACATTCCCATGCATGTGTGGGATCTTTCCTCCAGCTGCTATTGTGCATGCACAGGATTTCAGCACCAGAGTTAAATAGCATTTCACAGTTCAATGAGTGCTGATTATTTTTTTTACAAATGCCAGGAGCACTTAATTATAACTTACTGTGCAGGATTACATGTTTGTTGCCTTGTGGATGTTAAAATATGCACTTTGGCACTGCGCTCCTGGTGAACACATGTTCTTGGCACATTTTCAGCTCTGCTTCTGGTGAGCAGGGGGACCGACGACAATGCAAAAACTGAAAATAACACAAAAAAACAGGTAAACGGATTTCTTTTTCTTTTATGCAATGGGCATTCCACAGAATCCTCTGTACACTTACGTGCGTAGAAACCTATTATTAAAAAATGAAAGAAAACTGAGGGTGCCCCTTTAGTACTCAGTAACACTGTATCAGTTTTCTGCACATTTCATTGCACATTAGATGGCTATAATAAAGATGACAATATTCATATATTTATATGTGTGTGTGTATAAATATATATATATATATATATATATATATATATATATACAGTATATATATATATTTAATATTAAATAAAGACTTTGATTGATTCAGTTTGAGCTGCTTGTTTTAGATGCTTTATTGCACTTAATGAAAACTTCTGCACATGATAATGACTCACCAATCTGCTGCTAACAAAAAGCCTGCATTTTGCTATTATTCATTCATATTATGCAACTATTTCTGCCTACCCCTACCATTTCTATTATATGATAGCTTTTCCTCCTCACAGAACACAACTAGTATGACATGTAACTGTTTCTAGAAAGCGGGGGGGGGTCAGGAATGGGATCACTGCATTTTGCCTGTGTTTCTTTTTTAAAGTTGTTTAACCACAAGTGTCACACTGAGCTGCAGCTGGTTTACAGATGTGACCTGAATGCACAGATAAGTTAAGTGACTTGCTCAGGGTCACACAGTATGCAAGTGGGAGCTGTGAGATTCAAACCTCAGACTCCAGATTTGCAGCTCAGATCCCAAATTTAATCTCCCACAAGGTATAGGGAGCTCTGGTTTACCCAAACAAATCTGCATGTGTTTGAATTACCTGCTCTTTTGCTTCCAGCTTCACTAAGGGCTGCACAAGAAATTAATTATACTGTATGTCCTAACATGATTTTTTTCCTATTCCACTTACTTCATTTCCATATTCCCACACCTAAGCTGCAAACATAATTCCATGCACTGCATACAGTTCTGACTACTTTAACTTCATTTTGTATAAAACATCAAAGTGAAACTTGCAGCTGGTATAGAACACAGTGAGGAGACATTATGTTAATTTCTAAAGACTGAAAGGAAACATAGTAGTTGCCTCGAGACCAAAGGCGCTTTTACCACACAGGTTTTTAAAATGGAATCAGCGTTAGCTGTGTGGTGCTGTTGTACTCTATTGCTTTCTGGTTCTTTTCTACACCCTGCGAGTATTCTGGCAACCCCCACCTCAATTTGTTTCAGCTCCCCTAGAGTTTGCTGCTCTATAATGGTTGTTTCTACATTGCTACCGGAATGGCTATTTTACACAGCCAGATGAAACGGAACACATTGGTGCAAACCATGAAAAGCAGAGATTGTGGTTTGGGTGAACGTTCACCTAGGGAATGAAACAGATGCACTTTACACACAAGGGATGTAGCTGAATACTGGTTCCATAACAGTCATTCCATTACAGAAACCAGTGTGTAAAAGCACCTAATGAGACACACAGAGAAAAATGCAGCAACTGCTTCATTTGTACCTGTGATACACAGAGTAACAGGAAGATTTTATTATTTTTAAACATAAAGACATGGGACAGACTGTCTCAAATACCAGAACTGCACTACTAACAACCTCTGAAATTGCAAGTATGGTATGAATTTTACCAGTTTTTTCCAGCTGAGAGGTACTGTACTTTCAAAAATACATCTCTCAGTTTCTTAACATTGAAATTGGCTGATAAAACATTGGTGTTAAGATCTTTATGTGCAGAGTTCTGAAAAGGCATTGATGCAGCCTTACAACATACAATCATAGAAACATAAAAACATAGAATTTGATGGCAGATAAGGACCGCTTGGTCCACCCAGTCTGCCTATTTCCCTACCTACTGGATAAGCTGTAGATCCTAGTTAACCAGCAGCCTACTTCTTCCTACCCCCAACCCCCAGAATTGCCTTATGACTATCCCATGCATGCTTGAATTCCACCACTGATTTTGACTCCACAACCTCCTCCGGAAGGCCATTCCATGCATCCACAACCCTCTCTGTGAAAAAATGCTCTTAAATTACCTCTGAACTGCCCCCACTATCTTCAAATTGTGCCCTTTGTTCTTGCACACCTCTTTTTTGAAAGATGCTACCCTCTTGGACTTTGTTGATTCCTTGAGGTACTTGAAAGTTTCATCATGTCCCCTCCCTCCTTTCCTCGAGGCTATACATATTAAGCTCCTTAAGTCTCTCTTATGTCTTCTCGGTGCAGACCCTGCACCATTTTAGTTGCCCTCTGGACAGCTTCCATCCTGTCTATGTCTCTTTGGAGATTGGGGCTCCAGAACTGCATACAGTACTCCAGATGGGGTCTCACCAGCTGTCTGTACAGAGGATAATAACTTTGTTTTCTACTGGTGATGCCTCTCCCTATGCATCCCAGTATCCCCCCAGCCCTCCTTGCTGCCCTCTCACATTGCTTGCCCATCTTTAGGTCATCTAATATGACTACCCCCAGGTCCCTTTCCATTTTTGTTGTTGTTAGTATCTCACCCCCCATTGTGTACTCTTCCCTGGGTTTTTGTTTCCCAGGTGCATTACCTTGCACTTCTTAGCATTGAATCTAAGCTGCCATACATTTGACCATTCCTCTAACCTTGCCAAGTCCCTTCTCATCCTTTCCACCCACCCTGTGCATCAACTCTGTTGCAGATCTTTGTGTCATCTGCAAAGAGACATACTTTTCCTTCCAGTCCCTCTGCAATGTCGCTTATAAAGACATTGAAGAGGACCGGTCCTAATACTGAACCCCGCAGTACCCCACTAGTAACCCTCCTTTCTTCTGAGTGGACTCCATTTACTATTACTCTCTGTGTCCTATTCTCCAGCCAATTTTTACCCAGGCTGTCATCTTGGGACCCACACTCCCAGGCTGGCTAACTTGTATATTAATCTTTGTGTGGGACTGTGTCAAATGCCTTGCTAAAGTCTAGGTAGGCCATGTCCACAGCCCTCCCTGATCTACTACTTTGGTCACCCAGTCAAAGAAATCTATCAGATTCGTCTGGCATGACCTTCCTGCTGTGAATCCATGCTGCCTAGGGTCCTGTGCCCTCTGGCCTCTAGATACTCGACAATTCTTTCCTTTAGAAGTGATTCCATCATTTTCCTATCACTGAGGTTAAACTAACAGGTCTATAGTTTCCTGCTTCTGCCTTGCTCCCACTTTTGTGAAGGGAATCACATCTGCCCTCCTCCAGTCCTCGGGTACCACCCCATCCTCCCATGATTTGTTAAAAGGGTAGTCAGTGGTGTCACTAGTTCTACCCTTAGTTCTTTTACAATTCTGGGATGAATCCCATCAGGCCCCATTGCTTTGTCCACCTTCAGTTTTAAGAGTTCTTTCAGAACCCTTTCTTCTGTAAGTGTCAACTTCTGTATCCAGAGTGTTACTACTGTTTGTTTTATGTACCTCCCCTCTTCCTTTGTAAATACTGAGCAAAATATTTGTTTAGTATCTCTGCCTTTTCACAGTCTCCTCTGCCCACCCTCCTCCCCTTTATTAAGCCTCACTATCCCTCCCTTGGTCTTCCTTCACTCCCTGATGTACCTATAAAAGGTTTTATCCCCCTTCTTAACTGAGTTGGCTGTCTTTTCCTTGGTTGGGGCCTTTGCTGTTCTGACTGTCTTCCCAGCCTCCTTTTGCTTTAACTGATACAGTTCTCTGTCCTGCTCCTTCCTTGTACTTCCTGAATGCTTTCTTTTTCTCTTGAACCTTCACTGCCACTTCCTTTGAGAACCATAGTGGTTTCTTACATCGTCTTGTTTTGTTTATTTGCTTCACACAAAGGCTCATTACCTCTGTGATGGCAGTTTTTTTTATTCCCCATTGTTCTTCCACCCCTCCTTCCTGCCCATTTGCTAGTGCGTTCCATAGGCACTCACCCATTTTGGCAAAGTCAGCCCTCCTAAAGTCCAGTACTTTTGTCTTTGTATGGCTTTACTCTATTGCTGTGTTTATTGTGAACCATACTGTTAGATGGTCGCTAGTTCCCAGATGGCTACCCACTTCTACATCTGTGATACTCTCTCCATCTCCATTTGAGAGTATCAAGTCTATTATTGCTCCCTCTTGAGTTGGCTCCAGTACTAGTTGTCTAAGGCATGCCCCCTGTAGGGCATCTAGAATAACTGCACTCTTCGAAGTGGCAGCTGCAACTGCACTCCAGTTAACATCTGGCATATTCAGATCACCCATCAGCAATATCTCCCCTTTTTCTGCCATTCTAAGTATACTTTCTATCATTTCCTTGTCCATTCCTCCCCTGAGAGAAGTCTGTATACAACCTGTGCGGATTGTGGTGCCATTGCCGGTCTCCAAATTTACCCACAGTGCTTCTTCTCCTCCTGTTTACCCTTTTGTTCTGTTGCTTTTATTCCTTCCCTTATGTAAAGAACTATCCTCCTCTTTACCCTCCCTGTCCCTCCTGTAGATAGTGTATCCTGGTATGTTTACGCCCCAGTCATGGTTTTGTGTGTACCATGTTTCTGTGACTGCCACGATATCCAGATGTTCCTCCTCCATCAAGGCCACTAATTCAGGAAGCTTGTTACCCTAGACTACGGGCATTGGTACTCATTGCTCTCCATTTTTGATGGCTTTACCTTCTGTTGCAGCATCCCCACTGACCGTTCTACCTTGGTCTTTTCTCATTTAGTACCCTGTTTTGTAGGAGAGGCTGGGATTTTCTGCTGCTTGTCAGTGCCTCCCTGACTAGTTTAAAAGCTTGCCAATGAAGCATTTAAACCGATTGCTCAAAAGACTTGTTCCCTTCCTGGACAGATGCAGACCATCCTGCCAGTATAGGCTGGTGTCCTCCAGGTGGAACCGCCAGTCCCAATGAAGCTAAACCCTGTGCTCTGCACCATTTTTCAACCATTCATTAAACTGCATGGTGCCAATTACCCTCGCCTCACCCATGCCTTTGACAGGCAGCACCACTGAGAAGGATACTGTGTTTGCTACTTGTCTTAGGCCCCTCCCCAACTCTGCAATGTCCTCCTGCACTGCTCTAACCTCATGATGAGCTAAGTCATTTGTCCCTAGGTGGATAATTACATCCAGCTCAGAATCCCTTGCAGCTGTTGTCATGATCCTGATTATGCGCTTCCTGTCCCTCCAAGCCATGGCACCAGGCAGGCACCTTACTTCAGTTTTCCCAGCTCCTCCCAGTTCTATCCCCCTAATAACTGAGTCCCCCACCAGGAGCTGCTTCCTTTCCTTGTGGTGTCCTCTGCCTCTTTCCTGTGGGCCTCTCTTGTGACAGCTGTCCTCAGCCTCCTTAGTCTCCTCTGTGGGTGCATCCATAGGGGAGCTATGCTCCCCCAGAATGGTGTATGGATTGTGGAGTGGAACAACTGACTGGGTGTGCCTCCGTTCCATCATCCTCACCCTTCCTGAGCCCACTGTGGTCCAACTGCTGTGTTTTCTTTGCAACCTCTGAGGTAGTGGTGGTGGCTGTGGTGCTCTCTGGATGGGGGAGGTTCCCTTCCTACTGTCCAGTGTGGCCTGGGGGAAGGTCCCCGTACTACTGTCCAGTGTGGCCTGAAGACGGGCAACTTCCTCCCTCAGGGCAGAGAGTTGTCTGCAAATAGGGCAGCATCTCAGCCTCCAGAAAGACTCCCGGAAGACTGCTGCCCCACAGCCATTACATTGCACTACTCCCCACATTTTTTTTTTGTGTGTGTGTGATTGGTTTGTAATATCGAAATATATATTTATAATATACGATGTGTATGCTTATATTGTCAGTGCAGTGTGCTAGAGAGGATATGACAGTGACACCGTGCACCCGGTGGGAACCCCAGGTTCTTTTGAGTGTGTGGCCGTTCGAGGAGGACTCGGTGTCGGCTGCAGGATCCTCCTCATCTATCGTCCGCCTGGACTGATGGGGGAGGGTTCCTGCAGGAATTCGCCGAGTTTGTTGCCGGTGAAACATTGAATTCCTCAAGATGTATTTTTCTTGGGGACTTCAGTGTTTGGGCCGAGGACAGAGGTCAAAGGTGTGCCGACGAGTTACTGCAAAGTATGTCCCTTTTGGGGCTGGTGCAGTCTGTCGGCGCGCATACTCACCAGGATGGCCACACATTGGACCTGGTGTTCTCACTGGGACTTGAGATCACTAATCTCGACGTTGGTCGGGTGGTTTGGTCTGATCATTGCACGGTGAGGCTCATGTTTAGTGCTCCCGTCGTGAATTCTTCCCCCTCTGAGATATTTCGCTGCCGTCCGTTAAAAGATCTGACTCCTGAGGGTTTTTTGGAGGCAGTTGATTTGTCAAAGGTGTGTGATGCATGCGTCGGAGCAGTTGACGCAGGGGTAGATGCCTATAATGAGGTACTATCTGGCGCTATCGACTCCCTCGCACCTGTCCGTGTACGACCCAGAACTTCTTACCTGAGGTCGCCTTGGTTTGATAGTGATCTCAGGGAAATGAAGAGGCTGGGTCGGAGATTAGAGCGTCGCTGGAGGAAATCCCATTTGGGGGCTGACAAACTGGTCCTGTGTGCACATTATCGTGCATATCAGGAGGCAATCAACCGAAAGAAGACAATATTTTTGTCTCGGGAGATTGCTGCTGGGAGAAGCCGACCAGCCTCACTTTTCCGGACTGTCGATAGACTACTTCATCCACTCTGTCTTCAGCCCAGAAGAGTTTCCTCGAATGAGGATTGTGAGGAATTTGCTCGGTTTTTCTCAGACAGGGTGTCTGCAATCCAGCGGGAGGTATCCTCAGCCAGTAATATCATTGCTGTTAGTGGTCGCCAGTCGTGTTCTAAGAGCACTCTCTCTGGGTGGGGGGAGTTTAGGCCGGTGGAGGTTCGTGAGGTCACTGAGATAGTGGCCAATCTGAGGCATACCGTTTGTGAACTGGATCCCGTGCCAACGCGCTTCTTGATGAGGTGCATTGACACGGTTGGCCCGGTGTTTGCCCTTATCGTCCGGTGTTCCTTGAGTCAGGGTGTCTTTCCAGATGCCTTGAAGGAGGCTCTGGTGAGACCTCTTTTAAAGAAAGCTTCTCTGGACCCAGAGATCAGGGCAAATTACCGTCCTATCTCCAACCTTCCATTTTTGGGAAAGATTGTTGAGAAGGTGGTATCGCCAGTTGGGGAAACATCTCAGGACCCACGAGTTGTATGATCCCTTCCAGTCAGCTTATCGAGCCAGACATAGCACTGAAACTGCATTAGTTCGGGTGCATAATGACCTCCTTAGGGCTAGGGATCGGGGGGACAAGACAATTCTTGTTCTCCTCGATCTCTCTTCAGCATTTGATACTGTGGACCATAGTGTATTGCTTTTCCACCTGAGGGAGCTATGTGGACTCACCGATGTTGTCATCAAATGGTTTGAGTCATTTCACTAACAGGAGGCAGCGGATTGTGATGGGTAATTTCTCATCTGCACCCTACCTCCTTCCATATGGAGTCCCTCAGGGTTTGGTATTGGCTCCTATGTTGTTCGCAGTATACATGCTGCCCCTTGGGGAGATCATTAGGAGGTATGGTTTGAGTTTTCATTGCTATGCTGATGATACTCAGCTATACCTCTCCTCTGCCCCTGGAACATCAAATGCAGTAAATGTGTTAAATATCTGTCTGGCTGAGATAAATGACTGGATGTCTTCCAGCTGGCTGTGACTGAACCCTAACAAGACTGAGGTATTAGTAGTGGAGTCGAACAGAGTTCGTGATGAGATGGCCTCTGACTCTGTGACTGGCATTGTGCTAGGAGCTGTGTCATTGATGGCCTCCCCATGGATGCAAATCTTGGTGTGATCTTGACAGGAATTTGTCCATGGAGGCTCAGGTATCCTCGGTGGTTCGTTCCTTGTTTTTTCATCTGAGAAACATCGCCAGGATTAAACCCTTGGTTCCGCTCTGACCTCCCTACTTTGGTTCATGCCTTAGTCACTTCTAGGCTTGACTACTGTAATGCCCCTATCTCGGGTCTCTGGAACTTCTCTACAGACTGCAGCTAGTGCAAATGCCGCTGCCCGGTTTTGACTGGACAAAGTAAGTTCAGTCATATTACTCGTATTACGCGAATTGCACTGGCTGCCGTCAGGTGGAGAGTATTGTTCAAGGTGGGTTGTCTCACCTATAAGACCCTACACGGACAGGGCCTGGTTACCTTTTTGATCTCCTGGAACTGTTCACTCTGTCCGTGATCTCCGCCTTCCAATAGCGCATCCTCAAAACCCCGAGAGCGAGATTGAAATCAGCTGAGACCCATCGCTTGGAGTTGCTGCCCAGTCTTATGGAACTCGCTGCCATTGAAGTGAGAGAGGCCTCTACTATAGAGGCTTTCAAGAGCCGTCTGAAGACCTTTTTATTTACGCAGGCGTTTGGGAATTGAATTTTATGTATGTTGTTTTAAGGAATGTATATGGTATGACACACTGTATAGTTTTGTGAGGTGCCCAGAGCCTTTGGGATTGGGCGTCTTTTTAAATAAAATTGACATTGACATGCTCCTTGCACTCTTGAGGAAATGATGTCAGAACCCCAGGTATAAAGAAACTATTTCCAGGGGTGGGTGGGGTGAGGGGTGGGAAGGGTTGGGCCTAAATTGTGCCCTTGCAAAACAATCAGCTAAAAGCTCTGACCCACTGCTGCAATGAGTGCCTTCCTGTCAGCAAGATGCCCTACACAACAATTGATAGAGAAATACCCTGCTAATCAAACAGAGAAAAATCCACACATCCAAGTCAGACACAGGTAAACCTTCCCAGCCCCAAAACAGGCCTGGTGGTTTGTGCTCCAAGAGCTGTCAGCCCCAGAATAAGTCAGCTGTGCTTTAAACTCTTCCTGCACTGAAAATCTTAAGAATTGTACAAACAAATGTAAACCTAGATCCACCACCATCTGTTGCTTGAAAGACTGTCTTTTCCTGTTTCACGCTGCAGGTTTTTCTGTGACCACTCCTTAACCCCAGTAACTCTGTTAAAAAGAGTTTAACTATCACAAATTCCTATGCACCAGTAAATTATTTAAAAATAGTTTCTGTCCCAAAATCCTAGTAGTCAATCCAGCTACCCCCAAGGGATAACCAGAATGCAGTATTCAAACACTTATGAGGTTACTTCCAAGATAAGCAGAGTTTGCAAGTTTCTTTTTCAACTCCTCAGCCAACTATAATTCATTTAAAAATAGTTTGACTGTCAGCAAATCCTAGTAGATAATCTAGCTACCTCCAAGGACCTACCCAAATGCAGTATTTAAATCCTTCTGAAGTTACTAACAAGATAAACAGAGTTTACAAGCCCCTTCTTGGTTAAACACTAAATAAATGTGAATAAAAATCAATTACCAAGGGTGGTTAGTTTCACCTCCCACAGAATTAAAGCAAAAGTGCACGTTTGTTGCAGATATCAAGTGCAATATAGAATTTCTCACACAGCTCGCAGTTGAAGAAAGTAGTGTCCTTCCAGCTCCAGAAAATGTGGTTTGTGTCTTTGAAAATTGCAGCCAGTAGTAACTTATAGTAATCTGATCTAGTCTGGATATCTCCACCCAGGACAATTTGTTGCCAGTGGTTATATGTAACCCTTCCTGTTCCAATACAACCTGTTTGGTCTGAAAACAATGTCCTGCCCCCTAAGGCTGTCTGTGTTTCAATTCACACTGCAGGTTTTTCTGTGACCACTCCTTAACCCCAGTAACTCTGTTAAAAAAGAGTTTAACTATCACAAACTCCTATGCACCAGTAAATTATTTAAAAATAGTTTCTGTCCCAAAATCCTAGTAGTCAATCCAGCTACCCCCAAGGGACAACCAGAATGCAGTATTCAAACACTTATGAGGTTACTTCCAAGATAAGCAGAGTTTGCAAGTTTCTTTTTCAACTCCTCAGCCAACTGTAATTCATTTAAAAATAGTTTAACTAATCACACAAACTATTTATTTACTACAACCTTTTAAATCACTGCTGCCTGCTGTAACAACTTCCACAAGTTGACCATTACTTTTCCATTTTTAACCTTCTACCTAATCCTGCAAGATATAATCTTTCATAATTAAAAATCCTAACCAGCTTTTAAATCAGTGTTAGCCTAGTTTTCCATTGCTGTGTGCCCAGTCAAACAGGGCAGTGCTACACCTTTTCATTTCTTTTCCATTTACCAAACTCTACCACTGCTTTTCGCCACTATTTACCAAACTCTACCACTGCTTTCTCCACTAGCCTGTCCAGCTTTAAATCAGACCTTAAGCACTACCTGACCTCCAGCTCTGTATGCACCTGCTTCTCCAACAGCTGATAGATTCTGGATGACAAGGCCTGGCTCTGCTAACAGCAACTATTCTCAGCCCAAGACAGATGCCACCCTCCCACACGTTCCTTGACAATGCCTCTGAATCACTCTAAAGGGCTGATCCTGTACACCCCTCACTCCTCCCCGTCTCCATGCTAGGATGGGTCTATGCCTCTCTGGCCTCAGCCCTGCCTCCTTGAGCACTTTTACTAGAGGCTCCCTCCTCCCCTACCAAAATCCTGTCCTTACTGACCTTCTGCCCAAACTAACCTAACTGCTAGTGCCTCTGCACCTTACCTGCACTTGTAATCAACTAAAGTTGATGTCCATATGCTGTTTAGTGTTTTAAATGACTAAGAAACTCTAACATTTTTCTGATTGTTGTGCTGTTCAGTGTCTCAAATGTCCTAAAACTCTGTAACTTTCTTGATTGAATGTCTATACTATGTTCACATGACATGGAACCTTTGTAAAAGAGCCTTGCTAAAAGGTTATTTTCTGAATACCAAATAAATTAATCAATAATATATATCTATATATATATCTATATCTATATCTATATCTATATTTTTATTTTTTTTTTTAATTTTAAGGAAACCACACCATCTGTATATACAACAAATTATCCCAACTCAGCAAATTCAGTCTCAGTATAGCCAAACTGAGGATTTACTTTACTACTGTTTTTTTCTAAACTACAAAGGCAAATATAGTTAATACAAACTGGAACGGAGAGGAAGAAATACTAACTAGGGCAGGTCTAGTCGATCATATTTTTAATTCCTTAACAACTGTAACATCACTTTTACCTTGGTGTTCTGTTGCTCTTTAACACTGTTCTACATGGTGGTGCGTCACCTTTCCAATATTTTTCCCCTTGGTCCGTCATTGTTTTCTGTACAGTTTTTTATTACTGTTAATGTAAGACAAATATTATTCATTATTTAATTAACTAAACATCTGTTACCTTAATGTTTGCTAGTCATTCCCAGCCCTTACACACACACACACACCTCATGTTGCATGAAGCAAAAAAAAAAAAATAACTTGCTCAGGTTCACACAGTATGCAAGTGAGGACTGTGGAATTTAACCCCAGATCTTTAAGTTTGCAACTTGGAGCCTTAAACCACTATGTTATACTGCCTCCTTAGTACCTAAGTACTCCTTAAAAGGCAGATGGAGTACTGCCAAGTTACTAATCATTTCTTTCTGTGTATTACTTTCTTTCACCCATAGTCACAACATTTACCACCAATAATCTTTACTAATGAAACTTTTTATACATCATGATACTGTTTCTGTGCAGAACTCTGCTGTTTAATGTTACTTGGGAAAACATAATCCTGGTTAGATTTA
This sequence comes from Neoceratodus forsteri, assembly GCA_016271365.2. Lineage (NCBI taxonomy): Eukaryota > Metazoa > Chordata > Ceratodontiformes > Ceratodontidae > Neoceratodus > Neoceratodus forsteri. Next base: position 175,110,278 of record CM028138.1, read on the forward strand.
TTTTTTAGTTAGTTATTTATTTATTTCTCTATTTTGTAACTCGAGAATTTCAGAATACATATCACATGCCATAAATGGTTGATTTTACATGGGTAGTCGGCCAACACTGGAAGTATTTACACTAAGGATGACATTTGGTTTTCTGCCTTACTCTGGATTTTGCTGTAGTTTAGAGCCATCTGAAACATCTGCATGCATTTTGTAATCTGAAATTCTTTTTTTTGCAGCAAAATGTATTTTTAACATTTGCAAGATGGCAACATGCTGAATTTTGTTTTTCCAGTAACTGGTGTCCTGTATACGACTGTGCCAGATACGTCAGCACAGTGACACCAGTATAGCATTTTTTTATATCTCTTTCTTGTTACAGGGAACTATATGTTATGACTAACAGGGCTCCATGATTTTGCAACTACGTCTGTACTGCATCAGTTTTTCTACTATCCCCAAAAAATTACTTTTTAGTAATAATGACTTTCTAGTCTAACTAATATGTCTGTTGTTCTTTCCATATATGCTAAAAGAGTTCCTGTTGAAATTGGGATTATGCTGTTGAATTGGATTTATCATTACTAACAAGACTTGTTAGTTTTAGAAATAGTTTTGTACTGCATCATTATTTGTTATCCAAAACCCAATTTTCCTTTTTAGTAACAATGCCTTTCTACTCAGAATATCTCTCTTGTTTTTCCCTGGCATACCCTAACTAAATTGAGAAAAGTTTAATACTGTTTCTTTCTCTTTCAATACTGGCATTTGCCGTGGCTCCTGCAAATGTATTATACTGTTTGTGTGGGGAATTGTGCTGTTTAAAGTTACTTAGCAAAACCGTCATCCTTGTTAGATTATTTTTTGTAATTATTTCTGTATTTTGCAACCCAAAAATGTCCTATTGCTTGTGGCATGCAGCACATTTTTCATTTCACATGAAACAGTTAAATTATTTTTATTTTCTACTGGCACAGTCCCTACAAATACATGATACTGTTTCTATTGGGAACTCTGCTGTTTAATGTTACTTGGGAAAACATATTCCTTGTTAGATTTATTTATTTATTTATTTCCTAACCCAGGAATTGTAGATTGAGAACAGTTTAATTCATTTTCTTTATCTTTTAATACTGGCATTTGCCATAGCCTATGCAAATACATGATACTGTTTGTATGAGGAACTGTGCTGTATGGAGGGGGCTTCTTTATTTCATGCCCCAAGAAGGCAGTATAGCACAATGGTTTAACATTGAAACATAGAAACATAGACTTTGATGGCAGATAAAGACCTCTTGGCCCATCTAGTCTGTCCATTTCCCTACCTACAGGATAGACTGCAGATCCTAGTTAACCAACAGCCTATTTCTTCCTACCCCCCACAAGAATTGCCTTATGTCTGTCTCATGCATTCTTGAATTCTCCCAAAGTTTTAGACCCCACAACCTCCTCAGGAAGGCTGTTCCATGCATCCACTACCCTCTCTGTGAAATAATACTTCCTCACATTGCCCCTGAACCGCCCCTTCTATCTTTAAATTGTGTTCCCTTGTTCTTGCACGCCTCTTTTTCTGAAAGATGCTACCCTCTTGGACTTTGTTGATTCCACTGAGGTACTTAAAAGTTTCTATCATGTCCCCCCTCTCCCTTCTTTCCTCAAGGGTATACATATTAAGCTCTGTTAGTCTCTCCTCATATGGCTTCTCTTGCTGACTCTGCACCATTTTAGTTGCCCTCCTCTGAACTGCCTCTATCCTGTCTATGTCCTTGCGGAGATGGGGTCTCCAGAACTGGGTGCAGTACTCCAGATGGGGTCTCACCAACTGTCTGTACAGAGGGATAACAACTTCCTGTTTTCTGCTGATGATGCCTCTCCCTATGCATCCCAGTATACCCCCAGCCTCCCTACTGCCTTCTCACTTGCTTGCTAACCTAAGGTCATCTATTATGATTAACCCCAGGTCCCTTTCCTTTTTGTTGTTGCTACTACCTCCCCCGATTGTGTATTCTTCCTGGGTCCTTGTTTCCAGGTGCATTATTTTGCACTTCTTTGTTTTGAATCCTAGCTGCCATACTTCTGACCATTCCTCCAACCTTGCCAAGTCCCTTCTCATCCTTTCCATGCCTCCTTGTGTATCAACCCTGTTGCAGATCTTTGTGTCATCTGCAAAAATGCATACTTTTCCTTCCAGTCCCTCTGCAATGCCACTGATGAAGACATTAAAAGGACTGGACACAATACTGAACCTCAGGGTACCCCACTAGTAACCCCTCTTTCTTCAGAGTGGACTCCATTTACAATTACCTTCTGTGTCCTGTTGTGCAGCCAATGTTTTACCCAGGCTACCACCCTGGGACCCACTCCCAGGCTGGTTAATTTGACTATTAATCTTTTGTGTGGGCCTGTGTCAAATGCCTTGCTAAAGTCTACGTAGGTCATGTCCACAGCCCTTCCCTGGTCTACTACTTTGGTCACCCAGTCAAAGAAATCTATTAGATTCATCTGACATGACCTTCCCACTGTGAACCCATGCAGTCTTGGGTCCTGTGCCCCACTGGCCTCTAGGTACTCAACTATTCTTTCCTTCAGAAGTGACTCCATCACTTTCCCTACCACAGAGATCAGACTGACAGGTCTGTAGTTTCCTGCCTCTGTCTTGGTCCCACTTTTGTGAAGGGGAATCACATCCACCTTCCTCCAGTCCTCGGGTACCACACCATCCTCCCATGATTTATTAAAAAGAGTAGCCAGTGGTTTCACTGGTTCCTCCCTTAATTCTTTTAGAATTCTGGGGTGATTTCTATCAGGACCCATTGCTTTGTCCACCTTCACTTTTAGGCGTTCTTTTAGAACCCTTTTTTCTGTGAAAGGACTGAGATCAACCCCCCTATCAAGAGTGCTTCTGTTAATTGGATTAGGCACTTCCCCCTCCTCTTTTGTGAATACTGAGCAGAAATATTCATTCAGTATCCCTGCTTTTTCACTGTCCCCCTCTGCCCACCCACCATTCATTCTATTCAGCCTCACTATCCCTCCCTTTGTCTTTCTACACTCGCTGATGTACCTATAAAAGGTTTTATCCCCCTTCTTAAATGAGTTGGCTATCTTTTCCTCAGTTTGGGCCTTTGCTATTCTGACTTCCCTCCCTGCTTCCTTCTGCCTTAAATGGTACAGCTGTCTGTCCTGCTCCTTCTGTATTTCCTTATACTTCTGGAATGCTATATTTTTCTTCCTGACTTTCACAGCCACCTCTTTTGAGAACCATAGTGGCTTTTTCTTTCATTTTGATTTGTTTATTTGCTTCACACAAAGGCTTGTTGCCTCTGTTATGGCAGTTTTGATGATTCCCCATTGTTGCTCCACACCTCCTTCTAGCCTGTTTGCTAGTGCTTTTCTGAGGCACTCTCCTATCTTGGCAAAGTCAGCCCTACTAAAGTCCAGTACGTTCACTTTTGTATGGCTTGACTCTGCAGCTGAGTTTAACATGAACCACACTGTTTGATGGTCACTTGTTCCCAGATGGCAACCCACTTCTAGATCTGAGATCCTCTTACTGCCCCCATTTGAGAGTACGAGGTCTAAGATTGCTCCCTCATGAGTGGGTTCCGAAACTAGCTGTCTGAGGCATGACACCTGTAGGGCATCAAGAATGGCCCTGCTCTTGGATGTGGTTGCAGCAAATGTGCTCCAGTTAACATCTGGCATATTCAGGTCTCCCATCAACAGTATCTCCCCTTTCTCTGCCATTCTAAGAATGTCTCCTATCATATTCTTGTCCATTCCCTCCCCCTGACATGGGGGTCTGTACACAACCCCTGTATGGATTGTGGTGCTCCTTCCAGTCTCCAAGGTGACCCACAGTGCCTCCTCTCCTCCCTGTTTACTCTTTTGTTCAGTTGTTTTTATCCCTTCCTTTACATAGAGAGCTACTCCTCCCCCTCTTCTTCCCTGCCTGTCTCTCCTGTAGGTTATGTACCCTGGTATGTTAACATCCCAGTCATGGTTCTCTGTGTACCATGTTTATGTGACTGCTACGATATCCAGGCATCCCTCTTCCATCAAGGCCACCAGCTCAGGGAGCTTGTTGCCCAGACTATGGGCATTGGTACTCATTACCCTCCATTTCCTGATGGCCTTACTCTTTTGCCCCATCCCTGTCCTTCTTGCCTTTGTCACTTTCTCCATTTACCCCTGCCCTTCTCCCTATCGACACCTCTATGTTGGTGTTTGCCATACTTACTACAGTGACTTTTGGGGGCTAGGATTTCCTGCTCCTTTCCAGTGCCTTCCTTGACTAGTTTAAATGCTTGCCAATGAAGCATTTAAACCTATTACTAGGATCCTGGTTCCCTCCTGGACAGATGCAGCCCATCATGCCAGTATAGGCTTGCATCACTCCAGGTGGACCCCCAGTCCCCAATGAAGCCAAACCCCTGAGCTCCACACCAGTTTTTCAACCACTGATTGAATCCTATGGTGCAGAACACCCTAGCCTCTCCTATGCCATAGATGGGCAGCACCTCTGAGAAGGTTACCGTGTGTGCTACTTGTCTAAGGCCCCTCCCCAATTCCATAAACACTGAGTTGCAAACCTGGACACCTGGGTTTGAATCCCACAGTCCCCACTTGCATGCGGTGTGACCATGGGCAAGCCATTTAACTTCTTTGTGCTCTCAGGTCACACCTGGAAAATAGCTTCAGTTTACTGTGCCTTTCCTGGTCAACCAGTTTCCCCTTTCCTTTCTTTTCACCTGTAGACATTTTTCACCCTGTTGGTGTATGACATATATTACTACATTATTTATTTAACTTAACATCAGTTACTTTAGTGTTTGCAAGTCATGCCTCATCCCCTATACACACACACACACACACACACACACACACACACACTCATGAAGCAAGCAAATGTCAAGTGACTTGCTTAGGGTCACACAGTATGCAAGTGAGAGCTGTGGAATTTAAACCAAGATCTCCAGGTTTGCAGCTCACAGCCTTACATCACTAAGCTACACTGCCCATGCCAAAAAATATGGCTACATGTTAAACAGGTTCAATCAGTATCTGTTATCCAAAACACATTTTTCCTTTTTAGTAATAATGGAAAAACCATCATCTTTATTTTATTTGCATTTTTTTCTAATTTATTTCTGTATCTTGTAACCAGAAAATGTCCTACTACATGTGGCATGCAGCACATTGTTGATTTTACATTCTAATTATTCTTCTTTTATCCTGTCATTTGCCACAGTCCCTGAAAATTCACAATACTGTTTCTATAGGGTTCCAGTTGAAATTGGAATCATGCTGTTGAAATGGATTTATCATTACTAAAATAAGTTGCTGGTTTTGCAAATAGATCTGTACTGCATCAATATTTGTTATCCAAAACACAATTTTCCTTTTTAGTAATAATGGAAAAAATGTCATCCTTGTTGGTTTTTTCTTTTTTTTGCAATTTATTTCTGTGTTTTGTAACCCAGAAATGTCCTAATACATTTGACATGCAGCACATTTCTGCTATCACATGAAACTGTTTTTATTTTTATTTTATACTGACATTTGCCATGGCCCCTGCACATACATGCTACTCTTTCTGTTGGGAACTCTGCTGTTTAATGTTACTTGGAAAAAAAAAATGTCCTTGTTACATTTTTTTTCTTTTGATTTATTTCTATATTTTGTAACCCAGAACTTTCCTAATGCATAGAACATGCAATACATTGTTTATTTTACATGAAAAAGTTTAATCATGTTTCTATTTGTTTTCATACTAGCATTTGCCATGGCTCCTGCAAATATAAGATAATGTTTATTTGCTGAACTCTGTTGATTCATTTTACTTGGGAAACATCTTCCTTGTTAGATTTCTTTTTTTTTTATTTATTTATTTATTTCTCTATTTTGTAACTCAGGAGTTTCAGAATACATGTTGCATGCAATAAATAGTTAAGTTTACATGGGTAGCCTGCCAACATTGAAAATATTTACACTAAGGTTGGAATCTGTTTATTTGCCTTTCTTGGGACTTTCCTTTTTACCAATCTGAAATGTCTGCATGCATTTTGTAATCTGAAATTATTTTTTGGCAACATGTCATTTTTTATTTAACTGCTGCTGGTGTCTGTCCTGTATTTCTGCTGGAATAAGTCAGCACAATAACATTAGTATTGTGTGTAGATATATAAATATAATGTGGCTTATGACATGTGTAACACACCAGCACCACAGAACTGTGGTGTAATGAACCATGCCAGAGGATGGTAACATAAGTTAGAACAAGCAAAAGCTGTCCAAACCAGAGCACAGGCTATAGACCCCCCCACAAAGCCAAACTGCAGCATACCCCCAACCAGTAGGCCCCAAATGTGGAACTAATAGGCATACAGTGAAACGCCCAAGCAAATGTGCCTTGGAAAGCCCAGGTCACAGTGAAATAGGTAGCAGCATGGCCAGACAGGCCAGTAGTAAGTTAAATAGATACCTGGTGCAAAATGTACCATAGCATGTAGCACAATAGCCATACACAGACTGTGGGACAGGACATCGCACTGTGGAACAGATAAGTGATGGGATGTACAGTAGGGAACAGTGCTATGTATTGTGGGACAGTCAAGAGGTATGTACCGCTGACAGTATTGTGAGTTGTGACATGTGTACTGCTATGCCGCTATTGTGAGTTATGCCATGTCTTGTGAGCATAACTTGCAACATGTGTAAGTCTGCATTTTCCATCATATCTGGTGATTATTTTAGACTATGGTGAGCTTGCATGTCATAGGGATCTTGGCATAACTTTATGCACTGGCGTACTTTGCACCTTGCTCTCATCACTGTCTTGCAACCTGGCCCCTATATTTCAGTTGTTCTCTTCCTATATTCCCTAACTGAAGTGATACCAGTATAATTTTTTCTTTTCCTTTTCATGCTGGCATTTGCAACACTCCCTGCAAATAAATGATACTGCCTGTGTTAGTATATGTGCTTTTATTGTTGTTTGAGAAAACCTTCATCCTTGTTAGATTTTTCATTTATTTCTGAATTTTTTAACCTCCCCTTCATGTTGCATGATGTAGAGTGCTAATTTTACACACCTGACTGTCCTGTGCTACACCTTGTTGTCAGTAGTTGACCATACTGCAATATATGGCATAATGCTAAAAAATGTATTTTATTTTTATTTTATTTAGTTTTTGTTTACCTGGTATGTGCACTAGCCAGCAGAGTGACTATTTTCAGGCATGACCCGGGAGAGTACAATACATCAGAACATATCAAGCAATGAGAGAGAAACGTTACATCATGGGGAAGACAAGTCCTTATGCATGGTATGTATGGAGATTTGAGCCCAGTAACATGGGGGCAGTAGCATAATTAACAGGTACAGAGTAGGAGTAACACCCTGTGATGAAAGCAAAACAACATAAAGAGTTAAGCATAGATAGCTGATAGGTCACAGGAAAAGAACAAACATAGAATAGTGCCATAAATAAGGAGATCAAGGTGGTACACTGACAGTAGATGTTAAATTATAAATGAGGGTAGAGTGAGTAGCCAGGGCAAGGCAACATGCAGTCTGCCCGACCCCGAAGATTAGTGGGGCTGTGGATAAGTGCTTGGGGTAGTGACACAGGAACAGTAGATAGGGGGCCTGACAGGAAGGAGTTAGGGAGGATCAAATCAGATGCAGCAATCAGCCTCTATAAGATAGTGACAGAGCATGGTTTTGAAGTGAAGGTGGGTCCCTGACTGTCTGACTGCCAGGGGGAGATTGTTCCAGAACTTAAGAGCCACGTGTCCAAAGGCACCTGTACCTTTTGTTGTAAGACATCTGGGGACTCTGAGTAGGGAGTTATCAACTGATCTCAGTTCATGAGGGGACATAACAGGAAGGAGCATCTCCACCAGTGTAGTTGGGATTTGTAGCCTGATGATAGAGTCAACAAGAGAGCCAAGGTAGTAATGCCTAGAGACCCCGGGGGAGAGCCAGCCTAAGTCACCATAAAGTAGGCAAAATGATGCCTAAGTCGAGGGGAAGAGGAGGCATAGCAGCATACATTATTATAAGTGATGTCCCACTTCAGTAGGAAGGTTTTATAGGCAGAACTGAGGAGGGGGGCACAGTAATTGAGGGTTGGCAACAGAATTCCCCTTGTAATGGCCTGTTTAGCAGATGGTGTTAACATGTAGCTAGCCTTGTATGCAGCTCCCAATTTGTTATTTACTGCCTTGCAGGTAGTTTGAATATGCAGGTTGAAATCCAGGGATTGATCTAGCAGAATCCCTAGATAGTTAAAAGATGAGACAGACTGTAATTGAGATCCACCCAGGTCTGGGAATGACAGTGACGAAGGACCAGTCCTGAGTTTAGGGACTAAGCCAAACAGCATAGACATTGTCTTTTTTGCATTTAGAACCAGTTTGTGGTCATTGAGCCAGTTTTGGATGTTCTTGAAATTGCGGGAGATGGTGGTGTTAAGGTCATCAACTTTGTTTGCATTGGTATAGATTACCAGGTTATCTGCATACAGGAGAGATGAGCAGTTTCTAAGGGCACTAGGGATACCATTAATAAAGAGCGAGAATAGGAGTAGTTCCAGGATGGATCCTTGCGGTACACCAACACTTATAGCTGCAGGGTCTGATATAGCCGAGTTAAATTTCACCATCTGATACCTGTTTGATAGGTAGCTATTAAACCATGTTACAACCAGAGTAGAGAAACCCAGGTTTGTGATGCCTGATAGAAGTAAAGGATGGTCAACCATTTCAAAGGCCTAAGTCAGACCGATAAAAACAGCTCCTGTAAGGCACCCTGTATCCATATTTGAGAGAATGTCAGAGGTAAATTTCAACAGGGCCGTGGACATGCTATGGTTCTTCCTGAACCCATGTTGAGCATTGGAGAGTAGTGAAAATTTAGACAGATAGTCAAGAGTTTGTGTGGCAACAACCTTTTCCAGAAGTTTAGACAAGGCCGAGAGAATGGCAATGGGTCTGTAGTTGTTTAAGTCCTTTTTCTCACCCTTTTTAAAAACCGGGGTTATCTGAGCTATTTTCCATTTGTCAAGGACAGTGCTGCCGGAGAGGGACAGGGTGAATATTTTAGCCAATGGCAAGGCAATATAATAGGCCACAAGCTTAAGGAGGTGAGGCTCAAGGTGGTCTGACCCAACACATGTACTCTCAGACATCGAGTGAAGTAGTTTGAGGACCTCCGGGGCTGTTATAGCTTCGAAATAGAATGGTAGACTTTGTCCAAATTTTGGGGTGAGGGTGACGTCATCTGACACTTTGACCAAGCCCCTAGGGTGGAGTTGATTTGCCAGAGGTTTGAAGGAGGAGGTATATGGAGATAGGTCAGAGAACAACCTGTTGCAAGCATTGGCAATTGTATTAGGGTCATTACAGTTGGCCCCTTTTAATAACATCTCGGTTGGTGCATTGTGCTCAGAGGTCCCTAGGAAGGATTTGATATGTGCCCACAATTTCAAAGTGTCACTAGCAGAGTTGGTAAGCAGATCCTTACAGTACTTACTTTTAGCTATTCTTATATTTCTCCTACAGATATTTCTGTGGGCCCTGTAGGTGTTGAAATCCAAAATATTCCCAGATTGTTTAAACTTCTTCCAGAGTTTGTCCCTTAAGTGTAGCTTGGCTAGTAGTTCCTAATGAAGCCACCTGGTTTGCTTTCCTCCGACTCTCCTGGTGACCTTAGGAGCATGCCTGGTCTGTACTTCATTGAAACTGGTAAGGAAGGTAGCGCCTGTTCGGCACAGTTAGAGTGATATATTTCTGACCAGTTGGTGGTGGAAATGTCATGAAGGAAGGCCCTCACATTCAAGTTAGCAAGATTCATGAATGTGATGTAGCATGGACATGGAGTCAGGGGAGCACCCGAGGTCCATATGCCAAAGATTGGAGCATGGTCGGTAATGGCATCAGACAGGATTCCAGATATGGGTAGGTGTTCCAATTGGTTTGTAAGTAGTCAGTCTATCAGGGTTCCCATTTTCTTGTGATTCAGAGTCCTTGTAGGTTCATTTATTACCTGGTGCAGGTTATAGCTGCTGGCCATTGACATTAGTGAACTATGGGTTGGACCCAGCCAATTTAGATTTATGTCACCAAGGATTAAGGTCTTGTTGTGGGCAGCATTAGACAGGGTTAAGTCAAGCAGTTCCTGTAAACCAGTGACACCCCCAGAGGGGGGTTGTATCCACAGATGAGATGAAGGTTTTTAGACCCAAGAGTGACAGTTACATGTAAGGGTTCACATAGTAAAGGCGGGATCTGGTCACGTATGACAGTGATGTTGAGATTGTCTTTGTAATAGATCACAGCACCACCACCCCCACTTGGCAGTAGGCCTATCCCTGCGGATGATGGAGTAGCTTGCAATGGAGCATGTGGAGTCAGGTATCTTGGGTTTCAGCCACGTCTCAGTGATACAGAGAATATCAGGGTTGTAATCCTTCATCCAAGCCTTGAACTCATCCTTGTGGCATAAGAGGCTATGGATATTCATGTGCACAATGAGAAGGCCTTTACTTGCTAACCTAGTTACGTCACAGGCTGAGAAGTGGGCAGGTGGCCTAGGATTAGTTTTAATGTCACCTGACCACAGGATTTTTAGTGATGCTAAAAAACAAGGCCTAATGCCATAGCAAGCTGGAATTTTTATAGCCTGCCACCTCCATCTTTCGATGGCAAGTAGTTCATAATAATAATAGCCCTTTGGGAGGGGATAAAGAGGCCCTAAGGATATAGGCCACTGGCTAAGGACAAGCTGATTTGAAAAGCAGAAATTCTGGAGGTCAGCTATCCCACTCTGTTTGTCACAAGGGATTGAGAGGAAAAGAAAGTTGATGCAGAGGAGCGCTAGTGGAATAATGATTCCCTCACCCCCCACACGGTAGCTGACCATAGCTTAAGTTGCAGGTAGGCTGCTTGAGGTAGAAAACAAAAAATGAGGACTCCCAAAGCAGCCAGACATACCTCCAAATAAGGCAACTGGGCAACCACGGTATCAGACAGTCATCCCAAACTAAAAGATAAGGGTCTAGAGAGTGCTTTCAGTCTAGTAGAGCAGGAGCAGGAAAGGGTTTACTCTGGCTCCTATGGGTAGGCAAAATTATATGGTCAGGAAAACAGCATAGAGATAAAGGAACAGGGGCTTTTGTGAAAAATAGCAAGGAGCATCACAGCTAGTGGAAAGTGATGAGATAAAGAAGATGGTACTAAGAATCAGTTCAAAATGGGAGTGGGGTACATTGGCCCCCTGGTGGCAGAAAAATATAATGAGCCAATGGAAATTTAGACACTTAGTCACATGACACAGAGAAGAGAATATAACTGACAGCCCACCCAGGGTGGGTGAGATAGGGGAGGGTGGGGAGCTGGCACAAAGCACTGGCGGGAAGGCGCTTTAGGCTTTTCCCACATGCTGACCTAGAAATCAGCCAGTCTTGTGGTCCTCTGTGCTGGGGAGAGTCCTGCAGCGTGGGGCTCCTACAATGAGGGAACGCCTCAGTGGAGCAGTGACCTGGTGGAGGTCTGGAGGAGCCGCGCTGGTAGTGGGTTCCCTGGCATGACTTTTCTGGTGGGTCTGAAGTCCCGGTGGGCTTAGGAGGGACCTGGAGGACACAGGAAGGGAGAGGGATTAAATAGCGGTAGGTGGTGGGATGGAGAGAGCTGAAACAAAGAAAAATGGGTGGGCAGAGGGGTAGGTGGGAGTAGCCAGGCAGGGTGAAGAGAGAGACAGTGAGAGAGATGGAAGATTTAAAGGAAAACAGCTTAATAGTCACCAACAACTAAAAACTTAACCTATGGCAGATTAGGCATTTCAAGTAAATTACAGTAATTTAGCAGGATTATCTTTAAATAATGAGAAATATAGAAAAAGCAGCAGCACAGAAAAGTCTAGAAGAGCTGTAATCACTTAAATACTGATGGAGAGAGACTTTTGCAATGGGGCACAGGCAGTATCTGCGATTCTGGTAACAAGAGAGGCCCAAGAATGTCAAAGTATAGCTCCAAAAAGGCACTCCAATCAGAGAGCAAAGTCCAAAAAGAACGGCCAGCCAACTGGGTGCCGAGCGCTCGTGTTTGAAATTGAAGAAGGTGCCAGCCGAGGAGAGAACGTACCTGAAAGGTGCTTTATGCTTTTCTCACCCGCTGACCTATAAATCAGCCTGGCTCGTGGTCCTCTGTGCTGGGGAGATTCCTGTGGCGTGGGTCTCCTACAACGAGGGAACGTCTCAGAGGAGCAGCGGCCTGGTGGAGGTCTGGAGGAGCCACACTGGAAGCAAGTTCCCTGGCGTGACTTTTCCGGTGGGTCTGAAGCCCCGGAGGGCTTAGGAGGGACCTGAAAGGCACTTTATGCTTTTCCTGCCCGCTGAACTAGAAATCAGCCGGGTTCATGGTCCTCTGTGCTGGGGAGATTCCTGTGGTGTGGGGCTCCTACAATGAGGGAATGCCTTGGAGGAGCAGCGGCCTGGTGGAGGTCTGGAGGAGCCGTGCTGGTAGTGGGTTCCCTGGCATGACTTTTCTGGCGGGTCCAAAATTAGATGCCTAACTGAAGTGAAAAATATTTAATCAATTTTTTTTCTTTTCTTTTCATACTCCTGGTTTGCAAGATGGCAACATGTCTAATTTTGTTCTAATGCAACTGGTGTCCTGTATGCCTGTGTGTGTGTGTGTATGTATATGTATGTGTGTGTATATCTGTGTGTGTGTGTGTGTGTGTGTGTGTTTGTGCGTGTGCATAAATATGTGTGTGTGTGTGTGTGTGTATATGTATGTATATATATATATGTGTGTGTGTGTGTATATATATATATATACACACAGTATATATATATGTGTGTATATGTATGCATAGTGGTACAGGGAACTATATATCATTACAAACAGGGCTTGATGTTTTTGCAAATACATCTGTATCGCATCAGTTTCTTTGATTTCTGCAAAAAAATGGCTTCTTACGTAATAATGCCTTTCTAGCCAAACCAATATGTCAGTTGTTCTCTCCCTATATTCCCTAACTGAAGTGATACAAGTACAATTTTTCTCTTTTTCTTTTCATGCTGGCATTTGCAACAGCCCCTGTAAATAAATGATACTGCTTGTGTCAGTAACAGTGCTTTTACTGTTATTTGAGAAAACCATCACCCTTGTTAGATTTTTTCATTTATTTCTGTATTTTTACCTCTCCCCATTTCATGTGGTATGAAGCACAGTGCTAATTTTACACACACGACCGTCCTGTGCTACGCCTTTTTGTCAGTAGTTGATCATGCTACAATATATGGCAAGATACTAAAAATATTCATTTTGACATTGGATGCCTAAAGTAGTTGACCACACTACAATATATAGCAATAAACTAAAAATATTCATTTTGACATTGGATGCCTAACTAGAGTAAAAAATGTTTTTTTTTTCTTTTCATATTTACAGTTTTGGCTAATTGCATTTGAAATGCAGAGCAGATTGGTTCTTTCTCTTTTTTTTATAATTTGAATACAGCATTTTTCTATATTGTAAAGACACTATTTTAGAATAAGAGGTTCAGATAATACAGAAATTCATAAACAACAAAGTAAGGTAATTATTTAGTGCAGCATTATTGAATGGGGAACATTAAACTTATTAGAGTAAACACCACACTTATTTTTATATCTCGGTATGATGCAGGCAGGTGCAGTACAGGAAGAATCCTTCATGCTGTCATGCCAGCTAAGTTTAAAAGCAAAAACAGTATTAACATAATGTTCCAGCATTCACAAGATCTACTTTTTGCTGTTGCCTTAAGGTATCTTCTTTGACAAAACCCTTGCTGTTCTCTCTGAGGCTGTTCTTGCAACCTAGGAGTATGGCAACTTGGATTCAATGCAAAGAAGTGCCAAATGATGCACCTGGGAAACAAACACCCAGGGAAAGAGTACACAATGGGGAGTGAGATACTGACAACAAAAAATGGAAAGTGACCTGGGGGGGGTAATCATATCAGATGACCTTAAGGTTATCAAGCAATGTGAGAAGGTAGTAGGGAGGGCTGGGGGATACTGGGATGTATAGGGAGAGGCATCACCAGCAGAAAACAGGAAGTTGTTATCCCTCTGTACAGACAGTTGGTGAGACACCATCTGGAGCACTGCATCCAGTTCTGGAAACCCCATTTCTGCAAGGACATAGACAGGATGGAGGCAGTCCAGAGGAGGGCAACTAAAATAGTGTAGGATCTGCAAGAGAAGCCATACAAAGAGAGACTAAAGGAGCTTAATATGTATACCCTTGAGGAAAGGAGGGAGAGGGGGACATGATAGAAATGTTTAAGTACCTCAGTGGAATCAACAAGGTCCAAGAGGGTAGCATCTTTCAGAAAAAGAGATGTGCAAAAACAAGGGGACACAATTTGAAGATAGAAGGGGATGGCTCAGGGGCAATGTGAGGAAGTATTTTTCAACAGAGAGGGCGATGTACCCATGGAACAGCCTTCCTGAGGAAGTTGTGGGGTCTAAAACTGTGGGAGAATTCAAGAATGCATCGGACAGACATAAGGCAATTCTTGTGGGGGGGTAGGAAGAAAATAGGCTGTTGGTTAATTAGAAACTGCAGCTTATCCTGTAGGTAGGAAAATGTGCAGACTAAGTGGGCCAAGCGGTCCTTATCTGCTGTCAAAGTCTATATTTCTATGTTTCTAGGAAAGGCAGAAATGATGAGGTATCCCCTTCCTATCCCTGGATGCAAGTTCCCTTCCCCTGGGAACACCTGCCTACCCTAGTGGGTGGTATCTACTTGCCCTCCTCCCCAAACCTGTCCACCCAGGTGTCCTGGCCATGCCCCTAGACAAAGTACTGCCTCCTTTGATGCCCTGCAGGGAGGGAACCTGAGCCAGATGAAAAATAGTGCTCTCCAGATCCCATAGACACACAGGCAGCATATCAATGAAGATTCAGCGGAGGACACTACTTTTAACACTCTACCATGTTGTTTGGAAGGTAATATATGCAGAAAGTCCTTTTTTTCAAAGCAAAACATCTTCAGGGTTATGCCCACTGCAGCCATAAAACAGAAGCTAGATACACTTCAACATACCATACTTCCTAACAACCATGAAGAACAGAATAGAGTGACTGAACAACATAGCCACACAGATGGCCACCTTTCAGGGGTCAATTTGTCCAGTCACATACTGACTACTGGGGAATTAAGTGTACTTTCTAAGGGACTCACTTTCTGCCCAACAAAACCACTGGACAGAATATAGTTTTGTGGTGAACTGGAGGAATACTTTCGTAAATTGAGACTTAAAGAATTCTTTCATGGCAGAGAAGAAATCACAGGCAGAGAAGAGATCACAGACAATAACAGTTCAATGGATAATAAAAAGAAACCATCTTATTTTACCCCCCTCCCAAGTGGGTGTAATAAGAAACTGGACAATTACATTCATTGCTTTCACTAGAGAGTGACTGGTCAGATATTTGATAAGTGAAAACAGGCACATTACAACCTCTCTGTACTGGAAAGCAGGGCCATACAAACACTGAAATCAAATCACAACATTGTCAAAAAAAAGCAGATAAAGGCTCTGCAGTGGTGACAATAAACTGAGAGTACTGTAGATATATATATATATATCGCTAACAGACAGCTAACAGCTAACTGACCATACCTACTACAGAGAACTGGAAAGTGACCTGACCACAGACTATAAAAGAGAATTACAGGATTTAGATCATTTTCTAACCATATACAAGACAGACTAATGTATCTTATCCATGATGAATGCTAAGGGCATTCTACACGCTGCCTAAAATACATAAACCAGGCAATCTGGGGAGGCCCATAGTTTCTGAAAATGGTACCTTGACTGAGAGGACCTCAGGATGTGTAGAAACCATTTTAAAATTGCTGGTTATAGAAAGGAACAGCTACATCCAGGACACCACACAGTTCCTACGTAAACTTTCTGGTTATAAGGACTTACTGCCTAACATCATTTTAGCTATGATGGATGTAACATCCCTCTACACCAACAGTTCTCCAACTTTGTCACAGTGAGCCTCCCCTAAACCATGGAAAAGATCTTGAGCCTCCCCCAAAATACAGAAATATTTTTGGGCCTCCTCATAGAAAAATAGCCTTCTTCACAGTACATCAATAATAAATTTAAACCTCTTTGCATAGCTGACTCTTGTGTTATTAAGCTCATTGTAACCCCCCTTCCCCAACAGCACAACCTACTTTCTCCAATATTTTGACTCTCGAACCACTGTTACCCCTTACTGCCATACCTTCATGGGTCAAACTGCTTTTTCTGTTTCTCCTCTAACTGGCATAACCTTTCTGCTGACCTCTGCCTCTTCCCCTGTCCCCCTGCTCTTCAGCTACTTCTCAGGGATCATTTTGCTCCCTCCTGCTCTTATTCCTAGAATCTGTATGGTTGACTCTTGTATTTGGACAGTTCTGCTGCCAGTCTAATCAATCATTGTTCCTTACATTGTTAGTTTATTGTTAATTTGTTTGCACTTTTATTCATTTTGTATTGCTTAAGTGTTTTTCTGTTACATTCTGAACTGTATTATCTCACTACCCTTCCTTGGGTACACCTGAAATAAGCCATGGCTCAGTGTATAGTACTTTCCCTGGTCACAGACCTGTGAATAAATACATAAATCCACCTACTATTATCCTCCTTCAGTTTGCCTTATCCCTTCACACAAAATCTATAAAGTTCAAGAGTGAAACATAATACTTTTTCAAGACTTGCTTGAGCCTTCCCTGGAACAGCTTGGGGCCTCCCCAAGGAGGCTGGCCTTACCATTTGAGAACCCCTGCTCTACACTAATATTCCACACAAGGTGGCATTTTAGCCTGCCTTAAGGACCTATATGAGAAAGGATTAGACCAAAACATCAACACTGAAGTGGTGGGGAAACGTAGTGAATTCATTCTGACAGACAACAACTTCAGCTTCAATGGTAAATATTATGTTCAAACTATGGGAACAGCAATGGGCACCAGGATGGCTCCACAGTATGCTAATCTTTTCATGATGAATTTGGAGGAGGACATTTTAAGGCTCTGTCCCCATAAACCACTTGCTTATTTCTGTTACATTGATGATTTGTTTATAATTTGGACAGAGGACACTGACACACTTAAGGATTTTCATCAGGAACCTAATATCTCCACCCTACCATATAGCATACCCTGGAATATTCTGACACCAGTGTTAATTTTCTGGACACCACTGTCACCATCAAGGATGGAACCTTACATATATGTATTTACAGGATACCAACAGACATACAGAGATACTTACACAGGAATAGTAATCACCCAAGCCACACAAAAAAGCTGCCATGTACAGTCAAGCACTTCAGTATCACTGTATCTGTTCAAATGAGGAAGACATAGATACACATTTGGCTATGTTGAAAAACACCTTTATGGAGCAGGGACACTCTTTCAGAGAAATAGACAGAGCAGTAGAATTTGCAACACAGGTGCTAAAAGAACAATTGCTTCAGTATAAAGAAAGGACCTCTACCAGCAGAATACCCTTAGTAGTCATTTAACATCCTGACCTTGAACATCTATGTAAACTTATTAAGGGTCTCCACCCTATATTTAGTGAGGATGAGACCCTAACTACCACTACTATCTTTTAAACAAGCACCTAATTTAGCCAACCTGATTTTTAGGAGTAAACTGTCACCAGAACAAGGTACCATGACACTGAAGTGTACATGACCCTGTAATCTACCCAGATGTAAGACTTGTGAGCACGTTTCCACTTCAGATTGTGTGGTATCATCACAAAACAGACTATTCAGGATACAGGGGAATTATACCTGCACATTACATAATGTTGTTTATTTCATTCAATGCAAGAGATGTCCACAAACAGAGTATGTTGGAGAGACAAGACAAGTTCTCCACACTAGAATGAATGCACACAGACATACCATTAATATGAAGATGACTGATAAACCAGTGGGGTGACACTTCTCTCAGAATGACAACTCAATATCTAATAAGTCAGTAATGATCTTAAAAGGTTGTTTTAAAAAAATACACAACAGAGACAGACTTTTAAGATTTAAGTTTATTTTGCTTCTCAATATGGTAGCAGATGGCATGAATATTGTTTGAATTTCATGACACATTACCCTACTTAAACTTACACAGACTTTTACTTCATAGGATGGACATTTAACAGGACATCGGTGTGTTGTTGCTTTGTTTTTATTTTCATGGAGTCCTTTTTAACTAGTTATCAAAATGTTGGTTTCTCACCAAAAAATACATATTTGGGGTGGGGTTGAGTGGTCTTGGGTGAGAGTGTATGAGGGGTAGTTTAGTGTGTGAGGGGGATAATTCTGTGGGGGGTTGGGATGTTGGAGGATGGTAGTTTGGTTTGTGGGGGATAGGGGCTGTGTGTGGGGGAAGGGTTGGGGTTGTGCTTACATATTCAGATAGTCTTATATTCAGGAACATGTCATAATTATGCTACAGGGTGTTAGGGCTGTTGGCTCACATATATAGTGAATATACACTTCTTTTCTTGTTATCTTTTTCCAGAGGGGGTGGAGAGTTTAATTCTGTTGGGGTGATATACAGATTACTAAGACTGTTTCTGTTCATACAGGTAATTGATTATATACTGACTCATCATCGAACTTTGAACATTTAAGATGCATGAACTCATTTTCTATGTGGTCTTTGAGAGATTTATTTTTTATTTGGCAATAATACTGGCAATGGATATTATCTTATAGAAAATTATGTTACAGCACTGTAGGTGTTAATGTTTATGGAGTGTGTTGACTGGTTGAGTGTATAGTTTAGAAAATAACTCCAAATAATTTTAATGTATATGAATGTTTTAAACAGTCGTTCATACAAGGTACATTTTTCATTCCTCTCATTTCCATATATACATTTCTGTTGTACAGTTTTTTATCATACAACACTATCAAGTTTTATCTTGGACAATTGTGGTATTAAATCTAAGGGTCTTGCTTTTAGTTTTGAATGTATTCTCCTAACACACTCATTCATTAATAATTTCAGTAAGAGGCCCTGCCTGCTTGAGTGTTCAGCTTATCTAATGGATGTCCTTGAAAAGATTCTTAGTAGTAGCAAGCTAATGGAATGCTATTCATTCCATTTAAAATTGTGATTTTTTTAAATACTGTTGGTACTTTTAACCAATGAGAATTTTTCCATATTTTTTTATGTATAATCTGGGTGTTAATAGAATGTGACTCTCTGAACAGTAGTTATAAGTTTCCGAGGAAGTACTTGGTTGGTCCAAAAGCTAAGCCATTGTTTTCTTTTTGTAACATCTATGTTGGTCCAATAAAAGGTATCAAATCATCACTTCTGGATCTGTTCTTATAAGTACCTGTACGGCAACTAATCTATTTCTGTATGTTATCATTCAATCAATCAATCAAATCTTTATTTATTCAGGCGAACATCATTGAGCAAGGCTCATTTACAAGATGGACCTGATAAGGTCAAGGTTCAATAGTTGGTACACAACAGATACATCAATACACTTATATATGCATAACAGATACAGAAAAAACACTTATAAATACAATAATCAAGGGTAAGAAGTTGAATAAGACATACATGACAAGGTAGGTTATAGGAAGATTATACTAATAGATAAAGTATATACATATCCAATAGAGGAGTCAAGGCATACACACAGTATAATGTAATACTAGGCTGAATGGGGAGTGTTTAGGAATGATGTAAGGGCCAGTAATTAATGGGAGAAGGATTAGGTAGTAGGTAGTTAGGTAGAGCTAAATGGAACTGAGGTACTATAATAAGGGTGGCTGCCTGGGAGGGAGAACTGTGGAGCAAAGATTATGCCATATATGGTGGATGTCTGGAAGGGGGGGTTATGAAATGGCAAGACTAGCTCTTGTGGTAGCAGTTGCATTTCTCTGCAAAGAAACCTGTGCAAAGCTGTTTAAAGGATGCTGTAGGTATAAGATTGGACAGCTTTAGGGATTTCTGTAGAGTATTCCATGCCATAGCTAGAGAATAGCTGATTGCTGACCTCCCTAGCTGGGTGTTGACTTTAGGTATCTTGAGCATGATGAGGTTGTTGCTTCTTAGGGCATAGAAGCTAGCTATGGCCTGTGTGAAGCAGTCTAAAATATAATTTGGAAGTTTTTTAGACAACGCTCTGTAGATCCATAGTGCTGCATTTCTGTTCCTTCTGAGATGTAGGGAAACCCATCCAACTGCAGCATAGAGAGAGCAATGATGAGTGTTAGATGGAAGATCTGTTATGAATCTTATTGCTCTATGGTACAGGGTATCCAGCTTGCTTAGGTAGGAGATGGGGCAGTGACTATAAAGGAAGTCTGCATAGTCAACAACTGAAAGAAAAGTGGCCTGGACTAACCTCATCTTTGAGTCTCTGGTTAGGAAGTGTTTTATTCTATAGAATAGGCCAAGGCTTTGGCGAAGTTTTTTCAGCAGTTCTTCAAAATGTTGTGTGAAGTCAAGTCTGCTATCAATCCACACACCCTAAATATTTGAATTTTTCTACATAATCCAGATTTTCTCCAAGGATAGTGCATAGCTGGGGGAGACTGCTTAGTGAGGAGGTACTGGTGGAGCTTTGATTGGAGAAAAGCATTACTTTTGTTTTCTTTGCATTTAAAAGAAGCTTTTTCTCAAGCAGTTGATATTGCAGCAAGGAGAATTCTGCTTGTAAAATTTCACGGACAACTGCAGGCGATGGGTTGCTGACATACAAAACAGTGTCATCTGCAAAGAGGTGGACAGTGGCTTTGGTGAGATTTGAGTCAATATTATTAATGTAGATGGCAAAAAGGATAGGGCCCAGGATAGATCCTTGCGGAACTCCTCTTAGCAGTGGTTTTAATGGGCATAGATCACCTTCAGCTTTCACCTGCTGTGACCTATCCATAAGGTAACACCTGAACCATTTAAGGGAAGGTGGATCTAGGCCAATGGAATGCAAGGAAGATAGTAGCAGCTCATGGTCCACAGTGTTGAATGCCTTGCTTAGATCAAGAAATACTGCACAGACACTATTCTTTTTATCTGATTCAGTTTGCCAGTCATTTGTAACTTTGGCCAGTGCAGAGATAGTGCTGTGCCTGGCCCTAAACCCAGATTGAGCTGGATTCAAAAGATTAGCATCATCAAGATATTCTCTTAGCTGGATGCTCACTATTTTTTCTAGCATCTTGGATAACACTGGAATAATGGAAATGGGCCTGTAGTTATTAAGGTCCATAGGGTCCCCTGATTTTAGGAGGGGAACCACTTGGGCTGTCTTCCACATTGTATGAGTAGAACCAGAGGTTAAAGATAGGTTAAAGAGATGTTTTAGGGGAACTGCAAGTACATGAATTGCAATCTTTAGAAAGTAGGGGTCAAGAGAGTCTGCCCCTGCGCTTTTTTTAATATCCAAATGCCATAAAAGATCCTCTACCTGCTTCAACACAACAGGTTTAAAGGAGAAGGAAAAATCAGCTCTCTGAGCACCAGTGTACTGGGAGCTTAGTTGTGCATGCAGCAGATTAGCTGGAGAGGTGTCAAAGGCAAGGCCAGCAGTTGTAAAGTGGTTATTGAAAGCATCCAGAACTTCCATTTTGCCAGAAATAGAGCCATTATTGTGGTGCAATTGAGTTGGTAGAGAGGTGCTAGAATCCTGCCCTACAATACCCTTGATGGTGCCCCAGAACCTAGCAGGATTGTGATAGGAGGAGTCAAGTTCAGCTAAATAAAAGTCAGCCTTTGCATCCCTTACTTTCTTGGTGCAGCTATTTCTGGCTTTCCTAAATAACACCCAGTCATTTGGGTTCTTGTTTTTTCTTGCCAACTTCCATAGTTTGTCTCTCTCCAACAGTGCAGATTTGAGGTCAGCTGAAAACCAGTGGCAAGATTTGTTTTTTATTCGAACACTAGTGATTGGTGCATGGGTGTTAAGGGCACTTAAAATTATGCTGTTTAACACCTGATGTGCTTTTTCCACAGAGTGTGCAAGATAAAACTCTTGCCAGCTTGGACAGTGAGCTAGATCATGCAGATATCCTTTGATATTGTGGTTTTTCTTGGATCTCCTCATTAGGAATTTTGCTGGGGTTGTTGATTTGCTGGAAGATCTTACTCCTGCAATGAGGCAGTGATTACTTATATCACTGAAGTTATGAAGTTGAATTACATTGGAGGGATGCCACAATGCCAGTTATAGGAAAGCTCCTGTTCAGTCCTTACTCCTTACGCATATGCTTTGGTTGATTTATTATTGTTTTACTTGTCTGGGGGTAGAGTGCAAACTGACCAGGATTTATGCAGCTAACTCTCTACTTGTCTGTCTTGACTAATGCATGCCCTCTGTGGTTGGTGTGAATGAAGTCAGAAAGGCCCCTACTTTAGAAGACTCTAGTCTTCATACAATTCTCCCTCAGTGTTCCAGACAGTGTGGTAAGATTAACAGATCTTTAAGAGCACAACTGTCTGCCACTGCAAGATGTGGACCACATAAAAAGTCTCAACAAGAGTCATTATCACCTTATTTTTAGGAATTGCAGCTAACGTCCAGACTGTGATCAAGGGTGAAGTGTTTTTAAATCACTAGCTCCCCAGTGTTCTGAGTTTCTTTCTATGTGTGATGATGCCTCACACTTTATTACGTTCAGTGCCCATCATTTGCATACATTCTGAGTGTCAGTATTCAACATTTCAATGTTTGGGACCAGTCACGATAGGAAGCAGCAAACGATTGTCCTACAACATTGGGCCAGAAAAGGGAGCCATTAGAATGACCCAAGTGAATCAATGTGGCTCTCCACAAAGTGAATTTTGTGCTTAAGATATGCAGGGTGATTTTCTCTTGTTTTATGAGGGGACTGAATAATGACTAAGAAGAAACCTTAAAATGTGCTTGAGTGAGGAAGTGGCAGAGGATCATTCTATAGTGTAAGACTGGATAATTACACAAATATAAAACCAGGCCACTCAACAACACTTCTCAAGGTTGGTGAGGAAGGTGGTGGGGCTGATGGGCAGGGTAGGTTTTTTTTGTTTTAAAACCATGAGAGAGCTCCGGAGACTAAATAAAAGTCCTTCAGTTTAGCATGGTTTCACAGCCATTGAAAAATCCATGGAATTCACTGCTGACTATGGAAAACGTGGCCGACCGTAGAAGTTGCAATCTTGGTTCATCAGCAAATAAGGTGCCAGTTTTAAAAAAAACAATTAGCAATGTTTCCCCATTTATTTGCATGTCTGAACTATTCAAACAGAATGCACTTTCACTGTGCACACACTGGGCAATGTAGTTCATTCCTTCCCAAATAGTGTGCCCCCCCCCATATATGCGGGTCCTGATGTAATCAAAAAAACAGTTCCTCATAGTCCTTATATAAAGTGCATCAGTGTCTTTTGTGAACTGACCTGAACCTTCCCCTTCCCTCCTGCATTCAGAACCCACCACCTTGCACACCCCCAGTACCCCACACTCACTTAAAACCATCCAACACTGTAGTCCCTGTGATAAACAAAACACCCTCCTCCTGGAACCACAGCTGAAAACTAAGGATCAAAGAAAGTGCAGTCAGTGTCAGTGGCTCAGTATGTACTGTAGCACACTCACCTCTGAGGCCGGGAGATTAGAGGGCTGTGGTTTCAGTTCCCACATCTGGCACTTGGGTTAATATCCCAGTACTGACACTGTAGTGCAGCATGAGAGGGGTGCTGTACTTCTTAGGTGCCATCTTTTGGATGAGATGTTAAACCAAGGTCCCATCTGCCTGGATTGGTGGTAGTTCACGTGGATGTTAAAGATCCCATGGCACTTATCGAAAAGAGTAGGGGAATTTTTTTATTGAAGAAACAAAACAAAACCAATATGAAACAATGATACTTAATATTTTTAAAAAAATTATATAAAACATAAACATTCTAAATAAGGTTTACACACTTATATGTCCAAAATAGTTAATCTCTAATAAAAATATCCAAAAATCATTAAACAGAAATAAAGCCTAACAAAAAATACTTCAGAAAGCAATTTTTTTCACCTATTTCATTTAAGCCAAACAATATGTTTCCAAAGACTCTGAAAAACTTTGTTCTTCAAGGTTCGCTGCTCAAAAAATTTTTGTTTACCTACTGCTAATTCTATACGGTTAAAAATTACACTATTAGGAAGAAGAGTATGTTGTAAAGAAAACTGGCATCTAGCTTGCCACAGGTGATATTTAATACATGCAAAATCAAATTTAAAGTACTTGGGTGATATCTTCTAAAAACCTGAATAATCTCCCAAAACAAGGCTCTGATAGGTAATATGTTTCAAAACACCCCAATCCCACTGAATAGCCAAATCTGACCAGAAAGTAATTACATATGGACAAAGAAGCAGGAAATGTTCTAATGTTTCTATTTGATCTGTACAACCAGGTCTAATACACATCCTATCTATGATCTGTTTATGTTTTAAATTACCCCTAACTCCCAACCTCCCATGACAACAGAGCCACTGCACATCCCACATATTTGGGGGTATCCTATGATCCATTAAGAGCCAAAGGGCTTGTGACAGATTAGTAGGAGTACACAAGGGAAAATCCACTTGAACATAGAAACAATTAACCATAATTTCTGAATAAAATTCTTTTCTAGGAATGTCATGTAATTGAGCCTTTCCTAGTTTCCATTCCCGTAATTTCCTTACTGCAGAATCCGCATAGCAAGGGGCCATGGCTGCCTTACTTTTTTTTGGAACTCCCCCTCCTTCCCAGTTAGACATAAAAGGAAAAAATAGCAACTGAGTCCAAGCCGACCAAGGGTGATCCTGAGGTTTGATCACTTTTTGAAAAGCCGCAATCATAAAAAAGGAATGAAAAAACACAATCGGGTTTATCATCCCCAATCCCCCTTGATTTAGCTTCAAATAAGTAAAAGCCCGTTTAATAGGATTTAAACGACTACCCCACACCATTTGAAAGAAAACACTATACAGTCTTGTTTCTATTGAAAATGGCACCGGAAAAATGGAACACACATGTAAAAAAATGCGTAATAAAAATTTTTTGATAATTAATACCCACTTCTTTTTAGAGAAACCCCAGGATTTCCATTGTTGAACCTTCCTTTCAGCTATAACCAAAACTTTTTCCCAATTTAACAATGCTAAATCCCCTTTGCCAAACAGAAGGCCTAGAATGTTAATGGAATTCATAACTATAATGCCCCCAACATTCTGAAAACAAGGAGTATCCCCAATAGCCAAACATTTACATTTTTCTAAATTTAACTTAGTGCCATTTAAATCTGCAAAACAATTAATCACTTGAATAGCCTCAACACCTGACTGGGCAACCTCTACCAATAGACAAATATCATCTGCATATGCTGAAATCTTCTGGGCCGGTAAAGTACAAGATGGAGATAACCCCTGAATTGACCTGTTATACTCAATTTCTCTTAAAAGAAGGTCCAATACAAATGCATATAATAAGGGACTGATAGGACAACCCTGCCTTACCCCACATTTCAACCGGATTTCAGAGCCTACAACATTATTAATACTTGGGCAAGAACTCACCTTGTAATATAAGGTATTAAGATACTGAATAAACACTTTTGGAAACCCATACCTACCTAACACCTGAAAAAGAAAATCATGTGACACTGAATCAAAAGCTCTAGCCTGATCTAACGTCAAAATAAAACCTGACAATTTTTTCTGTATTCCAAATTCACATACATCCCTTAACAGTTTTAAATTTTGTTGAATTGAACGATGGGGAATAGCACATGTTTGTGCTGAGTGAAGCACCCCTTTTGCTACTTCTTGCAGTCTTTTACATAAAATAGTAGAAATAATTTTGTAATCAGTATTCAGGAGACTAATTGGTCTCCAATTACCAAAATCTGTACTATCTCCTGCTTTAAAAATAAATGTTAGAATGGCTAAATTAAATTTCAAATCTCCAAATCCATACTGTAGGATATCATTGAAGACTTCCATCAGTATAACACTCATATCTTCAGAAAAAGTTTTATAGAATTCATTAGTTAACCCTTCTATCCCAGGCGAAACCCCCACACGCAGAGAACTTATCACTAGTTGGACCTCCTGCAATGTAATAGGCCCTTGTAAAAGCTTAACATCAGCCTGAGAAATAGTAGGAGCCGAGAAGTGTAAAACATCCTCCCAAGCTGAGGAAGGAACAAACAGCTCTCCGAACTGAGAAACCACCCTTCCCTCAGCCACCACCAACATTTCTGCTACAGAAGTTTTTAACTTCCAGACAGAATCTAGAAGCCCTGACATGAATCTCTTT
Organism: Neoceratodus forsteri; assembly: GCA_016271365.2. Classification (NCBI taxonomy): domain Eukaryota; kingdom Metazoa; phylum Chordata; order Ceratodontiformes; family Ceratodontidae; genus Neoceratodus; species Neoceratodus forsteri. Next base: position 175,136,638 of record CM028138.1, read on the forward strand.
TCAATCTTATGTTTACACGCCCTGTAGGGATCCTGAAAAGGTTGTTGCTGTGTACCAAACTTTAAGTTTGCATGAAGAGTTGCTGCCCTCTGGTATTGATAATTGAACATATTCCTCTTAACCAACTTAATCTGAGATTGAATCTCTATATCTTTACATCTCGGGTGTGATTGTAATTTGTAGTATTGATTTCTAAATTCTAAATACTGTAAATATTCTAATGAACCTTTCCTTTTTCCATAGGCTATAAAAAAATCCTTTAGAGCTGTCTTAGTATCTGTCCACCGTGAGATCCAGTCTGGAAAAAATACTGCCACTGATTTTCGAAAAAACAAAAATTCCTTCAATTGAGCCAGAAATACAACTTCCGATAGTAACAGGGAATTTAACATCCATCTGCTGGCAAATGCCGGAAATGTAGCCGGAATCTGATGTAAACTTACGGAACTAAATAATGCATTATGGTCTGAAAAATCATATGGCACAACCGAACAAACCAAAGGTATTAAATATTTAGAAAGAAAAAGATAATCAATTCTTGTTTGAAAAGTGGCCCTTTTATAAGTAAAGCCAGTAGATGAATGTAATTCTCTAAAGGCATCTTTCAACTTTGCTACCTCTATTATCTGAGAAAAGGCATGAGAATCGCAATAAGTTTTTTGTTGAATCCCATTTTTTATCCGAATATCTAAACTACGATTCATATCCCCTCCCCAAATTACATGTTTAGACGTAAATATATATGGTTTTAAAAGATTAAGCAAAGCAATCCTCGCTGTTTTAACTTGAGGGGCATAAGTATTAATCAATCTGAAACAAAAACCATATACTAAACAATCCAAAATCAATACTCACCCAGGCAGGACATCTAACAACCTAGTTACCTGAACTGCGGGGTTAGAAAACAAAATACCTACCCCATCTGCCACATCTTCCCCAAATGACCAAAAAGAAGGGCCTTCCCACCACAGTTTCTTTACCTGAGACACCTCCATTAAAGAAGAGAAATGTGTCTCTTGCAAAAAAATGTCAGCTTTAAAATCTCTACATTGCTGCAAGCCAATTAAGCGTCTCTTATAGCTCTTTAAGCTACAGCAATTTAGTGATATAATTTTCAAACAGGCCATAGAAAATATAATTTGTCAATTCAGGGTTTCTCTTGCTTCTGCTTTCTCCCCTTTTTCTTCTTCCCTTCCAATACTTCCAGCCCACCCTCCTCTTCAATTTCCATACAAGAATTTTCATCAGTTTTAAACAAATCTGACACCCCTTCCCCCTCTAAATCCGACAGAGCTGCAAAAGAATTCTGAGTCGGACAAACCCCTCCAGAATGACTACTTGCCCGTGTGATCCTCTGAAGGGTCTGAAAAGGGATTTCTGTCACAGTTTCCATTGACGAGTCTTCTATAGACGGAAGCCGGACAGAGGATTCTGTAATTAAAATGGGGGGGGGGACCAAAATCTGTTGTGGGGTCAAAAATGTGGTTTGATCTACCACATTTCTTTTTTTACTAAGGTTAACACCTGAAACCTCTGGGACTGATGCCTGCTCTTTTTCCACCCTTGACATATTCCCTTTACTTCTTAAATTTGACTGGGAAGGCAATCCCTTAACCTGGGCCTGAGCAATCAAATCCTCTTTATTTAAACCCCCCTGTCTATTTTGTTCTGCCCAAGGACACTGATGATAGGCATGCCCCAAATCATCACACAGATTGCATTTAAATTCGTTCTTACAAATCTCACTATCATGATCTAATTCACCACATAAGGCACATTTAACTTTGTCGCATGCACTACTTAAGTGCCTACAGCTACCACATCTGTAACATGCTTTAGGCTGCCCTGGATAAAGCAAACTCCACGATCTCTACCCAAGAAAAAAGTATTCAGAACATGCATAACTTTATTATTCACTACATGCAGTTTGACTTTAAATCTCCATGCTCCAGTCCAAATTCCCTCTGTGTCCAGAATAGGCTCCGGAGGACCTAGAACCTCACATTTTTGTTCCAACCAGTATAAATATCCCCCACATTTACCCCTTCATTCCTAAACATACCATTTATAGTTTTAAATAAAGGTTTCGTAATCGGAATAGCCAGAAAAGGTAACCATAATGGCAATAACTTATAACTATCATATTTATGCCAAAACTTTTCTAAACCAGCCATTTGTTTAAAATTAATGTCAAAAGTATCCTCCCCCCGAATATTAATTAAAGCATAAATATCAATAGGCAAAAAGTTCATTGAGTCCATTAACAACTTTCTTGCCACATATAAACGATCAGGATGTTCAGGTAATCCCCCTCTATACTGAAGCCGAACTGCATTTCTTCTTGGGGCTTGCTCCAATCTATTTCTTTTAAAAAGATCCGAGAAACGCGGGCCCCTCCTCACCTCCTGCTCCTCTACTAACAGTTCAGCCGAGCTATGTGCAGGTGAAACCCCCCCAACCCCCTGCACACTTCCAGCAGAAAAAACATCCTGATTTAAAGTCTGCCCCTTCTCAGTCTGTTTAGCTAAAGTCAGGACTCACCTTCCTTCACAGTTTTACTAGAGGGACCAGTTTCTTTTGGAGAGAAGGATAACCATTCCGGATCAGGCATCCATTTACCATCTGCTTGCTGAATCCATCCCGCCTGCGATAATGCAGCTTCTTCCGACCATTCAGTAATCTGACCCTTCTCCAGGCATGTACCTCCTGTCCCACTCTCTATTCCGGTCGACTTCGTTCCTTCCTCTGTGTGCACCACAACCCTCGTGATAACCAGTGACTCACACTGAATACTGTGCCTGTGAAGCTCCGAAGTGCCAACAACATGATCGTCCTCCAAAAACGACTCCTTCTTGGACCGACTCTCCACCTCAACCTCTCGATCCATAACCACAGCAGCCACCTCCTTCTCCGCACTGCATCTGACCAAACCACCCTGGGCCCTCATTTCCTCCAAGGACCTCTCACTGGTAAGCTCCGTAACAGGCCTCGCCTGCATCTTCGTGTTCAAAAACTCAATCTGCAGTTCTTTTGACTGCGAGTTCACCTCAGCTTCCTCAGTCTCCATTGCTCCGGTCTCCATTTCTCCATTTGCCACTCCATCTGTACTCACCAGTGCTTCTGCTCGAGTGGCCATCACACAGGTCAGCAGCTCCCCTACTGGCCACAACACTGCAACAATGAAGCAGCCTCAGAGTAGGGGAATTTCCCAAGTGTCCTGGCCAAATTTCCCTCATTCACTAAAAATACCACCAACAGCTTAATCTGGTTCAAGGACAGTCAGCATTCATCTGTATCCCTCTCCCCCGGGTCATGCCTGAAAATATGCAGAATTTGTCTAGTGCACTTACCCGGTCAACAAAAACTAAATAAAATAAATAAATAAAAAATTTATTTCCAATTAGTTTTGAACTTTTACTTATGATTTGGCCATTATTTAATATTTTCCACTACAGTTTTAGTATGGCCTTTTTTGGACTCAACTTCATGAACAAGGTAGATGGAAGTTTTGAAATCCAGGCTGAAAGGTGATTTTGCAGTCACTCCCAAAATTGCCATTCAGTATAGCCAGTTGTTCAAACCATCTCATAAATGTGACAGATATTGGTTTTCAAATCCTGCCCAAAATGTGTTTTTTCACTTGTGGCACAAAATGATGAGTCACCCAGTATTTTATACATAGAGACATATAAACATAGATACTGATGGCCGATAAGGGCCATTGGCCCATCCAGTCTGCCCATTTCCACTGGGATCACTTATGCTGCAGATCCGCCTTGGTCTATGGCACTGTCTCTTCCACCTCCTTCCTTTCCTCTGTGATTTATAAATGACACTTGGCATGTTCAAAATGGGACTGTAGAAAGTCAGTGTTGAAAGATGGTGTCAAAATGTAAAAAAACAAAATTGTGAAGCAACATGTGTGGGGACAGCCGCTGGCATGGCAGCTAGCATGTTGTGTGCCCATGCCAGTGACTCAAGTTTGGGGACAAGCCCAGGAAGCCAGCTAGGCAGCATGATGATGGGGCTTGCACCACTGCTCCTAGCCTGGGTAGATAGTGTGCAATGTTCTGCTGCACTGGCAACTATTTGTGGCAGGACAGGGAGTCTACCTTCACAAGGGTGCTTGTCAATGTCTGATGGAGCCAGAGTTAGCATCAGGAGAAGTGGGTTGGTATCAAAAAATAGGATTTGAACAATCTCCACTATTCTGGAGGCAAGTCCACTGGCACAGTGGCAATGTTATCACTGGCAACAATGACCCGAGTTTGGAAAAGAGCCTGGATTGTCACTTTGTTTATGTGGTGTAGAGCTTTTCCCACTGCCATGGAAGTAGGCCTAATGGTGCTGGAGTTGGGACTCCCTGCCACAGAATGTAGGTCTACTGTGCTGATATCATCTGCAGAGGTATATCTTTCCCTCCAGCTCATTTGCAACTTCACTTATAAAGACATTAAGAGGACTGATCCCAATACTGAGCCTTGAGGCACCCACTGGTCATGCTGCCTTCCCTGGAGTTATCTCTGTTTTTCACCCCCCATTAGCTATCCATTAATCACTTGTTTACTCAGTTTATTAGTTTAGCACCCACACCTAAGCTGCCCAGTTTTGTTATGAGTCTCCTCTGTGGTACAGTGTCAAATGTCTTACTTAAAATCTAAATAGGTCACATCCACTACCCCACACTGATTTATTTCTCTGGTCACCCAGCCAAATAAATCAATCAGATTCTTGTGATGTGACACCCCCAACCCCACTGTGAATCTATGCTGCCTTGGATTCTGTAACCTGCTGGATACAAGGTACTCCACAATCCTTTCCTTTAGCAGAGATTCCATTAACATCCCCACCACTGATGTCAGACTGACCAATCTATAGTTTCCAGCCTTCTCTCTGCTACTGCTTTTATGAAGTGCCATCTTCCTGTCCTCTGGAACCACTCCTGTTTCCTGTCAGTTGTTGAATAGGGCTGTCAGAGATGCAGTCAGTTCCTCCCTGAGTTCCTTCAGTGTCCTTGGGTGTACCTCATCTGGACCCTTAATTTTGTCCACTTTCAGATTTGGGAGTCTCTTCAGGATTCTTTTCTTTGGAAATGAACTTGAGTCTACCTCCCTCCCCCAGTGCTTCTGCTGCTTTTTGTGGCCCATCCCCTTTCTCTTTCTCTGTAAAGACTGAACAGAGTATTTGCTCAGGTTAGTTTCTTTTTCCTGATCCTCCTCTGCACAGTGCCCCCTCACCTTTTTGAACCTAACAATCCCTCCTGTCATCTTCCTTTTCTCATTTTATGCACCTAAAAAATGGTCTTGTTCCCTTTAGTTACCCCCTGGGATACTCTTTCCTCAGTTTTGATGAAAGGGACATGTTTATAAAATGCTGTTATTGTTGGGGCAGAGCATGGGTACTAAAATATCTGACCCCAAAGACTACTCATGGTTACCTCACAAGTACCCTAAAAATACCCAGTTAAAAACAAAGCAGTCAGATCAGGTAGTTACTAAATGACCCATTCTACTATTCGATTACCCAACCATAACAATAACAAAAATCATGTGTACGACTGTTTTTGTGAACTGTTACACTGTTTCTTAGATGCCCTGAACTTTTATACCCATGAGGGGAAATGATGAGACAGGTACAAGAGGTGTAGCTGCTATTAACAAGCTTGCTGCTATGTCCAAAAATTATACCCTTGGCGGGTGTTTCTGAGGTAGGTACAAAAGGCACATCTGCTCTGACTAAGCCTGCTGCTATTTCCAAAAATTATACCCATGGTGGGCAATTGATGAAGTAGGTCTGGGAGGCTCATCTGCTGTGACTGAGACTGCTGTTGTTTTTTCAGAAATTATACCCATGGTGGGCATTGACCAAACTTATCTACAGTAATATAAAATTGGTGGCTGACAAAAGAAAACTAAGAGTAGTGTGGCACATGGGGCTGGCATGGTGGCAATGGTGATGGTTCTATTCCTTTCCTACATAACCTAGTCATCATATTCAGTATCACTGTTTGCAAGCTGTTGTTCATGTTCAGGGTCAGAATTGCATAATTCAGTGTTTGGGACAATTGAGAAATTGTCAGCATTCATTCTGAGAAATGTAAACCATTCCTCATTTGCAGGACTTAGCAGTGTTCTGTGGTCAGTGACTATTCCTCCAGCTGCACTAAATATGCATTCTGAATATACGCTTGAAGGTGGATAACTGATGTACATTATTGCAAGATTTGCTAGATCTGGCCATATTGTTCTCTTTTGTTTCCAGTAGATTACTGGATCTTTCTCAAGACCTAACACAACATGGTTTGCAAAATACACCAGTATCATTGGCTTGTGTGAGATGGTTACCAGTCTGGAAGATGAACCAGATGCACTTTCTTCACAGGATACTAGTCCACATTGTTGTAGGTGGCTCAGAAGTGATTTGTCTTTCTGACCCTAAACATAGGAAGCCCAAGAAGTAGCTGTATATGTCTGATCCCTCACTGATGGCACAGGTGATTGTAAAGTATTTATAGACGTGCTATTGTCTGTGCCACAGGTACACTCTGATGGTCTGGCAGGGTTAGACTGCTGTACATCAGTTAATGGTGTTGGTAGGGCAATGTCAGATTTGGTTAGCAGATGATCTCTCCAATACTCAATGTCTTCCCCTGCAGGAAGGATGGCTTCATGGTTCCCCTTAAAGTGAGGATCTAGCAATGTAGCCAACACATTGGTGTCATTCTTAAACATGGAATTTATTCTATGATCTGTCAACAGTCTCAGACTCAAGTTTTCTGCCAGCATAACAGTGGTGGTGTCTTCTTATGATGAAAAGTCTTTCTTTATGTCATCAAGGAAAATGTGAGGAAATCTGATTTGAGGAAGAATTGGACTCAGAGCGGCAGTGTCTGCACTGACATCACATGTGGTAGCCTCAAATGGTTCCAATAATGTGACCAAACATTCAGGTAGAGTCCAGCTACTGGAACTGAGCACAATGTCTACTTTACCTATTTGATTCTGAATGGTGCAGTTATGAACAGCTGTTTTTTATTTAAGAAGCCTTTTCAACATATAAAATGTTAAATTCCAGTAGGTTGGCACTTCCTGCATTAATGTATGCAATGGTAAGTTGTTTGACCTCTGCAGCCCCATCAAGATTTTTGTGCTTCCCCAGAGTGGTTGAATGCCCACATATTTTCCTAGCAAGACCTAACAGGTTTTCAGCATTTCTGTTTCCATTTAAGAAACTATGGATGAGAAGATTTAAACAATGTGCAAAACAAGGTATATGTTAGTAGTTGCCATCTCTAACAGCTTTGACTATGTTGGCACCATTATCTGACACTGTGAACCCTGGAGATAAGGAATACAGACCAAGCCATTTCTGGAATTGATTTTGCAGCTCCTGCAAAATATTCACTGCAGTGGGGTTTTCCTCAAAAGTGGTGACACATAATGTTGCCTGCTTCTTATTACTTATGGTAGAGGGAGGATTATTGCTTTCTGGAGGAAAACTTGTCCAATAAGCTGTAACAGTCATGTAGTCAATTGTTTGTTTGCTGGTCCAAATATCTGTGGTTATGTGAATCTGCTTTACCTCAGAGAGTTTCTGCTGCTTACAGACGGCACTACAAAACAAGCCATACAACTTTGGAACAGCCTTTTTAGAGAAATATCTTTGACTGGGAACAGTGAACCATCCATGGTTCAAGCCAGTTCATGAACTTGAGGAAACCTTTTTAGGCAACAAAAGCAAAAGGGAGTTGACAACTGGCCAACAGGTCTGCAATGGCTCTATTTAACAGTTGGCATGTTGGATGCTTGCAGATATATTTTGGTGTCCTCACAACAGTTTTCTTTTAATGTTAGTTGATGAGAATGATGAGATATTTTTAATTTTGGACTCACTGTATTTTTCACGCCTTTTCCATAAGGAAAACATCCAAAAAGAAATAAACCTTAGCTGCGCTCAGGACACAAATGTGGTGTGTCCGTAGACAGGGTTGCCAACCCAAAACATCAAGACAGTTCCAAACAAATTGAACAGACGCCTCTCTCTCACCATTAAAAGAGATGACACGATAGTCATTCACAGTCTTAACTGCTGCATTTATTCCAAAAGTAAATTTTATGAGCAGTTTGACTACATAACTTGAGGATAATAATAAAACACTTGCCCCAGCACTTCAGCCCTTCACCTTCCTCAGGGGGTGTGTCCAAGTGTTCTACATCCTCTTTATTTATTGGTAGCCATACTGATGCTATCACTCTTTAAGTAAAGATTTTATTATTGCTCCGATGTCCTGTCATGTGCACTTCAAGGGGCAGTTATACCCCAATATCCCCAAGGTCGGAGCATATTTTTATTATGGGCTACTGTCTAATAAAATAAGTGGACACCATAGACTCTATTAATACAAAACACCAGTTATCACTCTGTGCCCATCAGATAACCACACAATATTATTACAAACTATTAATAAATAATAAATACTACAAAACTGATAAATCATATACTTCATCTTGTGTCTTAACCCACTTCATATCAACAACCATTAAATAGTCACAAAAGCTTATTTATAAACATATAAATTAATTTTTAGGCCTAAATCAGACAATATTTCTGCACCATATTTTATCTCTTACGGTGACTGTCAGAAACCTTAAAAGAAAACAAAACAAACAAAAAGGAAAGAAAAACAAATCCAAACTAACAGGGACCTCGGAATATTATTTAGATCATATATTCTATAAGATTCACATATGGCAATACTAATCAGAGTTGAAGGGATCCACTGAACCAAATATAAATAGGAAGTTGGCCACTTGCAGTGATAGAAACATATTTTCTTTATCAATCACCCTTTATCAAATAGGTGCTTACATCACCTATTACTTCATCTTTTCATAAATACACCTATCTCTTTCATAACTCCACCTCACAAACATCTGCTCCCCCCAACTACCATAGGGGAACATCTTGAGTTCCATCTGAAATTAGCCACACTCAAAGAGGTGCAACAGCTTCTCTCCAACTTGAAAATGGATAGCTCTCTAGGACATGACACACTAGAGCCAACATTTCTCAAATTGGGTGCCCCAGCCCTTGCCCGCCCCATTCGTGGCCTTTTTAACCGGTCCTTCCTCTCTAACTCCATTCCTGATAAATGGAAGGTGGTGGTAGTTGTTTCAGTTAATAAGGGAGGCTCCAACTCTTTTGCAGACAACTACTGTCCTATCTCTATCTCTATCTTATGCTCACTGGCCAAAGTCCAAGAATGCATAGTCTATAACCACCTCCAGGACTACCTTGACTTCCACAACATTCTTTTCCCTTATCAGCATGGCTTTATAAGGAAACATAGTGCTCTTACCACCCTGTTAAAGGTTACATCCGACATATTTCATGCCATGGACAAAGGCCTCAACACAGGTGCCATCTTTGTTGATCTCACTAAGGCATTTGATCTAGTGAATCATGATCTCCTTCTCCACCAGCTTCTTCTTATTGGTATGGACAACAATGCCCTGTACTGGGTCAAAAGTTATCTGACTGGGTGATCCCAGACAGCGAAGTGGGATGACTCTCTCTCCGACCTCCACCCAGTTACCCATGGGGTACCACAAGGATCCATCCTGGGCACCATACTATTCTAACTCTTCATTAATGAACTTCCCCAGTTTTGTGGGGGTGCCTCTGTACATCTTTATGCAGATGATGCAATACTATACCACTCCTTCTGTCACACAGACATTATTAACCGTGACATTGCCTCTGACTTTGCTTCCCTAGAAAGCTGGTTCCTTCACAATCATCTTGTCCTTAATGCCAATAAAACTAAGTGTATGCTCTTCTCATATCATCCTATTCCTTATCCTCATCCTCCTCCCCTTCACATCTCAACCCTTTAGGGTGTGACCTTGGAGGTAGTACTCTCATCTAAATATCTGGGATTCACTCTGGATCCCATGCTCTCCTTCAGCTCTCATGCATCAATCATTGCCAAATCTCTTAATCAGAAACTAGGTCTCCTCTACCTTATTCGTCCACTTCTCAAGTCTGCCTCCTGCTAGAAAATTGCCTCCTCCTCCTCCTCCTCCCCCTTCTTCCTCTCTTAACGTGCTGTTCCCCCTACTCCTCTCTTCTAACTCTGCCCCCATGTCCCTCCTCTCTCAGGCATACCACAGGATTGGAAGGTTTGCCTTGGAGGTAAAAGCCCACTCACACCACTGTGATGTCCTCTTCTCGCTAGGCTGGTTTACTTACACTGATACATTAAGGTACTTCTCCCTGAGCCTCATATTCAAGCTCGTCCATGACTTTGCACCTCCTTGCCTTGATGATTTCATGTACCTCCGGCATGCACAGTGCACCCTTCATGCTGTCTCACTTCCCTTTCTTGTTTTACCAAAACTCTGTCTGACCACCTTCAGGAGATCCTTCTTGTTTGCTGCTCTCTTGGATTGGAACTCTCTTTCTCTGACAATCTTGTCTCGCTCCTCTCTTAATTTGTTCCAATCTAAGTTATCTGCCTCACTATCCACCTCTACACCCTGTTCTTGCTTCACCTGAATATGTCACCCATCCTCTCTCCCTTACTAATATACCCCTGATGTTCACTTTGCAACTTAATGCTTTGTTGAAGTTATTATCCTGTGCCAATGCCTAACCCTGTTTTTACTTATCTCTTATATGACAAACCTTGCTTAAGTATTTAATCATTGCTTTTTTTTATTGCTCTTCTATATGTTGAATGTTTTACCACACTGTTAATTTGCACTGTTACTGTATGTCCAATGTTCAACCGCTGTTAATTTGCACTGTTACTGCATGTAATCCATACCCATCCATACCCCTGAAAAAGGGACTGTATTGTCTCAGTGGACTTATCTGGTCACCAAAACTCAAATAAATAAATAAATCTTTTCCTTCTAAGAAAAGGTTTCAAATCCCAGTTTTCATTAAGACCCCTCGGTTTTACTGTATCCAAGGTGAATATTCAATAACTCTCTTTCTATAACAAGATGTTTTGCCTGTTACTCCCCGATGGAATTTTAACATGTTCTAATCCCATAAACTGCAATGTATCTACTTTACCGTCATGAACTTCCAAAAAATGTCTTTTCACTGCAGTATCCAATTTACTATTGATGACAGACTGCACATGTTCCTGTATTCTTTCCTTTAACATTCTCACAGTTTTTCCAATGTAGTAAACATTGCAACTACAGCAAAGAATGTAAATAATAAAATTGATCGTGCATGTGATAAATTCCTTTACGTGTACTTTTTTCGCAGTTGTTAGAAAGACAAATTCCTTTTTTGGATACATGTATTGACATACATTGTAATTATGGCACTTATAGACCCCTGCTGGTCTAACAGGCAACCAAGTGGAGTACTCCACCTTTGGTCTCTTGTACTGGCTATGCACTAGCTTGTCTTTAATGGAAGTTGTTTTTCTAAATGTCACCCTGGGACAGATGCCAACTGCATTTTTCACAGCATCATCACTCTGCAATATCTCCCAGTTTCTTCAAACTACATTCCCTATTTGCCCAGATAGATGGCTAAATTCTACAGAAAATGTAACAGGTCCTTCTTCTATCTGCTTTCTACTGGTAGTTCACTCACTGCAAGTGATCAATTCTTCCTGTGTTTTGTTTTTCTCTTGCTGTAAAGCTGTCTGCACTATTTCCTTATCATAGCCTCTATCCCTAAATCTCTTGATTAAGTCTGCTGCCTTACTCTCACAGTCACTCGTCAAAGTACAATTTCTTTTGATACTGAGCAATTGCCCAAATGGAATCAAATTCTTCAGTTTAGTAGGATGACAACTATTATTATGTAACATTGCATTGGTGGCCATCTTTTTCCTATGCTGAATGGTATTAATAGTTCCAGTTCTAGTATCACCATTTAAGGTGATATCCAGGAAATTAACCTGAAACCGACTAGTCTCGAATGTGAATCTCAAATCAAATGAGTTCTGATTTAACCATAACATAAAAGATTCTACTTCTTTTTCAGTACCTCTGAAGATACATAGACAATTTGATAATATTTTCAAAAAATGGATTTTGTCTTTCATCAGACAGTTGTTCCTTTCCCCACTGGCCCATAAAAAGGTTGGCATATGCCAGGGCCATAAATGCCCCCATGGCAATGCCACATTTCTGTACATAATATTCTCTGTCAAATTAAAAAAAAATGATTGTTCAGTATGAACTTTAATGCAGTGACTATGAATTGTATTGGTATCTGCCCTCCTTGATTCTGATTGGTTAGGAAGTATTCTGTTGCTTTAACACCATCCTTATGTTTAATCAACATATATAAAGTGTCTACATCTATAACAATCCATCAATATCCTTCCTGCCATCTAATTTCCTGAAACTTTCTTATAGCATCACCAGTGTCTCTGAAATAAGATGGAAGGGCTTTCATACCAGGCTGCAAGTACAAATCAATAAATTCACATAAAGGGAAAACAAGTGAGTCCACCCCAGACACTATTGGTCTACCTGGCAGATGGTCCAGATTCTTATGCACTTTGGGAATGGCATAAAAAATGGGCATCATTGGATTTTCATCATTTAGATATTTAAATTCCCCATTCATAATCACTCCTTCTCCTACTGCTTTATCCAAAATTAGACATAATTATTTTTTAACATCATGTGTAGGGTTACTTCTTAATTTCTCCTAACTTACTCTGTCCTGCAGCAATATGCTTACCATTTCCCTATACTGTTTAGTATCCATTATTACCACATTACCCCCTTTGTTAGTGGGCTTAACTGTGATCATTTCATTGTTAACTAGCTCCTGTAATGCTGCTGTCTCTTTTCTAGAAAGATTGCCATGGGATGAGCTCACCTGTTTCCCCAGTAAATCCTTCACACTCTGAATCACAGTTTTTGCAAACACATTTATGCAATTATTATGTACATTTGGACAAAAATCAGATTTACATCTAAAAAACATTTCCCTTAGATGCTTGAAATCCCCATCAGACATCATTTCATTAACCCCATTAAGCTCACAATTCTCCAATACGTTGCTGAGGTTACTAGAGTCCAAAATATGAGTCTCATTTTTTAAGGTGTCCCTCTCTTCTGCTTCTAAGAAGTAATCCAATTTCCTCCCTTTCCTTTGGATCCCACATTTCTAGAAACCCCATTGTTGTTTCCTCATTTTTCCACTTTTTAAGTTCAAAAAAATATTTTAATTAGATTTTTCTGAAGAGTTTATAGAACTCCACAGAGATGGTAAATGTACTGATTCTGGGAGTTGGTATATAGTTCAATCCTTTACTTAGCACCAATGGCTGTGTTTGAGTTCATTCCTGGCTTGTTTAATTATTTGTAATTTGGCTTCTGGATTGTTGTTCTCAGTACTTGTCTTAGAGTTCTAATTCCCCCAGCCCCTTCTTCCTCTTCTTGTTCTTCTATACCTTCCTTCCTCCTGCTCTTGCTCTAAAACAGGTTGCTGCATTGCATTTTTTATTAAATCAATTTATACTGATTTAAAGTGGGTGGGGGTGTTACTGCGTGATTTCTGACTTTTATTTCTTCTGCTTCTTGATCTGCCCCTATTTACTCTACTAATTGATCTCAGTCTTTCTACTTGATTGGAGACAGTAAACACTGTGCCTGCTTCATAGGCCTTATTGTCTCTAATTAATTTATTCTGCTTTCTTTGAATGACCTCAAGTTCATATTTCTGAATTCTGTTTTTTAAGACCTTATCCATTTTTTGAAATTCTTTTTCCAACTTGTATTTTACTATTTCACTTTCAATAGATTTGAGTTCTTCACTGAGTAGCTCAAATTTGTCTGAATCTTCCTTGATTGCTAATTTTGTACACTCAATTGAGGCATTCTCTGATATAGCTATTCAAACATCTTTATTTTTAAAGTTATCAAGCCCACTTGACAGTGTTTAAATTACTCTTAATCCTTGTGGTATTTTTTCCCTCTCAAGATGTGTTTTTCAAAGTGGATATATTATAATTGATGTTCACTTCCTTTTTAAGTAGACACTCTAGCTTTACAAAACACAGACCTTATATCACCCCACCCCCACCTGAAATATTAGTGCCTGTTCTTTGATTAGCGTTACTTAATTTTGCTTTTGAGAGGTCTTTATGTTACTGTAGATTGAAAGAATATTCTAAACTGAAGCTAACTTCTTCATTACTCATCCCGGCCTGTTCTTGCATCATTTAAAACTGACAAAATTGCTTCCGCAGCTTTTACTCGCAGTTTCCCATCATAGTTCTTACTCTTTAGCTGACTTACTGCAGCTGAGTACATTTAAACTTCACAGCAGGAATTATTTCCTTAACTGCTGAAATGTCTCTGTCTTCACTCCAACACCGAACAATTAAGGCCTCCAACTGTATCCAATAAAAAACTCACAGATGAGTGAGACTGCTTCAGTTTCAATTTCTGTTGCTTCCGCAATTTCTCAAAACTCCACGGTGAAGAACTTCCTTCCAACAATAGTTCTTCATCGGTTCCATCACAGTGGTAATTTTAGCAAAGTTAGTGACATCCAAAAATAAATAAACCATAGCTGCACTCAGGACATGAACGTGGTGCATCTGTAGACAGGATTGCCAACCCAAAACATCAAGACAGTTCCAAACTAATTGAACAGATGCCACTCTCTCACCATTAAAAGAGATAACACGATAGTCATTCACAGTCTCAACTGCTGCATTTATTCCAAAGGTAAATTTTATGAGCAGTTTGACTACATAACTTGTGGATAACAATAAAATGCTTGCCACAGTGCTTCGGCCCGTCGCCTTCCTCAGGGGGCATTTTCAAATGTTCTATATCCTCTTTATTTATTGGTAGCCACACTGATGACATTACTCATTTAGTAAAGAGTTTATCATTGCAGTTATAGCTTAATTTCCCCAAGGTCGGAGCTTATTTTATTATGGGCTACTGTCTAACAAAATAAGTGCACACCACGAGCTCTATTAATACAGAGCAGCAGTTACCACTGTGGCAAGCGTTTTATTGTTATCCACAAGTTATGTAGTCAAACTGCTCAAACTGCGACCCTGTCTATAAATGCATCACATTTGTGTTCTGAACACAGCTAAGGTTTATTTCTTTTTGGATGTCACTAACTTTGCTAAAATTGCCACTGTGATGGAACCGATGAAGATCTATTGTCGGTAGGATGTTGTTCACTGTGGAGTTTTGCAAAATTGCGGAAGCAACAGAAATTGGAACTGAAGTAGTCTCATTGTTATGTGAGTTTTGTATTGGATACAGTCTGAGGCCTTACTTGTTCATGTTGGAGTGAAGACAGAGACATTTTAGCAGTTATGGAAATAATTCCCTCCATGAAGCTTAAATGTACTCAGCTGCAGTGATTCAGCTAAAGAGTAAGAACCATGACGAGAAACTGTAAGTAAAAGCTGTTGAAGCAATGTTGTCAGTTTTGAATGATGCACAAACAGGCCAGGATGAGTAATGAAGACATTAGCTTCAGTCTGGAATGTTCACTCCATCTACAGCAATATAAAGAACTTTCAAAAGCGAAATTATGTAACACTAATCAAGGAACAGGCACTAATATTGCAAGTGGGGGTGTGGTGATATAAGGTCTGTGTTTCTAAAGTTAGAGCATCTACTTAAAAAGGAAGTGAACATCAGTTATAATATATCCACTTTGGAAACAAATTCTGGAGGACAATCAAGGACATGTCCGGATATACGCCTGATAATTCCTTGTCACCTAAGATTACAACTGGGAATACTACTATCAATGATAAACTGGGAATCCTAGATGCATTTAACAATCATTTTGCCACAGTTGATCTTGCTTTTGACAATTCCCCTGCATCCCTGGTCGGCTCCCAATTAAGTGTCCCATGCTCAGACTCTCCTGCCCTGGTACCTGGCTTCTTGTTCCACCTGGTCTCTCTGAAAGAGGTTGAAGACCTCATGCTCCAATTGGATATTAAGAAAAGTGCTGGTGCTGATTCTTTGGATCCTTATTTCCTTAAAATCACCTATCATGTCCTAGCTGTTCCTATCACCCACTTATTTAACTTATCATTGTCCCAAGGGCTTATTCCCCAGATCTGGAAAATCGCTTATGTCATCCCCTTGTTTAAACCAGGGAATCCCTGTGACCTTAATAATTATAGACCAATTTCCCTCCTCCCAACTTTGTTGAAACTTCTGGAAAAGATTGTCAGCAACCAACTAAGGGACTACCTTTAATCCAATAACCTACTAAACCCTGTGCAAGCTGACTTTAGAACTAAACACAGCACTATTTTGGCCCTTGACAAAGTAAGAAATGATTGGTACTGAGAACTGGACAGCAGAAACTTTGTCTGTGATGTATTTCTAGACATTAGTAAGGCATTTGATACAGTGGCTCATAGCCTGCTTCTCTCTTCTCTGAAGAGTATAGTCCTGGACTCAGTTTCTTTGCATTGTCTTACTGAGTACCTTGTAGGACATCGTCAACAAATTAAGGCTGAGGATGAGCTATACCCACTCAAACCTCTACTGAGGGGAGTACCACAAGGATCCATACTTGGTCCCTTACTATTCACCATCTATGTTAATAACATTGATGAGAGTATTAACAAGGCCAACATACACCTGTTTGCTGATGACACGGTTGTATATATAAGTCGTCCGTCACCTGAAGCCACTTGTGCTGACCTCCAGGAGGAATTTAACCAGTTCCAGAATCAGCTTCTCCATAAAAAACTTCTTCTAAATGCTAAAAAAAACAAAAGCAATGTTGTTCTCACCCTATAGCCATGTGATAAATCTGGCCAGCTCTGGAGAACTACCTCAAATTACCACAATTCTTGGAGAGAAACTGGAGTTTGTCTCAAAGTTTAAATACCTAAGTGTGTGGTTAGACAATAATCTATCATTCACTGAGCACATCGAGGACTTTGTAAAGAAGTTAAGGCAGAGGCTGGGGCTATTCTTTAGAATTAACCAGTTTCTTACTAGAGATGCAAAAGTGTGCCTTGTCCAAACTACTTTTCTTTCACTGATCGATTATGCAGATTTCCTTTATAGTCAAAGTCCCAAAGCCTCACTTGCAAAGTTGGATATGCTTTACCACAGGGCCATCTGATTTATTACTGGTCTCCCCATCTCTACCCATCATTGTTCCTTATACAAAGTTGTAGGGTGGTCCTCTCTTATGTTTAGGCGTAATAGAAATGCAGTCCTTTGGACTTATAGAGTCTTCTTGAAGTAGCTTCCACAATATATAATAGATAAATAATAGACTGTCTCCCACTAAGTGAGCCAGGGACGTATGCCCTAAGAAGAGCATCCTATATCACATCCCCAAGGCTTCCTCTCACTATGGCAGAGTGGTCATTAGTTTCCTGTTGCCAACATTGTAGAACAAAGTACAAAAAAATATTGAAATTAGGCTGCCTCCACAGTATAAATGCCTTTAAATCTCTATATGCTCGGTATGTGTGTGAGCCATGCAATTGTTACCCCAGCCCCTAATTTTAGTCTGAAGCATCAGGTTGCTGCCCTCTGTGCATAGTTGAATGTATGATCACTTGTAACCTTTTGTGACCTTAACTCTGTGAGCATCTTATGTCTTAAATGTTTTTCCCCTGCTGAAATCCTTGTAGGGTTATTATCTCTTCATGGCTTTCATGGCCACAACACCTTAGTCACCCTGCTGTCTTTTACATATTGCTTAATCTATGGCTCTTATTCCCCTGCCCTGTACAATTTAACTGCCCTATTTCATCTTCTTATTCCCTTTCAACTGCACTACACTCTTACTATCTCTTTCCTTTGTCCCCCAACTCCCTTCCCTGCAGTAGACTAGCCCTTCAGGGGCTCACTGCCCCTTTGGTGGGTGAAATGTGGATACTGGGTGGTTGTCACTTCCATAGCCGCAGCCTAAGACACCCAGACAGGACTCCTTAGTAGTGAGGTGCGGCATTGCTAATACCCAATCAGAATGTGAGGGCTTTTCTGCTCTGGCATCTGATTGGCTCCTGCAGTGTGCTCCTGTGTGTCCCTCAATACTAAGCTAAAGTCTGATCTTTTGTCTAAAACTTGCACAAAAAAGAGCTGTACTTACTTATTGCCAAACAGTTATTACCTCAATTTTTTCCTGTTTAAAGTGTCAATAGTTTGGACTCTGTTTGATTACACTCCTTTCTGAATTTCTGTGGTTGTGCCAGTCTTTAGGCATCAAGGAATACCCAGCTCTGTTGTCCTGCTATTTTGGTCCTCCCCACTGGTTCAGATGTTCCATTGTCCATGGCCCAGTACTTAATATCGACCCCTTCTTCCATCCCCTGCCTAGGATATGCTCTCCATGATCCCTCTGCCCATACACGGTGGGAAATCCAGGCACTGGGTGGTAGGCGCTGCCTCTACTGCCACTTGAAAACCTAAGCTTGGACTCTCCATTAGCAAATCATGGCATTAGCAGCAATCCCACCGGAACCCGAGTGCTCTTCTGTGTTGGCTTCCAATTGGTTCCTGCAGTCTGCTTCTGTGTCCATTTTAAACCAAACATAAATATGATTTCCATGCTGAAATTAGCCAAAAAAAGAGCTGTAATTACTTTTTCTCCTTGACTGTTAAGACCCTTATCCTTCTGTTTAGAGTGTTACATCTAGGCATACTGTGTGATTACACTACTTTTGAAATTCTGTGCTTGCGTCAGCTCCCTACATTAACAGCTAATCACTTCTCCCTACTGAAGTTCTTACTAAGCCTCATCTTATGTCCTCCTTAAATATTACAGAAGCACTCTGAACTGATATGACTGATGTAACATTGAGTACTTACTTGCATTAATTGTTTTTTTACTTGTGTTATTTGGCTGTATTGTAAATATCTCTATGCATTGTACCATTTGACCTGGAACTAACCAGGTCCATCTTGTAAATGAGCATGCTCAACGATGTTTGCCTGGATAAATAAAGATTTTGATTGATTGAAACATATCTTTAGAAGGGACAAGTACCACAAAGATTAAGAGTAATTAAAACACTATCAAGTGGGTTTGATAACTTTAAAAATAAAGATGCTTGGATAGCTATAACAGAGACTGCCTCAATTGAGTATACAAAATTAGCAATCAAGGATGATTCAGAGAAGTTTGAGATACTCAGTGAAGAACTCAAATCTATCAAAAGTGAAATAGTAAAATACAAGTCAGATAAAGAATTGCAACAACTGGATAAGGTCTTAAAAAACAAAATTCAGAAACATGAACTTGAGGTCATTCAAAGAAAGCAGAATAAATGAATTAGAGACAATAAGGCATATGAAGCAGGCACAGCATTTACTGTTTCCAATCAAGTAGAAAGAGGTTAGTAGAAAACATATGGGCAGATCAAGAAGCAGAAGAAATAAGACAGAAATCATACAGTAGCTCCCCCACCTGCTTTAAATCAGTATCAATTGATTTAACAAAAAATACAATGCATCAACCTTGTTTAGAGCAAAAGCAGTAGGAAGGAATAGAAGAACAAGAAGAGGAAGAAGGGGCCAGGGGAGTAAGAAATCTAAGACAAGCACTGAGAACAATGGTCCAGAAGCGAAGTTACAAATAATTAATTTATCAAGCCAGGAAATAACTCAAACACAGCAACTGGTGTTAAGTAAAGGACTGAACTATATGACAACTCCCAGAATCATTACATTTACCATCTCTGTGGACTTATTTACGATCTTCAAAAAAGTTAAATTTAAATATTTTTGTGAATTTAAAAAGCGGAAAAGTGAGCAAACAAAAATAGGTTTTCTAGAAATTTGGGATCCAAAGGAGAGGGAGGAATTGGATTACCTCTTAGAAGCTATGCACGACACTGAAGAGAGGGATGCCTTAGAAAATGAGACTCATATTTTGGACTCAAGTAACCTCAGCAACTAATTGGAGAATTGTGAGCTTAATGGGGTTAATGAAAAGATGTCTGATGGGGATTTCAAGCATCTAAGGGAAATGTTTTTTAGGTGTAAATCTGATTTTTGTCCAAATGCACATAATAATTACATAAAGGTGTTTGAAAAACCTGTGATTCAGAGTGGAAAGGATTTATTTGGGAAAGAGGCGAGCCCACCCCATGGCAATCTCTCTAGAAAAGAGACAGCAGCATTACAGGAGCTAGTTAATAATGAAATGAATACAGTTAAACCCACTGACAAAGTGGGTAATGTGGTAATAATGGATACTAAACAGTATAGGGAAATGGTATGCATATTGCTACAGGACAGAGTGAGTTATGAGAAATTAAGAAGTAACACTACAATGATGTTAAAAAATAATTATTTCTAATTTTGGATAAAGCAGTAGGAGAAGAAGTGATTATGAATGGGGAATTTAAATATCTAAATGATGAAAATCCAATGATGCCCATTTTTTATGCCATTCCCAAAGTGCATAAGAATCTGGACCATCTGCCAGGTAGACCAATAGTGTCTGGGGTGGACTCACTTGTTTTCCCTTTATGTGAATTTATTGATTTGTACTTGCAGCCTGGTATGAAAGCCCTTCCATCTTATTTCAGAGACACTGGTTATGCTATAAGAAAGTTTCATGAAATTAGATGGCAGGAAGGATATTGGTGGATTGTTATAGATGTAGAAGCTTCATATACGTTGATTAAACATAAGGATGGCTTTAAAGCAGCAGAATACTTCCTGACCAATCAGAATCAAGGAGAGCAGATTCCAGTACAATTCATAGTCACTGCATTAAAGTTTGTATTGAACAATCAATTTTTTTGAGTTTGACAGAGAATATTATGTACAGAAATGTGGCACGGCCATGGGGGTATCTATGGCCCCAGCATACACCAACTTTTTATGGGCCAGTGGGAAAAGGAACAACTGTTTGATGAAAGACAAAATCCATTTTTTGAAAATATTATCAAATGGGGCAGATACATAGATGATTGTCTTTGTATCTTCAGAGGTACTGAAAAAGAATTAGAATCTTTTATGTTATGGTTAAATCAGAACCCATTTGATATGAGATTCACATATGAGACTAGTCGGTTTCAGGTTAATTTCCTGGATATCACCTTAAATGGTGATACTAGAACAGGAAATATTAGTACCATTGGGTATTGGAAAAACATGGCCACAAATACACTGTTACATAATGATAGCTGTCATTGTACTAATTTGAAGAATTCAAATTCATTTGGGCAATTGCTCAGGATCAGAAGAAATTGTACTTTGGCGAGTGACTTTGAGAGTCAGGCAGCAGACTTAATCACGAGATTAAGGGATAGAGGTTATGCTGAGGAAATACTTCAGACAGCTTTACAGCAAGTGAAAAACAAAACACAGGAAGAGCTGATCACTTGTAGTTAGGCAACTACCATTAAAAAGCAGATAGAAGAAGGCCCTGTTACATTTTCTGTAGAATTTAGCCATCTATCTGGGCAAATAGGGAATATAGTTTGGAGAAACTGAAGATATTGCAGAGTGATGATGCTGTGAAAAAATGCAGTGGGCATCTGTCCCAGGGTGACATTTAGAAAAAACAACTTCCATTAAAGACAAGATAGTACATAGTCAGTACAAGAGACCGGAGGTGGAGTACTCCACTCGGTTGTCTTTTAGACCAGCAGGGGTCTGTAAGTGCCATAATTGCAATGTATGTCAATATATGTGTCCAAAAAAGGAATTTGTCTCTCTAACAACTGGGGAAAAAAAGTACAAGTTAAGGAATTTATCACATGCACAATTTTATTATTTACATTCTTTGGTGTAATTGCAATGTTTATTACTTTGGAAAAACTATGAGAATATTAAAGGAGAGAATACAGGAACATGTGCGGTCTGTCATCAATAGTAGATTGGATACCAAAGTGGAAAAACATTTTTTGGAGGTTCATGAAGATAAAGTAGATACATCCAGGGGGGTAACAGGTAAAACATTTTATTAGAAAGAGAAAACTATTTAATATTCACCTTGGATACAGTAAAACCCAGGGTTCTTAATGAAAACTGGGATTTGAAACCTTTTCTTAGAAGGAAAAGTTGAAGTAATGGGAGGTGTAATCACCTATTTGATAAAGGGTGATTGATAAAGAAAATAGGCTTCTATCACTGCAAGTGGTCAACTTCCTTTTTATATTAGGTTGTGTGGATCCCATCAACTCGGATTAGTATTGCCATATGTGAATCTGATAGACTATATGATCTAAATAATATTCCAAGGTCCCTGTTAGTTTCGATTTGTTTTTCTTTCCTTTTTGTTTGTTTTGTTTTATTTTAACGTTTTCTGACAGTCATCATAAGAGATAAAATATGGTGCAGAAATATTGTCAGAGTTAGGCCTAAGAATTAATTTACATGTTTATAAATAAGCTTTTGTGACTATTTAATGGTTGCTAATATGAAGTGGGTTATGACAAAAAATGAAGTATATGATGTATCAGTTTTGTAATATTTATTATTTATTAATAGTTTGTAATAATATTGTGTGGTTATCTGATGGACACAGAGTGATAACTGGTGCTCTGTAGTAATAGAGCCTGTGGTGTGCATTTATTTTATTAGACAGTGGCTCATAGTAAAATAAGCCCTGACCTTGGGGATATTGAGGTATAACTGTCCCTTTAAGTGCACATGACGGGACATCACAGCAATGATAAAATCTTTACTAAAAGAGTGGTGCCATCAGTGTGGCTACCAATAAATAAAGAGGACGTAGAACATTTGGACCTGCCCCCTGAGGAAGGTGAAGGGCCGAAGTGCTGGGGCTTATGTTTTATTGTTATCCACAAGTTATGTAGACAAACTGCTCATAAAATTTACTTTTGGAATAAATGCAGCAGTTAAGACTGTGAAAGACTATCATGTCATCTCTTTTAATGTTGAGAGAGTAGCGTTTGTTCAATTTGTTTGGAACTGTCCATGTGGAAAACTACTTTAGGATTTTGTAGTACTTGATGGTGTCAGAAGAATGCAATCTATGTTTGTCTAGGAAGATTGCAAGGACACATCAAGTGATTCACAGTCAGTTCCTGGTTCCAGTTACACTCAGTATTACACTCAAGATCTCGACAGAAAAAGGCAAATATGGCCATCTAGTCTCTTCACCCACTGAAGTGGGTCTAAATTACCCTATTACTTAGTAGGTGGTAATCAAGTCTCTTTTTAAAGATTTTCTTATTGTTACTTAAAACCAATTCTTCCAGTAGTGAATTCCATAGTCTACCTGATCTGTGTATAAATGAATATAAACTACTAGTGTGCTCTTACAATATTTGCATTTTGTGTGATCAAAGCCCCACTGGTTTAGTTTGAATCTTGATCCCCATTTCATCTGTCAGTTCCTGATCATGAAGAATTTTGTACATCATCAGCAGGTTGCCTCTTACCTCACCTCTTTGTTCCAATGTGTACAACCACAATGCTTTCAATCTGTCTTCATATGGTACATGCTGCAGACCAGATACCAACTTAGTTGTTCTCATCAGAGTTCATTGTCCACATGGTCATGACCAACACCACCTCCACTACCACCTATACCAACCACACCATCCCTTACCGTGCCCCACTTAATTGAGTGTTTTGCCTTTGCATGTCATTTGGGAAATCTGGGTGTGGGCTCTAAAATGGTAAAATGGGTTGGTAACTGGCTAAAATGCAGGACCCAGAGGGTGGTAGTAAATGGCATAAAATCAGAAGGGGGGGAGGGGACCAGCAGGGTTCCACAGGGATCAGTGCTCGGTCCAGATCTATTCAATGTCTTCATAAGTGACATTACAGAGGGACTGGAGGGGGGAGTATTTATTTATTTATTTATTGAAACATATCAGAAATTACAACCTTTGAGTCACAGACTCCTTTACAAAGGCTCCATGTCAGAGTATTACAAAATACAGATACAGACTTGTATGCTTGTTCGCAGATGACACCAAGATCTGTAACAGAGTCGACAGGCAGGAGGGGATAGATAAAATGAGAAACAAGCTAAGATTACTTGAGGAATGGTCAAGGGACTGGCAGTTGGGCTTCAGTGCTAAGAAGTGCAAGATAATGCACCTATGACACAGAAACTCAAGAGAGGAATGCATGATGGGGGGGAGGGGCAGGTTCTAACCACCACAAGTCAGGAGAGAGACCTGAGGGTTGTAATATCCAATGATCTGAAGTCAGCCCAACAATGCAAAAAAACAGTGGGGAAGGCAAACAGAATGCTGGGGTGCATAGGAAGGGACATAACCAGTAGGAGGCATGAAGTTGTGATGCCGCTGTATAGATCGCCGGTGAGGCCTCATCTGAAATAATATATCCAATTCTGGAGACCGCATCTCTGGAAGGACATAAACAGAATAGAAACAGTCCAGAGAAGAGCAACAAAAATGATACATGGACTGCACTGCAAACCTTATGTGGAAAGATTCAAGGAACTAAATAGCTATTCACTGGAAGAGAGAAGGGAGAGAGGGGATATAATAGAGACTTTCAAATACCTTAGAGGAATAAACAGGGTACAGGAGGGGATCATATTTTAGAGACAAAAGTGCACAAGGACAAGGGGACATAATATGAGGCTGGAGGGAGACAGGCTTAGGGGGAATGCTAGAAAGTATTTTTTCCCAGAGAGGGTAGTGGATCCATTGAACAGCCTACCAGCAGAGGTGTTGGAAGTGAAAACAGTACAGGGATTCAAAAGTGCATGGGATAAGCATAAAGGCACCCTGCAGTACAGCACAGCAGGGGAAAGGCAATCTAGATAACAGAAGGGATTGCCAAACCAAGTAGGGAAATGGGCAGACTAGGTGGGCTGTATGGTCTTTATCTGCTGACAAATTCTGTGTTTCTATGTATCATTACTGATGCTCTAGAATGTCCCACTTTGCCACCATGACTGATGCTTTTTGTGCACAGTCTACATACAGCTAGACAGTTGTCTGCAGGGTCAATATAAAATGAAATCCACACCAAAGATTTACCTTTTGTGCTTTGTACTATGGTGCTTGTACTATTTCTTGTACAGTGAAGTGACCTGAAGGAAACCCTACGCTGCCATTTCCTTGTTGGTATGAATTGTTCTCATTTGTGTTCATCTTCTCATTCTTACGTTTAGCATATCATTTTTTTCTGCACTTGCCTCGCTATCCCATTTCCATTCCCCATTTCCACCGCCATCTTTATCAACATTAGCTGCCACAGCATCTGAGCTCATATTTGAGGAGGATGCCTCCTTGTCCTTGAATGCTGCTTCAGCAGCTGGATGTATCCTGGCACATATGGCAAAACACTCAGTATCTCTACAAGTAACTCTAGTAAGTTTTTTCTGAAACGTTACTATCATTTTATTGTTAACATGCATTTTTGGTTCAGGAGGACATCTAGTGCCAGTCCTGGTGATGTTATTATTACTGTCGCTGTGTTCTTCATCAGTGTTAGGATTCATATTGTCCACATCATTTTCAGTTCCACATGCAGCAGCACTGTGCTTCCTTTTAGTAAACCTAGACTGGGAAATATGAAACATAGTAGATGCAGCTGTGGCTTTTGCTATGCTGCAGAGAAACTTCACACACTGTAGCTAAGACAGGGTTTGTGGCACCTAAAAGGCTAACAGACAGTGTAATATAGCCTACATGGCTTTCGCTATACTGCAGAGAGACACAGAGTAGCTATGTCACAGACAGGGCTCAAGGCACCTAACAGACAGTGTGTAATACAGGCTAAATGACTTTTGCTGTACTGCAGAGAGACTCAGAGTAGCTATGTCACAGACAGGGCTCTGGGCATGTAACAGTCAGTCAGTGTGTAATACAGACTAACTGGCTTTTGCTATGTTGCAGAGAGACATACATACAGTGTAGCTAATATCACACAGACAGGGCTTGGGCCACCAAACAGACAGTGTAATGCAGCCTAAATAGCTTTCACTATATACTTCAAAGAGAGGACTGTCACAGTGGTGCTGAGGGCTGAGGCACTGGAAGCCACACCCCATGCCATGCTGGTGACTCAGGTTTGGAAACAAGCTCAGGGCACCAGGGTCAGCCAGGGAGGAGAGGATGGATCATCCGAAGGACTGCTTTCCTTTCCTGGGAGAAGGGGGAACTGTCTCATGCAGACAAGTGGCACTCGGTGGTGACTGGGTGCACTGCAGTCACAGAGACCATGTTTAAAGGGGAACATTGGGCGGCCATCTTCTGGAAGTGTGCAGGAGCACTCACATAGCAGGTTGGATGGCATTGCACATCCCATGTTTGGGGGGAGGGTACTAAGTAGAAAAAATCCCCTCCCTCGAGGATAGGCGAAGGCACCTTGGCCCAGGATCACACTCCCAATAACAGGCACTCTCCTCTACTGGACCCCTGGTTAGCCTGACACTTTATACTATAGATAGAGTGCCCTGGGTGGATAAGGTGGCCCCTTCTTGGGGGCTCAAATCCATGGGATATATCTGGCAAGGTGAAGGAGATAAGGAGAAGCATCTCAGGTGGGAGGTAGAGACCAGTGACAGAGGATGCTGGAGAGAGTTCCCTGAGGTAAGGTACAAGAAAAAGAATTTGAAAAAAAAAATTATGCTTCAGAGAGACATCACACACAGTGTAGCTATGATAGGGCTTGGGGAACCTAACAGGCTAAAAGACAATGTATTACAGCCTAAATGGCTTTCACTATACTGCAGAGAGACAGAGTAGGTATGTCACAGACAGTGCTCAGGGCAGCTAGCAGATAATGTGTAATACAGGCTAACTGGCTTTCGCTATGCTGCAAAGAGACATCACAGGCAGTGAATCTATGACATGGCTCAGGGCACCTAACAGGATAAAAGACAGTGTAATACAGCCTAAGTGGCTTTCACTATATAGCAGAGAGACATCACACACAGTGTATCTATGACAGGGTTCATGGCACCTGACAGGCTAACAGACAGTGTAATACAGCCTAAGTGACTTTCACTATACTACAGAGAGACATCACACACAGTGTAGTTATGACAGGGCTCAGGGCACCTAACAGACTAACAGATGGTGTAATACAGCCTAAATGGCTTTCACTATATTGCAGAGACACAAAGTAGCTATGTCACAGACAGAACTTGGAGCAGCTAACAGACAGTGTGTAATACAGACTAAATGTTTTTCACTATTTTGCTGCGAGATGTCACACACAGTGTAGCTATGACAGGGCTCGAGTACCTAACAGGCTAACATACAGTGTAATACAGCCTAAATGGCTTTGTCTATACTGCAGAGAAACACAGAGTAGCTATGTCACACACAGAGCTTGGACACCTAACAGTCAGTGTGTAATAAAGCCCATATAGCTTTCACTATACTAGAGAGATCCAGAAGCAAATGATTTGATACATTTTAATGGACCAACATAGATGTAACAACAAGAACAAAGTGCTCTAGCTTTTGGACCAACCAGTCCTTCTTCAGAAGCTCATGGCAGTTGTTTAGAAAATACAATATTTATAACAGCTAGATAATGCAGAGAAAAACAGAAAAAAATCCCCATTGGTTTAAAATACTCATTTATAAAAAAAACAAAAAAACAGAAGATGATGTCAGAGAAGTTTAACAGTACCATACTGCCTTCAGCCAGAAATAACCTTGGGTCAGATGTGCTTGGTGGAACACACATACAAAGAATCCTACTGCATATAAATTTAATTGACATAAGATAACACTGCTGAAGCAGATAACTCCTAAATCAAGCTATGAGTGTCACAGTTAGTATAAGGATATTATTACTGAAAGGCAACCCCCACCAAAATTAAAGACATACCAAGATTGTTATAGGCCTCATTATGTTTCAATGTCTGCATTATAGACAAGAATTTACCAGTAAAATTGTCTTAAAAACATCAGTGCACACTGTGTGATGTGTAAAAGCTAGCTGGACCTGTCACCCAGCTGTACTCTCCAGCTAGATATAAGGCCCAAGAAATTTCAAAAACCTCAGGACTATATAAATGACAATTTAAATATAAATTGATGATATTAGTGTCAAACAAAAAACTCTAGTCGAGGAACCTCAAGGAATTAAGACCATGTAGCCTGATATGTACTGATGTCAATGTATACTGAGAATGTAACAACTTGATGCACCACAAGTGTCTAAGGAATCTGAAAGAGATAAAATGTAATTTCTCTCCTTCTCTTCATACAAATAATACAACCTAACCACCCACATCACCATAATGTGGGTGGAGGAGATACATAACAAGGAGATCTCTCTCTCTCTCTCCCCCTTTTTCTCTCTCTTTCTCCCACAGGCACACACACACACACACACACACACACACACACACACACACACACACACTCTCTCCTAGTGAACCTATATTAACTTCAGTCACTGCAATTGTTCCCCAAAGGAATTCAACTTGTCATGAAATCCTGAGTAAAAGGGCTTATGTCTCCTAATACCTACAGAGCAAAAATGTAACACTATTTAACCATACTACTAACTGCATAGTAACATTTCCAAAGATACTAGATAGAACTACCATGAAATAAACCTGCCACCCTCCCCAGGATAAGGTAACTAGAAGTAAATATAAAGTATATGTGTAAGACCAGAGGTCTAACATACCTACATATCCACAAATTACTACAATATTAGCCTAATGTAAAAAGATCTGTGCAGGACCCCCATGCAAATGAGATCACGCACCCCAATATGTACAGAGTTACAAAAATTATATGTAACAGTATATGATAACACTCCTGTATGTACACTAGCAGGCTAGGTAATCTGAATATGGTGCAATGGAATCAATCACCCCAGCAGGCAAAGATAAAAAGTAAGGAGGAATTAATATTCATTATGTGTCTGAAGTAAGAATAGTAACACATTATAACTCCATGTATCTAAATAGAGACTTACCTCAATGTGACAGCAAGCCCCACATCTGTTATATCATATACCTCACAACACATGCCCACGCACATACATACATACACACACACACCCACATCCCACACATGCTGAAGTCCTATAATATGTCAGTTTGAAGAAGAAAAGGTCTGTGGATGTTAGTTTCTGTAGTGTCCCATAAAGCCAAGATCAACGTTCATCCCATCTGCTACCATACTGAGATGTAAAATAAGTTTAATCTCAAAAGCTCGTCTTTGTTGTGTTTTTTTGAGATTTCCTTTTAAGACCATTACTGACATATCTGAGATTGAGTGGTCAGGCTGGGAGAAGTGGTGCCCCACTGTTTTTTCAGTCTTCCTTGCTGTAATAGTATGTCTGTGTGAGTTCATCCTAGTGCGGAGTTGTTGGCGTGTCTCTCCAACATAACCTGTTTGTGGACATCTCTTGCACTGAATGAAATAAACAACATGTCGTGACATGCATGTATAACTCCCATGCACCTGGAATTGTCTGTTTTGTGATGTAACCACACAGTCTGAGGTAGAAATGAGCCCACAAGTCTTACAGGGGCATTGATTGCAGGGTCATGTGCCATTGTGTGACATGGTATTCTGTTCCGGTGAAAGTTTGCTCCTATTAATTAGGCTGGATAAATTTGGTGGTTGTTTAAAAGATAGTAGTGGGAGTTCCTTAAAATTACAATTAAGGGTTTCATCCTCGCTAAATATTGGGTGGAGATCTTTAATAATCTTACGCAGACGTTCAAGGTCTGGATGATATGTGACTACCAAGGGTATTCTGTCTGTAGCTGTCTTTTCTTTATATTGAAGTAGTTGTTGTCTTGGTACTTGTGTTGCCCATTCTGTTATCCTGTCAATTTCCCTGGAAGAGTGTCCCTGCTCAATAAAGGTGTTTTTCAACATGGCCAAATGTGTATCTCTGTCATCCTCATTTGAACAAATACAGTGACAACGGAGTGCTTGACTGTATATGACAGATTTTTTTGTATGGTTTGGGTGGTTACTTTTCTTGTGCATGTATCTCTGTCTGTCTGTTGGCTTTCTATAAATACATGTATGTAAGGTTCCATCCTTAATGATGACTGTGGTGTCCAGAAAGTTAACCTTGGTGGTACAGTACTCCAGGGTAAGCTTTATGGTAGGGTGGAGATTATTAAGTTTGTGATGAAAATCTTTGAGTGCATCTGTGCCTTCTGTCCAGATGATAAACAAATCATCAATGTAACGGAAATAAGCTAGTGGTTTGTGGGGATACTGCCTTAAAAAATCCTCCTCCAAGTCAGCCATAAAGAGATTAGCATACTGTGGAGCCATTTTGGTGCCCATTGCTATTCCCATAGTTTGAACATAATGTTTACCATTGAAGTTGAAGTTGTTATGTGTCAGAATGAATTCCATAAGTTCACCCACCACTCCAGGGTTGATATTTTGTTCCGATCCTTTCTCATGTATGTATTTAAGGCATGCTGCAATGCCATCTGTGTGTGGAATATTAGTGTAGAGGGATGTTACATCCATTGTCACTAAAATGGTATCAGATTGTAAATCCTTATAACCAGAAAGTACACTCAAAAAGTGCATAGTGTCCTGTATATAACTGTCTCTTTCCATAACCAGCAGTTTCAAAATGGTCTCTACAAACCCTGAGATCCCCTCAGTTAAGGTACCATTACCAGAGACTATGGGTCTCCTTGGATTGCCAGGTTTATGTATTTTGGGCAGCATGTAGAATGTCCCTGGCCTGGGTTCATCAGGGATGAGGCGAGTTAGTTTCTCTCGGACATGGTCAGGAAAAGTTTTAATTAAGTCACATAGTTCATCTTTATATCTTGTAGTGGGGTCACTCTCCAGTTCTCTGTAGTATGTAAGATCTGTTAGCTGTCTATTAGCTTCGGTAATATAATCCCCTCTGTTTAAAATCACCACTGCAGAGCCGTTATCAGCTTTTTTGATGATAATGTTGTGGTTTGATTTCAGTGTCCCTATAGCTCTCTGTTCCAGTGGAGAAAGGTTATAATGGGTTTGCTTTTGCCTAGTAAGGATCTGATCACTGACTTGTTGGCAGAAACAATTAATGTAATTGTCTAGTTTTTTGTTACGCCCACTTGAGGGGGTAAAATCAGATTCTTTTTTCTTATCCATTACATTATTGCTGTTTGCACTGTCTTTACTACCAGTGATTTCTTCCCTGCCATGAGAGAATTCTTTAAGTCTCAATCTACGGAAGTACTCCTCCAGTTCACCACAAAACAGTATGTTATCCAGTGGTTTTGTTGGGCAGAAAGTGAGGCCCTTTGAAAGTACATTTAGTTCTCCAGTTGTCAGTGTGTGGTTGGACAAATGAACAACTGAAAGGTGCCCATCAGTATTGTGTTGTTGTTCAATGACTCCATTATGTTCTTCATGGTTGTTAGGAAGTATGGTATGTTGAAGGGTATCCAATTTCCTGTTTTTCATAAGCATGGATTTTCTTAAGGTCCTTTGGTAGTTAATGTGTATCTCTCGGAAGATGTCCTGAATAGGTTCCCCAGACACCCTTTCCAGCGTGGTAACAATTTCAGCAAACTCTTTGTTAAGAACAACTTTTTGGGCATATGACATGCGAATCCTGTGATTTCTCAGTTTCTCAGAGGTCCTATGACAAAGTTGTTCTGCATATGTAGAATTGTTTGTATTTCTTAATGGATTCCAAATAGTAAGACCTTTAGGGATAATGTTTCTCCTCTTGCAATAGATGTCACTGTCTAGCTGTGCCAATTTCTTCTTGATGTTATGTAACTGCCATATTCTATGGCGAATTCCGGTATCTTCCATGTTGAAATCTAGATTTAGTAGTTGCCGTATTGGTCCTTGCAAGAATAGATCCAGAAGCAAATGATTTGATACCTTTAAATGGACCAACATAGATGTAACAACAAGAACAAAGTGCTCTAGCTTTCAGACCAACCAGTCCTTCTTCAGAAGCTTATGGCAGTTGTTTAGAAAATACAATACTTATAACAGCTAGATAATGCAGAAAAAAACAGAAAAAAAATCCCCATTGGTTTAAAATACTAATTTAAAAAAAAAAAACAGAAGATGATGTCAGAGAAGTTTAACAGTACCATACTGCCTTCAGCCAGAAAGAACCTTGGGTCAGATGTGCTTGGTGGAACACACATACAAAGAATCCTACTGCATATAAATTTAATTGACATAAGATAACACTGCTGAAGCAGATAACTCCTAAATCAAGCTGAGTGTCACAGTTACTATAAGGATGTGATTACTGAAAGGCAACCCCCACCCAGATTAAAGACATACTAAGATTGTTATATGCCTCATGAAGTTTCAATGTCTGCATTATAGACAAGAATTTACCAGTAAAATTGTCTTAAAAACATCAGTGCACACTGTGTGATGTGTAAAAGCTAGCTGGACCTGTCACCCAGCTGTACTCTCCAGCTAGATATAAGGCCCAAGAAATTTCAAAAACCTCAGGACTATATAAATGATAATTTAAATATAAATTGATGATATTAGTGTCAAACAAAAAACTCTAGTCGAGGAACCTCAAGGAATTAAGACCATGTAGCCTGATATGTACTGATGTCAATATATACTGAGAATGTAACAACTTGATGTACCACAAGTGTCAAAGGAATCTGAAAAAGAGATACAAATGTAATTTCTCTCCTTCTCCTCCTCCTCTTCATACAAACAATACAACCTAACCCACCCCACATCACCATAATGTGGGTGGGGGAGATACATAGCTTAAAGGAGATGTTGACACTCTCTCTCTCTCTCTCTCTCTCCCAGAGGCACACACACACACACACACACACACACACACACACACACACACACACTCTCTCTCTCCTAGTGAACCTATATTAACTTCAGTCACTGCAATTGTTCCCCAAAGGAATTCAACTTGTCATGAAATCCTGAGTAAAAGAGCTTATGTCTCCTAATACCTACAGAGCAAAAATGTAACACTACTTAACCGTACTACTAACTGCATAGTAACATTTCCAAGGATACTAGGTAGAACTACCAAGAAATAAACCTGCCACCCTCCCCAGGATAAGGTAACTAGAAATAAATATAAAGTATATGTGTAAGACCAGAGGTCTAACATACCTACATATCCACAAATTACTACAATATTAGCCTAATGTAAAAAGATCTGTGCAGGACCCCCATGCAAATGAGATCACGCACCCCAATATGTACAGAGTTACAAAAATTATATGTAACAGTATATGATAACACTCCTGTATGTACACTTGCAGGCTAGGTAATCTGAATATGGTGCAATGGAATCAATCACCCCCCAGGCAAAGATAAAAAGTAAGGAGGAATTAATATTCATTATGTGTGTGAAGTAAGAATAGTAACACATTATAACTCCATGTATCTAGAGACTTACCTCAAGGTGACAGCAAGCCCCACATCTGTTATATCGCATACCTCACAACACATACCCACACACATACATACACACACACACGCACCCACATCCCACACATGCTGAAGTCCTATAATATGTCAGTTTGAAGAAGAAAAGGTCTGTGGATGTTAGTTTCTGTAGTGTCCCATAAAGCCAAGATCAACGTTCATCCCATCTGCTACCATATTGAGATGTAAAATAAGTTTAATCTCAAAAGCTCGTCTTTGTTGTGTTTTTGAGATTTCCTTTTAAGACCATTACTGACATATCTGAGATTGAGTGGGAGAAGTGGTGCCCCACTAGTTTTTCAGTCTTCCTTGCTGTAATAGTATGTCTGTGTGAGTTCATCCTAGTGTGGAGCTGTTGGCCTGTCTCTCCAACATAACCTGTTTGTGGACATCTCTTGCACTGAATGAAATAAACAACATGTCGTGACATGCATGTATAACTCCCATGCACCTGGAATTGTCTGTTTTGTGATGTAACCACACAGTCCGAGGTAGAAATGAGCCCACAGGTCTTACAGGGGCATTGATTGCAGGGTCGTGTGCCATTGTGTGACTTGGCATTCTGTTCCAGTGAAAGTTTGCTCCTATTAATTAGGCTGGATAAATTTGGTGGTTGTTTAAAAGATAGTAGTGGGAGTTCCTTAAAAATACAATTAAGGGTTTCATCCTTACTAAATATTGGGTGGCGATCTATAATAATCTTACGCAGATGTTCAAGGTCTGGATGATATGTGACTACCAAGGGTATTCTGTCTGTAGCTGTCTTTTCTTTATATTGAAGTAGTTGTTGTCTTGGTACTTGCGTTGCCCATTCTGTTATCCTGTCAATTTCCCTGGAAGAGTGTCCCTGCTCAATAAAGGTGTTTTTCAACATGGCCAAATGCATATCTCTGTCATCCTCATTTGAACAAATATGGTGACAAAGGAGTGCTTGACTTTAT
This sequence comes from Neoceratodus forsteri, assembly GCA_016271365.2. NCBI lineage: Eukaryota > Metazoa > Chordata > Ceratodontiformes > Ceratodontidae > Neoceratodus > Neoceratodus forsteri. Next base: position 175,170,901 of record CM028138.1, read on the forward strand.
ATGACAGATTTTTTGTATGGTTTGGGTGGTTACTTTTCTTGTGCAGGTATCTCTGTCTGTCTGTTGGCTTCCTTTAAATACATGTATGTAAGGTTCCATCCTTAATGATGACTGTGGTGTCCAGAAAGTTAACTTTGGTGGTAGAGTACTCCAGGGTAAGCTTTATGGTAGGGTGGAGATTATTAAGTTCATGATGAAAATCTTTGAGTGCATCTGTGCCTTCTGTCCAGATGATAAACAAATCATCAATGTAACAGAAATAAGCTAGTGGTTTGTGGGGATACTGCCTTAAAAAAATCCTCCTCCAAGTCAGCCATAAAGAGATTAGCATACTGTGGAGCCATTTTGGTGCCCATTGCTGTTCCCATAGTTTGAACATAATGTTTACCATTGAAGTTGAAGTTGTTATGTGTCAGAATGAATTCCATAAGTTCACCCACCACTCCAGGGTTGATGTTTTGTTCCGGTCCTTTCTCATGTATGTATTTAAGGCATGCTGCAATGCCATCTGTGTGTGGAATATTAGTGTAGAGGGATGTTACATCCATTGTCACTAAAATGGTATCAGGTGGTAAATCCTTATAACCAGAAAGTACACACAAAAAGTGCACTGTGTCCTGGATATAACTGTCTCTTTCCATAACCAGCGGTTTCAAAATGGTCTACAAACCCTGAGATCCCCTCAGTTAAGGTACCATTACCAGAGACTATGGGTCTCCCTGGATTGCCAGGTTTATGTATTTTAGGCAGCATGTAGAACGTCCCTGGCCTGGGTTCATCAGGGATGAAGCGAGTTAGTTTCTCTCGGACATGGTCAGGAAAAGTTTTAATTAAGTCATGTAGTTCATCTTTATATCTTGTAGTAGGGTCACACTCCAGTTCTCTGTAGTATGTAAGATCTGTTAGCTGTCTATTAGCTTCAGTAATATAATCCCCTCTGTTTAAAATCACCACTGCAGAGCCGTTATCAGCTTTTTTGATGATAATGTTGTGGTTTGATTTCAGTGTCCCTATAGCTCTCCGTTCCAGTGGAGGAAGGTTATAATGGGTTTGTTTTTGCCTAGTAAGGATCTGACCACTGACTTGTTGGCGGAAACAATTAATGTAATTGTCTAGTTTTTTGTTACTCCCACTTGAGGGGGTTAAATCAGATTCCTTTTTCTTATCCATTACATTATTGCTGTTTTCACTGTCTTCACTACCAGTGATTTCTAATTCAGTGATTTCAGTGATGCATTACTATACTAGAGAGACACACAGATTGTTATTTCTGCCACCCGTCAACAAGGTCACTCTTTGGATTTAGTTTTCTTCCAGGGGATTGAGGTCTCTGATTTGGGGGTAGAATCTGTCAGTTGGTCCAATCATTACACCGTAAGATTCAACTTTTGTTTCCCTCCCTTCGTAGGCCTGCCCCTATGGGTTGGTCAGTTACCACCCTTTACAGGAGGTGAGCCTGAATGCATTGTGGCGGTAATTGACCTCTCAGAGTTTCCTGTGGCCAGCTTGAGTCCAGAAACCTTGGTCTTGGCCTATAATTATAGGCCATCTCTGTCGCTCTGGACTCGATTGCTCCTGTCCATGTTCATCCTCTCTCCCTTCGCCCTCTGGCCCCTTGGTTTGATTGGTCCCTGAGAGAGTTGCAGTGACTAGGATGTAGGTTAGAGTGACATTGGTGGAAATCCACCCTGGAGGTCAGCCACCTTAGATTGGTAGAGCATTATCAGGCCTACCAATCAGCAATCTCCCATAAGAAGGCAGAATTCCTGTCCAGGGAGATTGCTGCCACTCAAAATTGACCAGCTCATCTCTTCTGAACTGTGGACAGGTTGTGCAAACCAACCTGCCTGCAACTTTGAAGACCTTTTTCACAAGTGGAGTGCGATGAGCTTGCTCAATTCTTTGAGAAGAAGGTGGCCGACATCAGGTTGGAGATCCTCCATCCTGACTCACCCTGTGGGGGATGCTGGTGATTGGTGCTTGGTCACTTCATCTTGTGCTTCCTGGACTTCCTTTGACCTGCCGGAGTTTGCGGATGTCGTGCAGATTGACCAGAGTATGCACCCTGCATGCTGTAGTTTGGGCCCTACCTCCCTGATTGTGGGATGTTGTGATATTATCGGCCCAATCCTGGTACAGATAGTCTGGTGCTCCCTTGATTCGGGTAAGTTCCCAAGGTCCCTGAAGGAGGGAGTGGTAAAACCCATCCTGAAGAAAGCTTCTTTGGGCCCAGACTCTCTGGCCAACTACAGACCAATCTCAAACCTTCCCTTTATAGGGAAGGTTATTGAGAAAGTAGTCGCGGTACAATTGGAGAACCACTTGACCATCCATAACATCTACAAACCTCTCCAGTCCAGTTTTTGAAAGAGGCATAGTACCGTGACCGCACTGGTTCGGGTGCTCAATGATCTCCTGATGGGGAGAGATCGGAAACACTGTTCCATTCTGGTGCTCCTTGATCTCTCTCCCTCTTTTGACACTGTTGACCATGGGGTATTGCTTGGGCATTTGAGGTCCATCAGTGGCCTGACATGTAAGGTTTTCAGGTGGTTTACATCTTTCCTTACTGGCAGAACTCAGAGAGCGGTGTCTGGGATTTTTTTCTCGGACCCATTCTCTCTATCTTGTGGGGTCCCTCAGGGCTCAGTGCTGTCCTCCATGTTTTTTGCAGTGTACATGCTGCACCTCAGAAACATTGTAAGATGGTATGAGCTGAGGTTTCACTGCTATGCTGATGATACCCAGCTGTACCTGTCTTTTGCTCCTGACCAGGATAGTGCACTCTCAGTATTTAACAACTGCCTTGCTGAAATCCAGGACTGGATGAATTCAAGCTGGCTAAAGTTGAATGCGGGAAAGACTGAGGTGATGGTTGTAGACCTGGGTCACTGGATAGAGGGACTGAGGACTAGTCAGTCCTCTAGGATTTATCTAGGGAACTCCAAGATCCTTACCCCTGAATGGGTGCGGGACCTGGTGGTAGTGCTTGATGATGAGCTGACTTTACAATCTCAGATGTTGGCAGTCATCAAGTCATCCTTTTATCATCTTAGAAACATCTCCAGGATCAAGCATCTTGTTCTGTCTGGTGATCTACCTACATTGGTTCATGCCTTTGTGACCTTGTGCCTTGATTACTGTAACTCCCTTTACTTAGGGCTTCCTAGGGTTGATATCTGTCATCTGCAGCTAGTGCAGAGTGCCACAGCGAGATTGTCGATGGGGAATCCTCAAATTTCTCAAATCACCCCTGTGCTGCGCACTGTGCACTGGCTGCTGATTCGGTGGCAGATCATCTTTAAAGTTGGTTTAGTGACTTACAAAGCACTACATGGACTCTGCCCTGACTACTTGAAAGAACTTCTTGTTCCCTATCACCCCGAGTGACAGCTCCATTTGGCTGACGAGGGGTTGCTGGAGATTCTGAGGGTGTCTTTGAAGTCTTCTTGGGCCCATGCATTTAAGTATGCAGCCCCTACTCTCTGGAATTCTCTGCCATGTCGGCTGCAGGAATGCGCAACGGTGTGAGGCTTTAAACAGGCGTTAAAAGCTTTTTTATGGTGCCAGACATTTGATGGCACTGAATAATGAACCTCATCAGATTTTTGTTACTGTTTTGGATTGCATTTATTGATTTTATTACTGTTGTTTTAACCTTTCGTAAAGTGCCTTGGTACTTTGAATGGCGCTTCTGTGAAATAAAGATTTATTATTATTATTATAGAGTAGCTATATCACAGACAGGACTCAGGACACCTAACAGAGACTGTGTAATACAGACTAACTGGCTTTTGCTATGTTGCAGAGTGAGAGAGACAGAGTGTAGCAAATGTCACACAGCGAGGGCTCATGGCACCTAAAAGTGTAAAACGGCCTAAATGGCTTTCATTATGCTGCAGAGAGATGTCACACACAGTGTAGCTATGACAGGGGGTCCGGGCACCTAACAGTCTAACAGACAGTGTAATACAGCCTAAATGGCTTTCTCTATACTTCAGACAGAAATAGAGCAGCTATGTCATAGAAAAGGCTTGAGGCACCCAACAGACAGTGTGAAATACAAGCTAAATGGCTTTCACCATGCTGCAAAGAGACATTACACACAATGTAGATATGACAGGGCTCAGGGCACCTAACAGGCTAACAATAGTGTAATATATCTTAAATGGCTTTTGCTATACTACAGAGAGACACAGAGTAGTTATGTCACAGACAGAGCTCAGGGCACCTAACAAACAGTGTGTAATACAGCCTAAATGGCTTTCACTACACTACAGAGAGACACAGAGTAGCTATCTAAAAGACAGGGTTCTGGGCACCTAACAGACTGAGTAATACAGCCTAAAAGGTTTTCACTATACTCCAGAGACACAGAGTAACTATGTCACAGACAGGGCTCAGGGCACCTAACAGACAGTGTGCTATAGAGCCTATATGGTTTTCACTATGCTGCAGAAAGACAGAGTAGTTAGGTCACAGATAGGGCTTGGAGCACCTAACAACAGACGGTGTGTAATACCGGCTAAATGGCTTTCACTAAGCTGCAGACACACACACACACACACATATGCACACACACACACACAGGACCTTTTGCTATACTACAGAGAGACACAGAGTAGTTATGTCACAGACAGGGCTCAGGGCACCTAACAGACAGTGTGTAATACAGTCTAAATGACTTTTGCTGTACTGCAGAGACACACACACACACATAGTGTTGCTAATGTTAGACAGACAGGGCTTGTGCTACCTAGCAGACAGTGTAATACAGCGTAAATGGCTTTCACTATGCTACAGAGAGACATCACACACAGTGTAGCCATGATACGGCTCAGGGCACCTAACAGACAGTGTGGAATACAGTCTAAATGACTTTTGCCATACTGCAGAGAGAGACACACATGCAGTGTTGCTAATGTCAGACAGACAGGGTTTGCGGTATCTAACAGACAGTGTAATACAGCCTAAATGGCTTTCACTACATTACAGAGAGACACAGAGTAGCTATCTCAAAGACATGGTTTTGGGCACCTAACATACTGAGTAATACAGCCTAAAAGGTATTCACTATACTGCAGAGACACAGAGTAGCTATGTCACAGACAGGGCTCAGGGCACCTAACAGACAGTGTGCTATAGAGCCTATATGGTTTTCACTAGGCTGCAGAAAGACAGAGTATCTAGGTCACAGATAGGGCTCAGAGTACCTAACAACAGACGGTGTGTAATACAGGCTAAATGGCTTTCACTAAGCTGCAGACACATGCACACACACACACACACACACACACACACACACACACTCACATATGCACACACACACACATATACACAGTGTAGCAAATTCACACTAACAGGGCTCAGGGCAGCTAACTTGACAATTTAATGTACCCTAAATGGCTTTCACTATACTGCAGTGAGACAGAGTAGCTATGTCACAGATAGGACTTGGGGCACCTAACAGACAGTGTGTAATGTAGCCTAAATGGCTTTTACTATACTGCAGATAAAGCAACTGCTGTCAGTCATGAGTGCCTTTCCCCCTTCCCCTTTCACCTTCTCTCCTGAGCACCACACTGGATGATCCCCCCATTTCCCCTTTAGTCCCCAAACCCTTACTCCTTCATGGACATTTTGTTTCATGTTAATCTTTTTTCATTTCACCTACATTAATAAAGAGTGAGAGATGATTCCTTCCTCTCCTTCCCCACTCCTCTGCTCTCTGCACTCTCATAGCAGATGTGGAGCACAGACACCAGCACTGACAAATAAGATTGTCAGCCTAGTGTCATGTGCTTATTTCTGCTGATAGGACTGCACAGATTGCCCATTCATGCCTGTCTACAACCTTGGAAGAGTCCCAGGACCCCATGGGCTGCCTATGATGCCTGCTTTAAAACAAATTACACCTTACCTAATCTGTTCCTGTGTCAAAACTACTCAACTAGCAAAGTCTGTTGGGCAATGTAGTAAATAACCCGAACTACCCTAACTGGCAAAAAATCACAGATGCATGACCTAATGGGTAGCTCATCCTAGTTAAATTCAATACTTTTGTGCCTGCTATAGAAACCTAACATTTATTGGCAGAAAAGGACCACTTGTCCCACTCAGTCTGCCCAGATGGTCCCTGCCTTCTCTGTTTCTGCAGACTCTAACTGGTTTCTTGTGACCCAACCTCCTTGCTGCCTTTTTACTAATATTCCCCTATGTCTATTGCACACATGCTTGAAGCCCCCTACAATTTTCACCTCCAATACTTCCAGTGGCAGTCTGTTCAAGGTGTCCACCACTCTTTCAGTGAAGTAGTATTTACTTTCATCCCTCTTGAACTCTTCTCCTCCAGCTTCATTGCATGCCCTTTGGTCCTAGTGCTCTCTCCTCCTGCACCCTGTTCACCCCCAATGAGACACTTGTTAGTCTCTATCACATCCTCTTTGGCTGTCCTCCTCTTCCTTGTTGAGATCCTTCTATCTCTTCTAGTTGAGCTTTTGATGCAACCCCTGCACCATTTTAGTTGCTCTCCTCTGGATTGCCCTCACCCTATGTATGTTCCTTCTGAGATGCAGCTCCAAAACTGGACATTTATTTCATTTAGTTTTTGTTGACTGGGTAGGTGCACCAGAAAAAGTCTGCCTATTTTCAGGCACAACCTGGGGAAGGGGGATACAGATGAATGCCAGCTGACCTTGAACCAGATTAAGCTATTGGTGATATTTTTAGTGAATGGGGGGAATTTTGGCCAGGTCATTTGAGAAATTCCCCAACTCACCCTTAGGGGGATGCTGATTCCCTGATCTCAGAGCAAGATGGTGTCTGACAGCTCTGCTGAGCAGGAGGACAAAATGGAAGTGGAACTGCAAACTGGAGAAGAGGAAACTTCCAAAGAACAAATACATCAAGAAATGGATAAAAATGGTAAAGAACAAACAATTCTTCCAGAGGATTTATATGGTTCTTTGAGTGATTCAGAAATCTCTGACACAGAAGTGGAAAATCAAGAGGAAAAAGAAGTCAGATCTGAAGCAGAACAAGCCCTGGAGAGAGAGAATTGGAAAATGAGGAAAGAAAGTATGCAATTACCAAAATGAAGCTAAATGAAAGGCTGAAACAAATGTTCACTCACAGGGAGAAAAAAGCTGTCAAACAAGCCCAGCTGCAAACATGATGCAGCAACATCAAAGGAACATGCTACTAGCTGAGCAGATATCATGGAAACAGAGTTGGAGCATCAAAAAGAAGTGCTGGAAAAAAGAAATACTGAGGAAACAGCAGGTGTGAATCTAAAAACAGACTGTGTAAATGCTGAAAATATTAAAGCTCACTAAACAGAATTGTCAGGGAAGGTGGATATAAGCTTCACAGAGTGTGTCCTAAGATAACCTGAAGTAGAGATGAGTCAAGGCAGTAAAACTTGGTATGTGCAGAAAGCGCTGCTAGCAGCAGGCTGGGAGAAAGACTGAGTCTGGAGCCTGGAACTCTGGGCCTTCCCCTATGTATGCTGGGGAAAATGAATAATAAACATGTGCTACCAGAAGTTCCTCCTGAATTTGAATTGACACAAAATCCAAGTCTGAACCTCAATCTAAGTAACAAAAACCCCCTTTGCAACAAAAGGAAGGGGATGAGAAAGACCAAGTTACAAACCCTACACAACCAGAAGTACAAACAGACAAAAAACAGTTCACCTCCCTCTTTAAACTACCTATTCTGCCTGTGAAGAGGCATAATGCTGTGCATTTTATTTATGTAGGGGGCTTGACTGAAACACCTAACCAAGTCTATATTGCAAGAACACTAGAGAAAGAATCCTTAAACTTCTTCACTAATGAATTATATGCTCTCATATACAGTACATATCTGAGGAGACGATAAATGATGTGAGCTTTAAGTTAGCATCCAGCTTGGATAGATTTGAGAATTTGTGCAACAAAGTAAAAAGCACACCACTATGGACCCCTTTCATAGTAGTACCCTTAACCAAACCCACACAGAAATGGATAACAGTTTTATTTTGAAATGAAGGTGACAGCATGCACGATTTAAACCACTGGCTAAAACAAAGGTGCACTATTTTAAAGGAGCCAGAGGCAATAATCAACGCCACTGATTTACGGTGATTAAAACAATGAAATTCCATTTTCCAGACTTCAGATTTCAGAATTGCACCAGTGATTATTACTCTAATTTCCAGATTTAACTGGGATTCTGCTATCATTCTTTTAGTATGTGCATGACTAATCAGAATTGAAAAAGGCTTAATATACAGAGCATTAAATAAAGCAAATTGAAAATAGTGCATCAAGAAATTAAAAGAAAAACACAAGTTTTGCTGCAGATTTACTGATCTGATATAAAATGGTAGATTCCATGAAATCATTGTTTTTACTGGTCTTCAGGCAGCCCTAATTCCAGATTTTTCCTAGATTTCTGGTAAAAACTGACAAACAGTGGCCTTGGCTATAATAGACTCAGAAAATATATGGACAGGGGGTTGGAAAGTTTTGGAGTTGCTAAAACTAACAGACACAGGGGTATCACATTTACCAAATTCATTTTTCATAGGGAGAGACAGGGAAGTGTTTTTTTTTTTTTTTACCAAGGGCAACCCAGAGCATGCTACTGAGGTGGTTCAGTACAGCAGTTGAGTAATGTATGGGACCAAATGAAGTGTAACCTGTGTGGGGAACTAGGACATCTTGAATCACAATGCATGAATGAATTTAAATGCAACCTTTGTGACACAATAGGTCATAGAGTTTCAAGCTGTAAATGGGCAGCTCAGAACATGCCAGAAAAAGCTAATGGGGAAATATAGAGAGACTATATTCATCAAGCCCAGAAGGACAAAATACAAAAACAAAGAGAAATGAGAGAGGAAAGCGTGGAGGAGGAACCATCCACGTCTTCCTGCATACAGGTAGAGAATAAAACAAAAGAAGCTGGAAAAGGGCAAGATAACCTTATACAAACAAATGAAGTGATACCAATCATAGAAACTAACCCAGTGCAATCAGGCTCCAAAGAAGAAACTCAGATACAAAAACAAAGCTCAGATACTATAATGGCCCCCCTTCCCAAGCCTATGGAACACGAGAAATGAATAATGAGATTTGGAGGAAAGACGATACCCTCTAAAGAAGGAGTAGCTACTTCCAATAAATTTGACATTCTACGAGATTTAACTGCAGGAACTGGAGAGGAATCAGACTCCTCAGTGGAGACTTCTATAACAGAGGAAACAGTCTCTGCAGAAGAGGATAACGCCACAAAAGGAATGGAGAAAACAAAAGGCAAAAACAAATAATGTGAAAAAAAATGATGGGGGTGAGGAGTGGGACATATAAATAAGTATATAAATGCTGTCCAAAATATCTACACACACAGTAAATGTGAACAGTATAATGAGATCTGAGAACTGTAAAGCTGTTTTTTCCTTTTTAATGTCTATGTTAGGTGGCATCTTTTTTTTGCAGGACATCACGTATCATACACTGAACGAAATCAGGACAGCAAAAAAAAATTGGTTTGTAAGACCATTCTACTGGTCCATTGGTACTGAAGCAGGCTCTAGAGTAGGAATTCTCTTTAATATAGCAAACATATCTGTAGTTAAAATGTATGATTTATGTCCAAGAAGAGTTCTAGCATTAGATGTGGTGATTAGTGGAGCCCCCTATCAGTTAATTAATGTATATGCACCACAATGTAAAACAGCAATAATAGATATTTTTAAAATGACTAAATCCTTTGTGTATATGGCTTCAACAGGCATACTAGCAGGAGACTTTAACTGTGCCCTTTCCCTTCTAGATAAAAGTAAAAATGCAAAAACCACAAAGCTATATTGCCATTCTAACTTTTTACTGAACATGGTACAAATGGCACAATTGAAAGACTCACATTTGGTTTGCACCAGAAAGCATACCCCCACATTTTATAAGGGAAAATAGCAACAAGAATAGACTACATATTTGTGTCAGAATGCACAAATATAAATTCTGTAGCCATAGAGCCAGTGGGTTTTTTTTGGACCATGCTATTCTATCTATGGAAATGGGATGTGAACAAGAGAGTAGGAGGGGTCAGGGATTTGGAAATGTAATGTCTCAATATTACAAAACACAGAAATAAGGGAAGACTTGATTCAATTTGGTATGGCTAGGAAATCAGTTCTCATTTTATTTGATACACCAGTGAAATGGTGGGAGGACATGAAAAGGGACTTAGGTTTTTTTTTTTAAAATACAGAAGTAAGAAAATAAGCAATGAAGAATACTTAACATATTTACAAAATAGACAGAAGCTTCAGCATCTCATATCCTTGGCCTATAACAATAACTAAAATGTTGCAGAAGAAATAATTGCAGTAAAGAAAGACTTGATGAATTTTCATAAACAAAAATCAGATTCTCTATATTTTCAGCAGAGATTCGAAACCCAAGGTAATATGGAAGCTATCTCTCTATTTGAATCCTGCCATAGAAAAATATACAAAACAGAAATGAACAAACTAAAAGATGAAAGAGGAAGAGTACATTCAGATGCAACTTCAATAATAAATACAGTAGCACAATACTCTTTTCAAATGTTTGCACCACTTAATTCAAATAATAAAAAAGTATGCTCTTATCTAAGTCAACTAGAGATCCCAGACATTCCACAAAACATCAGGAAGAATTTAAGGAAACCAATCAGTACACAAGAGGTGCTAGAATCAGTTCAGAGTTTAAGCTCAGGTAAAATGCCAGGAATGGATGGAATTCCAAATGAAATATATAAGATTTTAGCTCAGTACTTACTAGAAGAACTTACACAAACTTTCAATTACCTTTTAAACACAAGAGAAATACCCCTATATATGAATCTGGGGGCTTTAAACTACATCTTTAAAAAAGGGGACATGAGAAAAATAGAAAACTGGAGACCAATCTGTCTAATAAATTCAGATATTAAAATATTGGCAAACATTCTGGCAAAAAGACTGCTAGGGATAACGGAGTATGTTATTTCAACAGCTCAAACCTACTCGGTGCCCAAGACATATTCAGGATGATCTATTAACATTTACAGAAGTGGTTGAAAAAGGGAAAGTAGGAATGTTAGATGGGTATATGATCTCCCTGGATAAAAAAAAAATAGCATTTGATGCTATTAGTTACAATTTTTAATGGGAATGTCTAAAATATTTTAAAATCCCAAAAGAAGTAATAGCTTAGATAAAAGGACTATATAAAACAGCAACAGTAATACCCTGGGTCAATGGAAAGAAAAGGCCAATGATACCAATAAAAAGAGGAGTCAGGCAGGGCTGCCCTTTAAGCCCTGTTTTATACACATTTTTAATTGATCCATTGTTAAGCTACATAAACCAGGCAAATCAGATTGAAAAATAGAAACACAGAAACATAGATTTTGATGGCAGATAAGGACTGCTTGGCCCATCTAGTCTGCCCATTTCCCTACCTACAGGATAGGCCGCAGATCCTAGTTAACCAACAGCCTATTTCTTCCTACCCCCCACAATAATTGCCTTATGTCTGTCCCATGCATTCTTGAATTCTCCCACAGTTTTAGACCCCACAACCTCCTCAGGAAGGCTGTTCCATGCATCCACTACCCTCTCTGTGAAAAAATACTTCCTCACATTGCCTCTGAACTGCCCCCTCTATCTTTAAACCATGTCCCCTTGTTCTTGCATGTCTCCTTTTCTGAAAGATGCTACCCTCTTGGACTTTGTTGATTCCACTGAGGTACTTAAAAGTTTCTATCATGTCCCCCCTCTTCCTTCTTTCCTCAAGAGTATACATATTAAGCTCCTTAAGTCTCTCCACTTATGGCTTCTCTTGCAGACCCTGCACCATTTTAGTTGCCCTCCTCTGGACCGCCTCCATTCTGTCTATGTCCCTGCAGAGATGGGGTCTCCAGAACTGGATGCAGTACTCCAGATGGGGGTCTCACCAACTGCCTGTACAGTGGGATAACAATTTCCTGTTTTCTGCTGCTGATGCCTCTCCCTATGCATCCCAGTATACCCCCAGCCCTCCCTACTGCCTTCTCACATTGCTTGCTAACCTTAAGGTCATCTGATATGATTACCCCCAGGTCCCTTTCTTTTTTTGTTATTACTACCTCCCCCCCATTGTGTATTCTTCCCCTGGGTTATTCTTTCCCAGGAGCATTATTTTGCACTTCTTTGCATTGAATCCTAGCTGCCATACTTCTGACCATTCCTCCAACCTTGCAAAGTCCCTTCTCATCCTTTCCACGCCTCCTTGTGTATCAACCCTGTTGCAGATCTTTGTGTCATCTGCAAAGAGGTAAACTTTTCCTTCCAGTCCCTCTGCAATGTCACTTATAAAGACATTAAAAAGGACTGGACCCAGCACTGAACCCTGCAGTACCCCACTAGTAACTCCTCTTTCTTCAGAGCGGACTCCATTTACAATTACCTTCTGCGTCCTGTTGTCCAGCCAATGTTGCACCTTTTAACATAGAAATAGATTGACCCCTCCCTAGACCAATGGTGTACACAGGTGACGTAATATTATTAGTGTTTAATGAACAATCAGTACAAGAAGCTTTAAGAATGTGTGCAGAATTTGGTCTCTTATCCGAAGCCTTTTTGAATATAGAAAAATGTGCAGGGCAGCATTTGGATTATACACTGAATTACTGTACTCAGATGCAAGGAATAAATACAATTACTACCCCTTTAAATATATTGGGTATTCTCTTTTGGAAAGGGAATCTATGCAAAATGAACTGGTTACAAAAATTGCAAATTGGGAAACAAAAAGTGACAAACTGGAACAGACGCAAACTTGGGAAACATAAGAGAGTATATCTAGTAAAAACCTTCCTAATTCCAGTAATTTTGTTTATAAGCTACATATTGCCCCCTCCCAGGAATTTAGAAATGACAACATTAAGCCTGTTCTTCCAAGCAATATGGGGGAGCAGGTTAAATCCGGTGAAACAAAACATCGTACATCTCCCAAAGAGACAAGGTAGCCTAGATATGGTGAATCACATTCTATTTTTTAACAGTATTTTTCTAATTACAAACATCAAACCATTATTACTATCAGCAGAAGGGATAAGGGAAAGAACTGGAAGGGGACAGGATCAGTTGTGTTCCAAGACAGTAGCTGCTGCTGTTGTTTTCACAGGGTTCTTGTGGATTTTACTTGGTAGGTTAGTTCTTTTCTTTCTTACTTCTAAGGGGCTAGCAGGGTATTGTTTTGGGGGATGCTGGATGTTTGTAAACTGATGGTGGCTGTAAGTGGGCTTTTTTGTGGATGTTTCACTGTGTAACAGGCTGCGCTGGTAGAGGCCCATTTCTTCTGATTTAAAACCTATTTGGTGGGATTTGCTTGGGCCTGGTTCTTTAGCTGCAGGGCTTGAGGGAGACACAGGCTGATACCTTCTCTTGTCAGGTGTCTGCCTAACACCTGCCCTTCCCCACCCCTCCCTCCAGAAGTCTGCAAATTTATAGGGAACACCTGCCCTGCAATTGAGGAAAAGGCTGCTGGTGCAGCTCATGTAGTTCTAGCCACTGGGGTTGGATTTAAAGGCTGGGTGAGAGGAGCTTAGGAGTTGTTCATTTCCTTATAAGTTTAATGTGTTGTACTGCACCTAGTAACAGAGTTACTGGTACAGGGACTGTCTCTCAAGATAGTGGGTGACCTGATTAGGCAGTAGGGGTATCTTGGACTAGGGGGAACCTGGTGGCTCACCCAAGGAAACCTATTTGAAGGGATGGAACCACATCATTAGGGCTGGCATCTTGGGAGGGTGGTGGGGGTACATGGTGTGGATAAGCCATGATACTGGACTGGGCTTGAAGTTTGGTGGTTGCCCAGTGTGCTACAGCTAGCACAGCTTAGGGAGGAGGTTGCAGGGATGAGGAGAAAGCTGGAGGAAGGGGGGTGGTATGGTTGGGGAAGGGGGCTGTAAATCTCCCACAGGGTTGCACCAAGCACTGGGGGTGGGGGTATAGGTATAGGGAAAGGAGTGCAGGAGAATACTCAGAGGTCACATAGGGACCCTGGCAGAGGGGGTCCAAAAGGACACTACCAAGGAAGCAGGCAGGTAACTGGGGAGCCTCACAAAGGGGGGGCGGAGGGACAACATTCTCAGGGAAGTAGGCAGATGGCCAGTGCTGGACAGGAGGAAGCAAGGCGGGGAGGTGGATCAGACCTTATACTCAGTAACCACTTCAATTCTCTTCTTCTGCTCAAGGATGAGGGGGTGATGTAGCCATGACAGAGGTGGTTAGAGATGGAAAGGGTATGGGAGTGGGAGGCAGGAGGCAGGGGCTAGATAGCAGGAAGAACGGGGGGGACCTGGAATGCAGGAGAATGGGGGGAGCAGTGAATCAGAGCAGGAGGGGCAGGGGGAAGAAGGAGGAAAGTGCAAGAAGAAGGACCAGTTGGGAGGAAAGGTAAAGGAGAAGGACCAGAAGTACAAGGAGAATTCAGTAAAGGGAGCTGAGGGTTTAGGCCAGGGAAGCACGATGAGCAAGGAGGAACTAAATGGAGACAGGAAGGAAGGGAGGATGAGTCAGGCTAGTTTAGCAGATGGGGGAGAAGGACCAGTTGTGAGCAGAGGGGAATTAGCAAGGTGTAGAAGGATACCTCAGGAGGAGGAGAGGCATAGGATTGAGGGAGGGAGGGCCATGGCAAAAGGAGGGGGTGGCATGTGCACCCAGATAGGGAGGAACAAGGAGCCAGCTGGGTGGAGGGGCTGGTAGAAAGGATGAGGACATGGAAGGGGGAATGGAGGAAAGGAGTGGTCAGAGTGCTCCTGCTGGGGATTCTATGATCAGGGGTATCAAATGGGATAGGAGGAGAAGCCTGGCCAGTTAAGAACAAGATGCTTCCTGGACTAATGGTCACAGGGCTAAGCACAAGGTATATCAGCTGGCAAAGGACTGTGGGGTTCCCAGACATACTGGTCCACCTGGGTACAAATGACATTGAGGGAAATAGCGAGCTAGAGATACAGGCAAGATTCAGGAGCTCGCCAGGGTCTGTCATGACATAGGATGCACAGCTTTCTTCTCAGAAATCCCTGCCGTGCCAAGGGCTAGTGGGAAACAGAAAAGGAAAATTAGGGAGATAAACCAGTGGCTCAGGGAGTGGTGTGAGGCCAGAGGGTATGGGGTTGATGGGGATTGGGGAGACCTGGGAGGATAAGGAGCTGTATGCTAGAGATAGACTACATCTCAATTTGGAGGGAGGGAATCCTTAAGTTGAAAATAGAGGAGTTAATTGGTGAAAGTGGGGTTTAAACTTGTGAAGGGGGTGGGATGGGAGAAAAGGCTGTCAAGGGGTGCCGAAGGAGGGACTTGTTCCACCCCTGGGGACCAGGAGGATTGCAGGAAAAGGCCAACTGGCAAAGTGCAGACCAGGAGGAAACAGAATCCCCATGGGAACACGAGCAGGGGAAATGGAACTATAGGGAAAGGGTGGAAGGTAGTCCTGCTAAATGCCAGGAGCTTGGGCAATAAAATGCCTGAGCTCCAGGCGATGTTAACTGAGGGAGCAGTGGATGTGGCAGCGGTCACTGAGACTTGGGCCACTGCAAGACATGACTGGGACCTGAACCTGGAGGGTTACACTATGTTCAGGAAGGACAGGGGGAAGGGAGGAGGGGTAGCAATGATAGTCAAAACTGCATTGGCATAGGGGAGTAGAGGAGGCGGAGGAACCGTGAGGCAATTTGGGTCACCTTGATAACAAAGGGGGCAAGAGAGTAAAATAGGAGTGGTGTATAGACCCCTGCCCTGGGCGGAGGAGCTGGAGGACAGTCTGGTGGCAGATGTTAGGAGACACTGCAGACTGGGCAGAGGAAAGGTGGTGGTGTTAGGGACTTAAACATGCCAGGAACAGACTGGGAGACTATGACATCCTCTGTGACCAGGAACAGAGGTTGTTGGATGTCTTTCAAGACGCCCTAACCTAACTCAGGCAGTGAGGGAACTGACCAGGGAGGCACGGTACTGGATGTGGTCCTGGCAGACAGTGACCAGATTGGGGCCTGGAGGTAAGGGACCCATTGGCGGAGAGTGACCATGCCACGGTCTGGTTCTGCCTGGACCTAGGAGGGGTAGAAGGCTGCACAAAGACGGAAGTAACCGACTTCAGGGGGCGGATTTTAAGGAAAATGGAAGGATCCTTATGAGCATTTGGATGGATTGGGTCAGACATGGACGCTGATAGTAGGTGGGAAATCATCAGGAGAGGGGTGCAGGATGCTACCAGCACCTGTGCAAGAGTAAGACGAAAATGCGGTAGGGCCCAAAAACCCTGTTGGTGGACCAGGGAGGTCCAGGAGGTGGTGGGGAAAGAAAGCGGCCTATAAGAAATTCAAGTGCTCAAGGAGTGAAAGGGATCGAGGGGAGTACGAGCTGATGGCTAGAAGGGCCACTAGAGTGGTGAGGGCAGCTAAGGCAAGGAAGGAGCAGAACCTGGCCAGGGAAATTAGGAGAGGGAAAAAGGGGTTCTTTAGATACATTGGGGAAAGACGAAGGGTGAAGGGGCAGATTAGCAGGATTAAATCATGGGAGAGATGGGCACAAGACCCGGGGGAGCAGGCTGAGGTACTAAATGAGTACTTCACCTCAGTTTTCACCAGGGAAAATGGGGATGCTGCATCATACATGGGAGGAGACAGAGATAATGAGGAGGGGTGACCTCACCGATCGGCAGGTCTGGGGAGAGGGGGCATCACTGGCAGGTGGGGGAGGGCTAAGCAGGAGAAGAGGTACCAGAAGTGGAAATCACAGCAGAGAGAGTGGGAGCCCTCAGCTCCTTAAGATGGAGAAAGCACCGGGCAGGATAAATTACATCCTAGAGTGCTGAAGGAACTTGCAGATGTCCTGGCGAAACCCCTGGCAGAGCTTTTCACCATCTCTCTGAGGACAGGGTGGGTGCCCCAAGACTGGAAGGTGGCACATGTAGTGCCTATCCACAAGGGGGGATCAAGGGAGCTGGCAGGGAACTACAGGCCTGTCAGCCTGACATCAGTGGTGGGCAAGGTGATGGAGGGCATTGTCAAGGAGAGGCTAGGGGGACCTGGATAAGTCAGGGTGCCTGGACGATAGACAGCATGGATTCATCCTGGGGAAATGGTGTCAGACAAACCTGGTGGAGTTCTATGACTGGGTGACAAGTGCCTTGGACCTGGGTAGACCAGTGGATGTCCTCTTTCTAGACTTCAGCAAGGCATTTGACTCTGTTCCTCACGTGGGCCTGTTGGATAAGCTAGGAGAAATGGGGGGTGGGAAACCAGATGATCAGATGGATAGGCAATTGGCTCCAGGACCGGACCCAGAGGGTCGTAGTTGGTGGGATAGTCTCATCCCCAAGGAGGGTCATTAGTGGGGTCCCACAGGGATCAGTCCTTGGGCCCCTTCTGTTCAACGCCTACGTATCTGACATAAGGACAGGAATCAGGAGTGAGATGAGTCTCTTTGCAGATGACTCAAACTGGGGGTGGTGGATGGGAGGAGGGAGGGTGGCCTGCAGGGGACCTGGAGGCTCTGAAAGATGGTCTAGAAAGTGGAAGCTGAGGTTCAATGCAGGGAAATGCAAGGTACTCCACCTGGGGGCAGAAACCCAGGCCAAGTGTACAACTTGGGGAAATACTACAAGTCTCAATGGCTGAGAGGGACCCGGGGTGGTGGTGGATGTCAAGATGAACAACTCTGAGACTTGTAGGAGGGCAGGCAGCCAAGGCCAACAGGATGCTGGGATGCATCGCTAGGGGATCACCTCCAGGAGGGAAGTGATACTCCCTCTGTATAACTGCTTGGTGAGGCAGCTACTTGAGTACTCAAGTGCAGTTTTGGAAGCCACACTTAAAGAGGGACATTAACCTCCTGGAGAGGGTCCAGAGGAGGGCAACCAAAATGATTTGGGGCTTGGGGGACAGAACCTATGAGGAGAGGCTCGAAGAGCTAACTATGCACACATTGGAAGAGAGAAGGGACCGGGGGGACATGATAGAGGTCTTCAGGTACATGAAGAGGGTAAATAGGGAGGAACAGTCAGGGTGCTTCGAAGGAAGGAGGAAGGGCCACTAGAGGGCATGGGTGGAAGCTGGAGAGGGGAAGATTCAGGGAGAAAGGAGGAGGTGCTACTTCACTGAGAGGGTGGTGGAGCCATGGAATGCACTACCTAGGGGCTGGTGGAGGCAGAGACAGTGGAGGGTTCAAGAGGGGTGGGACAGGTACAGGGAAGGGTTCAGGAAGCAAAATCCAATGGCAAGAATATCCGGAACTGGGAAGGAGAAGCCAGAGAAGGCAAGGGGGACAGCAAGGTCAGCACCCAGGGTGGGGGCTGACCAAACGAGCAGACACGAAAGACCGTTAGGCCTATTCTGCTGGCATGTTAGTATGTTAGTATGTTAGCTTCAACCTGTAGAAGATGGATAGATCTATGGGAGAAAAAAGAACTAAAAACAGTAAAAAGCTCTTTAGCAGTCCCAGATTACATAACTGATACCTTTTCAAGAGTAAAACAATGGGGTTTATCCAGTCAACAACTACAAATGACACAAACAAAACAACTATATAAGATACTAATCTCAACCGTATGTGAAGTTAGCTGTGTTTTTGGAAAATGCCCGATATACAAAGTAGAGGATTTAAAAAGTTGGTTAAATAATAAAAAGATACCCCCAGAAATATGAAACATGCATTGGCTTATGTGTCATGAAAAATTAAATACAAAATCAAATCAGAAAACTAAACAGGTCACGGAGAGATACTGTAGTAGACTATGTTGCATACAACAAATAGAAACAATACAGCATCTATTATTTAACTATAATTTTATTAAAGTTTTTGGGGCTTTTTTAGCACAAGTATGTCAGGAACCAATATTTACTACAACAACATATAATATAATATATTAATATATGGTGTATTTCCTTTTAGATGGAGAAAGTGGTACAGGGAAACAATACAGGTGGTTTGGCCATAATAAAGTGGCATATTTGGCAGTCAAGATATTTATTTACATTACATCAAAAGGAATGTTCCTACAAAGAAATGGTGCAAAAAATTCGAAATGATGTTAAAAAAAGGTATGAAACTGACTCAAAAAAAGTGTAATATAGAAGATTTGAAAAGAAAATGGATAGAAATGCCATGGATCACTGATAATGATTTTCCAGTTACTTAAATGAATGAAATATAAAGTAAAAAACAGAAAGAAACTATAAAAGATATTGAAGGATCCTGAAGAATAACTGAAGTTGTAAAAATTCCCCTCTTTTTGATGGTGTCAAAATATTATGGAGGCAAATATGTATGATTATTCCTGTATGTTTGAAGATGCATTGTATCTTTCTCATTATTTGCAATAAGAAATTCCTCTAATGGGATCTTTAACATCCACCTGAACAGGCATATGGGGCCTCAGTTTAGCATCTCATCTGAAAGATGGCACCTCAGCAGTGCAGCACCTCCCTCATGCTACACTACAACGTCAGTATTGGGATTTAACCCAAATGCCTGGTGTGGGGATAGAACCCACAGCCTTCTGATCTCCTGGCCTCAGAGGCGAGTATGCTACCTGCTGAGCCACTGACACTGACAATATAATATTGACATAATACTGTAGGTGGGGTTTCAGAAGTGAGCGATACAGTGGAAACACCATCTTCTTCCTCTTGCTGCAGATTCCTCTCCCTATGTATCACAGCATCCCACTGGCCCTACCCATTACTTTCTTGTACTGCCCTACCACTTCAAGGTGCTCAGATATAATTACCAAGAGGCCACTTCCTGTTTATTTTCTGGCATAACCTCCCTGCATCTCATACTCAGCTCCTGGGTTCCTATGTCCTAGGTGCATGATTTTGCACTTTTTGGCATTGAACTCCAACTGCCACACTCTTGACCACTCCTTGAGTTTCCCAAGGTCCCTACACATTCTCTTTGCCCCATCCTCAGTGTCCACCCTATTACATATTTTGGTGTTATCTGTAAAAAGGCATGCTTTCCCTGCAAGTGGTTCTGCAATATTACTTATGAAGATATTGAAGAGGACCCATCCCAGTACTGAGCCCTGTAGCATTCTGCTGGTCAGTTTCCCCTCATTAGACTTGACTTTTGGCACCCATCAGAGGCATGTCAAACTTACTTCTTTCCCACTGTTTAATATCCTTGATGGTGCTAAGATTGATGATGCTTCTGCCTTTAAGTGCCTTGACCAGCATCTTAATTTATTAGTGCATGTTGATGCAATTCACTGTAAGCTTCACCATAAACTAGATGCCTGTCAGCTGAGAAATCATATTAAAGATGATCCTTCATATCTTTGGCTATGGTGACTTAGTGTACAGTAGTGCTCTTAAATCCTCCCTTGCCAGACTGAACCCCTGTTTTCATTCCTTCTGTCATTTTGTATTAGATTGCTCACCCCATACTCACCATTGTTCTTTTTACTCAGCCCTTTCTTTCACCACTCCAGATGCTTGGCACCTTTCCCATTGTGTCTCTTTTTATCCAAATTCTGGTTCAGCACCCTTCCCTTCTATTCTCTCCTTTGTTCTTCTACCCTGTCTGCAACAGTACTTCCCATTCTCTCTCTCTCTCTCTCTCTCTCTCTCTCTCTCTTCCTTCTGGGAAATCCATTGTCGGTCAGTCTTCTTTTTCTTATCACTTTCCTAAACGTTGGTCCTCTCTTCCCCTTTCTATTTGTCCTTCCTCTTCTCCTTCCTCCCTAAAGTCTCTTCTTTATGATTTTTGTTTTCCTTCCTGCAACTGCCTATGACCCTTTCCTTTTTTACTCTGTCATTACTTTTTTATTGATTGCCCTATGCTTAATCCACTTCTCCAGTTGTGTCCTGTTCATGCCATTTCACTACTTTTCCTCCTTCATACATATACAGATTATTATGATTTTCTAATTACATTTCATTACTAAATTGTCTTTATATTTATGATTCCACTTATAATTCTATATCATTAAGTTTGTTTCATCAGGAAAAGTCCATTGAGCACACACATTTACAAGGAGGTCCTGCTAAGGACAGGACAGTACAAACAAGATACAATGGCAATGTCAGGGTAGACAAATCATGGTTCCAGACAGCATGAAAACACATGAGGAGAGTTTACATGAATAACAGAACAGTGGTGTGAACATAATTATGACAATACTAAATAATTCTAAAAATATGATTAAAATCAATTTGGGGGACAGAAAGAGTTTATTGCTAGGTAAAGTTGAATAGCGTAAAATGATATGTTAGCTAGTATGACAATGCTAGACTTTCTAAAGATATTTGCTGAGTAAGGATTTTAATGTATTTAAGTAAATCAGTTCAGAAAGCTTGAGGGAGGATTGCAGTTTGTTCCAGGTAAAGGAATGCTGTTGCAGATGGTGGCTTTAATGAAGTGGGTGTGAAATTTAGGTACATCTAGCAAAATAATAGAATTTTTCCAGAGTGAGAAGCAACTATAGAAATGGAAATATAACGACAAGATATATGTGGAGGGAGTTTACACAGTAACATTTTATTTGCACAAGTGCAGTTCTGAATCATTTTCCTGGTGGAAAGGGACAACTAGCCCACTGCAGTATAAAGGTAACAATGGTGGGTTCTGGATAGTGCATTCAGTATGAAATGAATAGCACAGTGGTAAAGAATATCTAACTTGTGCAGGTTAGAGGCTGTACTGTTACTGAAAATAATGTCTGCAATAGTCAAGAAGGGGAAGGATGGTGGCTTGGACTAACCTCTTCCTAATATCACTGGGGAAAAGTTTTTTTTTTTTTTCCCTATAGAAAAAGCCCAGTCTAGTTTTTAACTTTTTAGAAAGAGATTCAATGTGGGCGGTGAAAGAAAAGTTGTTCTCAAGCCAAAGGCCTAGGTATTTGAACTTGTCAGCAACTGCTATGGTGTCTCCTAGAAGGCTTATAATTGGTGCAACAGGGCCAAGACTTAGTAGAGAGGATGATGAGTTTGTGGGTAAGAAAAACATTGCCTTCATTTTTTTAGCACTTAACAGAAGTTTAGATTTTAAAAGATTGAGTTGTAATTAATTAAAATCAGACTTAAGTTCAGTGTAAACATCTGATACAGAAGTTTTTGATTGATAAAGGACAATGTTGTCTGTGAAGAAATGTAGTTTGGCTTTGTGTATGTTGTCGCTTTAGAGTGTTGATGTAGATTGAGAACAGAAGAGGGCCTAATATGCAGTGGTAGTTACAGAAAAGTTTCTCGGTACCTTGGTATGATGCTCAGCATAAATGCGGTGCTGCGGGAATGTGGTAATGTGGTAACGTTGTGTTAAATGCTCGGTACACATGCTACATAAATGTGCTTCCTGTGCTAGCCACAGGATGGCAATGACAAGTCCTCCCTGAGTGATTATTTTCCTTGAGTGCCACTGCGTGTTTTTTTAATTGGGTGATTCATTCACCGGCACATGGCACCATGTTTGGTAAACCAATTGTGCTGTATATACACACCAACACAATGCAATTGGCAGCTGATTTATGACCATCCCCCCACTTTACCTATTCTGACAAAATTTGTAATTCAATATACAGTACGTTGGCAATGAATACTGCTCAATGATGAGATAAAAAAAACCAACTGAACTGACATTCAGTGCAAATGGGGTGAATAACAGATGTCTTGAAGGTGGCCAGGTGGTGCAGTGCAGTAGGGCAGTGGCTAAAGTCAGTAGAGTGCTGGGATGCATTGGAAGAGGGATCACCAGCAGGAGGGAAGAGGTTCTGATTCCCCTGTACACCAAGCTGGTCAGGCCTCTTCTGGAGTATGGGGTCCAGTTCTGGAGGCCTTACCAAAAGAAGGATGTAGAGAAGGTGGAGAGGGTACAGAGGAGGGCAACAAAGATGGTGAATGGGCCTAGTCACCTGACATAGGATGAGAGGCTGGAAGCCCTGGATATGTACCCTTTGGAGATGAAGAGGGAGAAGGGGGACATGATAGACACCTTGAAGTACCTAAAGGAATAAACAAGGTAGTTCCTGAAAACTGCTTCCAGATGAAGAAGTGCTCCAGAAGGAAGATACCTGATCTCCAACTGGAGAGGGGGCAGGTTTAGGGGCAACATCAGGAAGAACTTCTTTACAGAGAGAGAGTGGTGGACTGCTGGAATGGGCTGCCTAGGGAAGTGGTGGAAGAAAATTCAGTGGGGGGGTTTAAGAGAACCTGGACAGGTACAGAGGGGTGTTGAAAGGTGGGGGGAGATCAGGGGCAGGCCTAAGGGTGCTAGGCAAGTGGGCAGACTGGGTGGACCTGGAGGTCCTTTTCTGCTGACACCTTCCTATGTTCCTATGTTCCTATACCAGTCTTCAAACTACAGGTGAGTGCCTGGCTGGTTGCCCCAGACCTCCCTACGAGCAGCAGGGTTGAGTTAATTTTATTTTCAGGAAACTATGGGTTAGTTTATTTTTATCATGATGATAAAAAATAATTTATAATTATACTTTCCCATGAGCTCCCTTTGCATTTATTCTCTCCCCCCACCCCGAATTTCTCCCTAGATTTAGAGTAGTGTTAATCTTCTTTAGAATGACCATTCATGGTTGTCAGAAGATCAATAAATTAATTTCTGGACTAGTTTACAGACAACTGGGCATTGCACAGGCACACCATCTCCTTAGCTACTGTACTGAACTGTATTATACTTATTTTTGTCTGCATAACCAAATCAAAAATGGGGAGGCAGTATAGCGCAGTGGTTTAAGGCTCTGCGCTGCAAATCTGGTGACATCCAGCAGACCAAACCTAGGTTTAAATCCCACTGCTTCCACTTGCATACTGTGTGACCCTGAGCAAGTCACAAAACTTCCCTGTGCTCCCAGGACCTCTAAAAAAGCTTTCAGCTTAGTGTGCTACTCTTGGTTAAACAACTAAAAAAAAATTCTTTTAGAACAACATCACATTTACTTAGCACTAAATATTTACAAAAGCTAGTGGTGCTTAAATAACATGAAATCCAATCTGACCAGACTATCACCACGTTTACATGTCAGGAAGTAATCAGATATCTGAAGAAATCAGATAACTTGAAAACCTGATTGAGTTTTCTTCAGTGCTGTTTACATGCAGTCTCTCTTAATAATCTGAATCAGTGCATCTGTTTACATGTCTGAGAGTAATCTGGTCTGATTTACATGGGCTCCACTTGTAACATGACTATTTTGTCTGCATTATACTGTATACTTAAGATTCAGACAAAATGTATTTTGCCCACAAAAAAGTAAGAGTACAGTACTTACCTTCAACTACCTCACATCCCAACCTCTGCCCCACAGGTATTCCTACTCTTGTAATGCCCTACAGCTAGCACCCAATATTTTGATGTAAAACTGCTCCACCCCAATATCTGTCTCACAACTACCCCCACTCTACCATCCCTCTCATAAATACCTGATATTCTGCCCTGTAACTACCCCACCCAAATATCTGCCCACAGATACCCTAACTCTAGTGACATTCTCACAGCTTCCCAATATTCTGTCTTGCAACTAACCACACCCTATTATCTGACACACAACTACCCTCACTCTTCCAACACTAATGCATCCACACAATATTCTGCTCTTTGTCTGTCACATGCCACAATATCTGCCCCACAACTACATCAGTGTAGTAAGATTGTCACAGCTACCCAATGTTCTGCCCCACAATTACCCCAATCCACATTATCTGCCACATACCTACCTACACCCTAGTAATACTATAGAAGTCAACTAATATTTTGTCCTGTAACTACTCCATTCCCCAATACCTATACTACAACTACCACAACTCCAGTAAGACATTCTCATTGACCCAATATTTACCCTGCAACTACCCTACACCACAATATCTGCCCAACTACCCCACTGTAGTTACTCTCATAGCTACCCAATATTCTGCCCTGCAGTTACCTCTCACTGCAATGTCTGATGCACAGCTACCCCCACTCTAGTCACATGTTTTTAACTAGCCCACCTTTCATCCTCCAACTTCCCCACATACCAATATTTAACCCATGACAACCCCAACTGTAGTAACTTTTTTGCAATTACCCAATGTTCTGCCCTGCAAATACCCACTACCCAACATCTGTTCCAAAACTACCATGACTCTAGTTATTACACATTCTCAGTAACCCAATATTCTGCCCTGCAACTATCCTACAATACAATATCTGCTCCACAACTACCCCACAGTAGTAACACTCTCAAAACTACGCAATATACTGCCCTACAACTACACCCACTACATTGTCTGAACCACAGCTACCCTCACTCTATTCACACCATTGCAGCTATTTAGTATTCTGCCCTACAACTACCACACACCCCAACATGTGACCCACAACTACCCCACCCTAGTAACACTCTTGCAGTTACCCAGTATTCTGCTTAAAAATACACCACTATCCAATATTGATCCCACAACTACCCAGCTTCTAGTAAGACACTCACAGTAACCCAGTATTCTTTCCAGCAAGTACCCCAAACCCAAATATTTGCCCCATCTTCCATACTCTAGCAACACTCATAATTAGCCAATTTTCTTCCCTGTAACTACCCCACACAATAATATCTGCCCCTCTGCTACCCTCACTTTTGCAACACTTCTGCAGCTACCAAATAGTCTGCCCTGCAACTACCCCACACCTTAATATATTCCTCAATTGGGCTGGCCTGCCAGTACAGTGGTAGCACTACAAGTAGTGATGTCAGTTTCCCAGGTTCAGGAATGAGCCCAGGTAGTTGGAGGGCCGGCTGGGGGAGAAGGCTTGAGCATCCATGGTACTGTTTGCCTTCTCTGGGGGGGAGAAGAATGGGGTAAGGCCCAACATTTGACTGGCCTTCAGCAGAATCTAGTGGCACCTTGATCACCAGTTCAGACTTGGAAGGGGAGGCATAATGGATATTGGCATATGCGCCCCAACATCAAAGCACATATATCATGCCTCCAGAGAAAATCAGAAAAATGGCCCCAGCACACCAGGAAAACAGAGTGCCTTGCACTGATCTAGAACTCCCCTGCCTGTCCCATTGCCCAGCGTCCTGATAAAAATGCAGAATTTTGAGGGCAAGACCTGCCCATCTTGTCCATGCATGGGGGTACAGCCACTGCTCCATGGGGGATGACCTTGATCACTAGGTTCCAGCTAAGGAAGGTACAACAGCTGTGGGGATGCCTTGAAGACTCATTGTGTCAGTGTGCTGGTGGTGGGGGAGAGGTGGGGGGAGAATATACAGAAAGTAAATAAATAAATAACTATCTTCCCCCCCACCCCCCACCCCCAGTCTGGTAACACTCTTGCACTTGAAGTTATCTGCAGCTTTTCAATCACATTGGCACATTTGTACCATCTCATTTTCAAGGGGGTCCACCTTGGGACCAGCTTTCAAGGTACGAGTGATGATCAGTTACCTTCCCCTGGGAGGAACTACAATTCCCAAAATGAAGTGCTGAAGCCTCCATGCCTGACTAGTTCATCCTCCCAGGGGAAGGTAACTGATCATTTCTTGTACCTTGAAAGTTGGGCTGCCAGTGCTAATGCAGTATATGTGTTAGTTTAATAAACCTTGCTTTGTGGTGTTCAGGTTCTCATTTCCAGTGTAATCACTGGCTCGAATACCCAACTCACTTACCCAGCATTCAGTTCAACAACTACCCCACACCCGAGTATATGCCTTGCAACTATCCCTTACTAGTCTTTCTACCCCATAACTACTCCCACACTGTAGGTATCTGCACAGCAAGTATGGCTCACCCCATATCTGTCTCACAACTGCTCTATACACCATCATCTGCTCTAAACTAGTACACAACATACTAGTAAATACCCCAAATTACAGAATCTGCCCTTCAGATACCCACATTTCAGTATCAGGTTCAAAACTATACAATACACTGTCAGACCCCAATAACTGTAGTGTAATTAACCCATTAATGTATTTACCAATAGCCTACATTCATCATTGTTTCTGCCCCATAATAACCCTAACATCATGCTACTTCACTGGAAACCACCTTCATCCTTGTATCTGCCATACAACTGCACCACATCCTATTATCTGTGTAAACATCCCATATATCTGTATCTGCCCACAACTACCACCACTCCTCAGTATTTGCTCCATAACTACTTCATACTCATCATCCATTCCAGAACAAATCCTCACTTCATTAAAGAGTAGTACAGAATCAGCTACTGGGGTGTGAGTTGATTGCATATAGATTCTGGGGCGTAATAGCTGTGAGTTGGAAAGTAGGTTAAGAAAATTTGTAGAGCAAACACTGAAGAATGATAGTGGTTGTGGGCAGTATATGGGGTCTGTTGTGGCTCTGGTCAAATATTGGGATGTAAGGTAGTTGTGTGGTAGATACTTGAGTATGGGGGCTACATTATACGTATACCTAACATCCAGCTATCTGCCCCACAGTGATTCCACTTCATGGTGGATGGCCACAAACTTTCAGATATAGAATGAGGATTCCAGAGGCTTGTAGTCTCGAGGGTCAGAGACTGGCAGAGGTCACAAGGGCTTGCTTCCTTATGTACTGGGTTACTGAGACATTTATTTCAGAATGATACAATGTGCATATACTGTATGTGACTTACAAACAGATAGAAGTGAGAACAAACTAAAGGCCATAGCTGGAATTTGAACCCAGGTCCCTCTGCATTCCATTCCGCTGTTCTACCAGTTATGCCACCCAAGCAGCTGGAAACCTGGGGCCTGATTTTAAAATGATCAGGACTGGCACAAGGGACTTGTGTCAAGGAGACATGGCACAAAATGCTCCTTGAGCCACAAACTGTGCCAGTCCTGATTTGAGAAGGCACCCTGCACCATTAAGGAGATGCCTGAGCCAACCAGGCTTGCATCATCCTTGCAATGGGCATACCAATGCACCAGGGCATATGGGTACTTACACTGGGGAAGCACTGCAATATTCTCTAAAGTGGTATTTTGCCAGCCTCCCCATGGGTGCATGGAGCCTGGGTCTGGTGTAACCCACTGTGCACCACTCCTGGAAACATCGCTGGATAGTGGGTGATCCTGTGCCCCCTCAGAAAGGTACCCTCAGAGCTCCTGACACCTTCCAGACCACTGCTGGAGGAGCTGCTGGCCATGGCAGGTATGAGCCTGGGACCCTTTGCCCCCCATAGTAGTGCTGCTGCATCTGCACCCTTATAGACCTGCACTGCAAGTGGTGGTCATGGTTTTTTGCCCCAGGTGGGGCACATGCCACATCCTTCCCTAATCAGGCCTCCTGTCACCCCCCCAACAAGCCAGGGCATGCCCTGAATGATCCACCAGCCAGCAAGGAGACTGGCCCCTGCTGCTGCAAGCCAGTTCCTCATGCACTGGTTTTGCAATGCAGGTGTCAGCTTGCAGTAAGCATGGGGACTTTGGCACCTGAACCTCACTTTTTGTAAAATCAGGTGCAGGGTCCCTGTCACACCTGGGTTTGGAACAGCCAGTGGTTCACCACACTATGTGTCAATCTAATGGTGCCTTTTAAAATCATATCCCTAAGGCTGGCCTGGTGGTGCTGAGGGTTGAGGTGCTGGATGCCATATCTCACACTATGCCTGCAACCCAGTGATCTCGGGTCACAGGGTTGCCAGCAAAGGGAAGGATGGGAGCAGGATTGAGTGTTAGCTCTCCTTTCTGGGGTAAGAGGTGGGGTTGCCCACTCGTAGTCCCGCCGTCACCGAATGGAGGTTCAGTGCCAGCACAGGTGTTTAATGGCATAACTGGAAAGGAGGGGGATCCTGAACAGCATGCATGTGTGCTACATCAAGGATGCATGGGTGTAGGGGCCAGGGGAAAACCTGTAAAAACCCAGAAACTGTATATGGAAAAATAAATTATATCCCTGGCACTCTAAGAGACACCCCTTCATTCTCAAATGCATTATCTGGTGCTACACAAATTTTAATAATTACACCCCCCCCAGTACTGTGGCCCTGACATACAACCCTCATTCTATTAGCCACAGAGGTGGAAGGGAACCATATTAATAACAGTGGTGGTTATGTGTCATCAGTGATGGGTGGATACTGGTACTGTCATACTCACAGGAGTGATGGTTTTCAGACTCTTTACTCTCCCAACCCCTTGGCTAAGCACTCTAACTGGTGGATGGTGGCTAACATCTTGTGGTCACCCATGACATCAAGGATGTCATCACTTCCCACCATAGGATGCACTCCACTCAAGCATCAGAGTACACATAACCCCACCACCTGAATCAGGACATGATGCTTGAACATTGTGTCCCACACCCACTGGCCCAGGACAGGAGAGTCAGGCTCAGGATATGAACCTGTGTCTCCCATGGGATGGGTCAGTGCAACACCCGTCACCCTCCCTGTGGATCAGGGCATGATGTTTCCAGACTGCATCCCACATTCCACTGGCCAAGGATAGGGAAGTCAGATTCAGCATACAAACCCGTGTTTCCCATGGGGTTGTGCAGTGCAGATCAGCACACATACTCCTCCCTCGGGATCAGAACTTGATGCTTCTGCATTGTAACCTGTAACAGTTTGACCCAAAGCACGGAATTTGGGTTACAAGCTTGTTTCCCATGGGGTGGTGCAGTGGAGCACACATACTCCTCCCTCAGGATCAGAACTTGATGTCTCTGCATTGTAACCTATGACAGGTTGACCCAGAGCAAGGAATCTGGGTTCAGGCTACAAGCTTTTATTTCACATGGGGTGGTGCAGGGGATGACATATCACACTTCCCCACTGGATCAGGATATGATGCCGCAGTTTTGTGCCCACACTGTGCTGGCCCAGGACAGGGGAGTCTGCTCAGGATGCAAACCTGTGCATTGGAGCATGTATCATCCTCTCCTTTGGATCAGTATATGATGTCTCTGCATTGCACCACATCGTGCTGGCCCAGGACAGGGAAGTCAGCTCAGGCTGAAAACCTGTGCATTGGAGCATGTATCATCCTCTCCCTGGGATCAGCAGGACAGGATGCAGCTGCATTGTGCCCCACCCCCCCAAGTCTACCCAGGAAAGGAGAGTCCAGCTCAGTATACTAACCTGTGTTTCCCTTGGAATGGTGCGACCTGCTGAACCACTGACACTGTGTGGTCAGGTTTACAGTAGCTGCCATAAATGTAAAATGATACTCTTAGATGTATATAAAGTTTTTATTATTTTTTAAATTTTGTTTTTCAACTAATTATGTAGAACAAAATGTTACCATATATGTACGCTGTATATATGCAGTAAAGTCTTTTTTTTACTTTTTTGCTTTACCAAAAATGAAAGGAAAACTACACACTCATATCTTCTAAATGTTATTTGTTTCCATGTCAATAGACAACTCTTTTCATGTAGCTATTAAGGATGTATGCAAATGCTTTAGTCTGTTTTTACAGTTCATACTAGGCCATGTGACTGCCCTGGGAGTCTCCATTTTGTGGTTGTTGAAATCTCATTGTCCCTGAGGATCCTATAAAATTAATAAAGTAATCAGTTCAGATTTACCTTATCATTCTCCTCCTGAACTACTCATGTACCAATGCTTTAGGAGACATAATTAAAACCCTTTTGTTCTAATTAACAATCCAAGCTCTGTTATCTATTATAACCAGCATGAAAAGAATAGTTTATATAATGAGCACTTAAAAGCTATATAATATTAGCAGGAATACACCTGATAACAAAAACTCCAAGGCTAATGAGCAACGTATCAAAACTATTAAATGCTGCCAACTAGTACTGTAGTTCCACTTAATATCAGCAATCCAAGTAACTAACTGTGAGTTACTGTGAAAGCTGCATTATTCGGACTGTTTTTAAACTATCTCTAGTAAAGGATTAATAGACGAAACCCCTTTGACAATTAAATAATTTTTTCAAAATGCTAACAAATGAACAAGGCTCACAAATATTTGTAAGTTATTAACCACATAGATATAAGTATTTTAGACCATCCATTCAACATTAGGCATGAAATAAAATAACTAAGTTTCTGCTGAGTAAAGTTCTGGCTTCACACATTCAGAAGTCCATTCGTCTTTAAATGGACATTCAAGGCTCCATTATCTCAGGAGTCCATGATTTAGTATATAGAGCTGACAGACTCCATTTATGTTTAGGAGTCCACAAAGGCAAATAAAGGCCAGGGAGCACCATTTGAATGACCTCCCTCTATCAGTGATTCATCATTTTGACCATTTAACCCCAATACCATTGAGGGGTTAATAGTGGCACAGGGGAGCCTCACTCAAATGCTTCAATAGGCTTACAAACATGAAAACCGTTTACACAAAAAAGTGTTCATCAGGATAAACCATCCTCAATGACTCCACTGCAGTCTGCTGCCCCAAACTCTCTTTTTCTTTTAGTGAATTAATTACAAAACGGCACAAACAGGGCATTAGCAAGGTCAATAACAGGTCAAATGCCAAGGTTATCTACTTAAGAGCTATGTTCACTCAAGAAAAGTTTCTGCTCACTGTTTCATAGAGCACCAAAGGTCACAGTTAAGAATAATCAAAACCTTATCATTCACCACAGCGAATGGCTCCATAACCAGGAGTCCTGTTTCTAATAGTTTAGGTATATGACCTCGTAGTTATGTCCCTAAAAGGGAGCCCAGATCCCTTAATTTGTTTACTAGCCTAGTAAATTAATCACCGGCTGGGAGAGAAAGTGAAATTGGTACCTCCTGGGGGACATTACTTCATAACCAGTCTCCTTCTATCAATGGTAAACAATGACTTTTACACAGAGCATGAACAGTTTTAACTCCTTTCTCTTAAACAGGGAGCTCAGGAGTCCAGTCTCCCAAAGGGTTCTTTTTCAGCCAGCCTTCATTTTAGTCCAGTATCCAGCCTCTAATGTTGTATTACTTGTGGTTGTCTGGGGAGAAAAGAAAAGATAATTGCTCTACTGAGAGCAGTAAGTTTCATTTGCCTAGTAAATTACTGAAAACCCCCAGCCTTAGGCAACAATGGCACACCCTTTGTAACCATAACTCAGGCATTTCAGCACATTTAGTGCTCCTGTAAATCACTCTCATTCTCTCTGAAGTTACCCTGGTTCCCGACTCCCTAGGTGGAACCGAACCACGGATCCTCCAACTTTGAGGTATGGGCATGGTTTGTATGACTCTGAATCAAGCAGCTATGGCAGCTCAAGAACAGGAAAATGCCAAAATGATACACAGCTATGGCTCATGTTACTAGCAGCATGTATTTCATTTAGTGTGTTAGAACAGCAAAAGAAATATCAACAACTAGAATAACTAATAGGTAAAATAATTTATACTGTGAATTTGTTGAATGTACCCAAATTGACTCTCTGTTCTAATCATTGTTAAATCCTTTTCAGATTGTAGTTCATAAAACTACAAGTTTCTCATCATAAAGGGTCACACAGATGAACAGACAGAAACACATTTGAAATTTTGAATATGATGTTCTCAGACTTCATAACTTTGTCATTGTCCCGGATTTCCCCCTTTTCCCCTCACAAAAAGACAGAGACCATTATTTGTTGTTGTGTTCAGATCAGCAATTAATTTATTTATATATACTGTATCAGTCCATGTTCCATTGTATCATCTTTATTCTTATATCTCTCACAATTTCATTTATTTTCATCCATATATCAATCTCTGATCATCCCTCTTTCTTCCTCTTTTTGCTCCCCACAGGTGAAAACCTGGGTGCCTTCTTCTTCTCCTTTCTGTTAGGTAATGGTGAAAACCGAGACCACTTTTTCCTTCCGCTTCATCCTCTTTTCATCTTATTCCTTTTTCTTCTCCTTATCCCCCCCCTTTCCCCTTTTCTCTGCCATCCACCTTTGGCAGTCCAATAACCATATTGTTTTTCCTGCCATCCACCTTTGGCAGTCCAATAAATGTCCTACCAGACACATCTGTCATCCACCTTTGACAGATCTACCATACAGTCCCATATTGACTGTTTTCCTCTCTTGTTCTGTGTTGTAGGATGGGTGGGAGGGATCAAACTCCAGCAAAAGTGGCTGAACCACTCCTGTGCTGCCCCTTATGTACCTCCACTTGCCCCTCCCCTTCCTGTTGGTTTGCCACTGTTCTATCCCCTGGCCCTCCCCTTCCTTCCCCCCTTCCCTTCTGAGAACACCATCTTGATGGAAAGAAAAGGGAAGGGGTGCATCAGGACAACCTGGTCTGCCCCTTAAAGGGCAAACTCCATTGTCTTGGATTCCCCCTTTTTCCCTCACAAAAAGACAGAGACCATTATTTGTTGTTGTGCTCAGATCGGCCAATAATTTATTTATATATATAATTCCATGTTCCATTTTATCATCTTTATTCTTATATCTCTCACAATTTCATTTATTTTCATCAATATATCAATCTCTGATCATCCCTCTTTCTTCCTCTTTTTGCTCCCCCAGGTGAAAACCTGGGTGCCTTCTTCTCCTTTCTGTTAGGTAATAGTGAAAACCGAGACCGCTTTCTCCTTCCGCTTCATCTTCTTTTCTTCTTATTCCTTTTTCTTTTCCCCCTTCCCTCCTTCCCCCCCTTTTTCCCTACTAGCCAGTCTCCAGCTTGCACTGGACGACCAGGTTTCTCCTTACTTAGGGTACTGTTCCCCCATACCTCCAGGAACCCCTTTCCAATCCTTCTCTTCTCCCCCTTTCTTCCTTTTTTTTTTAATCTGTTTTTTGCATGCCTCCTCCATGCTTCTATAAAACCCATCATTTCTGTATTGAACATATCTATGGCTAGATCTGACAGGTGCATGACATCTGACCTGTAGAAATCTTCTACCCACTCTTCCACACCCCGCAATATTACTTGTCCTCCCATTTTCCTTACCAGTGTCCCTACCCTTCTGTTCATCTTTCTCCTGGCCCTATCCACAGCTCTATGGCTGTGTTCATGTCTCCAAACCCTCCTTGGTATCTTATCTGATCAGGCAAGGCATACCTTAGGCCACCACTGCTGTATTGTCTCTAAGTCCCTTTTTATCTGTATGTACGTGTCTACCCATGGCTTGCCCCCAAGGTCATTACCCCCTAAATGTATAATAATTAAGTCTGGAATGGGTCACCACTCCTTCAGCTCTTTCAAGGTGGGGAGAAGTTGTGCCCATCTCATCCCACGAATGCCACACCATACCAATTTACATAGTTTCACATCCTGGTAAAGTTGCTTTCCCCCAGCCTTTTTCTCACCTCTCCTTTCTGCCCAATAAATATAAGAGTGGCTGCAGATCCAGACTTCTGTGTTCCTTCCTCTTCCTATAGGGTTTAAAATGCAATAAATATCTTATATATGGTCTTATTTTCTCACCATAATATCACCTCTCCCCTACTACTCGTGGCTCCATATCTGTAACAAAACATAGGTGATACGTTAGTCTCCACACTGCAGTGTTTGAATTTATCTTTTGTAACTGGCCGACCACCAGCGCCCCTTCTCCAAAATATTATTCACCATCTCACCTGCCGCTGCCCACCGTGAGGCAGCCCCTATCCATGAGGAGTGGGTAGAATAATTAAACGGATCCTCCCCCAGGAATTGCATGCCTTTCTTGAGCAATGCTGTGACTTGATAACTTGTGACTCTACTTCCATCCCCGTGCAGAAATAATCTCCCTGTCCTATTCCCACGCTCTGTGGCAAAAGCACACAAAGCCTGCACTGGGCACACTGCACCCTCTACATGTTTCTTTAGTGTTACCATGCAACCCTGTCCCTTTTGATCCGTCTTCGACCTCTTAATCATGACCTGTATCTCCTTCATTCCCAGCTTATATCTTCCCATTCTAGTCCCCCTTACCTGTTTTGCCTGCCATGGCCTACCACCTCACTCACTCTCATAGCCCCAGCAAACATTACCACATAAATCATTTGGAATAACTGGGCCTCGGCCTTTAATATGCATATTGCTGGCAACACACCCTTCAGTTTCACCAGCCACTGTTTCCCTATTGGTCTTCTATTATCCATCGTCCCTTGTTTTAACCTACCCCATCAATATTCATTCTTCTAATGAATATTGATTTCGTTGGGCCCTTCCATCCTTTAAGACTACATATCACACTAATCCCTGCTAAGGAGACCCCCATTGTGGCGTGGGCTGTTCCCTTTTGCCATTGCTCCACGGTGAACTTCCCCAATTGTTCTTCTGTAAGCGGCCTACTTACCTCCATGTGGTGTGTTGCCCTGAATGTTTGAAACACTTGCCAGGCTCCATCGTAGGCCCTCAGAGTCCGTGGTGCCCATGAACAGTGGAACAACATTTCTGCTCCTTCTTGCCAACGTCCCATATGTTCGTTGTTATGGGCATATTTTGCTCCTCTGCTGTTGGTGCCAGCCTCTGGAAATGATCCAGCTGCAGATGGGAAAGGCTGTCAGCCAGGGTATTGTGTACCCTCTCTATGTGTTTAGCTCTGAATGACATGTTCAACTGCAATGCCCTTAGCACCAGAAGTTGCAAAACGTGCATGACCGTTTCTGACCTGGCTCCCCTGTTGTTCAGGACCTCTACTACTGCTCTAGTGTCACACCAAAATGTCACTTTTTTATCCCGTAATTCTTCTCCCCAAACCAAGGTGCATGCCCAGATGGGCATGATCTCTAACAATGTTATGTCTTTTACCTTACTGTCCCTTACCCAATCTGATGGCCATGGTTCTGCAAACCATCTGTCTCTCAGATAGCACCCCATGCCAAGGCCCCCAGCTGCATCTGTGTAAAGATCGAGGTCTGTGTTATACACCCATTCCTCTTGCCAGAAAGAGCTGCCATTATATTCCCTAAGGAATTCCTCCTATACTTTGAAATCCTCCTTGACTCCTTTTGTCATGTCTACCCAATGGTGTGGTCTGGTCACTCCAGCTGTGACCCTTGCTAGCCTTTTGGTGAAAGCCCTCCCTGGCCCAATAGCCCTGCATGCGAAGTTCAGATGTCCCAATACCTGTTGTACCTGTTTAAGTTGTACTCTTCTTCTACTGGTATGTATCTGAATCAA
The DNA here is from genome assembly GCA_016271365.2 of Neoceratodus forsteri. Classification (NCBI taxonomy): domain Eukaryota; kingdom Metazoa; phylum Chordata; order Ceratodontiformes; family Ceratodontidae; genus Neoceratodus; species Neoceratodus forsteri. Next base: position 175,206,924 of record CM028138.1, read on the forward strand.
TTCCTTCAATTTTCCACTTTTTTGTCTGGCAGTCAAAATATTTCCCCAGGAGCATCTATCTCAATGCCCAGAAACTCTAACACCTTACTGGGCCCTTCTATTTTTTCAGGTGCCAATGGGACCCCTAGTTCCTTACACAGCTCTTGGAAGCTGGCTAACATTTTTTCTGTTTCTCTTCTCCCACTGCCTATAAAAAGGAAATCATCCACATAGTGAATCACTGTTTTATAACCAGTTATTTCTTGAAATATCCACTGCAAACATGTGCTGAAAGCTTTGACTGTATCACATGCTATAGAGCAACCCATGGGCATGACTTCATCAAAATAGTACTGTCCCCCAATTTTAAACCCCAACAGGTCCCAATCCTCTTTTCTAACCATAAGTAATCTGAAAGCTGACTCTATGTCTGTCTTAGCCATCCATGCATCTGCAGTTGCCCGGATAATCCGGACTGCGTCTTCCAGGGTGGAATACGTCACTTTACTATATTCCTCACCGATAAAATCATTCACTGAATCACCTTCCGGAAAGGATAGGTGATGAATCATCCTGTATTCCCCCTCCTGTTTTTTGGGGACCAAACCCAATGGAGAAATCCTCATATTCTGCAATGGGGGATATCATATGGTCCCTCTATTCTCCCTGCTGCCTTTTCCTTCTCTATTTTTGTCTTAACATTTCTTCCCTCCCTCTCACTAAACCCAGATTGTTTGCCTCTCTGGCTTGCCTTGGGCCCTCATACTACAATGAAAAACCTGTGTGAAAACCTTTTTTAATCATTTCTGCCATTTTCCTATCTGGGTATCTGTCTAACCATTCTCTCCATGCCTCTATCCTGATGGGGATTCTTGCTTCTTTAAATTACTCCCTTGTCCTCATTTCTTTTTCCCTGCCAAGGTCTCCCTCTGGTTGATGCCCGGCCTTGCTGGTCAATGATTCTGACTCCCTCTATTTGCATGTCCCCTCCCCCTCCCCCCTTTATTCCATGTCTGCCCTTTATATCCCTGCCCTTCCTGAAAAAAACACTGACCCAACCCCTGCCCCCCAGATCCTTGGGTTCCTTGGACCCATGTCATCCTGCATCTGCTCACCGGATGTGATCCCCCACATTTCGAACAGGCATGCCGGAAGCGGCATTGTGTCCAGGAGCAAAAGGCCCTATTGTAGGCCCAGCAACATCTTTGTAGCATGGTACCTTTTTTCCCAAACTCTCCCTCAGGTGTGGACTGATCAGTTATGTAGTCTGTCCACAAGTCTAGTTGTTTCATGTCCCATCTTAAATCCTCATATGTCGCCATTCTCTGCCGAAAGAATTCATCATAATATATCCACCCCACACCCCCTTTTGATTTTGCTCTCCTTATTATCAGGGAGTACGTGATGAGCGGGATGCCCAACTCAGGCCTCTTCTCCAATACTATGGCTGAGAATGTGGCGAAACCTACAAACCACCCCAAGTTATCCCTTTAGTGAATTTGTCTTCCTCTATCTTGCCTAACAAAACCACTGCTGCTGCCATTTCACTCTTTCCTATATTATCTGTTTCCTCATATTTCACAGCCGCTTCCCGGCTTACTAAAGCAAAAATATCCACATAGTCTCCCTTCCATATTTTTTCTTTTGTGGGCAACGGAACGTGTTCTCCCACTCTCATCCCTGGAGTTCCTATCTCCCTTGTTCCTTTTCCCTCTTTTTGTACTCCTCCTTCCTTCTCTTTCGGCACCTCTTTTTCTACCCTAATCTCATCCAGTGCTGACTCCATCTGGCCCAGACCCCCTGAGCCAAGTGCCAAAGCAATTTGACCTATGTACTCCTTGATACTGTCACCAACAGAGCCGGGTGCATTACCTGTGGCCTTATCCGCTCTTTGCTGCCTGCTGTCTTCCTGGTGCCCCAGCACATCTTCCTCTGGTTGGAGGGTTGGTTACCCTACTAGTGGCTGTGGAGGAACCACTGTACGCTGGGGATCCAGTCTGGGCTCCACTGGGGGAACCTCCACCTGGTCCTGGGGAAGTACTGACTGGACCGGGTCTACTGGTTGCAGAGGTACTGGACTAGCTGCCTTGGCAGGTCCCACTATCAGTGGTTGTACCCTGGCTGGGCTGTGTGGCTTCTCAGCCAGCTGCTTCCCTCTGCCCTCTTTACCGTTCACAGCTTTCCTTTTCTTCCAAGACCTCCCTGGTTCCTCCCCTTCCACCAACTCCCACATTCTATTGGCTTTCTCGGCCAGCTCCATTATAGCCCTGTAGGTGTCTTCCTTCGAAGGCCTGCTCTTCTTGGCTGTTGTGTTCCTTTGCTTCTTGCCAACTGTGAAGACGCTGAAGAAGAGAAAGAAAATTCCATTATTAAAACTCTGCCTGGGGCAGTATCCCGAGAGGCTAGGCCCGCTTCCCCCATAGGCAGCCCCTAACTGTGATGAACATGCCTTTTGTTGCCCCTTTATACTCTTGGGCATCAGATAATTATTGTCCCCAGTCTTGTTGCCGGGTGCAGGCTGCCCCCTAAAACATGACCCACCATCCCCTAGGATCACAATCTTTTCCATGGCCGAAACCTCTCTGGGCCTTCATTTAGTTTTTTTTTGTTTGTTTGTTTCATTCACCGACATCCTTTCCTGGGTCTCCTTCCATTGCTTGACCCGACCCAACTGGTGTGTTATTTCACACTGCATGGCCTGGCCCAGTTTCACCAGTCCTCTGGCCTGTTTCCATTTGACATCGCCTCATGGTTCCCCCAGTACTCCCCTTCCCCCAGGCCCCCTGCCTTGCATCCCACCTCAAGGAACTTTATCCCTTTGCCATTAGGCGACCTTTCCCTGCCCTAGCAGCAATGCCAGCTGCTCACTTTTTGCCTGCTCCCTTGGCGTGTGCTGTCAGGCCGCGTGGTTGCTCGTCACCGCCCATTGCTAGGCCCCTTGGCAGGCCTCTCCTTCCTTGCTGACGTCGAATGTCCCTCCCTCTGGAGTGCTAGGCCTATCGCCATTCCTGTCAGGCCAACTTGGGCCTCTGCTCCCTCTTGGTCTGCTCCCCCTGGCGTGTGACATCATGCTGCATGGCCACTTGTCATCCCCATCGCTTGGCCTTTCCCTAGGCCTCCCCTTGTCCTCCTAGTTGTCCAACATGCGAGTGCCCCCCCAGCGTGTGGCGTCACGCCAACTGGCCGCTTCATCGCCCCCCGCTTGCTAGGCCTTTCCTTAGGCCCTTGCCCCCTACTCCTTGACTGACTGGCTTGTAGCCAGCAAATAACCCCCGAATCCTCTCCCATCTTGACATGCTAGTCCTAAACGTGTAGGCCTCTGCAGCCACTTCCTCCTTTCTCTCACGTCTCCACATGGGGCCATGGGGCAGCAAGACTGATGCTGTCCCTCTGATCAGCCTCTTCATCCTGGAAGCAGGCGGTACCCCTGTGGCAATCTCCCCTGGGGATGCGAGGAGGTAGCAGGGAGGGGGGTTCATTTGTAAGCCATGTATTCGAGCTGGCATGCGGTAACAAGTGCAGAGCTGCTCTGCATAGCTCACTGGGTCCCTGTGGGGAAAAACAAGCACCAAGGATTTTGCGTTGGAGAGAGTTATCCTCCGTTATCCCCGCATCTCCATTGCAAAAAACTCCCTTGATGCCCAAACAGCTGCAGATCCCCCAAGGATTCCAGTCGAGCCTACCACGCCCTGCAAGGCCTCAGATACCTGTTTCCCCTCGAGTCGCATGACTCGCTTCAATCAGCAATGCCACAGTTCCACCGTGAACTTCTTTACCAAAAACCCACCACCCTGTATATCAGAGTCAGACTCCCAACTCCGTAAGCTATCAACTCTACTTGCTAAAGGCCCGTGCCGGCCCCAGTCAATCCAGCTTCTACATTCTCAGGCTTTTTTCTCCAGCCAACCTCAGCTCTTCTAACTGAAAAAAACCTTCTCTGAGCTGCCACGCTTACCCAGCTAACCTCGCTCCTGCGTGTCTATTTGCCTCGTGATTTTTACCAAGGCATACAACCTCCATGCAACTGAAAAATTCGGTCCAAATCACCAAAAACACATACACTCAAACCAGCAATGCTAAACTTGCCTCAAACAAAACTATTAAGCCCATCAACTACCAAACAAGGCATACGATCTCAGTATAGCTGCAAACTCTTTCTCCAAAATCTCCAAACGCATTCACTCAAACCAAAAAACTAAAAACTTGTTTCCAATAAGTCCAATGAACTAGCCACATACTATTCACCTTCAAAAGATGATTTCTTTTCACTATAAATCTTTTTTTTTGCTTTGAGCAAAGTAATATATACCATTATATATTATTATTACTTGGTTGTTTATTTTATTCTCATCATTGTTTTTTTTTTTAATAAAACTTCATTCTTGGAGCTCTCTTACCTGTAATGTCCTAGTGCATAAACCTCTCTAGTTGTCCAGCCAGTCTAATGTGCTGTAGTTTCAATTAGATCAAACTCCAGCAAAAGTGGCTGAACCACTTCTGTGCTGCCCCTTATGTACTTCCACTTGCCCCTCCCCTTCCAGTTGCTTAGCCATTGTTCTATCCCCTGGCCCTCCCCTTCCTTCCCCCCTCCTCTTCTGAGTACACCATCTTGATGGAAAGGGAAGGGGTGCACCAGGACAACCTGGTCTGCCCCTTAAAGGGCAAACTCCATTATTAAATTTTGATAGAGGTGCAAATGCTTGTGAGAATGTGGTAATATTTTCCCCCAGTTTATGAAAAGTGTTGCTTCAGTACCTTACTGTCTTAGCAGCATTATTGCTTGAAGCTTGGTCAAAAGCTAAATTACACAGAAACTAGCTGTCATACTAGCTGTAGTTTTTTTTTTTTTAAATCAAAGAAACATAATCTGTTATTCTCCACCCCATCAACACTAACATATGGACTCAGGCTGATGTACAACAAGAACATTTAATTTTGATCTTCATCACACACTACTCACATTTAATAAAATCAAACAGCACAGTCTTCATCCACAAGCAAACATTATACTTCACTCAAAAATGTGCAAAGCAGTGTAGAAAAAACATAGGAATGAGCTTGAGTGGTTAATTAACAAGTGCTAGAAGTGCAAATGCCTGTAACATCTCTCAGAAGTTTCAGATAAATATAAAAAAGACATCAAAAGTAATACATGCAATTGCACAGTCTGTGCCTACAAAAAGTACACTCATAGGGATGCTGTCTAAATTTTATATCTTTTTGTTTTTTTTATTTATGGCCTCCATGATTCACTAAGAACCATCAGTCCTGCAAAGTACAGGGGATGTTTGGGCTGTGTTTTTATGTCTCAATTTGTTTGGAAGAAGAGATTACGCATTCCTGTATCTAACTTCTGTATTTAGCATACCAAAAAATGCAGAGTGGTGCTTTGTGGCATTCCGTGATTGATTGTTAACACACCACTACGCTAATTTCTGTGCTGTTCTCATTGCTCATTTGTCCACCTTATTAGTGCAGTATACTGTATCTTTTACTTGTGCATACTGTCAAAGTAGAAGTAGCCTGACAGCCATATACTGAGCTACTTATATACACTGCTGAAAAACAGATATCCCATATTTATTCAAAACTTTATACTACTGTATATATAAGATATTCAGCTAAAGCTGCAGAAAATCTAAAATCCAAAATTACCAATTTAACACAATCCTCATAAAGGGGGCACTGGCTGGTTTAGTAGTAACCCATCCCCAGCATACACTCCCAGTAGCACCAACTTCCCTCCCACCTAGCTCCTCCAACAGACCCTCAAGAGTAAAGGATTTACCAGTCTGGACTGGAGTGAATATGGTCCCTCATTGTAGCAACTGGCCCTTCTTCAGTCACAAAAAGGGTATGAATGAAATAATGACATGATCCTATGGGTGACACCCAACTGGCTAACAAGCAGCCAATCACGTTTCACTATAGGAGCACTTTATAATTTCATTCATATATCTAGTGACTGATGAAGAGCAAGCGGCTCCAACATAGTACAGTAGTCATTCTCTTCTCAAATGGGATATTCTTTTATATTTGTGGGTTGAGGTAAGGGTGGATGGAACTGGAGGCTACTGGGTGTGTTGGAGGGTATCTATAAAACTGGTGGGATTTGGCTTAATCCAGGGAGGGGGAACTGTCAGAAACTATTGAGTTGGCACAGGGTGTGGGGGAATTTTTTAATTATTTTATGGAAGAAGAAGCTTATACTAAGAATCTTTATAGGTAACATCATATTTTCATGGGGGGCTTGGAGGTGAAAGGGGAAGGTTAAGCGTTAGAAGGTGGTTTTGGTGTAGGTTCATTACACACCATATGGTTCTTGAAGGGGGTTATGGGATTCATTTTTTGTTATTTGTTTTCCCAGCATTGGTCTGAACCTGCCTGTAGCTGTGATGGTGATAGGGAAGACCCCTCTCCAGACTCAGAGTATGACCACTTTGATGAGGCCTCACAGATTAAGTAGGGTTTTAGGATGTGCTGTGCCCCTCCACTTATAGCGAACTTGTCAGGCTGCTGGCATGCTGCTTCCATAAGCTGCTTTGAGCTGTACTGATAAGCTTGCGGTTTTGCACCTTGGCTACAGTAGCCTTATGAAGCAGAGATGCTGTAATTTCAGTGACTGATAATACTTACAGAAATCAAAGCCCATCCTACAGAGTATATGTGGTCCTTTTTTTGTGCCACAGTTATACAGGTCTATCTTCAATATAGTTCCTCTTTGATGTACATTAGGTAGCAAGTTCCAGAAATTATGGAAATAATTTTATTTTATTTTGATAGGCACAGTATTTCCAGTTTAGTGAAAGTTCACTTACTGTAATCCCCATATGCATCCATTATTATAGATCTAGCTTATGTGCTTTATCTAGTCATGTGAGCTAATTAAGTCAAAAAACTGTCCAGTTTAATAGTCAGTCTCCCCACCCAACAAACTCAGGAGTGCCAGCTTCTCTCCCCTCTTACTCCAAAGACCCACAAAACCCACAAAAGTAAAATAATGCCCATCTATTCACAAATGCAAGCAGATTTGTGGCACTGCCATTCAATATTCAATAGGATAATATTCACCCTCAGCTCAAATGGGATATTTATTTGACTTGAGTAGGTTGTTGCAGTTAGGGTGGAGGAACTGGGGGCTAGTGAGTGTGCTTGGTGGGGGGTTAACTATTAAACTGGTGGATTTCTGCTTAATTCAGGGTGGTGAGCACGTCAGAAACTATTAAGTTGCACAGGGTGTCAGGGCATTTCTTTTTAAATTATAAATCAACAGAAGCATATTATAAGTTATAAGTAATATTGTATTATGTGCTCACAGGTGCTTGGAGGGGAAGAGGGAGGTTAAGAGTTAGAAGGTTGTTTATTATGCACTATATGGTTCAGGAAATGGGGTTATGGTTTTTTTATGGGGGGAGGTTGTCATTTTTACAGTGGCTGCTTGATCCTGCCTGTGGCTGTGGTGATGGTGATTGAGACCCCTCTCCATATTGAGAGTTTGACCACTTCCTTGATGGCTCACAGATTAAGTAGTGTGTTTTGATGTATAGCAGCTCTCCACTTACAGGTGAACTTGTCAGGCTGCTGGCAGCCCACTTCCAAAGGGCATTGAGCTGTTCTTATAGGACAGTGGTGTTTTACCTTTGCTAGTTGTATGAAGCAGGGATAATATAATGTCTATCACTTATTATAATCGCAGAAATAAAAGCTCCCCCCACCACACATACAGTCTATAAGAGGTACATGCTGTCTTGCTTTTTTTTCTTTTCTTTTCTTTGGTGCCAGAATTATACAGTTCTACTTCCAATGTAGTTCCTCTTTCATTAAATTAAGGAAGCAAATCCTTGAAAATATGCTGACAATTTTAATTTTATTTTGATAGGTACAATACTTCCAGTGCAGTCAAAGTTCATTGGGTGAAGTCCCCAGATGCAGCTGTTGTTATTACAGTTTTCTCCAGAATCTCAGATGCAACCATAGGGGTAAATCTGGGAACAGCTACCACAGGCCAATCTGGTTTACAGTGGAAAGGGTAGTGGAATCAAGACACACAAAGCCCAAAATGCTTGTCTTCCACAAGGCAGACTTCAGCAAAATGAAAACACAGGTAAGAAACTTGTTGCAAATCAACAGCCCGTGAGATGTGGAAAGAAGCTGGAAAGCCTTGAAGACAACTTTACTTCAAGTTACTGAACTGTGCACAAAGCACATCAGCAAGCCAAAAAGAAAAAGAAAGCCACTGTGGCTCTCCAAAGAAATAGCAACAATCATAAAACACAAAAAAGGGCCTTCAAGCAGTATAAGTAGACAAAGAAAGAAGCAGACAGGGAGCATTACATATCAACGCTGAGAAAAGCGGGGGAAGGCTATTAGGATAGCCAAAGATCAGACAGGGGAGAAAATAGTGCAGGGAGTAACAAAGGGGTACAAACATTTTTAAGTACATCTGCTCAGTCTTCACCATTGAAGACCAAGGTAGTGACCCTACTATGGGAAAGGTGGTGTGCAAATGTAGAACAGCAGATGACTTCCACTTCTCAAGAGAAAGAGTCCTAGGAGAACTTAGCAAACTAAGAGAAGACAAAATAAATTGGACCTGATGGACTCCACCCTAGGATTCTAAGGGAGTTATAGGAAGAAACTGCAATACTGCTTACTGACCTTTTTAATAAGTCACCAGAAAGTAGCACAATAGCAATAGACTGGAAAAAAGCTGTGGCGGTACCCTTACATAAAAGTGGAAGCAGGGAAGAGCCTGGGAACTACCGCCCAGTCAGTCTGAGCTCAGTGGTAGGCAAAGTTATGAAACCCTGCTGAAAGACAGACTAGTGGATCATCTAAAAGAATATGGAAAGCTTGAACCCAAGCAACATGGATTTATGGCAAGAAAATCATGCCTTACAAACATAATAGAATTCTTTGACTGGGTGACCAGAACAGTGGATCTGGGAGGGGTGGTGAATGTAGGGTACCTAGACTTCAGCAAGGCCTTCGACACTGTACCCCATAGAAGGCTTATGAATAAGCTAGAGAATACAGGACATAGTCATATGACAGTCAACTGAAACATAGAAACATAGACTTTGACGGCAGATAAGGACCACTTGGCCCACCCAGTCTGTCCATTTCCCTACCTACTGTATAAACTGCAGATTTTAGTTAACCAACAGCCTACTTCCTGCCACCCCCACTATAATTGCCTTATGTCTGTCCGATGCATATTTGAATTTCTCCACTGTTTTAGACTCCACAGCCTCTCCAGGAAGGCGGTTCCATATGTCCTCCACTCTCTCCATGATAAAAATGTCCTCACATTACCCCTGAACCAGCCCCCCCTCTATCTTTAAATTGTGCCCCCTTGTTTTTACACATCTCTTTTTCTGAAAGATGCTACCCTCCTGGACTTTGCTGATTCCCTTGAGGTACTTGAACGTTTCTATCATATCCCCACTGTCCTTCCTTTCATCAAGGGTATACATATTAAGCTCTCTCAGTCTCTCTTCATATGGTTTCTGATGCAGACCCTGCACCATTTTAGTTGTCCTCCTCTGGACTGCTTCCATTCTGTCTATGTCCTTACATAGATGAGGTCTCCAAAACTGCACACAGTACTCCAGATGGGGTCTCACCAACTGTCTGTACAGAGGGATAACCACTTCCCTTTTTCTACTTGTGATGCCCCTTCCTATGCATCCCAGTATCCCCCTGGCTCTCCTTACTGACTTCTCACATTGTTTACCCACCTTTAGATCATCTGATATGACTACCCCCAGATCCCTTTCCATTTTTGTTGTTGTAAGTACCTCTCCTGCTATTGTGTACTCTTCTCCTGGGTTTTTGTTTCCCAGGTGCATTACTTTGCACTTCTTTGCGTTGAATCTAAGTTGCCATATGTCTGACCATTCCTCCAACCTTGCCAAGTCCCTTCTCATCCTTTCTACCCCACCTTGTGAATCAATTCTTTTGCAGATCTTTGTGTCATCTGCAAAGAGGCATACCTTTCCCTCCAGACCCTCTGCAATGTCACCTATAAAGATGTTAAAGAGGACTGGACCTAGCACTGAGCCCTGAGGTACTCCACTAGTGACCCCCCTTTCTTCAGAATGTGTTTCATTCACTATTACCTTCTGTGTCCTGTTGTACAGCCAGTTTGCTACCCAGGCTACCACCCTGGGACCCACTCCCATGCTGGCTAACTTGATTATCAATCTTTTTTGCGGGACTGTGTCAAATGCCTTGCTAAAGTCTAGGTAGGCCATATCCACAGCCCCTCCCTGGTCTATTACTTTAGTCACCCAGTCAAAGAAATCTATTAGATTCATCTGACATGACCTTCCTGCTGTAAATCCATGCTGCTTTTGGTCCTGTGCCCCGCTGGCCTCTAGGTACTCAATGATTCTTTCTTTCAGAAGTGATTCCATCATTTTCTCTACCACTGAGGTCAAACTTACAGATCTGTGGTTTTCTGCTTCTGCCTTGCTCCCACGTTTGTGAAGGGGAATCACATTTACCCTCCTCCAGTCCTCAGGTACCACCCTATCCTCCCATGATTTGTTAAAAAGTGTGGTCAGTGGTGTCACAAGGTCCTCCTTTAGTTCTTTTAGGATTCTGGGGTGAATCCTGTAAGGCCCCATTGCTGGATTGCAAACTGGCTCAATGATAGGACACAGAGGGTCTTAATTAATGGAGCTCAGTCAGTTGAGGATAAGGTGACCAGTGGAGTGCTGCAGGGGTCAGTATTAGGTCCTATCCTCTTCAACATTTTCATCAGTGACATCGCTGATGAGCTGGAGGGGAAAGTATGCCTGTTTGCAGAAGATACAAAATTCTGCAACTGGGTGGACACCCAAAAGTGAGTCTTGAAGATGTAAAAAGGATCTGAATTGGCTGGAAGGATGTTCCAAAAATTGGAAATTGAAGTGTAATGCCAAAAATGCAAGCTCATGCATCTGGGTAAAATAAATCCCAGGAAGGAATACATGCTGCTAGGACACCAGCATGAAGAAAAACAAATGGAGCGGGATCTTGGCATAGTCATTACAGATTACCTTAGGAAGAGCAAGCAATGTGAAAGGGCAGTAAGGAAAGCAAATGGCATCCTCGGATGCATTGGAAGGGGTATGACTAGAGGAAAAAGAGAGGTGATAATGCCACTCAACAGATCACTGGTCAGGCCGCACATGGAATATTTTGTCCAGTTTGGAGGCCGCACCAGAAGAAGGATATCAACAGACGATGCAGAGAAGGGCTACAAAGATGGTGCAGGGTTTGCACCAAGGGCCATATGAAATCAGACTGACTGACTTTCAGTGGTACTCACTTGAACAGACAACAGATGGGGGAACATGATAGAAACTTGAACTATATGGAGGGAATTAACACAGTGCAGAAGGAAAACCTGTTTCACATGAAATCAGAGTCATACAAGAGGCTAAAATCTATGTCCGACAGGAGATAAATTTAGGGAAAACATCGGGAAATAGTTTTTTCCTGAGAGCGTGATCAACCCTTGAAATAGCCTACCTCAAGAAGCAGTAGACTCAACAAATGTAAGGGAATTCAAACTTGTGTGGGATAAACACTACACTCAAAAAAGGAAATGGTCTAAGAGTACAAGGTAGGTATTCTGGGCAGACTAGATGAATCAAGAGGTCCTCTTCTGCAGGCAGATTCTTATGTTCTTATGATTTCTGATTGTTCACATCCCTCTTTCAGCCCTCCCCCCCACATACACATGCACACTTTAGTGGTTAACTTCCTCCTTCTATGCACATTAGTATCAACTTTCCTCCATGGGGTGAAGTCCTCAGATGCAGCAGTTATTATAGCTTTCTAATTGTTCACATCCCTCTTTCTGCCACCCCAACATACACAGACACTTTAGTAGTCTACTTCCTCCCCAACACACCTTAGTACCTTAGTGCCAACTTTCATCCATCCTTACCCTAAGAACACAGAAAAGTAAAAGAACATCCCATATGAAACAAAATGGAATACCACCCTGTGGGGAAGCTGTTGGATCTTCAGCAGTCACATGAGATATGAATGAAATGATGCAGTGCTCCTATAATTAAACCTGATTGGTACATGTTAGCTAGCTTTTATGACTAAAGAAGAGCAAGCTGCTCCACCACTGGACCGTCTTCAGTCCAGAATAGGATAGCTTATACTTCTGTGGGTCTGTGGGGGGGGGGTTGTAGGGAAGTTGGTACTAACTGCCAACCATAAACCAACTCTTCCTCCAACTGACTGCAATCAACACATACCCCCTTTTCTCAAACACACATACTGCAACTGAGGACAGAAAAATAGGTGTGAAGGGATTAGTCCATCCATTCCTCAGCTAACTTGATTTCTTAGACCAGTGAATTTGAAAGGCATAACATGCTGCCTTCTGAATCAGGGTAAAAAGGACAAAAAAAATACAAGTGGTTGCATGCTTATCAAGCTGACTGGTGCAGTTATATTTTCAATACACCCTGAGCAAGAATGAAAACTAACCAGACTCTTTTGAAATTAATTCATCTTTTAAGAGGTACAAGACAGGGTTTGAACCATTAGCTATTGCTGTCAGGAATTTAGCTCCTGAGATAGGTATAAAATGGATGAGAGCTGGCATGTGATTTTGCTTTACTCAGATGTTATTTTGTATGTACAGGATATTCAAAAATCTACCCAGACTATATTAAAATGATTAGATACCTTTAGTAAGATCTCTGGTTATAGAGTTAATACTCAGAAATCTGAAATGCTATTGTTGAATTCAAATGGGATCCAACAAATGGATCTAAAAATTGCTAGGAGCATGTAAAGAAAATATTAAGTATTTGGGGAGCTATTTACACAAAAACCTTAATAAACTTTGGGAGATAAATTATCCACCTTAATTGCAACAAATATACTTGGATTTGGACAGATGGGTACTGCTGTCACTTTCCATTATGGGAAGATGTAATGTAGTGAAGATGAATATTTTATTTCGCCTGCTTTTTTTATTTCAAGCACTGCCAATAAAAATGGGTAGAGTTGAGTTTAAGGAGTTAGAAAAACACATAAGAAAGTTTGTATGGGCTAAAAAAAAACACTTAAGTTAGAAACACTGGGCCCGATTCTAGAAAGGGAAATACACCAGACACAAGAAATGTAGTTGTGTAAGATACGCAATAGCAACTGCGACATGCGAGATACGTGCAATTCTAGAACCTGTAAGAATACACCAAACGCAACCGCCTAAGATGCAGCATGCAAGACACACCATATAAAAGTGCGCAACATGCAGTAGAGGCCCAACATACACCAGTAGATATGCCACAGCAATGGCACAATCTGTAGCAGAATGGCAGAGAAGGAAGAGGAACTTTTACCATGAGGAGGTTAACACCCTAGTGGAGCAGATAGATAGCCACCATGCACTCCTCATAGGCTGTGAAGGGGATGCCAAGAAGAGGGAGAAATGGAAGAGGGCATGGGACAGGGTGGCACGCAGGGTCAATGCCATTGCTGCACAGCGCAGGACAGTCAGAGATGTGCAGAAGAAATGGAAAGACCTGAAGCACCTGGTGAAGTGCAAGGTGGCACAGAATAGGCACAGGGCACAGGGGGTGGACCCATGCAGCAGGAGTCACTCAGCGCCATTGAGAGGAGGATAGCAGCACACCTCAGCCAGCAAAGCATCGCTGGTGTCATACAGCTGGACACATACAGACAGCGAACGGCCACAGGTAGGGACAAACAACCAGCAATGTACAGGACAGGCCAGACAGAGCAACAGCACCCAAGCCAATGGCAAAGATGGGGGGAGTGGGGTGGAAATGTGTAGGCAGTTGCAACGGTGGGGAGGCATGCCATAGGACTGCCACATGGCCACAGCCGGCCACAGAGTGGGCCAAGGGAACCAGAAAATGGTGAGGGGCAGCCCAGGGACAGGCATGTGTGCAGCTGACATGTGCAGCAGAGCAAAGGAACAACCCATAGGCAACTCTTGAGGGGCTGGCACAGGCCCAAGAACCTGAAAGGGGGGCATGCTGAGGGTTGGGCTGGGCTGCACTGTGTGTTGCTGTGTCCTGCACTGTGAACTGTTGGGGGGGCATGCTGAGGGATGGGCTGCACTGTGTGTTGCTGTGTCCTGCACTGTGAACTGTTGGGGGGGCATGCTGAGGATGGGCTGCACTGTGTGTTGCTGTGTCCTGCACTGGAAACTGTTGGGGGGGCATGCTGAGGGATGGGCTGCACTGCATTGTGTGTGGCTGTGTCTTGCACTGTGAACTGTTGGGGAGGCATGCTGAGGGATGGGCTGGGCTGGGCTGCGCTGTGTGTTGCTGTGCCCTGCACTGTGAACTGTTGGGGGGGCATGCTGAGGGATGGGCTGGACTGCACTGTGTGTTGCTGTGCCGTGCACTGTGAACTGCTGGGGGGCATGCTGAGGGCTGGGCTGCACTGTGTGTTGCTGTGTCCTGCACTGGAAACTGTTGGGGGGGCATGCTGAGGGATGGGCTGCACTGTGTGTTGCTGTGTCCTGCACTGTGAACTGCTGGGGGGGCATGCTGAGGGCTGGGCTGCACTGTGTGTTGCTGTGTCCTGCACTGTGAACTGTTGGGGAGGGCATACTGAGGGATGGGCTGCACTGCACTGTGTGTGGCTGTGTCTTGCACTGTGAACTGTTGGGGGGGCATGTTGAGGGATGGCCTGGGCTGCACTAGGGGATGCTGTGACTTGCACCATGTGTTTGGGTTGGGGTCATGCACAGGCATGTGCTGGGCAGTAGGGAGGGGGCATGGGTCACTGTCCCAGTGCCTGCTGAGTGCAGGTGAGGGCTGTAGGGACCGTGCATAGCTGGCATGGAAACTGTAGGCACCCAGGGGTGCAGGCCCCTGCAGTGCAGTGAGGCCCCATGGGTGTGCCTGAGCACAATGCCACTGTGCAGTGGGGAGCTGTACGGGGCGGCCGTGGGACAGCCAGAGTCACCGTACCAGGATGGACAGCACAGCAAGGGCAGCAATGGTGAGGGTCCATGCCATCAGTACAGGACACATGTACAGTGGAGGCATACACTAGGTGGGACAGCACAGAGGTGAAGTGGGTACAATGTCAGAGTGCCACGCTGAAGCAGACCTGTGAGGGAAACACTGATCAGGCAGGTGAGGGCACACTGTGATGCGGGGACACACTAACATGTTTCCCATCCAACAGGGGCAGTGGCAGCTGGTGCAAGTGGACCCAGCAGAGCCGGAGGGTGGGAGCAGCAGTGGCAAGGCTGGGAAGGTTCTGGCACAGCCCAGGCCACCAGCATGGTGTCAGCTGACTACAGCAGCCCAATGGATGCTGGAGGCAGCCCTGCTGCCAGCACACCTGTGGCAGGAACACTGGAGCTGATGGCTGAGTCTGAGGGGAGTGGGGATGTGACAGCCACATGGCAGAAGAGGCAATGGACAGCAGTGAGGAGGACGCAGCTGGACTGCCATGGGAACAGCAGGAGACTGCCAAGGACACCACCAGCAGTGCCACCACATCTGTGGAGGCAGTACAGACACCTGTGGTTGAGCAGTAGGTGTCAGACCCAGACCTGCCGGTGGCTGAGGACACTGGCATAGGGCTGCTCAGCCCACTGAGCGCACATGGACTTGAGGACAAATTGGATGAGGCCGTCCGGGTGCTGCAGGACCAGCTGTCCCCACCGGCTTACATCGGGGACTACTGCCAGACAGTGCTGGCCTGACAGAGGGTCTGCAGGCAGAAGCTGGTGAACATATGGCAGGGCATGCAGGAGCACCACACCTGCATGGAGCTGCAGCTAACCAGCAGCACCAGCACCCTGCAGACATTAACAAGAGACACAGCAGCATGCACGGCTGGCCTGAGTGATGCCATACAGGGCATCTGGCACTGTGCCAAATGCCACACGGTCATCGA
Organism: Neoceratodus forsteri; assembly: GCA_016271365.2. Lineage (NCBI taxonomy): Eukaryota > Metazoa > Chordata > Ceratodontiformes > Ceratodontidae > Neoceratodus > Neoceratodus forsteri. The sequence continues at coordinate 175,222,809 of CM028138.1, forward strand.
GGACCACCTGATCACAGGTCTAGAGAACATGCTGGCACACCATCAGTGCCAGGATACAGCCATGGCCATGGCCATGCAGGCCATAGTGCATGCACTGCTGCCGCTGCACCACCTGCAAGGCCTGGCCCAGCGAATGGCACCCCCCAGCCACCGCTCAGTCCAGCACCCAGACAAAGCTACCAGAGCCAGTGGAACCTCCCCTCCTCCGGCCCAGGCATCAGTACCTTCCTACCTGCCAGTCACGTTGCCAGAGTCGCACACCTGGTCGGTCACCACCCACACTGACCCAGGCACAGGACAGTGCCAGGATGTGACAATGGTGGCACACACAGGCATGCTGGCAACACAGGCACAGGCCAGACTGAGCACCACACACATTCCCACAGGTACAGGGTCAGTCACGGGGCATGCACAGGGGGTGGTCACACTGAGGAGGGTGCCCCCCCAGGCTGTACAGGTCCTGAGGTGCTCAGCACGGGATGGGGAAACACACCGTGCAGCCCTGGCATGGCCACTGCCACACATGGCACAGAGGAAAGTAGGCTTGCATGGGCGGAGGCACAGCAGCCCACCTGTGGGGGCACACACAGTCCCACAGGGTGTGATGCCAGGGGAGGTCCACCAGGGCACTGCACAGCCCACCAGACTGGCAGGGTCCTCCACAGCCCAGCACTTGGCACCAGAGGGGTCAGTGCAAGGATGGCATGTGCGTGGCAGATGGCTGTGAGTTGCCCAAGAAACCTGTGCAGTAGAGGAACTGTTTGGTGGGGCTGCAATCGGGGTGTGGGGCCATATTCATGGCAGGGGGCACATGTCCATGGGGGCACTGTGTGGTCACATGGGTGTGTGTGTGTATATATGCATGACTGTGTGCATGGGTGAGTGTGGGGCACGCATGTTGGGTGGAACCGGGGTGCACTGTGCAATGGGCACATGTGTGTAATGATCACCGTGTAATTAAACATGTTTGCACCTCAACCCTATGGTGTGTTGTCAATTTGTCATTGCATTGCTAGGACCTTACTGGGACCATGTTGGGTAGGGGTGTGATCTCCAGGTGCAACACTGCTATTATTGTGCCACAGCCTGTGGGAAACTGCCTGCCACATCCCCCCCCCGGGATGTGCATACACACACACACAGAGCCCTGCAGGCACAGGTACCACACAACCAGGGCCACCCACACCCATTCCGCAACTGCGTTGTGGCCACAGGGAGCAAACACATATGCGTGACAACAGACAGGCTGCATCCACACATCACAGATGCCATGCTGCACAGCAGTATTGCACATCACAATTGCCATCACACAAGCCACATATGCACATACGCTAAGTGTGACATGCGATACATGTGCGAAAAGCACATGGGGCACGTGCAGTTGCGAGTCGATAGGCCCAGGCACTGTGTAGTGGTACAGGGATTGGAGACCTGGGAGTTAGAAAGAGCTGCATATGAGCAGTGCCAGCAAGACTAGGCTAGGGACAGAACCTCAGCAAACTGGTGAGTACTGGGCTACAGCAGGCCCTCCCCCCTTACATACCAAAGGCAAAACTCAGCACTCTGTGGTAGGCATGTAAAAAAAAGCATACGTTTAATGGTAAATGCGAACGCTAAACATAAAGCCTCACATGTATCAGGAAGCACAACAAAAGTACCCAACCGGTTTCGTGCACTCAGCACGTCATCAGGGGATAATTACTTAATGATATGTCACATATATTTATAGGGAGACTCTTAAAGAGATAGCTCACAAAGAATACTTTCAAGTATATAATACATTGAACACATATATATCAAAGATGTGCTATGTTACACCAAAAATGTTAACACAGCCATATATTCTTCAGTGTCTACTACCAATTCCTAGAAAGCTGTGCATATAAATATATATCCATGTATAAAAAAAATATGATAAACTCCCTACAACTAAAACTATAATATGTAATCTAAAGAACAAAAAGGGAATAGCAGACCAAAAATCAGAAATAATATGTGGATATAAAGTGTGGATATAAAAAGGTAGATAGTACATACTAAAATCACTACTAAATGAATAAGAGCAATAAACATATTAAATTATACAATACTAGACAGGAAATCAGCTCCCAGCCATCGGGACACACCGAAAATTCCATGTCCAGATAGTTTGTAAACTGCAACATGTATCTGAAAAAAATCAAAAAATATATGTTGATTATACAGACATTTCTTATCTCAATTTTTGACAGCTCAACAATTCCATCTTATCATTCAATCCTGGGGCAGCTAGAGCCCCTAATGTATAAATCCAGAAGGACTCTCTATACTTCAACTTGGTATCCAAATCTCCTCCCCCGGGTCCTAACTTAACTATCTCAATTCCACAAAATCTAAACACATGTGCCAAATTATCATTCATATTCTGGTTACAATATATTGCCAGAGCACTTCTAGTGTCTTTATTAAGAATAGATCTCAAATGTTCACCCATCCGTACCTTTAGTGGGCATGTAGTTTTTCCTACATAAAATGCTCCACATTGACAAGTAGCCAAATACATTACATTCATAGTGCTACATGTAATGAGATCTCTAATTTCATAACTCTCAGCACAATTACAGCTAGTAAAGGTCTTACACTTTAGTACGGACTTGCAAAATTTACAGTTGCCACAATTATCCATACCCCATGAAACACAGGTAGGAACCATATCACCACTCATATGTGGAGATGCAGAATGACTATGTACTAACCTGTCTCCTAGATTTCGGCCCCTCCTATACACCATCCTAGGGTTATGTCGGGTAACCTGCGCCAACCATGGGTCACCCAACAAAACATTCCAATTATTCTGTATGATCTGTTCTATAGCTTTGGAATGTCTTGTATAAGTGGTAACAAAATTTGCCCTCTGTTCTTTAGATGTTGTTTTTTTCAGTTGAATGAGATCACTCCTTTCTACACCTGCAGCTTCTTGGAAGACCTCCTGCACTGTGCTATGAGCATAGCCTCTTTCCACAAATCTATCACATAAATCAGATCCCTGAGTAATGAAATCCACATCTTTACTGCAGTTTCTTCACTTGTAACATCTGGGCTTTCGTATCTTGGACACTAGATGGCGGGTGGCAACTGGAAGCATGTAGAAGGAATTCTATCTGTTTCTTTTCAAACAAATTGCATTAAAGTACCATCTGTTTCCTTAGTTACACTCACATCTAGGAAAAGAAATACATGTAGGGTCTGTTTGTAAATGAATCTAAGATTTTCAAGTATTTTTCTAAAAATTCTACAAACAACCAGAGTTCCTCCAAAGTGCCACGCCACACCATAAAGATGTCATCAATATAACGACACCAAATATTGATGTAATCATAGAAAGGATTTGTATCCCTATCGTAAACAGTATTCCTCTCCCATAAGCCCAAATACAAATTGGTATAATTTGGAGCAAACGTGGCACCCATAGCAGTACCCCTAGTTTGTAGAAAAAACTTATCCTGAAACAGAAAAAAGGTTTTTGTCAATTCATGTTCTGCACATTCCAATAGAAAGTTCTTTTACCATGAGAGACCTGTGAATCCTGTAGCAATAAAAATCTAATGTACAAAGATCACCCTCATGTGGTATATTGGTGTACAAGGATGCAATGTCCATAGACACCAACAACCACCCGGGTTCCACCTGCATATCATCCAGAATCTCCAAAAAGTGTCCCGTATCCCTAATAAAAGATGGTAATTTATTAACATGTTTCTTAATATAAGAGTCCACATACTGAGACAGAGGCTCTAAAAGTGACCCTATCTCTGCCACTATAGGGCACCCAGGTGGATTCCACAAGTCTTAATGCACTTTAGGTAACATGTAGAAACATGCCACAACTGGATTTTCAACTTCCAAAAATAACAGTTCACTATGTCCAATAAGTCCTTCACATTCAGCAGAAAAAAGAAAACTGTCAATTTGTGCCTTATAGACCTTAGTGGGATCAGTGCTTAAAGGTTTATAAAAAGTTACATCTTTCAGTTGTCTCCACGCTTCCTCTATATAGCTGGAAGTATTCATTATCACTACCGTCCCACCCTTGTCTGCAGGCTTGATTGTCAATTCACTATTGCTCTCCAAACTTCTAAGTGCCTTAAGTTCCACTTTAGATATATTAACATAGGTAGGGGGAGAGTTCTGTTCAAGTAATGTTCTAAACTGTTTTTCACAGATTTTCTCGAATACCAAAACTGCCTCACTATATGGAGGCATAAATGTGAATTTAGGTTTAAATTGGCTTACCTCCACTGTAATGGACGGTCTATCTTGAACTTCCACTACTGCAGGGTTCTGTTCAGAACAAAAGGTGCTATTATAGTAAAAGGCTTTCAAATTCAAATTCCTGGTAAAGTGATGTAAATCCAGATATATTTGAAACTGTTTTGAATCTTGAGTAGGCACAAATGAAAGTCCTTTTTGCAGAACTGCAATTTGATCCTGATTCAAAATAACACTGGAAATGTTGAAAACAATATTCTGTGGGACTATCTGCCCCTTCTGCCTCTCGTGATGATTCTTGTGTTTCCTCCCTCCTCTTCTAATAGGTTTCCTGCATCCAGATGACTCCCTGATGTCGATTTCCTTGTCCTCGTATTCTTCAGATTCCTTACTTCTAATGCTGGTTCCCGAAACTGGACCGACTGTCATTTGTCCAAAGGGGTCAAGTCCTCCTTGGAAAAATCCTCCTGTTCAGATTCGCTGGCTGAAGTATAATAAAGGGAATTACCCCTGTTACGCAGGATGGATTTGGGCTGATGTGAAGAAGCACCCTTATCCCTCCTATGGAAAACAGGGGCCTGTTTAGCAGTCTGTTGTGAGGTTTTACGCTGATTCCAGTCCCAAACTCGATTGTTCAGATAGTCAAGTCGATCCATCTCAAACTTATGTAATTTTATATGTCTGATTTTATTTTCTTCTTTCTGTATATTTTCTTTAAACTTAGTATCTAACGAATTGTAATCCAGATGTTCCTTAAAACCAGGAACAACATCCTCGTTATTCTTAATATCCGCAGTTACTTCCTCTCTTTGTGCATCATAGTTTCAAATAACTGAATTCATAAGTGCATTAGTACCAAGCTGTAAAGAATTCTGCCAGTCAGAAATTAAAGACGCCCTATCCCAACCATACCCTGGCTTGTTAAGGACACGTAGTCCTTGGGGAGAGTGTCCCACCTTTAAATAGGCCTCCAAGGTGGTCTTGCCCCAATAATGATGACGTCCTCTGACTATTGCTCTTTCCAGATCTATGAAAGCTTTTTTAATATCAATAGTTGTAGTATTTTCATCATCCACTGTAAGATCCACACTGTTGATAGTACCAACCAAATCCTGGAACAGGTCTGCTTCACCTGCTGCTAAAAAAACAAAATTGTCATATGCTCCTGTGGTACTGCCCAATAATTTGTCCCCAAAAGCTCCTGTAGTCATGTTATACGTGAAATTACTACACCAACCGACTTTCAGGCTTTAATAAGGGAATATAGGTACCGGTAATAATCGTGACTCAAAAATTCTCCAAATCGTAATGATATAAATAAGTATGGTCCCAGGTTCAAATAACACTCACAACCACTATCAAAAAACTTTGCAATGCACACTTATATAGATGCTATTACATAAACAGTCCTGTAAGATGTATTGTCTCTTTGGTCCGCAGACAAGGCGCTATCCCTTTAAGACCTTGTTAAACAATCAGCAGTTCTCCAGCTACAGAATCCTCAGGAGGGGCAAACAGTGCTATGTAAAAGTCTCAAAAGGTGCCAAATAATTTGCTGGTCTTAATGAAAATAAATGCCAGAAAAAGTTCATACACACAGCTTCAAACGCTCATCACAGCATATTTATGTATATTGTCCCAAATCAAATGAGTGTCTGATGAAGCCTCGCTATTTACAAAAAGGCACCGTTGCTGTTCAGTACTAACATTGTATGATTCCTTTCTCCAAGATAACTTCCTTACCAAAAATACTTTGAACAGACGGGAAATACTTATTTGAAGCTTGTTGGAACTTAGAAAGAATTACAACTGAGGAAGGCAGCGGATCAAGTCCAATAACATCAAAGTAAATGGGCAGTTGAGGAACTGGTCAAAAACAATCCTCATGTAGTAATGAGTAAAACATTATATGTTTTAAACCACTCACGTTACTGTAAAGGGTCCTGGAACCAAATTTTCAGCACAAAATACCCGGTACCAGTACAATTACAATACGGGCATCCAAAAAAGGCTTAGAAAGCATTACACCGTAACGGCACTACAACGCCAGCCCACGGAGAGCGCGTTTAAAACAACACATACAGACAGCGAAAAAAGCAGCTCCTCCGTTAGTACAGGTGCTCGAGTAACAAAGCGTAAATCCAAAAGGCAAAACTCAGCACTCTGTGGTAGGTGTGTAAAAAAAGCATACGTTTAATGGTAAATGCGAACGCTAAACATAAAGCCTCACATGTATCAGGAAGCACAACAAAAGTACCCGACTGGTTTCGTGCACTCAGCACGTCATCAGGGGATAATTACTTAATGATATGTCACATATATTTATAGGGAGACTCTTAAAGAGATAGCTCACAAAGAATACTTTCAAGTATATAATACATTGATCACATAAATCAAAGATGTGCTATGTTACACCAAAAATGTTAACACAGCCATATATTCTTTGATGTCTACTACCAATTCCTAGAAAGCTGTGCATATAAATATATATCCATGTATAAAAAAAATATATGAGTGTGGGGCACTCATGTTAGGTGGAACCGTGGTGCACTGTGCAATGGGCACATGTGTGTAATGATCACCGTGTAATTAAACATGTTTGCACCTCAACCCTATGGTGTGTTGTCAATTTGTCATTGCATTGCTAGGACCTTACTGGGACCATGTTGGGTAGGGTGTGATCTCCAGGTGCAACACTGCTATTATTGTGCCACAGCCTGTGGGCAACTGCCTGCCACGTTCCCCCCCCCCCAGGATGTGCGTATATACACACACACACACACACACACACACACACACAGACCTGCAGGCACAGGTACCACATAACCAGGGCCACCCACACCCATTCCGCAACTGCGTGTTGCGGCCACAGGGAGCAAACGCATATGCATGACAACAGACAGGCTGCATCCACACATCACAGATGCCATGCTGCACATCGCAATTGCCATCACACAAGCTGCATATGCACATACGCTAAGTGCGACATGCGATACACGTGCGAAAAGCACATGGGGCACGTGCAGTTGTGAGTCGATAGGCCCAGGCACTGTGTAGTGGTACAAGGATTGCAGACCTGGGAGTTAGAAAGAGCTGCATCTGAGCAGTGCCAGCAAGACTAGGATAGGGACAGAACCTCAGCAGACTGGTGAGTACTGGGCCACAGCAGGCCCCCCTTACATACTCCTACTACTTCTGTTACTGCTATGAGGGACTGGGACAGGCATGCATACCTTTGAGCCATTTGTTACCCATTTGTTGTACAGTGCCTGTCATACTGTGGAACCCATGGCCTGCATGTGGAGAACTGCAGCAGACAACACATAGGGGCACAGGCCACTGTTGTACTGTAGCAGTCATGTACAAGGGTGTAGGCAGGCATACGCACTATACTCAGTTGTGTACAGGCATGTGGAGTGCCTGTCATGTTCCATATGCTGATCACATTGCATTAGCACTCTGATCTGTAGCATATGTGTTTCTGTAGGCCATTGATGGGTGTCACTGTTAAATACATCTGTTGTGTAGAAGGGGGTCACATGTATGATCACTGTAGGGTGTAGAGGGGACATCTGACATTAGTCATATATGATTAGAAGGGGGCATTTGGAGGGGATGTGTACTGTTATAGATGGGGGGGACATGGTGTTTGCTTGTACAATATGGAACTGTCTGGCTACACACCTGTACATGTTCTGCATGCCTGTCTTGGGGTGACTGTCATAATGACAGACAGCATGTCCAATGGAGTGATGCTCCCATAGGCTAACAATGTATGCAGCACAGGCATCCGCAGTGTGGCACAGGGATCCCCTGTGTGGAGCAAAGGAATAGTCCCTGTACTGTGATATGGATGGGTGGAGTGCAGGCATGGCCCTCCCAAAGGTGAATGGTCAGGAGATCCGATATGTAATGTGCAATGTCTGTGGACAGTACCAGGGGCTGGGCTGTGGGAGGGTGGTCAGGGATATGGGGGGCATGTTACAGCCACAGACCACTGTGTGGAGGGTGGTGTACTGGACTTGCCACATGTGGGTGGTAACTTGTCGCCTGTGTGATCCATCACTCACCCATGCAGTTAGGCCAGGCAGGCCCTCCCCCGTGCCTGCGGTGGGGCCAGACATCCTATGGCTGTGTCCTCGACCGAATGGAAAACAAACCCCCCTCCCACCCCTGAGGACGTTGTGAGACAGTGACCCTCAGGATGTGGGGTGCCACCCCACACAGTGGTGCACATGGCCAGACCGCTGTGGCACCCATGGTGGTGAGATGCACGCCATGAACAATGGTGGTGGGTGTGTTGTCGATGTGCCAACTGGCTAGTGGCATGCAGGTACTGCACAGTGGATATGTGGGTGGTACACTGCCCATGTGGGGTGGACATGGTCCAAAGCTCTGGGGCAGGGCATGGGGTGGGATGGCCCCAGTGCTGAGGGGCATCTGGGGGTATGCCCCCATTCCTCTGAGCCCCTCAGCGGTACTGCCCATGGCACATGCTGGCATGCCTGCACCGCACAGGCCATGGCCACACCCCTCATCAGTCCCTGCAGTAGAGGGCTGTGCCTGCTGCAGTCGGGGCCACACAGGCAGCCCACATGTGGTACGCACAGCTACCACAGCTGGGTGGGGTTGGGACATGCAGTGCCATGCATGCAATGGGCAGGCTGTGTAGGCTACAACAGGGTACTGCAGTGCACACCCAGTGGCATGGTGTACGCAGGCCCTGGCACAGTTGACAGCAGTCTGGCAGCTGTGTCCCCAGTGTTGGCGGCCATGCACCTGGGATGTGCCATGGAAGGGTGAGGGGTTTGGGCCTGTCAGTGTGGTATGACACCACTGTGCATGGTACATGGTCCACCATGGGTGTGCCCCTCACTGTGGGTGCCCAGGGAGGGTTGTACCTGCATAGGTTGGTATTGTGTTTGTGGTGGGTGCTATTGCCTGCCATGGAAGGTGTTGTGCAGGTGTCCCGTCATGCCTCTGGTGTATGGGCACAGGTTGTAGGCAGGGTGCAATGGCCACCAGAGGTGAGGCCGGGCCCAGCACCGCACACACCCTGTTGGACATTGCTGCAACATCACAGTGGCATGCTGTGCTACAGGGTCACATAGGTGTGTCGCAGACTGTCCGGTATGTGAGATTCTGTAGTACTGTGTTGTAGGTGTAGATGCATGGACAGTGTGCCAGCAGGCACTGCACAGTGCGTCTGGTACTGGTCATAGGTATCACGGCTATGTTGCCAACACTTTGCCCGTACTGGCCCACACAGGTGGTGCCATGGCCTAGGCACACTGTCACTGTGCTGATGCAACAGAGAGGCATATCTCTTTGGTGGGGGGGTGTCACTGCTGTGGTGGACTGGCCCACTCACTGGCCTGTGCACAGTGTCCATCATGCCACACCATCCAACCTTGTAGCGCCATCCATGCCTGTGTGCATCATGTGGTGGACCAAGTCCCAGCCATCCCGCATGGATGGGGCTGGGTGCCACCAGCCATGGCCCAGACTGTGCAAGGTGGGGCCTACACAAGACATTGCCTGTGCCATTCACACAGGGCACTGCCGCCTGCCAGGTTGGCTATGTGGCACTGTTCCTGTACCACGCCCTCCATGTTACACCCATTGTGTCCGCACCTAACCACATCCACTCTGTGCATGGGCGGTCATGGCAGGGTGCCCTGGGGGCTATCCTGGGCCATATGCGGGCACATGCATGTGGGATGGAGACAGTGGGGGTGGGGGTAGTGGCACCCAGAGGCTGCTGGCCATGGGGACACATCCAGCTGTGTACTAATCCATGTCCATTCCCTCTCTAGCTCCACAGTGGACAAATATAGTACTTTGGTGAGTATATGACATTGTTCAACATGTACATTCCCAATGCCTGTCCAGCAGTGTGTACCTGACATTGTTGCTCTCTGTCCCCTGTGTAGGATTCGGCACCACTGCACAGGTCCAGGTAGGTACACACTGCCACATTGCAGCAGCTCTGGGGTCCCCGACTGTGCAACAGGCTTATGTTGCACTGCTCTTGGCTGGGGGGTGGCCTGGACCTGGAGAAGATGGCTGCTTGACTCTCTTGCTTTGCCCCAGCCCAGTGAAAATCTGCCCATATTTGACAACCATACTGGTTGAAAAATCTCTTGTGCTGACGGGACACATTCTGACTTACCACTGGTACTCACTGCAGAGGTGTTTTGGTAGGGGGATGGCCACGCTCCAGTATCATGCATGAATTGCGCAGAGCATGGTCTCAGCACATTCTAACCGATGTGAGGCCTAAGCGCGGTCATCAGCGGATCACCGACTCTTAGTTACCTATTCCCCCCCTTCCTTTTTCCTGTCGGGAGGTGCTATGCAGGCAGTGGGTGCCCTAGGAGGACTAGTATCGGGCCAGATATTACTCAGCAACACTGCAGCTGCCTATAATCTGGGAGGTCAGTCTAAATAGATGGAGCAGGCCTGCAGACCCGGTGAGGGCATGGAGTCCGGATTGGCCCTCAATTCAGCAGAACACCCACAAGTGGGGGAAGCCTTGGCAAACATTACCAAAATGCTGGAGGCACTACTCAGTAGGGTGGACACAATCGGTGTATCCCTTGCTGGTAACGTTGCTGATGTTCACCTTCTTGAAGACCAGCATAACGTCCTTGAGCAACGTGTGGAGGAGCTAGAAACCCAACACCTGAATACCCTGCACAGGCTTAGGGACCATGAAACTAAGCTAGCTCAGTTGTGGCACAGAGTGGAGGACCAGGAAAAGCAAAACAGACGAAACAACATCAGGATCTTGGGGGTGCCTGAGGGGACAGAAGGCCCAAACATGGAGAGATTCCTGAATGAATGGATTCCTCAGCTCCTTGGTGAATGCTGGAAAGAGCCTATGGGGTGGAACATGCTCATCGCTTCCCTGGAAGACCGAACAGTAGTAGGAGCCCCCAGACCATAATAGCCTATGTACTGCGCTTCTCTATGAAAGAGAAAATACTCAGGGCTATGAGGGAAGCTGGGGAGCTGACCTGGAAGGGCCACACTATCTCATTCTATAGAGATTTTTCCTAAGAGGTTGCAGCTAAATGCAAGGCCTATAATCAGCTGAAGAAAGTGCTGAATGCAAATGCTATACAATACAGATTCAAGAATCTTACCTCCCTGTACATATCAAAGAATGGCCAGTCTTTTCTAGCTGAGTCCCCCCAGGATGCTGAATCCTGGATCCGGAGCCATTGGCCTGGCTTATTATCAGGGACTACATCCCCCAGATGTCTCTGGGAACCATGTAACCGCATAGAGCACGGAACAGATGGCAAGAGTAATGCTACTCACAGGGTCCCTGATCACAGATGGATAGGTCCCCTCAATAAGGACCCCCACACGCAATGACAGCTTTGGGCACCAGTAACAGAAGAGGCCACCCAGCTTAAGCCTGGCACACCATGCGAGGGTGCAACTGCCAAATCAATGGACTCTCCTGATTTCTCCTGCCCAATGAAGCAGCGTCAGTGGGCTAGAAGCCCCCGTTCCTCTGCCACAGACAACCCTGCTGCGTCCCCCCCTGGCAAAACTCCCCTGGGCGGATAGATCAGTCCTGGATGTGGGAAAGTGCCTGGAGCCCACGGAGAGCCGACCGGTGGGACACCTGGAAGACCCAGTCCATTAGATTGGGCGGAAGCCATGGAAGAAGCCGAAGAGGGCATAACAACGACCGAAGACCTGCTTAAACCAGGACTTAAAACTTTTGCTGAAGTTCTGGCAACTCCAAGCAAGGGGGAGCTGTTTAAAAATGCATGATGCTTTGAGATTGGGAGAGATATGACAATTTTTTCTAGTGGTTGGTCTGGACCGCCATATCCCCCAAAGAATGAGGGCAGGGCTGGAGGGCTTCTTTGCCCCCCCTTTTCCTCCTTCGCTGCCACTGTCTCAGAAGAGACCCAATCCTTGTCCCTGAGAGCCCTGCTCTCTCCGATAGTGCACATGCGACTATCCTTTCGGATAGCTGCAGGCCTCTGCTGTATGGTGCCACCCTGTATTGTTAGCTCCTTTTGTGCTTTTCCCTATCTACTGAAGGTGGCGTATGGGCAACGTCTGCCACAAATGCTGGTCCTAGTGCTACTGCAAGATGACCATGCCTTCCTTGCAGGTATTCTGCTCTGACATTTCCATTGCTCCCTCCATCCCCCCCAACTAGTCCCTGTCTACCCTGAACCATACTCTCAACACCCTGACTTGCAATGGCAACTAAGAAGTCGTTACATCCCCCTCTCCCACATCCCATTCTGTGGCCAGATGGATTCATCCTAGCACCCAATGGACGAAGATGCTGTTTCTACCTCAGACTGGTCAGGAGAATTGGGAATATCCCAACTCTAGGAGGAAGGTCTCAGCTCCAATCCAACGGAGGTGGGTTGGGACAGATCACCTATGTCTGGTGCGACCTTCCCCCTTTATATCTTTGGTGTCTGAAGCAGTGTGGCTGCTGGGTGTACCAATCACCCTTCACACATGTTCACCTCGGCACCATAACTGAGTTTACATTATGTATAGCAAGATTACACTGTGTGATTCTGATATCGTTGTTGGACGATTGTCCTTCTTACCTATATGGTTAATCTAGTTTCATAGCTATCATTTTATCTTTTTTCCCTCTTGTGTTATGTAGATTTCCATTGCAGCTCACAGATGGAACACACTCTTCTGTTACTACTCCTTCTCTTTCAACTCAAACCTCCTGGGATTACTGGTGGCACATATTTCCAATATAAGCCATTACTCCCCCTCCCTATTTCTCTCTTCCTTCTCACTCACCTGTCTCCACTGCTACCACCAGAGTGGTGAGTACCTGTTTTCTTCTAATATATATTGGATGCTGTACAAAAGAATGACTCAGACCGCAACTGGGCTGCATGGCTGGGAGTGCGTCTCTTGGAATGTGCGTGGACTGAACCATCTGGTAAAATGCACCAAAGTGCTGCAATTTTTAAATGCTATGAAGGCGGACATTGCTCTACTCCAGGAGATGCACCTTACCACCTGCACAGCCCAGTGGCTAAAGAAGCTTTGGGTTGGTACAGTGATAGCTAGTTGTGCCTCCACCAAATCCAAAGGTGTTGTTATCCTACTACGGAAGTTGGGCCCATGGACAGTGGAGGCTCAATGTAGGGATACACAGGGTAGATGGGTGATGGCCAAGTTGTCATACCCAGGTGGCAAACCCATAATAGCTAATGTCTATGGCTTTAACTCAGATACGGGAGACGTCTACCCTGACCCGAGCCAGGCATTGGCGGAACTTTCAGCTGAGGAATTCGACATTCCAATCTTACTAGATGGGGACCACAACCTGGTGAGAGATATCTTTTTAGATAAATCTCTCTCCACATCACAGTCTCATCTGAGAGTTTTAGAATCCTTAAACACTCTAATATCTGAATGGGGATTAGGGGACCCCTGGAGACTTCACCACCCGACTGGACAGGACTACACCTTTTCCTCGAATGTACACGGGACTTAAAGCAGGCTTGATTTTTGCTTGGCCAACCAGGAGTAATGGCTGCCTCCATTGGCAGCATACTGATATCGGACCATGCCCCGGTGACAATCACTTTTTTGCTCCCAGGGCAAGGACCGCCTTCAACAAGATGGAGGTGTAATCCACTTTTGCTGCAGGATGTAGTGTTTCATGACTTTTAAAGGAAGAGTACAGTGCCTACTTCACCCTTAATACTCCAGGGGAAGCCAGTGCAATAGTAGTATGGGAAGCCTTCAAGGCATTTATAAGGGGGAGAATTATCTCCTTCTTGGCGGCTAGAAACAAGCAGAGGGTGCAACAGAGATCTGCATTGCAAGCTGAACTTGCAAGTCTGAAAAGGCGCTTTAAGTTATCCACGGCTAATCCACTTAACTCCCCCCTTCTGGCTGACATTACCGGCCTAAAATATAAAATTAATATATTGCTAAATAGGAAGGTGGAGTGGCAATTAACTCGAGCCAAACATCGCTCCTGGGATGGAGGGGACAAGGGGGGAAGCTCCTAGCCTATTACCTCCAAAAGCAGCAGGCATCCTCTAGGATTCTTGCTTTAAAGACTAAACAGGGGAATGCAGCAACTACGCCCAAAGCTATTAATGGAACCATGTACCAATTTTATCAAGAACTCTATAAGTCCCAAACCACACTGTCTGATGCTGAGATAATTCGGCGTCTACAAGGATTCTGCCAAGGAGTCCACCTACCGGTGCTCTCTGACAAACAGGCCCATGCCTTGGATGCCCCAGTTACCCAAGATGAACTTCGTCTGGCCTTATCGCATATGGCTAAAGGGAACGCCCCGGGTCCAGATGGGATGTCCATTGAGCTATATCAACTGTTACAGGATGAGATCACTACCCCCACTTTTAAATGCTCTTCAGGAAGCCCAGAAGGGCACCTCATTCCCCTCTACCATGCGGGAGGCCCTTATCATGTTGATCCCTAAAAAAGCATCAGACAGTTTACTCTGCGTGAACTACAGGCCCATATTGCTCCTCCCAGTGGATACCAAGGTATTGGCCAAAGTGTTGGTGGCCAGACTGTCCCCTCTTCTAGCAGGGCTGATTCACCCCTCGCAGACAGGGTTTTTAGTGGGAAAATCCAGTGCGGGTAACTTACGGCTTATCCTCAACCTTAAATGGCTGGTGCTACAGTCCGATACATCCATGGCTGCCTTGGCACTTGATTTTGCCAAGGCATCTGACTCTCTGGAGTGGGCATACCTCCATCAGGTTCTTCGGTTGTATGGTTTTGGACCCCACTTTTGCTCTTGGGTATCTACTCTGTACAATCTACCCATAGCCAGAATTCTTACTAACAAGGATATCTCCCCCCCCCTTTTACACTGTACAGAGGTACCAATCAGGGCTGCCCCCTCTCCCCTCTACTCTTCCTGGTGGCCCTTGACCCACTGATAAGGAAGCTTACTGCCACCCTGAGTATCACCGGTATCACAGTAGGTGGTTCTTCATATCTAGTCAACGCCTATGCAGACGATATGTTGCTTACGCTTTCTCATCCGCAAGCCTCTGTGCCCTGGATTCTGTCCATCCTGCAAGAGTTCACTTCCCTGTCAGGACTCTGGGTAAACCAAAAGAAAACCACACTCTCCCCACTAAATAAGAAATGCAGTAGGCATTGTCTGATTGGCACGGATATCACCTGGGCCCCACAAGGTTTCCCCTATTTGGGCATCACTATTACATCAGCCTGGAAAGACTTGGAATCAGTTAATTTTCCTCCCTCTTGGCATCATTAGCACCGATATACAATGGTGGAGGAAATTACACCTCACCTTGAAAGGGAAAGTTGAAGTTATTTGAATGTTTATTCTCTTCAGGGTTTCTCACTTGCTAGCAAACTTGTCTATTCCTCTCACTCAGAAACCTTTTCAGGCCTTGGACAGGCTGGTGGCACTGTTCCTCTGGGAGGGCAAGGCCCCTAGATGGGGACGTGCGAAGCTGCATGCCCACTGGACCAGGGGAGGTTTGAACCTCCCCTGGTTCATGGGATATCAACTTGCGTTTCAGGTGGCCTAGGCAGTGGCCTTGTTTTCCCCTCCGCTCTTCTCCCCCCTCCCTGGATTCAGACAGAAGCCAACCTGTCACACAGGTTTACCCTTTATCCCTGGGGCAACATCAGATGCCCCTTATGAAAGAGACATGCAGGTCCTGGCACAGGGCAATGGTCCTAGCTAAAGTTCCGAAAGTGGAGTATCTTCCCCCTCTTCACTATGCCCTGATTTGGAATAATCCTCTTATCATGGTGGACTGCAAGCTGATATTTTGGAAACTTTGGGCCTCTAAGCACATCAGTAGGGTTGCAGATCTCCTCCTTCCAAACACATATGTGCTGATGTCCTTTGAACAGCTCAGGGGCAAATACGACCTACCATCCCAAGATTTTTGGATATTTCTTCAATTAAGGAGTGCCCTTACCCCCCCTTCTCAAGTCTGCCTTATCGCAGCCCAAATGGAGCTGCATAGACAATCTTCACCAACCCAACGGTGGCAAGGGCCTTGTAGGCGCCCTGTATAGAACACTTAGAGACATTCAACTGGACACCTCCCTACCTAGCAAAGCGGCATGGGACCGAGACCTTCCTCACCCTATATCTCCCCAGCAGTGGTCAGAATGTCTTAGGGTGGCACATACAGCTTATGAAGACTCCAAGAGCCAATTATTGCAATTTAAGATATTACTCAGATGGCATAGGACCTCTGCAGTCCTTTTCAGCCATCAGCTCATTTCGCAAGATAAATGTTGGAGATGTCAATTTTCTCTGGCCCACTTATTCCGCATACTCTGGTCCTGCTCAGCAATACGTGCTTTCTAGATGCAAGTCCTGAAGGATTGTTCCACCATGGTAGGCACACAAATCACCCTTCAGCATTACCCCCTGTTACTGGGAGATATCTCCCCTTTGGACACACTCTCCTATCATAAAAAAGCATGGGTACTGGCTGTAGTCATGTAGGTGAAAAGAGCCCTGTTGCTAAAATGGAGGAACCCTTCACCCCCTACAGTTTCACACTGGCGTACGGCTATAGCTAGACTGGCTGTCTTTGAGAGACTCACAGCAGTAGCTAAGGGTAAACTGACTGGTTACCATCTTAAATGGGATGCATACTTGCATTCTCATATTTGCATGGTTGCACCCCCCCGTTGCAAAATCCCCCTGTTGGCTAAATATGGGCTATGATAACAGATAGGGTCTCCCCCTCTCCAAAGGTAGCTCATGCTTTTGTTTCCCACCACTGTGATCTGTGTTTTCTGATTATCTCCCACCTTACCTGTTACTCCCTGGATATTTTTTGGCCTGGCTGCTATTTTAGTGGCCATCTCCACCTATAGTAGGCCTGTCTGGTCCATTCTAACTAGCTGTTTTTTACTTACCATTCTAAAGGTATGTCTATGGCTGCTTACAGTATGATGTAGACAGATAATGTAAGGTATAGATGGTTTGGAATCTATTATGTAATTCCAGATATATTAAGATAAGTTGTTTCTTTCCCAGGTCAGGTATATTGACACATGATGTATAGTCTGATGGAGAGCAAAAGTCTGACTCTAATTGGACCTGTTATTGTTGATATAGATGGCACTGTAATGTGTATCTTATCAATGTTGTGCTAAGCTTGGAAAATCAATAAAATGTTACATGATAAAAAAAAAATGTTGCCCTGCTCTTTCCCCGTCCAGGTGTGCTCCAGACCCAGTCCGGACTCCATGGTGCACATCACAGGTAAGTAACTGTCAGTCCCCATGTCAGTGCCCACAGTTGTCACTGTGTCAGCCCCTTGTCCACCTGGTGGGTGTGGCGCTTCATGCCCAGACTGTGCAGGGTTGTACTGCTACATACCTCTGCAGGTGATGGGCACTGTGGTGGTGCACTGTGGTCACTGTGTCAACACTGTGTGCTCGGCCCCTGCATGGCACAGCTTGGCATTTACACACATCGCACTGTGCATGGCATTGGCATGGGGGTGCCACATGGGGTGGTGGGCCATGGTTGCAGGCCTGTGGCCCGGCACTGACCCAGTTCCCACAGCCAGTGTCTGGTGTTGCGCATGGTGGGGGGGGTCTGCATGGCAATGGTGTATGTCTGTAGTGATGCATGTGCCATTCCTTCCCCAGTTACAGGTGCCACACAGAAGACAAGCCGTGATGTCCTCTGGCTCTTCCCTTAGCCTCAGCGGCTGGGCGCCCAACTTTACACCGCATGAGATGGTGGTTCATGTGAATTATGTGTAGCAGTGGGGCCAGATGCTGCTGCCACCTGGATGCCGCAGGAGCAGTGCTGCAGACCGTGGGTGGGCTTGGATGGCCATCTCCACCCACATGGCGGCAGCAACAGTGATACAGCACACCATCCAACAGCTTACCTGCCACTGGCAGGACGTGACGTGCAGGGAGGCTGGAGTCCTGTAGCATTTGATAAGCATGGCCTGCCACAGGGACATGGAGATGCAGACAGAGCAGGACACCGTGTTGTTATGTATCCCTACAGCTGTTTGTCTGTTGCTACAGTGCTGGCATGGTGGCCATGGCACGTGGTGTCTCCAACACACTCACCTGTCCCTTCACCCCACAGGTTCCACTGGCACATCGCATGCCGTGCAGTAGGGATGCCTCGCCAGCCTCAGACAGGAGGCACATCAGTGGAGGTCAGGTAAGTAAGTACATTCCATGGACCCCTTGGGGCCATGGCCTCAGCTGGAGGACACTTTGTGGCACATGCTGTGCCCTCACATTGCTTGCCTATTTGTGTGTGCCCCCCATCTGGGCCCGGCACTGGCCACATCCTTTACATCCCTACTGGTGTCCATAGCAGGCTGCCACAGTGGCAGAGGGCCCTGCTGTGGGAGATGGCAGTTGTCAAGGCCGATGACACAGAGGAATACCTGATGCACACCTGGTGCAGACAGTGGAGGGCCAGGGTGCTGCCACCATATTCATCCTCCTCCTCCTCCACCTCCTCTGCAGTGGCAGTGGATGACGGGGACCAGGCACTGTTGGAGGCACAGCCAGACCAGGGGGGACCCCACTGATGGTGAGCAACAGGAGCAGGATGACCCACAGCCACTCAAACTGGAGACACAGTGGATGGGCATGGGGCCTTGGCTGCATCACCGACTGGGCCCGCAGTTGAGGTCATCATAGCAGGGGCAGCCGTGGATGCTCCACCAACAGCCACCGTGCCAAGCACCGCTGTCCCTGCAGCTGGGGACTCTGCACCACGGCAGGAGGTGGTCATGCCAGTGTTGCAATGGGAGGAGCCATTGCCCATGGCGGCTGAGGGGCCCAACACTGAACACGTGCAGGGTGGGACCAGGACCGCCTAGTCGTTCTGGTGACTGCCATCCTACAGGACATTGGGTACCTACATGGGTCTATGGCCACCCTCCTTTGTGAACTCCGGCGCACATAGTCCTATGTCCACCACAGCTGGTCGTGGGTTGGGTTATCTGTGTGCGTGGGCATGTATATAGGGGTGGTTGTTTTTGCTGTGTCTGTTTGTGTGGGTGCTGTGGGTGAACATTGGGTGGTTGGGTTTGCTAACTGGTGTTTGTCTGTTGGTGGGAATGTTGTTTGGTTGGTGGACCTGTGTTGGTGTGCGCGTGGGTGCAGGTTGGTGTTTGGGGGAGTTGTGGGTGGCTGTTTGGGTCTGGGTTTACTGTGCTGTTTAAGTTTGTTGTTGTTGCCTGTTGTTCATCCCCATCCCCCTCCCATTGTTACCCTGTATCCTTGTCCCATTTTGTTCACTAAATCGTTTGCCATACACACTGTCTCTGTGTCTGTTACTGGTATGCTTGGCTGTGTGTGTGTGTGTGTGTGTGTGTGTGTGTGTCTGTCTGTCTGTCTGTCTGTCACTATGCACAGGGATGCACACTGGTGTTGGTGCCTGCTTTCCCCAGTGTTCCCTCCCTGTGCATCAGGTTGGTGTGTCATTTGTGCTGCTCACAGCACAGGCCACTGTCTCCAGACCACATCTGCATGGTGTCCTGTGTGCTGCAGGTCAACTAGCATGCTACGGTGTCCTTGCCACCTCACATTGTACCTCCCAGCTGTATGGTGGCATGGTGCCTGTGCTGTGCCTTTCCACCTCGGGGTGCCATTGTTCCCTGCAGTTGGCACCACTGGCATGGACGTTGGTGTGTCTCACCACTGACTGTCCACTGGTCTGTGCCACCTGGTGCTGTGTCCCTGTTGTGGTTGCAGTGTTTACATGTATCAGTGACCATGGCAGGGGTGTTGTGCCTGGTGTTGTCATCATCCCTGCATTGTGCTTGTGGCCTGTGTGCTCCTTTTGTACCCTGTGCCACACTGCCCCCCCATGCCTGCCTTCCTTGGACACTCTCTACCCTATCTCACATGTGTGTCACTATGTGTCTGGCCTGTCTGGCCCTGCTCCTTTCTTTGTTGTGTATGTTACACCTGCTCCCACCTGGTTTATGTTGTGCCATCTGGTCTTGGTGTATGTTGTGGCACTGCTGCTTTTTGAATCATGCCCTGGCATTTCTCTGCCATTTCCTTGGCGTATGTTCAGTTGCGCATTTGTGTACCTGCGGGTTTGTCACAACTGCAGTGTAAGTTGCCATTGGAGTACTTTGTTGCGTCATTATGCATCTCGCAATGTAGAATTGTGTTTGGCATATTTGCTGAATGTATTTGCGGCTTATGCCATTCCCATT
The DNA here is from genome assembly GCA_016271365.2 of Neoceratodus forsteri. Lineage (NCBI taxonomy): Eukaryota > Metazoa > Chordata > Ceratodontiformes > Ceratodontidae > Neoceratodus > Neoceratodus forsteri. Next base: position 175,243,280 of record CM028138.1, read on the forward strand.
GACACATCTGCATTGCACATTGGCATATACTTTCTAGAATCGGGGACCACTATATCTACCTATGGAAGAAGGAGGTCTGGGCTTACCAAATATGTTTCTATACTATTTGGCTGCACAGTTAGAAATGTTAATATGGTTGTTTAGAACTTCTTAGAACAATCCATCATGGTTGAAAATGGAAGCCTACAGGCTACCTGGAAGGAAAACAAAGATGGTGCTGGATCTAAATTCAGATAATGCTGTTCTTGTGTTCTGCACAAGGACCACATTGGAGGCTTGGAAAAAGACAAATACCTTATTGGGCTTTAAGAATAAGATCACACAGTTATCTCTAATAATACTGAATGTGTATCTGCCTCTTTCCTACCTTCCTAAAAAGTGGATCCAAGATGATTTTTTGTGCCTTAAGGATATGTTCTCCCCTATGAAGTTTTTAACCTTTGAGTAATTAGCAGTGAAACTTTATCTACAGCCAGGATCCTTTCTCATATACTTACATGTTAAGGACATTTTGAAAAAAATGCATGTGGAATCTGGAGCTCCCAGTGGTTTCCCCAATGCAGGAATTGTTTACATCCTGCGATTCAGGAGTAAAAATAATAGGAAAAATATATTCAGTCCTATTAATAAAATCTAAGGAAGGTTTGGAAACTTTACAAAATAAATGGGAGTGGGATTTGTCAAAGTCAACCACCTTAACTCAATGGGCAAACATTAAGTCTTCCCATAGCACAGTTTCCCAGAATATTAAATTGAGATAAATTCAGTTTAATATATTTCATAGAACATACTACACTCCTAGGAAACCGAATAACTTTAATGGTGAGATATCTGGCAGATGCCAAAGGTGTAAAAAAAAAAAATGAGGGTACATTAGTACGTATATCTGTTGCCTATCCAGACCTTAAAACTTATTGGTAGAAGATATTTAGGCTACTGCAAAATATCTTAGGAGTGGATTTTCCATTCAATCCAGGTATTATCCTTCTCTATATTTCTGAGGGAATAAGAATGTCAAACCAACAGGCACATCTGATTAAATTAATCTTAATAAATGCCAAAAAGTCATACTTCAACACTGGAAAAATGTCAAGCCTCCATCATATAAAGAATGATTAAATCTTATGTTGGAAAGTGCTAAATTGGAATGATTGCACTATGCCAGACCTGGTGATATAAGTAAATTTGAGATGTTCTGGGCTCCATTAACAGAGGTATTGGAAAATAACTTTGTATAGAGGTTAGTCACTCTTCTTGTTGTTGTGTATCTTTTTTTATTTCTTTTTATTATGTTTTCTATTTTTGTTTATAATTCTGGTCATGCCTCAGTCTGGGTAGGGAAGAAAACTGGTCTTCTGAATACATATGGGAGTAATCCCAGGCTGTAACAAGATGTAACAGGATTCTGAACCCATTAAAAAAAAGCTGACTGGTGCAGGCTGCCAGCAGTGCTTATGGCTGTCCATGTACCACCTAGATCACTTCCCATACCCATAAACCTGACTGTCAGTAAAAATAAATAAATAGAAAAAAAGTACATACAAGACCAGACCAACTCATGGAAACAGAGACACACAGAATTTATGGGCAGATAAGGACCTCTTGCATCACCTAGTCTGCCTATTTTTCCATGCCTACAATCACTTATTTAAAAGTACTGTATTGCTATATGTACAGTAGTTTGCTACAATTTCCATGGCTCTGATCTTTAAAGTAGTAGAGGTACTGTTTAGGGATGTTGACATACAATGTTTAGATACATATACTGCATCTGTATTTGTATATACTGTATGCTAAAATTAATGGGCACGATGCCAACGTGCCCACGTACACTGGGCATGCTGACATCAAGCATGTGAATGCCATGGAGTGGTGGTCGCATGGCATTCATGACATGGGTGTGCAGGGGTATGCACCCAATCACCCAGCCAGCAATGCACCGGGGGTGGGCAGGGGGGTTCTGGGGGCATGCCAGCACTAGACAGTATGCACGAACCCATGAAGTACTGGCTGCATAGGTGCGGGACACAGGTTATGGCAGGGAGGACCCTGCCATAACTCACTGTGTGCCTCCACAGACACAGGCCACTGGGGGACCATCACAGGGCTCCCCATGCTTCCATTGACCACTGGACTGCTAGAGATGGCAGAGGCAGCTGAAAGGGCAAGTGCCCATCACTGTACAGGAGTGGCAGCACCAGGCTAGGATGGTGCCACGTGGGTTTGGGTGCATTCAATTGGCATGCACAGCCCTGAACCTGTGCCTCCCTACACAAGGGATCCACTAGAGGGCCCAGGGTGGCATCCCATTGGATGCCCACCCAGGACAATGACTCCTCCCCTGGCTGCTCTATAGAGTCCTGTGCACTGGGGGTTGGAGCTGTGGACAAGTGGCTGGCATTTGTGCATGCCTGTATGGGTGCACCTGTCCTTGGGTGCACAGCTGTGCAAGCGGGGTACATGTTTTTTTTTTCACATACCTGTGCCCAAATTCTACATAGTGCCCATAATTAGCAACTGTTACAGGAAATATTGGGACAGAACAAGAGTTGCTACAGGTTTAGGATATACCGCAAATTATACAGTGTCAAGCACAGGAAGGTAATAGTGTACATTGTAGCAAACTGTTCTGTTTGAGAATTAAACACTATGCAACAATGTATCTAAGACTGGCAAGACTGCATCAAACATGTTTTATTGTTGCAACAATCAGAGAACCATTTGCAACAATCTACAGTATTACCTTCAGTAAAACATGTCATCATCCTAAAATTCATCCAGAAGTCTAAACTGCTGTTAAAGAATAACTCTGCACTTCAGCATGTCTTTCATAAATAAGATGTTTCAGCTGTTACAATTTACTAGAGAAAATATTTGTTTTCATTTTCAATGTTCCTTTTCAAGATTTACAGCACAACTTGGACATCCATCTAAAAGGTCTGTATAAAACAATGTGAAAACATTTGCCTCTCCCCTGTTAAGCTCACAGTGCCATTGTTTATGACATCATAGTGCTCACCATGACACAAAACTGTGATGTCACAAGCAGCAATCATGTGGTTAGCAGGGGAGAGACAGATACATTTTGAAAGACTCATTGAAACAAGTACTGTATTATCTGCAATATTCAGTAGACCAACTACACAGGAAAATATAAAAATAAACTAGAAAACAATAAAGCTAAAGCATACTTTGTATAAATCTAGCTTTTTATTGCAATAGAGTGTTGCTCTTTGAGGATATAATTTAGTAGAATGGTATAACTTTCATATGTATGGAGTTCACATGATTAGGTGTATCAATACTCCTAAAAGTCATGTGTACCATGAATTTAAGACATTTTCTTAAAAAAAATGACATGAATTTAACTCTTTTCACAAAACTGCATAGTAAGAATTCTGTGACTGTGACCAAACCATGCATTGATTAACAGATATCTATTGCAAAATTACATCCATACAACTGGAATGTTCAATAGTACATATTTCTGTTGCATAAATGTCCTTGTTCATTTTATCTGAAATTTGGCATACTGTAAGAACTATCACACACATACACACACACACACTCACTGGAGCTTGAAAGACCATCAACGGTGTATGCTAGCTTTCTATATTCTTTCATGCTGTGTTTTTATCTTCATATCATACTACACTCTGCAAGTGTTTTTTTGTTTGTTTTTTACAGTAGCACCCATGTAGAGTGCCTATTATTGAGTGCTGCACTTTTGAGTGACTCAATAATAGTGCTCTACATGATAGCATGGTACAATATGTCACTATATCCTGTATAGCAAGTATAGCAAGGAGCTGTATTCACTACTACAGGATATAGGGTCCTGTGTGGCCAATTCCCACTGAGCTGCTTGTATAGCATAGTGGTGTACACCACTGTTTGTGATGCAAGAAAACCAGGGTTCAGGGCTGGCTGCAGGCTGAATCTGTTTTTGTTTTTGAATCCAATAACTTGACCCATGGTCTGCAGCCCCCTTGGAGTTGGTTATTTTAGTTTGGGGGTGAGGGGCATGGGAGCACAGCCCCTCCGCATAAAAAAATATTTCTTGTGTGTTATTATAAAGTATAGTAGTGACTTTCGCTATTTGCGATGGTCGATACAACATCAGTCACCCTTTTGACCACAGGCTCTTTTGTGGTTGCTTTATGTGATAGGCAGTCTTTCAGACTCACCTTTATCTCATAAAAACATTTTTTACATCAAAGAAACATAATCTGTTATTCCCAACCCCATCAACATTAACATATGGACTCAGGCTTACATACAACAAGAAAATTTAATTTTGATCTTCACCACATGCTACTTACATTTAACATAATCAAACAGCACATAGTCTTCATCTGCAAGTAAACATTATACTTCACTCAAACAATGTACACAGCAGCACAGACAAAACGTAGGAATGAACTTAAGAGTGGTTTATTAACCAGTGCTTGAATTGCAAACTCCTGTAACATCTCTCAGAAGTTTTAGATAAAAGCTATACATGCAATTCCACAGTCTGTGCTTACAAAAATACACACACAGGGATGTTGTCCAATTTTTATTTTATTTTATTTATTTTTATTTATGGCCTCCATGATTCACTAACAACCATCAGTCCTGCAAAGTACAGCGGTTTGTTTGGCTTGGTCCCCTCACCCATACTAGCTACAAGCTATGCACCACTGACAATCTATATACAGTATATGCATATGTTATTAATACTTAGGGGTGTTAGTACTTACAGTACAAGTGTAAGTAACCAGGAATATTACTGTTATAATAATTATTGCTTGTAATGCAAGTAGCAAACCAAGAGTACATGTTGTATTCTTTTAGTCTTCTGAGAAGTCGTTGTATAGCCTGCACTGCCATCATGAGAATTTATGTAATACTGCACTTATGCTTGTATTTTGTATGCCTTCTTTGCATTTAATTTTAGCTGATTTTTCACTTTTGTGTATCTTTAGATAACACTGTGGAGCCATCTAACTTTTAGCCAATAGGGCTTGTTTTATGTATCTAGTCAGCATAGAAATGTAATGGCCACTATAGCAATAATCTTAGTATATAAGTTACTGCATTATGTATCCCTTCTAAGACCACCTCATACCCTGGGATATACTGGGAAACTCTTGGTTCCCAGTGTCTATTTTGGTAGGACTCTAATTTAGGGTGAATGCTTATTTTCCATAATAAGCAAGTTTATTACTGCACTTGCCACTTGCCTGTGTTTCTTCTGCTAGCTTATTACCACCAAGGACCTGTGAAGTGTGGATGTATTTTGCCCACACACTTACATTTTGGTGACCTTGTGCAGACAGTCTAATATAGTGGAGATTAACTGTTTGCTGGCACTTCCCCTTGCAGGTAGTAAGTAGATGTATACACCCATACCACCTCACCCAGGTGTTTCACTCCATAGCATTGTGTACAGTCTATCAGCTTACTGGGCAGGGTTGATGCTTTATCACCCTGTTCTATGGCAGTTTTGACTTGCAAGATTGTGAGAGTGCTGACACCCCACTGTCTGTTTGATTCAACCACTCTGGATTGATACGCAGCAGAGTAATCACTGACAGGTCCATTTTGGGTTTCCCAAAAACTTTCAGTCATGTCCAATATCTGCACAGATCTGAGACTTAGTGTCTCTAGCTTTCTTGCTTTCCATGGAGGCTGGAGTGACTTCACACTAGACGCAAGCTGTTCTGATAAGCCCATACTGGGAATCTCAATCCAGTACTCTGAGACAAGACAAACAGTCAAAAAGCATGATGGCAAAGGGCTATTAGTCTTGACTCTTTATGCTGCTTTGGAAGCCTCCAAGGTGAGGTTTCATTCCCTCAAACTGCAAATCTCAGCTCTTAAGAAAGAGATGGGTTTGCAGGTATCTGAAAGTATTAGGAAGGAGCAGAGACTGGAGAAGGAACTTCAGTCACTGCGTAGTAAGAGTGAGAATCTTTTGCACTGCTCTGTACAGAATAATGATTGAGAGTTATGCATGTTGAAAGAGTAATACATAGATAAATACATTGATACATAGACACTGTTGGCAGATAAGGGTCTATGGCCCACCCAGTCTGCCCATTTGAGCATGTAAGGTCCCTTTATATTTTTCTAGAAGTCTGTTGCCTGATGAATGCAATAGGTTGAAGCAGGGTAAGAAGCAGGTGTTGCAGATGAATGATTTGTTGAGTGATATAAATTAGTGTTTGACAGGAGAATGAGGGGTTGCAGGAGGGCATAAAACAGATAAGTCTTGAGTTGGATAGGGAGCTTAGGGACAACAGTGAATTGAGCACTGGTGTAGAGTGTTATAGAAAGAAGTTACAAATGGTGTGGATCAGAACAGTACAGAAGTTAGTCACGCTCAGTGCAGAGCTAAGATGGTGAAGCTGCATCATCAGTGAGAGGTGCTGGCTGGTCACGTCAAAGTGATGGGTGGTTTCCATTACATGTCCATCAATCTCGTGTCATCCAGAGAGGATGATTCTAGTGATGACAGCAGCCAAGATGACACCCAGCCACACCCTCATTATGGCATTTCCCAACCCCACCATTCCCAAAATGGCAACAGCCTTACGCTGTTATAGCCTGACCCTATGTCATCAGCATGATTATGACTATCATTTGTGATGCCAAGATGGTGACCCCCATTATAGGGGGGTGATAGAGGCTGAACCCTCTGACTGCCACCCTAAATAAAAGGGACAAGCAGACAATCTATCAAATGATCGAGGCCGCCCTCTCTAGGACACAGATTACTGAGGAACAAAGGAAGGTCTTCAGGGAGCACTTGGATGCTATGCTGAAAGAAGCTACCACTCAGCAGTCACACTTCTGCTCTGTGGCAGACACTGCAGCAGAGGCTGTTCTTCACGGTGCACACAGCCAACACCCCTTCCCTGATGTGCATCCCATGATTCAGAATAATCCCCTTCAGATGATTCACTCTGTGTAGTAGATTGCTTGACAGAATAGGCTGCATGAACCCCAGCAACAATCTAAGTTGCCATTTGAAAAAGGTTAGTTCCTAATGTGAGATGCTCAGTCTGCCAACAGGTTACCAGGTACAGATCCTTCGACAGACTGTCGACCCCAGCCTCAGGTCAAAACTCTCAGAGGAAGTTCACCAAGCTGTGAATGTGATCTTTGAAGATATCACCGTGGTACATTTGCTGCACACTCCCCAGGAGTGGTTGGTGTTATGTTGGCCTATCCCGTTAAACAGTCTGCCAAGGAGAGCCCAGCGTCATACCGCCAGAGGTTATGGCTGGCCTGCCATACTGGCAAAGCACTTTCACAAGAACTAGCAGAAACAGACCAAACTGAATAAAAGACCTTGTTTATTTGGAACATGATTCTGTCTATCTGTGACAAGGTCAAGCCCACGTTTTCCCCAGAAAGGACACATTTTCAGACATTATCAGGAAAACAGAGTGCATCTATCAGCTCTACCTCCCAGATCTGAATTCTGGCTCAAAAGCCAAGGTGGCCATGGTACAATCTACTAGCTAGCCCGCAACAGTGGCAGGCAAGGCCCAGGACACTAATGCCTTGCCCTCCAATGAGAATCAGAACTATAAGACGAGGGAATAGCAACAGAAAGAGGAGCAGACAGAGAAATTGGTATAACCCTAATTCCAATCAGAATGTCAATTGGGGCAATCAAAATTATCAACAAGATGCCTCCTTCAGAGATATAGTGGCAGAGATCAATAACCAATATGCACAAATTGGTAAATAAGCAGCCCACTCACCAAATGTATGTATATGATATAAATCATTTTTTTATTTCAAAACATATATATATATATATATATTGTATATATGAATAGGCGATACAGTCAAATAATGCAGATGCTTCAGATCAGACTCCTTCATCAGTGCTTGTCTGTACCACACCTTGCAACCAATAAAAAATATGTATACATATAAGTCTTAGTCTTAGTACTTCATTATTCAAAAAACTTATCAACATTTAAAACTATTTAATTAGGTCCACTAATAAATCTCACCATATCAAAAAGAATCATCACCAGCTTGTGTATGCAGTATCTAATAATTAATTAACAGAGAATTATAAATATACTACTGTTCATCTCAAAATAATTATTTAAATTGTAAATAAACAATGTTTAGAGAGCGTTCTTGTGCACTCGCCTTTTTTTTAAAGCATATTTTAACACCTTTTGTTTTAGGTAATGAATCCAGTTTCTAAAGACAAATAAGTAAAAGCCTGTTTAGTTATATGTTATATATCTTCCTTAAATATTTATGTGTCCATCCATCCATTAATTCTGTTAACTTGAATTCATAACACAAAATATGTAGTACCTTATATAAACATCTTTTTCTCCACAACCTGGATTTCTGTAAAATGACACAAACCAAATCTCAATATCATAATTGTATCCTTGTCTCCTTATTTATACATTCTTAAGTTGAGTTGTTTCTGAGCATCCATTTTTATGAATAGTGTAGCCTTTTATACTTATACTTCACCAATTTTGAATGTAAAGGTCTTTAAACCTCATGTGCTCACACAATCTCTAGCACATCAACTGAGTACTCAACTGCCCTCCTATGAAATACTGAAACTTTTTAAACTTTTGTACTTAACCAGTTTTAAGGGTAAAAGTCTTTAAATCTAATGCATTCACACGATTTCTAGTGCATTGACTAAGTACTGAACTCCCCTCTTCAAAGACATCCTGAGACTTTTCAGACTTTTAAAGTTTTTATCAAGGTAATTCTCTGCATTAAATTAAGGTGTTTCACAATAGTTCTCAACTTGTAAAGCATTAAAGAGCCTTTCAAACTAGATACATTTTACCACAGTAAGTGAAACACATTTCAAAACTGTTCTAAACTTACAGAGAGTGCTGCTGGAATGGTGCATGACCTCCTGCTTCCTCTAGTGTAATGGAGGTAGCACATCCTCTCCACGCCCTTCTATTTATAGAGTAAGATCAGAATCAGGCACTAGGCAACCAGCACAGTCAACTGACTGTCAATGACATCATTCACATGCTCAGAAGCACTTGGAGCCTGACCTGCAATTATTGCAGCACCTGAAAGGAAAATCAGGTGTCTGATCTATGAATTTATGTTTCTTAGCTTTTTTATTTATTTATTTTTTTATTTATTGTTTTTGTTATTTCATTCCTTTTAAATCATTCATTACAGGGGTAACATTCCTTCATTTGGTATTGACATTTAGACAGGACCAAATGGTTTGAAAACAGACAGGGGGAGGTCAAAAAGGTCACAGATCCATACTGTTGGCAGGGTGAGTCGATAGGCATATATAATATACTCATATCACCCAGTATGAAATTCTGTATGAATAAACACTCTGTTCCCTATATCCAATTGGCACCTATATTTGAAAAGAGATAATACATAGAGCAGTACCAGGAAGATCAAGAAAAGTGCGGGGTCATAGCAGTATCATGTTATTAATTGTAAGAAAAGGAGGATAACTTCTCTTCACTTCAAATCAAAACATGTATTGGTATTAATAATGTATCAATCCAACACAATATCTCAAAAAAATTCAAATGAAATGACAGACACTATGGGAGGTCACAGAGGTCAGATTTCAAACTACGATTTTGTTTTCCTTTTTTTCCTTTTTTTATATTATACATGGTATATATTACTATCGAGAACAAGAACCTCCATGCACTCCTTGGCAAGGTCAAATCAGTGGCCTTGGCCATCCTGAAGCAGACTGTTGCAGTGTTAGCTCCGATAACCCATTCCCTGTTAGGCCAAGGAGATACTGGAACCTCCTCAGACCAGGCTGCAACAGGCCAAAACTATGAGGCTGTGTCCACTGCAGTGACTACCACTACCCAGATCCCATTGCATCCTATGCAGGACAAGGAAGAGTCCAAACAAGACCCTGCTGGTCTACATTTTCAGGAACCACCTGGACAAGACAGTGTCAGTTCAGATTGACAATTATAGGCCTCAGTCCATATTGTGAACAATATTTTTATTGACACAAATGGAATACCTTGTACTAAGGCCATGGGCAAGGGCCTCCGAGTTATTGTATTGCTTGATACAGATGCAGCTGTGTCTGTATTACATGATGAGGATCCAGTGAATTCCTCTTGGTAAACTGGGTGGTGGACAAACACACAAGGTGTGGATGGTACTAGACTGCCAACCTATTACGTTATTGTATTTTCCATGTTGTTGGGTACCCTTAACACGAACCATACTTTTGACCTCATGGTATTGCATCATCACCCTAGTATTCTAGGAACTGATTTCCTAGCACTACATGGCTGTGTGATAGAATTAGTCAATTGACTTCTGATTCAAATCAGAAGGCAATACCATATGGTCATGATTCCTGATTCTCACGTGGTTGTCACCATTGCAGTCAATGGCAAGGAGTATGACTTCAGAGTTCTATTCCAGACACATGAGTCTTTCAAAGAACTGTTGTCTATCCTGCAGTAGCATCATGATGTTTTAGCAACACACAAATAAGATTGGGGAAGAATGCACACTATCATTGAAATACCTGGTCCTTATTATGACAGGCAAAGGCAATATTATTTTCCTGCCGAGTCCTTGCCATCACTCAGAGAAACCATCCAGTCACTCCTTCAGCAAGGTGTGATCAGTCCTTGTGTCTCAATCATCAACTACAATATTTGGCTCATGAAAAAGTCCAATAATTCTTGGAGACTCACTACTGATTACAGGAGACAATCAAGTCACTCCTAGCTGCTCCCCTACAGTAGTCTCAGCATCAGATGTGCTCAAATTTCTAAACCCAGACAAAAAGAGGTTTATCACCCTTGACATCTCCAATGGATTTTAGTGTTTGCCACTGACTCAGGAAAGCCAATACAAGTTTGCTTTCATCTTTGAGGGTCATCAGTACACATGCACCTGTCTCCCACAGGGCTTTCACAACAGCCCTTCCATCTTCCATCTACACATGATGGACATATTACAGGATTTCTCTGCTCCATAAGTCCTTCTGCAGTATGTGGATGACTTACTCCTAGCAAACACTACCACTGAGCAATATTTTGATCTCCTAGATGAGTTACTGACTCTCTTACAGAGAACAGGCATCAAGTGCAATCCCACAAAAGCACAATTATGCCAGAAAAAGGTTATCTATTTTGGTCTGTGAATCACAGAACTAGGAAGGAGCCTGGCCTGGAAGAAGATCCTGGGCCTACATGATCTGCCACTTCCTACCAGTGTGGTAACACTCAAATGTTTCCTGGGGATGGTCAACTACTCCAGGGACTTTAATTACGATTTTGCACAGAAGGCCACTCCTCTGTATGAGCTTCTGAAAAAGGACATTCCCTGGACATGGGGTCCCATACTCACTAATGCTGTGACCCTGCTAAAACAGGCCTTTTTCTCTGTTCCAGCATTTGTTAAACCCAATCCAGCCTTACCCTTCCATTTGGAAACAGACACTTCAGAAATAACCATGTTTGCAGGGCTTGCTCAGAAAGACAATGACAATCAGAGAACCATTGTCTATGCTTCTCAGAAATGTTGTCCTAGTGGAACAGAAGTACAGTCTTTGCGAAAGGCACCTTTTGGCTACATACTGGGATGTGAAGTATTTCCTGTGCATCACTGTGTATTCTCCCATCATTCTGCACACTAATCACACCCCTACAAATTTTCTGTTGTCAGACAGAGAGAAGGATGGCTCACTGTCTAATACCAGACTGACTCACTGGTCTCTTCTGCTCTAAGACCATGATATATAGGTCAACACTGCCAAAATGCTCTCAGTTTAGACCCATGACCTCCTGTACCAAGGAGAGCTCCATTGTTCACTCCAACCTCCTGAGTTGCCTGATCCAGGGCCCATCCTTCCTGCTACCCCGAAGCTTCTTGCTGACACTAATTTGTGTCATGTGTTAGCCGAGGGATCTGCCTCATATAGTAAAAGTAAGTAAAAACTTTATTTTTATACAGGAAAAGTATGTTTTTACAGTAGGTCTGGTGACCTAGTTTTTAAGACAGTCCTGCCACTATGAGTAACCTATACACATAAAACATAATAGCCAACAGTATACCACAGTTATATAAAAGTACAAGTATTAATACAATAATTCATTCCCATGCCATCAACATTATGGACAAATGGTACATAAAGTTACTAACAAACATTATAAATCACATCTTATAACAATCAACATACTCTTAAATATCATTCTCATACCTTATCATTTAAAGCAGGCACAATTAAAGAAATTTGATTTCATTAATTCCTGATAAAACAGTCTATGAACTGGAAATGTACATGCTGCAAAATGCAAAGTGTTCCAGTGTTTTGCTGCATGGTAACACAATGTTTTTTCACCATACTTGTTTTTGATAATTGGGATAGAGATTTTATTTAGTTGGCTAAGTCTCTTTGGTCTAGATTCTTCACTATTACCTTTCCCAAATAAGTGTATATTTATATAATGCTCCAGGCTTTCTATACGGTATTTATAAATAGTTTTTTGCCAGGTCATGGCACACATTAAGTTTAATGGCAACCAGTGTAGTGAAAATAGTAAATCACAATGATGTGTTTTAATGTTACAGTTTAAGACATATCTTGCAATTATATTGTAGGTCTTATCTAGTTTGTTTAATAATGTTTTATTTGGTACGCAGTAAAGGAGATCACCATATGATAAAACTGAGAGTATTAACTCTTCAGCAACCCTTTCCCTACTGTTTTTAGTTAAACACCTTGTTGTCCTGCATAAAGCTCCCACTCTTTTATTTATCCTCTCAATTAATCCACCTATATGTTCCCCAAATTCCATACCTTCATTGAAGGTAACTTCCAGATAAGTGTAGTGTAACACCTGCTCCAAGGAAGCATTGTTGCCCACATTGATTTTTATTTGTTTATTTTATTTATGCTATAGTCTGAAGTATAGTATTTTAGTCTTTTTTGTGTTCAAGATAAGGCCTAATCTGATGAACCACCCCCTCACGTGGTCAAAATTTGACTGCATTTTTTCCTGTAGTTCAATAATATTTTTCCCTGTTATTATAATACCAGTATCATCTGCGAATAATCTTATCTGTGAGTGCATAATTACTTGTGGGAGGCTATTATTAAATACTAAAAATAACAGGGGTCCTAGTATTGACCCCTGTGGCACTCCTCTGACCACTGCCTTCATGAGAGAGTTTTTTTCCATTAATAGATACATATTGAGTACAATCCTCAAGGTATGATTTTAGCCAGTCCCTAGGGCCATCAGTGATTCCCACTTTTTCAATAGTTTGTAACAAGAGGGAGTGGTTCACCAGGTCAAAGGCCTTAGATAGATCCAGAAAAATGGCTGCAGTTTCCTGCCCCCTGTGTAGTGATGAATTTACCAAATCATTGAATTCTAATAAAGCAGATGTGGTGGAATTTCCTTTACGAAACCTGATTGGTATGGTGTTGTCAGTTTGTGTTTTTCTAAATATCCCATCATCTGTGTATGCACATGTCTCTCCAGACATTTAGCCAGAATGGACAATGATGTGAATGGATTCCTTCTACTTAGTTTACTTATAGCATTCTGAGTTTTAAAACCGGGTGTTGGCCAATAGGCTCCCAGATTTTTTTCCTGTGTTGTTTTAATAGTTACACCTGCAAGGCAAGGTACAATTAAACACAATATCATCCAACAATACATGTTGATTTGAAATATTTTAAAACTATATACTGCTAAAATAATGCAATATTTTTTTTCCTCCTTTAAAGTATTGTAAAATACAATACAAATGTATAGCTTAGGGGCAGCTATCAACTATTTCACTCTGTAGATCTCTGCTGCTACACTAAGCAAAATATGTTTCTCTATAGAGTGGCACTTGCGCCACTCATGCTCACACCCTCACTCATGCTAGGTGCACAGCTTGGGGTGTTGTAGTACGTTACCCCTCCTTCTTGGTGGCCCCCTGCAGCAGCTGATCAGGTAGCAAGTCCCCTCCTGGGCAGTGTGGAAAGTAGTTAGAAATGCAGGTTTCACAGCAGAACAGCAAAACATCAGGAAAGGCTATAGGTGAATACATCCCAATAAGTAAATCATCAGAAAGAACAGGTAGGTTGATTTGGAGTACTCATCATCTATTGTAATGGTAACACTGTTCATGCTTCCAAGCACTGCAGTGTTATATCTTCTCAGTATGCAGAACTGGCAGCTGTGGCCTATGCTCTTGAACTGATACACCATGGTACCACAGATACCATCATCTTCATACACTAAAATTGGGTCTGTTGTTCAGTAACAGAATGTCTACCTTTCTGGGAGAAGAACTCCTTCACATCTTCTGATGGCACACCTGTCAAATACAGGTCACTACTTGTGTACATCCAAACTCTGACTCAACAGTTTAAGCACAAACTGTTTATACACAAAGTGAAAGCCCACTCCAAGTCTGATCCATTTCACTGTTTCATTGATCAAGCAGACACTCTTGCCAAAGAGAGTGCTCGGGGGTAGGTGGGGGGGACACGTGGGATATGGATTACCCTGTAGCTCTTCCAGCCATAGCTGCTGTGAAAAAGAAGAAACCTGAACCTTTGTTGCCCTTGGATTTGTCCGCAGCACAAAAATCTGATCCTCAGCTAAAATAAGTTTTCAGATTCCTAGACAAAGGAACAGAACAAGAACTGCTGACCAATAGTCCCTAAAGAAACATGCTAATAAATTGCACCTATCAAGTGACAACGAGTTGATATGGTACCAACCTGAAGATCTAAACTACAAACTATGGGTATTTCTTGAGCCATTGTGATTGGAGTTCCTCCATCAGATTCATGACACCTTGACTGATGGACACCAGGGGGTGGAAAATACAGTTCAGAGACTGAAGTCAGTGGCCTGGTGGCCTGGCATTACCAATTATGTAAAACATTACATCAACAACTGTCTGATTTGTGCACAGGACAATCCAGCACCAATCAAAAGAAAAGCAAAATTACTTCCACAGAGACAATCAGAACCTTGGCATGCCATCCAGATCAATTTTATTGGTCCTCTGACCACAACTAGCACTAACAATAAGTGTGCCCTTGTGGTCACTATCCTACTCTCCAAGTGGGTTAAGGCCTTTCCTCCTCCAAGTTACATAGCAAAGGCAACTGCAAACATCCTGGTGTAACAGTTGTTCTCCAGGTGAGGCCTACCTATTAAGGTAGACTCTGATCAAGGAACCAGCTTTACAGGTGAGTTAATGCAAGAAACACTTGAGCTTCTTCATGTACACCAGAAGTTTCACATTTCTTACCACTCTCAATCCTCAGGTAAGGTAGAAAGAACCAACAGACAGATAAAGCAAATGCTATCCAAATTTATCAAGGACAATCCCAAGGATTGGGATTTCCTTTTGCCTTTACTCCCTTTGGCAATTAGGGCACTACTTCAACCACCACTGAGTTGACACCCTTTGACGTGATGAGTGGTAGAACTATGAGATGACCTGAGCACCTATTGATTGATCTGAACACACCCCCTGCAGACAGAGTGTCTGTGGACACATACATCACGAAACTCAGAGATTATATCATCAAGACCTTTTGTTCACTGCACATTACATGGGCAAGGCCCCGCAGTAATCCAAAATGCACTTTGGCAAGCACAGACAAGAGGTGGATTGGCAAATTGGAGATCAGGTAATGGTACTCAGATTTCCACACCCTGTTCTTCCTTTCTCCAGTAAGTGGGAAGGACCCTACCCCATCATCAACAAACTCAGTCCAGCAGTTTACCAAGTCAGATTTGTTCAACAGAAGAAGCTTACTAACAAGCGGTTGCGTGCTAACCAGTTGAAGTTATATAATAGAGAATCGTTACTTTCCCTAATCCCACCTACTGACCTTTTTCTTTCTTCCTCATGAGTACCTATGCAAGATGGCTATCTTGCTACTGTTCCTCCTTGCAGGAATCTTCCCTGGTGTCCAACCGTAGGATGCAGCTTATGCCACATGCATCATTCTACACTGACAGCACCTTGACCTACCTACAGAGTCACATCTTGATCACCATCCACCCCAAAACATTCACCCACACAATTTACCGAATGTACCTTCTGACACCACCATCCCTGGAGTCAGCATAAATGTTCCCAATGAATGGATTACTGTTCAGGAAGGCACAGACACCTACCTGACTGCCATTGTTGTGGAACCTGATAAATTATTACTCCAAATTGAATGGCAAACTGACAGTTATGGACAGACCCTTCCTGTTGCCTGCCCGAACAAAGGCACTTTCCAAGGTCGACCCAATACCAGGATTGCCCCAAAACCACAAAGCTGATTATAGACATGCTGGTTTATATAACCTCACTGCTTTGATTGATCCCACTTTTTGTGCTTAATACCCAGAAGGGTCTGCAAGAGACTTTTGTATTCACAATTATATAACTACAGAAGCTATGTTCTTATCTGTAGAACCCCCTTCTGATGCAGAACTTACTGAATGTCCCCCACATAAACCTGGCTCACCTAGTGGTTTGACTACCACCTCACTCCCAGGTACACTTGTGAATAACATGCAGTTTATGCCGGTCCCTGTTATCTTTAATCTCATCCACTGGAATATGGCTGAATTTGGTATGTGTCCTAAAAATAATACTTCTAAGTTTTTTATCTCTATGTTATGAGACAGTTTTGCAGTATACCAGAAATGCACATAGGATTCCATGGCTGGTACAGATACCATTAAACACTTAGGTTTATTCAGGCTCAGACCTGATCCCAAAAGCAAGAGCAATTCTGCATCACGCAGGCAGTATGTCACTGCTGATGTCACTGGTGCAGCTGGCACCATATTGGGACTCTTTGTATCTGGCATGTCCATCTGGAGCAGGGCAGACATTGCTGCCATCAAAAGTCAAACAGTTAAATTCCAGACTGGCATGAAGAATGATGTTTCAATACCCCTACTACATGGTGTAGATGGGCTTAGTCAGGAAGAGATGCATGTGGTATACAATATGCATGATATTGCTAAAAGTTTGAATGACACTAAGAATAAAGTCAATGAACTTGTTTTCCAGAATAACAATGAGGCAGACAAGCAATAAATATAGCCAGGGAACATTTATGTTCTGCTTACGGTTCTTATGTCATAACCACTATCAATAATTTCTTCCAGGATTTGGAATTAGGATGCATCCCTGATATTATCCATGATAGACACCTTACTAAATGGCATTGTCCACATTGTAGGTCTACTGCCCGTATCACAATGTAGATTTCTAGGACTGTAAATTTTCCTCTGTCAACTGCTAGAAATATAGGGTATGTTACATGTCATCCCAACAGGGGCCCATGCTACAATGACAATCGCTGCTCCATCCATAACACCATGTTTGTGACTTTCACTCTTTCCTTGCCACGCTTTACTCCAGAGACTGCAATCTTTGACAGACTGGCCTCCATTCATTCCATTGGGCATCTTGATGAAGACATCTATTAAGAGAGGATTGATTTTCCATGTCTTCTGGTCATTCACTCCACCCAGGATGCTTGGGTGGCACCTCATACAGACTGTTGTGCCACAAAGGGATACCACTACTTATATCGCTGTGATGTGTTCAACATCATCAAGTTAGTTTGTGGCTACTCACTAGACAGCATTGACTGGTCATTTAATCTGAACTCTGATATTGCATCAAATGATACTGGTACCCCAGGGCAACAGCTTAATCTACTACATCATCACCAGTGGGCAACACTGGATGTCTCTGCTAAAACTATGCAGGAGAAGTGCATTGCTTCACAACAAGACTCATAAATCAGTTTTTCACCTGCTCAATTCATCTACAGAAATGGAGGATTCCTATAGTGAGAGTGTCATATAATTCTGAAAGGCAGTATTGTGTAGTTACTAATCACAAGTCACTTGCATATGGTTCAAAGTCCTGTGACATACAGTACCCTAATTTCTGTTTTATACCTCCTCAAACTAATGTTATTGGTCATACAGTGATTACTCCATTTTCCATCCTGGAACCTGACATTATTGATATTGACCCTGAATATTTGCTTGCCCTACCTCAATATTTCTCTATTTTTAATGTCCATGTACTGATTCTGTCTCTCAAGACATGTTTAGATAGAAAGGATACCCATCTCATCTACATTAGCATTAATATCTTCAAAGCTGGAGAAGCCCTTAATACCCTTATCCATGATGGTGATTTAAGCACAGCACTTTCTCATACATAGTTGGAGATAACATTTAAAGGTTTCATTATTGTTCAGCTGTTTTTGATTATCTTTTTGATACTATTTCTTTGCTGTCTACAGCACACGTTAAAACAGCATGGTAAACAACTCAAGTTGCTTTACAAGGCTCATGCGCCAGGTCTGTAAATGAGGAGATTGTTCCCACTACTTTCCCATAGTGTTATTACCTTTTCAGTAAGGCAACAAAGGGGGGTATGTTAGACTTGGTCCCCTCACCCATATTGGCTACACTCTGTGCACCGCTGACAATATATATATATATATATATATATATATATATAGCAAAACAAAATGGTTATATTAAATGCACTCTGAAAATAGAAAATAGAGTTAAAAATCTACGTTTCGACCTTAGGTCTTCTTCAGGAAATATCTAAAAGAGAAAAAAAACAAGTCAGTGTAGAGGAGAGGTAAAATGAGAGATATATATGTGGAGAAAGAAGAAGGGGAGGCTAAGGGAGAAGAAGTGATAAATGGTAAGATGAAGAGAGAATCTGTGAAACAAAAATGTGATGATGGGAAAGATAAAGCATAATGGGAGAGAAAGAGCTGGGGAAGTTCCCAGGTAGAGACTGAGTAACAGGGCCTTGTAAGAAGGCTGAAAGGTGATAAATGTGTGAGAAGGAGACAGAAATGGAGACATATGGTGAAAATGAAAAATAAATGACTACAAAAACAAATTGACTTTAGGGGAAAAAAGGGGATGGCTGAAAGATGTTAGTGGAAAATAAGTCTATCATTTAAACCAAAGGGCTGCTGGGAGCCAAGGCGGATGATCAGCTTGGCTTCCATGTTTTTTCTATGGTCAGGATCCCGGAAGCCCTGCTGAAGGACACAAACAGAAAGGTCATTGACATTGTGGTCCCTGGAGATAAAGTGGGATACAATGGGTTTAGCAGTTTCACCATTCCTGACTGCTCTGTAATGTTCCCTGAAATGGTCAGCAAGATGCCTACCAGCTTCTCTGATGTGCATAGCTGAACACCTCCTGCAAAGAATACAGTACACCACATTAGTAGAGGTGCATGAGATATATATATATATATACACACACACACACACACACACACACACACATATGTTGCTAATACTTAGTGCATTGGGTTGGGTTTAGAGGGTGTTTATCTAGTTTTAAGTAAGATTTTGTGTATTCTGTTTGGTCATGCAAATGTGTTGGAGACCTGCCCTCACAGTTGTGCACTAGTCACCCTCTACTCTCTGTGCCCTTCTCCTTTTCCTCCCTCTTCAGTTTACAACTTACCAGCACTGTAGGATGTTGGGTATTGTGTGTAGGGGGAGGGGAGAGAGGTGGGCTCGAACAGTGGAGCGTAAATGAGGGGGGGGCCAGCGCATCAGGATGGTAAGATCCAGAAGATGCCCTGGGGTGAAATGGAACCTAGAACATGGTCCACCATGCCTGGTTTCCATACCCAGGGGCACTACCAATTGTGGTAGGCAGGTGGTCTAGGTGGCCCAGGAGGCACGTCCAATTCGGGCAGTGTTATGCAATGCCAGGTCCATTAAAAACAAGACTGCAATTATTGCAGATCTTGTTGAAACCATGGACCTGTCCTGCATCACTGAGACCTGGCTGGATGAGAATTCTGGCTCCATTTTGGAGGCTTTAACTCCAGTCGGGTACTCTGTGATACATCGCCCGAGATTGGATCACTGGGGAGCAGGGTTGCGGTCTGTTTTAAGACTGAACTTAACCTCACTAGTGTACCAGTTGAGAAGACTGAGTCATTTGAGTGTACCATAGTAGTAGGTGTAGGTTGTCGGATGGCCATTATCTACCGTCCACCTGGAGATGAGAAGTGATTCCTTCAGGAAGTTGCAGACTTTGTCATCGACATGGTGTTTGAGTTGCCCAGGCTGATGGTCCTGGGTGACTTCAACACCTGGATAGATGAACGTTCGCAATTTAGACAGCACTTCCTCCAGCTGATGACATCATTGGGCCTCACACAGATAGTTACCAAACACAGTCACTGTCTTGACTTAGTCTTCCTCCTGGGGATCGAAGCCTCCAACTTGGGGTAGAACCAGTTGGGTGGTCCAATAACTACACCATGGGGTTTAGTTTTAGCACCCCCCTTCGTAGGCCTACAACTGTGGAGATGGTCAGGTACCTTCCTTTATGAGATATAAGTTCTCAAGGCCTAGCGGTGGTGCTTAACCTATTGTCCCTCCCAGTGGCAAACAATGACCCAGATACCCTTGTGATGGCTTATGACTCAGCCATTTCAGCGGCTCTGGATCTCAATGCTCCAGTCTGTGTTCATCCTCTCTCCCTTCACCCTCGATCCCCATGGTTTGATGGGACTTTGAGGGAGATGTGATGACTAGGATGAAGGTTAGAGCATTGCTGGCAGAACTTTGCCCTTGATGCTGACCACCTTAGATTGATGGACCATTATCAAGTCTAGCAATCTGCAATCACTCAAAAGAAGGCAGAGTTCCTGTCCGGGGAGATTGTGGCTGCTCAGAATTGACCAGTTCAGCTGTTTCGAGCGGTGGACAGACTATGCAACCCAGCCTGTCTACAAGTCCAGAAAGCCTTTTTACAAGTAGAGTGCAATGAACTTGCTCGATTCTTTGCGACTAAGGTGGCTGACATCAGGCTGGCACTCCAACCAGCACATTCTTTGGGAGTTGCTTTGGATCAGCACAAGGCCACTGCTCCTCGGCTTTCCTGGAGTACCTTCGACTGACTGTAGTTCATGGCTGTCATGCGGATTATCCAGAGTGTGTGCCTTACGTGCTGTAGTTTTGTCCCAGGACCAACTTCCCTGATTTTGGGTTGTATAGATTCCATTGATCCAGTCCTAGCGCAGATAGTCTGGTGTGCCTCAGAAACAGGTGAGTTTCCTAGCTCCCTGAAAGAGGCGGTGGTGACACCACTCTTGAAGAATGCTTCTTTGGACCCAGACTGCCATGCAAACTACAGACCAATCTCTAACCTTCCCTTTTTAGGGAAGGTGATTGAGAAAGTAGTGGCCACACAGCTGGAGGACCACTTGACCATCCATGACATCTATGATCCCCTCCAGTCTGGATTTTGAAAGAGACATAGTACTGAGACAGCACTGGTTCGGATGCTCAATGATCTCCTGATGGCTAGAGATCAGAAGAGCCATTCCATCTTGGTTCTTCTGGACCTCTCATTAGCGTCTGACACGGTGGGCCATGGGGTGCTACTTGGCCATCTGAGGTTCATCTGTGGACTGTCAGGTACAGTCCTCAGGTGGTTTACATCATTCCTCATGGGAAGAACTCAGAGAGTGGTGTCTGGGGTTTATTTCTTGGACCCAGTTTCTCTGTCTTGTGGGATACCTCAGGGCTCATTACTGTCCCCCATGTTGTTCGCAGTGTATATACTGCCCATCAGAGACACTGTAAGAAGGTATGGACTGAGGTTTCACTGCTATGCTGATGATACCCAGCTCTGTCTTTCTTTTGCACTTGACCAGGATGGAGCTCTCTCAGTCTTTAATAGCTGTCTTGCAGAAATCCAGGAGTGGATGGATTCCAATTGGTTGAAGTTGAGCTTGGAAAAGACTGTGGTGCTGGTTGTGGACCCAGGTCGCTGGATAGGGGGATTGGGGACTGGTTTGCCCTCCAGACTTTTTCTTGGGGGCCAATCACTCCTGACCTCTTAACAAGTGTGAAACCTGGGGGTTATTTTTGATGAAGGGCTGACCCTGCATTCGCAGGTGTCGGCTGTTGTCAAATCTTCCTTTTACCATCTAAGGAATATCTCCAGTATTAAGCATGTGGTTCTGTCCAGTAATCTTCATACTTTGGTCCACACCTTTGAGTCCTCATGCTTAGATTATTGCAACTCCCTTTACCTAGGGCTACCTGGGGTGGAAATCTTTGATGGGATTGTCTTGGTCTTGTCATATTTTACTGGTGCTATGCGGACTGCACTGGCTGCCAGTACAGTGGCGGATTACCTTTAAAGACGGTCTTCTGACTTTTAAAACCCTACATGGACTGGGCCCAGACTACCTGAAAGAGTTCCTGGTCCCTTACTGCCCTGGGCAATCACTCCGCTCAGCCAATGAGGGGTTGCTAGAGATTCCAAGGGTGCGTTTGAAATCTTCTGGGGCCAGGTCATTCACATATGCAACCCCAACCCTTTGTAATTCTCTACCCGGTCAGTTATTGGAGTGCACCACCGTGGAGGGATTTAAGCAAGCCCTTAAAACTTTTTTTGGCACCAGGCATTCGGTGATTGATAGTACGATGATACTATTGATTTTAAATGATTTATGTTGTTGATGTTTGATTTGTGATTTTAACTTTGTTAGGCACCTTGGTATTTGAAAGGCAACATAAAAATTAAAGTTTATTATTATTATTATTACTACCGTACAAGTGTAAGTAACCAGGAATATTAATGTTATAACAATTATTGCTTGTAATGCAAGTAGCAAGCCAAGAGTACATGTTGTATTCTTTGTATTCTTATGAGAAGTCGGTGTATAGCCTGCACTGCCATCATGTGGATTTATGTAACACCACACTTATACTTGTATTTTGTATGCCTTCTTTGTTCTTATTTTTAGCTGATTTTACACTTTTGTATATCTTTAGATAACACTCTGGAGCCACCTAACTTTTGGCCAATAGGGCTTGTTTTACGTATCTAGTCAGCTTAGAAATGTAGTGATCACTATGGTAATTTTCTTAGTATGTAAGTTACTGCATTATGTATCCCTTGTGCAATCACTGCATACCCAGGAGTATACTGGGAAACCCTTGGCTCCCAGTGTCTATATTGGTAGGACTGATTTAGGGCAAATGCTTATTTTCTGTAATAAACAAGTTTATTACTGCACTTGCCACTTGTCTGTGTTTCTTTTGCTAACTTATTACCATCAAGGACTTGCAAAATGTAGATGTATTTTGCCCATTCACTTACAAGCTGCTTGGGCTGTGTCATTATGTCTGAATTTGTTTGGAAACAGAAACTGCACTTTCCTCTATCTAACGCCTGTATTTTTCTTACCAAAAAATGCAGATTGATGCTTTGCGGTATTCATTGATTGTTAGCATGCCATTAAAGATCATGTGCAAAGGTTTTTGCTCAGTGTTAACAAAGCTTGAATTCAAGTCCCTGTGTCATCATTAGAGTTTCCTGAAAATGTCATGCTGTTTGGTTGTGGTTTTCTTTAAATCAGCATTTGTTAACTTGCTCTACAGAGGCTGAAAACAGTGGAGTTATTTCTGTCTCTCTCAGTCAGGTTTGGAGAGTGATGACATCATCTTGGAGTACTATAGCTTGCTGCTTCAGATTCCCAATGACAGCAGGCTGTAAAGTTAATGGTTTGCTCATCAGGTTTGTTACAAACTCAATCTGTGGTTTGTCTTTAGATAGATTATTTTATAATCTGTCATTCTCTTATAAAAGTTCAACACTTGAGTTTTAGTGCTGAACTGAAGTAGTGGAAATCTTTCTTTGTGAGAAATCAGCTTGTATGTATCAGCTTTCAGTTCTTTCTCATCAAAACTCTGATTTTTTTTCTAATTATATAGCACAGGATTGTTTAATGAATATAAAATACATCTAAATTGTGTTCATTCATAGAAGTAGTTTGTCCTTGATGTAGCCTTCATAAATGCATTTATGTAAGAACTTTTTTTCATGTCAGATTGATAAACAGATGCCTGTCATGCTCGACTATTTCAAGCACATGTACTGTCTGAACTTACAAATTTCAGTTCTTTGGTGGTTTTTGAGCGAAGATACCTCATGTATGTGTATAAATAGAAACACTATATGACTTCCCGATGCACCATGTCTCTTCCCCACAGTTGAGGCAACTGTACTCTGCTGCCAACTGTCCCCTGTCCCACAAGCTGCCCACCTTCTGCTCTACATTCAAGACTGCTGCACCCTGCTGCCCGCTGTCTTCTCCCACACAGTTGGGGACTGTGCACCCTGCTTCTGCCATCCTATGCCTAAAAAAATCAGGGTTGCTGCACCCTGCTGACCCAGCCTAAACAATTGGGGTTGCTGCACCCTGCTGCCCTCTGTCCACCCCCACCTCAAAGTCAGGGACATTGCACCTGTTAAACCCTGTTTCTGTTTCCACAGTCAGGGCTACTGTGCTCTGCTAAGTCCTAGAGTTCCAGGTCCCCCTACCTCCATAGTTGGGGCTGGTACACCATGCTACCCTAGGCTACTTGAGGTGGGGCTTTTGGTGTGTCCTGCTATCCACTTCCATTGCCCCAAATAGGCAGGGCTGATGCACCATGTACACCTCATATCACAATCGGGGCTGCTGTACCCTGATGCCCCCCATGTTCTTCCAACAGTTGAGGCTTCTGCACCATGCTGTCCCCATCACCACATCCAGGGTTGCTGCACCCTGCTGCTGTCTACACAGTTGAGGTTGCTGTGGCCAGCTGTGCCCAAGATCCCCATTCCTCTGCAGTTATGGTAAGTGCACAATGTTGCCACTTGCCACATGAGTCAAGGCATTTGCTGAACCTTGTTGCATGCCTCCACAGTTGCAGCAGTTGCATCCTTCTGCTACCCTGCTACCAGAGTCAGATCCTTTACTACACTCTGTGGCCCATATCCCTTGTTCCAACCAGGCATGGCTGCTGCACCTTGCTTCTCATTTTGGACTTTTGCACCTTGATGCCACCCCGTCTCCTACCTGAACAATCAGGGCTGCTGCACCCTGCTGCCCTCTGTCCCCACCCCCACAGTCACAGCCATGGCACCCTGTTGCCCCCATTCCTGTCTCCACAGTCAGGGCTGCTATGCTGTGCTACACCCTAGATTCCCATGCCCCCACCTCCAAAGTTGAGGCTGCTGAACCCTGCTACACACTTTCATTGCCCCAAATGGTTTTGGCTGCTGTACCATGTGAACCCTGTGCCATGGGCAGGGCTGCTGTCCTGCCCCACATTCAAGGTTTCTGCTCCATGCTGTTCTCTGTCCCCTGCCACCACTGTGCCATGCTGCACTGTGCAGTCCCTTGCCTCTAAAGTGAAGGTTTTTGTACTATGCTGCTCCCTCCTACAGGAACTTGGGGCAACAGGGTGCCATGGTCATGACTGTGGGGATGGGGAAAGAGGACAACAGGGTGCTGCAGCCCCAACTGTTTGGTCAGGAGATAGGGTATCATCAGAGTACAGCAGCCCAAACTGTGGGACATGGTACAGCAGTCATGCCTGTTTTTGACAAAGGATGTTGGCAGTGACATGTAGCAAAGGATCTGACTCAGGTGACAGGGGGGCAACAGGTTGCAACTGCCTCAACTGTGGAGGCACACAACAGGGTGCAGCAAATGACCTGACTCTTGTGGCAAGTGGCAGCATGGTGCTGCAGCCCTAACTGTGGAGGCATGGGGCTTCAGGGTACAGCAGGCCACAACAACCCCAACTGTGTAGATAGGAACATGGTGCAGTTGCCCGGGCAGTGGTGACAGGGGACAGAATGGTGCAGAAGCCTTGACTGTGGGGCAGAATACAGGGGGGCATCAGGGTGCAGCAGCCCTGACTGTGAGACAGGGTGTGCGAGGTGCTGCATCCCTGTCCATTTGGGGCAATGGAAATGGGTAGCAGGGTGCAGCAAAAGCCCCACCTCAGATAGCCTACTGCACCATGGTGCAGCAGCCCCAACAGTGGAGGCAGGGGACCTAGAACTCGAGTGCTTAGCAGAGCACAGCAGGACTGACTGTGGAAACAGGAATGGGGGACAACAGGTGCAGCATCCCTGACTGTGGGGGGAAGGAGCAGGGTGCATCAATCCCAACTGTTTGGACAGGGTGCAACATGGTGCAACAGCCATGATTCTTTAGGCAGGGGATGTAAATAGCAGGGTGCACAATTCCCAACTGTGCAGGAGAAGACAGTGTCCTCTGTATCTGCCTTTGCCTTCTTAACTGTCTGCCCTCTCATCCTTTGGATCTCTTTGTAATTTGTTCTATCCTCTTCCTTCTGTGTACTTTTGTACCTCCTGAAGGCTATTTTTTTTTTCCTCACTGCTCTCCCTACCTTTCTGGAGAATCAAAGTAGTAGTAGTAGTAAAAAAATTTTATTCATACAAAAAATGAATAAGGATATCTCCACTGAGCCGAAGCTCCTTTACAGTGAGATCCAGGTGTCATTTCCAGTTACTCTTATATGTTAACAATATATGACAAAGGAAAACACATATACACTATAATTATACATCAATAAATATAACACAATTCCAAATCATAAAACAAACTAGGACAAGATGAACATACAAAAAAACAATAATTAATTCACAGTATACATTTAATACAAGTTATAATCTACCATCCTAAGATTCAAACTATTTCCCATCATAACTAATATTTTTGATAATCCATTGATTAATTTGGTGCAACTGAAAATTTCCCTCAAGGGGTCTAAACTTCCCAGGCAATTTATTCCATATGGAAGGTCCAATATTAAAAAAATGCTTATCCCCCCAAGCCGTTCTATGACTTGGGACTGCACAATCCAAGTAATTAGCAGAGCGCAGACCCTCAATAGGTCTTTTTATTTTAATGGACTCAGCCATATATTTAGGGACTTTTCCTGAGATACATTTTAACATTAACATAACTGTACTAAAAGCCTGCCTTTGAGACAAAGTATGCCAGTCTAATTCTTTATACATATCTACTCTATGTGCTCTCTTTGCAGCTCCCAGTATAAATCTAATTAATTTATTATACATAACATCAAGCTTATGTAGTTGATGTTTAGACGCACCCATATATATCAAATTACCATACTCCAATATGGGTAGTACAACAGTTACAACTAATTTTCTAATTTCCAAAGACATACTATTTCTTACTCTATATAATGACCCCAAGCACTTACCAACTTTAGTCAATGTATTATCTATATGACTGTCCCATTTAAGTTTTGTATCTAAATACACCCCTAGATATTTGTAGCTAACAACTTGTTGCAAGATTCTTCCTGAAAATGTTTTAATTTGTAACCCCTCATATTCAGTTTTAGACCCATAACCCCTATGAAACACCATTACCTGAGATTTTTTTTCATTCAAAACCAATTTAGATCTAAGCAAAAATTTCTGTAACTGATCAAAAGCCTGTTGTAATACTATTTGAATAGTTCTCACTGATGAATCAGCAAAATATACAACTGTATCATCAGCATAAAGATGGTATTGTAGCTTTGGTTGTTCAAACCCCAAATCATTCATATATAAATTATATAGTATAGGACCCAAAATGGATCCTTGTGGGACTCCTGACACAATCAATTTCAAATCAGATGACCACTCTCTAATAGTCATTTGCTGCAATCTTGAGTCAAGATAATTTCAGAACCAATTTATAACCGACTCAGACATACCACAGATTTTTAGTCTGGACAGGAATATGCCATGGTCCAGCGTGTCAAAGACCTTTGAAAGGTCAACAAAAATTGCTCCCACTGGCATCCCCCTATCCATACTCTCCATTATATCTCCTGTGACCTTTATAAGGGCAGTGTTTGTTCCATGCTCGGGTCTAAAGCCGGATTGATAACTGTTAAGGATTTCATTGTCTTTCAGATATACCTGTAATTGTTTTGCAACTATTTTCTCCAAAATTTTAGAAATTGTTGGTAAAAGAGCAACTGGTCTGTAATTTTCTAATAATAACCTAGATCCTGTCTTATAAATTGGCACAATCTTGACAGTCTTCCAAGTTTGAGGTAACTCCACAGAGAGAAGAGACAAATTAAATAAGTTTGCTAAGGGTAAATCAATAATAGGGGCTGCATACTTTAATAAGATATTAGGGATACCATCCATACCTTCTGCTTTATTAGTATTAATTTGAAATAATAAATCCCTGACATCTCCTCTAGTAATAGAAGTAAACTCAAACTCAACTTGTATACCAGATTGTACATAAACTCTATCTGTATCATTTGCCTGGGAATTTCTCTGTAGAACCTGATTTACATCTCCTCCATCTCCTCCATCCAATTGTAATTCATTAATACCCATATTTATAAAAAAGGTATTAAACTCATTAACTACCTTGTTTCCCAAATCCATCTTATTACCATTAATTAGGAAATGATTAGGATATCCCAAGCTAAGTCCCTATGCATCTTATTTATTGTGTTCCAAAATACTCTTGAGTTTTCCATCATTTCTTTAGACAATTTTTTATTACACTAGGCCAATCTAGCCTTTCTAATTTCCTTTGTATATAAATTTCTTAATTGCCTATATTCATGCCAGTCCCGGTCTCTCTTTGGTAATTTAGCTTGTTTCCATGCCTTATCTCTAGCTCTTTTAATTTTAAACAAACCTGAGTCATACCATGGCGCTTTGTTTGATTTTATCAACCTAGTTTTTATAGGAGCATGTTTATTACAAATTTGTATTAAATCCTTTTGAAACATATCCCACGCATCCCCCTTACTGGGAATTAGTTCTAGTCTCTCCCAGTTATAATTTTCTAATTCCTGCATAAATTGAACATAATCAAAATGTTTAAAGACTCTAATTTGTACAACATTCTTAGGTGTCTTTCTAGATTTCTGATTTCTAATTCAGAAAATTATCTGATGATCTGACATTGAGTCTGGTAACACCCCACTCTTTATAAACTTTTCCGGATTTGTAGTAAAAATAAGATCTAACATAGTTGAATTACTGGGATTTATTGCATTTAACCTAGTAACATCTTTTATCAGTTGCACCAAATTCAATGTAGTAGCCATATCAATTAGACTATGATGGACATCTATTTCCCAATCAACATTTAAATCCCCAATTATCAAAATTTCATGTGAATTTTGATAATTCTTCAATACATCCTGTATTTCAGAAGACCATTAAGTTGCTTTTAGGTGGATGGTAAATGCCAATCAATAAGATGGGTTTAGAATAAGGTAGCTTTAATTCTAATGGTAACAATTCTGAATCAGTCCAATTATACAAATCTTGCAATTCCCTAACATCAATCCAATTTTTAACATAAACTAATACTCCCCCTCCTCTTTTGGATCTGTCTTTTCTATATATATAGACATTTTCCAGGGCTATATCATTATCTTGAATTTTTGTTTGCAGCCATGATTCAGTAATTATTAAATATCAGGCTTATAATAAACCACCCACTCTCTTAGATACTCAATTTTCTTAAGCAAACCACAAATATTAATATGCACAATTTTCAACTTTTTCATTCAACATTTCAAATGTATAATCATGGTTCAAATCAGCAACAGGCCCAGGATTTAATTGAACATCCCACTAACATTAACCATAATTACAAACCATTTACCCATTCTAGACATTTTAAAATATAAACATTTCCCTTCACTAAATAATTTCTGGATTTGGCACTTTCTAAAACAGCATTATGTCCCCAGCCACATAGAAGTTCACTACCCATATACACACATTTGATCAAAGTTCTCTCAATATGGATATTCAATAAAGAGGCACGAATGTCCCCTTGCCACCCAATTACAACATTTCTCTCTCCCATCATAGTTCCCTTATACTCTGTTGTCAAGTATGGACATTCTATAAAGGATTTTCCATTCTGAGCAGAATTTTCACATACTAAAAACTGGCACCCTACCAGAACAATTCCTCACCATAACATCAACATTGTAAAAATTTAAGCCACCCTGTTAATCAAACTTTAATTATAATAAAATAATGAGCAACTACCTCATTATATCAGGGATAATCCTATAAGGTAGAGGAAATATCAGGTAATCCACTTAGTAAATACTACAGAAAACTTGCACATATAAACAACCCACCCAAAATATATTAAATAAATTAAATAAAGAATAGAAAAATAAAACAAATAATAAAACTCAGTATAAAATTAACATTAAATAAAACAAATAACCTACCCAGACTCACATAAAAATATTCAGCTTCCAGTTAGATTAACCCTAAATTTCTAAGTAAATCTCAGCAGAAATACTACTTAAATTTGCTCCTATTGTTACTAATAAAATTTCTAATACCGAGTGGCGCTCGCGGTTCTTTTATATTGTACTGCCCCTCCTCCTTGATGAAGTGTGATCCGTTACACCTGGCCCCTCTCACTAGAGCACAGGAATGCAGGGTCAAAGGGGAGCAAAGGCACAGAAGAAATGAGGTTATACAAAGTGCTCATAGTTTTAACAGATATCAGGCACACAGTTCGAATCCCCCAACAGGCAGCAGCACGCTCCTTTAGGTCTTAGTCTCACAGTCCAGCAAAATGAAACAGCAGATGGAATAATCAGTCTCTCAGATGATAGATGCAAATGGCATACCTGTTCTGGGTTTAGGCAGCGCGGTTCTTTTATATTGTACTGCCCCTCCTCCTTGATGAAGTGTGCTCCATTACACCTGACCCTTCTCACTAGATCCTCTTTCTTTTTTTTACTTTGCTGACCTGTCTTATGCATTGTTCTGTGGCTCTTTCAAACACCCCTCTGATTGCAGCCTACTGCTCCTCAACTCCACTTAGTTTCTCAATACAGTACTTGCCAGGGCATCCTTCAGGATTTCCCTCATTTTATTAAAGTCTGCATGTTTGAAGTCCATGGCCCCTTTCCTTGTTAGACTGTTCTCTGTCCCAGTTCTTCTTTTGAATCACACCGTGTGATGGTCACTAGACCTTACATTATCCCCTACTGTGACATCGGTGACATTGTCCCCATTGCTCAGCACAAGGTCCAGCATTAACCTTCCTCACATTGGTTCCAATACAAGTTGTTGGAGAAATGGTCCATGCAAGGAGTCCAGTAGTTCCCTGCTCCTGGTTGTTGTCACAGCTGGGAGCTTCCAGTCCACATCAGGGTGACTGAAGTCCCCCATCACTAACAATTCCTTTTTCAGACCATCCATTTAACTGCTTGAATTAGCTCCCTGCCTACTTCTTCCCACTGCCCTGGAGGCCTATAAATCACTCCTGTATGCATAATAGCCCCAGACTGCTTCTCCAGGGTGACCCACAGTACCTCGTCTTCCCCTTTCTCCTCCTGCCCAACTGAAGCCTATATACCATCCCTCACATAGAGGGCTGCTCCCTCCCTTCCTAATTGCTTTGTCCCTCCTTGACAGATTAAAGCCTGGGACAGCCATCTCCCAGTCTTGGTTTTTGGTACACCAGGTCACTGGGATGTTCACCAGGTATCACTACGAAAGTGATATTTATTTTACAATTTTGTAAGAATAATTACTATTCTGCCCAGTACTAGAGATGACTTGTCTTGCTGCAATGTAGATAATTTAAAGGAATGCAGTATTAAACAAGCATTTAGGGCCAAAAATGGCCGCAGCATGGTGCTGAAGCAACATGTGCAGTCCAGTAAGCTTGTTTACAACACTATAAAATAATATATGTTAACCATTGCATTATGAGTTTTTTTTTATACACACAAAGGTATGTGATGCTACAAAAATAGTGAGGGAAAAGAGTTAGTGGGTTTATTTTAAGCAACATCTACTAACAATGCATATTGAAAAATGAGTAAAACTGCTGGCCAGCATTC
This sequence comes from Neoceratodus forsteri, assembly GCA_016271365.2. Taxonomy (NCBI): domain Eukaryota; kingdom Metazoa; phylum Chordata; order Ceratodontiformes; family Ceratodontidae; genus Neoceratodus; species Neoceratodus forsteri. Next base: position 175,275,057 of record CM028138.1, read on the forward strand.
ATTTGTGGAATACTGGGGATTTTATTCAGCTGGTTCATTCTGCTAATTTAATAAAGTTTTCAGTTTTAAAAACAAAAGTGGCCAGCCTGGTGGTGCTGAGGGTTGAGGTGCTGGATGCCACACCTTGTGCCATGCTGGTGACCCATATTTGGGAGTGAGCAGGACCCATCATGGGTCAGCAATGAGGAGCTGGATTGCGCATTCAATGAAGTGCTCTCCATCTCCGATGAGGGGGGAGAACCTTGGTCACTGTGCACCTGACCCCTAGTGGAAGCTGGAGGCCGGTGACACGGTGCCATGATTGCAAGGGGGTGGGAGCATGGCAGACACTTGATGTGGCATGCATGGGAGCATGCACAACCACGTCATTGGCATCATTGCACGCCATGCCCAATAAGGGGGAGAAAATCAGGAAAAACGGCATCCATGGTTGTTGTGGCTTAATGGCCATCCTATGGGCACCCCAGCTTCAGGGGTAATGCTGGAAATGGATTCGGACCTGATGGGTAAGATTGGAGCTCCCCGCCACCCTGCTGCGGGAGGCAATCCATGGGGGAAGGAGGCAAGGGCCTTGAAGAAGCTGGGGGACTGACTGGATGGTGGCCGGATACAAGAGGGATGTGATGAAGAGAGGTGCTGACCAGGAGCCAGTAGAAAGAAAGTAAGCAAAAAACAAAACAAAAAAAGTGAACTCCCAGTGCACTCCATTTTCACTGAATGAGTAACCCAGAACTGGCAGAAATAGAGCTCACTGAGAACCTGCATTTGTTTTTAAAATTGGAAACATCATCAAAATGTCAGGTGTAATCACAATGTGTCTACATTTGTTTAAACTTTTATTATTTGGATTGGCAGTATAGACTAGAGGTTAGAGTAATGAGTTATGAATGATCTTGGTACAGCACAGAAACATAGAATCTGTTGGCAGATAAGGACCATACAGCCCACCTAGTCTGCCCATTTCCGTACTTGGTTTGGCAATCCATACTCTAATCTGGACTGCCTTTCCCCTGCTCTGCTGTACAGCAGGGTGCCTTTATACTTATCCCATGCACTTTTGAATCCCTGTACTGTTTCTGCTTCCAGCACCTCCGCTGGTAGGCTGTTCCATGGATCCACCACCCTCTCTGTGAAAAAAATACTTCCTAGCATTCCCCTTAAGCCTCCCTCCCTCCAGCCTCATGTTCTGTCCCTTTGTCCTTATGCATTTTCATCTCTGAAATATGCTTCTCTCCTGTATCCTGTTTATTCCTGTAAGGTATATGAAAGTCTCTATCATATCCCCTCTCACCTTTCTCTCTTCCAGTGAATAGCTATTTAGTTCCTTGAGTCTTTCTTCATAAGTTTTGTGATTAGGGTTGACATCTTTGGATAAAATGAAAACCGAATATTAAACCACACCCCCAAACTCCACCCCTAGCCCCACCCCTTTTATGACTAATGAGGGCATAGCTTGGACTCTGGTTCACTTGATTTATTCAAAATTGCTGCTGATACAACATTGTGTAGGAACTATTCTATGCTGTTAAATACCCTATTTTTTCCATGTCAGTCATACATAGCAGACATCATGATATGTGATATGAAGCATGGAGGCAGTATAGCACAGTGGTTTAAAGCTCTAAGCTGCAATTCTGAAGAAAAGGGTTTGAATCCTATGGTCCAAACCTGCATACTGTGTGACCCTACACAAATCACTTAATTCCCTTGTGCTCCCAGGTTGCACCTGTAAACAAGCTTTAGCTTAGTGTGTCTCTTCTGGTAAAAAAAATAATAATGTTTTGATAAGTTGCCTAAATTTGTAGTGCCATCAAATCTAGATTGTGTTCCTGTCACCTCATAAGCTACTGCTCTTTCTCTCTCTCTCTCTTCCTTTTCACATTTCTGTGGCTTAGCATGACGTTAGCCACACTGTTCTGTGCTGTTCATCTGAGAGGCCTGGAATACCCAGGTAGTATGAAAATTGACAGCAATAACTACTGAGGAGAGAGAGTGGTGTAGTATTGCTAGAAATTAAATAAAATATTAGATTATTAATTTAATAACAAAAGGGGTAACAAATATTAAAATATACGACAGACCCTAAAAGAAAAATGGTGAACATTTAAAGGTATAAAAGTATTCCTTATCACAGAAGTCAAAGACCATACTCACAATGCAGCCTGGAAAGGATTAGGTAGATTTTCTGCTAATGGTCTTAATAGAAATATAGAAACACAGACTTTGACGGCAAATAAGGACCGCTTGGCCCACCTAGTCTGCCCATTTCCCTACCTACAGGATAAGCCGCAGATCCTAGTTAACCAACAGCCTATTTCTTCCTACCCCCCACAAGAATTGCCTTATGTCTATCCCATGTATTCTTGAATTCTCCCACAGTTTTAGAACCCACAACCTCCTCAGGAAGGCTGTTCCATGCATCCACTACCCTCTCTGTGAAAAAATACTTCCTCACATTGCCCCTGAACCACCCCCATCTTTAAATTGTGTCCCCTTGTTCTTGTATGTCTCTTTTTCTGAAATATGCTACCCTCTTGGACTTTGTTGATGCCACTGAGGTACTTAAACATTTCTATCATGCCCCCCCTCCCTCCTTTCCTCAAGGGTATACATATTAAGCTCTTTTAGTCTCTCCTCGTATGGCTTCTCTTGCAGACCCTGTACCATTCTAGTTGCCCTCTTCTAGACTGCCTCTATCCTGTCTATGTCCTTGCAGAGATGGGGTCTCCAGAACTGGATGCAGTACTCCAGATGGGGTCTCACCAACTGTCTGTACAGAGGGATAACAACTTCCTGTTTTCTGCTGGGGATGCCTTTCCCTATGCATCCCAGTATACCTCCAGCTCTCCCAACTGCCTTCTCACATTGCTTACTAACCTTAAAGTCATCTGATATGATTACCCCCAGGTCCCTTTCCTTTTTTGTTTTTGTTACTACCTCCCCCCATTGTGTAATCTTCCCCTGAGTTTTTGTTTCCCAGGTGCATTATTTTGCACTTCTTTGCATTGAATCCTAGCTGCCTTACTTCCGACCATTCCTCCAACCTTGCCAAGTCCCTTCTCATCCTTTCCACGCCTCCTTGTGTATCAACCCTGTTGCAGATCTTTGTGTCATCTGTAAAGAGGCATAATTTTCCTTCCAGTCCCTCTGCAATGTCACTTATAAAGACATTAAAAAGGACTGGACCCAGTACTGAACCCTGCGGTACCCCACTAGTAACCGCCTCTTTCTTCAGAGTGGACTTCATTTACAATTACCTTCTGTTTCCTGTTGTCCATCCAATGTTTTACCCTTGGTATCACCCTGGGACCCACTCCTAGGCTGGTTAATTTGACTATAAATCTTTTGTGTGGGACTGAGTCAAATGTCTTGCTAAAGTCTAGGTAGGCCATGTCCACAGCCCCTCCCTGGTCTACTATGTTGGTCACCCAGTCAAAGAAATCAATTAGATTCATCTGACATGACCTTTCCACCCTACTTTCCACCTCTCAGACTGATTGGCATACAAACAAAGGTCTACATGACATCAGAATTTGTTTGTAATCTGAACATGTAAGTAAAATGGTGTGGGGTTTGACAGAGTTTGTTTTACAAGTATGTGAGCATTCAAAATGCTTGAAAAAGTACTACCTCTGAATAAAACTGGATTAGCAGGTGAAGTTTCTGAAACACACTGTATGGTCCATACTGGGACAGGAAGCTACCCTAATGTGGTCCCTATCTGGTTTCAGAAAAATGTAGTTGTTAATTAAGGTGGTATTGTTTACCCTTCGCATGAATAATCTTCCAGTTTGCTGGTGTGAAGTTAGAGGTCACAACTGAGCAGACAGGGACACATTTCGCTCTTTAAGTGCCCTGCTCTTGAAGGCACTTCCTGATTAGCATGCACTGCAAGCAAGCAAGCACACTAAAATGTCAGACACTTGCTTACAGTCAGATGAGAAGAAAATGAAACAGTTAGTGGGGAATTTCACAGGTGCTGCTTGACCCACCATAAAACCGAATTTGCAATGGTGAAAACAGGAGGACCTAATCTGGACCTAGAAAACCAAATCCATTTGGTCAAAAACCAAGTAGATGGTAACCTTATTTGTGATGCAGTCCATGTATCATTTGTGTTGCTTTTCTTTGGACTGCTTCCATTCTGTCTATGTCCTTCCTGAAATGAGGTCTCCAGAATTGGACACAGTATTCCAGATGAGGCCTCACCAGTGATCCATACATGGCATCACCACTTCACTCCTCCTTCTGGTTATGCCCCTTCATATGCACCCCAGCATTCTGTTTGCCTTCCCCACTGCATTTTCACCTTATTTGGCTGACTTCAGGTGATTGGATATGATAATCCCAGGTCACTGTCCTGATTTGTGGTGGCTAGAACCTGCCCCCCCCATCAATGCTGTATTCCTCTCATGGGTTTCTGTGTTCCAGGTGCATTATCTTGCACTTCTTAGTGTTGAAACCCAACTGCCAAACCCTTGACCATTCCTCAAGTAGTCTTAGGTCATTTCTCATTTTATCTAGACCCTCCTGTGTGTTGACTCTGTTACAGATCTTGGTGTTATCTGCAAACAAGCATACTTTTCCCTCCATTCCCTCTGTAATGTCGCTTATGAAGACATTGAATAGAACTGGATCCAGCACTGATCCCTGTGGAACCCCACTGGTCACCTCCCCCTCTTCTGATTTATGCCATTTACTACCACCCTTTGGGTCCTACCTTTTAGCCAGTTACCAACCCATTTTACCACTTTAGACCCTACACCCAGATTCCCCAATTTGTTAAGCAACCTTCAATGAGGAACGGTGTTAAGGGCCTTACTGAAATCCAGGTAGGCCACACCCACCACCCCTTCCTGATCCACCACCCTGGTCACCCAGTCAAAGAAATAGAGAAGATTAGTCTGACAGGACCTACCCTTAGTGAATCTTTGCTGCCTTGGGTCTTTTGTACTGCTTGACTCCAGGAACTTCACTACCCTCTCCTTAGGCAGGCACTCCATCAGCTTCCCCACCACTGAGGTCAGGCTTACAGGTCTGTAATTGCCTGCCTCCTCCCTACTTCCATTCTTGTGTAGGGGACCACCTCTGCCCTCCTCCAGTCCCCAGATACTGCCCCCATCTCTAGTGATTGATTGATTGATTGAACAGACTTGTCAGCAGACCTGCTAGGACTTCCCTGAGTTCATTCAACATTCTAGGGTAAATCCCGTCTCGCCCCATTGCCTTGACTGTCTTTACTTTTCCTATTTCCTTCAAGACTCTATACACTGTAAATGGGCTGGTGTCCATCTCTCCCCTGTACATCTTTCCTCATGAGTCTTGGATCCTCCCTGCCTCTTCCTTGGTAAATACTGAGCAAAAATATTTGTTCAGTACCTCAGATTTTTCAAGGTCATCCTCCACCCACCCACTCTCTCCCTTCTTTAGCCTAACAATACCATTTCTGGTCTTCTTCCTCTCTCTAATATAACGGAAGAAGGGTCTTGTCCCACTTCTTAATAGCCTGTGCTATTCCTTTCTCCGTTCTTGCCTTAACCCCTATGAAAGCTTTCCCAGTTTTTCTCTGTTTCTCCAGATATTTCAGTCTGTCTTCTTCTTTCTGTGTCTCTTTGTATTTCCTGAATGCCTTACTTGTTTCTCACACTTTCTCAGCTACTGATTTAGAGAACCACAGTGGCCGCTTCTTTCTTTTGCTTTTGCTAAGCAATCTGACATATTGACTTGTCACACCTGCTATGGATCTTTTGATTCTAAGCCACTGTTCTTCTATCCCTTCCCCATATCTTCTGCTGCCAGGGCAATTTTGAGCTGTTCCCCCATCTCCATGAAGTTGGCCTTCCAGAAATCTAGGATCTTAATCTTTGACTGGCTTTCTTCTGTCAATGTGTTGATTCTAAACCACACATTTCTGTGGTCACTGGTACCAAGGGGACTGCCCACCTCATCATCCATTATTCTGTCCCCATTTGTCAGCACCAAGTCCAATACAGCCCCCTTCCTGATGGGCTCAACCACAAGCTGCCTTAGGTTTGCCCCATACATGGCAGACATGAGATCCCTGCTCCTTAATGTACTTGCAGTCTGGGTATTCCAGTCTGCATCTGGCATGTTGAAGTCACCCATTAGTAGTACTTCCCCTTTGGCTGCCATATTATGGATGGCTTCCACTAATACTTGATCTGTATCCTTCCCCTGTGTGGGAGGCCTGTAGACTACTCCAGCACAGATGGTTGTTTTGTTCCCTGACTACAGAGTGACCCACAATGCCGCTGCTTCTTCTCTGGATCCCTGAGCCTCCATAGCTTTAATCCCTTCCTTTATATACATAGCAACCCCTGCTCCCCCTTTCCCCTTCCTATGCTTTCTAAAAAGTGTAAATCCTGGTATGGCTGCATCCCAGTCATGGTTCCCTGTGTACCATGTAGTAGTAGTAGTAGTAAAATTTTATTTATACAGAAAAATATGCCATTAGGGTTTCGAAAATCCCTGTTTACAAGGCATCCCTGTGTATACAATCATACTTGTACATATAACACTAATCAAGTCACACAAAAAAGTATATTAAACATACAAATTATCTCACAGACATTTCTATTATAAATACATCCATTCTTCATAAGACATCACTTTCATTAAATACATAGAAACATTTCATTAAAAAATTCATTCTTCAATAAATTTCAAATGTCACCTGTGACACAAACATTTAAAATATACCTCTCTTTTCACTGCCAATTTAAATCTTGATAGTGACAAACCAGGATTTCTAAGGAGAGGTAGCCTATTCCATGCTGTTGATACTTTATACTGAAGGGTCATTATACTATATTTGTTTTTGATTTTAGGGATATTATACACTCTTTCTCACAACTTCTTAAATTTAATCCATGTTCTGGTTTTTAGATTATTCAATAAGTAATTTAAGGATTCATTCTTATGTAAGCCTTTAATAGGATTAGCCAGAAAATCTCTGCCTCTGCTCTAAAAATTCCACCTAATCTGAGTACATGTCACAATGGTGTGTACCAAAGTCGCACCTTAATACAAATCTGGCTAATCTATTATAGAACATCTAATTTATGTTCTTGTTTTTTCAGAGTGTGTCTATATATGTGGAGCCATAATCGATCACGGGAGGAGTAATTGGTTCACTATATTCTGTCTCATCTCCTTGTTAAACACTTGATATTTTTCTCATAACCCCTAATTTAGAATTAACTTTTTATAAGTTCAGTCACATGCTGATTAAAATTCAATTCCTGATCAATTATGACCCCAAATATTTATAGTACTTAGTTTGCTCTAATATTTTCCTCTCTGAGTCCTAATTACCAAGTTTGTTCCCATACTGTCCTTCTTGACTGTACTAAAATACATAGTTTGGGATTTTTTCATTAATCAATAAACCATGTTCAGTGAAGTATTTTTGCATGTTTAAAAAATCTCTCTGCAGTTTTTGTTCTAATTCACCCACATTTTTAACGGATGTGACTAAAACTGTATCATCTGCGTACAATCTAATATGTGAGTTTTTAATTACTTCTGGCAAGTTATTCTCCATAATATCTCATCCATAATGTCTCCATAATAGCCACAATCTCCAGGTGCGTGTCTGCCATCAGTACCGTTAGGTCTGGGATTTGTTTTTTCCCAGAATGCAGACATTTGTGCACATGATCTTCCACTCTGTGTACCCCTTTAATGTTCCTTGTTTTTTGGGCTTTGCCCTGTGCTGCAATAGTGAGGTACCTTCTATTCTCTCCCTCATTGTAACCATGGTACTTTTATAGCTATATCCTGTGCTAGTTATTAGGTCCTCACTGCTTTCAGTTATGTCATGGGGGGGCTATGATAATCCCCTTGACTGTCTATGCCTCCCACCCTTGACAAGTTTAAATGATTACTAAAGATGCACTTAAGCTTCTCAGAGAGGATACCTTTGCCTCCCCTGGATAGATGCAGGTCATCTGGAGAATATAGTCCTTCATCCCACCAGGTGAGGTTCCAGTCCTAATGAAGCCATACCCCACTTTTCCACACCATTTCTTCAGCAATTTGTTGAATTCAATTATATGAATATTCCTTCCTCCCTTCCTTTCCCCCTTGCCGTGGACAGGTAGCACCTCCGCGAAGGTAACAGAGTATGTTACTTGCCCAAGACTCCTCTCCTGCTCCCTGAACTCTTCCTCTACTCTTCCTACATCTACCCCCTCTCCAGAAGATCTAGATTTGATTCCCACAACCTTCACTTGCATACTGTGTGACTATCAGCTAGTCACGTAACCTCCCCAGTGCTCCTGGGTCACCCCTGAAATAGAGGTATGCCCACCCGACTGCGACACCATTACACTGAACATGTCAATATCAACAATATCAATAGTTCACTGTAATAGTGCACCTGAGACCCTGGCACTCTGTCTCCCTGTCCTACGCCCCATCCCCAAATCAACTCTGACTTGGAATTGATTATATTTAGTATGGGAGGGTGGGGGCAGAGCCCCATGGGGGACTTGGGGGGTGAAGTGCCCCTGACAGAAAAATGGACCAGGTTTCCCTAGGGATTTATGTCAACTGCAACTTGCGGTTGACATAAATCCATCGCTGTGATGCCAGTCGATAAAATAGTTGTCAAACCAGCATTGTATATCTGAAAATAGGCACTTGTGCTTTGTGGACGTTACCTGGTTACCAAAATAATAAAAAAATCATCATGTTATGCCCCCTACAATGATGTTTGTACATCAGTGGTATTGTTGCTATTGGCCCCTATACATTAAGATGTAGGTTGCCTACATGGCATGGATCTGTGGTGCATACGCAGCTCTACATCTGAATGCTGTGAACTGGGGTCCCATGGACCCCTGCATGCATTCACAGAAGGGACATGCAACCCTTCTGCACAGGTTTCCCCAGTCAGTTGCAGAGCTATGCATGTGGCCAGCTCAAGAGCATGTCTCATAGGCATGCCCACACTCCACTCCATTCAATCAGGTTCAAAGTGCCTGGCAAGGGAGTGCAGGATATGGCATCAGGGACTCTGCTGTATCTTTTGTGTGCCCCTTTGGTTTACACCTGCCAGCTGCAGCAGGACAAAGAATTAACCACACCGTGGTGCAACTTCCCTCTGGGCTGACTGAGTGGGCTGGGGAGAGTCATTCAGGCACTTGCCCATCTTTTTGGTCAACAGACATCACATGCCATCCCAGAATCCTACATGCTGCACAGAGCAAGAGATCCACTATGGGTCTAGCCCGGATATTCTGATTGGATGTCCATTTGTTCTCCAGTCTGCACAGTATGCAGCAGCACACCATGGAGGCCAGACCACAGACACTGTTCGGTGGTGTATGTTAGTTCATGCCATAACCTGTGCAGCTGTCAGTGGGTGCAGAGTTGCACTGCTGTGTGTGTGTGTCTCTCATATGTACTTGCTTGCATCCACTGATAGCCCCTATTGAGCATAATGTATGGTAGTTTTGCTCCCTTGAACATTTTCATCTATGTAATTTATTTTTCTTTGACTGTATCCCTGTATACAATCATTTTGCACCTTTGAACCAAACTATCTGGTTTTATACCACTGCAGTTTGACTTTTTATGCTGTTCTACCTAAGACCTGCTGTAAATTAGCTTTCTCAATAGAGTCTTTTCCTGGGGAAATAAACAAATACAATAGAAGTGCTGTTCAGGAGCTGTGGCAAGGGGGGTAAGAGGCTGTGGAGTCCATGCTGGGACCACCTCTTTCCCTTGACTAGAGGGTCATCATCGAGGGGGAGAGAGAGGACTTGCAACAGAAGCCTGAAATAAATTGCAGGTGAAAAGGGAGCAAGATGGGCCAATAAAAAGCAAGCACGGAGGAGGCACCGTATTCAAACAGGAGAGAAGACCTGTCAGCTTCAGTGCTGTTTGGGAGCTGCAGCAAAGGGGGTAAGAGGCTGTGGAGTCCATGCTGGAACCACCTCTTCCCCCACACTAGAGGGACATCTTCAAGGGAAAGAGAGGACTTGCGTGCCAGCAGAAAACAAGGAACTTTTTCGCCCACTCTCCATCCCCCACCCCTCTAATATTAAATGGTCATCTGGGCTCCTCCCTAACATACTGATTAGGGAAGGAGGCAAAACAGGCATATCAAATGGGAGGATCACCTATCAGGAGCTGGAAGGAGGAGGAGGACTTTTTGAGACACTGTAACACAACTGGGGGAACAGGAACTCTTGTGGGTATAGGGGGTAACTCAAGTTATACAGTCAGTTATCTAAGTCTACTAAATGCCTTATCGCACTGATGGATATTTTTAAAGGCATTTGATAATTTGAAATTGAATTACAGTGCCAATTGCTTACTCAAGTTATAACTTGAGTTATACAGGCAGTTATCTAAGTCTACTAAATGCCTTATTTATTAGAAACATAGAAACATAGACTTTGACGGCAGATAAGGACCGCTTGGCCCATCTAGTCTGCCCATTTCCCTACCTACAGGATAGGCCACAGATCCTAGTTAACCAACAGCCTATTTCTTCCTACCCCCCACATGAATTATTTATTTAGTTATTGAAATGTTTCACCAGGAGGGCACACTGAACAACAAGTTTCTCATCTCACGGTGTGACCTGGGGTTGTGAAGGATGATCAGTTACAATAGTTAGTTTAGTTAGTTTTTGTTGACCAGGTAAGTTCACTAGACAAATCCTGCCTATTTTCAGGCACGACCCGTGGGAGGTAGATACAGATGAATGCCAACTGACCTTGAATCAGATTAAGCTGTTGGTGGTATTTTTAGTGAATGAGGAAAATTTGGCCAGGACACCAGGGAAATTCCCCTAGTCTTGCTTCCTGTGAGCAGGGGGGACCCTTTTTCCTGCAGAAAGAAGATGGCTGCTGTTCCGGACCCTAGAGGAGGTGGAGGTGACTGCATTGCTGTCAGTAGGGGAAAACATATGGCCAAGGAAATGGCCAGTCCAGATCTGCAGTCAGAGAGGATGGAGGTTCAAGCTCTACAGGGGTCTGAATTACCTCAGTTAGTGCAAAGTATGGAAATGCAGCATTTGGTTGAAACCTTGTTACACTCAGATGAAGAAGGAAATACTCCTACAGAATTGTTTTCAACAGAGGATCTTACAGCTAACCCAACAAATGAGGTAAAGGCCATGAGTTCTAAGGATACAGTTGAAAATGCTGAACAGACTTTATGTTTATTTCTGCAAAAGGAGGAATTGAGGCACGCTCAGGAAAAAGCCAAGTTGCAAGCTAAACTTGAGGAAGTAACACGTTTGGCTTTAAGCACAAATACAAAGGAGAAGCCGGTCAGGGAACCCTCTGACACAGCAAACTTATAGGCCCAGCTGGAGCAGGGTGAGTCAGTCACAGTTGTCAATCATTCCTCTACTGTCTTTGAAAAAGTAAAAGAGAAGAATCAGCCGGCTGGCAGTTTAAACTTAGCAGTCTCAAACGTGTGCCTACAGCCAAGCCCCTTAGTTGAACGAACTGGGATTAGTAAGTTGCTGAGATGCCTATCACTCAGAATAACATTAAAACTGTTGACACCACCCTTAAGTCAGGGCATTTAACACTGTCAAAAACCTCTGGGTTTGTGGTCCACCTGATGGTCAATGCTGTCAGATTTCAGACAAACAACTTGGAAACAAGCTACGGCAATGCATTTTTCTTTTACTAACTTAAACAAGTTTAGCCAAAAAGAAATGCAGAAAGATAAAAGGCTAGCACAAACCTTAGCACACAGACATTTAAATATGAAACCTTTACAAACTGTATCAGTACCAACTCTCAAGACAGCTGAATTGCAAGATACAACCTGGACTCTGGGTGGAGCACTGTCCCGGTCAGGTTGGAAACAAAACCCTGCAGGGATTTGGGTACCAGATCTGGAGTGGGATGATAATTTATCATTCACTCCTTCTTCATCAACTTGGACTCCATGTTTTAGAACAAGCAGAAGTTACTCTTAAAAACCAAGAGACACCAGATTCAAAACAAACAGATGTTGTTGAGGTGGCCATTGAAGTACATTCTCCAACGGGGGAACTGACACTGCTAGACAGGTTGAAGAAATCCCGATAACTAGTGCGGATCCTGAGATTAAGCACAATTTGGATGAATCTGCTAATAAACAACTTCTGCTTTCAGAACTGTTTGCAAATATAAAAAAAGAAGCAGCTCCTAGGAGGAACGCGGTGAGAATTCGGTATAAAGGGGGCATGGAGGACAGACCAGACAGGCATTTTGTAGGAAAAATATTATTGAAAGACTCTTTAGGGTTTCCCCCTGAGAGGTGTTTGCCTTCATAAACATCTCAGGGGAGGACAATTTTGACATAAGTTTTCAATCTGCTCACATTTTAGATCTCTTTTGGGAAAGGTATGCCCAGGTAAAATACTCCCCTATCTGGTCTCCTTTTGTGGTTATCCCACTTTCTAAACCGTTGGTCAAATTAATTACGGTAATGTTTCGTAAAGAGGGTGTGCATGTAGCAGATATAACATATTGGTTATCCCCGTGTTGTGAAATATTAAGTGACCCTGAGGCTATTTTGGATACTGAACTCTTTTGGACTGAGGGTTGGCGATATATGGTTAAACTGCAAAATACAGATTCAGGCATAGTCCATATTTCTAATTCATTTATGTTAGATAAAGACAGGGGTGTGTGCTTTTACATGGGGCAACCGAGAGCCTGCTACAAATGTGGTTCCTGTACTCATATATCAAGCACATGTGATAATCCTAGATGTGGGAATTGTGGGGAGGTGGGACACATTTCCTTTCAATGTGCATCACACACTAAATGTGATTTGTGTGACGATGTGGGACATGCACTTAAGGATTGTCCCTGGGCTGCTAAAAATGTGGCTTGCAATGTCAGTCCTGATCTCCTAATTTAATAAGCACAAGATATAGCTGAGGTACCTGCACAACCGCTACAAAAAGAATTGGAGAAAGAGCCTTGTTCTGAAAGAAGTTTGGGCCAGGTTGCAATTCAGGCTTTAACCACCCAGACAACCATCCATATCCCTTCCCCCTTCCCTCCCCATCCCTCATAAGTTGGAACAACAGTTGTTTCAGTGGGAATGCTTGATTCCAGTGTGTTATAGCGAACCAACTCAGGATAATGTTTTTGAAGCTTCATCGCCATCTCAGAAGCATAGATCCTCAAGAAATCAAAGGTCGGTCACTTTGTATTCCCCTCTCCATTACTCTTCCTTTGGATGTTGTGTCATCCAAAAATTCTTCAGAGGATGTACAGTCCAAAAACCCTTTTGCAGCTCTAGCACCAGAATGGGGGGACTCAGATATGGACCAAGAGGAAGGGGACAGTAATACTAGGGACCAAGACATGAAGACTCTACAAGGGTTTGCAGGGTACAAAGGGAAAAAAAAAGAAGAAAAAAAAAGTTGATCACCAAGAAGGTCTAAAAACGTTTTCATCTGCTGATGCTTAAAATCGGATCAATAAATGTACACAGTTTGTTAGACTCAGGGAAAAGACAGATTGTGTTTGATTACTTGCATATACTTAATTTGGAAATCTGTTTTTTACAAGAAGCTTGGGTTTTTTCTACACATAATATACCAAACTATCAGAGTGAATGGTTTTGGGGACCATCTTATTGATCCTTCGGACAGGATACTGCAGACGGGGTTGGGATTGTATTTAACTCTTTTTTTCTTTTCATCTTCTAAAATTGGTGGATATCCTTCCAGGAAGAGCCTGGCTATTGATGGGACATGGAAAAATAAGCATTATAGGTTAATTAATATTTACAGCCCACAGACTAAAGCAGGAAGAGTAGCACTGCTGGCGGCAGTCAAACCTTACCTAATGACCACTCAGAATATAATTTTTTGTGGCAATTTTAATTGTGAAATTCCATCTAATGTTAAAACTAGAAAGCCTATGGCTGAAATATATTGTGATTCCAATGCTCTGACATATTTAATATCCTCAGCTAACTTGATTGATTATAGTAAATTCAAGGAACAGGGTCCAAACTTTACATTTAGGAAGGGGAATTTAAAGTCCACTATAGAATATGTACTGGTGTCTAAGGCTTTATCTAGAATTAAAATAGTAAATTGTCCAGTGGAATTTTCAGATCATGCTTTATTAATAGTACAGATACACGATATCCCTGAATGTACATTTTCTGTTACCAGATGGAAATTGAATATTAAAGCCCTGGACGACCTAGGGGTCCAACAAGGAATAAGATCCATTATTAAGGTAAGATGTTATGTTTGTTTTTTATATACGGATATAGGCCAATGGTGGCTGGACTCAAAAAAAGATTTCCAAGACTGGTTAAAAAAATATGGGAAACATAATGTGAATTATGATTTTTTTAAAGTATCTCTCCCTGTGACAACAATTATATAAACTGTACACTTGGGCTAATACTTCAAAAATTTATTATTCTGAACAAATCTAGAAAATTAAATTGGAAATGTTATTCTATCAATATGATAGAGCTAAAACCATGAAAGTATTATTTCAGAATGTGATAAAAAAAAACAGTGGGCGATCCTTTTCAGGCATGTAAAACTATGAGAGAAAATACAGAAATGACAGCTCTGTTTGATTCTCAGGGGGTGTTGCAAAGTTCAGTTTATGACCTTTTTTCTATCATAAAAGATTGTCGGGTAACATTATTACCAGATAGTTATCCCACAGTTCAGGATTTTGGGGCTTACCTAAATTATATTCAAATTCCTCCTATTCCTTCTGAGCTCCTACACAATGTCACGAGTATTGATTCTTTGGAAATAAAAATAGCAATTCAGAAAAAGACATCAGAGAAATCCCCAGGGCTGGATGGGTTGCCCATTGAATTTTATAAAACATTTGAGGTGGAATTATCTGATTGTTTAGCAGTAGTTTTTGGCTATTTTTTCAAAATGAACAGAATCCCCCCAGCTTTTTTAGGTGGTATTCTAATGTATCTTTATAAATCAGGTAACCGACAGCACATTTCTAATTGGAGGCCTATTACCACACTTAATTCAGATTATAATTTTTTTATGCACATTTTAAACAATAGGTTGAAGCTTTTTGCTGATCAGGTTATATCTCCAGCTCAGTACTGTAGTTTACCCTCACGGAAAATACAATCAGCCCCAATGATAGTGAGAGATGTTATTGAACATCTTTCTCTTTCAGGTAAATCTGGCTCTTTAATAACAATAGACCAAGAAAAGACATTTGATCGGGTTTCCCTTATATATTTGTTTTCAGTTCTGAAATATTACGGAATTCCAGAGTATTTAATCTGATTAATTAAATTAATTTATAGATCTACAACAGTTTACCCAATTATACGAAATCAAATTATTTATAATTTTAAAACCCAGCTTGGAGTGTGTCAGGGCTGTCCCCTGAGTCTTCTTCTTTATGTATTCTCTTTGGATCCTTTTTTAAGATTTATAACAGTTAACTTAAATGGAAAGGCATTCAGGGACTAGGCTTGCAACCAGCTATAAATGCTCAAGCTTTTGCGGATAATCTCTGCCTGTTTTTTTCAGAAATTTCACAATTTTGGAAATTTTCAAACATTATGTTGGATTTTACTAAAGTATCCAACTCTAAAATGAATATAGCAAAAAGTCAAGGTTTATATATTGGGGTAGGATTCCCGGAGGCTCAAATAGTACAGGGTTTACATATATCCTCTGAACCATTGAAAATATTGGGTATTACTTTTGGACCCCAGAATATGGCCTTATTTAATTGGGAAAAAATCATTATTAAAAGTTGAAACCAAAGTATCCCACTGGAAATCATGGAGTATGTCAAAAATTAAACGCATACAGATAATAAAAAAATTCCTGGTCCCACTTTTACTTTATGTAGCTATGTTGTATCCCCCACCAAAACAGTTAGAGGTAATATTACATGGTGTTTTTTTTTTTCAAATGCTTTGGGGAAACCATGTAAACCCTATTAGGAGTTATTATACTCATCTCCCCCCAAAAAAGGGGGGATTAGGTATGTTAGATCCTATTGTTTTTTTTCACACCCTTTTCTTATCGCAAATGTTTAAATGTGGTTTAGGATCATCATCATCACCACCACCACAAAGGTCATGGTGTAGATTAAGTTTAGACAGATATTTTAGGGCATGGGGGGTGGTGGCCCCAAGATTAGGGTCTTTTTTATATGTTTATGATTTTTTTAGATCAGCTGTTTCCAAATTATATATTTGGAACCTCACAAAAAAAGAGATTCAGGTTCAATCTGGGAAGCAACTGTATAAAACTGTTTAAGATAAAATCTACCCAATAGAGCCGAGTTTTAAATTTTGTACTCTGGACTGTAATAAATATATTTTGGCTCAATTAGTAAACCCCAGAACCCTGCCTCAGATGTGGGAACACTTGTGGTTATCAGTTTATGGTAGAACCCAGGTAAGGAGAATGCTAAGCATAAAGCTGTCAAGGAACGTAATTGTCCCTATCCAGATTGTATAAATGTGGAATAAACCATGGAGCATCATTTATTTTTTTGTTCCTATTCTACACAATTATGGGGCTATTTGGCCAAAGTATGAAATATACCTTGGCTTGTTAATTTAAATTATGAGATATGCGTTATAGGCAATTATTCCTTTAGGCTCCAGCTTCCACTCAGAAACTCTTGCTATTTTTTTTTGTTGTTAAAGTTTTATCTATGGCAGGCAAGATGCTGTTGGGTACTTCATCAGAACAGAATGTCTTATGAGATGGTTAGGATCTTTATCTGTGATGCTATGGGTCAAGTATATGTTATTGATACTACACAGGCAATGGATAGGCAAGTCCAATGGTGGTGGAAATGTTTTTCATTTTTTATAAAATATAAATAAGGTGTTTAGAATAAATTTGGTTTAAATTATTTATTTTTGGGTTTTTTTTCTACTTCATTTAAATGGGGATTTTAGGGTAAGAGCAAACACTAATGGTGAAATGTTATAAGGTGTATTATGGAAAGTTTTTTTAGTTTTTCAAGGAATTTGTTTCTTATTTTATTTACCCTTCTCAAGGTATGACTTTTTTTTCCTCTTTCTGTATTATAACTGTTTAATTATGTTTCCTTGCTCTGTTTCAAAAGTTGTTTATTTGGATATATTTACAATGTTTTTCTTCTTAATAAAACTACCCCTACTCTTTTTGATAAGTGCCATGGGATCTTTAACATCCACCTGAACTACTGCCAATCCAGGCAGATGGGACCTCGGTTTAACGTCTCATCCGAAAGACGGCACCTCAGAAGTGCAGCACCCCTCTCATGCTGCACTACAGTGTCAGTACTGGGATATTAACCCAAGTGCCAGATGTAGGAACTGAACCCACAGCCCTCTGATCTCCCAGCCTCAGAGGCGAGTGTGCTACCTACTGAGCCACTGACACAGTATGTGGGCAGTACAAACAATACAACATTGTAAGATTGTGCAACAGTTGGAACACACACTATTGTACAATAAACAGTAGTGGAACATTGGGTACATTGCAATACATGTCCAAAATTGTACAAAAGAACATATTGTAGTTGGGAACTTCATCAGAACAGAATGTCTTACGAGATGGTAATAATGCAACAGACCCATTATAGTGCCTGAGTGTACCAGTAGCAGGCTCGAGGTAGTGTGCAAGTGCTGTTGGAGTAAAAAGGATGGGGTAGGTTGTGCACATGGGTGACCCAGAAGGGCAGGTTTAGAAGAAAGGGGGAGAGGAGTAGGGGTAGCCATTTCCTGATTCCCCCTTCAGGATGTTGAGACCCTGCTGGGGGGGTCAGGGTAGGAAAGCAGAAACTAGGGATAGGTATTAAGGAGGGTTAAAGCAGGAACAGCTGAGGGAGATGTAATTGTGTAGGGCAGAGGTAAGGGAGTAGTTGGAGGAGGAGTGTTGTATTTTGGGGGAGGAATTCCAGATTTTAGGGAAATTATGGGTGAAACCATTCTGACTGATGAGGATGGAGTGGTGAGGGACCATCAAGGTGCGGGTGCCATTAAATCTGAGAGACTGGGTGGGGGGTGGTGGAGTGGAGAGAGAGAGGTTGAGAGATAATAGGGGAGCACTCTGACCCAGAATTTGGAAGTTAGTTTGGCACAGTGTGAGATGCATCTGTAAGATAGTGGAAGGAAGGTTTGAGAGCAAGAGAGTTCACAGTGGTGAGAGCAGGAAGGGGAGTCCAGAGCAAAGCAGCAGAAGGAGTTAAAGAGAGTGTCCAACTTGGTCTGGGAAGACTTGGAAGCAGCACCATAGACTACATCACAGTAGTCAAAGATGGGGAGTATCATCTTCTGGACAATTTCATGCCCTCACAATCAGCGGGATGCAACTACGATTCCTGTATAAAGCACCAAGATTGGAGCACAGTTTCTTCAGGATAGCATTGATATGCACAGAGAAGCTGAGGTACAGGTCCAGCCAAATCCCCAGATATCTAAATGAGGAGGTGTCCTCCAGGATGGTTCTATCAAGGTTGTGTAAAGGTGAGAAGAGCCAGAAGCCTAGAGAGGCTCTGCCTGGTACCAAAGGTCATTGAGACTGTCTTTTTGGCATTTAGAAAAAGCTGGTGAGAAGCAAACCCAAGCTGAACTTGATTGAAGTCATGCAGTAAGCTGGTTTCCACAGGAGCAGGGTTTTTGCTGGAACTGTATAAAACAATATCATCAGCATACATATGGATAGACGAGAATAAGCAGGCTATAGGAAGATCATTAAGGAAAATGGAGAAGAGTAAGGGACCAAGCACTGAGCTCTAAGGGACACCAGTGTTGATGGGGAGTGGAGGGGAGATGGAATCAAAGATTCTCACCAATTGGGTCCTGCCAGTGAGGTAGGATTTAAAACAGTTGGTGGCTGATGGAGCAAGGTCAGCTGAGGAGAGGAAATCAAGATGCAGGGTATGGGAAAAAGTGCTGAAAGCTTTGGCTTGGTTGACAAAGATAGCTGAAGTGATCAGGCCATCATCCATCAATGAAAGGATGGAGTCAGTAAGCCTGAGGAGGGAGGTGGTTGTTGAGTGGTTCTTCCAAAAACCAGATTGGAAGGGGGTGAAGAAGGAGGAATCAGAGATGAAGGGTGATAGTTGAGAGAACTAAATGTTCTTGAAATTTGGCAAGGGTAGGAAGGAGGGAAATGGGGCAATAGTTGCCAGGAGTGGATGTGTCACCACCCTTGGGGAGAGGAAGGACTACAGTGTGTTTTCAGGATGAGGGTACTTGGGCAGAAATAAAGGTTAACGATTAGGGAGATAGGATAAGCAATTGCAGGAGCAGAAAGGTAGAGAAGTTTAGGATCAAGCTCATCTGGTGAGGAGCTTTTAGATGGGTTGAGGGATAGGAGGGCACTAAGAACTTCATCAGAGGAGACAGGGAAAAAGGGGAGGGGTAGGCACTGGCTGAGGTGAAGGGATGAAGTTAGTAGGTGGCAAGGGGGAGAGGGAATTTAGTAGAGATGTGGCATAGTAGGCATTAAATTCATTGGCCATGGAGCCAGGGTTGGAAACTAGGGAGGTATTTATTTTGAGAACTGGAGGGGGAAGGGGAGAGGGGGAGAGAATAGGGCATGAACTACCCTCCAGAATTTAGATGGACAGTTAATGTTAATCAGGAATGAGGAGTTGAAATAATTGGACTTAGCCAGTCTAGTAGCTTTAGTACATAAATTACGTAGCGTTCTGTACTTGCATAGTCGTTTGAATGTTTATTAGATTTGTGTTTTCTCCAGACCCGGTCACGCTCCCTGAAGCAGGCCAGTAGTTCAGGGGTGATCCAGGGGAGGTGAAGCCCAGTGACTCTGGTACTTCTGAAAGGGGCAAAGGCATTCCAGGTGGCAATGAATTTATCCTTAAAATAGTCAAGGGCTTGGTCTACAGAAATGACAGTTGAGAGGGAAGCCCAGTCAGTGGAAGCAAGTGCAGAGCTGAGTGGGGTAAGGTCTAAGGATTTAAAGGACTGGAGCTATATAATTTTAAGGGGAGGTTTGGGGTGATGGACCTTACAAACAATGAAAATGGGGTTGTGATCATTAAGGGCATCAGGGAGGAGACCAGATTTAACAATGCGATGCGGGTGGGTTGTGAGTGCCCAGTTAAGCAGGATGTGGTTTTGTGTTTTGGAATTAGGGCATGTGGGCTCAAGTATAAGTTGAGTGAGATTTAGAGCAGCGATGTCATTGTGTAGCTTGTTTAACTTAGGAGACAACCAATTTAGATTCATGTCACCCATTATGAACAGTTCACCAGATTGTGAGAGGGAGCTGATATTGGCTAAGAGTTCAGTTGTGACTGTGGGTTGAATGCTTGGGCAGCAATAGATGCCAGCCACAAAGACTGGGCTAAAGAAAGGAAGCTAATGCAGGTGACAAGGGCTTAGTAGGTAGCTAGGATGGAGGTAGACAGGGTGGTAGTAAACTGCAGTGAGGACAGGATATACATGGCCACTGCCCCTCTGTGACCCGATCAATCTTGTCTGGAGAGGGAATACCCAGTGATAGTAATGGCATTGTCAAGGATGCTTTTATTGAGCCATGTCTCAGTAATAATTAGGATGTCAGGGGTGTGTGAAATCACAAGAGTTTGTAGAAGGTTGATTTTAAGTAATTGGCTGCAGATATTCAGGTGAAAGAGCTTCAACCCGTTAGGAAAGGTTGCAGTGTAAGTGGGGTTAGGAGGCATATTGTTTGGGTAAGGAGCAAGGGTAGGAGAAGAAACAGAGCCAGGGTTGGGGTGGATGTTCCCTGATGAAAGAAGGAGGAGGGCAAGGATGAAATAGTGAAGTTTAGGACTTCTATAATTAGAGTAGGAAATACACGAGGGAGGGGAAGAGGGAGGGAGGAAGGGGTTGAGAGAAGGAGAGAAGTAAACAAAGAAAGGCAAAGTGACTAGGAAGGGAAAACAGAGAGGCTGGAGGGAAATAGGGAAAGTGGGGTCTGTTTACAAGAGGAGCTGTGGGGGTGATTGACAGGATGAAGGAGGTATCTGGAAGGGAAGCAGAGAGAGAAGTGGCAATAGGTGTAGAGAGGGAGACTAGGAAAAGGGTAAGAACCAGGAAGGGGTGTGAGTAGGAGGGAGATGGAAATCATTCTGAGTAGGATAGTAGAGGCTTTGTACAGACTTACAGATTCAGATCACACCACTGAATGTTAGGACGTAGATAATTTGCTTTAGGTATGAATGACCCAGGACTAGAAGTGTTAGAGGAGAGCAGTGGGAAGAGGACTGCAATGTACACATCTTGTTGCCCTCTAGTGGCTTTACAGTATAATTTGCAAAGGAAAAGTAGACACTTAAAAAAAATACAGGTAAAATTACACTTTAAACCAAAGAAATTCAGCACTGAGTATTAAAACAGTCCAGAAATCAGAGGCAATACTGGATTAGGGGGAAATAAACAAAATTAAACTGGCTGATGGTAGCGACATTGTCCAGTTAGGAGGAATTTAAAAGTGCCTGGCAGAATGAGGAACCAAACAAGGAGCTCATGATCCATGGGTGACCGATAAGAGCTGTCTCAAGAAAAAGGCTATTGTCCTTGGAAAATTTACAGAGACAGCCACGAAGCTTTGAGTTCCCGGAAAGCTGTCCAGGCCATACATGCAAGCAAGGGCTCGGGGAGAGTGGCATCAGGATCTTCTCATCATGGAGGCATGTAGATCCCCATCAGAGGTGCTGTTAGCCCAAAGGGCTATGAGAAGACACCTGAAGGAGAATGGACAAGCTGGGGTTAGATATAGCTCAGAAAACAGTGGGAGGCTTCCTGCTTTACAAGTCACAAAAAAGCTTTGTCACAAATAATGGGAGTTTAAATTGTGGGGTGGGACTCAAACAGTGAGTTAGGTGCTGGCTGGGTCTACAAAGGTGAGAAACAAAATATGCTGAAATCAGGGGTGGACAGGAGAAATTAACTGAAAGTGACTTTTCACAGAAATACCCAGTGTGGTAGCAGAGGCTCAGAACTGTTCAAGTTATATCACAGAAATAGTAGTACAGTCTTCTACAGCCTTATCATACTGAGTGATAGTTTACATTGAATTACAGTGCCAATTGCTTACTGAGGGATATATAGGTGGTAACTCTAGTTATTTCAGTCAATTTAGCTAAGTCTACTAAATGCCTTATCTTACCGGGTGATATTTTTAACTAAATTGCAGTGCCAAATTGCTTACTGAGGGATATTTTTAATTGAAGTACAGTGCAAATTGCTTACTGAGGGATATATTTCATTGAGTTACACTGCAGAAATTAGGATGAGGGCTAGAATGGGCAGGTGCCGCACTTCACTAGGGCTGGTATCTTTGGAAGGGTGGTGGGGTGCATGGGGTGTGGGTTTGCCATAATCCTGGACTGGACTTGGAGGATGGAAGGGTGTATGGTTTGTAGCCAGCTGGCTAGTTTGAAGGAGGAGCTGCGGAGGTTAGGTAGGTGCCTAGGAGGCAGAGCAAGTGAGGATGGTAGTCATCCTGGCAGGGGAAGGGGAAAATGGGGATGGAAGGGAGACAGGGACAGAGTAAATAAGGTTGAAAACCGACCCCATTATCAGAGTCATAGGCAGAATAGAGAGGGGAAGGGAGGGTATGCATGAAGCAAAGGGGGGTTCCTATGGGGGGAAGAGATAGTGAGAAGCACCATAGGAGCTGGCAGTTGGTTGGGAGTAGAGGTGGACTGGGAGAGACTCAGAGAGAAGCAAGTTGGAGTGGAGAGCCAACAGTGGGATTGGGTCAAAAACAGAGATTAGCTTTGCATGCTATAGCAAATTTGAGCCACTACATAAGTTGGGTGTGGAAGGAGGGTTGAGGGGAGCCGAGGAGAAAAAGGAGGGTGGAGGAGGGAGGGAGGGACATGAATAATCAGAGTATGGGGGGGATTGGTGATTCAAATAGGCAAGCTAGCAGGGAAGGGGGCAAGTCATTGTCAAAAAGGGGGAGGGGCAATCTGCAGAGGGAGGGTGTAGGGGCTGAGAGCTCTCTCAGTGCAAAGTAAGGAGAGATTGAGTCCAGAGTGGGTCGTCCTTTGAGGATGGAGGACCCTACTATAGTAGGACCTAAAGGTCTGGGGGCCTTGCAGGAGTGCATGGAGAGGGATAAGGAGACAGGTGGCGGTGATGGTATTAGGAGTGCCATTTTGGGGGGGAGACCATAATGGTAAGGGCTGGAAGGGGGGAGGCAGGAGTGGAAGGCTTGACTGAGGTAGGGAGTGGGGTTAAGGCTGAACTGGGGGAAGGTGGGGTAATCAGTAATAAAAGGTGCAACAAGAGGGGCAGGGGAAGTGGGCTCTAGGAAGGGGAGAGAGAGGTAGGAGCTCGAGTGGGAGCCCAAAAAGGAGGTGGCCCAAAGGTCAAGGGGGGCACTAAGGTACTCTTGCTGGGGGACTCCATGATCCAGGGTATCCATTGGGAGGGGCAGGGCAAGGGAAAATCCAGCTCAGTTAGGGTAGTGGGTGTTTCTGGCCTGACTGTACATAGGGCAAAGTTCATGGTGTATGGGCTGGTGCAGGACTGTGGGGGATCACCTGACTTCTTGGTACACCTGGGGCCAAATGATATCAAAGGGAATAGTGTGCTGGAAATTCAGACAAGGTTCCGAGAACTGGTCAGGGTCTGTCAGGACAATGGCTGCACAGTCTCCTTCTCAAAAATCCTGCCAGTACCAATGGCCACTGTGGAGAATAAACAAAAGATTAGGGAAATTAATGACTGGCTCAGGCAGTGGGGTGAAGCACAGGGGATTGTGGTGTTGGGGGACTGGGGGAAATTTGGGAGGACAAGGGGCTGTATGCCAGGGATAGGCTTCACCTTAATCTGGTAGGGAAGGAGGTTCTCAAACAGAGAATGGCAGAGTTTATTCAGACTAGGTGGGGTTTTAAACTTGTGAATGGGGAGGGGAGGAATGCGGGGCTGATCCTGCCATATCTATCAAGGGTAGGACTAGCCTTCAACCCTCAAAAGAGGGGGAAGATGATGCCTTAGGGGAGGCCATTGGGTGACCATATGTAAACTCTGGGATGGATAGGGTGAAGGGGCTAGGGACAAGGGTTGGACGGTGGTGCCAATAAATGCCAGGAGCCTGGGGAATAAGATGCCTGAGTTCCAGGCCTTACTGGTGGAGGGGGAGGTGGATGTGGCAGCGGTCACTGAAACCTGGGCCACCCCTGTACATGACTGGGATCTAAATCTGAGTGGGTATATTGCGCTTAGGAAGGATATGATGGAGGGCAGGGGGAGGGATAGCATTGTTCATTAGGGATAACATCAGGATTATTAGTGTAGAGGAAGCTGTGAGTAATGTGGAGGCCTTATGGGTCATCTTGCAAACCCCCGGGGGAAGGAAGATCAAGATGGGATGGTTTATAGGCCCCCAGGGTTGGCCGAGGATCTGGAGGATTGCCTGCTGACTAACATAAAGGGTCGGTGCGGGCAGGAGGGAGAAGGGGTGGTGTTGATGGGGGACCTTAATATGCTGGCTACTGATTGGAAAACTATCACGTCCACTGTGATTAGGGAGAAAAGGCTGCTGGATAGCTTCCTGGATGCATTCCTTAATCAGCAGGTGAGGGACTCAGTGAGGGAGGGTCATATCCTAGATGTCGTTCTAGAAGAAGGGGACCTGGTAAGAGACCTAGCTGTGAAGGATTCTGTGGCTCGGAGTGACCATGACACAGTCTGGTTCCTGTTCAACTTGAGGGGGAAGGGGATTGTACAAAGATGGAGACAATTAATTTTAGGGGGGAAGACTTTAGGAGCATGGGAGAAATTCTCTAGTGGAATTTTGGGGGAATAAAATCAGTTATGGACGAAGAATATAGGTGGGGGATCATAAAATGGTGGATACAGGAGGCTAGCTGGTCTTATGCAAGAGTGAGGCACAAGGATGGTAGGTTTCAAAAACCATGCTGGTGGACCAAGGAGGTCCAGGAGGTGGTGAGGGAGAAGAAGACTACCTACAGTAGGTACAAAGGATCGCAAGGGGTGTTGGATGGGGAAGACTATTGTTTTGCAGCCAAGCAGGTCACCAGAGTAGTGAGGGGGACAAAGGCTAGAATAGAGCAAAGGCTGGCGCAGGGGATACAGAGTGGGGAAAAAGGGTTCTTTAGGTATATTGGCGAGAGGAAGAAAGTCAGGGGCCAGCTCAGTAGGTTGAGAATGGGGGGATAGAAGGGGATGGGGCGGTCAGAAGAGGCTGGGAAGCAGGCAGATGTACTCAATGAGTACTTTGCCACAATATTCACTTAGGAAGATGCTGGGGAACTTCCGAATAAGGGGTTGCTGGGAACAGATGAGGCAGCAGACCTGATTGCTAGGGTATCTGCTGTAGACCTGATTGTTAGGATACCTGTTGGTGAGCAGGCCTCTGGAGGGGGAAGGTCTCGGGGGGCAGCGTCAGGCTGGATCTGCTGGGGGGGAGGGACGGATGCTGATATCCCTATCTGCCAGGTGTGGGAAGCCCTCAAGTCCCTAAAAAAGAACAAATCTCTGGGTCCTGACTCTATTCATCCCAGTGTACTGTGGGAGTTGGCTGATGTTCTGGCTGCACCGCTGGTGGATCTTTTTAACATGTCGTTGCAGATGGGGAGGGTGCCTAGGGATTGGAGGAAGGCACACGTTGTGTCCATCCATAAAGGGGGTTCAAGGGAAGAGCCAGGGAACTATAGACCCCTCAGTCTGACATTGGTGGTGAGAAAGTTAATGGAGGGCATACTTATGGAGAGACTGGGGGGTTTCCTGGAAGAAAAGAGATACCTGGATGACTGGCAGCATGGGTTTGCGCCAGGTAGATCATGTCAGACTAACCTTGTGGAGATTTAGTAGTGGATGACTTCAGCACTCGATCAGGGGAGACCGGTGGATGTACTGTTAATGGACTTCAGCAAGGCATTTGATTAAGTCCCTCACATGGGCCTACTGGAGAAGCTGAGGAAGATGGAGGTAGGACCACTGACAGTTAGGTGGATTGGAAACTGGCTTTCTGAGCACACCCAGCAGGTAGTGGTGGTGGGGGAGATCTTATCTCCTAGGGAGCTTATTAATGGCATCCCACAGAGAACAGTTCTGAGGCCAACACTGTTTAATGCCTACATCTTTGATATCAGGGAAGATATAGGGTGTGAAATGAGTCTCTTTGCAGACAACTCTAAGCTGGGGGTGGTGGTGGAGAGGGATGGGGGAGGATGGCCCTGCAAGGGGATCTGGATGCTCTGGAAAGGTGGTCACACACCTGGAGATTGAAATTTAACTCCTCCAAGTGCAAGGTGCTACACCTAGGGCAAGGGAACACTGAATATGTGTACACCCTGGGGAAGGGGAATGAGTTGCAGGCTTCGGCAGGGGAAAAAGACCTGGGAGTCCAAGTGTATGTCAACATGAATAATTCAGAGCAGTGCAAGAGGGCCACAGTCAGCGCAAAATGGATGCTGAGCTGCATCACCCAAATGGGATTATCTCGAGGAACAGGAAGGTGATTTTGCCACTGTACAACGACCTGGTTAGACCACACCTTGAGTAATGTGTGCAGTTTTGGTGGCCCTACCTAAGCAGGGACGTCCAGCTCCTAGAGAGGGTTCAGATGAGGGCAAGTAGGGGGAGTGGCTTAGCTAGAAGGAAGCTACATTTAAAGACTGCCTTAGAAAGATTCTGCTAATAGCTTGGCAGAAGACACCAGGAGAAAGGACTGCTGTGTGACTGAACTTCTCTGCTGGGACTAAAGTAGAAGAACTTTTGTACTTGGACCTTTAATTTAGGGTAAAAAAAACTAACATACAAAAAAAAAAGTGTGTGTTTGGGTTAACTGAACTGAATGGGTATCTGAAGAGTTATCTAGGTGTAAATCTCAGGTGACTGAAAGGACTTAACTGCTGTGAGATTTAAATTACTTGTAGAAAGCTCAGAATGTAGGGGGAGTGGCTTAGCTAGAAGGAAGCTACATTTAAAGACTGCCTTAGAAAGATTCTGCTAATAGCTTGGCAGAAGACACCAGGAGAAAGGACTGCTGTGTGACTGAACTTCTCTGCTGGGACTAAAGTAGAAGAACTTTTGTACTTGGACCTTTAATTTAGGGTAAAAAAAACTAACATACAAAAAAAAAGTGTGTGTTTGGGTTAACTGAACTGAATGGGTATCTGAAGAGTTATCTAGGTGTAAATCTCAGGTGACTGAAAGGACTTAACTGCTGTGAGGTTTAAATTACTTGTACAAAGATCTGGTAAGTAGGGGAGAGTGGCTTAGCTAGAAGGAAGCTACATTTAAAGACTGCCTTAGAAAGATTCTGCTAATATCTTGGCAGAAGACACCAGGAGAGAAAGGACTGTGTGTACTGAACATCTCTACTGGGACTATATTGCCCTCCTTTCCTCCCCTCCCCCCCACCCAAAGCTAGTTCTATTTTTATAGGCACAGGATTTGACTGACAACAGCAACTTCCTGTTTAGGGGCAGGAAGTGAGTGATCACAGAACCACCAAGGACCCACCATCGTAGAAGGGTAAGAGGAGCTCTCTGGCCCCCTCTAGCTGCTGGAGGTCTGCCTCTGAGCAAGTAAGTGGTCTACTGAGAAATATAGGATATTCTTGTCTCAGAACAGGATAATCAGGAGCTTAAAGGGCACACAGGCAGAAAGTAAGGAGAGAGAGAAAAAAAAAACAGAGGAAAGAGTAAGGATTGCAAACAGTTAAGGGGCCAGAAATAAGACATGATTGGGTGGTGCAGTGCAGTGGCTGGGAGCAGCAGTCTTCTGGGAGATGTTCTGAGGATGTGGTGTTGTCCCATCTGCAGTCACCTCTGGGCTGAGGGAGGAGGTTGCTCATCTCAGGCTGAGTTGGCCAGGATTTGTGGGACCTCCTTTCCATCCAGAGACCACCAGTGTCACTCGCCGCTGCCTCAGAGGTTGCCAAGAAAGAGGAGCAGTTGGACCACAGTGGGCCCAGGGAGGGTGAGGGTGGTGGAACAGAGGTGCATCCCTCCAGTTGTACCTCTCCACATTCCCTATGCCATTCTGGCAAAGTGTGGTTCCTCATGGAGGCACCCACAGTGGAGACCAAGGAGGATGCTGGGAACCTCACAAAGGAGACCCACAGGAGGGTGGCAGGGGACTCCTGCAGGGAAGGAAACAACTCCTGGTAGGGGACTCCATTGTTAGGAAAGTAGAACTGGGGAGGAAGGGAGAGGAGTGGAAGGTGCTGCCTGGCGCCATGGCTTGGAGGGACAGGGAGTGAATCCTCAGGATTGCCAGAGCAGCTGCACAGGGAGGGAGCTGGATGTCATTGTTCACCTCGGGACAAATGACCTGGCCAAGAAAGGGGTTAGAGAAGTGCAGGAAGAGTTTGTGAATTGGGAGAACTTTAGTCAAGTAGCCACACGAGGTAACCTTCTCGGAGGTGCTACTCATCTATGGCATAGGAGAGGCTAGGGTGTTCCGCACCATGGATTCAATCCGTGGTTGAAAAACTGGTGTGGAGCTCTGGATTTGGCTACATTGAGGACTGGGGGTCCACCTGGAGTGATGCAAGCCTATACTGGCATGATGGGCTGCATCTGTCCGGGAAGGAACCAGGATCTAGGTGATAGGTTTAAATGCTTCATTGGCAAGCTTTTTAAACTAGCCAAGGGGAGGCACTGGAAAGGAGCAGGAAAATCCTAGCCCTCCAAATAATACACGGGTAGGTGCGGCAAACACCAAATATAGAGGTGTCATTAGGGAGAAGGGCAGAGGTAAATGGAGAAAGTGACAAAGGCAAGAAGGACAGGATGGGGCAAAGGGAGTAAGGCCATCAGGAAATGGAGGGTAATGAGTACCAATGTCCTTAGTCTGGGCAACAAACTCCTGAGCTGGTGGCCTTAATGGAAGAGGGATGCCTGGATATCGTAGCAGTCACAAAAACATGGTACACAGAGAACCATGACTGGGATGTTAACATACCAGGGTACATAACCTACAGGAGAGACAGGCAGGGGAGAAGAGGGGGAGGAGTAGCTCTCTATGTGAAGGAAGGGATAAAAGCAATTGAACAAAAGAGTAAACAGGGAGCAGAGGAGGCACTGTGGGTCACCTTGGAGACTGAAAAGGGCACCACAATCTGCACAGGGGTTGTGTACAGACCCCCATGTCAGGGGGAAGGAATGGACAAGGATATGATAGAAGGCATTCTTAGAATGGCAGAGAAAGGGGAGATACTGTTGATGGGAGACCTGAATATGCCAGATGTTAACTGGAGCACATTTGCTGCAGCCACATCCAAGAGCAGGGCCATTCTTGATGCCCTACAGGTGGCAGGCATTAGACAGCTAGTTTCAGAACCCACTCGTGAGGGAGCAATCTTAGACCTCGTACTCTCAAATGGAGGCAGTGAGAGGATCTCAGATCTAGAAGTGGTTGCCATCTGGGACAAGTGACCATCAAACAGTGTGGTTCACGTAAACTCAGCTACAGAGTCAAGCCATACAAAAGTGAGGGTACTGACTTTAGGAGGTCTGACTTTGGCAAGATGGGAGAGTGCCTCAGAAAAGCACTAGCAAACAGGCTAGAAGGAGGTGTGAGCAACAATGGGGAATTATCAAAACTGCCATCACAGAGGCAACAAGCCTTTGTGTGAAGCAAATAAACAAATCAAAATGAAAGAAAAAGCCACTATGGTTCTCAAAAGAGGTGGCTGTGAAAGTCAGGAAGAAAAAGATAGCATTCTGGAAGTATAAGGAAACACAGAAGGAGCAGGACAGACAGCTGTATCAGTTAAGGCAGAAGGAAGCAGGGAGCGAAATCAGAATAGCAAAGGCCTAAACTGAGGAAAAGATAGCCAACTCAGTTAAGAAGGGGGATAAAACCTTTTATAGGCACATCAGCAAGCGTAGAAAGACAAAGGGAGGGATAGTGAGGCTGAATAGAATGAACGGTGGGTGGGCAGAGGGGAACAGTGAAAAAGCAGGAATACTGAACGAATATTTCTGCTCAGTATTCACAAAAGAGGAGGGGGAAGTGCCTAATCCAATTAACAGAAGCACTCTTGATAGGGGGGTCGTTCCCAGTCCTTTCACAGAAGAAAGGGTTCTGCAAGAACTCCTAAAACTGAAGGTGGACAAAGCAATGGGTCCTGATGGAATTCACCCCAGAATTCTAAAAGAATTAAGGAGGAACTAGTGAAACCACTGGCTACTCTTTTTAATAAATCATGGGAGGATGGTGTGGTACCCGAGGACTGGAGGAAGGCGGATGTATTCCCCTTCACAAAAGTGGGACCAAGACAGAGGCAGAAACTACAGACCTGTCAGTCTGACCTCTGTGGTAGGGAAAGTGATGGAGTCACTTCTGAAGGAAAGAATAGTTGAGTACCTAGAGGCCAGTGGGAGCACAGAACCCAAGGCAGCATGGGTTCACAGCGGGAAGGTCAGCGTCAGACGAATCTAATAGATTTCTTTGACTGGGTGACCAAAGTAGTAGACCAGGGAGGGCTGTGAACATGGCCTACTTAGACTTTAGCAAGGCATTTGACACAGTCCCACACAAAAGATTAATAGTCAAATTAACCAGCCTGGAAGTGGGTCCCAGGGTGGTAGCCTGGGTAAAACATTGGCTGGACAACAGGACACAGAAGGTAATTGTAAATGGAGTACACTCTGAAGAAAGGGGGGTTACTAGTGGGGTACCGCAGGGTTCAGTATTGGGTCCAGTCCTTTTAGTGTCTTTATCAGTGACATTGCAGAGGGCCTGAAGGAAAAGTATGCCTTTTGCAGATGACACAAAGATCTGCAACAGGGTTGATACACAAGGAGGCGTGGAAAGGATGAAAAGGGATTTGGCAAGGTTGGAGGAATGGTCAGAGTATGGCAGCTTGGATTCAATGCAAATAAGTGCAAAATAATGCACCTGGGAAACAAGAACCCAGGGAAGAATATACAATGGGTGGGAGGTAGTAACAACAACAAAAAGGAAAGGGACCTGGGGGTAATCATATCAGATGACAGGTTAGCAAGCAATGGAGAAGGCAGTAGGGAGGGTGGGGTATACTGGGATGTATAGGGAGAGGCATCAGCAGCAAAAACAGGAAGTTGTTATCCTCTGTACAGACAGTTGGTGAGACCCCATCTGGAGTACTGTGTCCAGTTCTGGAGACCCCATCTCTGCAAGGACATAGACAGGATAGAGGCAGTCCAGAGGAAGGCAACTAAAATGGTGCAGGGTCTGCAAGAGAAGCCGTATGAGGAGAGACTAAAGGAGCTTAATATGTATACTATTGAGGAAAGAAGGGAGAGGGGGGACATGATAGAAACTTTTAAGTACCTCAGTGGAATCAACAAAGTCCAAAAGGGTAGCATCTTTCAGAAAAAGAGATGTGCAAGAACAAGGGGACACAATTTAAAGATAGAAGGAGGGTGGTTCAGGGGCAATGTGAGGAAGTATTACTTCACAGAGAGGGTAGTGGATGCATGGAACAGCCTTCCTGAGGAGGTTGTGGGGTCTAAAACTGTGGGAGAATTCAAGAATGCATGGGACAGACATAAGGCAATTCTTGTGGGGGGTAGGAAGAAATAGGCTGTTGGTTAACTAGGATCTGCGGCCTATCCTGTAGGTAGGGAAATGGGCAGACTAGATGGGCCTAGCGGTCCTTATCTGCCGACAAAGTCTATGTTTCTATGTAACCAGAATGATCCAGGGACTGGGGGATATGACATATGAGGAGCAACTGGAGGAGCTCAACCTGTTCTCACTGGAAGAGAGGAGAGACAGGGGGATATGATTGAGGTGTTTAAGTACCTCAAGGGAGTAAATAAGGTAAGCCAAGATGGGATCTTTCAGTTGAAGAAGGGTGGAGTCACCAGAGGGCACAGTTGGAAGACTGAGGGTGGAAGGCTTGAGGGGGGAAAGATGAGGAGGTACTTCACTGAGAGAGTGGTGGAACCATGGAATGAGTTGCCAGGGAGCTGGTACAGGCAGCTATGGTGGAAGGGTTCAAAACAGGATGGGACCGGTATAGGTGAGGGGTGAAGCAGAAAATGGCCTGCCTCGGGGAGGGGGGCAGGATCGGGGGGGTAAGCATGAAAGGAACCTGGAAGATGGTTACAGAACCCAATCAGGGTGCTGAGGCCAGAGCAGACTTGATAGACTATGAGGCCTACTCTGCTGGTGTTTTAGTATGTTAGTACGTTAGTATGTTAGAAAAAAGTACAAAATTAGATAGTAAAAATATTAAAGAATGAAGGGCTATAGCATGGTGGCACAGTCATTTTTAAGCTACACAAATGCAACATTTATTTTTACAAAACATGAATATTTGATACTCTTATAATACGTGCTTCGTTCTGCAACTTTCTCAGCACCAGTTTCAGGCAGATAACAACCTTAACCAGTAATTACTGTATATTTATACACAGTCTCTGTGTTGATCTGATAACTGGTATAAAACTTTCACATTGTTCTACTTTTATGGGGATCTCTTTGGAAATAAAACATTTTTGTATGGTATTTAAAAATGAAAATGTATGGTAACTTCTTAATTGAAACAGGAAATGACTTTCTTACTTGCCATGGTTCAAATTTAATCACACTTGCACAGCTTCCATTATGAAATGGACCTTCTCCAGGTTTGCAAGACAACAGATGGTGTAATGCATGTGCCAGTGAATATACTGCATTATAGACACTGTAGGTAAACCTGAAATTATTTACATCAAATGCAGTGACATCAAGGGTCTCCAACTTCTCTACACCTGTACAAGGTGGGTTTCCTCCAATATTTTCAATTACTGTAGTTTGATTATTATCATAGTCTTGCCACTTACAACCAAATGCTTCCTCCCAGAACTTTTTAACAAAAATGTCATCAGGAGACTTTGATGGATGGATGCTGTAAAGAACCTCTTTGAATCCAGGAATTTCTCCTCTATGGGTTGCAAATCCAACTGAACCATTTAATAGTACTTTGATTGGCTTAGACAAATCTGGAGAGACCGACCAGGCAGTAGCTCCAATCCAGACCTTTCCACTTAGGTTCTGTTTTAAAGCCTCCTCCAGTAAAGGAATGACATACTGCACAGGTGTATTGGCAATGATAACATTTACTGCCAATCTCCTGATTGCCTGAACAACCTCAACAATCTTTTTCTCATAGTTAGTTTTAGGAATTACCTCAAGAAAAGCTATGCAGGCACCTACTTTGGATATTTCATATTTCATTATCTGTATAGTTTCTTGAGCATAGTCATTATCTGGAGCAGTAACTCCTACCCAGGTCCAACCAAAGTGCTGCAGAAGCTGGGCCATAGCAGTTGACTGAAAACGGTTACTTGGTATAGTGCGGAAGAATGAGGGAAACTGTGCCTTATTACTGAAAGCAGGAATAGCTGCACCAAAGCTTATCTGGAAACAAAAAATGAAAACTCCATAATACTGAAAATATTAAATTATAGCAAAATTGGTCTTCATGGGATATTTACTTATGTTTATGACAGTTGATGTTTCTGGTGTAACTATAGTAACTGAAAAATGCACGTTGAAGCCAAATATTTTGATAGTGTAGACTACTGTCATGTACAATTATTGACTTGTTCAACAGCTCCCTGGTTACAGGAGTTGTACCACAAGAGTGGAGGACTGCAGTACCCCTGCACAAGACTGGGGCAAGGGATGAACCAGGGAAGTACAGACCAGTCAACTTGACATCAGTTATTGGCAGTCAAACAGAAACAATTCTCAAAGAATGGTTGGTTGAGTTCCTCCAGATAAACCAGCTCCAGAATTACAGACAGCATAGATTTATAACTGAGGTCGTGCCATACAACTCTGATAAATGTTTTTAACTGCTTTGCATAGGTGGTGGCAGTTGACATACCATACCTGGACTTCAGCAAGAGGTTGATCAAAAAGCTGGAGGACCAGGGGGCAGGTGAAAAACTTAACCAGGTGGGTGGAAAATTTGTTAAGGGAGAACCCAATAGGTGGTGGGGGAGCATTCAGGGATGGGAGAGGTCACTTGCAGGGCTCCACATGGGGTGTTTCTCAGTCCAGTGCTATTGAATGTGTTCATAAGTAACATTTGAGACAGTATAAAGGGTAAAATCTGCCTTTTTGAGGATGACACCAAGCTCTATGGGATGGTAAATGTGGAGGAGGGTATCAGGGATCTGACAGCAGACCTAGCAAAGTTGTAAAGATGGTCTGGAATCTGGCAACTTAGATTCAATGCAGAAAAGTCCTCTATTCTTTTTGACTGCAATTGTAACAGTTAAACTGTTTTATTCAGTTTCTCTCTGTACATAACCTGTGACTTTTTATACAACAATCTGCATGGATATTTTTTCAAAACTGCATGTAATTGTTCTTCCGTCAGTGCTTTCAGCGTGACAACTGCATTTCCTCAGAAACTGCTTATTGTAATTTTTTTTGTGACTGTGTATTTGATGTGGAACCTTTGTAAATGAGCACTTGTACTCAAAGGTAATCCCCAAAGCTGTCAATCAATCAATCAATAAATGTGCAAAGTAATGCACACAAAGTGCAAGAACTAGGGGGTTTGACTGTCATGGTGTCAAAGGAAAAGTCCTGGGGATTGCTACCACAAGCAATCTATAACCCCATAAGCAATGCAAAAAGGCAATGGGAAGGGCAAATAGGATGTTAGGTTACATAACAAGGGGGTTCATCAGCAGAAGGAAACTCAGCGGTGTGACCTGGAGTATTGTGTACAGTACTGGAGTCTTAACCATAAAAAGGAGATAAACCAGGAGGCAGTGCAGAGGAGAGCAACAAAGATGACACAGGGTCAGCAGAAAATCTCACATGAACAAAGGCTAGATAATGTAAACATGTACTTGTTTGAGGAAAGAAGAAAGTGAGAAAATACAGGTGAGATCTTCAGCTTGGGTAAAATATTGACTGGACAACAGGATGCAGAGTGTAATTATAAACGGAGTCCACTCTGAAGAAAGGGGGGTTACTAGCGGGGTACCACAGGGTTAAGTACTGGGACTAGTCCTCTTTACAGAAGGTGGGGTGGAAAGGATGCAAATGGACTTGGCAAGATTGGAGGAATGGTCAAAGGTATGGCAGCTTAGACTCAATGCAAAGAAGTGCAAAGTAATGCACCTGGGAAACAAAAACCCAGGGGAAGAGTACACAATGGGGGGTGAGATACAAACAACAAAAATGGAAAGAGACCTATGGGTAATCATATCAGATAACCTTAAGGTGGGCAAATAAGGTGGGAAGGCAGTAAGGAGGGCTGGCAGGATACTGGGATGCATAGGGAGAGGCATCACCTGTAGAAAACAAGAAGTTGTTATCCCTCTGTACAGACAGTTGGTGAGACCCCATCTGGAGTACTGCGTGCAGTTCTGGAGACCCCTTCTCTGCAAGAAAATAGACAGGATGGAGGCTGTCCAGAGGAGGGCAACTAAAATTGTGCAGTGTCTACACCAGAAGACATATGGAGAGAGATTAAAGGACCTTAATATGTATACCCTCGAGGAGAGGAGGGAGAGGGGGAAAATGATAGCAACTTTCAAGTACCTTAAGGGAATCTACAAAGTCCAAGAGAGTAGCATCTTTCAAAAAAAGAGATGTGCAAGAACAAGGGGGCCCAATTTGAAGATAAATCAAATCAAATCAACTTTATTTTTATAGTGCCTTTCAAAGCCAAGGCGCTTTACATAAAACAAATACATACTGATAAAAAATATTTTTAAAACAGCATAAAATGTAACAGCCATAATTAAACAAATGCTAAGCTAAATAAATAGGTTTTCAAACTGGTTTTAAAACTATCGACAGTTGGGCATTCTCTCAACCAACGAGGTAGAGAATTCCACAGGGTTAGTGCTGAAAAAGCAAAGGCACGAGATCCTGATGTCTTTAATCGAACCCTGGGAATCTCTAGCAATCCCTCGTTGGCGGAGCGGAGAGGAAGGAGGGGGCGGTAGGGAATCAGGAAATCTTTCAGGTAACTGGGTCCCTGGTCATGTAGGGCTTTAAAGGTTAGTAAACCAACCTTAAAGGTAATCCGCCACCTAACAGGCAGCCAGTGCAGTTCGCGGAGCACAGGTGTAATATGACTGGTTCTAAGAGTACCAGTCAAAAGCCTGG
The DNA here is from genome assembly GCA_016271365.2 of Neoceratodus forsteri. Classification (NCBI taxonomy): domain Eukaryota; kingdom Metazoa; phylum Chordata; order Ceratodontiformes; family Ceratodontidae; genus Neoceratodus; species Neoceratodus forsteri. The sequence goes on from CM028138.1 coordinate 175,311,114, forward strand.
CTGCCGCATTCTGCACCAGCTGCAAGTGGCGTATATCAACCCCAGGTAGCCCTAGGTAAAGGGAATTGCAGTAATCAAGATGGGTAGTGACAAAGGCATGGACCAATGTTGGAAGATCACCCAGAGGAACCAGGTGTTTCACCCGGGCGATATTCCTCAGATGGTAAAAAGAGGATTTGACAACAGCTGACACCTGAGATTTTAGGGTCAAACCACCATCAAAAATAACGCCCAGATTTCGCACCTGATCGGAGGTAGGGAGCGACATACCACCAAGTAACAAACCTGATGGTTGTCCAGCTCCCAGACCCGCCCCCAGATGACTTGGGTCCACTACCAATACTTCAGTCTTATCTGGATTCAGTCTCAGCCAGCTAGAACTCATCCAAAGTCTGATCTCAGCAAGAAAATTATTCAGCATGGAGAGTGCATCATGCTGTCCGGGCAGAAAAGACAGATACAGCTGGGTATCATCGGCATAGCAGTGAAAACCCAAACTGTATCGCCTGATGATTTCTCCCAATGGCAGCATATACACTGCAAACAACATGGGAGCTAAAATGGAACCCCGCAGTACCCCACAAGGCAGGGAGTGAGCTCCAGAGGAATAAATTCTAGTGGCAACTCTCTGAAACCTGTCTGTGAGGTAAGAATGAAACCATTTGAGGACTGTACCAGACAGCCCACAATAAACCCACAGGCGATCCAATAGCACACCTTGGTCTACAGTGTCAAATGCAGCAGAGAGATCGAGAAGGACCAGAATGGTACATGCCTTTCAATCTCTGGCCATCATGAGATCACTCAATACCCGGACAAGGACAGTCTCTGTGCTATGCTTCTTCCTAAAACCAGACTGGAGAGTATCATAGACATTGTGAGTTATAAGATGATCATCCAATTGCAACGCAACCGCCTTTTCAATAACCTTACCAACAAATGGCAGGTTAGAGATAGGCCAGTAGTTAGCTAGACAATCTGGATCTAAGGAGGGTTTTTTAAGGAGTGGTCGAACGACCGCCTCCTTGAGGGGGTCAGGAAAGACCCCCCCAAAGACTTCCAGACAATGTCAGCAAGGACTGGGCAGATAACTTCCACACATCCTACTAAGAGAGGTGTAGGGCCCGGATCCAAACTACAACTGGTTGGTCGCAGTGTTTGGATGATCCTCACAATGTCACTGAACTCCAGCCGGCAAAACTCTGACAAGACAGACCGAGTAAATGTCACTTCCCGTCGACCACTGCAATCCCTTATAGGAGAGGTCGGACCGATGCCAGACCTGATGCTGGCAGCTTTACCTGCAAAGAACCGAGCGAACTCCTCACATCTTAGCTGAGAAAAAGCTTCTCTGGGCTGGAGGCAGATTGGATTGTACAATCTGTCCACAGTCTGGAAAAGCTGAGCCGGTCGTTTCTGTGCAGCAGAAATCTCCCTGGACAGGACCTCTGCCTTCTTACAGGTGATTTCTGATTGATAGACTCCAGGAGAAAGGACTGCTGTGTGACTGAACTTCTCTTCTGGGACTAAAGTAGAAGAACTTTTGTATTTAGACCTTTAATTTAGGGTAAAAAAACTAACATACAAAACAAAACAAAAAAAGTGTGTGTTTGGGTTAACTGAACTGAATGGGTAACTGAAAAGTCATCTAGGTGTAAATCTCAGGTGACTGAAAGGACTTAACTGTTGTGAGGTTTAAATTACTTGTAGAAAGATCTGGTAAGTAGGGGAGTGGCTTGCTAGAAGGAAGCTACATTTAAAGACTGCCTTAGAAAGATTCTGCTAATAGCTTGGCAGAAGACTCCAGGAGAAAGGACTGCTGTGTGACTGAACTTCTCTACTGGGACTATGTTGCCCTCCTTCCCTCCCCTCCACCCCCCCACCCAAAGCTAGTTCTATTTTTATAGGCACAGGATTTGACTGACAACAGCAACTTCCTGTTTAGGGGCAGGAAGTGAGTGATCACAGAACCACCAAGGACCCACTATCCTAGAAGGGCAAGAGTAGCTCTCCAGCCCCCTCTAGCTGCTGGAGGTCTGCCTCTGAACAAGTAAGCGGTCTACTGAGAAATATAGGATATTCTTGTCTCAGAACAGGACAATCAGGAGGTTAAAGGGCACACAGGCAGAAAGTAAGGAGAGAGAGAAAAAAAAAACAGAGGAAAGAGTAAGGATTGCAAACAGTTAAGGGGCCAGAAATAAGACATGATTGGAGTGGTGCAGTGCAGTGGCTGTGGAGCAGCAGTCTTCTGGCAGATGTTCTGGAGGATGCAGTGTTGTCCCATTTGCAGGCACCTCTCTGGGCTGAGGGAGGAGGTTGCTCATCTCCAGGCTGAGTTGGCCAGGATTTGTGGGACCTCCTCTTCCATCCAGGGACCAACAGTGCCACTGCCGTTGCCTCAGAGGTTGCCAAGAAAGAGGAGCGGTTGGACCACAGTGGGTTCAGGGAGGGTGAGGGTGGTGGAACAGAGGCACATCCCTCCAGTTGTACCTCTCCACAATTCCTATGCCATTCTGGCAGTGTGGTTCCTCTATGGAGGCACCTACAGTGGAGACCAAGGAGGATGCTGGGAACCACCACAAAGGAGACCCACAGGAGGGTGGCAGGGGACTCTGCAGGGGAAGGAAACAACTCCTGGTGGGGGACTCCATTGTTAGGAAGGTAGAACTGGGCAAGGAAGGGGAGAGGGAGGTAAGGTGCCTGCCTGACGCCATGGCTTGGAGGGACAGGGAGTGAATCCTCAGGATTGCCGGAGCAGCTGCACAGGGGAGAGAGCTGGATGTCATTGTCCACTTAGGGACAAATGACCTGGCTAAGAAAGGGATTAGAGAAGTGCAGGAAGAGTTTGTGGAACTGGGGAGGGGCCTTAGTCAAGTAGCACACACGGTAACCTTCTCGGAGGTGCTACCCATCTATGGCATAGGAGAAGCTAGGGTGTTCCGTACCATGGGATTCAATCAGTGGTTGAAAAACTGGTGTGGAGCTCAGGGATTTGGCTTCAATGGGGACTGGCGGTCCACCTGGAGTGATGCAAGCCTATTTTGGCATGATGGGCTGCATCTGTCTGGGAGGGGAACCAGGATCCTACGTGATAGGTTTAAATGCTTCATTGGCAAGCTTTTAAACTAACCAAGGGGGGAGGCACAGGAAAGGAGCAGGAAAATCCTAGCCCCCCCAAACAATCACGGTAGTCAGTGTGGCAAACACCAACATGGAGGTGTCAATAGGGAGAAGGCAGGGTAAATGGAGAAAGTGACAAAGGCAAGAAGGACAGGATGGGGCAAAGGGGTAAGGCCATCAGGAAATGGAGGGTAATGAGTACCAATGCCCATAGTCTGGGCAACAAGCTCCCTGAGCTGGTGGCCTTAATGGAAGAGGGGATGCCTGGATATCGTAGTAGTCACAGAAACATGGTACACAGAGAACCATGACTGGGATGTTAACATACCAGGTACATAACCTACAGGAGAGACAGGCAGGGGAGAAGAGGGGAGGAGTAGCTCTCATGTAAAGGAAGGGATAAAAGCAACTGAACAAAAGAGTAAACAGGAGGAGAGGAGGCACTGTGGGTCACCTTGGAGACTGGAAAGGGCACCACAATCTGCACAGGGTTGTGTACAGACCCCATGTCAGGGGAAGGCATTATTAGAATGGCAGAGAAAGGGAGATACTGTTGATGGGAGACCTGGAATATGCCAGATGTTAACTGGAGCACATTTGCTGCAGCCACATCCAAACAGGGCCATTCTTGATGCCCTACAGGTGGCAGGCATTAGACAGCTAGTTTCGAACCCACTCATGAGGAGCAATCTTAGACCTCATACTCTCAAACAGGGGCAGTGAGAGGATCTCAGATGTGAAGTGGGTTGCCATCTGGGAAAAAGTGACCATCAAACAGTGTGGTTCACGTTAAACTCTAGCTACAAGTCAAGCCATACAAAAGTGAGGGTACTGGACTTTAGGAGGGCTGACTTTGGCAAGATGAAGTGCTCAGAAAAGCACTAGCAAACAGGCTAGAAGGAGGTGTGGAGCAACAATGGGGAATTATCAAAACTGCCATCACAGAGGCAACAAGCCTTTGTGTGAAGCAAATAAACAAATCAAAATGAAAGAAAAGCCACTATGGTTCTCAGAGAGGTGGCTGTGAAAGTCAGGAAGAAAAAGATAGCATTCCAGAAGTATAAGGAAACACAGAAGGAGCAGGACAGAGAGCTGTACCAGTTAAGGCAGAAAGAAGCAGGGAGGGAAGTCAGAATAGCAAAGGCCCAAACTGAGGAAAAGATAGCCAACTCAGTTAAGAAGGGGGATAAAACCTTTTATAGGTACATCAGCGAGCGTAGAAAGACAAAGGGAGGGATAGTGAGGCTGAATAGAATAAACGGTGGGTGGGCAGAGGGGGACAGTGAAAAAGCAGGAATACTGAATGAATATTTCTGCTCAGTATTCACAAAAGAGGAGGGGGAAGTGCCTAATCCAATTAACAGAAGCACTCTTGATAGGGGGGTCGATCCCAGTCCTTTCACAGAAGAAAGGGTTCTGCAAGAACTCCTAAAACTGAAGGTGGACAAAGCAATGGGTCCTGATGGAATTCACCCCAGAATTCTAAAAGAATTAAGGAAGGAACTAGTGAAACCACTGGCTACTCTTTTAATAAATCATGGGAGGATGGTGTGGTACCCAAGGACTGGAGGAAGGCGGATGTGATTCCCTTCACAAAGTGGGACCAAGACAGAGGCAGGAAACTACAGACCTGTCAGTCTGACCTCTGTGGTAGGGATAGTGATGGAGTCACTTCTGGAAGGAAAGAATAGTTGAGTACCTAGAGGTCAGTGGAGCACAGGATCCAAGGCAGCATGGGTTCACAGCTGGAAGGTCATGTCAGACAAATCTAATAGATTTCTTTGACTGGGTGACAAAAGTAGTAGACCAGGGAGGGGCTGTGACATGGCTACCTAGACTTTAGCAAGGCATTTGACACAGTCCCACACAAAGATTATTAGTCAAATTAACCAGCCTGGGAGTGGGTCCCAGGGTGGTAGCCTGGGTAAAACATTGGCTGGACAACAGGACACAGAAGGTAATTGTAAATGGAGTCCACTCTGAAGAAAGGGCGGTTACTAGTGGGGGTACCGCAGGGTTCAGTATTGGGTCCAGTCCTTTTTAATGTCTTCATCAGTGGCATTGCAGAGGGACTGGAAGGAAAAGTATGCCTTTTTGCAGATGACACAAAGATCTGCAACAGGGTTGATACACAAGGAGGCGTGGAAAGGATGAAAAGGGACTTGGTAAGGTTGGAGGAATGGTCTGACGTATGGCAGCTAGGATTCAATGCAAAAAAGTGCAAAATAATGCACCTGGGAAACAAGAACCCAGGGGAAGAATACACAATGTGGAGGGAGGTAGTAACAACAACAAAACAGGAAAGTGACCTTGGGGTAATTAGATCAGATGACCTTAAGGTTAGCAAGCAATGTGAGAAGGCAGTAGGGAGGGCCGGGGATATACTGGGATGTATAGGGAGAGGCATCAGCAGCAGAAAACAGGAAGTTGTTATCCCTCTGTACAGACAGTTGGTGAGACCACATCTGGAATACTGTGTCCAGTTCTGGAGACCCCATCTCCCGCAAGGACATAGACAGGATAGAGGCAGTCCAGAGAAGGCAACTAAAATGGTGCAGGGTCTGCAAGAGAAGCTCATATGAGGAGAGACTAAAGGAGCTTAATATGTATACCCTTGAGGAAAGAAGGAGAGGGGACATGATAGAAACTTTCAAGTACCTCAAGGAATCAACAAAGTCCAAGAGGGTAGCATCTTTCAGAAAAGAGACTCAAGAACAAGGGGACACAATTTAAAGATAGAAGGAGGGCGTGTCAGGGGCAATGTGAGGAAGTATTATTTCACAGAGAGGGTAGTGGATGCATGGAACAGCCTTCCTGAGGAAGTTGTGGAGTCTAAAACTGTGGGAGAATTCAAGAATGCATGGGACAGACATAAGGCAATTCTTGTGGGGGGCAGGAAGATATAGGCTGTTGGTTGAATAGGATCTGCGGCCTATCCTGTAGGTAGGGAAATCGGCAGACTAGATGGGCCTAGCGGTCCTTATCTGCCATCAAAGTCTATGTTTCTATGTTTCAAAGTCTATGATAGCCATCATAATGTGCCATCAACCTAAGCCTGTCAGCATCATTACTAGACTTCTGCCAGACTCTCTCCAACCTTCAGCCAATACGCCTTAACTCCTTCAAGGAGCCATCAAACCAAGGGCTCCTTGGATGGAGGGCGAGAGGCCGAACACGAACAGGAGCAATCTTGTCCAGAGCATCTCCCACAGCCTTATTGTAGGCTAGTACGAGATTATCTGGACTCATGCATTCACTCGACAAGCCCGATAGGTCCAGCACCGCCATTAGGTCAGTGGGTTTTATACCTCTTAAAGGGCGGTAGCGAACCATCTCCGTAGGGGCAGACCTATTGGGGGGGCCCAGAAACTGAACCTTATGGTGTGATGGTCAGACCAGCTGACCAGATAGAGGGGGGATGGCTCAGAGGTAATGTGAGGAAGTTTTTTTTTTCATGCAGAGGTTTGTGGATACATGGAACAGCCTTTCTGAGGAGGTAGTGGAATCAAAAACAGTGGTGGAATTCAAGAATGTATGGGACAGACATAAGGCAATTCTAGTGGAGGAGTAGGAGGAAATAGTCTGTTGGTTAACAAGGATCTGGAGCTTATCCATTAGGTAGGGAAATGGGCAGACTAGAGCCAATTGGTCCTTATGTGCCGTCAAATTCTATGTTTCTGTGTTTCAATTATCACAGTTATATGTAGTTAATCAGGAAGAAAAAGTTCAAAACCAGACAATAATGTTGCTTGGAAATCATATCATTATTACAGAGAACAATTTTGAAGCTTTTAACGGGGGCAGCCCATTTTACAAGGCAACCCTACTGATAGCAGCATACCATGATCTTAACGGTGTTTTAACTTACAAAGAGTTACTAAAATATGAAAACATTTTAATTTACTGTAATTTAAGATTTCTCTGATGACATGTTTGTGTATTTAATTTTTATGTTTGCTTGCGAGCATGCGCAAGAAACATGTTGTGGCAGCTTAGGAGTGAAGCGTGTTGTGGAGGTGCGGCAATGTGGTGGCCAGTGCCACCACTGAATTTGCGGGCTTGATCCTCTTTATCCAATGCAGTGGCATGCTGTTGCTGACACTAGTTCAGCAAGTGTGCCATCAACTTGAAAGAAATTAGCTGCTGCAATGAGGGAGTGACCAGTCATTACAGGGTGTGCCTTGTGTGCTGAAACATTTCTGTTCACTCCACTCCCTCCGTGTCCACCCCCTCCATTCCCAGCCTGGCACCTGAAGTGAAAGTGAACCCTCCCACTCCCTCCCCACTGCATGATGTCTGCCCCGCTCCCCATCCCGGCACCCAGAGTGAAAGTGAACCCTCTCACTCCCTCCCACTGCATGCTGTCCGCCCCACTCCCCATCCCAGCACCCGGAGTGAACATGAACCCTTCCGCTCCCTCCCACTGTGTGCTGTCCACCCCGCTCCCCATCCCAGCACCCGGAGTGAACGTGAACCCTCCCACTACATGCTGTCCGCCCTGCTCCCCATCCCAGCACCCAGAGTGAACGTGAACCCTCCTGCTCCCTCCCACTGCATGCTGTCCGCCCCACTCCCCATCCCAGCACCCGGAGTGAACATGAACCCTTCCGCTCCCTCCCACTGTGTGCTGTCCACCCCGCTCCCCATCCCAGCACCCGGAGTGAACGTGAACCCTCCCACTACATGCTGTCCGCCCTGCTCCCCATCCCAGCACCCAGAGTGAACGTGAACCCTCCCACTACATGCTGTCCGCCCTGCTCCCCATCCCAGCACCCAGAGTGAACGTGAACCCTCCTGCTCCCTCCCACTGCATGCTGTCCATGCCGCTCCCACTGTTCCCTTTCTCAGCACCTGGAGCCTGCAGCTATTGGGCCATGGCTGGACAACCGCAGATCCTCCAGCCAAGAGTCAATGCCATGCCATCAGGAAATGTGTCTGTGTGAGACACTGAGCAGCATCTGTAAGTTAACGTCTGCTAGCTGGCCTCCTGCCTCAGAAGAATAGAATGGCCAAAGAATACCCACTCTATTTGTCTCCCCGTTTTGGCTGCTTATGTTTAGCTAAAATACTGTATTTATCTGCAAACTGAGCTACCACATAAGCATGAGACACAACAGATGTAAGGGGCTTTTACATTTAGCGTACCTGCTAAATTGCAACTGCAAACTGGAAGACATTTCCCCAAAAAGCACCATCTTTCCAATGCAAACTCCAAAATGATGTCAAGTTAGTAGTTTTTGGTAGCTTTGTTTACATTACCTGCTGACAGAGGATGTTGGAAATTACCAAATGTTTGTGGAGGAAGTAAAGACATCAGGTGTCTCCAACTAGAAGTTCAGCTGTAAGTTTTTGTTACTAGTGTGTGCACTCAGAAGATAATAAGCAGTTCCAGGATTACACTACTGCATCAGACATAGGGGGCTTTTACAAGGTGTAGGCAGGCATACTCACTGTACACATCTGTGTACAGTTTTTTTGAGTACCTCTCCCAAACTGTACGCCTTTTTGTTACCATTATCATTCCAATCTGGAGCATTAAAGTAAGTGTAGGCTACTGAGTAGTGTTTACATCTGACTAAACTGATATTGCTTATGACATATAGATCTGTATACAACCTGTTTAGAGATTAAATGAGTCATATTTTTTAATGGGGGGCAGCAGTTGGAGAGGATATGTACATTTCCTAAATGGGGAAGGGGGTTAGCAGTTGGAGAAGATGTGTAAAGTGTGTAAATTTTCTAAAATGGGAGGGGGGGCAGCAGTTGAAGAGTGTGTGTACAAAATGGAAATTTCTGGCTACATCCCTAGGCTTTTACATTGCTTCTGTCTGGGGAAGTGTACGCCCAACAGTATCTAACATTTTGGCATTTACACACAGCCCATGTATTTTTACAGTCAGTATTTTGAGACCCGTAACAGTCATAACTTTACTCCCAGCAGGTTTACAGTCAGTAATATAAACATTAGGATTTCAATAGTTGGCAACATGAGCGCTGGCATTTTGATACATCAGGAAGTTGGAGTCAGGCAAACGTGTGTCGGGATTTTAAGAGTCGGGCAAACGTACAGATCTGTGATGTTGTCACTTGCAGAGATCCCCTCCCAGGCAACCTTCCAGCCACAGCAGACATTTACCGCTATGCCTGCTGTCTCCATGGCTTACCCCCAAAAGTGGTGCCATCAAGGAGATTTCTCTCTTTCCCAAGTACAATATCCAGTGGACCTTGGGGGGAAGGGGCGTAAAGATAAAAAAAATGTTTTCATTAGTTGCACTAACCTAGTCCATTTTCTGTTACTGCAGCGTTATCATGCAATTATGTGCTGCAGGCTGTAGCAACCTACATTGATTTTCTGTGCAATTTCCACAGTGATGATCACAATATTGTCACAGTAATGAGAAACATTGGAGTGGGTAAGGCTACAGATTAGTTGCACAGAATTCAATTTGAAATATAAACACTGGTTGAATAGACAGCATACTGTTACTTAAAAGAGACACTTAAGCAAATCAAACCTTTCAATGCAGTCTGCTTTCTGAAAAGAGTGAGTAACCTCTCAGCTCAAAGAAAATTATATTGGCTTTTCAGAGTATTGTGAGATGATTGTGTTTCTGCCTGACTCAGTAGCTTGCATCGCTGTAACATTAGAAAGCAGAAGCGTTAATGAGCATTTTTATCAATCAATCAATCAATCAATCAATCAATCAAAATCTTTATTTATTCAGGCGAACATCATTGAGCGTAGCTCATTTACAAGATGGACCTGAGTGGTCATACAAATAAGGGTACAAGTTTTTTACAAAGACATGAGAATAGCGTAACATTAGTACAATCAAATAAATAAGAGATATATACAAAATTTACAGATATACAAGGCACAGTAAAATAACTTAACCTGTAAAAATGAAGAGGATAATAGATATAGCAGGGATAATAATCAAATAATAGGGCTTTTGTAGGCTTTTATATGTAATGTGATAACTGACTGGGTAGAAGAAGGGAAACTAAACATATGAGCAGATCTTAAATGAAACTATAGCAATTAATGTTTTATTTAAGCTTATTGATTGTTTTTGTGTTTTTTAACTTTAGGATATTGCCTCTGGTACCAAGCCACATGAACATCAGGGATATGCTTGCAATAAGTATACCCTGATTGTGTTGTTGGACATCTTGATGCCCGTAAGCACCAGAATGCATCCACAACCCGTGCCCAATGCACTACACTAGTGCAGGCAGGGGGTGTAATGGTTGCAAAGTTGGTCCAGACCACAGACGTCATATTGGATGCCCATGCTGGACTGCCAATAGATCCCTGACTCCACAGGGAGCAGGGCATGATGGGATACTACAGTTCTATAAGGACTGTAGTATCCCATCAAAATGTACAAGTATAGTAAACAGATCAAAGAAAAAAATGAACTGCTAGCACTGGGTATTCACAGCTTGTAGGTACAATCCATGTATGGCTCTGTTGGTGTGCAAATTAATCATCATTAATCCTATGATTAAGCACCAGGGAGCGTGAAACATGTAAGGCAGCTATTTCTCAGTGATGTGGAGGGGGTTCATTCGCTTGTTCTGAGTATACACTGTGTGCACTAGAAAATAAAATTAAGCACTTTCTTCAAGAAACTGTGAATTTGCTTTATTTCCAAACCAGCAGAGCCAGACATGGATTGTACCTACATGCTGTGAGTAGCCAGTGCCAGCAGTATAGTTTTTCATTGTTCTCCACTTGTACTGCCAGCCATGTATGGCGTCCCAGGTGCAGGCCCATTCTTTTAACTAATCTATTGTAAACAGATGCTGGCTGGTATTGATACTGCACCCCAGACCACAGTGAAGGCTCCATGTGTTAGGGCCTAAATGAGTGAGCCAATATGTCCTCAATGACCTAATTGTGGCTGGGTAGAGGGGGCATATAACTAGTACTGCAGCCCTTAAGGCTGAATAGTCCCTACTCTCTCTGCCAGCCCCTCACATCTGCATCCATAAATGCAATGCATGTCTGCTCCATCCCCTGACCCAACCGATTCTGGTCTTCCACATAGGGAGGCACATCATTTAGAATCAGGTGCAGAGGGGGACAGTGGTTGGGGCTGTGGATGGGTAAAAGTCCCCTCATCTTCAGTACAGTACCTGTGCACACCAGTTGCCCATGTAACCACCCCTCAGTTGGTGCAGGCAATTTGAGGATCGGGCCAGCATTTACAAACTATTGTGACTTTGTGAAAATGTTTCTATCCTATATATCATGCAGTGTGTGTACATGGCTCAATATGACTGTCTTTATTCAGATGGGGACCAAGAAACATTACTGAAAATGTGGATTATTTTCATCTCTGTTTACTCATATTACACAAAAGGGTAAGCAATGTCATAAATGTTAAGGGTGGAGGAGTCAAAACCATCCTCAGTAAGCTGAGCTGCTCTCATCTGATGCAGCTCAGTTCTGGTAAGACCTGAGTGAAGCACTGCCTGTTCAGCTTGCATCATTCCATTTCTTTTTAGGTACACTCCCCAGCGTGCATGCCTGACTTGTGGCTGGCTTGCTAAGCTAAGGGAAACATGAGAGAGTGCCTGAGTAGTGAATGCACCATCAATATACTCTGATTTGTGCATGTGTAAACTGGGGACATAAGGTGATCCTGCAGTTGTTAGGTACCATTTAATGCAGAGATGAAGATGTGACTGGAGTATAGTAGTGGGAGGGAATGCATGACTTGTAACAGTTCTGTTTGTTTGCCTTTGTCACTTGGTAATAGCCTAGGGAGAGAGAGTGAAGAAATATTAGGGAAGGAACAAGAAACAGAAACAAAATAATTCTTGAAAAAATCCCAAATGAGAGAGACAGTATTGGGGAAGAGAGGCCACGTGAGGGTGGAGGTCAAGCCTCCTCCTGTACAACTGCTGCTGAGGCATAGGAAAATGAAAGAGAAAAAAGAGCCCTACACTATACTGAGTAACTTGAAAACCTAAAAAAGGGAAAGGGAAGACTGTGTGTGTGTGTGTGTGTGTGTGTGTGTGTGTGTGTGTGTGTGTGTGTGTGTGTGTGTGTGTGTGTGTGTGCATGCGTGAGCTGGCGTGTGAGTGTGGAAGGCAATTGGGCCACCTATGCATTTGATTGCACTGTGGATTTGTCTGGTGAATTACCTGGACTTAGACATTCATCAAAGTCTCTTTGACTAGATACATTTGAACTAGCCGGTAGGGGTGTGTAAGTAACAAATGGTATTTTCTGAATACTACAGATACTGCACTATTTGTTATTGGGAACCGAAAAATGAATAGTCATACAATTTGTCCCTATTTGGGAAATGCTGTCTTATGAAAAAAACTAAAGGAAGCAGGTACCAACCCTCCCCCTAGCTCACAACTTTAAAATAGATAACACCCCAACTCCCCAACCCCATTTTAAGCCCCAATCCCCACTTCTCCATCCGGTACACACAATTCAGGATGCTTCTCTTATTTCTGTATTTTCTAGGTGTGTGCTACAAGTTTGTGACCTATATCAAATAAATCGTTAGTATCCAGTTCACTGCTCCCCCCAACGCTGCTCAAAAGAGCCTGTAATTATTTAAATGTTTTAAATTTTTTAAAGTTTAGATTTCCTCACTTGCATCTTGTTACTTCCATTATTTTCAGAATGAGTTTCTTGCTCTTCAGATGCCAGTTGGTATTTGCAATAAGCCCGCCCACCAATGGCAAGGTGTAACCCTGGGATGGGAAACAACTCTAACATTTAAAATATAACTCACGCATCTGAGCTGGAGTACTCCCTGCATCTTTCTGTAAGAATTCTCTTGAGCTTCCCCATGTTTTCTTTTATGGAAAGAGCAGTCACCTCTCATGATCAATAATCACATCAGAAGGATTGCAAGCTCTACCCCTGCTTATTCACTAGTTGTAATCACATATCTGATAAGTTCCTCTATTCTCTAGGGGTGAACTGTTAGAGAGAATTTGCAGGTTCTTTGGGCCAGCTGGGGGGGGCCAGTAAACTGGTTACTAATGATTGGTTTGATATTGGCCACAAACCGGTAGCACAGCCCTAGTGAAGGAAGGAATTTATCAGAAACATTATTAGATCTGATGAATAAGGAAGAGTAAAGTTTGTTATTCTCATGTGATTACTGATTATGAGAGACATGGCCCTCTCTTCTAGTATGCTCCCTCACAAGCCAGTCATAAGCTGCAAGCTGTCTGCTGTCTTCACAGGGGAGGAGCAAACATGCATATGAAGCAAGTGGGGAGGCTCTCTCTAACAGTACATCCCTAGAGAATAGAGGAATTTATCAGATATATGATTAAATCTAGTGAATAAGCAGGGTCGCGAGGGCCTGAGACGCCAGCCCTCCCCAGGATTCTTCTTGAGGGTCGCAAGGGCCTCCCCACTAGACCGCCCTCCCCAACCAGACTCAGGAGTCATGAGCGCCCCCCCCCAAAGGAACACAGCAAGCAGGGTCGCAAGGGCCTGAGATGCCAGCCCTCCTCAGGATTCTTCTTGAGGGTTGCGAGGGCCTCCCCACTAGACCACCCTCCCCAACCGGACTCAGGATCCACGAGCACCCTCCCCCCACAAAGGAACACAGCAAACAGGGTTGCGAGGGCCTGAGACACCAGCCCTCCCCAGGATTCTTCTTGAGGGTCGCGAGGGCCTCCCCACTAGACCGCCCTCCCCAACCGGACTCAGGAGCCACAAGCACCCCCCCTCAAAGGAACACAGCAAGGTATGGAACGAAAGAAAGACTGCAACTGCCCACGTTGAAATCGGCGTGTGATTTCGAGTTTTGGCACCAAATACACTTTCAAATGATGCCTTTAACTTTAATTGTATCGGTGTAGATCTGCTGATAGTTTATTTTTCTGTGCCTCATCAAGTCCACAGCACGCATTGTAAGGGTTGCTAGAGTTTTACAACAATTAATTCTGTCCCTAAATTGTGTAGCTTTTCCTTTAAGACTGAGTAATACCTTAAACCTGTGTAGCTGCATTCTCAGTAGTTCCAGTGAAAATCCGGGTAGGCTCCTAAGAGCAGATTAGCAGTATTGAGGAAAGGCCTGCTGGGGTGGCGACATACCTGCGAAGCAACCCTGCCACCCTTGTAGCACATAAATTAACTCACCTCTCTCTCTCCTCTCTCACAGCAGGGTCACAAGGGCCTGAGATGCCAGCCCTCCCCAGGATTCTTCTTGAGGGTCGCAAGGGCCTCCCCACTAGACCGCCCTCCCCAACAATACTCAGGAGCCACGAGCACCCCCCCCAAAGGAACACAGCAAGATACGGAACGAAACAGAGACCGCAACTGCCTGCATTGGAATCAGTTTGTAATTTTGGCCCTGCCGGTGGTCTGTGCCTGCTCCCCACCGCCCCCTACCACCACCCTTGGTCGGCAGTCACTTTTATAGTGGATGTCAGGTGACTCACCAGAACCAATCAGCCCGCTCTCAGATTAGCAGCTTATAAGATCCCACCACCAGCGGCCGCTACACTAAGCACTAAGCCCCAGCTTGATTTCTGCAATTTAAACAGGCATCATGCTCCTTTATTTCCTACTACTTCTCTCCCTGGCATTTCCTCTTGTCTCTCTCCCCCTCCACCAACCCAGCCCCTGTGGGACCCAAACCACCACCTCCTTTACACTTTGCCCTCTCCGCTATGCCCCCCATCTACCTCCACCTCATAGCTTCAGCCACACAAGCCTACCACTACATGGGCGCTAAGCACCTCCATCCTCCCTCCCTTCCTCCCTCCTTTCTTTCCCCAAGGGCTATCCGTCTTACGCAGCCTGGCTACATCGGCCTACCATCCCACCCCACAAGCAACCCACTCCAAGTCTATGTCCAGAAACACATGGATTGCCTCCATACACTACCTCACACTGCTTCTCCTCTTGGCTGGGGATGTCAAAACCAACCCAAGTCCAATGCCCACTACCCACCCAAACCCTCCCCAAGGGCCTCAGATTACTTCACCTCAAAATCTGCAGCATCCTGAACAAAGTACCTGAACTACAACTCACTGCCCTAACCCTACGCCCAGACATCTTCATTATATCTGAGACGCGGCCAAAACCACACCATGCTGTTTCAGCAGTAGCCATCCCTGGCTACTCAGTGGTCAGGCAGGACAGACTGGGCAAGAAGAAAGGGGGTGGCATCGCCATGTTCTTATCCACCTCAATCCAGTTCACCCCTGTCCAGATCCCCGGACCTGTACCTCAAATAGAATTCTTGATGGTTAAGCTCGATCTACCTCACTTCTCCCCAGTGTACATTGCAGGGACTTACTGTGCCTCTGCTACCGCCGCGACCAGCGTCCTAGACCACCTAGCCACATTAAAGTCTGCTTCCATAGCAGGTGAGCTCCATATCCTTGGGGATTTCAGCTACAATTGGCTAGCAAATGACTGCTCTAAACTACGGACCAAAGTCCACTCTCTAAACCTCTCGCAACAAATCAATTAACCCACCTGATTAAACCAAAAAATGCTAAACCACTCCCTCTTGGACTGGGTCCACACATCCCACCCTTACAGGATTATTGAAGCCAGTCTCCTCCCTGACTCCCTGAGCAATCACCATGCGACTTATATGATCAGGAAAGTGTACAGACCTGCTGAATCCCCCCCCCAGGACGCTCCTCATGAGATCCTATAAATCCCCATGTCTACCTTCCCTCCTACGTGACCTTGCTCACATCGACTGGTCCTTCATTCAGAAGGCACCCACCATTGACTACACTTTCAACATGTTCAGAAACAACTTGCTTGCTGTATGGGACTATCATGCCCCCCCTAAGATGCGCTAGGGTTAAGGGCTCCCACCTCCCCTGGGTCACCACCGTCATCATTAGCAGATGCCGATCCAGGGACCAGGCCTGGAAAAAACACAGCAAACCTGCTCCCCAGAATCCCTGCAATGATATCGCACCCTCCACAACTCCTGCACCAAATCTATATGGCAGGCTAAAAAAAACTACTTCAAGTCATCTCTCTCCTCCAACCTCAGCCACCCATCACACTTCTGGAAAACCATCAAAACCCTGCTCACTCCCCCAGCCCAGCCACCAACCCCAACCCTATCCATCCGTGGCAACACTGTCTCAGACCATAGAGAAGTTTCTTCTGCCTTCAATACCTTCTTTACCAACTGTGCTTCGTCTCTCCTCACCAACCACCTGCTCACCCAACCCACAGCCAGTTCATCATTGAAACCCCAGTACTCCCCCTGCCACCACTTTCTCCTTCCGTCCAGTCTCCATGGCCGAAGTACTCCATGCCCTACGTGCTCTAGACCCCAACAAAGACAAATGCCCCTTAGGCCTGGACACCAAACTCCTCCACCTATCTGCCTCCGCCATTGCCATCCCACTAGCCGGCCTCCAAAACCTCTCTTTCTCCATGGCTCAAATTCCAGCTGCTTGGAAGTAGGCGGTTGTTATCCCACTACCAAAGGGTGGCGATCCATCTGCGCCTGGAAATTACCGCCCCATCTCCTTACTCCCAATACTGGCCAAACTTCAGGAACACCTTGCCCTTGCCCAACTTACCCAGTTCTTCGACTCTACCGCTTTCTTCACCCCGTATCAGTCAGGGTTCTGCAAGTCGCACTCCACCATCACTGCCCTCCTAAGGCTCACAAATGACATCTCCACAGGGATGGACAAGGGGCATATCACCTCAGCTATCTTCATAGATCTGGCCGAGGCTTTCGATACCATCTCCCACCCAAAACTACTCGAAAAACTAAATGACACGGGCCTCTCCAGCCTTGCCACTAACTGATTTCAGGCCTACCTGACTGGCAGACAATAATCAGTAAAAATTGGCTCATAATTATCCCTCCCCCCCAGTCACCATGTGGGTCTCCCAAGGCTCTGTTCTGAGCCCCCTACTATTTTCTATATTTCTAAACGACCTCCCACTGGTCTGCTCAAACTCAGCCATACAAATGTATGCGGATGACACTGTTCTATATGCCTCTGGCCCCTCCTCTGGTGTCGTGTACACTGCTCTCCAACAGGACTTTGATGCTGTACAGAATTGGTTTAGGTCAAATCAACTATTTCTAAATGCAAAGAAAAATGTCTCCCTAACCTTCGGCACGCAACCTCGACTCTCCCGCCTAGCTGCTCCTCCTGCCTTCCATACCCTGGATGGGTCCCCCCTGGAGTCCTGCACCTCCTTTAGATACCTGGGAGTATGACTTGACCAACACCTTGATTTCTCCGCTCACATCAACTCACTACACAAAAAACTGCACCCCAAACTGGGTGCACTATATCGCAACAAAGGGTGCATGCCCATCACGGTCCGGAGGGAAATATTGCATAAAATGATTCTCCCAATATTTGATTACGGCAACGTGGTCTACGGCGCAGCACCTGCATCCACCTTGGCCAGCCAGGATACCCTCTTTCTCTCCTTCTGTCACTTCATCTTGGACTGCCCCCCCACGACCCATCACTGTGACCTATACAGCTCCCTAGCACTTCATTCGCTCTAGTCCCACAGACTGACACACTGCTCCAGTGTCGTAGCTAAATTCTGGACCAATTCCCTCCCCCCGTACCTCAGCTCTGCCTTATCGGTACAACCCTCCGCAGACTACTCACTCAGAAGCTCCAGCTCCAGGCTTCTCCAAGTCTTCTTCATGCACACATCAAAGGGCCAATCCATCGTCAAATATGACTTGCCCAAACTTTGGAATGATCTACCTGCTGGCATCAGGCTCACCGCCAACCTAAGACTCCTTCACCCGCTTCTCCAAGCTCATTTCTCAGACACATGCAACTGTTACCACCAACCCTGAACTATAAAACATGGGCCCTGCTAGTGCTGCAACATCTGACTCCCCCAGCAGTTCCCCAGGCTTAGAAATACTTCTAAGCATTCAGACTTGCCGCTGCCTCTTCAGTTCGCACATTGCCTGATTACCCACAAGCTCCGTGCCTTGCCATTTACTCTGATCTCCTAGACTTACAACTTGGTAATTACCGGTGTACCTAAATGTTCTCTGCTTTTATAAATATTCAGCACATGCCTGTGTACCTGCATGTTCTCTGCCTGTTATACTCTGTACCTATGCTAAAACCTTGTAACACCTGTGTACCTAAACGTGCTCAGCTTGTATGTACTTTGCACCTTTGTAAAATATCTTGTATGTACTTGTCCTATTTGTACCCCTGTAACTCCCCAAGTCGCATCTGGAAACGAGCGGTCCCCCGCTCAGTATGCCAACCTGGTAAATCTCTTAAATAAATAAATAAGTACTTGCAGTTTATTATACTAAACAGATGCAGGACACAAAATCCACTACATAGCACCCTACATACAGGGTGAATAATTTCCATTTGTCAAAATAAGTTATAGGGCCCGATTTTTAAAAGGGTATGTTTGACGCAAGGTGCCTGTGCCAAATGGGTATGATGCAAGTGGCACCTTGTATCATACTTTGCAGCAATCCCAATTTTTGAATGCAGGCTGCATCAAAATCCAGATGCCTTGCACACAAGCCGTCCTGCACCACCCTTGTGACAGAAGTTCCCATGCTCCTGATTGCAAGGGGACTTGCACCATGGCAGGGCTGCACAATCCCTTTATTTGCAATTTCCACAGCCCCACTGTGGACACAACAGGGGGCTCCACTTATACCAGCCAGGAGGTGGTCTAAGGGACTTGCACCACTGGATCACACTGTGGAAATTGGGGGGACCTGCCAGGAGGGGCTCTGGTAGCAGAAGGAGCATGTGGGGTGCCCAAGGGGACATCAGAGAGACACTGGCACTGCCAGGGTTATTCAGTGGCATCTGGCAGAAGTGCCATGGGGAAAGCCACACAGCCAATAGGACGGGACCACTTCCTTGGGGGTTGGCAGGGACAGACACCGACAAGGCTCCAGGTGGGCACAGCCCTGGCACCTGTCTCATAGGTGCAACATGCACAATACTATAGGTGGGAAGGTTTAGCTTCAGGTTGAGGGCTGCCAATGGTGGAAGGAAACATTCTCTGGGCACTGAAACAGTCCCCTAGAATGCCCTCCTGCATTATGGCAGGCTGCTTCCTGCCTACAGGGTTGTGTGAATTGCACCTATGAGGTAGGTGCCAGGGCTGTGCCCACCTGAGGCCATGTCAGTGTCCATCCCTGTCAACCCCCAGGAAGCAGTCCCATCCTATTGGCTGTGTGCCTTTCCACATGGCACTCCCACTGGGTGCCACTGCACAACCCTGGCAGCGCTGATGTCTCCCCAACAAAAAACCTCCATGGCCCCTCTAGTCTTGCAGCTGGTGGGGGGGGCTGGATCCCTGTGTCAATCACTACAGTTGTGCCAAATGTTTGTTGCAAGCCTGCCTTTTTGCTTAACTCCTGCATATTTGGTGAATGCCCCCCTTATGAAACTGGGCGCAGGTTTCCTGATGCATCTGGATATTGCCGCAGCCCTAGAGCAACTCGGCTTGCATCGGTCTAAGGGCTGTTTTAAAAATGGGCCTATGATGATATTCTCAGTAGTGATATGAAAAAAACTAAAATTATTTGTATTGTAAGATAACTTAAACAATGTAACAAAAGACAGAATGTATTTAATCAAATACTGTTGTTATGCTGTTTGGCTTTGTTTAGCACTTCAGATGCACGGCCACATTACATGTGTGGATATTTGTTCTATCTGATTATTAGTTGGCAATTTACGTTTGTATTAATTGGAAGGCTCCGCCTATGGTTCAATGGACAAGCAGACAGCTACTCCCACTTCCTGAGCTATACAAGCAGTTCCCCTCAGCCTCCTTCTGAAGCACTTTTTCTTTGTTGGCTGGAGGCTGTCCATCTGTCCTCTGCAGCTGACTGGGACCTGCCCCCCCCCCCCATCTTGATGCTTCTTTCTGTTGGACTTGTGTTTTTGTTTTTTATCTGCTTCTAGTTTGTATTTTGCCTCTGGCTGTGTGCTTCCTTTGTCACTTCCTTGTTTTCTTTCTGTGTTTGTGTACCTTATTTTTGGGGGCAGGGGGCTTGGTTTCTGAGTTCTACCATTGCTCATTTAGGCTTAGCTATTACTCATGCGGTCAGCTAAGCTACTGTTGATGCTGTAATCTAGCTTTTATATCTGCATGTGGTTCTCGACCCCTTCCATCACGTTCTTGTTTTAATTAGGTGATGTGCAGGAGCAAGTGTGATTACACTCAGCATGAGGGTGTCAGCACATTGGGCGCATGCAATGTGAGTTTGTGACCTCCTTGTTCGATTATTAAGTGCCATGACGTAGGTGTGCTCTAATCGGTGAACGGTATGGTCTTACGAGCAGAGTGGTGGGTTAGATGAGCGGCAGTGCAGGTACAGGTGGTGGCAGTGGGAGAAGGTCCTGACATGGCTGAAAGAATGCTGGAGAGTGTGCTGGGAAACCTGGTGGTAGTCACTGAGGAGAAAAAACTAAAGGTATATTGGAGGATTTATTTGTTTTATTATTATTATTATTATGGGAACACTTGTTGGCAGTGAGATGCCATGAAAGGTACTCAGGCAGGAGCCAGCGCGCTGAGTCAGCCTTGTGAATCTGACATTAGAAGTGTGCTGCTCACGCTGCTGGATCCAGCCAATGAGGATCTACTATGGGTATGTTTTGGACTGAGAGTGAGAATATTTCGATAATATCACTCTAGGTCACCAGGAAACAAAACTAACTCCCATATGTGCCTTTTAATATGCTCACAGGTATGGCATTACAGTGGATATTTTTCTGATATGTCTGAGTCAGTGTGGGTGGCATACTAACTGAGTATTCTCAGTGGATTGCCTTCTCTATGGATCTTTACCCTCTGAGTTCACTTCCAACCTGTACTGGACAAATTACTTGCAGTGTATCCTGAGTAGTAAGTGAAAGTGCTGTTTATTTAAAAACAACGCATTTCCTGAAATGAACAGGTACTAATTCACTGCTCTTTAGACAGTAACAGCATCTTCCTACAGCCCATTAGCACATGTAAACAGTAGAGCCGGGCAAGCCAGAGTAGGCTTGAGTATGGCTAGAGTTTAGTGCCTGGCTCAGTTTGGCTCGACCTGTATAAACAATTGAGAGTCAAGGTCAAGCTGAGCCAGTCATTGTCAAAGTAAGCATTTTTGTCAGCCTGAGCAGTTAGTGTAGTGTCTGAAACAATCATCTCTTATGTATCCAACTCCTGCGACTTCCTTGAAAACAAAACAGGAACCCATTCGGTATTCCATCATACAGGGCACTAGCAAGTGGGCACCTGCTGAAATGGTGACCCACTTTTGGCTACTGCTTCAACGTGGGTCAGCGACCAGAAGGGGTGGGACTCAAAAAGGCAACATAATGTCACGCACGTATATGCGCATGTGGGGGTGGGAGCAAGCCTAACAAACATGGAGCGGGAGGGAATGTGAGGGGGAAGTGACCCGTCATTGCAGAGCGGTGCCTTGCCTTGTGTAACATTACAATTAACATGGTAGCTGCTGTTGCTGTCCACCTCAGAGTCCCCATGACAGCCGACGGGGGTGCCCAATCCCCCTGTCGGCATGTCCCCTCCCCAAATCATTTGCTGACAGGGGAGCCCACTCACTGTCAGCATAATGTCCCCCATACATTTTGTTTGCAGATTTAATACTTCACTGCCACATCTGTCTAACTCCTGCACTTTCAATGCTAATACCAGCAAGCAAACATTCAACATTGACAAATGCTTGTTAATATTATTTTACTGAGTTTTTTATTAAGATGCATATAGTACATTTCAACACAACATGCACATCTATCTATATTTGTTTGGGGCTTCTGTCTGCTAGGCAAAGGTATCACGACATACAATTGCCATTAAAATGGTATCCATGCTGGTCCATTGGTGCAGCGATTGGATTTCCTCTTGCAATGCTGACGCCTGAGTTCAGGAATGGACCCAAGTCACTGGAGGGCCAGCTGAGGGGAGAAGGCTCGAGCATCCAACAACTGCTCTCCTTCTTCCGGGGGAAGGGTGGAGATGCAGCTCACTGTCTGCTGACTCCTGGCAGAGGCCAGAAGCGCAGCACCTCAGTGAGCTCGCTGAACACAGTGGGCGTGGTGGACATCGGCATTCACCTTGACATCTGTGGCATGCCATGCCCTCAGGGAGAAAACCGGAAAGCAGCTTCCCAACTGGCCAGATGATGGCTGCCGGCCCCCACCACCATGGAAGCCCTGGTCTCCAATACCACCTCAGTAGCACCCAGCATCCAAACAACAGTGCATTAGTTGTCCCCCCGGCACCTTCCCCTTTGCAGGAGAGGGACCCATCTGGTGAAGGGTGACACCGGGCTACACCTGGGGCAGCTGCAATATGAATTGGAGGGGACAGGGTGAGTGTTGGAGGAGCCTAGGCTGGCCCAAAGGAGAGGCGGGCCAGAAAGCCAAAGGAGGAGCAAATAAAACAAAACAAAATGGTATCCACCATGTGAACAGAGTGCTGGATCTCTTGCTCATTCTCATCATACTTCATAAGGATGTCTGCATGGGGTGGGGGAGCCCTCTACATAAACATAACAGAAACTCAGTGTACTAACACTTAAAGAGTTAATGTATTGCCTAACATCAGTAGTAATTCTTGCAAGCAGCCAACTATTACTGTTTATATCTGAGATGCTTTTTCCTTTTGCATTGGGTAGTTAGAAGATATTTAACAGATGTTAGCAGGTGTGATCTGTTAAACAGCACTCTGCCTGGCAGCTAACACATCTAATTCTATTCCCCTACTATATCATCAGCATTGTGACCTCACTAACTGTTACATCACAGCTGCTCAGGCAGAACCACTTATTAGCTGCCAGGGCAATCACCTGTTATGTCATAGTCAATGAGGTCACAATGTTGATATAGGGGAAGGAATAAAACTATATATGCCTACTGCCAGGCAGAATGCTATTCAACACAACCAGCATAATACTCTCACATAGAAATATTTCTAATAAGCAAACAGAAAAATAAAAAAATCTTCAAAAATAAAATTACAGCCGACTTCTTAAAATTTGTAACATTTTCCTGTCTGCTATTTTTGACTTTACTGGCCATTAAATCTAACCAATCTTACAATTATGCTTAAGGTTAAATTTGATGGACCTAGAGTCCCTTCCAACCATAAATTAATGTGTTACTACAGTATGTATATCCCTGAATGTTATTTTGTTTAGTTCCCATAATTTAGTGACAAATTATCTGGCATTAGTATTCTCTGTTCTCTTTTACCATTGACATATTGTGCCCAGGTTCCCTCATACTAACTGATAATCCACTGTGACCCAGAAGTATCTCCATTTGGAACACTACTAAGAACAGCTTGGGCACAGGTGCCCATGGGTACTCAAAATGTCTAAATCCAATTCTTTTTCCCAGCCTTGTCTACATCACTTAGTCTGAGGGGTAAGGCCTGATATCTACTATGACCATATATATCACTGGACAATAAGACCCCATGGGTTGTTTCTTTTGCAGACTAAAACCCACCCCCAGGCAATAATGACAGAGGTTAAACTGGACATAGTAGCCATTAGTGAGACATGGTTCACCAGTAACCACACTTGGGAGACTTCAGTACCCAGCTAGGTACTGTTCAGAACAGACCGAGGTGCAAAAAGGGGGGTGAGGGGGTGTAGTGGTCCTATATGTCAATGAAAATATCAAAGCTACAGAAATTCAGAATACACATAAGGAGCCAGAAGAAATGTGGGTAACCCTGTAAACAGGAAATGGGACAGCCATATGAACTGGGGTTGTCTACAGGCCTCCAGACTAGGGTGAGGACATAGAGACATTATTATTAGAAGATATACAAAACATGACAGCTAAGGGGGAGGTTCTGACTTCAATATGCCAGATATAGATTGGTTAATACCAGCAGGAACATCTGCCAGAACTAGACACATAGTGGATTCCCTGCAGGGGGAGTGCCTCAAGTAACTGGTAAAACAACTCACAAGAGATGGGGCTATTCCAGATCTAGTACTGACTAACAGGGAAAGGATCACAGATCTCCAGGTTGAAGGTCACCTGGGGGCCAGTGACAATCACATGGTATGGTTCAATTTGGCCACTAGAACTAAATCATCCCATTCCAAGGCAAAAATATGAGACTTCAGAGGAGCTGACTTTGATAAGATGGCCAACAGAGTTAAGCTAGCCTTGGCAAGAGGAAATACAGGTGAGAGGGTACAGGCAAAGTGGCAAGTATTAAGGATGCAGTACTTGAAGCAACATCCCATTGTGTTAGAGAGAAAAGGAAGTGCAAAAGAAGAAGGAAACCACTTTGGTTCTCAAAAACAGTAACAGAAAACATCAGAGCCAAAAGGCTGGCCTTCAGGAAATATAAGGGAACACTGCGGAATGAAGATAGGGAGTCATACCAAACTTCCCTAAGGGAAGCATGGAAGGCAGTAAGGCAGACAAAGTCCCAAACCAAGTACACTAGGATGAACAGTTAAAGAAGGTGACAAGACTTTCTATAGATACACTAGTGAAGGTAGAAATTCCAGACAGGGTATTGCTAAGATCAAAGGGGATAAGGGGGCATGTGATGAGGATGATCATGTAAAAGGATCTATACTAAATAGATACTTCAGCTCAGCATTTACTGAGGAGAAGATAGGGCAAGGCCCACAGCTCAGCAACATGGACACAGGGGGGAAACATAGAAACATAGAAACATAGACTTTGATGGCAGATAAGGACCGCTTGGCCCACCTAGTCTGCCCATTTCCCTACCTAGAGGATAAGTTGCAGATTCTATTTAACCAACAGCCTATTTCTTCCTACCCCCCACAAAAATTGCCTTATGTCTGTCCCATGCATTCTTGAATTCTCCCACAGTTTCAGACCCCAAAACCTCCTCAAGAAGGCTGTTCCTTGCGTCCACCACCCTCTCTGTGAAAAAATACTTCCTCATTTTGCCCCTGAGCCGTCCCCCCTCTATCTTCAAATTGTGTCCTTTTGTTCTTGCACATCTCTTTTTCCTGAAAGATGCTACCCTCTTGGACTTTGTTGATTCCACTGAGATACTTAAATGTTTCTATCATGTCCCCCTCTCCCTCCTTTCCTCAAGGGTATACATATTAAGCTCCTTTAGCCTCTCCTCGTATGGTTTCTCTTCTAGACCCTGCACCATTTTAATTGCCCTCTTCTGAACTGCCTCCATCCTGTCTATGTCCTTGTGGAGATGTGGTCTCCAGAACTGGACACAGTACTCCAGATGGGGTCTCACCAACTGTCTGTACAGCGGGATAACAACTTCCTGTTTTCTGCTGGTGATGCCTCTCCTATACATCCCAGTATCCCCCAGCCCTCCTACCGCCTTCTCACATTGCTTGCCAACCTTAAGGTCATCTGATATGATTACTCCCAGGTCCCTTTCCATTTGTTGTTGTTACTACCCCCATTGTGTAATCTCCCCTGGGTTTCTGTTTCCCAGGTGCATTACTTGCACTTCTTGCATTGAATCCAAGCTGCCATACTTGACCATTCCTCCAACCTTGCCAAGTCCCTTCTCATCCTTTCCACGCCTCCTTGTGTATCAACCCTGTTGCAGATCTTTGTGTCATCTGCAAAGAGACATACTTTCCTTCCAGTCCCTCTGCAATGTCCTTATGAAGACATTAAAAGGACTGGACCCAATACTAACCCTGCGGTACCCCACTAGTAACCACTCTTTCTTCAGAGTGGACTCCATTTACAATTACCTTCTGTGTTCTGTTATTCAGCCAATGTTTTACCCAGGCTACCACCCTGGGTCCCACTCCCAGGCTGGTTAATTTGACAACTAATCTTTTGTGTGGGACTGTGTCAAATGCCTTGCTAAAGTCTAGGTAGGCCATGTCCAGGGACACTGGTTTACCGGGATTGAGAAAGGGCAAATTCCATTTTGCACATTGTAAAAAACGGTACTGTCACCGGTGTCTGCTAAGCCAAAATCCAGTTTTACCGGTGTTTGGTTTTGTGTACTTTACTTAACAATTTTTAACTCTGCTAACATGAATTTTAGCAGTTTTGACCTCCACTATTGCACTTCCTTCCATCCTTGTATCAATTTAAAGTTATTTAGGTACAAAATATGATGGCAGCAACAGCACTACAGCCCCCATCCCTGATGTGTGATGGAAACAGCAGCAAGGCCCCCATCTCTCTGGTGCGATGGCAGCACCAACAACACTACAGACCCATCCCTCTGGTGTGATGGCAGCAGCAACAACACTGTGTCCCCCCTCTCTCAGGTGTGACGGAAGCAGCAGCACTGTGGTCCCTATCCATTAGGTGTGATGGCAGCAGTACCACATTCCACATTCCTCAGGTGTGATGGCAGTATCAGCACTATGGCCCCCATCCCTCTGGTGGAAGGCAGCAGTACAAGATTTCCCATCCACCAGTGGTTATGGCAGAAGCACTACAGCCCCCCGCCTCTCAGGTGTGATGGCAGTAGCAACAATGCAGTCCACATCCCTCAGGGATGATGGCAGTAGTGACAGCACTATGATCCCCTTTCTTCAACACCCACACCCCACATGCACAAGTAACAAATTACTTAGTCTCTTTGCTGTTAGAACTCAGATGTGAATTAATCTGAACCACCACCACTACTAAGGTGGACCACATTTATTTTTTCCTATCATTTATTTATTCCTATCATTCCTGCTTGAATTGGATTTCTGCCTGTGACACCACCGACCAGGGTTTGGGAACAGGTTTGGGTGTTGGAGGACCAGCCGGGAGGGGTGAAAGCTTGAGTGTCCAATGACCACTCGCCTTCTCCTGTGAGGGAGGGTATATTCACAGTTCAGCATTTGCTGGCCCCAGGTGGAGGCTGGAGGCATGGCAACACATTGGCCCTCATTGCAGAAGAGAGCGTGATGGACGTCAGCTTATGCCTTGACATCATGTGGCCTGTCTCACAAAAATGGAAAAACACCTGCTGGCCTCCCAGAGGATGGCTTCTGGTCCCTCCATAAGCATGAAGCCCCAGACACATGCATCTGTTCTGACCCCTGCCATGCCTGGGATATACAGGAAGCTCTTTAGGGTGATTGTCTTCCCCTGTTAGCCTCCCACAGGGGTAGGGGCCCACCGATGAAGGGTTACTTTGGGTTACCTGGTAGCATGGCCATAAGGGGCGGTGGATGATGGTGGTGGGGACTCAGCAGCAGAGGTAGGGGACTTACAGGCCTGAAGGAGTGGATGGCCAGGGGTAGGAGGAACAAAAAACTGCCTGAATTTGCTTCTTTGAAATAATGTCTTCACCTAAAAATAAAATTCACAAGTGATTAGTGGAGGACCTTCTAACGCATCTCACAAACATGTGGATTCCTTTTTTTCCCTTGGTCTCCATGAAAAGGGTGTCTCTCAGTTTTCATGTCTGAGCTCAGATGTGAATTAAGCACCACTCTACCCACCAGCATCGTACAGCCCTTCCGTGTGTCACTGAATGTGCTTTCCATTCCACTGGCCAAGCATAAGTACACTTAAACATGTAACATTTGCTTTTTATTAAAGCAGTCTGTCAGAAAACTTTTTGTTGTCATAGAGACTGACACAACAGGTGGGAGAGAAGGTGCAAATGATGAAATGGGCAGACTAGGTGGGCCATCAAAGTCTATGTTTCTATCCCATTCACCTAAATAAGTAGTAAGGCAGCTTGTTCCTTGTGAACATACTTTCATTCAGACTAATTTTCAGTCAAACAACTGAGGGTTTTGGATGGCCCTGCTGATTATAAACTTGAATAAACTAGTTGGTAACAGTGATCCTGTGCTTAGCAATCTATATCCTAGAAGTTCATATGCAAAAAATACAATAAAAACCTGACTAAAGTCTGAAAACAAGCTTATGTAATCTGTACATATCTGAACATTTATATTTATCTATACAACATCATTGCAGCCCGAGTATAACTCGGATAAATTACATGGTACCCTGACTACTGTATGATGTAGTAAACATATATTGGTATTTTTTTTATATTTTTTTGTAAACTGGGTAAACCCACTAGGCAAAACTGCCTGTTTTCAGAGGTGACCCAGGAGCACTGTGGAGGTTAAGTGCCTTGCTCAGAGTCACACAGTATGCAAGTGGAGGTTGTGGGAATCAAACCCAAGTCTTCTAAATGTACTCAGTTTGATCACTGTTTGTTACTCTAACCACTAGGCTATACTGCCAGCCATAACACCTATATATAATGTTTTAATATACGATTTCAATAATAGAGCACAGTACCTACAGTGCAAATTATGAACATTGAACACTTTGCAACATTTTACTAAAACTGTATTATTTCCCTCTCCATCTGCTTATGTTTTCTTACACCGAAGTGGGTGTATAGTTGACAGAGCACTGTAAATAGCCTGAGGTTGCACTACTGCTTGCAATGCCAGGGACTCTGGATCAGAAGTGAATTCCCACTGCAGAGGTCTGGCTAGGGAGTAGGATCGAGCACCTAGGGGCTGCTCTCATCCTCTGAGAAATGGTGGCCTGCAGGTCCTGCTGCTTTACTGCCACCTGGCTACCACAGGTGGTGGTGCAAATGAGACTGCAGAGCAATCCGGGAAGAGAAGAAGCTAGCCAGGATCTGGAGTAGTGGCATGTCTCT
This sequence comes from Neoceratodus forsteri, assembly GCA_016271365.2. Taxonomy (NCBI): domain Eukaryota; kingdom Metazoa; phylum Chordata; order Ceratodontiformes; family Ceratodontidae; genus Neoceratodus; species Neoceratodus forsteri. Next base: position 175,339,846 of record CM028138.1, read on the forward strand.
ATTTGCCCTACTTCCTTGGATCCCCTCTAGTGTTGGTGCCCTCAGGAACAGAGACCAAAAAACCAGTAACAATCACCCCACATCGGCTGCTGGTAGAAGGGACCCAGCTGCCCCAGACTTCATAACCAGTTTCCATGAGGGACCCACTGGGCTGCCGACACACATTAAAGGACTGTGGAGGGGTGACCTGGGGCCTCTCCTTCCCACCTGGGGGGTACAACCTAGGCAGGATGGGGGCAGGCTCACAGGAGCTCCTGAGCATTACCTGGGGTGAAGCTAGGGGATACCCAGCCTAGGGATCTCTGAAAAGTGGAGACTGACGCTGTGAGAAGGGGGCATAGAAAGAGAAAATAAAAACATTTAAAAATATGCTGAAATCTTAGGGATTCTGTGCAGAGAAATGCAATTTCCGTGAGGCACCAGTACAAGAATTCAAAATCCACAAACCAAGCAGGATTCCGTGATTTTTACCGGTGTTACCGGTAAAAACGGAAAACCATTGTCCCTGGCCATGTCCACAGCCCCTCCCTGGTCTACTACTTTGGTCACCCAGTCAAAGAAATCAATTAGATTCGTCTGACATGACCTTCCCACTGTGAACCCATGCTGCCTTGGATCCTGTGCCTCACTGACCTCTAGGTACTCAACAAGTCTCTCCTTCAGAAGTGATTCCATCACTTTCCCTACCACAGAGGTTAAACTGACAGGTCTGTAGTTTCCTGCCTCTGTCTTGCTCCCACTTTTGTGAAGGGGAATTACATCAGCCTTCTTCCAGTCCTCAGGTACCACACCATCCTCCCATGATTTGTTATAAAGGGTAGTCAGTGGTGTCACTAGTTCTCTGCTTAATTCTTTTAGAATTCTGGGATGAATTCCATCTGGCCCCATTGCTTTGTCCACCTTCAGTTTTATGAGTTCTTTCAGAACCCTTTCTTCTGTGAAAGGACTGGGATTGACCCCCTCCAGAGTGCTTCTGTTAATTGGATTAGGCACCTCCCCCACTTCCTCTTTTGTGAATACTGAACAGAAGTATTCATTCAGTATCCCTGCTTTTTCACTGTCACTCTCTGCCCACCCACCATCCATTCTATTCAGCCTCACTATCCCTCCCTTTGTCTTTCTACGCTCCCTGATATACCTATAAAAGGTTTTATCCCCCTTCTTAACTAAGTTGGCTATCTTTTTCTCAGTTTGTGCCTTTGCTATTCTGACTACCCTCACTGCTTCCTTCTGCCTTAACTAGTACAGTTCTCTGTCCTGCTCCTTCCGTGTTTCCTTATACTCCCTAAATGCTATCTTTTTCTCCCTAACCTTCTTTTGAGAACCATAGTGTTTTTTTCTTTCATCTTGATTTGTTTATCTGCTTCACACAAAGGCTTGTTGCCTCTGTGATGGCAGTTTTGATGTTTCCCCATTGTTGCTCCACCCCTCCTTCTAGCCTGTTTGCTAGTGCTTTTCTAAGGCACTCTCCCATCTTGCCAAAGTCAGCCCTCCTGAAGTCCAGAACCCTCACTTTTGTATGGCTTGACTCTGTAGCCAACTGTATTGTGAACCACACTGTTTGGTGGTCACTTGTTCCCAAATGGCTACCCACTTCTAGATCTGAGATCCTCTCACTGTCTCCATTTGAGAGTACAAGGTCTAAGATTGCTCCCTCATGAGTAGGTTCCAAAACTAGCTGTCTGAGGCATGCCACCTGAAGGGCATCAAGAATGGTCCTGCTTTTGGATGTGGCTACAGCAAAGGTGCTCCAGTTAACATCTGGCATATTAAGGTCCCCCCATCAACAGTATCTCCCCTTTCTCTGCCATCCTAAGTATGCCTTCTATCATATCCTTGTCAATTACCTCCCCCTGACATGGGGGTCTGTATACAACTCCTATGTGGATTGTGGTTTCACTTCCAGTCTCTAAGGTGACCCACAGTGCCTCCTCTTCTCCCTGTTTACTCTTTGGTTCAGTTGCTTTTATCCCTTCCCTTACATAGAGAGCTACCCCCCCCCTTCTGCCCTCCCTGTCTCTCCTGTAGGTTGTGCAGCCTGATATGTTAACATCCCAGTCATGGTACTCTGTGTACCATGTTTCTGTGACTGCTACGATATCCAGGCATCCCTCTTCCATCAAGGCCACCAGTTCAGGGAGCTTGTTGCCCAGACTAAGGATTAGGTGTGCACTAGTCCCTTCACAAAAGAAAGTGTACTACAAGAGCTCAATAAGCTCAGGGTAGACAAGGCAATGGGACCTGATGGCATACATTCCAGGGTACTAAAGAAGCAAAGGGTGGAACTAGCAGGGTCTTTATCAGAACTGTTTAGTGAGTCTCTGAGCACAGGAGAGGTCCCAGAAGACTGCAGAAGGGCTCATGTGCTCTTGCTCCACAAGAGTGGTAGCGGGGAGGAGGCAGAGAACTACAGACCAGTCAGTCTTACCTCAGTAGTGGGCAAGATTATGTAGGCACTCCTTAAGGAAACAATAGTACAACACCTGGAATCCATAGGAGCACAGGATTCAAGACAGCATGGGTTTACAACAGGAAGGTCCTGTCAAATTAATCTCATAGATTTCTTTGACTGGGTAATCAGAGTGGTGGACTAAGTGGGAGCAGTTGATGTCACCTGCCTTGACTTCAGCAAAGCTTTCGATACTGTTCCATATAAAAGATTGATTAATAATCTGGGTAGGCTTGGGGTGGATCAGAAGTTGGTCAACTGGGTGGCAAACTGGTTGACGGGCAGAAAACAGAGAGTAGTGGTAAACAGTATACAGTCAGAAGAGATGCAAGTCACAAGTGGGGTACCTCAGGGATCAGTCCTGGGGCCAGTCCTCTTCCATATCTTCATCAGTGACATTGCAGATGGAGATGGACTGGAGAGTAAGATTTGTCTTTTTGCAGATGACACCAAGATCTGCAACAGAGTAGATGATCCAGATAGGGTGGGCAGAATAAGAAGAGATCTGGATAAGCTGGCAAAATGGTCTGAAGAGTGGCAGTGGGTTTAACGCAAAGAAGTGCAAGATCATGCACATAAGGAAGAGAAACCCTGAAGCCACCTATAGGTTGGGATGGGAGTTGCTGGCAGTCACAAGGGATGAAAGAGACTTGGGCATCATCATCACAGAGGACCTAAAAGCATCCAAGCAGACTACTAAAGTAGTAGGTAAGGTTAGGGGGATGTTGGGGTATATTAGTACGGGTATCATAAGTCTTAAAAGGGAGGTAATAATCCCTCTTTACAAGACACTGGTTAGGCCCCATCTGGAGTACTGTGTGCAGTACTGGAGGCCACACCTTCACAAGGACATTAACCAAATTGAGGCAGTCCAGAGAAGGGCAACCAAAATGGTGCAGGGACTACATCAGAAAACATATGAGGATAGATTAACGTAACTCAATATGTATAACCTTGAGCAAAGGAGGGGGAGAGAGGTGATATGTAGTAGTAAGTAGTAGTAAGTAGTAGTAGTAGTAGTAAAAAAAATGTATTCATACAAAAAATGAGTAAGGATATCTCCACTGAGCCGAAGCTCCTTTACAGTGAGATCCAGGTGTAATTTCCAGTTACTCTTATAAGTTAACAATATATAACAAAGGAAAACACATATACACTATAATTATACATCAATAAATATAACACAGTTCCGAAATCATAAAACAAACTAGGACAAGGAAAACATACAAAAAAAAAACAATAATTAATTCACAGTATACATTTAATACAAGTTACAATTTACCATCCTAAAATTCAAACTATTTCCCATCATAACTAGTGTTCTCGATAAGCCATTGGTTAATTTGGTGCAACTGAAAATTTCCCTCAAGGGGTCTAAACTTCCCAGGCAATTTATTCCATATAGAAGGTCTGATATTAAAAAAATGCTTATTAAAAAAATGCTGATATGATTGAAACATTCAAACATCTTAAGGGTATTAACAAGGTGAAAGAGTCTAACATGTTTCAACATAAGAAAAATAGCAGGACAAGAGGACACAGCATGAGATTAGAGGGAGGCCGATTAAGGGGTAATGTGAGGAAGTTCTTTTTCACAGAAAGGGTGGTGGATGCATGGAATGGGCTTTCTCAGGAAGTGGTGGATAGGAATACAGTGCAGGGCTTCAAACAGGCATGGGTAGCCAGAAGGCAGCAATAGAGACAAGTAGGAATAGATTGGCCATTGACAAAGCAAATGCCGATAGCACGTTCATAAGGTAGAAAAAGAAATGGGCAGACTGGATGGGCCTTGCGGTCCTTATCTGCCATCAACTTCTATGTTTTTATGTTTCCATCCATCTCTTAGGGGTTTGACCTAGTGCTGACACTATCCCTGATGTTTCCCAAGTAGCTGCTTAAATGAAGATATCTGTAAAAATACTTGTTAAGTGACCATCATATGTCATGCAATTTTTGCAAAGACTAGCAGGCCACCCTTATAGTATCAGTCTCCAGTACACTTACAACCAATGCCAGTCAATGTACAACTCCATGATCCTGGAGCCCTAGAAGAAATTTGAAATTCCCAGCATTCAACAGAAGGAGAGATGTTTCTGTATGAATTTATAGAAAGGACTTAATGTCTCCTACCTGTGGGTACCTGTAGACTCCCAGGACTTTCGCCATTGGGAGGCATGATGCAGATGGTTCATCTCCAATGATGCCAGGTAACAATGGACCTAAGTGACATCTGTAATTTGCAGATGGATTCTGAGTTCCCGACAACAGTCAAAAGGTGTTGTCAAGTGCCCTGATTTCTGAAAAGCAGCCATCATACATACTAAATCCCAATGTGGTGTTTGTTAGCATTTGCAAGCTTTTGTTGATCTCATTGATGGCAAAGATGACAACTTGAACATAACGGTATGCCCTGATGCGGAATCTAAAAGGACATTTAATTTTTCTTTAGGTACAATAATCAGTTACAGGTAATTTATATCAAGGTTTATTAGTTAACCAATTTTCATTTAAATACCAATGCCTACAAGAGTATAAGAAATGTAAACTCTTAAATAATATAACAAAAAGAACAGTAGTTATACAGTAAACAGATATGCTGCTTTAAAGGCCTTTAGCAGTTGCATTATAGACCATTAACTGTATTATCAAAATTAATTAACTTCAGTGGCTTCAAAACATTTCAATACCATACAATACAGAAAGGCAGGGCTCAATTCTCAGATGCACATTTTTAGCCAGAAACATAGCAAAACATATACCCCATTACACCAGAACATAAAAGTTCTACTCTTATTAGTAATGCACTGCACCATTGGATATATTCTCTTGGGTCCCAGCACATATCAAATAACTCAAATTAATCCTTCAGCTTCATGTGCCAAGTATACTTGTTGTGTGGTTGTGGCCATACTACCGCTGGTGCCGAGTATACTTGGTTTTCAAATTAACTATGTATTAGCATGGAAATGGAGTGTGCTTTCATACAGACATCTATACTGAGCACAGTGGGACTTGTTGAGAGTCAAGCTGACAACTTGTGGTGAGTTGTCATGTGACCGAGCCTTTACAGGGATGTCTGCAAAAGGTACAGGTCTGATGCAGTTTAGTCAATCTGCGGTGGGGCAGCAGGAAGGAAGGAGCATTTAGTTGGGGTTCCTACTCTGGGCTTAAATAATTAATTTCAGGCCAAAACAGTACAAAACGTGTGTTATAACACACATAGACACAGACAGCTTGATTTACAACCATCAAAAAAATAAAATTAACAAAATGTTTTGTTCTGCAAAACAAGAACTGTTCTAGGGGTCTGGGAACTGTAAAAAATGTTTAAATAACAGAATCTCTTGTTACTGAACAGGTGCATACAGTGTTACTAATTAGGAGAAAGTTAATTTGGCAGTAATTTGAAATAAAGACATTTATTGCTTATTATTTATGAGAGTGTACTTTACCCAGGTGTGTATTGAGATAGAAGGAGAAAAGATTCTACAGTAGCATAGCTGAATGTGATACTGGCATTGTGAAACTGATTTTACCACCTAAAAAAAGTTTACAGTGAATCATGCTCTTAATTAAATATTTGTGGACAGTGAGTCAAGTTTGGGCACAACTTATTATTCAGTCTACTACTCATCAGAGACTGAATCACACATGGTAGGTGTGTTACCTGAGGACAGCCTTTTTGCAAAATATAATAGAAGGAGAAAATGCAGATGAATAAAAAATCAGATGAAATATGCACATCATGTCACAGTGGATGAGGGCAAGGCAGAACAAATAAAAACAGTAAAGGCAATACATGTGGAAAGGGCCAATGCAGGACAAATGAAAAATATGAAGGCAAAACAATTGGAAGAGGGCAACTCTAGTCAAATACAAAAAGTGAAGGCATCCCAAGTGTAACAGGATGAGACAGGGAAATAAAAATAATCAAGGCACTACAAATGTAATAACTTGAGATGGGGCAAATAAAAATGGCAAAGGTATGGAACATGGCATGAGGCAAGGCAAGGTGAATAAAAATGACAAAGGCATCAAAGTGGCATAAGGTGAGGTAGGCAATTAAAAATGATGAAGGTACAGAAAGTGGCATGGGGCAAGTCAGGGTAAATACAAATGACAAAAGCACCAAAAATGGCACGGGGAAAAACAGGACAAATAAAATTGACAAACGCACTAGAAAGTTGCATGGGGCAAGGCACTGGATGTACAAATGTCAAAGGTGCTGAAACTGTCATGGGGCCATGCATGTCAGATAAGAATGACGAAGGCACCAAAAGCGTCATGGAGTGAGGCAGGGCAAATAAAAATGACAAAGGCACTGAAACTGGCATGGGGCCAAGCATGGCAAATAAGAATGATGAAGGCACCAAAAGTGGCATGGGGTGAAGCAGGCAAAACAATAACAGAGGGCAAGGCACAGTATGTGGAAAGGGAAAAGGAGTAGCAAATGAAAGTGGTCCATTTACTTCTACCAAAGAAGAGCAAATCAGCTCAAGAGAAACAGAGCATGTGATAGAAACAGATCTTGACAGTACAACTGAGAGTGAAGAAAGCACAGGAAGTGAAAAGTAACAAAACGCAGCATGTGAATGACCTCATGACTCCTCAATTGACAGAGAATCAGTCTCAGTAGAGAGGAAGATTCAGGCAAAGGACAAAGGAAGCTGAGGGGGATAACAATTCCACGAGGGAGAGGCAGAGCCCTTGGAAGAGATAGAGTAAGTGAACATGTCCCTCACAATCCCCCCAGAGATAATACTAATACTGATACAAACCAGAAAAATGTGTCTCAAGTTCTGTGGCATGAAAATAAGAAGCAGGTAGAACCATCTGTGGTCACAGGAACTCCTGGGATTAACATCCCTTTGCCTGACAACCCAACACCACTTCAATGTTTCGAAATATTCTTTTCAGAGAAAGCGCTTTAAAAAATTATTTCTACAGAATCTAACCAAATGGACTCGATCATCCGGGAAAAAAACCCATCCCAGCTGGCGGCGTTGCTGGTCCCTCAACCATCCTCCCATGGCCTGCGATCAGCTGACACATCCTTGCTCTATGTTCCAAGATGTCGGACGACTAAAGGCACAGGGGCCTTCCAATTCTCTGCTCCCAGGCTATGGAATGCTCTTCCACTCAACCTCCAGCTGTCTCAGTCTCACTTTGGATTTAAAAGTGAATATCGTCATTATCTATCCTTAGCTGATGCTTGTATATGATTTGACCCAACCTGAAGCTCCTGAGACTTACCAGTAATGTTACCCCTGCTCTAATCCAGCTCCAAGACTGTCTCCTCTTCCCCTCCCCATATTTTTCCTTCTCTTTGTAAATAACTTCTTGACGACTAGCTCTCTTCCTTCTTGAACCTTGTTGCTGACCATCCACTGTTGTTTTGCCAATTACCACCCCTGACCTTCCTTCTGTCAGTCTTTCTTGTTATGTTTGAACATTCCTCACATTCCTCTCTATATAACCTTACTATCTTATTAACCCTTTCACTCCACAGGTCGGGTCCATGGTTTCTGCACTTATTATATATCTTACTGCCATTATCTGTATAATGCTTGCCATTATTTTTTGTTGTTTCTACCCATTGTATTTTTGTAGCACTGCTGTACTGTTCCTCTATTTGTACTATTGTACCCATGTTGCTGTTGTTCAGCTGTTCTCCTTTTGTTGTACTCTCCCGGGTCATGCCTGAAAATAGTCATTTTATGGCTAGTGCACCTACCCAGTTAACAAAAACTAAACAAATAAAAAAAATAAATAAATATTCAAAAGAGTTTTTCTTTAGCAGTACTGAAACCACATTTGTATGTACTTCCTCAGGTAAACTAGTGTATGTCTCTGAAATGTATGTGTTCCTTAGTATGTTTCTATTGCCTGTGTTGGTAAAAAGAAAAAAACAGTTTTCAAATTATTGATTCACAAACCCATTTCCTTCAATGCCTGTTGTGCACCCACTTATAAGCAGTGACAGATTCAGGAATGTTCTAAAATTCCTACATTTTGTGGATAATGAGAATGTTGCAGCATCCCCTGACAAACTTTGGAAAATAAGAACAGTCTTGGATTTTCTGCAGAACAAGTTTATGACAGTATATATCCATGCCAGATATATTAGTATAGATTCATTTTAATATTCAAAGGCTGTCTGGGATTTAAATAATACCTGTCTTTGAAACATTCCTGATTTGGTGGTGGTATGAGAGGCTACATGTGGAGTGATGTGATGTATGCAGGTAAAAACAATGTACCAAATGTAACACTGCAGCAAAGCATCACAGGCCCTGGAGAGAGCAATATGGAATAGAATGAACATTCACACAGAGAAGATAATCTTGAAGTAACAGCAGATGTTGTGAACAATGCCTTAGCACCAAAGACAGGACAAATAACACATCACATTGTAATTCAATTGATAAGTCCACTGGAGGTACATGCTTTTTACAGAATGTTTTTACTCCAGCTCCAAACTTGTGCAGCACTTACAAGAAATGAAAACTGAATTATATGGCACTGTCAATAAATGATGATTGATTATTAGGACTACCACTACAGTTTTGTGATGTCTAGCTTGATGTTGGCTAGAGTACTGTATTTCACTTGTTCAACTTCCCAAAAAATTAGAGCAATCATGTGACAAGCAAGGCCCAAGAGAAAACGGACTGTATACATGCTAACTACTGCTCATAAGGGTGACATAGTATCTTGTGGTAACAAATACCATGGAACAAGAGCAAACCTGATGTGGTTCCACATTGCAATAGTAGGACTGGAGGGATAGATGTCAGTAATCAAATGCTAAAGAACTACCAGTGCATTCAGAAAACCGAAAAGTGGTACAAGAAATTATTTTTCCACTTAATTGATACTGTTGTGTTCAATTCTTTTGTAATTTACCAGAGAAAGGGTGGTAAAGGCTCTCAGTACCATTATGTTGCTCAGCTCATGGAAGTGCATGTGGAAGCTTACATTTGACATGTTGTAACAAACTATAAATATGTGTCAAGAGGAGACACAGAGATGCACCTTGTTTTTTAAACAAATCTTATCATGCACAACAGAACAAGGACATTAAAAACAGGTTACACAAACATTTTCAGAATGGTTTAATTATATGCATATAGGAGAGATAAATGGTCACTATGCAAATAGACAGGGGCATGGATGAGCACCCAGTGATAGTGGTCGTCTTTCAGCTCGAGGCTGGATGGCACAATTTTCAACAAAAGCAGAATAATATTTATAGATCGAAAGAAACTCAGAAGTGGATTTATTCATTAGAGAAGGTTAATGGCAGCAAACAAACTAGAAAAGTGACAATCTTCAATCAACTTTGAGCCTGCAGTATGTGCTCAAAATTCCATGTTAGACATGAGGATCAGGGTTCAAAGCATGGTGGCAGAGTCAGGCAAAAGTAACAGAAAGGGCTGATCAGCCAGGACCAGCTTTTGACATCCCTTATCATGAATTTTCAACAAGAAATGAAGGCAGGATTTGCCAATATCACCACACAATTAACACATCTACAAGATGTGGTGACTGGGCTGGCAGAGATATTGGCCTCTCATAGTATCACATTGGACATGGCAGAAAAATGGACTGGTGAACTTCAGGACATTGTTATTGACATTTCAAGAGATAGGTCCCAACTGATTGAAAAAAATGGAGTTTCTAAACAACAGAGCTGATGATTTGGAGAACCAGAGATGTCGATCAGAAAAACAGCTTTTTAGACTACCAGAGGGCACAGAGGGCAAGGAAGGTGACAAATTGATTGGGTGGCTACTAGCAAATATTGTAAATTGGACATGGTTCTGGAGGACAATAACTACTAGCGATGTACAAAATTGTAGAATTTCGCTCCGTGAAATTTTAAGTGTAATCTGTGCATTTTGCAAAATATTTTGCTGTTGTGAAATGCAAAATTCCACTGGCAAAATGAGGAATTTCACCAGAGAAATGCAAAATTTCCACCCGCGAAATTTTGCATTTCACTGGTGAAATTTCACATTTCACTCCTGCAAAATATTTTGCAGAATGCACAGAATTTCACAAAATGTTTTGCATGGCAAAATTTGTGATTTCTCCAGAATTTCACTGGTGAAATAACATTTTGCTGCATCTCTAGTAACTATGAGCTGCAGAGGGCTTACCGTACAGGTCCCAAGCCAAAGCCAGGGGAGAGACCTCGGCACTACGTACTGAAATATCTGAGGTGTACAGAAAAAACTACGAAATCACACATGCCCCCACAATGCAAAGCATCATGGGCTGCATATGCAAATCACCACAGAATGTTATGCTAGTCCAACTTTAAAAAACTAGTTTTAACAGCCACCTGACAACATGGCCTGATAGATTGGGATGGCAATAAAGTGTTTATCTTTCAGAACTTCAGCCCGGACTTGCAAATCAAATGGCAAAAGTTTTGTGGAGTAAAGTCTAAACTGCATGGGCTCAGCTGGGAATTCATCCTGATCTATCCAGCTAAACTGCAGATTGTTTGCCCGGGTCAGCCTCCAAAAATATTTGAAAAAAGCTGCTGAAGCATAAAAATATGTTCACACCATGGATTCTGCTCATGAAGGCAGGACACAGACTCAAAGTACAAAATCTGATGATTGATTTGAATGGATCCAAAAGTGTTCTGCTGCTTGTAACTAATTCCACAGGTAACCTAAAATAACTTTATGGTCTGGATACAGTTTGTAGTCAGCTACAATCACTACTTTAAAGTTAAGTTAAACATCATATGATCAGGGTATCCTTTTTTTACTGCTAAAATGGATGCTTGGAGGTGTGGGATTAATGGAATGACTCCTTGCCTATAGTGGTGGACTTGATCTTCATGGGAGAAATGTAAGAAATACACATAGAACTTGTACCTGTGCTTCGTGATTTAGAACTGGGCAATATTAATGGGTCCCCTGACAACTGTTACCACACTAAATCCTTGTTTTCAAGCCAAAAGAATGTGCACATGCTAAATAATTTAATGCTTGGGACTAGAGGTAATGATGCAGGAAGATGACAAATTCAATGTGGCTCTCTTTACCTCTGTTTGAAGGAAACCCAATTACTGATCAGCTGTGCTCCATATGGTCCCAACAAGACACAGTTCATCTGCTTCCTTAAGATGCAGCATGGGAGACACTGTCAACTTGAGATTTGTCTTGTCTTTCCATGTGGTTTCTGTTGAGAGGATGCCAGGCTGGTAGCTAAGCATCTACCCAACATCCCTGGCCAAGGCTGATCAAATGTACAGTTCTACACATTATAATAGGAGGGACCCATTTGCTTCAGTTTGTCCCTCACCTGCTACCAGCCCAAGCACCACAATCAGCAGTACATTCAGTTTTTGCTGAGGCAGGGGATGTGCAGTTTCTTTGCAATTAATAAAGATAACTTACTTGGAAGGGGCTGCCTTTTTTCTTATGATTGCAGAGGTCAGCTAGACATATAGCTTCTCATGAGCAGCCACATGTGTGGTATGCTGAAGACCACTGCTAATATGCATTCAGAGTCCTAACCCGACTATGTACACCAAGAGTGATGTTTTGTTTTTTTCAGTTGTCTCGCAACCAGATTGGCTAACCTGGGAACTCATATAAATATGTTTTGCATTTTTAACTTGAACTGTCTAAATTCAGGGATTCTTAGTGGGACAGGTGAGGAAAAACACAGAACGGCTGCCCAGTAATCGATAGAACACACATCCAATACTGAAATTATAATTTAAACAGCTTTAATAAGATAGCTGAAGCTAGCAGCATTTAAAAAGCCACAGACGCACGTTTCACGTCGTAAAGGCGCTTTTTCAATGTGATATCATCTTAGTGGGACATAGGGCAAAAAATACTGAAGGGGGTCTAGTCTTTTGTTGGTATACTTGAGCCCCATACTGCCTGTCTATAGTGACCTGTGGTTTGACAGGTTTCAGTCCCACCACTGTCTCTTCAACTATGGCTAGAGCTGTAGGTAATGATGGAGAGAGAGGAATATGCCATATTATTACATATCGAGCTAACACAGACTAATGACAACATAGCAGGAGTGGAAATAGTGTTAGCTGACCCCCAGGAAAACTACCATATTAAAACACTAAATTGTTATTGTTTGAGCTACTGTAAATATCTTATGTGGGTGCTATACCTACCTTCAGTGAAAGCTGTTGCTACCAAGATGTACAAGGCTAAATAATGATCTCCCATGAAAAGGAATATAAAGTCTGTGTGTACAGTGACTGAGGGTCTGGAAACAAACAGGCACAAAATTAAATTTGACAAAACGAGCACTGCAGGCGAGTCACAGGTTACATCCAGGGTGCTATCAGACAGGAGGCTAGTCCCAAGTAAACCAAACAAAACATTGTGCTCAGGCACTCCATGCCAAAAATGATTCTTCAGTCTATGCTCAGGCAAGGAAAATATTTTATTGTGTTAGACCACAACTGCCATTGTTCCTAGTGATTTGGCACCACAATTGGGCCTTCATCAGGTGGTGTATCCAAACAGCATCATCATACACCTTTATAGGTAAGCCTTTAAAATGATGCATACATCCAGTGCATTAAAGAATATAAAAGAAAATAAGTTCTATAAAACTAAACAAATATAGTATTTAAGCAACGACTGATATACAGTAAATGTAGCATGGGTAACACGTAGGAGAAATAAAAAAATAAAACAAAAATCAGCCATAGGAAAGGGTGAAAAGGGAAGGTCAAGGGATCAAAACCAGAATGTAAAGAAAGGATGGGGGGGGGAGTTAGAGGGGAGGGCTAGACAAACAGGTACCCAGGCATTATACTTGAAATGTACGTTATGGTGTTAATTTGACCCTAAGCCGAACTAGGAAATAAAGATCACAGGTTCATTCATTTTTAAGAGTTTAAATTTGGGAGGTACTCTTAGAGCACTTTTTCCAAATTTTTATTTATCCGGTGTAGAAAAATTCCAGATTAACTGGAGAGATTTCCATTCCTGTGAGCTTCATGATCTGTGGGAGACAGAACAAAGCAAACATTTGTTACTTTAAGTACCATTTATAAAACACACATCCAAAAGACTAACACCTGCCTAAGTATCGACTGAAGTCCTTTTTTAGCCTGGAGTCCTTGAGCACAATGTTTTGTTTGTTTTACTAGGGACTAGCCTCCCATCTGATAGCACCCTGGATGTAGCCCATACCTCTCAACTGTCACACATTAGGAGGTATGTCACTCATTTTACCTCTCAGAAACCCTTTGACCATCACGGGAAAGGTGCTATTCCACATTCCCCACTGAGACTTTAACGCAGAAATTCATAATAATCTATTATGCTCAGAAAACATTATGAACAATAGTGCACTGATAGCTATAGTGTTCTGAGCTTGCAGTGCCATGTTAGACGATGTGTCACACATTTTGCTCATTTGTCACACATTGTTTCACACATTTTGGTGAAGAAAGGTTGAGAGGTATGATGTAGCCTGTGACACACTTGCACTATTCATTTTGTTGCATTAACTTAACTACTTCAGGTGCAGCCAGTTTCCAAATGGAGTTATCCAAAAGCTCAGTGTCTTGAACTGTTTGTTGCCACTTGGGCATCTTTGATGAATGTTTACATAGCCAGGCCACTGAATCAAATATTTATATTGGAACAGCAAAACCACATTTTTTTCTCTCCATCTGGTCAATTTAACTGAGACTTGTTGGAAATCACTATGAGAGAGAATGAGCCAGGGAACTTTAAATATGGACAAAGAGGTGGCCGTGGCCACTGCCACTACCGACTCAGAGAAGGAAACATTGGATAGTTTTGAGGATTGAGCGATGACCCTGAAGCAAAGGGAGAGATTCAGATTTTCTGTAAATATGGAGGAGACTGACATGGATGAACAAGATGAGATAAAAACATGTTTTTTTCAGTTAGAAAAGCTATGAGTGCAAGAACTAAACAAATACTACCGTATAATAAAGTAACTTTGGAGCAATACCTAGAGAAAGGCTGGTCTCCTCAAGGGTTTAGAATTCAAAAACAGACCATGTGGTTTTGACAATTTACTGCTGAAAGCTGAATGGGAAAAAACAAGCACTGATTACACGAATGCTTACATGAGAGCACTTGTGCACCAAGACAAATGGAAGCTAACTAACATTGAAAAAGAAACTGAAATGCTGCAAAAATCCCTGAGGCGACTAAAAAGTCATAGGGACTTTGTACTTTTGAACAAGAAATATATCCAGAGCACCATCAAAATTGAAAGTGAATTAATCAAAAAGGAAAAGACTAAATTATTGAGGGATTTAGGTAATTTTGAGAGAAATCAGGTGTTTAAATGGGACTGTCCTGCTAATTCAATCAGCCCACAAGTGAGAGAAGGAGGTCAAGAAGTAGACAACAATATAGAAATGGGAAGCAAGCACTCCAATACTAACAGTAATATAAAATAAAACAAAAAATCAGTTGCCATAAACCAAGAGGTAGTGATTATACCTGATGGAGAACATGGAGGTTCAAACAAAGATCTTTTGTTAGTGCGAAAGAGACAGGTGGGGAAGCAACCACCACCAGTACTTCGAAAACAACAACAACAGGGAAAAGATTTAAATGTAAAACCCATACAGGATGAAGAGGAAGGGGTAAAGGAAAGACCCAAGTGGAACCTGAAGAGTACACAAAAAATATGGTGATTAACTTGACACAGGTTCAACTTACTGAAACCCAAATATTGTAAAAGCATTAGAAAAAGGATTGTCCTTTTATCTAAGTCCATCAGTAGTTCTCTTTGATGTAAGAACTGATATCTACAAACTTATTAGGAAACTGAAACTTAAATATTACTTTAAAATAAAACAAAACCTGGGTTTCACGGAGAACATGATGGGCTCAGAACTTTTTTCATAAAAGAAACGGGCATCAAAATGGGTATTGGACTGACACAGGAAACAGAGGCAGAAAACGAAGAAGTCTTAGCGACTTGTTTATTAGACTGTTCTGGAAACTTTATTAGTTCATTATGCATAAGTAGAATGTGATAAAAATGTGGAAGAAGTAACCACAATTTTGAGAGCTGGTAAATTTAAAAATAAGTCAACCTTTACTACACAGGTACAAAATCCTGCAATATCTACTTCAAACAACTTGTTCTTAATGATATCAGTAAACTTACTAAAAGTACTCATATTAATAAGAACAAAAATGTGTCAAATGCTGAATGGCAGTTATTGGAGGAGTTATGGAACACTAAGGGGGTAGTTATAAAAGAATCTGACAAAGGTGGGAATATTATATTAATGAGTGAGGACTTCTGTGTGGACAAAATCATGGAATGTTTGAATGGCAGGGACACATACGATCTACTGAGAGGTGACCCTACACCAAAATATCTTCTTTTGCTTCATCCATTAATTGATGAAGCATATGTGAATGGGATTTTGTCAATTGATGAGGTAGTGTTTATAAAACCTAACTTTCTTTTCACTCCCACATTCTTTGGGTTACCAAACATCCATAAAATCAGGACCCCCCCCCCCCCAATAGTGTCAGGCATTGACTCTATCATAGAATTCTCTCTCTTCTCCCCTTCTAGATCAATGCTCTGACTGGGCACCTGAGCCATCTGTGGCTTGTGGCAAGGCTTCCCTGGCCAGTGCTGTACCTTCTGCAACCCTTCCCAAACTTCAAGCAAGAGATTAAGGTATGCACTGGGATCAAAAATGTAGCTCTTCCATTGGCTTCTCGACTCCCCGGCTTCCGCTCTGTATTGGACACTTATCTCCTCACTTGCCCTCTATTGGCTGCTCAATCTCTCTCTTTTCCACAGCTTGGGAACCATGCAGCTTCTTGCTTGTGGCTGCCCTGCACCTTATTACTGTATGTTAAACTGTATGCTGTTGTATTTTAAACTGCACTTTTTTCCCACCCATCTGCCCTTAACCCAGACTCCATTAAATCCACCCTAGCTCCTCCCCTTCCCATCTCCCTTCTCTTACTGGCTTTAAACCAAAGCAGCTATCCCCACACTTTGGCTGAATCTTATGTAGCTCCTCAACCATTAGAACCTGCTTTGCTTTTCAACCTTTCTCTCTCCCTATAATCACTGCCCAGATTTCTCCTCCACACAATAATTGCCACTAGCTTGTCCTACTGTAACAAGCACATACATTGCCCCCAGATCACTCATATTACAAAAATTTCAAGTAACAGCACCAAGAAACAACACATATCCTACCTGTTCATATTCTGTTTCATGTTATCACATATCCACATCCCTCTGCATCCTGTCTTGCCTTCAACCCCTGACTTTATGTATAATACCTCCTCAACTATGACTGGATCTCATCCTTATCCCCTCCCCCACTTCAACCTCACATACAGTATCTTCATGTGCCCTCTCTGGAATTCCACCACACGCCGACTATCTTAACGCCTTACTGGCTGCTATCACTGACCCCTCTGGGTTTCTCTGATCTTCTACACCTTATACCCTTCCTTCCTCTGCAACACCTGTACACACATTCCTCAAGCCTACCCCTCATGGAGACATTCAAACTCCACCTAAATGAATCTACTCTGCAGTTGGATCAAACACATAATCTTCCTGCTAATCTGCACTGGTAATACTGAACTAAATCCTGGCCCATCGCAGTCACTGGCCTCGCCAACTGTCTTCACAGCCACAAAAGGCCTAACGTGCTTACACATTAATGTATGTAGTCCACAGAAAAAAATTGACCTTGTCCAAGCTTGGATCTCCCATACAAGTCCAGGCATCCTTGTAGTATCTGAAACTTGGCTGAAAAAAAAAAACACCTGACTCTGCGGTATCCTTCCCTTCCTTTAACTTTTTCAGGGGTGACAGACCTTCAAGGGAGGTGGCATAGCTATATACATCACAGACAAACTTATCGTATCCAACATCACTCCTGTCAGCTCACTGAAGGAATTTGAATCCCTAATGCTGAATATATTGTTATCCCATGTAGAAACCGTAACAGTGCTAGTTTGCTGCAGGCCACCCTCTGGAGGCTTAGAGCTCCTAAATTATTTGCATAGTATTTCTGACACAAGGCTAAATGAAATCATCATACTTGGGGATCTAAATTTTGACTGGCAAAAATCCTGTAACGAGCTCTCAGCTCAAAGAGTTCTGTGATGAAGCCAGTTTGTCCAACTAGTAACGGAGATCACTCACCCACACCCTAAGATCCCCATGGATGGGTCCTTGATTGACCTAAACCTCTGAAATAGATCACACAAGATAACCCATACAGCAGTATTCTTCAGTGACATCAGTGATCATTGTGCCAGGGCCTGCATTACAGGATAGATTCCCATTAAGCCAACAAATAGGTTTACATGGAAATGAAGTTTCTGCAAATTCAATGTTTCCCTTTAGCTAATCGACCTCAGGAACATAAACTGGACAGAATTCTACCTGACCAAGAACATCAAAGAGGCAGCTTCCCTCTTTAACAACATACTAAGCTACATTATCAACAGACACATCCCTTTACTAAAGTGCAGAACCTGGAAGCCCTCCTACCCCTGGTTCACGTCTGAACTAAAGGCTGCACTAAAAGAAAGGGACCATCTGTGGGATACAGCCAGGCAATCCAAGCTCCCCTTAGACTGGTCAGCCTTTAGAACCCACTGTAATGATTGCACCAAGAAGATAACAGCCTCTAAATCAAATTACTATCTCTCTGGCTTTGATTTAGTGAAGGATAACTCCAGCAAATTCTGGTGAATCATCAAACAGGCAGAAGGTAACAAACTGTCCTCTTCACTGTCTGGCAAGATCTCCTTTAAAGGTGCAACCCTATCCAATAAATCAGACATTCTAATTAGTTTTAATGACCACTTTTCCACAGCAGGTCTCACATTCGATTCCTCCAAAACTGCCACCCTCACCTTGGGCTCACCTAAGCAGCCTCTGGATTCACCTAAGAGTAGTTTCTCCTTCCCCCCTTTCCAATTCAAAGGAGTTGAAGACCTCCTGATCCACCTAGATGTTAAGAAAGGTGCTGGTGCTGAAGGTATAGGCCCTTACTTCCTGAAAATTGGTTATAGGTTTCTAACAGCCCACATATTACACCTATGTAACCTCTCCATAAGCTCCAGTACCATACCTGATGCATGAAAAATAGACCAGGAGCTTCTGTTATTCAAATCAGGTGACCCTATGAACTTAAATAACTACCGTCCCATATTCATCTTACCCTTTCTCTCTAAACTTGAGAAACTGATAAATGCACAATTAAGAGACAACCTCTGCAACGCCAACCAAATAAATCCTGTCCAATCCAGTTTTAGGCCTGCACTTAGCAACACCTCTGCAGTAGCTTCTATTACTAATGATTGGCTCTTTGCCATGGATAAGAGACAAGTTACAGGAGCTGTCTTCTTGGACCTAAGCAAAGCCTTCAACACAGTTGACCATACTTTACTCCTCAACATACTTGACTGGCATGGCATTTATGGATCTGAGCTATCTTGGTTTAATAGCTACTTATCAAATAGATTGCAACAGGTGAAAGCAGGTGGATCCCTCTCCCCACTTCTTCCACTGATGAGAGGAGTACCTCAAGGCTCAATCCTTGGACCCCTCCTATTCATGATATACATAAACTCCATTGGGCACTTCGTCAACATAGTCAAATTACATCTATTCACAGATGATACTGTGATATATCTATCCAGGCCTTCAGCAGCTGAAATCCACACAGTACTCCAGTCCAAGTTTGACCTGCTACAACACAGCCTTGCCCAATCAAAACTTCTCCTAAATGCAAAAAAAAAAGTTATGTATTTCCGTTCCAACCACATGACTGTCCTATCAAATGAGCTTGCCTCCCTTCCACCCATCAAAACACTCCTCAACAATGATCTCGAGGTAGTTAATACATTTAAATACTTATGCTGTGAGCTAGACCAACACCTAACTTTCTCTGCCCACATCAACTCCCTTGTAAAGAAACTGTGTCAAAGAATTGGTTTGTTCTACAGAAACAAATCACTCTTTGCCACGGATGCCAGATTATGGCTAGCCCAGATGATGTTAATCCCCCTCCTCGACTATGCCAATATTTTATTTGGTTATTGCTCAGATTCCTTACTACACCAGTTAGATACCCTCTACCATTGCATGATTCAATTCATCACTGTTGCACACCATCGGACACACTGTTGTGATCTATATGCCTCCCTGGGTTGGACCTTCTTATCCACTAGACATCTTATCCATTTCCTCACCTGGATCTACAAAGCCTTTCTGTCAAAACTTTGCCCTTATATAACAAGGTTCTTTCAGTGCATAACCTGCCCACACCCCCTATGAAATAACGCTAACATTATGTTCGACGTACCAAACACCTCCTCCAGGTTTGGTGAGATGGCCTTAAGCCATGCTCTCCCAGCTGCCTGGAACAAAGCTCAATCAAGGCTCAAACTACAAAACCCATCCCCCTAAATAGCTTCAGGAAACTAGCCACCAGCAAACTTGACAATTCCTGTACATGCCGCTAAGCGCAATTCATTTCTCTCCAACTCCTCGCTCCCATTCCCCCATCCCTCTTACTCACTCATCACCTCACCTCTTGCTCCTATCCTGTTCACTCATCACCTTCACCTCTTTCCTCCTGTCTTTCTCAACCCCTCTTTGGTCTAGCCCATTCCTACCACCTTTCCTTCCCGAGTCATTCTCATCCTTCCATGTACACCCCTCCAATTTCTTAATATCTCCCCTTACCTCCCTCCAGACCATAGGCATTCTACCGGCCTAGCACTTATGTTCAAGCTTGCACTCTGCTGCTCTGTTGTATCGTTATACATCAGGAATTTGAGTTACCAGACCGCCATGTGAAATATCAGGCATTTACATCTGGTTACCAACCTGCAAAGTATTCATTTGTAAATATTGCTCTTGAACATTGTATTAGTACTGTATCATACTCCACTTTGTAATTATTGTTCTTTTTTTAACTCTGTACTATTGCTGTATCATTTCTTCTGATGTATTGCATGTTCAAGACCTCCTTGTAAATGAGCCTGCTCAATAGAGTATCGTCCTGTCAATAAACTGAAACTGAACTGAAACTTATAACTTGGGAAAGTATCTGGATAACTTCTTAAAATAGTATGTTGTTGGAATAAAATCCCATATAAGTGAAACCACACATCTTCTTCAAAAAATGAATGACTTAACTGGGAAAGATGCCTATAACTGGGCCACTGTTGATGCTGTCAGCATATACACTTCAATAAAACATACCGTAGGATTAAAGACAGCCAGGTATTACCTATCTAAACCAACCTTGGGGGACCCAGTGCCAAGGGAATTTCTATTGAAAGTTTGTATTAGAACACAATTATTTTGTGTTCAAAAAACTATTTTACAGACAAATCTGCAGCACAGCAATGGGTGCCTCGATGGCACCCTCTTATGGCAACATAACACTAGGGAAATGGGAGGAAGACTACATCTAGAATGCTAAATCAAATACATTTGTCAATGAGGTGGTGTGGTGGCACTGCTTTATTGACAACAGTATTTGCAAATGGGATGGAAATCAAGTGAAATTCAACTTGTTCATGATATATCAACAATTCCATAGATAGCTTCAAATTTACAAGTGATTTTGGACACAAATGTATAACATTCTTGGACACTGAATTGAAAACTGGTGAAAGCAAGGAAATAGAAACAGCTGCATTCTGAAAACCAGCAGAAGTCAGTACCATATTACATGCCATCAGTGCCCACTTGCAGAAATTAATTGACTCCATACCATACGGACAGTTAATTAGAATTAGAAGAAATTGCTCTTATGATGAAGAATTTGAAGAATGAGCACAGAACATGATTCAAAGATTCAAGTGTAACGCCCCTGTTACCCGGGGTTACTAGAATCCCAGTAAGACCTAGTGATAGGCAGGGAAAGCAGCTTGTGAAACTCCAGTTAAATGGATTTCACACTGTCTCACTCTGTCCTCAGTCTCAGCTGAGACTGAGGGATGACATCACCATAGAACTTTCACAGCTACATGAGCCACATTGGAATCTGCAGTTGGGAGTTAGGTTAGAATGTTGGGAGTTTTTGAAGGGAGTTGTGTGTGAGCAGTCTTGAAGAGAGGAGCACAGCAGTTTGTGCACAGGCTGTTTGAGCCTAAAGCTCTGATACAGAGCTACTGTAAGGGAGAGGTGTGTGTTTCCGCCAAAAGAGGAACACAGTAAGCTGTTCGTGAAGTGGTGGAGACTGCTGTTACTGGTCTCTGTGCCCCATCCCTGAGGGGATGGGGGTGAAAAGGTTTGCCTGTCATTCCAGGGGCAACCCTCCTGGCTCTGGCTAGGGAAGAAGCTGCCTTATTCTAAGTTGTGCTGCTGCACCAGAAATTCCTGTGAGGAATCTCCTATGGGGCACCTGCAACCAAAGGGTGAGTTCGCTCTGACATATGGCCTATGTTTCAACTGAACTGTTGTAAAGTGGGGATCGGACTGCTTAATCAGTGGGAAGCCTAGAGGAATGGGCTAAGCCAAGTAGAAGTATGTTCAAGTCCAGCACAAAGAGTAAAATAAAGTGGGGATTGGACTGCTTAATTAGTGGGAGGCCTAGAGTAATAGGCTAAGCCAAGTAAAAATATGTTCAAGTCCAGCACAAGGAGAAAGCCAAGACATGCAGAGGAAATGCGCTATGCATTTACCCTTTAATCTACACTGCCAAGCTTTTCAGAAAGAGATGTTTAAGTATGCTCAAGTCTAGTACAAGGGGAAAGCCAAGACATGTAGAGGAAATGTGCCAAGCATTTACCCTTTAATCTACATTGCCAAGCATTTCAGAAAGAGATGTTTAATGTCCAGAGAAATGGCCGGGTATGAATTGTGGAAGCGAGAGGTGGGAGACCTCCCACCAGTAATAACCAAATTCACCTCTACGGATTTGCTCTGTGGCTCTTTTACTTTCCCTCAGGCACTTGGCCAGTGCTGAGGAAAGTACCCAGGTGTGGGATTAAAAGGAAGTTTCCTTATGGAGTCGAAGGGTCTAAGGTCATTTAGGGAGCCACCAGAAAAAGTGTTCCATGTCAAATGGAAGGTGTACGAGTGGCCGGCAGGGGAGCTGAGCCAGGGAAATCCCAGAGTAGTGTACAAGTTCGGGCTGTGTACCCAAAGCAGGGTACAAGTCCAGGCTGTGTGCCTGGTGGGTTCAGAGCCTGAGGACTGAAGTGTTGAGGAAGTGTTCTGATTCTTAATCTGCATTACCAGAAGTGTAGCCCTGTAGGGGTCCATCTATGCTTTGTTTTGTTCTGCTTGGATGTGAATAAAGCCACACTTTAGAATCCCATTCCTGGTATTGGACATTACAGTTATTGCTTCCTTTGTTTGGATTTACTTGGGTGTCCCTGTGCATAGTAGCCAAACCTAGCCCTTGTGCCGTGTAACCTATTCCTCCCCGAACCCAGTCCCCACCTGGTACTGCTGTCAGCTTCAACAGCATACCACCTGTCATTTGCAAAAAGGCATGGGTGAGGGGTTACAAAATGGAGGCACCACTTTGGATTTTAATTTAGGGAGGAAAGGTGCTCGGGCAAAGGGCTAACGTTTTGGTTATCTGGCAGTGGGTAGCCCAAAAAGGTTAAGCAAGGTTAACTAGTGTGTCGCTGTGTGCTGTTGTCCATATGCTGCTGTTAAAATGCCAACTGTTTACCAAGGAGCAGTAAAGCTGAAAGAGTATGCCCTTATCCTGCATCAAAATTTACAGTGTTTTGCCAGCTTTTAAAAAACTATTGTGATAAAGAAAAGTGTGGAAGACTAGGGGTAGCAACAGGAAAATTGTGCCCTGGACGTTGGAAATACTTTTTAGTGAACTGAGAGACTTGCTGTGTTAATGGCCATGACAAATGGTTGAAATGGACTCCTGCCATGGAGTCAGTTAGAGGAAAAAAAAAAGTGTTTTTTGCAGTTTAAATTTGCCTGCTCGATGATCGCCGTGAGGAGAAGAGCACTCGTGAGGGAAAGAGGCTCATTTGCATGGCGTCGTGTGATTGGTGAGACTGCAATCAGTCCCGCCCCCAAATCGGCTCTACAGCAACTGCCCAGCATTCGAGAGGGAGTGTTAGTGGAGTGCGTGTACTGGCTTAGTGGAGGAGCGTTGCAGTGACTAAAAAGCGCTGTAAAAGTATAAAAAAACAAAAAAACAGACTTTACTGTTTAAAATTGGTCTCAACCCGCATCTCGACTGACTGGATTGTGAGTGTGGTGATCGGAGAGACGATCGGCAGGACTGCCAACCCGCTTCCTTCCTGAGGCCTCCAAGACTGGCTGCAGGCCGTTTTTTCCATTGCAGTAAACAGCTACTGATAACAGTGAGTACCAACAGTAATAATTGCTCAAACAAGTGATTTTTGCCTAAAGCCAGCTGAATCTGTGTACAGCAGTGTAGTCGCTTTGCAAATAAAGACTGTCAAGTTTCCCAGCAAGAGCAAGTCTGCTAAGCCATTGACTGTGAGTATAGTTATGGGTTCAGCATCAGAATAAAGTTTCAAAGCCAAGAGAGAGACTGTGAGTTGTAGCAAGACAAGCAGCACTAATTACAGGCAATCCTGTGCTTGAAATCCTGAGGCTTTAAGGGACTGTGAGCTAAAGCAATGTTTTCAGCAAGTGAAAAGTCCGTGGCAAATCATATAAATGTGCTAGGAAAATGAACAGTGCAAGTTTGTGCAATTTGAGCAAAAGTTATCAGTAGTGTGTGTACATCGGATGCGCAGTGGCTTGACCCAATTTCAGAATGTTGATGCACAGGAGTGCTGCCGCCGCCATTACGGGGTGGGGTAGTAATGTAAACACAGCAGCAGAGGAGCCATTTTAAAAGTAAAAGAAAGTGTTCAGTGAAGTGGGACTTTCATTAACAGTGAGCATTTGTTTGTTTTTCCCTGCAGTCATGGCCTCAGGACCAGCCCGCTATCCGGATCATGCCTGTGCTATGGTAGCAGCAGAAGTAAATAAGTTAAGGGACATTGAAACATAGAAACATAGACTTTGATGGCAGATAAAGACCGCTTGGCCCATCTAGTCTGCCCATTTCCCTACTTACAGGATAGGCCGCAGATCCTAGTTAACCAACAGCCTATTTCTTCCTACCCCCCACAAGAATTGCCTTATGTCTGTCCCATGCATTCTTGAATTCTCCCACAGTTGTAGACCCCACAACCTCCTCAGAAAGGCTGTTCCATGCATCCACTACCCTCTCTGTGAAATAGTACTTCCTCACATTGCCCCTGAACCGCCCCCCCTCTATCTTTAAATTGTGTCCCCTTGTTCTTGCATGTCTCTTTTTCTGAAAGATGCTACCCTCTTGGGCTTTGTTGATTCCACTGAGGTACTTAAAAGTTTCTATCATGTCCCCCCTCTCCCTTCTTTCCTCAAGGGTATACAGTACATATTAAGCTCCTTTAGTCTCTACTCATGGCTTCTCTTGCAGACCCTGCACCATTTTAGTTGCCCTCCTCTGGACTGCCTCTATCCTGTCTATGTCCTTGCGGAGATGGGGTCTCCAGAACTGGACACAGTACTCCAGATGGGGTCTCACCAACTGTCTGTACAGAGGGATAACAACTTCCTGTTTTCTGCTGCTGATGCCTTTCCCTATGCATCCCAGTATACCCCCAGCCCTCCCTACTGCCTTCTCACATTGCTTGCTAACCTTAAGGTCATCTGAAAGGTGTTACTATGGAGGACAACTGCCTTCTCATGTGGCGATTCCTGGATACCCAGTGCAAGTGTGTTTAATATGCTTAAATGCTGGAAGGGACGTCTTCATGGTACCTCACTGTTCAGGGAGCTTAGAGAAATATGGCATGTTTAAAGTGCCCAAGATTTGTTTGGCTCCCACATGGACAAAAGTTCAAGAATTTGCAGTTGGCAGCACACAGCACCATGCGGAGCCTGTTGGAGAAGGCCCCTTGGGGGAGTGTGGCACAAAGCTAGAGGGTGCAGATTTGCAGACAGAACAATATGCTGATGTTTTGGATGCTGGATCACAGAGAGACAATTCAGACAGAGCATCAGTAGACCCTTGGAGAGGGGGGCCTAGCCCAAGTTTCATAGGAGAAGATGAGATAAGGGAGGCCTTTGAATGGGAGGTATCGACCTCTGCGCCCAGCGAAGAATGGATAGTCTCAGGAGTGAGGACGACTGCTCACTGCTGGACACAGATTCTCAGTGAGGAAGAAGAAGAAGCGGGGGAACCTATGTGGCCTTGTGAAAAAGGAACGGGTACACAGCCTCAAGCTCTTGCCTCAGAGGAATGCATGGAAGAGAGTGGTGATGCCACTGCCCTGGCTGTGCAAGAAGAAGAAGTCAGGGATCCATTTTTTGTCTCATTGAGAATGCATAGCTGGCAGAACCAGGACTGGCCACCCCCAAGCCAGGCCAGCGGTCTCAGGTTGACCAAAGCTAGTAAAGAGGAGAGACTGGTTCATAGGAACGCGAATGAAATCTATGGGATGTCCTTTCCTACCTTTCCTCGGAGAGTCTGGGAGGAGATTGAGAACAGCAGAAAATCCTGGATTTGGGCTGAAGCAATGAAATGTGTGCATCCTGGTGCAAACAAGCATGTCAGGAACAGAATGTTTCATGAAAAATACAGCCAGTGGAAAAGAGGCAGGACACTGTTCGAATAGTGGATGGAGAGGGACGTGAAACTTTTTACAGTGTGAATTATGTGCGCCCAGATGGGGTAATAATTCAAGCTCCTGACCCATTGTGCTATTGGCCTCAATGCAAAGACCTTCCTGCAAATGTGCCCGTGCCTACCAGATGGAAAGCAGAGCAGTGGTAGTCAGTGCTGCCACACCAGACATTGCAGTGCCTTTGTTGTTCTGCCAGTATGGACATCCAGGACTCAGGTGCCCCACATTCATCAGTTCTACAGTGTACTGACTTTCCAGAATCTATTGACTGGCCCATCAGATGACTTCAGATCCAGAGAGGACACCAGCCCAGCTGTATCCTGATCCATCGCCTGGTAATCGGATGACGTCAGACCAGCTGTTTTCCTTTTTGTTCGTGTTCCAAGGTTCCATATCCAGAGATGACATCACCCCAGCAGTTTCCAGATGTGCCCTCCTGTAGTTCCTGGAAGATGTCCGCCCAGCTGTATCGGAAGAATGCTGCCAGGGAGAGTCTTCGGCCGAGGAGCAGGTCGGTGCCATTGTTCATTCTACAAGGGCTGGTAAGTCCAAACTTTTATATCCTTATGACATTGCAGTACACACCCTACACTAGCAGACTCCAGATGTGTGAACTGTCCTCAAAAACTCTCCTCTTCAGGACTTTATCCTGCTAGAACTGTGCTTCACTGGGCTCCGGCCCAGGAGAGACTCTTTAATGGACTAGCCTTCAGGCACTGTCGTCACTAGATGGGACTTTTAGGGCACTCCATCCCCCAAATGTGTACTGTAAACAATGTCATTGTTTTCTAGTGTATATACTGTTTTTCTACCTTTTCTAAAAAAAAAAATAAAATCTTTTTGGGATTCTCCAGTGTTTTGATGGTAGGGATTCAGATAGACTGTGTATGCAGATTAGGAGTGTGTGTTGTCTTTTTTTTTTCTTGCAGGTGTTCCTGAAGAAGACAGAAGAGAAGACAAGAAGAGGAGGAGGGTCTCATTGGAGTTCCTCACTAGTACTTTAGTGTGTAGTATTTAAAGTACTGTTGTTATTGTTGTTACTGTGTAGTAACCCTTTTCTTCCACAGGTATGGTTGTGGGGGAGTTAGGGAGTAATGTAATGGTATGGTATCAGCTCCTGGTGTGTGGTTACATGGTACCCAAGGTCGGGGAGGTCCCCAGTTTGTTTTGGTTTTTGGATGTGCGTTAGAGGCAGACAGATTTTCCCTAGAGGGCTAGGGGTATAGACAGGCTGTGGTCCTGAATGGCCGTAGGGACTGCAGTGCTGATCTATTAGGGCTGTGCTCTGGACAGTTCTACCAGAGCCACTAGGCACCCATAGTTAGTGGGTAGAGTAGAGGCTGATATGTCAGCCAAAGGCCTCTAGGCCCTTAGTGTTGCCTGCCTGTGCTAGCACATGGTAGGAGGGGGCCTGATCACCCCCCTCTGCAGGTAGCACATAGGGTGAGATGGCCTCAGACGGGTAAATAATGACTGCGGACAGTCATTTTCCTGGCTCAGGGTGAGTGTAACCCACCTGTTACCCGGGGTTAATAGAATCCCAGTAAGACCTAGTGGTAGGCAGGGAAGGCAGCTTGTGAAACTCCAGTTAAACGGATTTCACATTGTCTTACTCTGTTCTCAGTCTCAGCTGAGACTGAGAGATGGCATCACCATAGAACTTTCGCAGCTGCATGAGCCACATTGGAATCTGCAGTTGGGAGTTAGGTTAGAATGTTGGGAGTTTTTGAAGGGAGTTGTGTGTGAGCAGTCTTGAAGAGAGGAGCACAGCAGTCTGTGCATAGGCTCTTTGAGCCTAAAGTTCTGATATAGAGCTACTGTAAGGGACAGGTGTGTGTTTCCACCAAAAGAGGAACACAGTAAGCTGTTCGTGAAGTGGTGGAGACCGCTGTTACTGGTCTCTGTGCCCCATCCCTGAGGGGATGGGGGTGAAAAGGTTTGCCTGTCATTCCAGGGGCAACACTCCTGGTTCTGGCTAGGGAAGAAGCTGCCTTATTCTAAGTTGTGTTGCTGCACCAGAAATTCCTGTGAGGAATTGCCTGTGGGGCATCTGCAACCAAAGAGTGAGTTAGCTCTGACGTAGGGCCTATATTTCACCTGAACTGTTGTAAAGTGGGGATTGGACTACTTAATCAGTGGGAGGCCTAGAGAAATGGGCTAAGCCAAGTAGAAGTATGTTCAAGTCCAGCACAAAGAGTAAAATAAAGTGGTGATTGGACTGCTTAATCAGTAGGAGGCCTAGAGGAATAGGCTAAACCAAGTAAAAGTATGTTCAAGTCCAGCACAAGGGGAAAGCCTAGACATGTAGAGTAAATGTGCTATGCATTTACCCTTTAATCTACACTGCCAAGCTTTTCAGAAAGAGATGTTTAAGTATGTTCGAGTCTAGTACAAGAGGAAAGCCAAGACATGTAGAGGATATGTGCCAAGCATTTACCCTTTAATCTACACTGCCAAGCTTTTCAGAAAGAGATGTTTAATGTCCAGAGAAATGGCCGGGTTTGAATTGCGGAAGCGAGAAGTGGGAGACCCCCCACCAGTAGTAAACAAATTCACCTCTACGGATTTGCTCTGTGGCCCTTTTATTTTCTCTCAGGCACTTGGCCAGTGCTGAGGAAAGTACCCAGAAGTGGGATTAAAAGGAAGTTTCCCTTATGGAGTTGAAGGCTCTAAAGTGGTTTAGGAAGCCACCAGCAAAAGTGTTCCATGTCAAATGGAAGGTGTACGAGTGGCAGCCAGGGGAGCCAAGCCAGGGAAATCCCAGAATAGTGTACAAGTTCAGGTTGTGTACCCAAAGCAGTGTGCAAGTCCGGGATGTGTGCCTGGTGGGTTCAGAGCCTGAGGGCTAAAGTGTTGAGGAAGTGTTCTGATTCTTAATCTGCATTACCAGAAGTGTAGCCCTGTGGGGGTCTGTCTATGCTTTGTTTTGTTCTGCTTGGATGTGAATAAAGCCACACTTTAGAATCCCATTCCTGGTATTGGACATTACAGTTATTGCTTCCTGTGTTTGGATTTACTTGGGTGCCCCTGTGCAGAGTAGCCAAACTTAGCCCTTGTGCCGAGTAACCAAGTCCTCCCCGAACCCAGTCCCCACCTGGTACTGCTGTCAGTTTCAACAGCATGCCACCTGTCATTTGCAAAAAGGCAGGGGTGAGGGGTTACACAGGGAAAGGGGTTATAAGGAGGAAACACTTGTTGATTCTTTGAACAAGGTAAAAACTCTGGATAGAAACACTCTACTAAACCCCAAATTCAGGGACAACAGAATTAACAAGTGTATGACATTTTCTACCAAACACAATGAGATCTGTGGCAGAGCAGGCAATATCCTTCATAAACATTGGCACATATTCAACGAAATTATACCAAATCTATTTCAGTTATTAAAAATATGTCAGATGAAGAGAGATCAGCAACACTAGGACTACATAGCCTAGAACAGAGAAGACAACGAGGGGATATGTTGCTTTATTTTGAAATCATGAATGATCCTTTAATGATGAATGAGCTAAATATTATATATAAAGATGACACCCTAGTCACAAGGGATCACCCACTACAAACAAATATACATAGATTCAAAACAATCAAACGAAGAGATTTTTTTATTTTTGTTCAGCTAATTTGTGGAACAGACTGCCAATAAACATACTATCAAGTAAAAACAAAACTGAGTTTAAAAAGCAACTTGATAAATCTATTACCAATGGCAGCAGTTTAAAATATTACACTATGTCCTAGACAGAGCCAATGCATGGGCTTTCCGGCCTTTTTTGTGCTCCTTTAACCAAGTGAATCAAGTGAACATCAGAGCAATCATTAACCAGAGTGACAAGAGCCCACTTGCCACACAGTTTGCTAATTCCCATAACTCTGATCCATCCTGTATCAAATTCATGGCACTGGAAACAGTGCCGCCATTTGAAAGAGGTGGCAATGGGCTAAATAGACTAAATCAAAAAGAAACCAGATGGATTGTGTCTTTAGATACAGTACAATC
Organism: Neoceratodus forsteri; assembly: GCA_016271365.2. Classification (NCBI taxonomy): domain Eukaryota; kingdom Metazoa; phylum Chordata; order Ceratodontiformes; family Ceratodontidae; genus Neoceratodus; species Neoceratodus forsteri. The sequence goes on from CM028138.1 coordinate 175,369,979, forward strand.
CTTTGGGTTAAATGAAGAAGTTAACTTTACCCCATACATCAAGGACCCTAATTCCCAAATAAGGGTATGGAATAAACCTGTTTAATAGAGATTAACTGCTCGGTGTAAAGTTCAGATTTTCATCTGTGTTTCATGTTTGTGTCAGTCTTTTTGGTGTGTAGTTTATAAATGGTACGTAAAGTAACACGTTTTGCTTCGTTCTCTCACCCACAGGTCATGGAGCTCACAAGAATGGAAATCTCTCCTGTTAACCTGGAATTTTTCTACATTGTGTAACCCAGAGGCAGCACTGTTCCTAGGGTTACAACTCCTGCCTACCACCTAGGATGTAGGCTGAGGGAACTGGGCTCCCAAGATTACATTAAAACTGGTTCTTTCCTAGATATTACAATGACACATTGCCTCCACCCAGAGTTTAGCTTTAAGTGGGCTAGCTTTAACGTGGTACAACCCCATGGGATGTCTTACCACCCACTGTAACCATTTGCCACCCAACACATGACCCACTTGACATTTTCCCACATTTCAATACCTAGTACCAATTACTGACTTGTTAGAAAATGGCAAGAATATAGTCTGTCTCCTGATTGGCTAAAAGCACCTCGAACCTGGTCATCTATTTTTCAATAGATGCCCAGCTAAAAATAAGTGCCAGTCCAAATGCCACTTCACTGTGTACCATTCTACAGTGGTGCCCAGCCTGCTTTGTAATTGGCTGAAAGCACCTGAGAAAATTTGAAATGGCAGCCATGTTTTTCTCTCGCTTAGCTAGTGAGTTGTTTGCTGGCCAGACCCTGACCCCCTCTTCAGTCTCTCTTATTAAGCCACACATAACAAAATAAAAAGCAACAAAGCAAAGGAAGTCCTCATTTTGATTGGCTTTATGTAACTAGCACTGAGCAGTGCACACCTACCTAGTGAACGGCTCCACTGGCTGTTACTTTCACCTGACAAACATGACGATTGTAACACAAACACAAGCAGCATGTAAAAGAAGTCAAATCAACAGACAGATATTTGTTTCACCCCACACTCGCACAAGCAAAACTGCCAGCACAGACACTGCTAATCTCACACTACTGTCACTTTTGCCATGGCTCACTTAAATGCAGCATGAAGACAAAGTGACTTACCATTACCACAATTACCATGCTAAAAAAATACAAACCTTCACAAAGCACATCAAGACAGAGCACCATGTAGATACATCATGTCCACAGAAGTACTGTAACTCCTAACAACAGTAAGTGCTGTGGGGGAGGGGGGGATCTGCACAGAACCAAGTCTAAAATATTGCATTGTCCTCCACTGGCAAATGCCAGTGCAGGGACTATTTTTCCATAAAGAAACCACAGAAGATCGTGTCTATGATTTTTTTTGTATTTTCTCACTAATTTCTATTTTTAAAATAGAAATGCCAGTGACAGGCCATTTTCTAAGCACAATAATACCCTCCAGGGTGGGCTTTATTGGGAAATACCAGACCTTCTAGGGGCTATAAGGCCCTCTTCCTGCGGTGTTGGGCCTCATTATGCCCTTGGGCGGTCTGGTATTTCCCAATAAAGCTTACCCTGTCGGGTATTATTGCTTACATCCTAATAATATGCTAATGACACCATCATCTGCGAAATAACAATAACAATTTCTTTAGAGAGGGGAACAAAGCTTAGAAAGGGGCAAAAGGAGTAGAGGTTATGCAGTGTTACTATATACAATATTTACATTCAGATTAGTTTGGACTGGTTTGTGCTAGTGAAAACCTTCCAGCTGTGTAGATATGTTCAAATAAAACTCCAGAAGACACTGTACAGGGGCACAGCAAAGACCTTTTTATTACTAGATAGGCCAGTGATAACAGCTTACAGACCTTCCACTACAGCCACAGGAAGTGCTCACCCACAAAAACTTCCCCCTTACTGGAGCACCTGAAACTAAGTCCCCAGGTACCATAATTACATGTGTAGAAGGCTACTTAAAATAAAGTTAACTTAACAATCTCCCACTTTTCTTTAAAGACTTAAATCTTAGCCCCCCCCTTTGATAATAGCAAAGTTTAATGTCCACATGGCTAAGTGTCTTCTTCCTCAAGCTGCCACATCCCTTTAGTGAGTGCTTTTAGAAGCGCAAGAGCCGATGCTCCCTTTTTTGTCAAGCAGTCAGCCAGTTGTTCCTTCGTGGTAGACCAGAGAACACGCTGGACCCTCTTGGCCTGGATAAGTTCTTTAATGCCACTGATTTCAAGATGAAGCCTTTTCTCTGAAACCAACTTGGTCGACTTGATAGCATCAACTAGTGAATGATTGTCCACAACACATGTCACAGGTAAGATGTGTTTGGTACCACCGGTGGTGAGCTCTGAGTAGAGCATTGCCAGAAAGATGGCATTGTCAATTCCCTCAGCCAAAGCAAGGGTTTCCCCAGCAAGCGTGCTCCAGACTGCTCTTCTTATCCTTTTTGATTGCCAGGAAAGTGGTGAAAAGCGTCCTTCCTCACCCATTAAGATAATCAGGTGACCGCCCTGAGTACCCCCATCCAGGAGGTTGCCTAGTGATGCATCACTAAAAACTATCAATTTTAAGGAGGCATCTTTTCCCAAACATTGAAATTTCAAAGTCACTTGTCCTGATTTCAGTTTTTGAACAATTTTGTTTGCCTCATGTATGGTTTGAACAGTGGCTTGTTTCATGTTGGATGCCAAGTTGAAAGCATCCAACATGACATCAGGTCTGCTCTGTCTAGCAACCCAAAGAATTTGGCCTGTCTTTGACCTCAATTGATTCTTTTCACTTTCAGTGAGAGGATCATCACGGTGTAACGCTCTTGTGGAATCCATGTGGATGGGATGAAGATTTTGTATGTAGTGTTGCTGTTGTAACTGTACGATTTTATCAACTGTATTGAACTCCTTGCCCACGTAACAAAAGTTGTCATGCTCCTCATGGCCAGTCTTAAAGACATTTCTTAAGTGTGGTATTACTGTTGTGGCAAAGTTATGTGAGCCACCCCAAATGAAGTCATCAACATTGCAGGCAAGCACTCCAGCTACATTGCTATCTTGATCTAACCAGTAGAAGATGGCAGGATCCACTTGTAAAATTTTTTCACCTGTATTCAGCATAGTTTCTTTAACTTTGTTGTACCAGTACAGAGATGCATCTGCCAGACCATAGACACACTTTTGAAGTTTCCACAGTGTTTCTTCACCTTTAGCTTCAGGTGGAAGTTTGATGTAAATATCTCGAGACAACTCTGTTCCTTGTAGGAAAGCAGATTTAATGTCTATGGAATGAAGTCTCCATTGTTTTTGACAAAGTACAGTTAGAAGCAATTTTAAGGACCCTGAGGCACACGTTGGTGAGTCTTTTGGAAGTTCTTTATTGTCAAGTTCCTCAAAACCTCTGGCCACCAGACGTGCTTTTGGAACTATTCCATCCGAGGTTTTCTTTTAGGGTACAAACCCATCTTGTAGAAATACACTTTTGTCCATTGTCTTTGACTACGTCAAACACTCCATTGCTCTTCCAGCTACTGAACTCATCTTGTTTTGCATAATCAAAAGATACTTCCTTTGTAACTAGTACATCATCTTCAGAGTGTTGCACTTGGTTGTCCATAGGTTCGATGTGAAGATTGTCTACACGTGACAAGTCAACTGACCCTGCTGTATCTGAAATGGCAGAGGGTTTCAAGTAGTGTAAATTGTACCAGTGTTTGTTTTTCCCCTTAACTTTTCCTGCACGTCCAAGAACTTTTGCTGTGTATGGAATCCCACTTTCTCTGTCTGTATATCTATTTGTTCAGGTTTTAGATTGACACAGCCGTCTTGTCTTGACACATGGGGTTGTTGAATGTCTACTTCATTAGCATTTCCTGTGTCATTGGTGAAGTCCTCTACTTCATCATTGTCTGTGCCCCTCATAGTGTCCACGTTATTGTGTTCAGCATCTGGTAAATCTGTCTCACCTTCTACGACCTTTTGTGTAGCATGCTGATGGTCAGCCACCACTCCTTCAACTTGCTCGTTATTCACTTTTCGTAACCTTGAATGATGCACCTGCACATAGGTGCCTCCATGTTTCACAAATATTGCCACGCCATCCTGACCAATGACGACACCAGGTCCTTTCCACTCTGCACAATCCATGCGTTTGTAATAGACTTTGTCTCCAGTCTCATATTTTTCATCTGTAGGATGAAGTTGTTTATGCAAAGCCTGGTGAATTCTCTCTGAGCATTCTGCTTTGGTGAATGCTTTCCTCGCTGCATGCAATGCTGAAATATGCTGTCCTACCCATTCACTTATAGTCATCCCTTCCAAAGCAGATGGCTTATCAACCAGCACGGAGGGAAGATTAGGGTTCTGTCCAAACACTAGCTGGTATGGGCTGTAGCCATGGACATTCTGCATTGAGTTTTTTGCCATAAGTGCCCAATCTAGGGCTGTTTTCCAAGCACATTGATTAGTTTTTTTTTACTTTCAATAGGATTTCAGTGAGTGTTAAATTATGTCATTCCAAAAGTCCATTGCTCCACGGACTGTACCCAGCAGTTGTCTTTACTTCTATATTAAAATTTTCTGCCATATCACGGATTTCATCATTGTTGAATTCTCCTCCATTGTCGCTGTATAATTTTTTAGGTGGGCCATGCACACTTATCCAGGAGTGAATAAACTGCTTCACAGTTTCAGTAGGTTTCTTTGTAGTCACAATGCCTCCAGCACTGAAACATGTGAAGTGATCAATTATGTGAAGATACCACACACTTGGTCCTAGCTCATGAAGGTCCACAGCCACTGTTTCACTGTACTTGGAAGCCATTGGTAGCCCAACAGCAGGCTTGGGCTTGGGTTTGCTGCATCTCAGGCATGTCTCACAGCTGTTCACTATCTGTTGTAGAATGGAAACATTCTCTTCATCATTATTACCAGAACTTCGCAGTAATTTCTGAAGCTTATCAACTGAAGCATGTCCAAATTGCTTGTAAGTTTTAACAAAACTCTGTGCTTTTCATCTGTGGACATGTTCTCTGTCACTGTTAAAATCTCATTTTCACATGGACTCTCTGTAATGTCTTTGTCTAGAATGCTGACACAATAATGTCCTGAAGTAGTAAGCTCAAGTACGACTGGTTGTTTAAACATCACCGCTTTGTCATTTTTAATGTCTAGCACTGCCCCTGCCTTCTTTAAGGAAGTTTTGTTTAACAACAAAGGAATATCTGCAGGGACAACCTCCGTTTCTATGTGACATTTTGTCTGACCTATTTTTGCTGGGATTTTAACTCTTTTGATAGAATGCACGACTCTTCCATCTCCAAATTTGAAAGCTCTGCAACTTGGTATGTCCACCATCTTGTGCACTACATCTTTTCTAAGTTCACTTACATAGCTATCTAGCCATTTTTCTCCATAGACTGTGCGTGTACACGTGATATCAGTGACTGCAGATCCTAAAGACTCTACCATAAATACCTCTGCATCAGTAGCGAACTCCTTTGAAAACAATGTGATGTTACACTGCTCTACTTCATCTATATTTGTTTTTTCCTCTGTTAACTTCACTTGTTCATTTTTGTGCTGGCAGTCTTTGGTCCAATGATAAGTGCTTTGGCAAATGGCACATTTTGATCTTCTCCCATATCTATCCAATGGATTTTTGCCAGGCAATGGTGCCCTCTTGTGGTCGTTTTGATAGCGTGCCATGCTATCCTGTTTTTTCTTTTGCTCAGTGAAATACACTGCATCTTGACCCATGTGAATTCCCTCTATGACTGGCACAATAGATGTCTTATCGCCAAAAATCCTCTTTAATCCTGACTTCATTGATGCAAATGTCAGGCTTGTACAGGCAGTTAAAGCCAACTGTTTATCCTTCACATCTAAGCATGAAGTATCTAACAACTTGAAAGCTAGCACAGAATCTGGCAGAATCATATTGTGTTTGCGCATGACAGTGTACCTTTGCTCAAAGTCAATAATGTAGTCCGTCATGGACGTTGAGCTGCCTCTAGCAATCCAGTCAAAATTAGTATATGCATCGTAAATCCGATCCTTCTCGTCCTTGAGAAACACATCATCAAGTGCTCTGATTAATGTCTCCATTCCCATATCTTTGTTTAAATCTTCTGCTGAAATTTCCAATCCAATGTCCCTCGCTCTAGCCTTGAGCGAAAGTACGACTGCTAGCGCTTGTTTTTTTTTTTTTCCAGTTTGGTAACATGTTGCCATATTCCAACTTCATTTTTCCAGCTTTCATACACCCTTTTCTCGTCAGATGCAGGTGGGACCCTATAATTGCTAACCATCCTCTGCTACCAATGTTCAAATAAAACTCCAGAAGACACTGTACAGGGGCACAGCAAAGACCTTTTTATTACTAGATAGGCCAGTGATAACAGCTTACAGACCTTCCACTACAGCCACAGGAAGTGCTCACCCACAAAAACTTCCCCCTTACTGGAGCACCTAAAACTAAGTCCCCAGGTACCGTAATTACATGTGTAGAAGGCTACTTAAAATAAAGTTAACTTAACAGATACACACTTAAGCAAATCAAAATGTAATCACACAATATGCTAACATATATGACCAAAGCCCTGGCTATCAAAACTGCATGGAATCAGATGACACATGAAATTATTTAGCCCACACTGGTACCGGTTACCAAATTTTGTATTGGACCCCAGTAATCCCAATATTTAAACCTGGGTACCTAGTTATCAGAAGTCCCTCTAGGGTGCAGGCCTGTTGGATGTTACAGTTAAATGTTGACCAGCTTAATTAGAAGGATTTGAGACTTGAAACTAGACTTTAACCGTTAGATGCTTGAACTATTTACAGTCTGCTGAAGGTATGTAGGGGGAGCCCTGCATGTTGCGAGCTGAAACAATGGTCCGATGTAACCTGCCAGTTACAGTACATGGGTTTAGGTCCAGTCTGTATTTCTGAACATCCAGTATATTTATATTTTCTGGTACATTCAACACATTTACAGTATACTCTAGACACATCCAGTATATTTAAAAAGGGTGCAACTTCTTCAACCAGGGGCCAGCATGGCCTCCCTGGTATGTTCACACTTGAATCTGTGGGTACTTGTTCCCGACTCTAGGGGTGACCCTGTTTTCTCTACATTCATGTCCAAGCAACTTGCTTTACCAAAACCATTTCTCTATTTGAGCAACTTGAGTATTTAAAGCAGTCATTTCCAATTTAAACAGTCAGTTCTGATTCAGACTTGAGGTCTCAGTCCCAAGTGGCACATGGCTGAAGATTGCAGCTCTACCGGACATCTTGACCGATTATTCAGACAAGCAAATACTGGACCTTCCAGGCAAAGTCAGGATGAGCCCTGGTTCTGAATGCTCCCCATTTAGTCCTGTAGGCTCCGAGCAGATAAACACATGTCAGCACATTTATATGTAAACTGGACCATGCCAGGTCCCTTAAGGCATTTAGGTCCACCTGCACTGGGCAAGGTTTAGGCACAGCAGATTACGAGCGGCATACCAAACAAGCAGTGTTAAACAGCAAGTCTCTAAGGCATTGGCAGTCCCATTAAGCATTTTTTTCTTTCTTGTACCGGGGGTACAAAAGTACTCACTCAAGCTCCTCACGGTAGGATCTCCATTATAAAGGCTCCTGAAGTCTTCAGTTTTCTCACCACTGAGGCAGGATCAGCTCTTTCACAGCTGGCTTGTCATCATCAAATTGCAGGTCTATGATTTTCCCAATATGAAAGGGAGGGCTAGCACATGGAGGACATTTTGACAACCCCCAGGCTAGCTGGTTTTACTTTAAACAAAATTACTTTAAATTTACTGACAGAAAGTCAAAAGACCCCCTCTTGGGTGGTGGAACTTACACTGGATCTTCAGGCCCAGTTGCATGGCTGGGGGCGCTGATCCCTGACCATGTGGGGGGCTCTGGCTCAAATCTGAAATCTGCTGAAAAACACAGTCTTTTATGGGGCTTTTCAGAGGCTCCCTATTGGCTGAAGCTGTTGGATGCTTGGCATCTGATTGCCTGGGAGGCTTGTCAATCAGGAAAATGAATTATTCATCAAGCCTCCCTAATGCACAGTTGGATTGCTGTTTTGGGGCTTGAAATTAGGGCCCTGCAGTTCTCCATGAGCACTTTGTAGTTTCTCCATGAGCTTTGGCAAATGTTCCACAAGTCTTGGCTTTAATATCCTAGCTTTCCAATTGGCTGTGGCTGCTTTGAAATGGCTGCTGAACACAATCCCCTTAAGCAGAATTACTACAATCCCAAATAAAGTCCTGGTGCAGCCAGAATAATTTTAATATTTGCCCAAATGTCCCATAGTTCAATAATCACAGGTATGTCCTTTGAGTCGCTGCCCATATTTAGTTATTCACTCAGTCTGTTTGCCTATTGCTGCTGCCAATATTTGAGCTCCCTTTACAGCAGACAGGCTGTCACTCTGAGTCTCATATCTACTGCTGCAGCCAGGACTGAGCATGTGTTTATTTAAACAGTTGTCCCCAAAACCCACACAGTATAGCAGTTACATTATCTTTATTTTACAATGATTTCTTTCTTTCTCAGCAGTTGCTGAAAACACAGTTGCCCAGAGGGAAGAAACACCTTCATGAATATTTAGCGATCGGGGCTCTAGGCTCATTATTATTCATGAGCCCCGATCATAAACCACTTTCTGGATCTTATTATTTTCTTTAAAGAACAAGATCTTTTGGCCATCCCTGTGGTCACCAGGTCCCACTTAGCAGGTGGGGACACTGGGACTGCTGAACACTCCTCAGTTCAACCGCAAGGTAAGAGGTTGCAAGATTAAAGGCACCACTCATGCCTGTGCAATCCCCACTGCACTGGACTGCATTCCATCGAGCGGCAGATCATGGTTTAAATAGGTGAAGTCACAAAGGGCTAAAATCACAATGGGGCTTGGTGCTGGGGCACACAGGGGCACAAGAGGAGTCGGGCCAGAGCGGAGACCAGAAAAAAAATAGCAACATTCAAGAAGTACCTGACAGGAGAGCAGACGGGAGCTATGTGGGCTACAAGTAAGCCCCCAAACTGGTAGAGGGGGTTACAACTGGATAAATAGAAATTTGAGAAAGGGGTTTAACAGTACCTATGTGACAAATAATAACTGGAGTCTGCTTGTTCTCCATGATGATTTCTTTTTATTTCCGTTGACTTCACCCCTACGTTTCGCTCCTATGAGCTTGATCACTGGGCTTCATTAATGTCTATTTCAAAACAAATACATACTTTTATTATATATTTTGAAACTAATAGTTTCCCATATTTCTTATAGCTTTTATGCTATTCACTCCATATATCTACCTGTCAAAAAACATTTCTATGTACATTATCATTTTGGAACTTCAATGCTTGAATTTCTTTCAGCCTCTTCCTGAAATAAATATATAAAATACAATATTATAATCTATTTCAATTTAAGACGCTTATAGCAGCAGTCATGTCTAAATGTGACTAAAGTTGAAAACCTAAACTTCCCCATAACCAGCATACCTTGAGAAATGACCGTATATAGGTTTGCACTCTCTGTGTCTTTAATAGATCTATAAAAAACAGTACCTCCCAAATCTAAACCCTTAAAATGAATGAACCTGTGATCTTTATTTCCTAGTTCAGCTTAGGGTCAAATTAACACCCTAACATACGAACATACAAAATTTGCCAACAGATAAAGCCCTAGAAGTCTATCAAGCCTGCTCGAATGTGCAGCTAGCACCCCTTATTCTGCAGCTGCCCTTCCCTTCCACCCTTCCCCTTCATTAACCCTACCCCGTGTCCCATCCCATCCCCTTTTGAAAAAGTCCATTGTTCTACTGGAAACTTCTGCAGGTAACGCATTCCACCCAGTCACCACCCTCTCTGTAATAAAGTGTCTCCTCATCTCCCTCCTGAACCTTCCTCCCTCCAGTCTCATATCATGGCCCCGGTGTCCCTCCCCTCTCTTACTTTGAACAGTCCCTCTGTACCTGTCTTGTTTATTTCTTTAATGTACTTAAAGGTTTCAGTCATGTCCTCCCTGGTCCCTCCTCTCCTCCAGTGAATACATGTTCAACTCCCTCAGCCTCCTCTCGTATGATAAGTCCCCCAGTCCCTTGATCATCTTTGTCGACCTGCGCTGCACCCCCTCCAGTAACTTAATGTCCCTCTTCAGATACGGGCACCAGTACAGTACGCAGTACTCTAGGTGCGGTCTAACTAGTGACCTATACAGTGGCAGAATCACCTCCTCCCTCCTCGAGGATATACCCTTTGCAATACAACCCAGCATTTTGTTGGCCTTTGCAGCTGCCTTCCTACATTGTGCTGAGTTGTTCATTGACCCTGTAATGAGCACCCCCAGATCCTTCTCCTTCTCTGTCTGGGCTAGCTGCACTCCTCCCAGCTGGTAACTCCTCCTTGGGTTCTTCATCCCAAACTGCAGCACCTTGCACTTTTTGGATTAAACCCCAGTTGCCAGGTGTCTGACCAGGTTTCAAGCTTTGCCAGATCATCCTGCAACCCCTGCCATTCCCCTAGGTCATCCACCACCGCTCCTACCTTGGTATCATCAGCAAACAGACTGATCTTGCTCTTGCTGTACCATGATATGTCTGCAATGAATATCCCAAACAATACTGGTCCCAACACCGAGCCATGTGGAACACCGCTCATCACTCACCTTGGGTGTGAGAGCTCCCCACCCACCACCAGCACCCTCTGTTGCCTTCCCTGAAGCCAGTTTTCTACCCATCTCACCAGCTTTGCACCCACTCCTGTGCCTACTAACTTACTTCCCAGCCTTCCATGCAGAACCGAGTCGAATGCCTTACTGAAGTCCAGATAGAGGACATCCACTGCATGGCCCCTGTCCAGTTGCCTAGTTACCCAGTCATAGAACTCCACCAGGTTGGTTTGGCAGGATCTGCCCTGTATGAAGCCATGCTGTCTGCTGTCCTGTAGTCCTTTGGCCTCTGGGAGGGCCACCAGCCTCTCCTTCAGGATAATCTCCATTAGCTTAGCCATGATGGATGTGAGGCTCACTAGTCTATAGTTTCCCAGTTCATCCTTGGGGCCACTCTTGTAGAGGTGCACCACATGAGCCATCCTCCAGTCCTGAGGTACACACCCAGAATGTAGTGAGGCATTAAATAGGTCTGCCAAAGGTCCTGCAAGGACCTCTGCAAGCTCCTTCAGTACCCTGGGGTGGATGCCATCTGGGCCTGGTGCCTTGTCCACCCCAGTGCCTTCAAACCCCCCAAACTCTGTCCTCCATGATTTCTCCATCTGTCACCCTTCCCCTATTTCTGCCATGTCTCCCTTGGGTGTCACCCCTCTTCTCTTTAGTAAATACTGAGCAGAAGTACTCATTTAGTGCTTCTGCCTTATCGCACCCTGCTTCAACCCAACCCCCCTCCTTCCTAATCCTTACTATGTGGTAATTACAGCTCATTTTCTCCCTGATGTACCTAAAGAAGTCCTTCTCCCCCTTATTAATGCCTTGTGCCAGCCTGAGTTCCACAGATGCTTTGGCTCCCCTTACTGCCCTTGTCACCTCCTTCAATTCTGTCAAGTATTCCTCCCTGTCCTCCCCCTCCCTATTTTCTTGTACTTCCTAAAGGCAGATCTTTTCCTCCTTATCTTTTCCATAAGCTCCTTGCTCTACCAGCTTGGTTTCTTAGCCCTAGCCTTCTTGCTCTGGGCCTTGCAGCAGGTTTTGGTTGCCTCCACTATTCCCAGCTTTATGAGCTCCCACCTCTGGTTAGTGTCCATACTAGATTGAATTCTGGCCAGGTACCCTTTCACCACTTCCCCCATCCTCCCAAAGTTGGCCATCCTGAAGTCCAGCACTCTTGTGCCAGATTCCATTCCTTCCTTGCCCATATCCAATGTGAGTCATACTGAGGGTGGTCACTCCTACAGCAGTTCCTCCATTGTAAGTTCTCTCACAAAGTCCCCATTTGCCAGCACAAGGTCATGGGTATTCCCTAACCTGGTTGGTTCACTGACCATTTGCAGCAGGAAGCTGTCCTGGAAGGCATCCAGCATTACCTGCTCCCTTCTGCTCCTGGTTGTTGGGGTAATCCAGTCCACTCCTGGCATGTTGAAGTCCCCACAATCACCACATTACCCTTCTCACAGGTCCTCCTGATCTGTCCTGCTAGTTCCCTTTCTAACTCCTCCATCTGAGATGGTGGCCTGTACACCACTCCCATTCTAAGAATCCTATTCTTGGAATCCTAGATTTGTATCCAAAGTGACTCCTGTACTACCTCCTCCCTTCATCCCTTTATACACTTCTTTCCTTCACATATAGTGCCACCACCTCCTTCCCAATCACCCTGTACCCACGAAATAACCTGTACCTTGGTACAGACAGGTCTCAGTCATTGCATTGGTGGCCATGTTTCTGTGATGGCTGCAATGTCCACCCTCCTCTGCCATGAGCACCTGTAACTCTGTAGTTTTTCTCCCAAGGCTCCTAGCATTAAGGGTAACCACCTTCCACCCTTCCCCCCTCCCATCCTGCCCTCCTTTATTAGCATCACCAATAGTACTTGCCATTTATCCTCTGTCACTGTTAAGGGGGTAAGCTCATATGGTTTCTCAACCTGTGGTCTCTGCATATCTCTTGCCTAATTGCCACCCCCTGCTCCTTGTTTAACTTCCTCTACATACTCCTCCATCCTCTGCTTCAACATTTCCTTTCCCTCCTCACTCAAGTGTAGTCTATCCTTGGCATAGAGAGTACTGTTCTCCCAGGTCAAATATAGTGCCTGAGTACCCAGGTCAAATATAGTGCCCGAGTACCTGTATGTTTATCCCTCCCTTCTAACTCTCCCCTCTTGATCCCCTTCCCCCACATCCTTTCTTTATATTCTTGTTTTGACCTCTTGACCTTCCCTTTTCACCCTTTTCTATGACTGATTTTTCTTTATCTTTTATTTCTCTTACAGGTTACCCATGTTACATTTATATCAGATGTTGCTTGAATACTATATTTGTTTATTTTTATAGAACTTATTTTCTTTTATATTCTCTAATGAACTGGATGTATGTTTCACTGTAACGGCTTACCTACAAAGGTGCGTGATGATGCTGTTTGGACAGACCCCCTTGTGAAGGCCCAATGGTGGGACTGAAGCACTGGGAATAATGGCAGTTGTGGTCTAACACAACAAAATATTTTCCTTGACTGAGCATCAACTGAAGTGCCCTTTTTGGCATGGAGTGCTTGAACACAATGTTTTGCAAGATGAAATTTGGCAGAGAAGGGGGGAAAAATTGGGACACAAAATGGATGCTGTGGAAGAAGTGAGAATTACCACTTTCAGTATCTCAATCCAAAGTGGTTGTACATATGCCAAATCTGGGAACCATGCTGGAGGATGCTGATCCCCCAGAGCTAAAGCATTTCAAGGTTTGGGGGCTGATTCCCCCAAAGATTGCTTGTGGGCTAAATGCAAATACTATGGAACTATATCTTGTAACTCAAATTAAGAAAAGTTAGTGAGAAATGCCTCCCACATGCCTTGCCTGCCAAGATATAGTGGGAAGTTGCATCTATTGATGCTTGTTGGGGGAAAAGGAGGGGGTTGGGAGGACTTCTGGATTTATTCATTTTAGATTTGGTCATAGTAATAATAGTTAAGCTAGTTGCTCCATGTTGTAAGTTGGGAGGGGTGCCCTGTGTTATGCTTTTTTGAACATGTTGGGGGAAGGGCTGGGGAGCTATGGTGGGGGGTTCTATATAAGTTAAGAGGTGTTATAGTTGAACCTGTTGCTCTTGGATCTCTAGTTAATGGGGGAGGTGGTAGAACTTCCAATTGTCTGATCAAGCTGTCTATTTTTAAGGCTGCAGTGGGCGTAGCCCTGCAGATGTTTTGCATTCAGAAAAGGGCTGATATCATTTTTGCTACCAAGCAACGTGATCAGTGTTAAAAAGAGAGTCCTCAGCTGGAGCTGCATTACTATGCTGCCTGCTTGTGTATAGGAGCTGAAGAGCATTATTTTTCCTCTGGCTTGAGGAGTTTATTTATCCCTTCTTCAACAGAGTCTCCAACATTCTACACTAGAGTCAGTAAACACAGAATATTAACTCATTATCTTCTGGCAGTCATTTTGTGCCAGGTTACCAATGGATAGACAACATCATACAAAGCCACTGGAAGCAGAATGGGTTAAACACTTCCTGGAGCTTTCTGCATAACAAATAAGCACTGCTGTGCCCTTAGCCCCTATGAACACTTCATTAAACCATTTGACACCTCCATCCTAACAGCAACCATCCTGCTACTTTGAAAGACATTCCATAGCAAAAAGTTCCAGGGTTGCCTGTTCCCAAATAATAAACACATTTAAAGTGTTAAATGCCAGCTTCATTTTCTCAGGCAGGCAGTTCTGGGAAGACACTAGTACCTGATGTTTAGTGATTATGTGTCTGTTATATTAAAATAATTTCAATTCTGTCTGTTTCTCAGTGGAGAAATTAGCAAAATGTTGAACATGCTGTATACTTTGGAACACAGTGGACTGTCAAGGATGTTGCTGCCGGCTGCTTTTTTTTTCTTTTTGTAGAAGAAACATTTAATGTATATAATGTCACAGATGTATGCATTTATTTTCCAAATATTTGTTTTTAGTAATGTTAATAATATATTCAATGCACCAAAATAGCCAGTTGTGTTTTAGTTATTATTTTATACAGCACTGTGTTCTTAATCTGCAATTTGTGACTATAGGTGTTTACAACTGAATGATAGTAGCCAAATTTGCTTCACTTGCAAGTAGGTAGGCATGAGTGTGTCTCATTTTTGTTTGATTTAGGTTATGAAGTGACACATATAATCTGATCAGTTCATAACATATTGTATTGTAATTAAATGAATTGATAATTTGGTTTCTTTTACAAATTCATTTTTCCTGTCCATGGATATACTAAAACAAAAATGTCTCAACAAAATGTTTTAAAATAAGGAGACTAGCAGTAATTTAGTTGATGTGGTGTAAAGAGCTGCTCCCTGGAAAATGACTTGGTGGGGGGGGACTGCTACAAACAGAATGGGACTTCAAGGAGGGGGAGCTCATGGCAGCAGAAGAAGCATGATGGCATTAAAAGCTTAATGGTGTGGATGCAGAGACACCAATATCTAAGCATGACTTTCGTAGAAGACAACATGTCACTTGGGGTTGGAGGATCATCAGGAATCTAGTGAGTCTTGGTATTTTTAACATAATGGTTTTCTGAAGCTTCAGCATTCACTGGGTTAGACTCTGTAGCCACCTGTACAGTATGTCATTAAGCCACATGCAGTGGGGTATGAGTAAAACCAGATCACCAGACCCAAACCAGAGCTGTAAAAATCTGGACTGGGCACAGCTTGTGCAAATATTGCTGGTCCACTCACTCCAGATGATCTGGTGTGGCTTTTACCTATCTGGTCTGGTCCTGATGATTCAATTTTCAACCATGCCAAGGAAGGTTTGATAAACAGATTTCCACGAGTGGACAAGATACATAAAAGTCAGACTGAACAATGCAGCCAGAGTGACCAGACCAGCAGTATTTGTGCAAGTTGCACCCAGTATGGCCAGTTTGGATCTTTACACCTCTGCTGTGGTTCAGGTCTATCAGTCCAGATTTTAATCAATCAATCAATCAATCAATCTTTATTTTACACTGAGAGGTATGTGGGCAAAAATACCCATTTGCACAAACATCCAGTTAAGCATAAAAAGAGAACAGAACACCAGGTCAAAAATTATATTGTGAAATACAATATAAACAGGTCTAATACAGAGATCTAGAAGGACATACAGAAGAAAGGGAAAGCAAATATGAACACATGAAATTGCCAGCAGAAAAAGGCCCACAGGTCTATCAAGTCTGCCTGACTGTGCAACTCTTAGTTTCATGTCACTATAGCTGCTCCATCCCCACCCAAACCTCTTCCTTCTTCCCCTTTTTTCCAGTCCTTCCTCCCTTTGTGTTCTTGTCTGTACTAACCCTGCCCTTGGCTCTGTCCCAACCCTGCACCCTGGTGCCATGGCTTGGAGGGACAGGAAGCACATCCTTAGGGTCATGAGAACAGCTGCATGGGAGTCTGAGCTGGACATCATTGTCCACCTAAGGTCAAATGACTTGGCTCATCATGAGATCAGAGCAGTGAAGTGCTACCTGCATAAAGCTATCCACTGTCCTAAGTTTGCTAAACTCCTCTGGCAGTGCATTCTATCCCACCACCACTCTCTCTGTAAAGTAGTGCCTCCTCATTCTCCTTTATGAACCTTCCCACTTCCATCTTCAGACTGTGCCCTGTAGTGACCCTTCCCTCTTTAAGCAAAATAATCCTCCCTCTCTGACTTTGTTTATGCCTTTCAAGCACTTAAAGATCTGTATCATGTCCCCTCTTTCCCTTCCCTCTTCCAGTGAATACATGTTGACTTCCCTCAATCTTTTCTCATACGGCAACTCCCCTAGTCTTATGATCATTTTCATAGCCCTGCGCTGCACCCCCTCCAGTAATCTTACATCTTTTTTGAGGTATGGGCATCAATACAGTACACAGTACTCCAAGTGTGGCTGCACCAGTGATCTATACAAGGGTAGAATGACCTCCTCCTTTCTAGAGGTGATCCCTCTGGCAATGCACCCCGACATCCTCTTTGCCCTTGCTGATGCCCTCCTACAATGTGCTGATACCTTCATGTCCCCTGCGACTATTACCATTACTCCCAGGTCCCTTTTTCCTCAGAAACTGTTACCTTCACTCTTCCCAGACAGTAGCTGGTCCTGGAATTTCTGTCTCCGAGGTGCATTACCTTGCACTTCATAAACCCCAACTGCCACTCCCTAGACCAGTGTTCGAGTTTAGCTAGATCCTCCCTGAGTTTCTGTCTCCCTTCCTAATTGTCCACTTTTGCACAAATCTTAGTGTTGTCTGTGAACAGGCTGGCCTTACTCTTGACCCCCTCTGCAATGTCTCCAGTGAAGACATTGAATAAAACAGGGCCCAGCACTGAACCTTGTGGTATCCCACTCATTACTGGCTGTGGCTTGGATGTCTCCCCCTTACAACTGCTCTCTGTTGTCTACCCTGCAACCAGCTCTCATCCCACCCCACCAGTTTCTCCCCCATCCCTCAAGTCCCTCACCTTACTCATTAACCTCTCGTGTGACATCAAGTTGAAAGCATTGCTGAAGTCCTGATATAGGACATCCACAGTGTGGCCTTCATCAACTGCCCTATGACCCAGTCGAAGAAGTCGATCAGGTTAGTTTGACATGATATTCTTGAGACAAACCCATGCTGTCCTTTATCCTGTAGACCATTACTACTGAGAAAGGTTATCAACCTCTCCTTCAGAATGGTCTCCATCAATTTCCCCACTATGGAAGTCAAGCTCACCAGTCTGTAGTTGCCTGTTGGTCCTTGGGTCCAGTCTTGTGAAGGAGCACCACATGAACCATCCTCCAGTCCCTGGTTACATTCCTTTTCTCCATGGAGATGTCAAACTGGTCCATCAGAGGGCCTGCCAACACCTCTGCCAGTTCCTTTAGGACCCTTGGGTGTACACTGTCTGGTTCTGGCGCCTTGTCCTCCCACAAGGCTTTAAGGCCCTTCAGAACTCTATCCTCTTGGATGATCCCATCTGTTATCTCTGCCCCCTCCACCCTTGCCCCCTTCCCCTGTGGTATTGTGCTATCCCTTTCTTTCGTGAACACCGAGCAGAGGTACTCATTGAGTGCCTCTGCCTGTTCTTCCCCTTGTTCCATCCGTCCCGCCCTCTTCTTGATTCTAACAATGTCATCTCTACAACTCCTGTTCTCTCTTATGTTTTTAAAGAACCCATTTTCCTCCTCTTATCCCCTGAGCCAATTTCAGCTCCTTGGATGCCATGACTACCCTGGTCACCTCTCTAGATGCCTTTGTGAACACCTCTCTATCGTCCTCACACTCAGATTTTTTGAGCTAAATAACAGTGACAAATTTACAGCATGGGGATATAGTTAAAGGTACAATTCAGGAACAGATGGAGGTACAATTCAGGAACATGAACAGTTGGGTGATATGATAAAGACATAAAATGTGCACAGTACCATCTAAATAAAGTAGAAACTCAAACATCAATACAGGCACAGAGGCCAAAAAATAGTTGGTTACCCAAAATAGGTTAAGATGAGGAGCTAGGAGAATATTCCACATGACAACCAATAGTGGTGAGAGCCAAGCAGTGCATGACGGGTAAGCAAAGGAAGGGGAGAGAGATATGGAAGTAAAATTACAGGTCTTTACATAGAAGACTCTTCCACACTCCTTATGTTCATTTTCCTCCTCAAACTATGCTCATTGCACTGTAATACATTATACAGTTCATTTTGCACTACAAATGCTCATTCAAATGTTACCAATAATGACTACCGCTGAACTGCATGTATTTAGGATCACTGCTAATTTGAGATGCCATTCACTCATGGTTTTAAGAGTACATGGGATGGTGACAGACTGTAATGCAATACATAGTGGATAACAGTAAAAGTGTCATGGTCTGGTCAGGAACATTTACATAAGTGAGTGTTGGAGGCTGAGATGCTGCTCTGTTTGCAGACAACTCTCTGCCCTGAGGGAGGAAGTTGCCCATCTTCAGACTGCACTGGGCAGTAGTAAGGGAACCTTCCCTACCCAGGGAGCATTAGAGCCACCACCACTACCTAAGAGGTTGCAAAGAAAGCACAGCAGTTGGACCACAGTGGGCTCAGGGAGGGTAAGGGTGGTGGAACGGAGGCACACCCAGTCAGTTGTTCTGATCCACAATCCATACACCATTCTGGGGGAGCACAGTTCCCCTATGGATGCATCCGCAGAGGATACTAAGGAGGTTGCAGACAACTGTCACAAGGGAGGCTTTCAGGAAGGAGGCAGAGGAGACCACAGGGAAAGGAAGCAGCTCATGTGGGGGACTCAATTATTAGGGGGATAGAGCTTGGGGGAGCAGGGAAAACTGAAGTAAGGTGCCTGCCTGGTGCCATGGCTTGGAGGGACAGGAAGTGCATCCTTAGGGTCACGAGAACAGCTGCACAGGAGTCTGAGCTGGACATCATTGTCAACCTAAGGACAAATGATTTGGCTCATCATGAGATCAGAGCAGTGCAGAAGGACTTTGTAGAGTTGGGGAGGGGCCTAAGACAAGTAGCACACACAGTATCCTTCTCAGAGGTGCTGCCTCTCAGTGGCATGGGTGAGGCGAGGGAACTTTGCACCATGCAGTTTAATGAATGGTTGAAAAAATGGTGTGGAGCACAGGGGTTTGGCTTTATTGGGGACTGGAGTTCCACCAGGAGGGACACCAGCCTATACTGGCAAAATGGTCTGCATCTGTCCAGGAAGGGAACAAGTCTTTTGGGCAATCGGTTTAAATGCTTCATTGGCAAGCTTTTAAACTAGTCAAGGGGGGAGGCACTGATAAGCAGCAGGAAAATCCCAGCCTCCCCCTACAAAACAGGGTACTAAGTGAGAAAAAGACCAAGGTAGAAAGGTCAGTGGGGGATGCTGCTACAGAAGGTAAAGCCATCAAAAAATGGAGAGCAATGAGTACCAATTTCCCCTCAGTCTGGGTAACAAGCTTCCTGAATTAGTGGCCTTGATGGAGGAGGAAAATCTGGATATCGTGGCAGTCACAGAAACATGGTACACATAGAACCATGACTGGGATGTAAACATACCAGGATACACTATCTACAGGAGGGACAGGGAGGGTAAAAGAGGAGGAGGAGTACCTCTCTACATAAGGGAAGGAATCAAAGCAACAGAACAAAAGGGTAAACAGGGAGGAGAAGAAGCACTGTGGGTCAATTTGGAGACAGGCAATGGCACCATAATCTGCACAGGGTTGTATACAGACCCCCTCGGGGAGAAATGGACAAGGAAATGATAGAAAATATACTTAGAATGGCAGAAAAAGGGGAGATATTGCTGATGGGTGATCTGAATATGCCAGATGTTAACTGGAGTGTAGTTGCAGCAGCCACTTCTAAGAGTGGTGTTATTCTAGATGCCCTACAGGGGGCATGCCTTAGACAACTAGTATTGGAACCCACTCAAAAGGGAGCAATCTTAGACCTGGTTCTCTCAAATGGAGATGGAGAGAGGATCACAGATGTAGAAGTGGGTAGCCATCTGGGAACTAGCGACCATCGAACAGTTTGTTTCACAATAAACACAGCAATAGAGTCAAGCATACAAAGGCAAAAGTACTGGACTTCAGGAGGGCTGACTTTGCTAAAATGGGTGAGTGCCTAAGGAATGCACTAGCAAATGGGCAGGAAGGAGGGTGGAAGAACAATGGGAATACTAAAACTGCCATCACAGAGGTAACAAACCTTTGTGTGAAGCAAATAAACAAAACAAAACGATGTAAGAAACCACTATGGTTCTCAAAGGAGGTGGCAGTGAAGGTTCAAGAAAAAAGCATTCAGAAAGTACAAGGAATCACAGAAGGAGCAGGACAGAGAATTGTGTCAGTTAAAGCAAAAGGAAGCTGAGAAGGCAGTCAGAACAGCAAAGGTCCGAACTGAGGAAAAGATAGCCAACTCAGTTAAGAAGGGGGATAAAACCTTTTTTAGGTACATCAGGGAGCGAAGAAAGTCCAAGGGAGGGATAGTGAGGCTTAATAAAGGGAGGGAGGGAGGGTGGGCAGAGGGAGACTGTGAAAAGGCAGAGATAGTAAACAAATATTTTTGCTCAGTATTTACAAATGAAGAGGGGAATGTACCTAAAACAAACAATAGAAACACTCTGGATACAGAAGTTGATACCAGCCCATTTATAGAATAAAGGATTCTGAAAGAACTCTTAAAACTGAAGGTGGACAAAGCAATGGGACCAGATGGGATTCATCCCAGAATTCTAAAAGAACTAAGGGTAGAACTAGTGACACCACTGACTACCCTCTTTAACAAATCATGGGAGGATGGGGTGGTACCTGAGGACTGGAGGAGGGCAGATGTGATTCCCCTTCACAAAAGTGGGAGCAGAGCAGAAGCAGGAAACTACAGACCTGTTAGTTTAACCTCAGTGATAGGGAAAATGATGGAATCACTTCTGAAGGAAATAATTGTTGAGTACCTAGAGGCCAGAGGGGCACAGGACCCAAGGCAGCATAGATTCACAGCGAGAAGGTCATGCCAGATGAATCTAATAGATTTCTTTGACTGGGTGACAAAAGTAGTAGATCAGGGAGGGACTGTGGACATGGCCTACCTAGACTTTAGCAAGGCATTTGACACAGTCCTACACAAAAGATTAATATACAAGTTAGCCAGCCTGGGAGTGGGTCCCAAGATGATAGCCTGGGTAAAGAATTGGCTGGAGGATAGGACACAGAGGGTAATAGTAAATGGAGTCCACTCTGAAAAAGGGGGGTTACTAGTGGGGTACCACAGGGTTCAGTAATAGGACCGGTCCTCTCAATTCTTTTATAAGTGACATTGCAGAGGGACTGGAAGGAAAAGTATGTCTCTTGCAGATGACACAAAGATCTGCAACAGAGTTGATGCACAAGGTGGGGTGGAAAGGATGAGAAGGGACTTGGCAAGGTTAGAGGAATGGTCAAATGTATGGCAGCTTAGATTCAATGCTAAGAAGTGCAAGGTAATGCACCTGGGAAACAAAACCCAGGAAAGAGTACACAATGGGGGTGAGATACTAACAACAACAAAAATGGAAAGGGACCTGGGGGTAGTCATATCAGATGACTTAAAGGTGGGCAAGCAATGTAAGAGGGCAGTAAGGAGGGCTGGGGTGATACTGGGATGCATAGGGAAAGGCATCACCAGTAGAAAACAGGAAGTTGTTATCCCTCTGTACAGACAGCTGGTGAGACCCCATCTGGAGTACTGTGTGCAGTTCTGGAGACCCAGTCTCCTCAAGGACATAGACAGGATGGAAGCTGTTCAGAGGAGGGCAACTAAAATGGTGCAGGGTCTGCACCAGAAGACATATGAAGAGAGTCTAAAGGAGCTTAATATGTATAGCCTCGAGGAAAGGGGCATAATAGAAACGTTCAAGTACCTCAAGGGAATCAACAAAGTCCAAGAGGGTAGCATCTTTCAGAAAAAGAGGTGTACAAGAACAAGGGCCACAATTTGAAGATGGGGGTGGCTCAGAGGTAATGTAAGGAAGTATTTTTCACAGATAAAGGTTGTGGATGCATGGAACGGCCTTCCAGAGGAGGCTGTGGAGTCAAAAACAGTGGTTGAATTCAAGCATGCATGGGACAGTCATAAGGCAATTCTAGGGGGTGGGGGTTAGAAAGAAGTAGGCTGCTGGTTAACTAGCATCTGCAGCTTATCCATTAGGTAGGGAAATGGGCAGACTGGGTGGGCCAAGCGGTCCTTATCTGCCATCAAATTCTATGTTTCTATGTTTCTATGTGTTGCAGAGGCTTCCATGTAAAGAGCAATAACTTGTACTGCTTTTCTGTAGTGTTTAAATCATCATTTTTAATGTCAGCATCTCGGTTTCTCGCAGGTCCTGCATGTATTGGCACCTTGCTGTCACAAAGCTGCAAGGCAGTATTCAACTGAGGTCCCGATTCCTATTCTTCCCTGTGTTTTGAACATACTTTATTACTGTGAATTTATTGTTCTAATCTATTATTCCCCTTACCCTGGATAGTGCAGGCCATTCCTTTACCCATTAACTGTGCACCCCCCCAAATTCACAGGATATTTTCCTACTGTAGGTGTGTAGAGTGCTGTACAAATTATATAAGATAGTGACAACTGAGTGGTTTGCTCATGCTACACAGGGATCAAAGCCTACAACAAATGCAAAACATCCCAATGTTCATTTGGCCCCATAAACAGATGTTCACAAAACAGAATTAGTCGACTTTCTTTTTTCTTCCGCATCTAGCAAGCTAGACATTGTTTCTTAGGTGATCCCTCCCCAAAAAAAACAGAAAGAGAAATAAATCTTTTATTTCTTTGGAATTGCCCTTACAATGTTGCACTTATTTTTTAATTACTATGCTTTTTGTTCCCCTGTCAGCCATCGGGTTCTGCTCCGGTCACAGACCCCCTTGCCTTCACCTCCGGACATATCCACACTCACCCTGTCATCCCTGGCTTGCCCACCAGACAGCGGGGTCACAGCACTGACCCCCATATCGGGCTGCGCAACAAATAACTGGTCAGGGAGCCAGCTCCTGGAGGCTGATCAAGGTGTCAGGGGCTGATTGTCATTAAGACGGCCAGGCACAGGATGTTTTTCTCCCTTTGTGAACAGGGGCAGGGACATGCAATGAAGACTGGTGTCTGCCCTGCCACTAAATTCAATTTGGCATCTATGCTTGCGATGCACCCAACCTCCGCTAGGTGTCACTATGGCACCGAGTACTTAACCCCCCTCCCCCCCCGGAGAAGGAGTGCAGTCCTATGGAGGCTCAATCCTTCTCCCCCGGCCGCCCCTCCGACAACCTGGGTCCATTCCCAAACCCGGGTCACCGGCACCGCAAGCAGAAATCCAACTGCTGAGCCGGCTGGCTGGCCCTACAATGTAGCACATTTAAAATATTACATACCGCAGCTGGATAAAGAAATATAAACATCAATACAGACATATTCAGAGGCAGAAAATAAAATGGTGTAATACAGTCCAACAATGCATTTTACAACACCACCAGCTATGCCAGATAAACAGTCATGCAATGACTTCCTGGCTGAATAAATGTGAATTGCTTGAAAACAGACTGCCAAAGAAATGATCATTCCATGTAACACAGTCTGTACTGGAAAATTTACTAAGGTAGCATCAATGAGTTGCAGCTCCACTTGGGACTTCTATGCAATGTGTGATAAGTATGACAGCACACTATACTTTTGGTGAACTTTATTATTGTTGCTTTAAAAAAAAAAAGCCACATGATAATGACAGCACTGTCAGTGCAACTCTGTAAATTTCTCTCTTCGTCAACTTCTCCCTCTGTCTGCCTGTCTCTGTCTCTCCACACCTCTCACAGTAAACACCACGAATGTCAGGAGCTTAAAAAAAATAGATTTAATTTGTGTATGTATTTCAACGTGACAGTATAGCTGTTTGTGAATTTCTGCATGGAAATCAATTGAAAAAATACATAAATCTCTGTAAGATATGTACAGATGACCATTGTGTAATTGTGACTTTCAAATTGATGATCAATGCATTTGAAGTGGCACAATTCTGCACTATAAATACTATTTTTATTTCCACTCCTAACATTCTTGGTAAATATTGTGATATATTTATTTATTTAGCTTTGGTTGACCGGGTAAGTGCACTAGACAAATCCTGCCTATTTTAAGGCACGACCCGGGGCAGGGGGATACAGATGAATGCCAACTGACCTTGAACCAGATTAAGCTGTTGGTATTTTTAGTGAATGAGGAATTTCATAGAAACCGGGAAATTCTCACTCTTTCAATAAGTGCCATGGGATCTTTAACATCCACCTGAACTACCACCAATCCAGGCAGATGGGACCTCGGTTTAACGTCTCATCTGAGAGACGGCACCTCAGAAGTGCAGCACCCCTCTCATGCTGCACTGCAGTGTCAGTACTGGGATATTAACCGAAGTGCCAGATGTGGGAACTGAACCCACTGCCCTGTATATATGTAGAGTGAGAGAGTGATAGAGGAGGGGGTGAGGCAGAATGGATAGAGAAATTTACACAGGTGTGCTGACAGTGCTGTCATTTTCATGTGGCTTTATTTTTTTTTTTGAAGGAACTATAGTAAAGTTACCTACAACTCAAGTGTGCAGTCAGATATGTCATACCTTGCATGGATGTCCCTAGTCGAGTTGCAGTTCAGTACAGCTATGGAATGCTCATTTCTTTGTCAGACAGTATGTTTACAAGCAATTCACATTTCTTCAACTATTGAGCGACTGTGTGACAGTACTTAGTTTAAGTCCTATACCTTTATGAGGATATATATATATATACTGTGGTACTTTTCTTAGTAAAAGTGTAAGAAGATATAGTATTAATATACCCCTTTTATGGTGAACTGTGTTCTATTGTTAAAGTAGTAACATAGCTGGTGCACTTTAAGTTACATAGTGTTGACCTTTGTAAGCATAATAGTGGGACAAAGAGACTTGCAACTAAAGGGCAGGCCATATTGCCCTGGGACTCAGCTAGGAAGGAATACATAGGGGAAGGGGGGGAGGCGGACTGAGGACAGAAAGTGGGAGGGTCTATGACCCCATAGGCAGGGTCATATGACCAAACTTGGGACTTGCTGGCCATTGGCTAAGGGGAGGGGCCAGAAGGGGTCCTGATCTAGGGTCCTTAGGGGCTACTTAAGGGCATGCAATCCACAGTAAGCAGTCTTTCTTGCTGTAGTGGAGCATTTTGTTTCCTGCACAGTGGCAGGATTGTGAGGACCTGGAAGTTTGATGAGGCAGTGGTGGGCTGCTGGGCCCAAGTTTAGGGGCCAGGGGGGCAAGGGAGTGGGGGCGGCTGGCATGGTGGCAGTATAAAACAGGCAGCTGTTGAGCCCAGGCCCACAGTTGTGGTATTGGCGATTTCTGTTTAGAGCATTGGTCTCACTGTTATTTAAACAAAAAAAGATAGAATCAGAGTTTCAAGCGGTTTCTTGCCATGAGGGCAAAGTTGTCCAGTCCTGGAAGTGTGGAGGCTTCAGTGACTCACTGGGTGAGGGTCTGGTGGCTGGGAGTGTGACTGTGCTGGTTGTATTGCAATGGTAGGCCAGGACACCTGGGGCGTGCGGCACGGAATGGACTTAATGACGGAATGTGAGGGCGGGCAGCAGGGCACTCGGTGATACCGCGGACTGGCATTTGTTTGGCTGGTGCAGTGGTGCTAGGTTGGCTAGGCCCACCAGAGGAGTGGGAAAACACAGATGGCGGGTTGCTGGGTTGGGGGGACAGTACAAGACATTGCATGGCATGATTGCTGATGGAGTGGGGCCAGGAGACGATTCGGCTGAGTCGAGTGCTGTGAAGCAGCAGTAGGGTGGGAGTACGCCAGGAGGCCTGAATGCAGATAGTGGGCTGGGCTGGGTGGAGACCCAACGGAGGGGCATGGCACCATCTTGGCAGAGACATAGGTGGGCCAGGAGGCCTAGAAGCAGACTCGGGGCTTGTGTAGGCCCCACAGTGTGGTGCAGTGCCAATCATGGCAGTGGCCTGGAAGGACCAGGAGGCCTAGGGGCAGACCAGAGACTTTGCAAGGGGGGAAGGCCTGACCATGTGGTGCGGTGCCATCTTGGCCAAGGGATGATAGGGCCATGAGGTTGAGAAGCAAAAAAATGGGGGTTTCCTGAGGCCAACGGGTGGTGTGGGCACCAGTTTGGGGACATGGTGGATTGGGCCATGAGGCCTAAAGAAAACATTTTGTTTTTACTCTGTTGCCCAGCCACGTGGCAGGGGCATCATCATGGTGGGACAGTGAGTGTCAGGGCCAGGAGAGGAATCGGAACTGCAGCGACATAACCGTGTGGAAGGAGAGACTTCTTAAGGGCCTGCAATCAAAATGGCCTGAGCCGGGGATCATAAATTTAAGCAAAGGAACTGGGTCCATGACCTTGCAACATGCCGGTCAGCTAGGATGCCAGGCCATGGGGTGGGGATTCAAGGCCCAGACACGTGGGAGGCTGCCAAAAGTGTCAAGGGGGTCAGGGGATTGGAACGGGGGATAAAGGGGAGCTACAGGTCGGAGACGCTCCAGCACAGTGGCTGTGGGAAGGGACATGGGGTGATCCCCCAGTGGCTGTGGTAGTCGGGTTTCCCTGAGAGCAGAGGGCAGGAGCATTGGGCAGGCTGGAGATTGACAATTGCAGCAATTGGTGGCTGTGGGATGCACACGTTGTGAGGGTACAGACACAGGCTGCGTGGGTGGGGCTGCAGGTCAGGCCATGTGGCCCACCAAGGTGGAGTGCACTAGTATCATTTGAGTGTATGTTGTTTTGCCACAACCTAGCAGTACCCCTTAAAAGAATTGTGAATTCCAGGGTGAAGTAACAAAAAAAGTTTGAGCAAGCTAATTTTGGATTTGTTAGCCAAGAGGCACGTGCTCCGTGGTGCATGCTCGGAGCAGTGGATCTGCATATGGTATGGGGTCCGAGGAGCTCTGCCCTGCAGGCAGTGGGGGGGGTCCCAGGTATGGCAGGGGAGGCCATGGTGACTGGTCCAAGTAGGACATGGTGCTAAGAGAAGAGAGTGGCAGGTCAGAGGGACAAATGATCATTCTGTGTTTTTTACCCTGCAGACTAGGCAAGCGAGATCGGGAATAGTGCCTAAGAGAACACGTGACCATGTCAGCAGAGGATGCGAACTTGATTACCCAGATGACAGATTTAATGGAGGTAGCAAGGAAAAGGGAAGCGGAGGAGGAGGCCCAGAAAAAAATGGAAGGAATGGGGCAAGTCGGCCGGGAAGCCCAACAAGAGACCAAGGAGGGTGGGACTCAGCCCACCGGCAGTGCCCGGGAGGGACCAAACCCATTCCGGTGCCAGCAGAGCCACAGCCAGATGGTGGTAAGGATGATGTGGACATAAACACTGAGACTAGTTTGAAAGAGTATATTGAGGGCTTGCTGGGGGATATGGGGGCAGATGGGGTATCAAAAATGGGGAAGGACTTGCAGGGCATAATAGGAGGGGCCCAACCAGACAAGGATGGGGCCAATGCCCGGGGGGGAGGGCAGAAACTGTGCAATGGAACGCCAGGTTTCACACTGAGCGACCATGTGTCATCCTTGAATAAGGACAAAATATGGAAAGGGGAGTACGTCAACATCTTCGGTCCTGTAGACGAGGAGATGGTGAAAAAAGTATGAGCAGAGGGAGTCGGTAAGGCAAGTCAGATGGCAGTGGCACTGGCAGTGGTGGGGCACAAGGCAGAGGAGGTCAGGTTCAAAGGGAAGAGCATGTGGCAGGTGGGGTTTCTGATTTGCAGCATTCTGGTGCTGGAGAAGCAACCGGATCTGGCAATCCTGCTCCTGACTTATATGGCAATCATTAGGGACGCATATAAGGCGAGGCTGGGTTTCCGCTGGCTCAAGTACGATGAGGCCTTCTGGAGGAGGAGGATGGCAGCTAAAGGTGACCTGAGGTGGGACTGCACCCATTCAGAGCAATGGGTAAGGACTCTGTTGGGACCAGCACTGGGCCAGGCGTCAAAGCAGGAGAAGAGGGCAAGGCCGGTCCTGGGTGCAAAGGCATGCTGGGCATTTAACAGGGCTTTGTGCACATGGTCTAGCTGCAGGTTCAAGCACATCTGCTCAAGATACGTGGGGTCACACCCAGCAATGACATGCAGACAGAGGGGGACAGGGCGGGGCAGGTAGTGGGGCAGCCCCGGAACAGCCCTTTCAGGCTGGCAGGGGGGCACATTTAGGAGGAGGGGGGACAGGGAAGGGGGTACAACACCGGCTACAGCTGGAGCTAGTGTGGGAAACAGGCAAGGCAGGTGGGGCTATGGCCCTGCCCACACCCCCATTAAGTGGTGGATAGTGGAGGCCTGGACAAAGGATTACCCCAAGAAAAGTGGGGTCGAGCTACTGAGATCAGGGCTTACAAGGGGTTTCTCACTGGGTTTTGAGGGTAAGAGGGTGGTAATGCAGGCTAAGAATTTGGGTTCCATTAGGGGAAAAGAGGACATGGTCTGGGGTAAGATTCTGAAAGAGGTCAGGGCAGGGGGGTGGAAGGACCCTTGCCCAAACCCTCTCACGAGCAGTTCTGGGTGTCACCCTTGGGGGTAGTACCCAAAGAGCAAGCGGGTGAGTTTTGACTCATACCTCACCTATCCTATCCATATGAGGGGTCAGTGAATGGGCGACCTCCTAGGTTTCCAGTTTGAAGGCAGCCTATATTTTGATAAGGCAGTGCCCATGGGTTGCTTGGTGACATACTCCACATTCAAGGCATTCAGTTCATGGATCCAATGGGTGTTTGGGTGCCACTATGGGCAAAAGAGGGTGGTCCACCACCTGGATGACTTCCTGTTGATTGGGGCCAGCCAGGTGGAAACCCAAGGGATGTTTGCTGATTTTAGGGACATGTGCGGGACCATTGGAATTCCCCTGGCAGCAGGAAAGATGGAGGACCCAGCCCACAGGCTGGAGTTCTTGGGGATCGAAGTGGATACCAAACAGGAGTGTTTCCAGCTGCCAGGGAACAAGGTGCCACATTTAAAGGGTTTATTAGCCTTGGTAGGGGGGAGGAGGGTGCAGGTACAGGTACAACAGCTACTGGGGCACCTTAATTTTGGTTGCAAGCCCATAAGCCTAGGCAGGACTTTCATGAGGAGGTTGGGGAGAGCCACGGGTAGGGTGAAACAACCCCACCATTGTATGGACATCAGTAGGGGTGTGCGGAAGGACTTGCAGGTGTGGGAGATGTTCCTGGAGTCATACAACTTGGTGACGTTCTGGCAGGAGGACTGGGCCTCCAATGCGGACCTGGAACTGTACACGAATGCGGCTGGATGGTTGGGGATGGAGGCCTACTTTTGGGGCAAGTGGGTCTCAGAAGCATGGCCAGCCCAGTGGCAGGAGTGGGGATGGACCAAGGACATCAAGTTCCTGGAGATATTCCCGATCTGGGTGGCATTAGAGATATGGGGCAACAGGATGGTGGGACGGTGCATCACATTCTGGTGTGATAACAAAGGGGTGGTGGAGGTGATCAACAGAAAGAGTGGGTGCACAGAGTCGGTAGGACAGATATTAAGGCACATGAAGCTGCTGGGACTGCATCTGAACCTGTCTTTCAAGCACAGCACATCGAAGGGGCAAAGAATGAGGTGGCTGATTGTCTTTCTCGTTTGCAGATAGAGCAGTTCCGGGAGTTGGCACCACATGCCACACCTACCCAGACCAGGGTCCTGGGATGGCTGTGGAAGATTGAAGAGAGAAGGCCAGGGCTCTCTAAAGGGGGTCATGGTCAGCAAACACCATGAAGGCCTATGAAGGTGCCTGGGAAAGTTTTCAAGCCTTCTGGCTCAAGATGGGCTGGGATGTTGTGGAGCCCATGCAGGAAGAGCAGGTCACAAGATACATGGTTGGAAAATGGGAAGATGGAATGGCCCACACCACCATGGTGGTCCAGCTGGTGGGGGATTAACTGGCATGCAAGGATTGGGGTGGGTGGACGTGGCAGCCGGCCAGGCCATCCAGCGGATGGTGGCAGGCTGGCAGAAGGGTCAGGGCAGGAGACAGGATGGGAGAAGACCCATTATGGGAACCCTGCTCACAAAGGTGGTAAAAGCACTAGATAACATTTGCCACTTGGCGAATGAGGCCTGCCTGTTTAGGACCATCTTTGTGGTGATGGCGAGAGGCCGTTCAGAGTGGGGAAAATGGTGGCGCCCAATAAAAGGGTGACCTCAGGGGGTTTGCAAGTGAAGAAAGTGAACATATAGCTGCAGAGGTCAAAAACAGACCAGATGTGTAAGGGCACCACCGTAGAGATGGGCAGACAGTCAGGGGAGTTGGGAATGCATGGTCCAGGCCATGACGGAATACAGCAGGAGGTGGGGCCACTGACCTGGCACCTGGTTCATACATGGGGATGGGTCACCAGTGACAGGTTTCCAAGTGGGGGGGTTGCTATAAATGGTATTCCATTTGTGGAGGAGGATCCCTGTGACTTCACCCTGCACTCTTTCAGGATTGGTGCAGCATCAGAAGTGGCTGTGAGGGGGACAGGGGGAAAAAGAGGTCAAACAGGTGGGCAGATGGACATTAAACTGTTATAAAAGATATGTGAGGTGTTGACAGTGGCTAATAGGTGTCCCCCTGTTTCTTTTCCCACAGCAGGTTCCAAGAGGCAGGTCTGGATCGTGGGTCACTCATTCATCTACTGGGCAGAAAGGTTTGCGGCTGCCACAAGGATAAGGGCGCAGCTTCATCCAGGAGCAGATCACACCAGGGTGTGGTGGAGGGGCTTGAGAAACATGAGGTGGCTGCAGCTACTCCCCTTGCTGGAGGAGCTTCAGGTGCATTGGGCCACACCAGATCATCTCATTCTGCATCTTAGAGTCAATGACTTGGGGGCAATGCCATGGGGTCTTTGATGAAGGACATGATTGCAGATTTGGAGAAGATAAAGAGCTGGTGGCTGAGGGTGGCATCAGATGGTCCTAAATTACCTCCCAGAGGGTACGGAGGGGAGACAAAGGGCCGAAGGTGATTGAGGTGATGATGAAGTGCCTGAACAGGAAGGTGGCCAAGGCAGTGATCGAGATGGGGGGTGCATATCCAGCATAGGGACATCTCATTTGACCAGGAGGCCATCTACAGGATGGATGGGGTTCACCTGATGGAGTTCACCTGATGGAGTTCGGCATGGGCCTATTCCTCCAACTGTTTGGAGAACTGATAGGAGAGATTAACAAGAAGAGCCTTAGAGGTTAACCCACAAGGGGGGAGCCCCATCTTCCATTGTAAGCTGGAGATGGGTCAGTGGAAGGGGTTGGGAGCAAGGGAAAAAAGGGGGGCAGGCAGAGGGGGGAAGGGGCAGGTACCATTTATTTATTTATTTTATTTATTTAGTTTTTGTTGACCGGCTAAGTACACCAGACAAATCCTGCCTATTTTCTGGCATGACCTGGGGGAAGGGTATACAGATGAATGCCAACTGATCTTGAACCAGATTAAGCTGTTCGTGGTATTTTTAGTGAATAAGGGAAATTTGGCCAGGACACCAGGGAAATTCCCCTACTGTTTGGCCAGTAGGGGGACAGACTGTCAGCAAGATGGCCACTTGCAGCAGGACAGTGGAGGCAGAGGACGTCTGTACAGGGGGAGCGTTTGCCTCAGCTCTCTCTGTTATTGAGCCTGAGGCTATTCTGGAAAGTTTTGTGGATTTGGAATTGGAAGATGAATTTCACGAAGCAGCTGTCTCTGTAGAGAGCTTAGAGATACCTACGGATACAGGATTTACTTCTGTTTTGTTGTAACACAAGAATTTGGGCATTGGCGTTTGTGGTTTGCTCGAACAGCAAGGTCTACCTCATTCTGGAGTTATTCTGACGAGAAAGCAGCTGATGTGGGCTGCGGCATTCCCTGTCATTAGCGAAGCACAAGCTGTCAGGATTCCAGCTGAGGAACAGCTTGCTACGAACTCTGCTGAGCGTGGTGAGTTACCTCTTCTACTCTCTGACAATGCTAAATCTGCTGATTTTGACAGTGTTTCTTTCCAGGCTGGCAGTGAAATTGTTGAAAACGTGTGCCTAAAGCCTGAAGATTCTCTTTTGCAGGACGCGATGT
The DNA here is from genome assembly GCA_016271365.2 of Neoceratodus forsteri. Lineage (NCBI taxonomy): Eukaryota > Metazoa > Chordata > Ceratodontiformes > Ceratodontidae > Neoceratodus > Neoceratodus forsteri. The sequence goes on from CM028138.1 coordinate 175,402,263, forward strand.
GGAGCCTTCTGTGAGTTTTACTAAGCCAACTGGCGTTGTTTCAGTCGCTAGCTCCTCTGATTTTGGACATAATTTAACAACCCTACTGAATAAAGAAACTGGCTTTGTGTTCAAGAATCCAGGAGGGGATAACCCTGTAGTCCCCTCTGCAATCATTTATCAGTCCAAAGCGGAGTCTCGGACGGGGGTTTCTGAATTTCTTTTTACTGACATTCGCTCTAAACAGCCAGCGGTGAAAAACGCTGCACCTATTCTAGGTAATCCTCCTAAACTCCAAATAAAAACTGATTTACTCCCTCCTAATTCATTATGGGTCCCTGGACACTGGGGAAAGCCCTAGTGGGTGCAGGCTAGAAGCAATCCCCAAGTGGTATTTGGTTACCAGACTCGGAGTGGGGGTCCAGCCCGACCTCTTCTCAAGGTTCTCCTTCTTGGGAGCCTGGATTAAAAATTAAAAGTGGCTCAGTAGTGGGGTTGCAAGAGATCACACCCAAGGAACTGTTACCTCAAGTTTCTCCTATACTACACAAAGCTATTCCTTTGCAATCTAAAGTTCCTAACAATGACTGTACACTGCAGACTACAGCCGTTTCATCTCATCCAGAGGCCTCTGATCCCCCTCCACATAAACCCTTGATGTCAGAACTTTTCTCTACTGTAAAAAGGGAGGCTGCCCCTCACAGAAATGCTGTGCAGATTCGTTATAAAGGAGGGTTGGAAATTAAGCCTGACAGATATTACATTGGGAAAAACTCTACTTAAAGACTCCCTTCACTTTTCCCCGAAAGATGTCTTCTCTTTCATTAATATATCTGGCGAGGATAATTTTGATGTTAGCTTTAAGACTACTCATGCTTTAGATCTCTTTTGGGAAAGGTGTGGCCAGGTTAAGTTTTCTCCCACATGGGCCCCTTTTCTAGTCATTCCCCCTACCAAACCATTAATCAAGTTTGTAACTGTGATGTTCCGGAATGAGGGGGTCCATGTGGAAGATATTACTTTTTGGTTATGCCAAAAATGTGATGTTTTAAGTTCTTCAGAACCCATTTTGGATTCAGAGCAATTTTGGACAGGGGGTTGGAAGTATAAAATCAAGCTGAAACAAACAGATGCTGGTATTGCGAATATCCCTAACTCTTTTTTGCTGGGTAGGGATAGAGGGGTATGTTTTTATGATGGGCAGCCATGGGCATGTTATAAGTGGGGCTCTAGGACTCACCTGTCCAGTGTCTGTGACCAACCCCACTGCGATAATTGTGGTGAAGTTGGGCATGGCACTATGCAATGTGCAAACCTTACCAGATGCGACCTTTGTGAGGAATATGGACATGTTTTTAGGGATTGTCCTTGGGCTGCAAAGAACAAGGCTTCTTGCATCAGCCCTGAGCTTTTGATTCAGCAGGCGCAGGATACTGCTTGCCCTATCCCCCCCTCGGAGATTGTTCAACAAACTAATCAGACTACCTCTTCTATGGGGCTTTCTACCTCACAGCCTTTAGTGAAGTTGCCTATTGTAGCCCCGCTACATCTTAAGAAAGAAGAGGCCTGTAATGACTCTCGGGTAAATCCAGAAATGGTCCCGGTGTGCTATACAGATCTGGTGGACTCTGAGAAATCTCTTCAGGTGGCGAGCCCTCTATCCAGAAGGAGTTCTTCCAGGAAACTGCAACCAAAATCTCCTCCCCTTTCTATTTATGTTGAATCTAGTAACTCCTATGTGGCCTTGTTCACCCCTTGGTGGGAAACTGAAATGGATGTAGGAGATTCTGATTCCCAAAAATCTACTTTATCCACCGTTTCCCATTCTGTGGATAATTATAAAGAGAAAAAAAAGGAAAAACGGAAAAAATAAATAATAGCTAGGGGTCTTCTGTTGTCTTTGCTATGTTGTTAACTTGGGGGTCCTTGAATTCTCATAGTTTATTGAATGTTATCAAATGGCAGGCTTTATTTCAATATCTTCATGATTGTAACCTTTCAGTCAGTTTTGTTCAAGAAACTTGGATGTATTCCATTGAGCAATTATCCACTTTAAAGAGAGATTGGCCCTGGGGTCCCTCCTACTGGTCCTTTGGTACACATAGTGTGGATGGGTTAGGTATTTTATTTAATTATTTTGATTTTACACTCCATAACCTCATTGATCTCATTCCAGGTAGAGTTCTCATTTTAAATGGGAAATGGCACAATATCTGTTATAGATTTATTAACATTTATAACCCCCAATCAAAAGCAGAGAAAGTGGCCTACATGAAGGCAGTGCAACCATATTTGGTCATGTCTGTTCATATACTATGGGGTGGGGATTTTATCTGTAGCCTGATTACACCCCAGAAAAATAAAAAAATATATTGTGATTCAAACGCTTTAGCTTCCATAATTCAGACTGCTGGTTTACTGAATTGTATGTCTCTTCTTTCCCAGGGTCCTAGGTTTTCATTTCTAAAGGGGAAATTGCATTCTCTTATTGATTATTTGTTGGTTTCTACTTCTGTGTTGGTAAAAGATTTTCAAATATGCCCTATTGAGTTTTCTGACCATCTATTGTTAATCTGTTTTCTTCAACCTGAACACCTGATTCCAAAACCACAGGTACAGTGGAAATTGAATACTTCCATTTTGGATTCCCCTCCAATAATATCAAGTGTCAAATTGCTTCTTCATGCCCGTCTCTCCGTGGCCTTTTTGTATACAGACAAGAGGGCATGGTGGTCTGATACCAAATTAGATCTTAGGAGTTGGTTTAAAAAACAAGGAGTGGTGGCCAAAAATCAGAATTTTTTAAAATATTTATCTCTGCATCGACAACTTCAGAGATTAATGTCCCTTACATATGTTACAAAACTGAATTATTCACAACAAATTTCTGTGCTGAAAAATGATATGAAAACATATCAGTATGATAGGGTGAAAATGTTGCAAGCCATTTTTTCTAATGGCACAAGGAAATCTATTTGCGACCGCTTTGAAGCTTGCAAACTGCTGAAAGAATCTTTTACTATTGATTATTTACTCACTTCAGATGGCACTAAAGCAATCACAAAAGAACAAATTAGGAATGTTATTAGTCAACATTATCTGCTATTGGAGCCTAAGGCTCCAATTTCAGAGGAAACAATTTCAAATTTCTTAAGTTCCTGCAGTTTTCCCTCGGTACCAAAGGAGGGTTTTAGTGCATTAGAACCTATTACCTGTATGGAAATATGGGAGGTTATTCAGAAAATGTAGCCTAATGTATCACCTGGGATAGATGGCCTTCCCAACCAGCTATATAAATGTTTTTTGCGTGAATTTTGTGAATGTTTAGTGATTTTATTTCAGTATTTTTGGGATACTAATTCCATGTTTCCATCTTTCACAACAGGATTACTGATACACCTATTCAAAACTGGGGATAGACATATTAAAAATTGGAGACCTATTACTCTCCTAAACTCTGACTATAAAATATTTGCTAACATTTTAAATAATCGCCTCAAACATTATGCAAAGCTAGTTATTTCTCCGTATCAGTTTGGTGGTGTTCTTGAACAGAGGATTCAATCAGCTTTGATGATACTACGAGATGTCATTGAGCATCTATCTCTTGTTGGTAAATCTGGATGTATCCTTGCAGCAGATTTTGAGAAGGCTTTCGATAGGGTGCATCTCCCTTATCTTTTCTCTGTCCTGCATGTTCATGGGATCCCATGAAAATTGATTCAGTTAATTGAATTGCTTTATCAGCATACTAAAGTTCACCCAATTTTGCAAGGGGGCACTGCTTCAAGAATACACATAAAAACTGGAGTCAGGCAAGGATGCCCCCTGAGTCCCCTTTTGTATATTTTTTCTTTAGACCCTCTGCTGCAGGTTTTGGTTAACCCGCCCAAATGGGTAGGAATAGGGGGAGAGTTGTTTTCTTCTCAGCTTCATTTACAAGCTTATGCTGATGATCTAAATCTTTATTTCTCTAACCAGACACAAATTCAGGAGTTTTTACATGCATTTCAGCTTTTTTCAGTGGTTTCAAATGCAAAGTTAAATTTGCAGACAACCCGAGGGTTATTCATTGGGGCACTTAGTCCTGTTGAGGTAATTCAGGAGAATATTAGTATTTCTAGAATCCCTTTGAAAATTTAAGGTATTCTTTTTGGTCCCAAAAATCTACCATTAGAAAATTGGGATTTAGCTTTAAGAACAGCAGAGGGGAAAGTGAATAGATGGAAACAGTGGAAATTCTCTAAACTAAAATGGGTACATATCCTAAAACAATATATTATACCCTGCTTACAGTATACAGCTATGATTTTCCCTGTGCCATCACAGCTGGAGACTAAGCTTTACAGTATATTTTTTCAAATGTTGTGGGGAAATCGCCTAAATCCAATAAAAAGGCACTATACTTATTTGGGGAAAAGTCTGGGAGGGTTAGGAATGATAGATCCGATTGTGTTTATGTTTTCTCTTTTTTTTTTATAAATTCTATTAAATGTATTTTGGATCAGGAAGAGAGTGTTCAAAAGATATGGGGAGTCAGGGTTTTGAGTTCTTATTTCAAAGCCTGGCATAATTTAGCTCCCAAATTAAATGCTCATTTGCATATACTGGAATATTTTAGACCAGCTGCACAAAAATTATTCCGTTGGCAAATCTCTAAATACATGATTCATACTAATAATATGCAATCTATGTATAAATTATTAATGTCATCCATTCATCCACAAACTCCTTGTTTTAAGAATTGTCCCCTGGCAAAGAATCCCAAGGTGTTGGCCCAACTCAGTAATTCCAGATTACCTTTACATCAATGGGAAACTCAATGGCTTATCATGTATGGTCGGCTTAATGTGATGTGGAATGCAAAATACAAAGTTAAAGAGGAAAGAAATTGTCCTTATCCAGACTGTATTAATATTGAAGAAACTATGGTTCATTTTTTTCTTACAGTGTTCTTATGCAAAGGGATTGTGGGTTTATTTAGCAAATTTGTGGAGATTAAACTGGCTGCCCTGGATTACCTATGATATATTTGTTTTAGGGATCTACCCCCTAGTTATAATTCTTATCATCCTAGCACCTTGCATTTATTTTTCAGTTGTTTACGTTTTTTTATGGCAGGCAAGATGTCAATGGGTGTTGTATCAGAAGAGGATGGCTTATGATTGTCTTGCTTGTTTAGTATCAAATGAACTTTCTAGAATCTACACTAAAGAAGTTCAAGTGGGCAACTCGCTTGAAGTTATGAAATGGTGGAAAGGTTTTACACATTTCATTAAATTTAAGTAATTGGTTCTATGGATAAACTGAAGGATTGACATGTAAGAGGTTCTCTTTTCTTTTACAAAGTATGACATGTTTATGATACTCTGTATTACTGTGTTGTGATTTATGTTTCTTATTATAATAAAAGCTCCCCTACTCTTTTCGATAAGTGTCATGGGATCTTTAACATCCACCTGAACTACCACCAATCCAGGCAGATGGGACCTAGGTTTAAAGTCTCATCCGAAAGACGGCACATCAAAAGTGCAACACTCCTCTCATGCTGCACTACAGTGTCAGTCTGGGATATTAACCCAAGTGCCAGATGTGGGAACTGAACCCACAGCCCTCTGATCTCCTGGCCTCAGAGGCGAGTGTTCTACCTACTGAGCCACTGACACTGATCCTGGCTGGGGACAAAAGAACCCAGGCATGGGAGTAACGGGGGAGGGGGAAGGAAATAGAACTATGGGGTGGATCGCCGTGTCCACACCTGGTGGGGGGGAGTGGTCTGGGTAAGTGTGGTGCCCAGTTATAGAGATGGAAATGGGGGGCTGGATCACGGTGTCTGGACCCCAAGAAGTAACCATGAAAGAAGAAGAGAAGAGAACAGGGGAAGAACCCCAAGAGGAAGATGGGACTGTTATGTACTAGAAGCAACTTGGGACTGTTATGTCCAAACTGTACATCATAATTGTTAGAATTTTGACTGATATAAACTGATGAATATGAATTGTGCCTTTAATAAATATGCCAGCGAGCATCCAAAAGAGAATAAGTAGTGGTCTCAGTTATTCCTTGGTGGGGATCCAGGGACAAAGAGGCTTGCCACTAAAGGGCAGGCCAGATTGTCCTGGGACCCAGCCAGGAAGGAATGCATAGGGGAAGGGGGGAAGGGGAGCTGAGAACAGAAAGGGGAAGGGATATGACATCATAGGAAGGGTCATATAACCAACCCTGGAGCTCGATGGCCATTAGCTAAGGGGAGGGGCCAGAAGGGGTCCTGATGGGCTACTTAAGGGCATGCAGCCCACAGTAGGCCCTCTTTCTTGCCATAGAATTCCCCACACACCCTCCCTGCAAGAAAGAGGAAAGGGGCATGGTGACAGGCATTGGTAGGTCGAGGCACAAGGTAAAGCATCCTTGCAGGCAGGCCCCAGCATGGGCAAGTAGAGGGCCACAGATGGGTGGCCAGGACCATAGGCTTGGAGTCCCTTGGTGGTTAGAAATGATGGGATGACAAGGGCAGAGAGAGAAGGGGTTGGGAGCAAGGGAAAAGGGGGCAGGAGAGGGTGGAAGGGGCAGGTGCTACAGGTTGGGGAAAAAAGAACCCAGGTGTGGGAGTAACAGGGGAGGGGGAGGGATATAGAACTATGCGGTGGATCGCCGTGTCCACACCTGGTGGGGGGAGTGGTCTGGGTAAGTGTGGTGCCCAGTTATAGAGATGGAAATGGGGGGCCGGATCACGGGGTCCGGACCCCAAGAAGCAACCATGGAAGAAGAAGAGAAGAGAAGAGAAGAAGAGAAGAGAACAGGGGAAGAACCCCAAGAGGGAAGATGGGACTGTTATGTACTAGAAGCAACTTGAGACTGTTATGTCCAAACTGTACATCATAATTGTTAGAATTTTGACTGATATAAACTGATGAATATGAATTGTGCCTTTAATAAATATGCCAGCAAGCATCCAAAAGGGAATAAGTAGTGGTCTCAGTTATTCCTTGGTGGGGATCCAGGGACAAAGAGGCTTGCCACTAAAGGGCAGGCCAGATTGTCCTGGGACCCAGCCAGGAAGGAATGCATAGGGAAGGGGGGGGGCTGAGAACAGAAAGGGGAGGAGATATGACATCATAAGAAGAGTCATATAACCAACCCTGGGGCTCGCTGGCCATTGACTAAGGGGAGGGGCCAGAAGGGGTCCTGATGGGCTACTTCAGGGCATGCAGCCCACAGTAGGCCCTCTTTCCTGCCGTAGAATTCCCCACACACCCTCCCTGCAAGAAAGAGGAAAGGGGCAGGGTGACAGGCATTGGTAGGTTGAGGCACAAGGTAAAGCATCCTTGCAGGCAGGCCCCAGCATGGGCAAGAGTGGGGGCCACAGATGGGTGGCCAGGACCCGCAGAGCTAGGTGGAGTCCCACTGGGTGGTTAGGAAATGGTGGGATGACAAGGGCAAGAGAGAAGAAGGGGTTGGGAGCAAGGGAAAAAGGGGGGTAGGCAGAGGGTGGAAGGGAGCAGGTGCCACAGGTTGGGGACAAAAGAACCCAGGCGTGGGAGTAACAGGGGAGGGGGAGGGATATAGAACTAGGGGGTGGATTGCTGTGTCCACACCTGGTGGGGAGGGGAGTGGTCCGGGTAAGTGTGATACCCTCTTATGGAGATCGAAATGGGGGGCCAGATCACGGTGTCCAGACCCCATGAAGCAACCATGGAAGAACAGGAGAACAGGGAAAGAACCCAAAGAGGGAAGACAGGACTGTTATGTCCTAGAAGCAACTTGGGACTGTTATGTCCAAACTGTACATAATAATTGTTAGAATTTTGACTGATGTAAATTGATGAAAATGAATTGTGCCTTTAACAAATATGCCAGCAAGCATCCAAAAGTGAATAAGTAGTGGTCTCAGTTATTACTGGGTGGGGGATCCAGGGACAATGTTGTAAGGTGTTATCTGAAATGAGAAGTATAGTAACTTGAAGCCAGGTGCAAAATAGTGACCGTAACAGTAATACTTGTACTGGTGTTTTTCCATGAAAAAATAATAAAATTTTCATTAAGAGGGTACAGGTTCCCCTTGACCTCGTTGACCTCCCATTGACTGGAACAATAGAATTAGGTTGCTGATCTGAGAGAAATATTTTGTTGCCCTAGGTGTAAGGAATTACATCTCATTTAGTGTACACAGCAGATTCATGTGGCTGATGCATGAAAAGGAGCATGGTTCTGACTAGGTCATCCACCGGGAACTGCAGCCTGAGGGTCTGTGTTAGGAATAAGTTTGACTGTTTTTATAATAATAGTATGACTTGATGTTTGGTACTATACTATAATGACTGGCAGGTGCTTTTTCCTTAAAAAAACCCAGGTTGATTTTTTGCCATAACAACTGGCTGGTTATTATGGCAAATATGCACCAGGTTTTCCTGACTACATGCATGCACCAGCTGCTCTCTCTCTTTACTCGCATAGGACACCTGCCATAACCACCACACTTGGTTGTAAGTGAAACCAAAGATCTCTTTTTTTTATTTTATATAACTGCTGTGACGAAAAAGCTCCCGCCAGCAATTATATAAAATTAAAGATGAGGCGGTGTGTAAAACTCTATTTTACACAGACACTCAAGTGTGAGATGCTTCTTATAAACCCCATGGGTTTATGTAGTATCCCTCACCTAAGGTGTGTGTAAAATCTCGTAACACACACCACTCCATCCTTTATTCTCTATATAGCACGTAATAAAATAAAAACAGGCTACAGAAAAACTGCAACATAATTTGATAAAACAATAATCTGATAAGAGCATATTAGCTCCATTTGTCTGATGTGACCTCCCATTTATATGGCTGGTGAATATGCACCTAGATTTAATAGATAGATATGGATTAGAAGTATGACCAGCCAAATGAAGAACTTCATTTTATTTAATAGTTGTTCTGTTAGGATTGTGTGTAAAGCGCCCTTTATTATTTTTTTTTGTATACCAAACAACTGGCACTCAGTTGATATTGTAATAGAAGGGAACTGCTACAAACTGTAGTAACAGTTTAACAGTTGCACATTAGGTCACTGTGACTCCCATGACCTCCAAGCTCTAGTTCTATATGTAAGTAATACACCATGACAGGGTGTGAATTTCAAGGATTTTAATGCACATGTTTAAAGCTTTATTTTCATTACACTGTTGTAATATAGTTTCTTTGAAGGCAACATTCTCTTATTTATAGGACTGAGGTGACATGTGGGTAAGGAAAAACATGTTACTTTACTTTTCAAATCAGTGTAAGTGCTATCTCTTAATAGAAATGTGTTCAACATTTTACACCTGACAGGTTGACTTTTTATTGGTAGTGGTGGAGGTGGGAGGGGGTGATAGATTTCACCTGAAAATACCCATATATGATTCAAGTGTACATGCTTTTATAAACTTCAGGAATGTGTTTGAGAAATTTGGGTCTGCCTCTGCCTACATAACTATGTTTTGCCACCATTTCCCTTTAAGCAATAAACCACAACAGGGTGTGGGTTATGCTGGGATTTACACATGGCTGGCATGGTTTGGTCATGAGGCCATAGGTTAAGTGATCAAACCTGGTCAGACATGGATAAATTCAGTCATCCCTGGAGTGGTTTATTGCAATTACACAGTAGTTCCCTATCTGAGATACAAAAAATACAACTTTTTTTTTTGGTGTTTTCATTTATTTTTATTGCAGTTGTTACTCCCCACAAAAAAAAATGATCTTTAGTTGCCTGGGCTGCTGGCATGGCAGCCTAGTTGAAGGCAGAACAGAGGGATTCGAGACAGGAAGGGGGGAAATGGACATGTTCACCAAGATGGAGCAGCCCTAGAGTGTAGTGAGAAAATGAGCTCAGCTGGAAGAGCAATGTGCACCACTCCTATGGTATGGTTATGTTGTGGAGATTACTCAGGAAGGATTTCCTTTCTGTTGATTGATTTGCTGGATAAAAGGGGTTTTTACACACAGACAGCAGGACTGCACAGGAGGGAGATAGAGAGTGGGACTGTACATGAGATGCAGTTTGTGTTGTGGAGATGGAGGGGATTTGTTTTCTGTTTTATTTATTTTTTGTTGGCTGACAGCAGGAATTCAGACATGGGGAGCAGGATTGTACGAGGAAGTGGCAACTGAGCTGAGCCAAGTAGGGCATTTGAGAATGAGGAGAAAGGCAAGTGAGTGATGCTACTGCCAAAAGTTGCTAAAACCAATAAAAATGAACTGCACACCTCATAGATGCCTCCCTGCCTGTAACAAACCTAACGGCATTTAACGGTTGTAGTTCTTGGTCATGGAGAGGCACTATTGGCCATCATATGTTTAATGTGAAGAACAAGTTCTTTCCTCAGTCAGATTTTTACGTGACTGTAACCCAGGGGGTGATTGATCAGGAGTTCTCCTTCTGTAGGGCTTGATCTATTGTTCAGCAGCCATTCACTGCCAGAGAAGCACACTTTGCTAAAAAAAGATGTGTAAAACATTAAGAAATTCTGGACAAAACGTCAAGCCGCGATACTGGGCATGCGGTTAGCCATATGCATAGGTGCATGTCCAGTATCACGGCTCCACTTTTCGGATGTGATTTTTGCATGTTTTAGGCTTCATTTTAAAATAAAAAACAGTTTCTCAACTTGAGAATTTTGTAAAGTCTTAAAATATCTTGTTACTAGATGGGTTATGGGTTCAGCTGACTACGACAGTGGTGGGTCTTAGGTGCTGTGCCCTCCAGTATGCTGTGTCCCAGTTGAACAGCCAAAAAAACAAAACAAAGAAAAACTATGCAATGCCCTCAATACACACCTATCCCAGTTTACTTTTATCTAACACCCATTTCTTAGGCCTTGTACAGTAAGATCTTCCTTCAGGAGAACAACTTGTAATGAAATGTGCAAGATTTACATTGAGATTCGGGTATATGCACTTTTATGTACATGTAATGTAATACTAATTATGTGTGTGTGTGTGTGTGTGTACTGTATAACAATCTCTAAAAAAATCAATTAAACACATCAATTTTTTTTAAGATGTCTCTACATTGTGTTTATCTTCTACCTTGTTATGACATATAGTTGTCTGTTTCAGCAGTGTTTGCAGTTAAGGTACAGTACCTTCATGTATATGATGACCCAATTCTGTTGAGTTGCTTGCCATAACAGTGCATAGAATAAAATGTAAAAAAAATAGGTAACTGTAATTCAGACAGTGGCCTTATTTTTTTCATCTGCCCTTTCTCAATGTACCATGTTTTGATTCAATTAGTGTATGCAATGGCAGTTCACGTATATGTTTAAGCCCATGAAACACCCTTATCTAGTTAATACATTTACAGCCATAGGGGCTCTGCCAATGTTTGTTTTATCTGCTAATTGCAGTTGTTAATGGGTTGGGGGAGGAGATGGAGTTGATTTATTAGTTCACAGCAATCTTCTTTTAAATGTTCTTTAAGAAAACAAGGTACTGTACAAATAACCTTATGGTACAGAATATGTATTACTCCATGGAAATAGCATTCTGTTACATCTACGTCTAGTTGAAAATGGATGAATATACACTGAGGGATCGATCATGGAATGCCAATAGGCTGACATCGCATTTAAAAAGAACAACAGTGCTAACTAAAATAAAGCGCATGAAAACAGATACTCTTTGCTTGCAAGAGATGCACATAGTTGAGAAAGAAGGAAGCTTTATGTACAAAAACTGTATGGGGGAGTAAATGGTTTGAGTCATATTTCTCCTCCAAGGCAAGGGGGATTACTATCTGGATGAGACCTCACTCTATGAAGGAGCTCTGAGAGGAACTGGCCACACCACTGGCTGAGCTCTTCAACAAGTCACTAGACAGTGGGAAAATACCTCCAGACTGTAAACAGGCAACTGTTGTGCCCTTACACAGGAGCAGAAACAAGGAAGAGCCAGGAAATTACCACCCTGTCAGTCTGACCTCAGTTCTGGGGAAAATGATGGAGTCACTACTAAAAGAGAGGATAGTGGTGTACCTAACAGATACTGGAAAAATAGACCCAGAGCAACATGGTTTCACAGCAGGATGCTCTTGTCAAACCAACTTGATTGACTCCTTCAACTGGGTCACTAGAACATTGGATCAGGGAGGGGTGGTGAACATTGTATACCTAGATTTCAGCAAGGCCTTTGACAGCATCCCTCACAGAAGGCTAATCAACAAGCTGGAACATACAGGAGCTGGACAGAAGATGGTCAGCGGATCAGTAGCTGACTGAACAACTGGATCCAGAGAGTGCTAGTCAATAGATCATTGTCAAGGGATGGTAGGGTGACCAGTGGCAGCCCACAGGGATCGGTACTGGGACTGATCCTATTTAACATACAGTATTTATAGCAGACATAACGAATGGACTAAAAGGGAATGTTTGCCTGTCTGAAGATGATACAAAACTCTGCAACACAGTGGACACAACAGAAGGAGCAGACAACATGGAAGCTGACCTTAGAAGGGTAGAGGAGTGGTCCAGGGACTGGCAGTCACAATTTCACACTAAAAAAGGAAAGAGGAACCCTGGAAAAAAAGTACACACTGGGAGGACATCAACTTGGGGAGACACAAATGGAGTGAGATCTCGGCTTAATCATCACTGATGAATTAAAGGTAGGAAAACAATGTGAGAAAGTGGCACAGAAAGTGGGTGGCATCCTCTGATGTATAAGTAGAGGTATTTCTAGTAGAAAGAGGGAGGTTATCAGCTCCCTCTACAGGTGCTTGGTGAGGCCACACTTGGAGTACTGCGTTCAGTTCTGGAGACCTCACCTCAAGAAGGACATCGGCCATTTGGAAATGGCGCAGAGAAGGGCTACTAAGATGGTGTATGGACTGCATCACAAATCATATGAAGCAAGACTCAGGGAGCTGAATCTATACTCCCTGGAGCAGAGAAGAAACAGAGGCGACATGACTGAAACATTTACATACATGAGGGAATTTAATGCAGCTCAGACAGGCAATCTATTTCAACAGAAAATGACAGCATGCACGAGAGGGCATGATATAAGACTGGTAGGAGGAAGGTTCAAAAGCAACCTCAGGAAGTACTTCTTCACAGAGAGAGAGTGATAGACTCATGGAATAGTCTGCTCCAGGAGGTGGCAGCATCGAAGACAATCAGGGAGTTCAAACTCTCATGGGACAGGCATAAAAGACAAGTTAGAATGAAAGCTACATAGGGAGGGGGATAGTTTCTAGGGCACACTAGATGGATCGCACAGTCCCCATCTGCCAACTCTTTTTCGTATGTTCTTTTGTTCCCAGGCACAGTGACCAGAATATATGCAGATCAGGGGGGTAGATTTGTCTTGGCACAACTACTCCTTAATACAGGCAAAAAGCTTGCTATAGGTTCTATTTATGGGCCCAATGTGGAGTGTCCTGAATTTTACAACAGAGTAATATTTCAAATGGCTGATTTTGAGGGACCCTGAGTTATGTGGGGGATTACAATTGTGTGGCAGATACTGAATTGGATAGGTCTTCAGGATTGGTGTTTCCTGAGTCCAAAAGGCCCTCAAGGGACTAATGGGTGATTACAGTTTAACAGATGCCCCGAGGCATGTTTATTGTAAGGGTAGGGTAGGGAGTACACTTACTACTCCCATTCCACAGTAAATTATGCAATCCTCAGCAGAGCTCTGATTTTGCTTTTCCTGGTTACTTCAGTTCTCTCCATTCCACATGAATCTATTACCATAATGGATTATGCTCCACTACTCCTAGGCCTGCAGGACTGGGGGTCTTTGAAAGTTGCCAGAACTTGGAAACTGGATCCACGTCTATTGAAAAGCCGGGATTTTATATTTAAGCAATAAGGCACGACAGGGTGTGGTATATCGTGGGATATCGTCATGCCTCGGGTGGTTGGGCATGAGGCCGCAGGCCGAGTGCGTCCAACCATCCGAGAAGTCACGATATCCCACGATATACCACACCCTGGAGTGACTTATTGCTATTATGAACCGGCTTAAAGTTTCAGTTCATTTATTTTAAAAATAAAATGTGTTTAAATACTTTTTTTTTATTGTATTTGTGATGTGGAAGTATACCTTTTGATTAAAAAGTGCACAGTTTCTACTTTCTCCAGCAGATGGTGCTGCTGCTACATGGTGTGAGCTCTGTTAGTGTGTGAAGCTGCTACTCTGCCATGGTATTTGCAGTCTCTGTGTGTCGTCCGTGGTCCCCGGTCTCCCCGATAAATGCGGTGCTGAGCGATAGACTCAGACATGGTGAGGTTTAGTAAATGAAAGAAAAATTAAGCTGCTGATCGATAACTGAGGATTTGGAAGCAACGGGAGTGAGGACGAGTTCAGTAAGTGTAGAAGCGCTGCCGCTGCCGTTTTGAAACGAGCGTCGTGCTTCAGTGGGTGAGAAACATGTGCTGGGCACTGTGTAAAGAATTGAATTAGAGTTCAGATAAGGCTTAATTTTGAAATAGCTGGACATTTTTTGAGGCTTTCGAGAATTACTTACGTGCTCCTGCGTAAACCGGATGTTCACCATTGCTACCCGGTTTGAAAAATCTACAGGCGAGCGATGTGGCGAGTGTTTAGGGTTGGAGGAGTTTGTTAATGTGGCTTAGTAAGGAGGCTGGTGGCACCGGAACTCTTTTTTGAAGCCGTGATGATGTAGCTCGATATCATCACGGCTTCAAAGAGCTTTCAGCCAATCAGATTGGTGTATTTACGATCGCCAGTTCATAATATACATTATACAATGGCAAGACAATTTCTTGTCCCCGGATTGGTCAGCATCTGCCTAGCACAGTGACATTACTGAACAATAACATCACTGTATGATGTCCAGCACACACATGATCATATGACACACAGAAAAATCATCCCACCACTTAACAAGTTATCCCTGCTTTCAACTGATACTGAACCAGTCACATCTTAACCCCTGCCAACTCGTTCACTTGCTCAACAGCTATTTCCTGTCTTGCTACAGCAGTCACACAAAATAGCACAGCTCAACCTGTGAACTCAATTAAATGTTGTAGTCAACATTTTCTCTGTAGAGTGAGTGACTCCACTTCTCCCTGAAGCGAGTGGCAACTACAGATCACTCAGTTCTGCTTCGGAGAGAAAACACCTTGAAGAAAACTCAGCATCAAATGTGACCTCCTGCTGCACCATTCACTGCTCGAACTAGTGCAAGAATGTTTTATTGCTGAAACCCTCATGGACTCCCACATTCCTGCTGTTTCCTCGATCTTCCTCCTGAGTCCCCAATCAAAAAAAAGGAAAAATTTAAACCATGAAACTACTGTTCACGCATGTGGTGTTGCAAACCACAGAGCTCCACTTTCCTTTCCTACATAGACGCAGGGTAACATTTCAAAATGCCCTGTTGAGATGCATAACTGAAAAAAAAAACTGACTGTATGACACACAGAAGAAAAATGGGGTAGGGATGACAGCAACATAGAATCATAGAAACACTGATGAAGGGGCATGAACCAGAAGCATCACCTACTGGACTACTTTTTTCTTCTCTCTCCAATATATGCCTCCCATACAAAACAAGAACAACAATTTCACAAAGAAAAACAGTTTTTAAAAACTTGTTATTACTATTTTAAACTGAGCCATTGTATAATAGCAGTAAGGTACTCCAGAAATGTGTGTTATTGTGTAATAACGTCACTCCTGGGGTGGTGGAAGCACTCGGCTTTGCCTTGTGCTTTAACCCACCCCAGGAGTGATGTTATTACACAATAACACATACCCTGTCAAGCCTTATTGCTTAATTAGGGACCAGATACAGCAGTTTCTGGTGAACAACCCGAAAGGGACTACAAGCTTTTCTATCAGGTGGGAAGCACTGAAGGCAGTGTTAAGGGGCACCATTATATCCCACACAGCCCATACAAGGAGATGGGAAGCTGAAATCCTTTTGGCCTTAGAGCAGCAGATATCTCTGATAGTGGCATATGCAGAATCCTACTTCTGGTCAGTATCAGCTACTCCGGAAACTAAAATGGTAATACAACCAAGTGGGGAGTGCAAAATAGAATGCATTATTTATGTATGTACAGTATGTATGTATGTCTGCATGCATGTATGTGTGTGTGTATGTATGTCTTTGTTAACTGGGTAAGTGCACTGATCCAGGGGACTGTTTTCAGGCATGACCCGGGCCACACATGTGACAGCAAGTTAATACACAGTTACAATGCAAGATCAATACACAGAAATCAAAATAGTCTATGCTCAGAAGCAAGAGGTGGACATAAACTTATGAAATACAGTAAACAGCAGTTAAAATACAACAAAGAGACGTAGAAATAGCATCAGGGTTACAATTGTGGGCAATACAGTGCATGTGGTAGTCCAATGTTCACCAGATAACAAGCACGTTTAATATGACATAGAGATGCAGAGACCACATAGAAATAGATAACCAGGCAGTGCAGCACTTGCCATTTATCAAGTGTGCAGATACTGAAATGTAGCAAGTTGGGGGAGGAAAGCCAAGTATGCACTGTTAATATTCAGAGAACAAGAAGGCAGGGACCTGACCATAGTTGCCTTGATATGGGAATGGGCAGAAAGGAATAGGTCACAGGGGGTTCTGTGGCGAGTAATGGCGGGTGGAAGCTGACAAGAGACAGTATTTTGGCTGGTGTTTGAAGGACTGCTGGGAGATGGCTGAGCATATAGATAATAATAATAACAATTTTATTTGTGCAGCGCATTTCTAATTCCAAGGCGCTTTACAGCTTAAAACAATTTAAAACAGACATTAATCATATTCAAAATTCACTTCAATTTTCTACAAAGACCTGTTGCCAAAGAAATGTTTTTAATCCTCTCTTAAATTCCTCCACGGAGGTGCACCCCTGTAACCAACGAGGTAGAGAATTCCATAGGGTAGGCGCAGCATAAGAAAAAGATCTGGAGCCAGATGATTTAAGGTTCACCCTTGGAATCTCTAGCAACCCTTCATTGGCCAAGTGGAGCGACCAACCAGGGGAGTAAGGAACCAAAAGTTCTTTCAGGTAGGCTGTACCCTGACTGTGAAGGACTTTGAAAGTCAGTAAACTGACTTTAAAGGTGATCCACCACCATATGGGCAGCCAGTGCGGTTCGCTCAACACAGGGGTAATATGACAGGATCTACTAGTGCCTGTCAAAACCCAGGCCACTGTGTTATGAACCAGCTTTAGGCGATGAATTTCAACCCCTGAAAGCCCAAAGTAAAGGGAGTTGCAATAGTCCAAGCGCGAGGACACAAAGGCGTGGACCAGCATTGGAAGGTCGTCAGACGGAACCAGAAGCCTAACTCTGGCGATATTCCTAAGATGGTAAAAGGAGGTCTTGACAACAGCAGACACCTGTGACTGCAGTTTCAGTCTATCATCAAAGACTACCCCCAGGTTATGCACCTGTTCAGAGGTCGCAAGAGAAATGCCGCCAAGAAATATTCCTGATGGCACACCAGCACCTGACCCCTCTATCTGACGACCCGTATCCACAACCAATATATTTGTCTTTTCTGAGTTCAACTTCAGCCAGCTAGAATCCAACCACTCCTGGATTTCTTTCAGACAGTTGTTAAAGACCAAGAGAGCTCCATCCTGGTCGGGTGCAAAAGACAGGTATAGCTGGGTATCATCTGCATAACAGTGAAACCTCAGCCCATACCTTCTTACAATGTCTCCGAGGGGTAGCATATACACCACAAATAGCATGGGTGACAGCACTGATCCCTGAGGCACCCCACACAACAAAGCCATTGGGCCCAAGAAAAAAACCCGGACACAACTCTTTGTGATCTCCCCATGAGGAATGAAGTGAACCATAGAGGGACGGTTCCCGATACTCCACATATATGCCTCGGGCATGCTATCAACACCTTGTGATCCACAGTGTCAAAAGCTGAGGAAAGATCTAGGAGAACCAAGATGGAATGTCTCTTCTGATCTCTCACCCTCAGGAGATCATTGAGCACCCAAACCAGTGCTGTCTAGGTACTATGTATTTTACGAAAACCAGACTGGAGGGGTTCACAGATGTCATGGATAGTTAAATGGTTCTCTAGTTTAGCTGCCACTACTTTCTCAATCACCTTCCCAACAAAGGGAAGGTTAGAGATAGGTCTGTAGTTAGTGAAACAGTCTGGGTCCAGAGTAGCTTTCTTCAAGAGTGGTGTCACCACCGCCTCTTTTAGGGAACTGGGAAACTCACCCAACTCTAAGGAGCATCAGACTATTTGCACAAGGACTGGACCGATGATATCACTACCACCCAAAATTAGGGAAGTTGGTCCAGGATCCAAACTACAGCAAATAGGGTGCACACTGAATAATCCTCATGACATCCATGAAGTCTGGTCAACTGAAGGAACGCCAAAAAAATTAAGGTATAGTGAACTCGCACTGTCCAACCACAACCCCCCTAGAGGTTGCTGGTGGCAAATCTGCCCTGATGTCGGCCACCTTAATTGCAAAAATAGAGAGGGGTATTTTGTTCTATAGGGAGGGTGCAGAGATGGAGAAAATTTTGCATCCCATCTTGGTGAACGTTCAAGGGACTAAAAGCGGGGGACAGAGTGAGGATGCCCGGAGAACTCATTGCGTAATCCTATTTGTTAGGAGGGCTGAGTAAGGGGACTGTTGGTAGTTTCTAAGTGAGTTGTCCACCAAGCTGCCTAAGGCATAGTCGAAGTGACCTTGCAGAGG
The DNA here is from genome assembly GCA_016271365.2 of Neoceratodus forsteri. NCBI lineage: Eukaryota > Metazoa > Chordata > Ceratodontiformes > Ceratodontidae > Neoceratodus > Neoceratodus forsteri. Next base: position 175,420,957 of record CM028138.1, read on the forward strand.
GAGCCAGCCTAGTGCCTGGTAGAGAGAGCAATGGTGGGTTGAAAAGGGAGCTTGCATGACAAAGTGACAGATGGAGTTGTAGGTGGTATTTAGCCATGAGAGAAGGGTAGAGGAGAGAGCAGAGTAGACGGGGGAGCAGTTGTCAAGGTGGGGTATGAAGTTGCCTTGGGCAATTGCTAATCGCACCTTGGTTGATAGCAAGTGTCTAAGTCTGTAGGCTGCACCACAGTAGCTTCTGGTTTATTCTATGCACTGTAATATTAGCATGTTTGGAGAATGCAAGGGAGGGATCAAGAGTGACTCTTAGATATTTAAAAATGGGGACATCCTCCAGGGGAGGGCCGGCAGGAGTGAGCACTTGCAGGAAGGAGTTATTGTAGGCAGCTTTTGTGAGGAAGGGTGTAGAGTCAAACAAGCAGCACTGACTCCATCTTCTTTTCATTGACTAGTAGTTTGTTGAAAAGAAACCAGTTGTAGGCTGAGCCGTAGTCCTGGGTAAGGGAGGAGGAGATGGATTTCAATGATTTGCCCTATGGTATAGGTCTAAATCATCCACATAGAGGAGTGCTTTGCAGTTGAGGCAATCCTTGGAGAGTATATTGATGAACATGGAGAATAATGGAGGTCCAAGTATGGAGCCCTGGGGGACACCGTGAGTAGGGGGAGAGCAGCAGAGCTAGCTTTTCTAATAATAGTGGACTGGGATCTGTTCAACAAGTAGCTGTAGAAACAGGCTGAAGTTCCATAAGAGCAGTCAAATTGAGGTAAATTGGAAAGAAGGAGCTGGTGGTCAACAAGGTCAAATGCCTTAGACAGATCCAAAGATGGCTACTGTTGCATTTCCCATGTCCATCTGTCCAAGGACATGATCAGTGGACAAGGCTAAGGCAGAGGTGGTGTTGTGGTGTTTCCAGAAGCTGTGCTGGAGGGGACATAGTAGACTATATTTATCCAGATGTTCGGACAGCTGGAAGTGCACAGCTTTCTCCAACAGTTTACTGAGATGGGGGAGGAGGGAAATGGGCCTGCAATTATCAGGGGAGAGGGGATTGCCAGCTTTGAAGATGGGTACCATGTGTGCAAGTTTCCATGGGTATGGCACTGTGGATGTAGTAAGCACAAGGTTGAAAGGTACATTAGGGGACTAATGATAACAGGGGAGATAATTTTCAAGAAAGCTGTGTATAGACCATCACTGCCAGGGCCTCCATTAGCTGGGAGAGAATTTAGGAGTTTGGCCATAGCTTTAGGCCCAATGAACCTGAAATGGAAAGGTGGTGGAAGCACGGCGTCTGGGGAGATGGTTGTGCAGTTTTGTTGTCCGTAGCAGTCAGGGAAGGAGTGGGTGGGAGTTTGCTGAGGTAAGTGGATAAGTTGGTAAATTTGATATTAAAAGTGGTCACAATCTTCAAGGAGTCTGAGATAGGCCCAGCAGGGGTTAGGAGTTGTGCTATTTGTTTATTGGTCTTAAGGATCAGTAGTGACCCAATGGATGCCCAGAAGTTTTGTGGATTTCTGAGGTTAGCGCTTTGTTGTTTGTGACAGTAGTTGCGCTTAAGTGATTTCACAGTTTTCTTGCAGTTTTTATTATGCAATTGCCTATAGGCATTCCAGAGCTGGGAGGAGGAGGACGCCTTGTACTCTTTCTACTTACTGTCCCTGGCTTTCATGAGAGACAGTAGCTCCTTCAATAGCCAGTGGGTGCAGACCCCTCTTACCATTCTGGTTTTGCAGGGAAATGAGTATACTGGAGCTGGAGGAGAGCAGTGGCAAGGAAAGTAAGCATGGGAGAGATATTCTTAAGCTGGTCGAGGGCTGGTCAATTTATATACCTAGCTTCCTTCAGGACTGGTTCACGATCATGGCCATTGAACTTTCGGAACGATATGAGTTTGTGTAGAGGGCAGCTAACTTTGGTGGACAGAACAATATAGGTTGGTGTGTGATCGCTGATGGAGTCAGCCATACTACCAGTCTGTAGGATCAGGTCAATCTTATTGGTAGCGACCCAGTTGATGAGCAAATGATTCATCTTATGGGCAGTATATCTAGTGGGGGAGGAGATAACTTGCTCCAGGTTGAGTTCCTTTAACAGATTTGCATAGTCAGTCACATATGAGTCCAACTAACTGAGGTTGAAATCACCAAGTTTGATAGTGTCATGTGCTGGTGTTACACATCCGATGCCCTCCAGAAAATTTGATAGCCCTAGGATGCCACCAGTTGGTGAGTTATAGCAGCAACCAAGATAGAACTTTTTTGATGCACCCAGGGTTAACTTAGCGAGTATCCACTAGCACAGAGAGGTGGGGCTTGAGCTGCTGGCTGTGGTGGTGGTGGTGGTGGTGATGTGGTCCTGGATGTACAGTGCGACACTCCTGCCTCTTTTCCTACCTGGTCTGTCCAGATGCAGGAAGGAGTAGCCATTTAGTTGTAGCAAGGAGTCATGGTGGTAGGGCTTCAGCCAGGTCTCTGAGAGACCAAGTACCTGTGGATTATACATGGACATCCAATCCTTAAGCTCATAGAACTTAGCAGGAAGGCTGCAAATGTTCATGTGGGCAGCTCTGAGACCTGGTAGTTTTGCCCAGGCGGCATGTGATTTGTCGATGTTGGTATTAGTGGGGCCTGGGTTGCTCTCAATATCCCCAGTGAGAAGGAGGAGAAGAGATATTAGTGGGCAGGTGGATGGGAACCAATGGTGGGGTTGAAAGGTTAGGGAGTGGACAAAATGACCAATTAGGCATTGCTCATAATGTGACAGCAGTGCCAGGATGGATGACAGCATGGGTGGAGGTGCAGTTGCGGTATCCATGTCAGCAGGGTCAGGGTGCGTTCAAGCAGGGGAGAAAGTGCATAGGTTCTGCTGATCAACAGCAAGAATCGTGGCACAAATGTCAGTCATCAGTAGGAGGGTGGGCAGATGCACTAGGAGGACTGGAACAGTATACATCTTGAGGTGCTGCTTGTGAGTCATGTCCAGCAGGAGGTAGGGGTAGCTTGTTGAGTTGCTATTATGGCAGAGAGGAGAATTGGCTAAGTTTGAGAAGTATGCACTGTGACAGGGCACGTAGTAGGCAGGAGGGACTAGTCAGGCAGCTAGGAGGGTGTCTGCTTTAAGAGACTACAGAGGGGTTGGCCATACATGGGATCAAGAGCATTTAAAGAGTGCCGGGGACAGGGGAGGGTAAGCAGGAGAAAATTCAACCCAACTGTTGCTGGCTGACTTTCTTTCTGTCTGCACCCACAGGAGCTGCCCTGGGGAGAACACACACAGTTGACCAAGAGAATCTAGCATCCAGGGGCCACCAAGCTTCTGCAGAAAATCCAGATCTCTGGCACCCAATCAGGTGGTAGATATCACACACAAAATGTCCAGTTTGCTGTAGTTATCCTGTACGGTTGGCAAATCAGAACAGCGCACCCCTGGATTCAAGCAGTTTCTGGGGCAAACAGAGAGTCAAGGCGTACCTGATCTTTGGGTTCTAGGGGCCGGGCGGCAAGCATGCAGTGGCCGTGACAAGGGGCCGAGCCACACCATAGTTCCAGAGGAGGACCCTGGTCAGGGGCTAAAGCTTGAGAGAGGGAGAGAAGAAGAAAACATAACATAAGTATGCAGGCACACAGGGCGGGGACAGCTGGTGACAGAGCATCAGCAGGGGAGCAGGGGGCCTGAGAGGGTATTAGATATTTTCATCCCCCCAAAAAGTGTAGGTCAAGGGCTAAAAAGCAAATTAGCAATACAATAGAGGGACTTTAAGGAGGCATTAAGCATTGCAGTTTAATAGGACAAATAGACCTGACCTGGGTCTGGGTGGGGGCTGGAAATCACCTGAACACCTAGACGGCTCTTGAAACTGCCAACTGAAGAAATAAAGGCAAAAGATGGGGGTGCAGACAGGGGTGAAAGCAGGAGAGAGAAGTTAGTAAAGCAGGGGGTAGTTAGGTAGAGGGAGTGGCCAGCCTTAGCTAAGCAGTTTAAGATGCACAGTCAGGGGTGCTAATACTCTAATAACTAAGCTCTGTAGCATTAGCACTAAAAAGCAGGCTGCATAGGCTAAGATGAGTACTCAGACTGCAAAGCGCAACTGTAGGTGCAGACAGGCTAGGCATAACAGTGATTATACTTGCTAGAACCAATTTTCAGAACAGGCTAGCTAGGCAGAAAGAGAAATATGCTGGCTAGAGAACAATAACATTAAGGGGCTGGCTAGGTATATTAGGAAATGTAGAACATTCAAAAATTCAACCCAACTGCTTCTGGCTGACTGTCTACACTCTCAGGAGCTGCCCTGGTGAAAACACACACAGTTAACCCCAAGAAGTGAGTGTCCAGGGGCTGCCGAGCTTGTGCAGAAAAGCTGATACTCTGGCATCCAATCAGGTAGCAGATACCACTCACAAAATGTTCAATCCACTGTAGTTAGCCTGTGTGGTCAGCAAATCGAAAGAGAGAGACCCTGGATTTGAGTAGTTCCCCGGGCAAGCAGAGAGTCAAGGCGTACCTGATCTTCGGGTTCTGGGGGCCAGGCAGCAAGTGGGTGGTAGCTGATGCAAGGGGCCATGCCACACTGCAGTTCCAGAGGAGGAGCAGGGGTTAGGGGCTAAAGCTTGAGAGAGCTTTATTTTGCTAAATCAAGCATCCAACTACTTTGAGGGAGATACAGTATGGAAATGGCTTGCATGGCAGTTAAAACATAAACTGAGCATCAAAAATATAGCTCAAATCCAAAATGCTGAGGGAGTATTTCCGTACAATGATAGGAACATTGGGGAGTGTTTTAAGGAATACGACCAAGCCCTCTATGCATCTGAGGTGCACCCATCTGATAGAGGAAGGTGTGGGATGGGATGAGATTGAAAATGCTGTACAGCATCTAAAAGGGGAGAAGGCTCCTGGACCAGGCAGATTCCCTATGGACTTTTACAAAATTTTTAAAGATGATCTTGGAGAACCATTAAGGGACATGATAGTTTAAGGTTCTGCAGGTGGAACATTGCCTTCTTCCACTTGGTCAGCCATCATAACAGTCCTGCCCAAACTTGGGAAAGATTTGACGCTCTGTGGGTCATATAGGCTATTTTTCTTCTCACAGCAAATTACAAAATCTGTGCCAATATCTTGGTGGCTAGGTTAGAAAAGGTATTGCCTCAAATAAAACACCCGGATCAGGTGGGGTTTGTCCAGTCCTGTCAAGGGAAACATAATGTTAGAAAAGCAATAATTATAACTTGGATGTGGGATAACTCGAAGCTGGGGATGGATGCAGTTGTACTGGTATTGGATGCAGAAAAGGCTTTTGACAAGGTGGAATGAAGATATATGTTTTCAACTCTGAAACACTTTGGGTTGGCTGAGAATATTCTTAGGTGAATTTCAGCCTTGAATCAGATGGTAGCTCGAGCTGTGCAGGTAACTGCATCTGTCTGTAGGTTTTCTGTACACAGATGTTTGCAGTGTTCCATTTTTTAGTGGGACTCTGGTATCCAGGAAATGCACACACTTAGAATAATTTATTTGGAATTTAATGGAAGGATGAAAGTTATTGAAGCTGTCAAAAAATTGTTTAAAGTTTTCCTCTCCTGCTGTCCATATGATAAAGATATTATCAATATAGCGATAGCATTTTAAAGGTTTATGATGTTGTGTGCAGAGGAATTTTTCTTCTAGATCTGCCATGAACAGATTGGCGTACTGTGGTACCATCCTGGTGCCCATAGCCGTTCCCATATTTTGAAGGTGAATGTCGGTGTTGAAGCTGAAATGATTGTGTGTAAGGATGTACTCCATAAGTTTGGCTATCACATCTGGTGGATATTTGCTCTCTGTGGTGGCTTTTCGCAGGTATTCATAGCATGCCATTATGCCACCTCTGTGAGGATGTTGCTGTATAAAGATTCAACATCCATTGTGACCAAAACAGTGTCAGGTGGTAACTGGTCAATACTGTGCAGTTTGTTTAGAAAGTCTGTAGTATCCTGTATGAAGCTGTTTGTGTTTTGCACTAGTGGTTTGAGCACTTTCCATGAGACCAGAAATCCTCTCAGTTAGTTAATGTGTCAATTCCAGATACAATTGGTCTGCTAGGGTTTCCAGATTTGTGAATTTTTGATAATGTGTAGAAGGTTCCCAGTGCTGGCCTTCTTGGCATCAGATTTTCCAGTTGATCCTTTGAGCTCCAACTAGGTGACAAAGGTACAAAACCATGCAAAGCACCTCGTTGCTAACTATGTACACATATCTCTCCTGAGACATGTGTCAGTCATAATGGAAAAACATTTACAATCCAAAACTCGTATACCTGTTCTTCTAGCAACGTAGTATACATGATACAATGCAGAAAATGTGAGGAAGGCTGCTATATTGGTGAAACAGGACAGGAACTCAAAACAAGAATGAATCACCACAGATTCACAGTTACCCATAAAAATGAAAATATGCCAGTAGGGGAACATTTTTCTAGACCAGATCACTCCACCAGTGATTTTACTGTCAGAGTGTTAAAAGGGAATTTCAAAAACAGCCAGGATCGGCAAACATTTGAAATAAAAATGATACAATATTTTGACACTGAAGAATAAGGACTGAATAAAGATGTTGTTTTTTTAATACACTACCAGTGATTATGCTTAAAGCAGTGCTTCAGAGTTTCTTTTTAAACCCTCACATCAGCACCCTCTGGCTCTTTTAACAGGTACCTTCTTAAGACAATGGTATGTATTTTCTTTCTGTCTTGACTTTTTAGAAATGTTAATTAATGGTCCAGAGTCAGAGTAAAATTAGGCAGCCCTTTGATCTTACAAGTTGATCTCTCCAACAGACATATTCCAGTGAAAATTGGTCTTCCTGTTTGTAAGAGGGGCACATTGACTGCAATGCTTTGATCTGTAAACTGCTAGTCTAGGTTTTTAATCCACATCCAACGTTTATATCTATCATACTGCTCAGCTGTTTTCACTTTGACCTGAGGAAGAGAGTTTTATCTCTCGAAAGCTAGTCTTAAAAATAATTTCGTTAGTCCAATAAAAGGTATCACCTGCAACATATTTTTTTTTCTCTACATTGTTGACTGGACTAACACGGCTACCTCATTTCTTTTTTTACAAGCCATGTATCACAAACCCTCAGCTCACATAATGATTAATGGGACTCTTTCGCCATCATTTGACCTAACTCATGGAACTAGACAGGGATGTACTACTGTATATCTCCAATACTCTTATGTGGTATCACTTGAATCCTTGGCTGCTACAGTAAGAGATGACCCCAAATTGGAGGGCGACCTTACCAACAGATCCCAATGTAAGATATCCATGTTCGCTGATGTCCTTCTGATTTATTTGCAAAACGCTATGGTGGGTCTTCACAGATGACACCAGATTTTGGGGTACTACAGCAAACTGTCCAGTCATAAAATTAACTGGGCTGAAAGTGAAGTTATGCCTGTGAATCAGAGCTCAATTTCTGGTCTCCAGAACAATCCTTGGGTATGAGGGTAGTCACCTCCCTTAAATACTTGGGTATACAGATCTCTTCTGACAGACATAAACTTTTGCATGATAATTATTACAAACTTCTGGGCTCTGTGAGACAAGATTGTGAGAGATTGTTAGGCTCACTGATAAGTCTAATTGGCAGAATTACTACAATCAAAATGAATATTCTAAATAAGTGCTTATATCCATTTCAGAATCTGCCCATCAGAGTTCCAGAAAAAGTCTGTAAATCACTAAACAATATAGTGCATAAATTCCTATGTGAGGGCAAAGCAACTTGTACAGTATCTCTAGGTTCATTCTACAACTTCCATTAAAGAAAGTGGTCTTAACCTTGCCCAATATAATGTTTTATTGTTGGGCCTCTCAGCTGGTAATGCTAGCATTTGATGGTAATATCTCACTGCCTGACTGGCTATCCATGGAGGGTGAAATATATAATGGAGGTCTTGTATCTTCCTGCTTCTTGCCTGCCCTGTCTAATGCCCGAACTAAAATAAGAGGCAACCCCTACACCAAACAACTGCTGAAGATTTGGGTAGTGTACTTGGGATGATAGGGCACAACTGGAAAGTGTCACCATGAGCTAACATGATCGCAGTGGTTAAATTTATGAAAGGGTACAATGTGCAGCTACACCAGGCCCTGCTCAGATGGCCCAAAAAAGGAATATGAAAAGTGGAACATCTGTACTGAAATGGATTTTTAAAAAAGTTTAATGTTATAAGGGATGAGTTCACTCTGCAAAAGGGAGATTGTTTCACTTATCTAAGGGTGAGAAACTCCCTACAACGTGCTAACCTGGTATCCTCACCCACTGAAGAAATCTTTTTTAGGCCACAACCTAACTCCAGACCCCTGGCAGCTATGTATAGGCTCCACAGCAGTGCTGCTCCAGAGCCAAGGATCAAGGCAAGAGAGCAGTGGGAACGTGACTTGGAGACTCAAATTACCGTTGAAGATTAGCGACTTGCCAGAAATCATTTGCATAAACCGATCTCCAGTCCAGGACATGGCATAGCATCATCTGCTGTCTCCTCTATTCCTGGTCAGTGCAGAATCCATAAGGTGGTGTGCCTCAGACCAGGCTGGAGTACCGAAGCTCATCTCCAGTCTGGTACATGGCACAGCAACAGCCTCTGTCCCCTCTTCCCTCAGTGAAGTCTGAATACTATCTTTTTGTTTTCTTTTTGTCTTTTGCTAGTATTGCAATAGTAATATTATGACCATTTTGGGTAGTATTCAGTAGTAATAAAGTAGTCTGCCCACGAGCCTAAAAATGTAAATGTGCTATCTATTTGAAGACTAACTTAGTAATAATTAAGCATTCTGTTAGTAGTTAGGTAGTCTTATATGCAAATGTATGCAAATTAAGGCAATGCTATGAAGATTAGATGATTACTTAAATGATTACTTCTGAAATTGTATAACTGAATACCAGTGAAGACTAATGAAGACTAGTTGAATACTTCTCAATAGTGGTAAAGTAGTAGTACTCAGTATTTATATAGAGCCATATATGCAATTTGTGTAGCATAGGCTGCGCGCTGTGCTCTAGCTGTTCTTGCAGCTAACCCAGCTGCAGGTGCAGCTCACAGGGACTAGTTTTGAGCATCAGCATGCATATGGCCTGTATACAGTGCCAGTACATGGGGGCAGGCTAGTGAGCCTGCCCCTATGCACTGGCACTGTATACAGGCCTTATGCATGCTGGTGCTTACTCAAAACCCGTCCCCGTGAGCTGCACCTGAAGCTGGGCAAGCTGGCAAGTACAGCACACAGCCTATATGCCTGCAGGCCATCCTGCTATATGTGCCCCTCAAAGCAGAAGATACATCATGGCTTGAGGGTATCCCAGTTCTGTTATCCCCATCCCTTCCTAGTGTAAAATAAATACATTTAAAGTGTGCATCTGTGAACACTGCGGGTGTCAGACTGTACTCTATCCCTCTGTGGCAAGCAAAGTCTGTATGCTGTTCTTGTAATCTTCATGTGGCTAGGGTTTCATATCGAGTGACAGCTTTGAGCTGTACCAATACCCAACTGTTGCTCAATATGCACCCATGTGCACACTGGCGATGTACAGCAATACAGAAATGCTGTTGCTTACACCCTTATTTTTCCAATATATCTATCTCTGTTAGTGCCCTAATATGTATTGGCACTTTTACATGCTCAACTGTAAAATGTACTGGCACTATTACACACATCTCCTTAATGTAATGGTACACCAGCATCCATAATGCCCTATTCTGCATGGTTCAGGAGATCCAGTCTGCTGGCAGAATGGGAATCCAACTGGATGCCCGCTGGCATCTTCCACTCCACTTGCAGCTGGCTCCCTGTCCCCACTACACTTCTATATGCACAAGTGGGGAGGAGCAAGATAGGCAAGATTTTAAAGCACATAGAAAGATGTTTGTCCAGCTTGATTAATTCCCAGAATAAAAGTCTTTATCAATAAAAATTAACTTATCTTTGCTGACATTCGACCAGTTTGAAGATTACACTAAATAGAGGGTCCAGATGTTTTGCTGTGTATAACTACCTAAAGCGAAAATATAATTATTGAAGCTACATAGGCATGTTACTTTATGATCAAAATGAGTGATGAATAAACTTGAACATTAAAACAACTGTATACTACATTTTTTTTATGTTCATTAGAAGAAAATAGCAATAAATGTACACTTTTTCTAAATCCAGTCTAAATCATGCTTATAGGCCTAACAATATTTAAGTACATTTAATGTTACATGTCTACACTTACACCTTAAGGCCGACAGTTATGATGCTCACCACCCGCTACAGTTACAGACCAATAAGCAAAGTTATTACTGGATATACACAGATACAAAGATGCTGTCGGCAGATAAAGCCTTGTGGCCCATCCAGTCTGCCCTACCCTCTTTCTAATGCTTAAGGTACCCTAGATGCTACAAGCCCCCCCTTCACCCTAGTCTGATGATTCTTATGTGCTTATCCCATGCATTTTTGAACCCCTGAACTGTGGCCACCTCCACCACATCCTGGGGGTGACTGTTAAATCTCTCGATCACCCTTTCAGTGAAGTAGAATTTCCTCAAGCTCCCCCTAGGTTTTTCCCCTTTTAGTGTCATGCTGTGTCCCCTTGTTCTGCTATTTCCCTTCATGTGAAAGATGCTCCCCTGTGACATCCTGCTGATCCCCTTTACATATTTGAAAGCCTCTAGCATGCCCTCATCTCTCTCTCCCTCCTTTTCTCCAAGGAGTACATACTTAGAGCTCAGAGTCTCTCCTCATGTGACTTATTCCACATCCCCAACACCATTTTTATTGCCCTCCTCTGTACCATCTCCATCCTGCCTGTCTTTTTGGTGATGGGGTCTCCATAACTGAACAGAGTACTCCAGATGAGGCTTTACTATAGGGAGTTGTACAACAGTACTACCACTTACCTCCTACTGGTTATACCCATCTCTATGCACCCTAGCACTATGTTACTCTTTCCAACTGCTTTGTGGCACTGTTTAGCCACTTTGAGGTTGTCTTCTATGACTACCCCTAGATCTCTTTCCTCTGTGATGGCCTCCAGTGTTACCCCATCTAGTTCATACTCTACCCTGGGATTACCCCACCCTAAGTGTGTAATCTTGCACTTTTTTACATAAAAACCCAACTGCCATTCCATGGACCAGTTTTCTAGCCTCTTCAGAACCATCCTCATTTTTTCAATATTTTCCTGTGGCTGTACCCTGTTACATATCTATGTATCATCCGCAAACAGGCTAACTCTCACTTCTAGACCCTCTGCAACATCGCCTATGAAGACTTTGAAGAACACTGGTCCCAGCACTGATCCCTGGGGTACACCATTTTTTACCAGTCCCTCCTGTGAGCTAACCCCATTTACCACCACTCTGTGTTCTGTTACTCAACCAGTTTCTAACCCACATGACCACCTCTGTCCCAATCCCAGATCTGACAGCTTGTGGATTAGTCTCCTGTGTGGGAATGTATTGAAGACCTTCCTGAAGTACAGATAGGCCACACCTAACGCTCTGCCCTGGTTTATTTCCTTTGTCACCCACTCAAAGAAATCAAGTTGGTCTGGCTTGACCTCCCTGAATCCATGTTGCCTTGGGTCCAGCAGCCCCCTGGTCTCTAGGTAGTCCACCAATTTTGTCTTAAGTAGGGTTTCTAAAACTGCCTGGGTGTTAGTTTTCTGCCTCCTCCTTGGTACCACTTTTTTGCAAGGTTACCACTTGTTCACTCCTCCAGAACCACACTGTCCAGAACCATGCCTGTTTCTAGTAATCCACTGAACAGCTTAGCCAGAGGTTTAGCCAGTGCCTTCCAGAGCTCCTTTAGGATCCTCGGGACTATCCCATCGGGCCCCATAGCTTTATCCACCCTAAGCTGTTCTAGTGCTCCTTTTACTCTGTCCCCTGAAAAAGGTCTAATGTCCGCCTCTCCTCCCCTCCCCATTTGACCTTCTCAATTAATGGGGGACCATCCCTATTGTCTTCTTCTGTGAATATGGATGGAGCAGAAGTATTTGTTGAGTACGGTCGCATTATATGAACATACAAACGTGCAAGCAGAAACAGACCACCTGGTCTATCTAAGTCTGCTCGAGTATGTAGCTAGCAACCCTAGTTTGCAGCTGCCCCACCCCCTTCCCTTTGTCATCCCACTGCCGCCCCAACCCTCACTCCCCCCTGTTCCCTGTCCCATGCCCTTTTAAAGCTGTTCAGATTTACATGATACTGCCCATTCTGGTAGTGTGTTCCATTTTGCTACCACCCTCTCTGTGAAATAGTGTTTCCTTATTCCCTCCTAAATTTCCCTCCTCTGTTCTTAGCCTGCGCCTCCTGGTGTCCTTCCCCCTCCTTAGCATAAAGACCCCATCTGCCCCATCCTTACTGATTCCACCTCAGATACTTGAATGTCTCTATCACATCCCCCCATCCCTTCTATCATCCAGGGTGTATATATTTAGGTCTCCCAGCCTGCTCTGTCTCGTCCCTCCATTCCACATATCATCTTCATTATGCTCCCCTGCACCCCCTCCAGCAGCCTAATATCACGCTTCAGGCATGGCCTCCAAAACGACACATAATACTCCCAAGTGCAGCCTTACCAGCGACCTGTAGAGGGGCAAGATCACCTCTCTTCACCTGGACAAAAAAACCCTCTCTATGCACCCCAGCATTTTGTTCACTTTTGCAGACACTCTCCTACACTGGGAGTGTTGTTTATGGTCCCTGTTATGATTAGTCCTAGGTCCTTCTCCTCCTCAGTGATCCCCAGCTTAACCCCCCAAGTCAGGATTCTCTCCTTGTGTTCTTCACCCCGAAGTACATAACCTTACATTTCTTCGCATTAAACCCCAGCTGCACCTTTCTGACAACTCCTCTAGCTTGCTTAGGTCCTCCTGCAGCTGCTTCCATCCCTTCACTCCATCCACCACTGTTCCCATTTTGGTGTCATCTGTGAACAGACTTACCTTGCTCACCACCCCATGTGCAATGTCTGATATGGAGAGCCCAAATAATACTGATGCCAGCACAGAGCCCTGTGACACCTTGCTCATCACTGGCCATGGAATTGAGAGCTCCCCTCCCACCACCACCCATTGCATCCTCCCACTCCACCAGCTTGTAATCCAGTTCATCGTTTTTGCCCCAGCCCTACACCAGTTATCTGCACCCCCAAGCCACCAATGAGGCACTGAAGGCCTTGCTGAAGTCCAAGTAAAGAACATCCACCACCGGACCATTATCCAGCTCACCTGTCACCCAATCATAATGTTTTATCTGGCTGGTTTGACAAGATTTTCCTGAAACTAACCCATACAGACTCACATTCTGGAGGCCGTTGTCCTCCAGATACGACATCAGTTTTTCCTTTGGTATTGTTTCCATGAGTGTGCACACTATGGAGGTGAGACTTACTGGAGAATAATTACCCAGTTCATCCCCTGGTCTGCTTTGTGTAATGGTACTACATATGCCATCCTCCAGTCTAGTGGAACACATCCCGACTCCAGTGAGGTGCTGTACAGATCTGCCAGTGGTTCCACCAACACCTCCACTATCTCTTTCAGCACCCTAGGGTGGAATCCATCTGATCCTGGTGTCTTGTCTACCCTCAGTGCCCTCAGTCCCTCTAGGACGCTACCTCCCTCCATTCTTCCATTTGTTGCCTCCTATCCCCCAGTCCCCACCCTCCCAGACCATGATGGTAGCGCCCCCCCCCCTTCTTCCAGGAACACCGAGCAAAAGTATTCATTCAGTGCTTCCGCCTCTTCCTCCCCCTTTTCTGTCTACTCCCCACCCTTTTTTTTTTATCCTCACTATTGTCTCATTGCACTTCTTTTTCCCTGATGTATCTGAAAAAGTCTCCCCCCGTTAATTTCCTGCACTAATCTTAACTCCCTCTGGGCCTTGGCTTCACTCACTTTTCTGGTCACCTCCGCGGGCCATCTTTTTTTATTTTTTTTTTAATTTAGCTTTTGTTGCTCCTCCCTGTCCCATTCCTTCCCCATCCTCCTATACCTCTGGTGCTCATCTTGTTTTGCCCTCACCACCTCCACTACCTCGCTGTTCAACCAGCATGGTTTCCTTGCTCTGCTCCTCTTACTCTGTGTCTTGGTGCAGGTTTCCATTGCCTCTGCAATACCCCATGTAATAATATCCCATTTCTGCTCCATGTCCCTCTCTTGCCTTATGCTGTCCAGTTTCCTTTTCAGTACTACCCACATCCTCCCAAAGTCTGCCCCCCTAAAGTTTGCCACCCAGGTTAATGATTTCTCTGGCTCCCCACACATCGTGATATTAAACCACACCGTCTTGTGATTGCTGTCAGCTAGTGTGTCCTCCACCCTTATTTTCCTCTTTGCCTCCCCATTTGACAATACCAGATCTGAAGTGTTCTTTAGCCTAGTAGGTATACTAACCAACTTTATCCCTAGCACTGGAGGTGACCAGAATGTTCCAGTCAACCCCCAACAAGTTGAATTCCCCCACGATGGCCACCTTCCTTTTTCTACATACCTTTCTGATTTGTCCCACTAATTTCCGGTCAAGCTCCTCAGACTAGGACGGCAACTGTATACCACCCCATCCTCATTTCCTACCCCTTGAGTCTAGGAGCTGCAGTCAGCTTGCCTCTGTTTTACTTTCTTCCCCCTCATCCCTTGTGTTTTTGATCATGCCCCTCATATAGACTACCACCCGGACTCCCCTCCTTGCTGTCCTTCCTGTATAATTTGTACCCTGGGATTGCTAGATCCCAGTTCCGGTGCTCAGTTGTCCACATTTCCATGACAGCTGCAATATCCACCCTCCACACTGCCAAGAGTGCCTGTAGCTCAGCTGATTTGTTGTCTGAGCTTCTCGCATTCAGCGAGACCACCCTCCATTGTTCCCCCTTCCCTTCATCGCCCTCCATCTCCTCCCTTCTACTCACTCCCTTTTTGGCTGTCCCAAGTCCTACCCTGCTAGCCTGGGGGGCAGGGATAGGCTGTGACTCCACTCTATCGGATTCCTGCCTTCCAGCTGTCCACTTGCCACCCCCCATTAGTTTAACTCCACCTTTGTCGCAATATACCTCTCCAATCTTGCTTTTATACCTCCTTCCCCTTCCCACTCAGGTGCAGCCTATCTCTTGAAAACAGATTGTTATCCCAGGTACCGCCTCAGCTGCCCTCAACCCCATACCCCTTAGTCTGACACCATTCCACCAACTACGCATTCAACTCTCTAATCCTCTCCTTTCTCACTGTGCTTGTGCAGGGTACTGGGAGCACTTCCAAGAAGGCCATAGACTCTCCAGTCTTTTCGCACAACCTTCCCACTTCTTCAAACCTCTTCCTTGTTACCTCCACTGTTTCCCCCACTAGGTAATTTGTCCCCACGTGTACCACAATGTGCGGTTTCCTCCTACCCCTCCTTGCACATCTTAGGACTGCCTGTCCTGCCTTATCTGCCTTTAATCCTGGTATGGACTCCACCCATGTCAGACTGTGCCTCCCCCCCTTGCTGCCCCACATGATCCCCTTGAGCATGGAGTCCCCCAAACACCAGTACACCCCCTCCTCTTTCTCTGTGCCCATCACCACCTCCCCCTCCCAGGTTCTCATTCCTGGGGCCACTCAAGATGGTGCTTTTACCATTTGCTCAAGTGTCTTCCCCCCCTGCACCTCTAAATTGAGACCCCGCCTCCTGTTTATGACTGCAAACCTCCATTCTCCCCGAGTATTATCCCTCTCCCTGCCATGCTCAATCTCTCCACTAGTAATGCCCCTCACTCCCTCTTCTTCACAAGTACTATCCCATGTGCAATCTCCTACTGCATCCTCTTCCTGATGTGTCGCTATTACAACAAACATGTTCCCTACCCTCATTGCCTTACTATGTGTTCTCTCCTCCCTCCTGCCTACTACTGCCCCTCTTTTCCTAGGCCCGCTATAGTCCACCCTTCATCAACTGTCTTCCTGTCTAGTTTGCCCCTCCCCCTGATGCCTCCCTCGACCCACTGTTCCTTCTCTGTGATGCCCCCGATACTCTCAGATGTCAGCCCTTCTACCAGCACAACCCTTCCCACACCACTCAACATCTCCAGCTCCCTGTCAAACCACTGAACCTCATCCTTGAGCCTCCTCAGGCTGTGGCATACTGAGCATCCTCCAAGCCTCCACAGCATGTTCATCCACACTGCTCCCCTACTACCATTGCACCCCACAGTCCTACCCATGGTTCACACTACCTGTACAGGACAGTGGAATACAGTCTCTGTACTGACTGCAGTTGTTTACGAACTCAATCACAAACCCACCAATAGCATTCCCAAGTCTCACAAACACATACAGTCCAGTGTGTGTCCAGTCCAGCTAACTGTGTGTATGCAGACAACAGGTACTGTATGATATCACAGGCTACAAGTATAAAGGACGTAATGCACTATGGGTGGGTGGGGAAGTTGGGTCCTCCTGAGTACTACAGACAATCAGCTACCCCAGCAGACCCTCACTGACGCAGTCAGCTGCACCAGCGAGATCCCCTAAATAGGTACCTTTCCAACTTAAGTCAGAAAAGGCCCCTGGTACCGCAGTGTCAATGTCTTTCTCCACTACCCTGCCTCCCTCTGTCCCAAGTCTCACAATCCCTCCCAGTCTCCCTTCTCTCACTAATACACCTAAAGAATGCCTTCCCCCTTCCTTCACCGATTTAGCTAACTTTTCCTTGGTTTTGGCCTTTGCTGCCCTTACTGTCTTGTTTGCTTCCTTTCATTTTTCCAAGTATTCTTGCCAGTCCTCCATGCTTTGTGTTGCCTTGTACCTCAGAAATGCCACCTCCCCCTTCTAGCTCTGCTACTCCCCTGAAGAACCACAGTGGTTTCCTCTTACTTTTGCTCTTGTTGCAGGGCCTGGCACAATGGTTTGCTATAAGGTGAAGAGAATCCCTTATCTTTTCCCACTGTTCCACTACGCCCCTTATGTCATGGTATCCCTGCATAGCCTTCATGAATTAGTTCTTCATCTTAGTGAAGTCTGTCCTTCTGAAATCCAGAGCTAGAGAGATATATTTGAAATTTGTTTGCTCAAAGTAGACTTTACAACAAAGAAACATGACCAATGTGTGTCTTAATTTCTCTAAAAGTATGGAAGAAGTAGACTAGATGGTACTGTATACAAAATATGCCAGCAGAAACAGGCCTTATGGTCTGTCAAGTTAGTCTGCTCAAATGCACAGCTATCACATAATATTGCAGTTCCCCCACCCACCCCATTACGTTAAATGAATCTGTAAATATATACAATCATTACGTGGATGGATAGTGGCCTCCACCACCCCACCTCCAGTTCCCACCAAAGGCATCAGCTCCCCCTGCTACAGGCAACCCAGACCAACCTTCCTGACCCCCAGCTCCCATAGCCCTTCCCCAGGACAACACAAGCTTCCCCACTGCCTTAGCATGAGGCTACCCTAGCCCATCTTGGCGCTTTCCATTCCAATGGACCTTCAACTGGACCAAAGCAGCTCCCCTTGTCTCAGGCTTACCTGTCCCCTTCAGGGTTGCATGGGCCTGCCCTGTTCCAGCACCAGTCTCTCCTGGCCCATGCTGTCCCCTTGGGTCACCCCAGTTTCCTTGGTCCTGCCTGTGGACCACGGCACCCCAGCTCCTCTCCCATGCCCAAACCACCACCCTTCCTCCCTCAGCCTTTACACACCCATTGCCCCCCACCTATCCCAGCTCCACCCTGCACCATCTCTAGGATGTCCTGGTTGGCCCCCAGGTCCCATGGCCCTGCCCCTAGACCACTACATTCCACCTTGCACTAGCCACCATCTGCCCTTGTTCTATCCATAGTCCACCCCTGCTCCCTCTGACTCCCTTGGTCTACTTTGCTCCCTAGCAGCCATAGCCCTGCCCCAGGACAACCCCAGGTCTGGGCTGCTCTGGCCCACCCCAGCTGTTCCCATGGTCATACCCTTTAACTACTCCAGGCCTCCCTGCCTTGGACTAATGTGGCCCACTAGCTCCCATGGCCTTGTCTCTGTTCCACTGCAGCTCCCCCTCCCATCCCAGGCAAGGCTCTGCAATCCCTCCCATGGGAGGAGAGCAGTACTTTGGATGTTCAAGCCTCCTTGACCCCCAGTGATCCTCCAACAAACAGAGTTTGTCAGTGCCAGAATGCTACCACTGTAATTTGGGGGGGGAGGCAGAGCGGTATATGTCATTCACGAAGTTACTCAGAAATTATTCTTTCTTAGCATTATCAATGAGATTCATCACTCTATGCACTCCCTCTCACTCTGCACTTTTCTGCTGTATTGAGCAGCTGACCTATTGAGCAGGTGGCCATGCTCTAGGTTGGGGGGAGGGGTTGGCAATTGGGCTATCCTAAATATCAGTACAAAGCCAGCTTCTGCAGTGGTTTCTAAACCCAATAATCCTCCTTTTAGAATGCTCAGAGAAATAATTCACCATTTAGAACATGAATTATTTCTATGAACAGCTACACAGTCACACTCACACTCCAGCAAGCTAGTCGTAGGGCCTGGAGCACAATCTGATTAGCACAGGAAAACCCCTTCACAAGTACCAATTTCAAAATAGTGCCCAGTAAAAAAAAAAAAAAAGTACTGGGTGCTGTTTTAAACTCAGCACCTATTAAGAGATTTGCCTGTCACTTGTATGTTTTGGAAACACCCTGCTCGTAACATTATATATAATGAGCTCACCTCATTGCAGAATGTTCTGATAAAATCTTGAGAGCACTCAAGCTTTGTTCTTATGCCCACGATGTCACTAACCTCAGTCAATGTGGCTTGTTCTACATGGTAGGGGGTTCATTATACATAATGATATGAGCAGGGTGTTTCCAAAACATACAAGTGACAGGCAAACCCCCCTTCATAAGTGCTGAGTTTAAAACAACACCCAGTACTGTATTATTTTTTTTTTTTTTTGCTGGGCACTATTTTTAAATTAGTGCTTGCAAAGGGATTTTTCTGTCCTAATCAGATTGTGCTCCAGACCCTAAGTCTGGTTTGCTGGAGCACAATCTGACCCCCCACCAACACTAGCCACTTTTCCCACCAGCACCCCCCCAACAATAGTCATTCTCTCTTCACTGCCCCCTACACCAGCCCACCTCCCTCCAAAGCAACTTACAATACCCACCTCTTGCACAATGCTCCTAAAGGAATGGAAGACTGAATTGGCAGTCCTTCTGGCAGCCCTGTTCAGTGATGAGTCCATATGCACTGGCGTGGTCCCAGAGGACTGGAGAAGGACAACATTTGCCCTCTTCACAAGAGCGGTAGTAAAGAAGAAGCCAGTTAGTCCAACCTCTGTAGTCAGAAAGATAATGGAGTCACTTTTAAGGAAAGAATAGTGATACACCTAGAAGCCAAAGGACTGGTAGGTCTCAGGCAATGTGGGTTCTCTGTAAGATGATCCTGCCAAACTAATCTGATAGATTTCTGTGACTGGATGACAAAGGGAGTAGAAATTGCCTACTTCGATTTCAGCAAAACCTTTGATACAGTCCCATATAAGAGGTTGATCAACAAGCTAGGCAGCATGGGTTTGGGTCCCATGGTAGTGAACTGGGTTGGAAACTGTTTAAGGGACAGAGAACAAGAGGATAGTGGTGAATGGAACCCAATCAGATGATGAGATGGTGACCAGTGGATACCTTGGGGTCAGTTCTGGGGCCAACCTTCTTCAATGTCTTCAGTGGTACTGCAGATGGACTGGGGGGGGTAGGTTTGCCTGTCTGTGGATGACACCAAGATCTGCAACAGAGTGGAAACTCCGGAGAGGGTGGAAAGGATGGGAAAAGACCTGGAACTTGTAGAGAGATATTCAGGGGCATGGCAGCTAAGGTTTAATGCAAAGAAGTTCAAAATCATGCATGGGGGGAGTAGGAACCCTGGGACGAGCTACAGGTTGGGAGGGGGAACTGCTGACGGTAACTAAGAAGGAGAGGGAGAGGGACTTGGTTGTCATAATCACAGATGACCTGCAGGCAGCTATGCAAACAGCAAAGGAGGTGGACAGGCCAGTGTGATGTTAGGGTGTATTGGAAGGGGACTCACAAGCTGAAGGAAGGAGGTAACAGTACCACTGTACAAGACCCTGGTGAGACCTCACCAGGAATACAATGTGCTGTTCTGGAGACCACACCTTTGAAAGGAAATTGTCAAAACAGAGAAGAAGTGGAGGAGGGTGACCAAAATGGTGAAGGGATTACATCACAAACATTATGAGGAGGAAGTGAGGGAACTCAATTCGCACATACTGTAACAAAGGAGGGAGAGCGGTAACCTGATAGAAACATTCAAGTACCTCAAGGGCATTAACAAGGTGGAAGGGGACAACACCTTCCAGATTAACACTGCCTGGACAATAGGTCACGGCATTAGACTAAGGGGTGACTGCATAAGAGGAAATGTCAGAAAGTTTCTTTTTATGGAACGGGTGGTGGTGGATGCATGGAATAGCCTGCCCCGAGACATTGTGGCAGCCTATACAGTGGTGGGTTTCAAACATGCATGGGACAGAAACAAATGAATAGACAAGAAGAAAAAGCTAAAGCCAATGACCAGATAGGGTTACTGGACATCACGTTAGGCAGCTTACATAAGCAGACTGGATGGTCCTAACGGTAGCTATCTGCCGACAGCATCTACATATCTATGTATTCAAAAGTACTGCCTCCCTCCCACCACACTCCAACACTAGCCCCCTTCCTCCACAGCACAAGACAGTTGCCCCTCACAGCCCAGATGCTAGCCCCCACCCTCCAAAGCACCCTAAACTAGCATCCTTCCTCCACTACCCCAGACAACACCCTCCCTCCATGACCACCACAAATATCCCCACCTCTACAGTCCCCCAAACTGCCCCATTTTCATGCAGTCACAATACAAACCCTCTCCCTCCAAGGCCCCCAATACACACACACACACACACCCCTCCCACATGTCCAACACTTGACACACACTGTAATGGGCGTGGCCACAGCAGTATAGAACCCACAAACAGGTAGAACTCAAGTCTCTTACCAGAGTAATAGGGAGCAGGTCTTTAAGGGATGATATCCATGGGACCTGTAAAATAAAATATTAAAAAAGGGGTCACAAAGGATCCACAGTTCTTAGAGAGTAAATAGGATGGAAAGAGCAAGATAGGCATAAAATCATACTTATCTGATGGGGAAGGAAGGAGTCCATATTCTGTCAGCCCTGTAAAATAAAGAAAGTCAGGTTAATATGGACAAAATACGGTAGCAAAAGCAGAAAAAGAGAGAGTCAAGAGATACAGGAGGTATATGAGAGCAAAGAGGTAAGGAAACTGCAAATTTAGAATTCAAGTTTACAGATGGGTCGAAGTAGGAAAACAAAGGCGAACAGAAAAGGAAATAAAGTAATAAAAACAGGAAAGTAGAGAAAGTGTTGTTTGAGGTGGGGATCAGCTAAATCCCCTTAGTACTCTGGATGGAGAGATGGTCAGTATTTCGGAATGGTAGCCCATGGAGCCTCTATTGGGCTGATGGCCCAGCTTTAATAAAATAGGAAAGGGAAAATTGTTTAATCAGGAAAAGTACACTGAACCAAAGCTTGTTTCCAAGTGCAACCTGGGAGCACAAGGAAGTTAAGTGTCTTGCTCAGGGTTACACATTATGTAAGTGGGGGCTGTGGGATTTAAACCCAAGTCTCCAGATTTGCAGCTCAGAGCCTTAAACCACTGCGCTATACTACCTCCCTGTGGAAAAAAAAGAGGCGTATGCTCTGGGGTGTGATGCTTATTGGTGCAGCCACTGGAATGGGAAAGGAACCTGAAATAAAAAAAATAAATAAATAAAATAAAAAAGCCCTTATGGGGCAAATACTAAGGGAGCCAAACTCTGCACAAAACAGGCAATAAAAAGGGTTGATTGCAGCATTAATTTACTTGACCAGGATTTGGTGCAAATTGCCTCAGGCCAGTGCAAGAAAAAATTACTTAACCATAGTAATCTTGTTTCTTCCAAGGGAATCTTAATGTATTCTGACCTTTGCAATACGGTCTCACCATAAGACTGCCCTGGAGCTGAAATGGCTAATAGAACCTATGGTAATCACAGAATGTTAGGCCTGAGCTCGGATCTCAAACCACTTTCCCTGGAATACATCCTGCAACCATCAGATTCTTATGGAGCATGCGTAATAACAAGCTGGCTAAACTAAACTATACTAATAAATAAATAATTTACAACACCCAACAACAAATCAGTCCCCTTTATTTAACAAGTTCTAGCCACAGCCAACACGGCTGTATCGAGCTTCTGAATCTCTGGTGAGCTAGCACCGCTTATGCCACAGAATGCCATCCACAAGATGGTGGCAGTGACACAACTATGCATGCATGGCATTCATGCATGCCTAGGTATGGTGAATTGCAATATGCCACTCACAAGATGGCAGCACCAGCAGAACTGCACATGCTCATGAGGGGCGCATGCACAGTTCTTGCCCCGGAATGCAGAAGTAACAGTCAAAATAGTGCAGCTGTTGCTCCATAGTAGCCGATGGTGGCATAGTGTTACAAGCTGTGTTGGACTTTCGGAAGGGTATTTCCAAAAGTTCAACGGGAAGGTGTCACGATCAGCTGTTTTAAAAGGCACTGAAAGCAAAACATCTGTAGGCTCTGCTCTCAGCTGTAAAAATGTGGGCAATACTGAGACTCAAGTCAATAAGCCCAAAAACAGACCCACTCATAGGTTCCAAACAGCAAGGACAGCTGTGTTGCTGAGCCCACAGGTTCTGATAGGGGAGGTAGGGTGGGAGCTCAGAATATAGTAAGATTCCCTTGGAAAAAAACAAGATTACTGCAAGTAATTTTTTCTTCAAACCCCATGAAATCTTATTCTATTCTGACTTCCGAAAACTGCCCAATCAGTACATTTAGAGAAGGGTAGAGAACCTCTTTAGGAAACAGGCTCTGCAGTACTGCTGTGCCAAACCTGGCATCACTTCTGGCCTGGGTATCCAGGCTGTAGTGTTTGGTAAAGGTGAGAGCTGTTTTCCAGGTAGCTGCTTTGCAGATTTCTAACAAAGAGATATGTCTCACAGCTGCTTTTGAAGCAGCTGTACCCCTTGCAGAGTTGACCCTGAGACCTACAGGAGGCTCTTTACCCACTCTGCTGCAGCAAAATTGGATACATGCCACTATCCAGCGGGCAATGGACCCCACTTCTCCATAGGTCAGGAAGAGCTGGATTCTATCCTGCCCGTGACTTTTTGTGTGATCTAAGTAGTAGCTTATAGCTCTCGATATCAAGGCTATGCAGTCTTTGTTCCCCATAACTTCCTCTTTTTCTTGGCAGAACTTGCCAGTTCAGTGGCAGTGTCTGCGGTACTCTTCTTACCAGAGAAACCGTTACCCTGGTCAGAGGGTGTTCAACCGGTTCCTTGGGTTTCTTCATCTGGGAGGATGGTTTATCCAAAGCTGGGTCAGCAGCCTTTTCAGGCATTTTTTCTTTCAGTCAGTTCATATGCCTATTAAGTGTCGACTGAGGAAAATGTTCACATATCCCAATCTGCCTTTTAGTGGTCAAGCCCTAGGCAGAGAACATAAACCAAGTGAGGATCTGCTTTAGTAAACTGTTCCCCATACTCTGTACAATGCTGAAAACCCGTTGGGATGGTTCTTTTTGGGGGGTAGTGACAACAACCAGTAAAAAAAAAAAAAAAAGGGTTTTCTGAGAGTCAGAAATGCACACAGATAAAACAAAGGACTTTTGTTGTTGTTATAGTCGGTTTAGCAACCGAAAGAACAGAGAGTTACCCCGGTTTCTGTGTAAAATACAGAAAATAAAACAACCAGTCCAGGGAAAGTTTTAACACATAACTTTACCTTTTTAAGTGTAAATAAACATCCAGTTCCTTACTGGTTAAATGAACAGAGAAGAAACCGAAATACTTATTGGAATAATACTAAATCTAAACTAATCTACCTGTAAATCCAAAGACAGGGCTTTAGAAAATGAACAAAAATAAATGTTACTTCAAACAAACAAGAAAAATAAAAGATTCAAGAAAGATGAAGGAGGGCTCTCCGAGGCGTCTGTACTAGGCAAGTGAAGTAAAGAATCTGACAGTTGCAAGATGTATTCAAGGGACAGTGGTTTTAAAACTGAGCTTCAGCCTAACATTACATTAGCATAGGTTATATTAATCATTTCGGCTCCAGGGTAGTCTTATGGTGATACCATACTGTAGAAGTCAGATACAGTAAGATTTCCTGGGGTTTTAAACCCACCCCCCCAACTTTCCCATTGGGGTAGTGTTAAACCAAAATAAGACAGAAAAATCCCTCTCCTCAGCCATCTCAGGCACACCACTCTCCTCACCCACATCACCCTAGTCAGAAAACTTGTACACAAGGTGACAAGTATTAGAAAAGTCTCGCGGCCAGCCTGCCAGCACATTAGCAGTGCTACTACTCACTGCAGCAAGGACCCAGATTCAAGAATGAGCCCAAGTCATTAGAGGGCCAGCTGGGGGAGAGTAGGTGAGTGGATGACTACAGATGGCAGTACAAAAGGAGCCATGAAAGCAGAGAGGATGCTGACGTGCTCAGAAATGCAGTATACGTGCATGCGCTTGCATGCAAACACACACACACACACACACACACACACACCCCTCCTCTCAGCATTCTACAGGGACTGGGACAGAACATGGAAAAAGTGCCAGATGCTGCACTGAGGATGTCCACCCACACCATAGGCCCAACACTGCAAATGAGGAACTCCCCTCCAAAGCACTGACCTCCTCTCTCTCTGTCAGGGGAAGAGCCCCCTCCTGATGGCCCTGCTGGGGTAAGCCAGGGTGTCAGTAAGAGGGAGAGATAAGTCCCCAAGAAGGTGGGCGATATGGTTGGACTGAGCAGGACCAATGGGGGATGGCTGGCAAGAGGGGGAAAAGCACACTAATGGGGGGGGGGGTACTTTTAAAACAGTGCACCACAAATCAATCTTCTTTTAACAGTCTCACCACCAGGCTCAAATGCCAGTAATGTCTCTTGCATATTATCGCAGTACTGGAAGAGATTGGTGGAATTTGGACCGTGCAGAGAAACTGTTGAGTTAGGATCTGTAGTGTGCTGCTTCAGTTTATATTAATACTTTTCTGACATGTGGGTGAGTTTATGACTCAGGAGATAACTATGGGGAAGTTGGTGAGGTCAAGATAGTTGGGGGAAAGGTAAAAATTACTGTATTTTCTTCCTTCCCCCTCTCCGCCACACCCAATGTCACACTGGCTCCCACAGCCCTATTACATGGCTTCTCATGGATTTGCCATCGACTCTGTCCTCCACTTATCCTTCCCCTTCCCTGGCTAGGGGGTTTGTGGGCCAAGCATCTCACTGTACGGACCAGGTCCCAGACTGGAGGAGTTCCACGTCACCAGAGCGGGACCTGCGGAGAGACGGTGTTCATCCTGCCTGGTCAGGACCTTTTTTCTTTTTTTCTGTATCCCGTCCCTCTCCGATGCAGGCAGTAGAGATGCGCATGTGCACATATGCAACCTATGCATAGTGCACAGCACCAGCCTTTGTCTTTCCCTCCCTCTACACTTCTCCAACTTCACCATCACCTGTGATCACTCAGGTGGCAGTGGAGCAGAGGAGCTGGTGGCCCTTCCTCCCCAGAAATATCCTTGTTGACCCATGATCCTCAACTCCTCAGCCAGCCCATGATGCCCCGTGCTTGTTCCCAATCACTGGTCCCAGTCGTTGCAAACAGTAGCACTACTGTTGTGTGACAGGATGGCTTAATTACTGTATTTTGTTTTTCTACACTGCAATTTTGTGAGTTAGATGGCAGCTGGAGGAAAGGGGTTAGAAGATTGTGCCGACTTCCATCGGGGACCAGGTCATTTGGTAGTGGTGCTGGGGAGGAGGCACCACTGGACTCCAGGGTGAATGTTTGGGAATGGGGAGAGGATAAGGTGCCACTAGACACCAGGAAAAACTTGTTGGGATGAAGAGAGGGAGGATTATTATGCTCATCAGTGAGGGCTTACAGAGAAGGGGAGAGGAATGAAGTGACGATGGACACCAGGGAGGGCTTATAGGGAGATTTCAACTCTACATGAGGCAGAAATTAAAGGGATGTAGACAGAGAGTGCCACTGGAAACCAAAGAGTAACTGGAAAGGGACTACTTCCTCCCACAATAACTCCACAGCTTGAGCCACTGTAAATCTGGGAAAGCAAACTGGTACTACTTTCCTGGTTGGACCACTGAGAATAAATAAATAAGTTTGAACCCTGCAATACCTCAGGAGGGCGGGACAAGAATGAGATTGGTTGTGAGGATGGTTAAGAGATTAGCCTTGGCCTCAAGGTAAGGAAAAAAAGGTGGTTTGATGTGACCTGTCACACATACACACACTAATGAATACCCAAATATTTGGGCCCACGAATACTCAAGTCGATAATTCAAAATATGGCATTCACCCACGCCTACAGTACTTCCCAGCTAGGCAGGCAAGTCTTTCTACCCCCTCCTTAACACAATCATTTCTCACCCTCCCCTACAATATTCTGTTTCCCCCAAATTAAATATGTTGGTTCTCTGACACTTTGCAAAAAGCCAAGGACATCTCAAAATCTACCCAACCCCCACAGCTCCCCATGACTAATATTTCAATGGTGGCCCTTCGTGACCTGTGATCCATAATTTTGGAGGTAGCAAAAGTAGTTCAGTCCTGGCTACTTTAAGTCTCCAGCATCCCAAAGAGCACCTGTTTTGTTAAGGCAGTAGTGGTAGTGTGGCGCATGTTACAGGGAAGGGCAGTCTGCATCTCTGATGACACTATGAGGGAGACCAACACCCTCACCCCCTTTTCTCAACTGTGAGCACACATGCTTATGCCACACTGCAGTTTCTAGTACCTTAAAGAGCAACTATCGTGCTCTTTATTGAACCCCCCGAGAAGCACAAAGAACCCCTACCTGTCCCCATATCAAATTATTCTAAAAGCCTCTTTACTGAGTTCCCCAAATTAGGAAGGGAAGGGAAAGGATCATATTTTTGCTTTGTGGAGCTCTGCTGCGGTGTTCCTTTTCATTGCCTTGTACCACTGCCAACTGCGATTCACCCCTGCCCTACATTTTGTGACCTCACTATATGAGGAGTGTGGGGGTGAGCGTCCATTGTCATGAATGGGGCTGTGTTTAAAAGTTAAACTTTAGTGGTTTAGATGGGTCAGTCAGAATAAGACATAGCCATCACTTAACTAAATGGCGGCCATAATTTATTTCGACTGGTCGTCTAAACTACTAAAATGCAACTTTTAAACACAGCCCCATGTCAAAAAATGCTCACCACCTTGCTCCTGATATAGTGATGTCACAACGTAGTAGCGCGGGGGTGGACATGGGGTGGATCACAGTTGGCAGAGGTACAAGGAAGTGGAAGGGATTGTCATTGGCAAAGCAGAGCTCCACGGAGAAAAAAAATACTATCCCTTCCCTAATTGGGTAACCCGTAAAGAAGTTTAGAAAATTTGATGCGGGGGGGTAGGTAAGAGTTCTTTGTGTTTCTGGAGGGGGGGAACTAGGTCAAACGTTGCCCTTTAAAAAAGTTGTTACACTGTGGGGCAACAGAGTTAGACAATATTTAACTACAACTACCCCCCAAAATCATTAAACAGGGCAGGTGCCAGGACTGAAATACAATTTGGGAAACTGATGGCTCAGGTTGCAGGGGAACACTTCTATTTTTGTTAATTATACAGCTTGATTTTCCTTTTGAAGTTGCCCACCCAGTCATCTGGCCTTGGAGCATACCCCTATGTTGGACGTGGTCCTGGCCTCTATTAGTACTACCAGCTGCTCCACAGGGGCTGGTATAAATCCTGCTGTGGGTGCCGAGGGGGAGGGGCACTCTGCATGTGCATTCAAAAACACAGCTAGTTCAACTGAGTAACAAGTGCTAGGCTACTTTTCAGCTTTGCTAACCACCTGCAAGTATTTGCTTTCCAGTCCCCACCCCCCACTCATTTTGCAGTCTGCTTCTTAAGGTCTCCTCCACCCCAGCCCACTACAGGAACCCCCAGTTTTTCTCTCAAAATCACCCGCAGTGTCCCCTCAAAAGAGTATTTTCCCCTAATCCCACTTCCACAACCACTTCCCTCTGCAGACTTCCCTGACAAATTATTCATCCTCCGAACCCCCAACCACCCCCACTGCTACTAAACTCCAATACTACACAATGATACAGAACCCATGAGTCAAAATCTAGTACTAAAAAGTGACCCCATACCACATCATGATATACTCTTTAGTCTTCCATCATTCACAGCACTGCCCCCCAGGCCAGCACCCAGTGGCACAAGCACTCACAGCATACTTAGCGCACACAGCATGGAAAGCAGCCCTAATAGTCCACACAGAAAATACCAGCAATTACAATTACAGCTACTACCCTATTTGCAGTAGGGAAGGTGCCCCATAACATCAACACATGAAATACCCTCAATTTCTCAAGGCGATTGTGCAGAACATCAGACTACCACTATCAGCATAGCGCAAAACTATGAATACAGCATAATCAATACTATATTACAGCTCTGCTATGTTACTTTCCCTTGCTGTTAATTTTAACATTGGCAGGTTGTGGGTGACTTGCTGTTAATTGTGGCTTTGTCGGTTTATTTGAGTTGGGAGCCTTTGCACCCACCTCGATTACTTCAGGTGTCTACAGGGGCAACCCCCCCCCCACCACCACCACTCAAATAAATCAATATAAAAATAAAAACTACAGGCCGACGTTGTGTACAGCATGCCATATGTGGACAGGTAGCATAGCAGTGGTCCAATTCTACATAATCCCCTTACTCAAAATCTAACCCGTGTTACACACCTCTTAACCTCATGCCCCACAAATCGGGGACTTAACATCAAGGACACATCTTTCAAAAATGGCAATTATTTTTTTAGCAAAAAAAAAAAGAAGAAAAAAAACTGCAACATAGGGAGAAATGCAGTTTTTTAAGGAGACCTAGACTTACTTATGTGTGGCATGATGTACTGGTCACATCTCTAGAGTTTCAGGAGAGAAATGTCAATGTTGGGAGGGACTGAGGACATTTTTGAGGCAAAATCAGCCCTGAAAATCAGACACTTCATAGGTACTGTGTAAGTGTACTGCCTGGAAACTGCCTGCAATTATTTGTATCTTTCAGATGTAGTCAGCTACCACTTCTTATATCTCAAGTTCCATCCTGGTGGATTTCCGGTGACGTCAGCAGCCCGAATGGCAGCTTAGATCAGAGAGCCTCCTAGCCCAGACACACAATGGATTGGCATCTACAGTATTCAGGAATGCATTCACCGGCAAAAACGACCAGATCGAAAGCAGCAGGGACCAGAAATGCACAGACCCCGGTTCAGAAATTGCAGCTCTTATTACAAGGAGAAAAGTTGTTAAAAACTTCGGGGCCTACTGAAGATGCAGACCTCACGTTAACGGAGCCAGACGTAGAGGAAGAAAACTCCCAGTTAATTAACACAATAATGCAGACCGCAAAGACGGTACAGAAAATAGATCACTCATTAACAAAGCTGAGAGCATACATTGGAAAAATAGAACACAGAACAGATAAGGTGGAATTGGGACTCACATCAGTCGTGGAGTAGTCTGACCGCCACAATCGCCTTTTGCTCTTCTTGATGACGATAGAGCGCGAACTGAGGAGTAAGCTAGATGATATAGAAGGCAGGACAAGAAGACAGAACCTTTGAATTTATGGTGTTCTGGAGGGTGCTGAAGATGGAGCCATGGATACTATCACCTTTATCCAAGAGACACTAAGAGAACTCTTAAAATTACCCGTGGATTTTGATTTATCAATGGATCGGGTGCATCGTTCACTTATTCAGTGCCCCACGAGTCCTGGTGCTCGCCCGAGATCCTTTGTAATCCGGATGACCAACTATATATCGAAGGATGAAATCCTTAGGAGGGCATGGAGACAAAAAAAAATCATGCTGGGTGTGCACAGAATAATGATTGATAATGACTATACTGCAGGAGTGCAGGAGGAGCGGCACGCCATGTGGCCGGTAGTAAAGCAGCTCAGAGCCAGGAACTTAAAGGCACAAATGTTGTTCCCAGCGTGATTGAGAGTGGAAACTAAGCAGGGTCCCAAGCTATTTGAAGATCTATTGGAAGCAAAACATTTTCTAGAGGGCAACGGAATACCAGTTCCTAGTCTGGGAAAGGAAAGGATGGAAAAGGAACTGAGGTGCTCGGCATGGTCGGTGGCTCGCAAGGGGCTGGCATGCACACATCAGCCGGAGACAACTAACCTCCGAGCAGACATTACAGCACTGCTGAGACCATATACTCCTGCTGTGAAACTGATAGAGCTGGCACCACAGGAAGTCTCGGACACAGAACTGCAGGAGCAAGCGACAACCTCCAGGATAGAAAGGGCTTCTGGAGACTGAAAGAGAAAACAACTATATAGAGGATGGTAACAATATACTATAAACTGCTTGTCTGGTTGAATCGGATGGTAGAAAAGGACATAGCAGAGGAAATAAATAGTACTGGACATTTGAATGCGTTAAGAAACACAATCTGGGGGGGGTCTAGGTTGGAAGGGAGGTAATAGGGGAGGAATGAAGGTGGTTGTGGGGGGAGGGTTCGTGGAGGATCTCTTGGGACTCCTTATGCAGTTCTGAAAAAATATGCTGGTGAGAATGTGCATAGAAGTGGAATTATTTAAAGACATAAACAGAATAATGAAGAAGTTTGTTACAATTCACCAACATAAGACAAGAATGTAAGTAAGGAAAAAAAAAAAGAGAGGAGGGCGTTTTGATAAGGGAAACAACACATGCTTGTCCTTGGACAGTTTTGGCCTCACTGGCTTCAGCTGGAAGATCAAGTTGTATGGTGGTCTTCTCTTGTTCCTTCCCGCTGTTACTCAGGTGGGGGGGGGGAGGAAGATAATTAAAAATAGTGCCGCACAACGAATAGAACTGGGAGGAGGAAGATTCCCCCGATATACATCTAAGATGGGGGCTGGGGGGGAGGAGATGAGGTAGAAAGCTGGGGATCGAAAAGATCACCTTCTGCCTTCTGGCTTTTCTGACGTCAGTGATACCTTGGAGCACTGGGTGTGTACCCAGGTATGATGCTCTGTCATGGTTTAGCCCACAACAGCATAAAGGGCAATGTGTCCCAAATGGGGCACAAACCAGTCCATCTATAGAAAGATGGACTGACCTAGGAAGTTACGAGTTGTTGGAAGCATTTACTCCATCTCATTTACGACATTTACAGAATAAAAGAGAAACATACGTTGGGTGGAGAGGGGGGGAACTTACCTTTTCTCAGGAATACTTGTATATCAATTTTTGAAAGTTGTAAAATGTTTGTTTACAAAGTTACTGATATATAAGGTTAAAGACTTGGTCCCCTCACTTGGGAGGGACAAAAATGCATGCGTTGTTTATAATGTTCAGGCTGGTCAGTGGTTGAGAACCAGCAGGTTAATGATCTTTATGAAATATTCTTACTGGCACAAAGCAGGATATAGAAGGGTGCAGGTGCATATCAGGGATATTACAGAGAGACAGAAAGTGAACTTGGAACAGATAGAAAAGATAAAGTCTCGAAAGCTGAAAGCTATTTCAAGCAAAGTTACGGTGGACCATAGGACAGGGGAAAGACCAAAAAACCCAAAATATGGCTAAGGTAAAATCTAAAATAATTTCTTATAACATTAATGGTATAAACCACCCTATCAAAAGAAAACAGCTTCATAAGTTCCTCAAAAAGCAGAACTGTGAGATGCATTTCTTACAGGAGACTCACCTCCCTCCTAAAGAAGCCATAAAATTAAAAACTAGGGAGTTCCCAACTGTTTATCATGCATCCCTGGCGGGTGGTAAAAACAGAGGGGTTGCGATACTATTATCGGCATCTCACCCCTTCGAGGAGGAGGAAGTAATAGTGGATGCAGGGGCCCGGTATATACTGGTAGTGGGGCGAATTAAGGATATACAAGTAACCCTATTAAGTGTCTATGCTCCCCCGGGTTCATCCTTGGCCTTCTTTGCAGAAATGCTTAAGTTATTGGCAGACAGGGCAAGAGGAGTGGTGGTGATGGGGGGGGGCTGGAATGTGATTATGGACAGGTCCTTAGACACCACTTCATGCATCCCGTCTCCTAATGGAAGGATCGCCAGATCCCTGAAAAGGCTTATGAGGGACATGGGATTGATAGATATCTGGAGAGAAAAATATCCACTAGCTCGTGACTACACATACTATTCCCCAAGATATAAAATTTTCTCGAGACTAGATATGTTTTTCACATACGGGAAAGATATGTCATTGTTTGATTCCATGTGGGTGGGGACGGAGAGCCTGTCAGACCACAAACCTGTCTTTGTGGAGATAGACTTACAGCTACCTAGAAAGCCTATACAATGGAGGTTGAATACCAGTCTACTCAGAGAGGAGAAGGTAAAGGAAGAGATTAGGGAGGCAATAAAGCAAGCCATCCAATGGAATGAGGGCTCAGACATCACACCCCAAATCCTATGGGATACAGTTAAAATGATGCTAAGAGGGAGACTGATTTCGATAGCCACATACAAAAAGAGGGAAAGGGTTAAACAAAAAGAGCAGTTAAATCTGGAAATTAAAATGTTAGAAGACCAACAAAAGTTAAAATACTGTAGAGATAGAGATAACCAAATAAAGGATCTCAAGGCACGATTTCAATGGATGTTGAGGGTTGAGATGGAGAAGGTGCTGATGTACACGAAGCAGGCTTATTATGAGGGAGGTCCGAGGGCGACCCGCCTTTTAGCGTACTGATTGAAACAACAATCAGCCAGGGCACAGGTTATAGGCCTGAGGCACCCTAGCACGAGGCAGATATCCAGGA
Source organism: Neoceratodus forsteri (assembly GCA_016271365.2). Taxonomy (NCBI): domain Eukaryota; kingdom Metazoa; phylum Chordata; order Ceratodontiformes; family Ceratodontidae; genus Neoceratodus; species Neoceratodus forsteri. The sequence goes on from CM028138.1 coordinate 175,453,913, forward strand.
AGTGGGAACAAATAGTGGACGCATTAGTCACTTATTACAAACAATTGTATAGTCCACAGCCTGACTCATGCATGGATGTGGCCTGGGAGTTCTTGGAGGCCTTGAAACTCCCCAGACTCACAGAGGCCCAGAGACAGAAAATGGACTCTCCGATTACCCTTAAAGAGATATTGAATATAATTGGAGACCTTAAGGTTGGAAAATGTCTGGGCCCAGATGGGTTTGGCGGAGAATTATACAAAACATTCCGGGAGGAATTAGCACCTATATTACAATTGGTCTATAATCAGATCTGGCGGGGGGGGGGGAGCAGTTCCTCCATCATGGAACTACACTACCATAACTGTGATCCCAAAAGAGGGTAAGGATCTGCAGGACTGTGGCTCATACAGGCCAATTTCACTTCTTAACGTAGACTACAACATTTTCACGGCTGTAGTGGCCAAGAGGCTGAAATCCTTCCTTGCGACTTTAATTCACCCAGACCAGGCAGGCTTTATAGAGGGTAGGCAGGCCCCTGAGGGTGTTAGAAGGACCATAAACATAATTGACATCATTAATAAACAATGTACCCCTGCTTGTATTATGAGCCTTGACGCAGAAAAAGCGTTTGACAAAGTAAATTGGAACTTCCTGTTTATGGCATTAAAAAGGTTTGGTTTTCCACCATTATTTCTGGATGCGATCAAGGCTCTATATGCCTCACCGCAGGCATATGTTAGGGTAAATGGTGGCATCTTGGTGAGGTTTGACCTTGGTAGGGGTACCAGACAAGGTTGTCCACTGTCGCCACTTCTTTTTGATATATACATAGAGCCCCTGGCTCAGGCAAGAAGAGAAGCTAAGGAGGTGAAGGGAGTGAGGGTGAGCGAGGAAGAACATAAAATCTCCTTATAGGCGGACGATGTCCTTTTGTATATAACCAACCCGAGTGTCAACATTCCCAGGATCTGGTCTATAATTGAGAAATTTAGTCAATTTTCAGGATATACCCTAAACAAAAACAAAATGGAGGTTTTGAAATTTTACTATAACCACTCACCTAATGTTATACAGCTCCTTGATGTAAGCTGGAACAGAGGGAAATTAAAGTATTTAGGCACCCAGATCTCAAAAAACTTAAATATGTTATTTACATATAATGTTGAGCCCATAGTGACTCAGATAAGACAAGATATTAAAAGATGGGAGGCCTTGAACCTACCCTTATATTCGAGGATACACTCAGTTTCGATGAAAATTCTCCCTAAGTACTTGTACTTATTCCAGTGTCTCCCAATAAAAATACACAAAAATCAGTTCCAAATCTGGCAGAAGATGATCTCGAGGTTTATTTGGAATAACAGGAGACCCAGGATCAAAAGTACAATATTACAAACGAATAAAAAACAAGGTGGCAGGAATTTCCCTAACTTGGAAGACTACTTTCTGGCCACTCAGTTAAGGTGGGCCCTTCTGTGGTCAACCAAATCATATAAAGCCCAATGGAAGGCCATAGAGGAGGAGCTAACAGATGGAGCGCCTCTGGGAGCGTGAGCTCTGACACCTGGAACTTGGGCTGCAGACGGGGGCACACTCCTGTGGGCAGTCAGGAACACTTTAGGCTCCCTGAGACGTCTATGGACCAAACATGGTCTAGATGGGGAGGCTTGGCCACTGAGATGGTTCACCTGGGATCCGCAATTTTCCCCACCCAGACAAGATCTTACCTTTAAAAGATGGGGGAGACTGGGCCTATACTCCCTGGACCAGTTCATGGAGGGAACGATTGTTTTGGAATTTGCCCAGATTAAGGCTAAATTTTCCCTCAGGCAAGTGGATTATTTCAGGTACTTACAGATAAGAACCCATATACACAAATTGCAAACTTTTTACAGACAAACTACACCCTTGGGGGACCTCCTGAAAACGATGACTGAAATAATGACTTTAACAAAAGTGAATGGACAGGTGTCGGCTATATATGGAGCCTTAAGGGACAGAGGAGGAAATGGGGCCGCCCAAATTTAAAGCAGATGGGAGAGGGAAATGGGAGAGAACATAGGGAAGGATGAGTGGACCTTTGCTCTGGTGCAGATTTTTAGGACCACGTCCTCCCCATTATGGAAAGAATTTGAGTGGAAAATAAGAATGAGGTTCTTCCTCTCATCTGTTACCCAATGTAAATGGGACAACAATCATACAGGGGAGTGCTGGAGAGAATGTGGGACAGCTAAGGCAGATTATCTCCATGTCCTATGGTCATGTCCAATCCTCAAGAATTTCTGGGTGGAAATTACTCAAATAATAAAGCAGGTTTTTTCTTTGGAGTCTATTGGGCCACAGACATTTGATATTGGGAATAAAACCACAAGAAATTAGGGGTACGGATAAGATTTATTTGTGGAATGTTCTTATTACAGCGGCCCATAAGGCCCTGACTAGAAGATGGCTCTCTCGATGCCCACCAGTGATAAGTGACTGGGTCTCTATTATAAATTAAATAAAAGACACAGAGGAGATCACCTTGAGAATAAATTTGAGAACACAGTGTTTCCTGAGAAGATGGACTCCATGGAGTCTGTTGCCGAGGATTAAGGCAACAGATCAGGGAGGAGATGGCCTGGCAGAGGACTATGGAGATAGGAGGGCCTTACTAGGGTGTGCCTGAAAGACAATCTTATTAATGCTGTATAGTAAAATAAAGAGACGAATATTGTGAAATAAGATCTAGCTGATGAAACATGTCTTTGTATAGTGAGATCCCTGTTGTTGTCCACTTGTACCCGACATTGTGAAGGAGATGAGAATGATTCCTAATTTAATGTATAATTGTGCCCGAAATAAGCAATAAACATGAATTTAAAAAAAAAGTTCCATCCTGGTGCTCCTTGATCTCTCTTCAGTGTTTGACACCATGGACCATGGGGTACTGCTTGGGCACTTGAGGTTCATCTGTGGCCTGGCTGGTACAGTCCTCAGATGGTTTAAATCCTTCCTCACTGGCAGAACTCAGAGGGTGGTGTTGGAGAATTATTCCTCCAACTCTCTGTCACTGTCATGTGGGGTCCCTCAAGGCTCAGTTCTGTCCCCCCATGTTGTTTGCAGTGCTGCCCCTTGGAGACAGTGTAAGAAGATATGGGCTGAGGCTTCACTGCTATGCTGATGATACCCAGTTCTACCTGTCTTTTGCACCTAACCAGGATAGTGCACTCTCAGTCTTTAATAACTCCCTGAAATCCAGGATTGGATGAATTCCAGCTGGCTAAAGTTGAACTCGGATAAGACTGAGGTGATGGTTGTGGATCTGGGTCACTGGGTAGAGGGGTCGTTAGTTGGTCAGCCTACGGGGCTTTTTCTGGTGGGATCCCAGCTTCTTTTCTATGAGTGGGTGTGAGACCTGGGGGTGTTGCTTGATGACAGGCTGACACTGCAGTCTCAGGTGTCGGCTGTCATCAAGTCGTCCTTATACCATCTTAGGAACATCACCGAGATCAAGCACCTAGTTCCGCCCGGTGACCTTCCCATGCTGGTCCATGCCTTTGTACCTTGTGCCTTGATTATCACAACCCCCTTTACTTCGGGCTATCAGGGGTTGATATCCTCTGTCTGCAGCTGGTGCAGAACACAGCAGCCCAGTTGTTGACGAGGACTCCCCGGATGTGTCATATTACATCAGTGTTGCGCAAACTGCACTGGGTGCCGATTCTGTGACGGATCACTTTTAAAGTCGGATTACTGACTTATAAGGCCACGAACTTGGCCTGATTACCTAAAAGAGCTTCTGTCCCCCTACCACCCTATGCGATCGCTCCGTTCTGCCAATGAGGGGTTGCTAGAGATTCCAATGGTATCTCTAAAATCTTCTGGGACCCGTGCATTCATGTATACAGCCCCGCCCTTTGGAATTCTCTACCCCATCAGCTTCATGAGTACACGACTTTGGGGGGCTTTAAACAAGCATTAAAGACCTTTTTGTGGCATCAGGCCTACTCCGTTTAAGCACACTGATTTTCAGATTTTATTGACTATATGTTTTTATATTGCTATATTAGTTTAGCCTGTATTTTATTTTTTGTAAAGCACCTTGACAATTGAAAGGCGCTAAATAAATAAAACCATTATTATTTCATTTTTCATTTCATTTTTATTTGTTAACCGGGTTAGGGCAACTGGACCAAGGCCCTTTTTCAGGTCTGATCCGGACAAAGAACATACATTACAACATGACAAAATTACAAAACACAAATAATAGCACACAGCAGGATGAACAATATACATTAATAACAAATACCAAGAACAGGTACAATTTATAAGTTACATTAAGTTCTTTTTAAATCTAACTTTAAAAGTAGAATGTGATTTGACAATTATTATTATTCTTTTTTCTTTTCTGTTTGCTAATTAGAAGATTTTCCACCTGGCAGTACTGGGGTGATGTGTGGAGCAGCACTTTGTAGGAAAAAAAAGTAGGTTCTGTTTCTCCCACTACATCAACACAGAGACCACACTGACTATGACATCACTAGTAACCAATGAAAACCATTTCTCACTTCCAGGTTTTACTTTCACATGAAACAGCAGGGAGTGGCTGTCCCCGGTTACTAGTAATATCACAATTTTCTGCCTTTTGATTGGTAGTTTGTGAGAGTGACTGCTCAGGCTACAAGGATTGTGGTGCCTCAAGGTGTTTGGTCTCATTTCTGACAATGTAGCAGGAGGAACAGAACTGACTTTTTCCCCTCCAGATAGAGTGCTGCTCCACACATCACCCCAGTACCACCAGGTGGAAAATCTTCTAATTAACAACCAGAAAAGGAAAAAAGACTTGAGATACTGCATAAGAAGTGATAGCTGGCTGCATCTGAAAATTATTATTAATCCCAAGCAGTACACTAGCTCTTTAAGGGCTCTTCGGAAACCAGGCCCTGGGTGTGCAACAGTTGGGACCACTGTTCTGTAGACAGAGGTGATGGTGGATGTCTGTAGGTCAGGAGTGGGAGCACACCTGACCCATGCTGACATCATTGCACATCTGTCCCTCCTGGGGGAAACTCATGGAAAAACATAGGGTCAGCTGCTCCATGAAGCCTCTGGATCTCCACCCAAATGATGCCCAAGGTGTACGCCTCAGCTGGGGCTTGAGGTGGATCTCAGTTTCTCCCATTGGGGAGCTCCATTACAGGGGGAAAGCTGCTGGCCTCCCAGTCTGGGCAGCCTGGTGGGGATGCTGGGTGTGAGGTCCAGGTGCTGAAAAGGGGTACATCCCCTGCTCATAACCCAGGAGATAAAGCTAAAAAAAAAAGAGATATGTAATAGATCAATGCCTGCTGCATTCAGTTCCCATGCAGTAGCATGACTGTGTGGGTATTTTGTATGAAGCCCAAACCTGCTATGCAGTGTATGATACACCTTTCAGGGCACTGGGATACCAAACAGCTGGATTCTGTGTGGCAGCATGGCTGGTGGTGTAGCATTTGACTTGGGGGGGCTCACAGATTATGTATGAATGAAATAAGTGATTCCTGGTGTTTTAAGGATTGGAGATGTTGTGCTTTTTTGACTTTGGCTGCTAGTATTCAACTCACTACTGTTACAATGGTCACTGTAAGGCATTCCACAGATTCTGTCTCCTCATCTCTGTAATAGTTCTTTATGGTCAACTTTGACGCCATTGGGGCATACCCATGCCATTTCGGGATGCCTTGCACAATGAAGATGATAACAAGGAAGAACCCCCCACACTAACCTCCCTTTGGTGTGGAGTTCAGCATATCAGGTGCCTGGATTTGGAGGTGTGTTTGTTGCCCACCAATGCCTAGGTGGCTTCCCTTTTCCCATGGCTAATGCAAGCTCAACACATCTGGTTGATAACCTTTGTTTCATCAGCTGGGTCCAGTATACATAAATCCCAAACTAGGGATTTTGTAACCTTGTTTTTACATGGCAGTGGATCTGTTACTTGGGCATTGGAGGGGTGATAATAGGTGTTTTAAGGATGATTTCTGCACTACAACCCTGGGTGACTTAGGCTGTGTTATTGGCTCAGTAGTGCTAACAAGAACAACATCTGGAGGATTGGGGAGGGTTGTTAATTCCTTGAAATAATTGTGGTGTACACAGCACCACAGGTTAAGCAGCATGACCCTTACTTTTTTTCAGGTTCCCATAGGGGGTCCAGGTCATCATCCTCATTCCCAGTTAGACTGAAAACCTCCTCCTGAGATCTGTCCTCATCATCCTCCTCCTCACATTTTCTACCCTCTCTTTCCTTCTCATCATCCTTGCATGCAACAGTCAGAGCTCCCTCATCATACTGTGAGTTGTGATCAAGCTCATCAACACCAACATTAGGAAATGGGAACCTATCATCCAAATCAGGCTCACTACTACCAACAACAGTTGTCATGGAGATGATGAAAGCAACCACCTCTTCATCTTTGACCACATTTTAGAACAAGAGATTTTTCTATTTCTTGGACTGATCTTCTTGTTGCTACCTCCACCACCACACTGCCAGCACCCATCAGCATTGATGCCACATATGTGGCAGAGAAACATCTGGCCACACTAATTCCACTAACACATATGCCAACTACTCCTTTTCTTGAAGCACAATCAGCCCTCATGAGCCTGCATCAGATGTCCTTTCTAATAGGTACAACACCTTTCTGAACTACAAAACTTGGACTCTTCTTGATAACATTACTGCCACTTGTAACTAAAACTTTACTCAAGCATCTCTTTCCAGGCATTCTGATAGAAGAAATTTCTTCATACTTAACATAATTTATTTTCTGTTAGCTCATACATTGTCAATGGGTAATCATTACACATGGATATTGTGCACCCTTACTAGGGGAAATGGTACGGCCCAAGGCTACTAACAGAATTGAATGTTGGGCACATGAGGATTCCAGAGAGCAGCAACTCTCCAGTCACTATTGTCCACATAGTGCCTCTAAATATGGAAATAAATGCCATACCAGTCAGCTTGACATGAAAAACATACAAATTAGCTGTTTTCACAGAAAAGGCTCAGAATAAAATACAATACATAGTAGTCTACTTCGTCAGGCAATGAAAAGTGAGTGATCAAGGCTCCTCTTCCAAAAGTCGACATCTGAAAGGTCCTGCAGAACTGAATCAACTTGAAAGAAAACAGACTTATTAAAAGGCAAAAGGCTGCATGCAGTGTAAGCACTCACCTGCAACAAAGGACGCACTGCTGGTGAACATCAAATTCAAACATGTTGAATCTGCATGCAAGCAATCAACATTCTAATGTAGAACTGCTCACTTTTTTGTTTTAAACATATCTATATAAACAGATGCACAGCAGGTAAACTATAGAGGGATTCCAGACAGACTTTTAATCAGAGTTTATAACAGAACAATGGACATCCATGTACTTGCATATCAGACAACATTCTCCTGCAGGAGCGATGCTCCAGGGTGGGTCCCATTGACAGTGTAGGAGTTAACAGAAAAGGAAGTTATGGTAAGTATGAAGACATTTATTTTTTCTGTAGCGCTCCCCATTGTCAATGGGTAATCATTTCAGATGGGTTCTAAGAAGCAAGGCCCATGAAAAAACTGTGTGGGGAACAATATTGTCCCATATGTCAGTTATGGAATGGAAGGACGTTACCTGCTAACTGCCACCAGAAAAACTCTGTGATCAAAGTCCGTATCAGCAGAACTTTAAACATCCAATATGTAGTACTTGGTGAATGTGTGGATAGAGGATGACATTGCTGCCTTGCCCAACTTTAAAACTAATGCCTCACCTCTGTCTGCCCAGGAGGTGACCATAGCCCACGTGAAGTGAGCCTTGATGAGGGACAGATGCCTCTTTTTTTCTGTAACATAAGCCTTGGCAATACAGGCTTCACTCACCTAGCAAGGGTAGCCTTGGAAGCTTTTTGTCCCTGCTTGGCCACTCAAAAAAGGACAAACAACCTATCCAATTTCTGGAACTCAGCAATAGAAACGTAGAAACATAAATTTTAATGGCAGATAAGGACTGCTTGGCCCACCTAGTCTGCCCATTTCCCTACCTACAGGATAAGCTGCAGATCCTAGTTAACCAACAGCCTATTTCTTCCTACCCAAGGTATGTATTAATGGCCTGTCACAAATCTGACCGGTGCCGCTTTTTCTCATTTGGATGAGCAGGTTGTATGCAGAGAGAAGGATGACAGATTTCCTGGTTCACATGGAGGGCCATGAGGCCCTTTGGAATGTAAGATCAGACTGTTCTGAGCACCACCTTGACCTTTATTCATCACAAGGTATGGTTCTTTGTGGGACAAAGCCTAGACCTAGAGCTTACCAAATCTTTTGGCAGAGCATACAGCAACCAAAAAATGCACCTTGTAAGACAGCACATCCAGTCATATCAGTGAAAGTGGTTTGGAAAGCTCCTTATAGAGAACATTCAGAACCAGATTCAGATCCCATGGGGAACAGGAGATCTGAACAGAGGTCTGCTCCTACTGACAGCCCACATAAAATGAATAATATCCTGATTAGTCCCTAGGGACAAACACAAGGAGGCTCCAAGGTCCAACACCTGAGCTCTCAAGGTGCTCAAGGCCAAACCTTTTTTCATGCCTTCCTGCAGGAAATCCCAAATCTGCAGAACCATGGCTTTGGAAGGCCAGGTATTTTTTTTCCCTGGCCCAAGCCAAAAAGGATGTCCGTACGCGAGCATATGTTGCCAACAGAATTCTTCCTGCCAGCCTTCAGGATGTCCACCACCCTCTTAGAATCTCCTTTGTTCATGATCCAGGCCATGAGCTGCATCGCTTCTGGATTTGGATGCAGAATGGGACCCTGTGAGAGAAGCCCCCCCCCACACTGGAAGGCGTAACATTACACATTGAGCTAGGTTAACTAAGTCCAAGAACCACGGTCTTCTGGGCCACTCCAGAGCTACTAGAAGAAAGCTTCCTTATGAGTGCCTTACCTTGTGTATGACCATGGGGAGGAGAGGCAGAGGTGGGAAGGCATATCGTCTTCTGAAGCTCCAGTCTTGTGACAGGGCATCCACTGCTTCTGCCGGTGGACACCAGTAGTGGTTGATGAATCGTTGAAGCTGACTATTGTGGCTAGAGGCAAAAAGACTGATCTGAGGATGACCAAACCTTTGACATGGAAGGTCAAACTCCTCTGGGTTTAACATCTACTTCCCTGAATGAACATTTTCGCAGCTTAGTCAATCGGCATGAATGTTCAGTTCCCCTGCCAAGTGGACTGCTGAAAGAGAGAGAAGATTATCCCCTGCCCACAGCAGGAGATCAGTGGCTTCTTTCAGCATCTACCTGCTCTTTGTGCCCCCTTGATTGTTTATGTATGCCACCGTGAATGCATTGTCTGACCTTATTTTTATGGCTCTTGACTGCACCTGACTTTAGAAAGGAAAGAAAGTGAGGCACATTGCCCTCATCTCCAGAATGTTTATGAGTAGGTGCTGTTCCTGCACTGACAAAGTCCTCTGAATGGAAAGGTGGTACAGAACTGACTCCCAACCAGACAGGCTAGCATCAGATATCAGAATCAACTCTGGAGGGACTTCAAATGGGGACCCTTTGCTCAGATTGTCCTACTCACCTACAAATGCAAAGACTGCTGCAGTTGAGGTGAGAGGGGGATAATGACTTTATGATCCTCCCAAGTTGGATCCTAGACTGACAGTAACTCCATCTGTAGAGGACACATGTGAAGGTGAACCCACAGGACTAATTCTGTCTTCACCTTCATGAAGCCCAGAATTTGCAGCAAGAGGTGAGCTGAAGCCGACGACTGGATCCTCAACCACTGAATCTCTCTCAACAGGGTACCTTCCTGGTTGGAGAGAGGAAGACCTTCTCTGGTCCATTTTGAACACCACTCCCAGGTATTCCAGGGTCTGTGATGGCTAAATAGAGTTTTTATCCCAATTCCCCACTCAGTTGTGAGACCCCAACATCTCCAGAGTCCTGATCACTGACATCCTTGCCAATGGTACAGATGGTGCTCAAATGCGTGGATTTCCCAGGTAGAGATAGAGATGATGTCCCTCTTATAAGCATCTTTGAGAAGACCATGGGGGTGGTGGTCATCCCAAAAGGAAGTGCCCAGTACTGGAAGTGCTGTCACAGGACCATGAACCAAAGGAATCTCTGAAGAGACTGTTGGATGGGGATGTGGAGATACACATTTCTCAGATCTATGGAAGCTAGATAATCTCCCAGCTGGATGGCTCAGATGATAGAATGCAGAGACTCCATCTTGAAGGTCATGTGGTGCACAAAGGTGTTTACATGTTTCAGATCCAGAGTAGGCCTGAAATCCCCTGAGTTCTTGGGAAATATGAAATAGATTGAGTAGAATCCCTAGCCTTGCTTGCTGGGAGGCACTGGCACAATCAGCCTGATTCGAGTGAGGTGGTCTAGGGTCTCTGACACTCCTTGTCTCTTCACAGGGTCATTTGGAACTAGGGACAACATAAAGCACCCCTTTGAGGGGATTTTTGAAAATTCTATTGCATAAACAAATGCCAGAATTTCCAAAACCCAAGTATATGATGTTATCTGGACCCATCTTGTGTCAAAATTGTGTAGTCTTCCACCAAGGGAAGGGAGGCAGAAATTGGCCCATGTACCCTCATTGTGAGGGGGCTCTATGATGCTGGTTTGACACGTTGTTTGTCATTTGACATTACAGGGATGGATTTATGTCTACCGCAATTTGCACTGGGTCACCCTGGAGACAGGGAATGGCATCACAATCTGCACAGGGGTTGTATACAGACCCCTATCTCAAGGGGAGGAAATGGACAAGAAAATGATAGAGGACATATTCAAAATGGCTGAAAAAGGGGAGATACTGTTGATGGGGGACCTGAATATGCCAGATGTTAACTGGATGACATGTACTGCAGCCACATCCAAGAGCAGGGTCATTCTCGATGCCCTGCAGGGGGTAGGCCTTAGACAGCTAGTGTTGGAACCCACTCGGGAGGGAGCAATACTTGACCTGGTACTCTCAAATGGAGAGAGGATCATAAATTTAGAAGTTAGTAGACATCTGGGAACAAGCTACCACTGCACAGCATGCTTCACAATAAACGCAACCATGGAGACGAGCCATACAAAAACAAGGATACTGGACTTTAGAATGGCTGACTTTGGCAAAATGGGTGAATACCTGAGGAATACACTAGCAAATGGCCAAAAAGGGGGGGGTGGAAGAATAATGGAGACAAATCAAAACAGCCATCATAGAGACAACAAGCCTTTGTGGAAACAAATAAAGAAAACAAAGCAGAGTAAAAAACCACTATGGTTCTCAAAAGAGGTGGCAGGGAAGGTTAAGGAGAAAAAGTCTGCATTCAAAAAGTATAAGGAATCACAGAAGAAGCACAACAGGGAACTGTATCAATTAAAGCAGAAATAAGTGGAGAAGGCAGTCAGAATAGCAAAAGCCCAAACTGAGGAAAAAATTGCCAATTCAGTTAAGAAGAGGGATAAAACCTTTTATAGGTACATTAGGGAGCATAGAAAGGTTAAGAGAGGAATAGTGAACATAGAATTTGAAACATAGAAACATAGAATTTGACGGCAGATAAGGACCGCTTGGCTCACCTAGTCTGCCCATTTTCCTACCTAACAGATAAGCTGCAGATCCTAGTTAATCAACAGCTTACTTCCTCTTACCCGCCCCTAGGACTGCCTTATGCCTATCCCATGCATTCTTGAAGTCCCCCACTGTTCTTGACTCCATGACCTCCTCAGGGTGGCTGTTCCATGCATCCACAACCCTCCCAGTGAAAAAATATTTCCTCACATTACCCCTGAGCCGTCCCCCACTATCTTCAAATTGTACCCCCTTGTTCTTGCACATCTCTTTTTCTGGAAGATGCTACCCTCTTGGACTTTGTTAATTCCCTTGAGGTACTTGAAAGTTTCTATCATGTCCCCTCTCTCCCTTCTTTCCTCAAGAGTATACATATTAAGCTCCTTTAGTCTTTCTTCTGTATGTCTTCTGGTGCAGACCCTGCACCATTTTGGTTGCCCTCCTCTGGACAGCCTCCACTCTGTCTATGTCTTTGCGGAGATGGGGTCTCCAGAACAGCACACAGTACTCCAGATGGGGTCTCACCAACTGTCTGTACGGAGGGATAACAACTTCCTGTTTTCTACTATTGATGCCTCTTCCTATGCATCCCAGTATCCCTCCAGCCTTCCTTACTGCCTTCTCACATTGCTTGCCCACCTTTAGGTTGTCTGATATAATTACCCCCAGGTCCCTTTCTATTTTTACTGTTGTCAGTATCTCACCCCCCATTGTGTACACTTCCCCTGGGTTTTTGTTTCCCATGTGCATTATCTTGCACTTCTTTGCATTAAATCTGAGCTGCCATATATTTGACCATTCCTCCAACCTTGCCAAGTCCTTCTCATCCTTTCCACTCCATCCTGTGTATCAACCCTGTTGCAGATCTTTGTGTCATCTGCAAAGAGACATACTTTTCCTTCCAGTTCCTCTGCAATGTCACTTATAAAGACATTAAAAGGACCGGTCCCAGTACTGAACCCTCGTTACCCACTAGTAACCCTCCTTTCTTCACTGTGTACTCCATTTACTACTACCCTTTGCGTCCTGTTGTCTAGCCAATTTTTTATCCAGGCTACCACCTTGGGACCCATTCCAAGGCTGGCTATCTTGTGTATTAATCTTTTGTGGGGGCTGTATCAAATGCCTTGCTAAAATCTAGGTAGGCCATGTCCACAGCCCCTCCCTGATCTACTACTTTGGTCACCCAGTCAAAGAAATCTATTAGATTCGTCTGACGACCTTCCCATCGTGAATCCATGTTGCCTTGGGTCCTGTGCCCCAATGGCCTCTAGGTACTCAACAATTCTTTCCTTCAGAAGTGATTCCATCATTTTCCCTACCACTGAGGTCAAACTAACTGGTCTGTAGTTTCCTGCCTCTGTCCTGCTCCCACTTTTGTGAAGAGGAATTACATCTGCCCTCCTCCAGTCCTTGGGTACCACCCCATCCTCCCATGATTTGTTAAAGAGAGTAGTCAGCAATGTCACTAGTTCTACCCTTAGTTCTTTTAGAATTCTTGGGTGAATCCCATCAGGCCCCATTGCTTTGTCCATCTTCACTTTTATTAGTTCTTTCAGAACCCTTTCTTCTGTAAATGGACTGGTATTGACCCCCGTCTTCAGAGTGTTTCTCTTGTTTGGTTTAGGTAACTCTCCCTCCTCTTCCTTTGTGAATACTGAGCAGAAATATTCGTTCAGTAACCCTGCTTTTTCACTGTCACCCTCTACCCACATTCCCTCCCCTTTATTAAGCTTCAGTATCCCTCCTTTGGTCTTTCTTCACTCCCTAATGTACCTATAAAAGGTCTTATCCCCCTTCTTAACAGAATTGGCTATCCTTTCTTCAGTTTGGTGCTTTGCTATTCTGACTACCTTCCCAGCCTCTTTCTGCTTTAACTGATAAAGTTCTCTGTCCTGCTCCTTCTGTGTTTCCTTATATTTCCTGAATGCTGCCCTTTTCTCCTTAACCTTCCCTGCCACCTCTTTTGTGAACCATAGCGTTTTTTTCCTTCGTTGTGTTTTATTGATTTTTTTTATGCAAAGGCTTGTTGCCTCTGTGATGGCTGTTTTGATCACTCCCCATTGTTCCTCCACCCCTCCTTCTTGCCTGTTTGCTATTGTTTTCTGAGGCACTCTCTCATTTTCCCAAAGTCAGCCCTCCTAAAGTCTAGTACTCTTGCTTTTGTATGGCTTGATTGTATGGCTGTGTTTATCGTGAACCACACTATTTGGTGGTCACTTGTTCCCAGATGGCTACCCACTTCTAAATCTGAGATTCTTTCTCCATCTCCATTTGAAAGTACTAGGTCTAAGATTGCTCCCTCCCGAGTCAGTTCCAATATTAGCTGTCTGAGACATGCCCCCTGTTAGGCATCAAGAATGACCCTGCTCTTGGATGTGCCTGCAGCAAAGGTGCTCCAGTTAACATCTGGCATATTCAGGTCCCCCATCAACAATATCTCACTTTTTCTGCCATTCTAAGAAAGCCTTCTATCATTTCCTTGTCCATTCCCTCCCCTTGAGATGGGGGTCTGTATACAACCCCCATGTGGATTGTGGTGCCATTTCCTGTCTCCAGGGTGACCCAAAGTGCCTCATCTGCTCCCTGTTTACTCTTTAGTTCTGTTGCTTTGATCCCTTCCTTTACATAGAGAGCTACTCTTCCTCCTCTTTTACCCTCCCTGTCCCTCCTGTAGATTGTGTATCCTGGTATGTTGACATCCCAGTCATGGTTCTCTGTGTACCATGTTTCTGTGACTGCCACAATATCCAGGCAACCCTCTTCCATCAAGGCCACTAGTTCAGGGAGCTTGTTACACAGACTATGGGCATTGGTACTCATCACCCTCCACTTTTTTGATAGCCTTACCCCTTTTAGCCCCGTTTCTGTCCTTACTGCCTTTGCCTTTTTTTACATTTAAATCTGTTCTGCTCCCTAATAACTTCTGTACCTTGGTGTTTACCTCACTAATCACCATGTTTTGTGGGGGGAGGCTCGGATTTCCCAGCTCCTTTTCAGTGCCTTCCCCCTTGGCTAGTTTTAAATGCTTGCCAATGAAGCATTTAAACCTCTCACCTAGGATCCTGGTTCCCTCCCTGGACAGATGCAGACCATCGCACCAGTATAGGTCTGCATTCCTCCAGGTGGCTCCCCAGTCCCCAATGAAGCCAAAACCCTGAGCTCCACACCAGTTTTTCAACCACTTATTGAATTCCCTGGTGAGAAGTGCCCTAGCATCTCCCTTGCCATAGACAGGCAGCACCTCCAAGAAGGTTACCGTATGCGCTACTTGTCTAAGGCCCCTTCCCAACTCTACAAACTCCTCTTGCACTGCTCTGATCCCATTCCTAGTTAGATCATTTGTCCCCAGGTGGACAATGACATCCAGCTCCCTCCCTCTTGCAGCTCCTCCCATGATCCTGAGGATTCGCTTCCTGTCCCTCCAAGCCGTGGCGCCAGGAAGGCACCTTACCTCCCTCTCCCCATCCTCCCCCAATTCTACCCCCTAATGATTGAGTCCCCCACCAGGAGTTGTTTCCTTCCCCTGTGGTCCATGCCACCCTCCTTTGGGTCTCCTTTGTGAAGGTTCCCAGCATCCTCCTTGGTCTCCACTGCAGGTGCCTCCATAGAGGAACCACTATCCACCAGAAAAGTGAATGAATTGTGAAGAGGTACAGCTGGAGGGATGCAACTCTGTTCCACCACCCTCTCCCTCCTTGAGCCCACCCTGGTCCAGCCACTCCTCTTTCTTGGCAAACTCTGAGGTAGTGGCATTGGCCCTGGTGGTCCCTGAGTGGGGAGGAGGTTTCAAATCCTAGCCAGGTCAGCCTGGAGGCGGGCAACCTCCTCTCTCAGACCAGAGAGGTGTCTGCAAATAGGGCAGCATCGCAGCCTCCAGAATGTCTCCCGGAACACTGCTGCCCCACAGCCATTGCACTGCACCACTCCTATCATGTCTTATTTTGTGTCCCCTCTACTGTTTCTCTGGATGCTTACTCTCTCCTCTCCTTACAACTCTCACCCTTCCTGTTCTGGGACAGCAACTTCCTATCTTCTTCAGTAGTCTCCTTCTTCCTTGCTCAATATCAAATTACCAGCAGCTGGGGGGGGGGAGTGAGCTACTTTTTCTACTTCAGGGTTGACAAAACCAATGTTTCTCTATGATCCTTTTCTTCCTACTGTCAAACAGGAAGTTCCTGTTGACAGTTAAATCCAGTGGCTATAAAAGTAGAACTGGCTTTGGGTGGGTGGGTGGAGGGGTGAGATGGAGGGCAATTGGTAAGAAAAAAGGCTAGCAACAGGAAGTTGTAATTTGACTCACCTGCTTTTCTAGTGTCTAAACCACACCCCCAGGTAAGCTCTCTTTCCTCCTACTGGTTTAGCAAAGTCACCTGATACAGTACCTTTCCCTGCACAGAACACACACTGCCTTTCTTTCTTTTCTTTTCTTTCTTTGTTTTAACCTTAAATAAGACCCCTTCTACTTCTAATAAAGTTATCTGTCTACTTAATCTTAACTGACACTGACTCCTACTGAGATATAAGTTTTAAATTAAGAAGAAAATGTAGCTTCTTTTAGTTAGCTGCTTTCTGCTCTACAAGCAAGGCTAGCAACAGCTAGAAGATTAATAAGGGAGAGGGGAGCTGGGCAGAGGGAGACAGTGAAACGGCAGAGATACTGAATGAATACTTTTGCTCAGTATTCACAAAAGAAGATGAGGAGGAGTTACCTAAATCAGACAATGGAAGCAATCTGGGTAGGGGGTTGACACCAGTCCATTTACAGAAGAAAGAGTCCTGAAAGAACTCCTAAAACTCAATGTGGACAAAGCAATGAGGCTTGATGGGATTCACCCCAGAATCCTAAAAGAACTAAGGGAGGACCTAGTGACACCACTGACCACACTTTTTAACAAATCATGGGAGGATGGGGTGGTACCTAAGGACTGGAGGAGGGCAGATGTGATTCCCCTTCACAAAAGTGGGAGCAAGGCAGAAGCAGGAAACTACAGACCTGCAAGTTTGACCTCAGTGGTAGGGAAAATGATGGAATCACTTCTGAAAGAAAGAATTGTTGAGTATCTAGAGGCCAGTGGGGCACAGGACCCAAAGCAGCATGGATTTACAGCAGGAAGGTCATGTCAGATGAATCTAATTCATTTCTTTGACTGAGTGACCAAAGTAGTAGATGAGGGAGGGGCTGTGGAAATGGCCTACCTAGACTTTAGCAAGGCATTTGACGCAGTCCCACACAAAAGATTAATAACCAAGTTAGCCAGCCTGGGAGTGGGTCCTAGGGTGGTAGCCTGGGTAGCAAACTGGCTGCACAACAGGACACAGAAGGTAATAGTGAATGGAACACATTTCGAAGAAAGGGGGGGTTACTAGTGGAGTATCTCAGGGCTCAGTACTGGGTTCAGTCCTCTTTAACATCTTTATAGGTGACATTGCAGAGGGTCTGGAGGGAAAGGTATGCCTCTTTGCAGATGACACTGAGATCTGTAACAGAGTTGATACACAAGGGGGGGTATAAAGGATGAGAAGGGACTTGGCAAGGTTGGAGGAATGGTCAGACATATGGCAACTTAGATTCAATGTAAAGAAGTGCAAAGTAATGCACATGGGAAACAAAAACCCAGGAGAAGAGTACACAATAGCAGGGGAGGTACTAGCAACAACAAAAATGGAAAGGGACCTGGGGTTAGTCATATCAGATGATCTAAAAGTTGGTAAGCAATGTGAGAAGTCAGTAAGGAAAGCCAAGGGGATACTGGGATGCATTGGAAGGGGCAACACAAGTAGAAAAAGGGAAGTTGTTATCCCTCTGTACAGACAGTTGCTGAGACCCCATCTGGAGTACTGTGTGCAGTTTTGGAGACCTCATCTGTAGCCTTTTGAAAAAAAGCGCACCCCTCCAGTGCTGGATTGCGCAGCACCAGCCAGACATACTGGCAGTTCTGGAAACTTGGCTTAATAAGGCCACACCTGACTCTGCTGTCTCTCTCCCTGGCTACTCACTGTTTAGGGATGATAGAGTCGGTAAGCATGGGGGTGGCTGTGCCATCTTCATGTGTGAAACCTTATTAGGCTGTGCTCTACCAATCCCAAAGCCCAACCATGGTACCCAGGCCCTCTCTCTTAAGATTACCCCAGACTTCTCCAGGGCCCCTCTGATTATCTCAGTTGCCTATGTTCCCCCTCCTAAACAAGCCCATGCAATTGCATCCCTCACTGACTATCTCTCCAGCCTCCCTCACAAGGTTGAGCAAATACTAGTGGGTGACCTCAACTCCAACTGGCTGACCAGCTCATCAACCCACATCAAGGACACTTTTCCGGTCCTGGATCTAACTCTAC
The DNA here is from genome assembly GCA_016271365.2 of Neoceratodus forsteri. NCBI lineage: Eukaryota > Metazoa > Chordata > Ceratodontiformes > Ceratodontidae > Neoceratodus > Neoceratodus forsteri. Next base: position 175,471,853 of record CM028138.1, read on the forward strand.
TGATAACTCAACCGACTCATCGGAACCCCTCCAACGGCTCCCACACATTACTAGATGTCATCCTTACCAACCGCCAGCACACGGTGGTGGATATCACTGTTCACCCCAATTCCCCGGGTGACCACTCACCCATAACATTCTCCTGGTCCTGTCGGCTACCAAAACCAGTGCCCAACGTGGTCTCCTGCCAACTAATCTGCCCTGGGAGCCTCGACAAACTTAAGCAGCACCTCACCCTATGGGACTGGTTGCCTATCAACTGGGCCCCCAAGTATAGATGAAGCCCTCGAATACTTCACCCGCTACTTCTTTAAGGCATATGACATCTTCACTCCACTAACCAAGACCCACACTAAGAAATGAGGTGCCCCATGGATCACACCTTCAATGCTCCTACAGCTCCAGTGCAGAGACAATCTCTGGCATAGAGCCATCTTCTCTGGGAAGCCTGGCAATAGGTAGGCCTACAATGCTGAGCGCAACAAATGTACATGAGCAATTCATAAGGCAAAAGTGGAATACTACAGATCCTCACTTGCTTCCTCCAGAGGGTCTGCCCGGAATTTCTGGGACAACATCAAGGATTTAAATGGAAAGTTCCGCTCCCCTCCCCATCCCTACTCATCCTCGATGTGGCCACTATCACAGACCCCGCCAACATTGCTGACTGCCTTAACACCGTATTCTCAGACCTCAGCACAGTTCTCCCTGATAACTTCTTCAACCCTACCTCCCCCCCACCACAACATTTTCCCCATCCTCCTTTCCACCTGAGGACCTTCTCACCAGATAAAGCCAGGCACTACCTAACAAAAGCCCTCAAGGGCACCAATCCTTCTTCAGAACCTCTGGACCCCAGGATCCTTCGACAGGTCCTTGATGTAGTGCTAAACCCCCTGACTGACTTATTAAACCACTCCCTTTGCCTGGTTCAGTTCCCCTTTGTCTGGAAAATAGGCTGTAATCACCCCTATCCTCAAAGGTGGTGACACCTCTTCCCCTGGCAACTATCGTCCAATCTCTATTCTTCCCCCTCTTTCTAAAGCCCTAGAAAAAATAGTGGCAGACCAATTATCGGAATATCTTACCTCCCATAACCTACTATGCAAAGAGCAACCTGGTTTCAGACCAGGTCATAGTGTGACTCTGGTTGAGTTCTCAAACTTCTTCCATGAAGCACTCAACAAAGGCCACCTTGTAGGGACTGTCTATATTGACATCGCCAAGGCCTTTGATACTGTCTGTCACCCACTCCTACTTGACACCCTTCAACAACTAGGTCTCTCCCAAGGCCCACTGGACTGTTTCACTAGCTATCTCTCTGCAAGGTCTCAGTGCATCAAAATAAACCATACCCTCTCAAGCACCCACCCAGTCTGCTCCGGGGTTCCACAGGGCTCCATCCTCCATCTTCCCTTTTGTTTCTATATTAAAGCATTACCAATCTCCTGCCCCAGCAAAGTCCTTCTTTTTGCAGATGATGCTGTTCTCCTTTCCTCACACCCTGACCCCTCATCTCTTCAGACCACCCTGCAGCACTCATTTAGCCAAACTGAAAATTGGTTTAGCAACTGCAGACTAGTCATTAACTCTTATCGACCTCATCCTCACCAACCACCCCAATAACCTCTCCCAGGTTAAAGTGCTTCCTGATGCGCTAAGTGGCCACTGCCCTGTCACCTGCTGGTGGTCAAATAAACTCCCTCCTAGCCTCCCTAAAGTTACAGTCCAAAGGCGCCTCAAAAAAGGTGCCCTCTCCCACCTCAAATCATAACTTATTTCCGGTGATTGGTCACCCATCCATAATGATCACTCTGTTGATACTGCCCTCCTCTCCTTTATCACCATCTTTAATGCTGCCTGTGACATCTTTGCCCCATTCTCAAAGCATATTTAAAAAAAACAGGGATACCACCTGGATATCACAGTCCCTGTGTAATCTGACTCACCATAGAGACAACCTCTGGCATGGGGCCCTGGACTCACAGCTACCCCAGGACAGCCAACTCTACAGAAAGGCCAGAAACAAATGCACCTGGGCCATCCAGCTAGTCAAGGCCACTTATTACAAGCACGCCCTCACCACCACTTGGGGCTCAGGGAAAAAATTCTGGAGCAATATAAAAGAGTTGTGCAGGAAAACCATTTTTCCAGCACCCTCACAGATTCTAGTGGATGCAGCCCTCACCCAGGACCCCACTGCCATATCCAATGCCCTTAATACCACCTTCTCAGACCTCAGTCACATCCTCCCACATAACTTTTTTAACCCAATTCCTAATGGCCCCATAGACACCTCTGCCACTGCGGGCCCCCATCCTTCCAGCTGAGAATCATCTCTTGCAGTGAGGCTAAACACTACCTCACCAAAGCCTTAATGAACATGCACTATAGCAGTGACTCTATTGGACTCAAAATGCTCAGGCTAACTCTGGATGTAACCCTGCCACATCTTACCAAAATTCTTAACTGGTCGCTACACCTCAGCCAGTTCCCCACACCATCATAAGAGGTATAATTACCCCCATACTGAAGAGGGGTGACCCCACCTCCACCAGCAATTACTGACCCATCTCAATCCCCCCCAAAGGCACTCAAAAAAATTGTGTCAGACCAGCTTACTGACTACTTAAGCAAATATTCGCTGCTCTGCCATGAACAACATGGGTTCCGGAGGGGACACAGCACCACCGTTGCCCTCCTGGAATTTACCTCATCCATTCATGAGGCCCTGGACCAGGGTTCCATAGCAGGAGTAATCTACGTTGACTTGGCCAAAGCATTTGATACCATTAGTCACGCACTTCTGCTCCACGCCCTTCCTTCCCAACATTTCTCCCCTGTGGCCACCTCCTGGTTCAAGGACCATCTCTCTGGCCAGATGCAACAGGTTAAAATTAATGCCACCCTTTCCTCTGAATTACCAGTCCAATCGGGTGTCTCCCAAGGGTCCATTCTCAGCCCTTTGCTCTTCACCCTTTTCCTAAACGCCATCCCTCAATCATGCAATGGGAAACTCTTGCTCTATGAGGACAATGCAGTACTGCTCTGGAACCACCCCCATCCTAACTCCCTACAATCAGCCCTACAAGGCTTTTTTAGTGAAATAGAATCCTGGTTTTATGAGCATCACCTAGTACTCAACAACAACAAGACAAAATTGATGATCTTTGCCCACCACCAAAGCCCATTCAGCAGTGCTCCACTACTCATCTTAAACTCCCAGGGTCTCCTTCTTGAACAGGTCTCTAGCTTCAAATACCTGGGTGTCATTCTGGACACCTCCCTTACCTACCATACACACATCCAACACCTTTCCTCTGCGGTAAACACCAGACTGGGGATCCTATATAGACATAAGCATTGCCTACCCCCTCAGGCCCTACATCTTGCTGTAACTTCCTCTTTCCTATCTTTGGTAGACTATGGCATTATGATTTATGGATCTGCTGACCAAACGGTCCTACGCAGCATCAACATAACTTTCAATAAAGCCTGCAGAATGTTCACTGGGAGTGATAGAGACACCCACACATGTGAGCTTTACAAACATGTGGACTGGCTTACCTTTGAAGCTTAAGTACCACACCACCCTCCAAGCCAAAAAATTTCTCATGACTCTAGCACCCAAAGGACTCCACTCCCTCATCCAGACAATCCCATACAGAAGGACCCCTAGTCGCACCACTGGCACCTCTCTCCTAGTCTCCCACTGTAGGACCTCCCTAGGACAAAGGTCTTTCCGATACCAGGCTCCCCTCTGGCTAAATAGCCTACCAACCTCTATATTTCTAGCCCCTAGTCTAGGCCAATTTAAAACTTGCCTCAAGAACCTCCTCCTTGTATCAGCCACCTGTGACTGCAACCGTTATGCCTCCACCTTTTCCAAAACACAAATTGAAGGTCATTGCTAGCAGTCTAAATAGCGCCAGTGAATGTAGAAAATCCATAATGGTAGGGATAAAATGCCCAACCCTACTCCTTGACTGCATCCTCAGGTTCCACAATCACAATGTGTATAAAATCTGACCCAGGGTCCAGCTAGGATCCTCTGAATCTGTAATCTACCTTGTGGTTGCAGCTAAGACCAAAAATCCACTTCAGGATCCTTGACGCAATGTATATACTCTGCCTATGTATAATATTAGTAAATGTTATGTTTGTGCTTTCTGTACTGACGTGGAACTTTTGCAAAGGAGTCTATGACTCAAAGGATTGTAATTCTGATTCTCTTCAATAAATAAAAATAAAGTAAGAAAACAAAATCAATGTTATTTGCTCACCATCAAAATAAGGCTAAAAATGCACCCCTCCATATATGATCCAGCTCACTTCTACCCCTTGAGCAAGTTAACAGCTACAAATATTTGGGCATTACTTTTGACTCCACCCTCACTTTTCACTCTTATATCAACCTCCTCACCTCAGCAACTAAGAGGCGTACAGGCCTCCTATACTGCCGTAAGGACTGTTTTCCCCCTGAGGCCCTCAGATTGGCTGTTACATCCTCTGTTCTATAGTTGATAGATTACAGCCTCCCAGTCTATGCTGCAGCTGATGCCACTACCCTCAGAACAATCCAAGTGGCCCTAAACAAAGCCTACATGCTCCTCACTGGTGCAGATAGATGGACCCACATGTGCACCCTATACTCCGTAGCCGACATGCTCAATCTTGATGAAAGGACTCACTACCAGACCTGCCTCCTGGCAAAAAAATACTTCTAGGCCTCTCCCCAACAGGAGTCTCCTCCTCCCTTCACCTGGCATCTCCCGCTGCCTCTACTTGCAGTGCACACAGGAATACTCTCAAAATTCCAAGGGCGTGGACCTCAGTTGCCCAGAGATCCTTCCATTACAGGCCACCTCACTCGTACAATGTCCTCCCCCCAACCCTGACTACCCAACTCTTAAAAATAGGTCCATTTAAGGCAGCTCTAAAGAACCACCTCCTATCCATCCACAGCTGCATGTGCACGCAACGGGTACTGCCCTAACACTCCGGGCTTTTCCTCCCTCTCAGATCCTTATCTTGACTCCGGATGACAACAGCCTCCTCCAGGCTGCACTGCCTTAATTTTGAACTTGTCTTTGTGCTGAATTTAGCTGCTATCCTGTATAGGACCTCCTCACTATTATTGTAACTGCTGTGTGACCAAGGTCTGTAATATGCCGTGTTTTTCTGTATTTGTTGTGTGTTGCCACCTGCTAAGACTGGATCCTTACACCATTACTCTCCTGCTTCTTGCTTATTCGCATGTACTCTGTGTAATATGTATTACTGCACCCTGTATTTTTAAGCCTGGGAATCTGTATGTAATCTGACATGGAGCCTTTGGAAATGAGTCCCTGACTCAAAGGTTTGTAATTCTGAATAAATAAATAAATTCATTAAATAAATATTTGTAATAATCCGATGGTTATAATTGTTGCCAGGATTTTAAAATCAGTGTTTAATAGGCTTATTGGCCTCCAATTTTTTAGTTGTTTCTTTTCCACATTTTTATAATGTAAATCAGGCCTCCACTATTCATTTTTAAAGGTACGGTGTCGTTCTGGAGAATATGATTATACACTGTAGCCAATTCCTGTCCTAATTTAAGTCCAAATAGCTTATATATTTTGTTTGGTAGGCCATCTAAGCCTGGGGTCACTCCTGAGTTTAATGCATTTGTTATCTCTTCTATTTCTTGCTGTTGTATGTCCCTAGTATTTAGTTTTTCTACAGTATGTGAGAAATCTGGAACCTCAATTTGACCTAGGTAATTCGGAACCTGGCCTATATTTGATTGAACTGGACCATGTAATTCCCTAGTGTGCATAGACACACAATGCTAAATTCCTATATTATCTATAAATAAATTTTGATATTCATCCATTAGGACTTCAAATTCTTTATTTTCTACTCTTTTTTTTGCAGCTTTCATATGAGCAAATGATATCAAAGGAACCAGTCATACCAAATTATTGCTGCTGTTGTAATGTTTTTTTTCTGTGAATGGTATTCTGTAAGGCCCTCTTTATGTTACTTATTTGTTAGTAAAATCTTATTTTGTAGTGTATGATAATTTTAAATTTTTTTGTAGTTGTTGACTTTTACCTTAATATTCTATGTATTGTGCGTTACTATGCTGTTTACTAAATTGTTTTAATAAAGCTTGTAGTTCCCTTTTTGTGTCTGTCCACTATACTTGTATGTTTTCGTATAAAATAAAGACTGAAGCTGCTATGAAATGTTTAATTTGTTCTAATAAAATCTCCTTGTGCAATATGGATGTGTTTAATTTCTTTGTTCCAGGACCTTTTAATAAAGCATGGTCTGACCCTAATGATATTGGCAATAAGTTGTGATCAGAGAATCCTGCCACTTCTACTTTAGCTCTAGATACCATTAAATGTTGTGAGACAAAAAAGAAATTTATGTGGGTAGCTAGAGGGCCTTTATGAAATGTGGGAGTGTGTTCCTTTTCAGAGGTTAAATAGGCATCCTGAAGTCTGACCGATTTTAAAACTGTAGCTAAAAAATTTAAATCAGAGAAAATTTTGGATGTTTTAGCAGTTTTAAATCTATCCTTTGTTGATAACCCACAAGTAAAATTGCCTCCACAAATGATGTATTGAGAAGTATGTAAATATGGTTGTGCCATTTTGAATAAGCCTATCCTAAGTAATTTTGTTTGTGGTGCATACACATTTAGTAGTCTATAGCTCACATTAGATATACCCATCGAGAAGTAGCATCTTGCAAGGGAGTAAGTCCAATACTTTTGTCACTTCTATGTTAGGCATATTAAAAAGAATCCCGATTCCAGAGCAGGTTTCCTGCCCAAAAGACCAAAAGGATGGGCCCAGAAACTATGTTTTCTGTGCTTGGGTGACTTAATTAAGGAATGCAACCTTGCTTCTCGTAGGAAAATAATCCCCATTGTTAGGCTTGATAAAAAAGAAAATACTGTCTCTCTCTTGGGCTGTCTCTTTATACTGTTAACATTCACAGTATGTATAGAAAAAGTGGGAGCCATTTAAATAGACAAGCAAAAATTACAAAACTAAGCCACCCAGAAATTTTCACCTTGGTCACCCCCTTCTAGGCATACTTTCTTTGTGTTTAACTTTTGTTTTTGCTTTTCTTTTTTGAGAGCCAGAGGTATCAATTGGTATCTCTGTATCTGTTGTTTGTTCCAGATGGGAGGATATTAAATATGAAGTGTCAGAATCTATGTCCTCTGAATTATCTTGCAATAATTCATATTTATTCCCTAAAGGAATATGTTCTGTTTTGGAAACCTTGGACAAAGGGGACCCCTTTCTTCTGCTTCCTTTCATAATTCTTGTCATGGGGTAGCTACATCTGGAGGGAGGGGGTTCATTCTATCCATAGGTAGATCTATCTCTGACGCAGTCACTGTACTAAATGTAGGTGTAGTTTCTACCTCTTGGAGGGTCTGTCTCTGCCAGGGTCTCTCTCTCTCTCTCCTCTCTAGAGACCACTGGAGTCTGCATAGATGTGTAGGGCTGGAGATCAGGAGACAGGGACAAAGATACAGGCGCTACAGGATTTGTCTGGTTTGCTGTTATTTTTGTTCTTTGTGCCAGGGTGATTATCAGTCTTTGTTCCTCTCCATCTGCTAGAGTAGGAGAATTATGGGCAGCCCATGTACACTGCTGGAACATGTGACCAGTTTCTTCACACAACACACATTTTGGTTCTTCTACACACTGGTTCCCTGAGTGACCAATTTCCCCACAGAGTGAACATTTTACTTTGTCACAGACACTGCTCAAATGACTAATTGAGCCACATTTATAAAAGGCCTTCGGTTGGCCTGGGTAAAAAAAGTACCCCTTTATCTCTCCCTAACATAAAACTGTTTGGTAAATGCTGTATTCTTGATTCTGAAGTTTTTAACAGAACCCGCACTTTCCACACCCAAATCCAAAAGTTCTTTGAGTCAAAGATTGCTTCAGGGTCATTTAAGACCATAAATAGTTGTTTAAGCCATACAGTCATATCATTCCTGCTTACCCCCCTCATTCCTGAACAGAATTGTCACCATTTTCTATGCAGGGTTTAGTAAGGGGGATAGGACTGAATGGGGCCCATAAGGGGGTATTTTTTAATTTATAAAACTGTGTCCAAAACCTTTCTAATCCATTTAACGTTTTAAAACTCACATCAAAATTTGGCTCATGTGAAACATGTAACAAGGCATGAATTTCGTATGCAAAAAATTTCATGGAGCTTTTAGCAAGATTTGTCTCACAAACACATGATCTAGCATTTCTTCCATTCCCCCTATGTACTGCAGTCTTACCGTGTTGTGCCTTTTTGCTTGTTGGGTGGGTACCGCTGCATTTACCTGTGATTGTTGCAATTGAAGCCTAGGGCCCTGGGGATTTTGTGGCCTTGCATTGGAATAGTCCGTCTGGGACTCCTTCCCTATTCCGTGTGCTTGGTGGGAGATTCAAGGTCAGATTTTGTGTGAGCTGTAACTCTGTGGATAAAGACATGTCTGGTATCTGCAAATAACATTCTGCTGCATCTTCATCCTCTTGTTGTACCCGTATCGGAGATGGGCCTGAACGCCAGGTCCCCGTATCAGTGTCCTTTTCCCAGCCTGCCATTCATAGTGCCTTGTCGACTGTCCACACTTCACTTGGCTCCGAGGAGGACCTATTCGTTAGGGTACATCATAGGCCGATATGTACTGTTACCGTTTCTGCCATTCCAGGCATACCTACAACAGTGCTGTGTGAAGACTATTTGGATTTTTGTGCTTCCTTATCCAAAGGTTGCTCTGAAGCATTTTGTTACTGAGATGCCCCTGTTTTGACAGTGTCAAGGATCAAAGCAGTACCTTTGATAATCAGCTGGCATGAGTCATTGCATGTTGAAGCATCTGTCAGTGGGCCTGTTTATAAACGGGCCAAGAGTTCTTTATTTTTGTCCAAATATCGTTGCTCTTCCAGAGCTAAATGTTTTTTTATCTCTTCACTTTCTGTATTATTTTGGGCTGTACTTGTACTAGCAACAGTTCATGGTATTGAGATAGTGTGTTTATTACTTTTTGAAACTTCTGTAGGCATACCTTTTATATTTTTTGTTGGTGTTGTAGTTGTAGTCAGGCCGGTCTTGGTTTCTGCAGTTTATTTCATTTGTTTAACCAGGTGAGACACACTAAGCTGAAAGCTTGTTTACAGGTGCAACCTGGGAGCACAGGGAAGTTAAGTGACTTACTCAGCGTCACACAGTATGCAAGTAGGGGCTGTGGGATTCAAACCCAGGTCTCCAGGTTTGCAGCTCAGAGCCTTAAACCACTGCACTTTACTGCCTTCCTGTTAGTTAATTCTGTTTGTCCATTTTCTACTTCTCCTTTTTTCTTGGTCTCTCACAGCTCAGACACAGGGGAGGAGAATGTCTCCCCAGCCTCTACCACCTCCATGCTCTCCTCAGCCACTCCAGGGTCAGCCATCATGGTGGAATGCCAGGATGTAAGGATCCCCCTACCTGTGAGTAGAGGAATTTTCTGGGTGTCCTGGCCAAATTTCCCCATTCACTAAAAATACTACCAACAGCTTAATCTGGTTCAAGGTCAGTTGGCATTCATCTGTATCCCCCTTCCCCAGGTTGTGCCTGAAAATAGGCAGAATTTGTCTACTGCACTTACCCGGTCAACAAAAACTAAATAAATAAATGATGAGGACGAACCCTCTGAGGAGGAGGAGGAGGAGGAAGGGGAGTGGATGGAGCTGACAAGGAGGATTCCTACCCATCTCCTGTCAAATACAAAATATCTGTCCTGTCAGATGGCTGAGGCTTGTAGGGCTTTACAGCTGAAAGAGGTGCAATTCATGGAAGCCTTAAATGTGAACCCTATTCTGTCCACATCCTCCTCCACTCCAAAGTGTTTTCCAGACTTTAGTCACTGTGACCAGATTATTGAACAAGAATGGGCTGGTGCAGACCAATTAAAATATCTGCTAAAACCAAAGGTAAGGTGTTTCCCTTTATGGAGGAAAATATCCACAAGTGGGAAACCTCTCCTTTGGCTAATAAACTGTACATAATTCCATGAGGCACATGACTGTCCCAATTGAAGGGTTTTTGACCTCATTGGATATGCACATCAAACAAGTGGATGGTTCATGCAGAAGAGCCTTTGTCTCCAATGGTGCAAACCTCTGCACCCCATATACCTCCTTTATTGTCACCAGAGCTTTAAACTTGTTGGTTATAATGCTGGATACCTTAATTCCCCCAGATTCTGAAGGGGGAAAGCACTTTGAAGTTGATATCCATGGCCACTGCCTTTCAGGGGATGCCACAGTGGAGAACATATACATGTCAGTTCAATCCGCTTATCATATAGTCTCCATCATGTGAGGGGTGTGGCTTTAGCATTGGATCACTGTCAAGGTGTCAAAGACCAAGTTGTTTGACTTAGTCTTTGAAGGAGGATTATTGTTTGATACAGGCTTGAATGACATTTTGAAGGATATCCAGGATAATAAGGGCTGCCTTCCAGTGTTCAAACAACAGCAAAAGGCTGCATCAACCTTGGAAAGTCAAGGAGGTTCCCAACACAGGCAGTATCAAGGTTTGTTCTTTTTGTCCCATTTGAAACTTTGGGAACCAGAGGAGTAAAGGATCCTATTCTGGATTCAATTGCAATAGTGTTAGAGGAGTGCTGGCCTGACAACACAACAATGACTCCAGGTGAAGAAGTGGCACCTCACAATGAGGGTACATGGGCCCGTCTCCACCTTCCTTCCCTTAATGAAAGGTTGCACAATTTTTACACAAGATGGGCCTAGATAACATCAGGTGCTTGGGTTCCGGAGGTTTTGGATCTAGGTTGCGCAGTAGAATTTTTAACCATTCTCTCAAAGGGAGATTTTCTGCTGTCTCCTGCACCAAAGGATCCTGTGAAGAGACAAGTAGTGTCACAGACATTGAATCACCTCTCACAGATTGGGTTGTTTGTTCCAGTACCTCCTGGTGAACATGGCCAGGGATTCTACCCAATTTATTTTGTCATTCTAGGAAATCAGGGGGTTTTCAGACATATTCAGGATCTGAAACACCTAAACAAGTTTGTTCACCACACAACCTTCAAGACAGAGTCCTTATGTTTGATCATCCATGCTGTACAGTCTGGGGATTATCTAGCATCCATAGACCTCAGGGATGCATATCCCCACATACCCATCTGGTAGTCTCATCAGATGTTCCCCAGGTTCACAGTCCTGAGAAAACATTCCCAGTAGAGGGTGCTCCCATTTGGGCTGGCAACAGCCCCCAGAGTGTTCTCAGAGGTGCTTATAGTCCTGCTAGCTCCACTCCAACAGGAGGGACATAACACCTATCCTTACCTGAATAACTTGTTCATTTGAGCACAGTCTGCTCCACTAGTGAGTAAATCAGTGACCAAGACACTGGAGGTTTTGGAGTCTCATGGCTGAGTACTAAATTGGGAGAAAAGTTCTCTCAAGCCATCACAGACCCTGGAGCACCTGGGAGCAGTGTTCAAGGGGGGGAGTCTTCCTCTCCTCAGCCAGGAAGGAGACCTTGTTGAGAGAGGTTCATGTCAGCTTCAGCTCACAGCTTACTGTGGATTCTGGGCCTCATGATGGTGACAATAGAGATAGTTCCTTGGGCTTGTCTTCACATGCAATCCCTCCAGACTGAGTTGCACTTGGCCTGGGATCGAGTCTCGGAGAACTATCAAGTCAGGATTCCAACTTCCCCACTATTCAGGCAGTTCCTGAGTTGGTGGATAACTTTAGAGAATCTGAGCAAAAGGTCTCTTTTGGAAGTCTCTCCAGAGTTGATGCTGACAACTGATGCCAGTCTGCTGGGCTGGGGGGGGCAGTGCTAGACCACATTGCAAAGCAGGGGACTTGATCTGTGCAAGAACAGCACCTACACATCAGCATCCTGGAAATGAGGGCAATGCACCTTGCGCACCTCTATTTTCAAAATTGGGTGCAATCGAGAACCATGAAAATAAGGTCAGACAATGCTGAAATGTCAGCATACATAACCAATTAAGGGTGCACAAATCTCAGAAAGAAGTTAAAGAAGTAAACTGATTATCTGTTATGGGCAGAGGAGAACCTTCTCTCTCTGTCAGCTGTTCAGTTTGGTTGAACATTCATGCCAATCGGTTAAGCTATGAGAATATCCACCAAGAGGAGTGGATGCTGAATCCAGAGGTATTCCACCTTCTGTGAAAAAGATTTGCTCATCTGCAGATCCACCTGTTCACCTCCAGCCAAAATGTGCAAGTGCAGCAATTCTTCAACTGCTGTCAGTGTCCACAGTCCGAGGCAATGGACACTCTGTCACAGTTGTGGAATTTTGACAGAGCATATGCCTTTCCTCCTCTGCTGCTCCCACCCATGGTCATAAGCAATATTTATTTATTTATTTCAATTTAGGATTACAATACCTTTGAGCCGAGGCTCTTTTACAAAGGTTCCACGGCAGCGTGTGCAACAGTTATCATTTTTAGTTACAAACACATAGTCATTGACTTACAGACATGTAATGACCAGTACAAAGACTTGAGCTGTGAGCAAGACAAGGGAAGGAGGGGGGTGGATTGGGGGAAGAGGGTAGGAGGTTAAGGGGAAGGAGGTGCAGGGGGTAAGGGGGAGTATGGGAGGTGGTTGGGGTGGGGACAGGAGTGGAGATACAGGGGAGAGGTGGGCGAGGGTGGGAGACAGTGCAGCCAGAGGGCCTTGTTGAGGGAATATGACAGGTAAGGTGCTAGGGCTACAAAGACTGATTGTAAGTGTTGGGTGCTGGGGCATGTGCAGCTGGAATGGTGGAAATGTTAAGATGGGCAATCGCAGGATACAAGCAGTGAGAGGCACAGCTTGGACTTGAAGAGGCTGAGTGTTGGAGCGGTCGCTATGTTGCTGCCAAGAGAGTTGAGCCAGTTGGATGCCTGATAGGTGAATGATCTTTGTCCTTGGGTCATGCGGACATCGTGGGATATGTAGTAGATAGAATTGGATCACCTTGTAGTGACGTTCCTATTTCTAGGCTTAAGGAGGGCACAGACACCAGGTGAGGCAAGCCGCATTATAATTTTCTTGGCCATGATGCAGGTTTGGTATTTTATGTGTTTTGCCCAGTTGAAGCCATCCAGATTGGTAATAAAGGTCACATGTGTGGGTACGGCGATGTGAGCCAGTGATGAGATGACAGGCCTTATTCAGGGAGGTCGTGATAAGTTTGAGTGCAGTGGTAGCTGCAGACCCATAAATGATAAGATCATAGTCTATGATGCTGACGATGGAGCTTTGGACGGCCACTGACAGTGCTTCTGGGGTTAGGTGTTTCCTGTGCTGGAATAATATGCCTAACCTCGCATTGGCAGACTTTGCAACATTGCTGATATGGACAGCATATGATAGGTGGAGATCAAGGGTGATGCCGAGGTATTTGAATGATTGTGTTTGCTCTAGGATGGCTCCTTGTTCGGTTGCAATGGAGAGGTAGAGTTGTTTGTTTTTGTTGTGATGCTGCAGAAGACCAAAGACCATAGACTTGCTGGGTATAGTGGAGGCAACCAAAACCTGCTGCAAGGCCCAGAGCAAGAAGGCTAGGGCTAAGAAACCGAGCTGGTTGAGCAAGGAGGTTATGGAAAAGGTAAGGAGGAAAAAAGCTGCCTTTAGGAAGTACAAGAAAACAGGGAGAGGGGAGGACAGGGAGGAGTACTTGACGGAATTGAAAGAGGTGACAAGGGCAGTAAGGGGAGCCAAGGCATCTACAGAACTCAGGCTGGCACAAGGCATTAAGAAGGGGGAGAAGGACTTCTTTAGGTACATCAGGGAGAAAAGGAGCTGTAAGAACCACATAATAAGGATTAGGAAGGAGGGGAGTTGGGTGGAAGCAGGGTGCTGTAAGGCAGAAGCACTAAAAGAGTACTTCTGCTCAGTATTTTCTAAAGAGAAGAGGGGGGTGACACCCAAGGGGGGTGAAATGGCAGAAACAGGGGGGAGGGGTGACAGATGGCAAAATCATGGAGGACAGAGTTTGGGAGGGTTTGAAGGCACTGAGGGTGGATAAAGCACCAGGCCCAGATGGCATCCACCCCAGTGTACTGAAGGAGCTGGCAGAGGTCCTTGCAGGACCTTTGGCAGACCTATTTAATGCCTCACTACATTCAGGGTGTGTACCTCAGGACTGGAGGATGGCTCATGTGGTGCCCCTCCACAAGAGTGGCCTCAAGGATGAACCAGGAAACTACAGACCAGTGAGCCTCTCATCCATCATGGGTAAGCTAATGGAGACTGTCCTGAAGGAAAGGCTGGTGGCCCTCCTAGAGGCCAAAGGACTACAGGACAGCACACAGCATGGCTTTATACAGGGCAGATCCTGCCAAATCAACCTAGTGGAGTTCTATGACTGGGTAACTAGGCAACTGGACAGGGGCCATGCAGTGGATGTCCTGTATCTGGACTTCAGTAAGGCATTCGACTCGATGCCGCATGGAAGGCTGGAAAGTAAGTTAGTAGGCACAGGGGCAGGTGCAAAGCTGGTGAGATGGGTAGGGAACTAGCTTCAGGGAACACAACAGAGGGTGGTGGTGGGTAGGGAGCTCTCACACCCAAGGGTAGTGACGAGCGGTGTTCCACAGGACTCAGTGTTGGAACCAGTGTTGTTTGGGATATTCATTGCAGACATATCATTGGACATCAAGAGCAAGATCAGTCTGTTTGCTGATGATAGCAAGGTAGGAGCACTGGTGGATGACCTAGGGAGATGGCAGGGGTTGCAGTATGATCTGTCAAAGCTTGAAACCTGGTCAGACACCTGGAAACTGGGGTTTAATGCCAAAAAGTGCAAGGTGTTGCATTTTGGGATGAAGAACCCTAGGAGGAGTTACCAGCTGGGGGGAGTGCAGCTTGCCCAGACAGAGGAGGAGAATGATCTGGGGGTGCTCATTACAGGGTCAATGAACAACTCAGCACAATATAGGAAGGCAGCTGCAAAGGGCAACAAAATGCTGGGCTGTATTGCAAGAGGTATATCCTCGAGGAGGGAGGAACTGATTCTGCCACTGTACAGGTTATTAGTTAGACTGCACCTGGAGTACTGTGTGCAGTACTGGCGCCCATATCTGAAGAGGGGCATTAAGTTACTGGAGGAGGTGCAGCGCAGGGCAACAAAGATGATCAAGGGGCTGGGGGACTTATACGAGAGGAGGCTGAGGGAGTTGAGCAAGTACTCTCTGGAGGAGAGGAGGGACAGGGGGAACATGATTGAAACCTTTAAGTACATGAAAGGAATAAACAAGACAGGTACAGAGGGGCTCTTCAAAGTAAGACGGGGAAGGGCACCAGGGGCCATGACATGAGACTGGAGGGAGGAAGGTTCATGAGGGAGATGAAGAGACACTTTTTTACAGAGAGGGTGGTGGCTGAGTGGAATTCATTACCTGCAGAAGTGGCATCCAGTAGAACAGTGGACTGCTTCAAAAGGGGCTGGAACAGGACAAGGGGGAGGGTCAATGATGGGGAAGGGTGGAAGGGAGGGGTCAGCTGCAGAATAAGGGGTGCTAGCTGCATATTCTAGCAGACTTGATAGACCTCTAGGCCTTTTTCTGCTGGCAAATTTTGTATGTTAGTATGTTTTTTTTCTGATTGAGAAGCAGTTTATGATTTAGGAACCAGGATTCAATGGAGGAGAAGGCCAGCTGAAGTTTATTTTGTAATTGGATTGGATCAGGGTCCGAGGTGAGGATCACAGCATCGTCGGCGTAGAGAATTATTTGTTCTGGACAGCTGTCCAGTAGTGAGTTTAAGAATAGGCTGAAGAGGAGGGGTCCCAGAATGAAGCCCTGGGGGACTCCCGAGCGGACCAGTCTAGGGTCCAAGAGTGTATCAGCGATTCTTACTGTTTGGGACCATTCTTCAAGGTAGCTCTTAAACCAGCCAATGGAGTCAGTTGACAGACCAGTGTTCTGAAGCTGGACAAGCAGGAGGCAGTGATTGATGGTGTCGAAGGCTTTAGTTAAGTCAATGTAGATTGAGCCTAGTAGTTCACCGGAGTCAAGTATGTTGTGGATTGCACCAGTAAATTCAAGTAGGGCTGTAGAGGTGCAGTGACCTTTGCGGAACCCATGTTGTTGCTTGCACAGGATGTTGTACGTATCCAGGTATTCTGTGAGCTGGTCTGAGATGATGCGTTCTAGTGCCTTGGAGAGTGGGGGTAGTAGGGAGATAGGTCTGCAGTTATCGTGGGCAGTTGTGTCACCACTTTTATGGATTGGGGTGACAGTGGCAGATTTCCATCTGTCCAGGAACTGGCTAAGGCTGAGGGAGAGGTTGAAAATTCTGGTCAGAGGACTAAGCACTTCATCAAGTGTGAGAGACAGGATTTTGAGATCAAGGGAGTCATTACTGAGTGTTGTATTACCAAGGGCTTTGGTAACATATTTGCATACTTGGTGAGCCTTGACTGCTTTGAAGTGGAAGCGGGGGGAGCTAGTGGGAGTAGTGTTCATTGTGGACAGAGGGGCTTCACCATCTTTGAAGTAGTCCTGGGGTAGGACAGCGCTGAGGTCAGTAAAGGCTTTGTTAAAGGTATCCACAATGGTTTTTGGGTTGAGGGTTGTGGTTCTGTTGATGTTGAGTATTGATGGGGGGTTTTGGGTGGATTCCCGGTGAGTTCCTTTATGTTCTTCCAGAATTCCCGACCATTGCCCCGGGAGTTTGTGAGGGCATGCTTATAGTAGGTGGACTTCATTTGCCGGATGGTTTTGGTGTGGTCATTGTGGGCACATTTAATAATAATAATACTTTTATTTATTTTGTGCCTTTCGAATATCAAGGCACATTCCAATGAGATAAATAAGATAAAAATACAAAAATCAATATTATAAAAACAGACAAAAACAAATCAATGAACAGTAAAACTATAAGCCTTTTCCCACAGGAAGGATTTAAAAGCCTGTTTAAAACTCCCCACAGTCGTGCATGCCCTGGTCTGATGGGGTAGAGAGTTCCAAAGGGAAGGAGCCGCAAACATAAAAGCATGTGCCCCAGCAGATTTTAACATCACCCTTGGAATCTCTAGCAACCCCTCAACGGTTGAGCGGAGCAGTCTCACAGGTTGATAAGGAATCAGGAGTTCTTTCAGGTAATCAAGGCCAAGGTCATGTAGGGCTTTAAAAGTCTGTAATCCGACTTTGAAGGTGATCCGCCACTGAACTGGCAGCCAGTGCATTTCCCGGAGCACCGGTGTAATATGGGAAGATCTAGGGGTACCCATCAACACCCAAACTGTGGAATTCTGCACCAGCTGCAAGTGGCGGATATCAACCTCCAGAAGCCCAAAGTAAAGCGAGTTGCAGTAGTCCAGGTGCGAGGTCACAAAGGCATGGATTAGAGTTGGCAGATTACCGGACGGAACAAGGTGCATGATCCTAGTGATGTTTCTTAGATGGTAGAAGGATGACTTAACCACCGCTGACATCTGGGACTGAAGAGTCAGCCCCGCATTTAATATCACCACCAGGTCTCACACCCATTCAGAGACCTGTAGCTCGACATCCCCAAAAAACAATCGAGATGCGGTGCTGGCCTCGGGTCCCCCTATCCAGCGATCCGGATCCAATACCAACACCTCCGTCTTTCCAGAGTTCAACTTCAGCCAGATGGACCTCATCCAGTCCTGGATTTCATTTAGGCAGCTGTTAAATACCGAGATGGCTCCTTCCTGGTCGGGTGCAAAGGACAGGTATAGCTGGGTATCATCCGCATAACAATGAAACCTCAGCCCATACCATCTCACAATGTCTCGGAGGGGAAGCATGTACACCGCAAACAACATGGGGGACAATATAGAGCCCTGAGGAACCCCACAAAATAGAGAGATGGGATCAGAGGAAAAAAAAACCCTGACACCACTCTCTGGGTTCTTCTGGTGAGGTATGAAGTGAACCATCTGAGAACAATCCCAGAAAGCCCACAAATACATCTCAAGCTGTCAAGTAGGACCCCATGGTCAATGGTGTCAAATGCTGATGACAGATCTAATAGTACCAAAATGGACCATTTTCTCTGCTCTCTCGCCATCAGGAGATCATTGAGCACCCAAACCAGCGCAGTCTCGGTACTGTGCCTCTTTCAAAAACCTGATTGGAGAGGTTCATAGATACTATGGATGGTCAAATGGTTCTCCAACTGGGCCGCCACTACAGTCTCAATCAACTTCCCCACAAAGGGGAGGTTCAAGATAGGCCTGTAGTTGGCAAGACAGTCTGGGTCCAAAGAGGCTTTCTTCAACAAGGGTGTTACCACTGCCTCTTTCAAGGAACAAGGATATTCATCCGAGTCAAGGGAACACCAGACTATCCATGCTAGAACCAGGAAAATGTACTCCCCACACCCCAAAATTAGGGAAGTAGGGCCTGGATCTAAACTACAGCAGGTAGGGTGCAACTCTTGGACAATCCACATAACATCCACGATTTCTGGGCGGTCGAAGGTACTCCAGGAAAACAAAGGGGTGGTGACCAGGTCCTGACCAATAGCAACCCACATAGAATGTGTTAAACGGATCTCTGACCTAATGTCTGCCACCTTATCAGCAAAGAACCGAGCAAGCTCATCACACTGTAATTGTGAAAATGCTCTACGGAGCTGTAGACAGGTTGGGTTGCACAATCTGTCCACAGTTCTGAACAGCTGAGCTGGTCGGTTCTGAGCGGCAGAAATTTCCCTGGACAGGAACTCTGCCTTCTTACGAGAGATTTCTGACTGATAGCATTGATAATGTTCTAACAGTCTAAGGTGGTCGGCATCCAGGCCAGATTTCCACCAACAATGTTCTAACCTGCATCCAAGTCGCCGCAACTCCCTCAAGGCCCCATCAAACCATGGAGCTCGAGGTCGAAGGGAGAGAGGATGCACATGAACTGGAGCAATAGAATCCAGGGCAGAGATGATGGCATTATTATAGGCCACCGCCAGTGCCTCTGGATCACTGCAATGCACAGGAAATTGTAATAGGTCAAGGACAGCAGCAAGGCCATTGGAAGAAATATTCCACAAAGGGTAGTACTTGACCATCTCCACAGGGGTCGGCCTACAAGGTGGGGCACCAAAATTGAATCTCACAGTGTAGTGATCGGACCAACCGACTGGTTCCACCCCCACGTCAGAAGCCTCGATCCCCAGGAGGAAGACCAAATCAAGAGAATGGCCACCTTTGTGTATAGCAGTGGTAACCACCTGTGTTAGGCCCAGAGAATCCATTAACTGGAGGAAGTGTTGTCCAAATTATGAGAGTTCATCGTCGATCCATGCATTAAAGTCACCCAGGACTATCAGCCTGGGAGACTCAAAAGCCATGTCAACAACGAAGTCTGCTACTTCCTTAAGGAATTGCTTCTCATCTCCAGGTGGACGGTAGATGAGAGCAATTTGATAGCCCACACCTGCTACAAGAGCACATTCAAAAGAGATGGTCTCCTCAACTGGAACACTAGTGAGTGCCAATTCAGTCTTAAAACAGACCGCACCCCCCCCCCGTGGTCCAACCTCGGGCAATGTATCACCGTATACCCGGCTGGAATTGCGGCCTCCAATATTGGTCCCGCATTATCATCCAGCCAGGTCTCAGTGATGCAAGCCAGATCTGTCAAGCCAACAAGATCTGAAATCACAGCAGTCTTGTTCCAGACAGATCTGACATAGCACAATATCACCTGGGTTGTACAAAACTCCTGGGCTGCCCTGACTACCTGCCCATCACTAATGATGGTGCCCTTGGGTATGGTGACCAAACAAGGTGGTCCATGCTCCAAGCTCCACTTCACCCCAGGGTGTCTCCTGGGCTTAATCACCCTAATGAGAGCGCCCCACTCCACCCACCTCCACTGTTCACCCGCCACCCCTTCCCTCCCTCCTACGGGCAATACCTAGTGCCTGACAATGTTGGTAGATAGAAAAAAACAGAGGGGGGTATGGAAAGGGCAGAGGGAGTGGAGAGCGGAGCCTGAGTAGCGCATGACCGGGGGGGTAACAGGTAAACACATCTCATAAATCCACAACCTCCCAGCACTCAAAACTAAGCAATTTAAAAACAAAATATCGTAATCCTAAAAGTCAACCCCCAGAATAGAATAACAGTAATACAATCCTCTCTCACAGGATATAAAACAAACACAAATATAGATTCTCCCTCTCCCTCTTCCACAGCCCTCCCACAGCCAAGGAAGAGAAAAAACAATAATAAAAACATACAATAACACAATCCCCTCTCACAGGATTTAAAAAAAAAAATATTTACAGAGATAAATTCCCCCCTCCTACAGCCCTCTCACTGCTGAGGAAGAAAGGAAAAAAATCAGACAACCACTAAAATAAACATAAACATCAAATAATATAAAAAAATAAAATATAGTCTCCCTGGTCCTCTCACCACCAGGAAACCAAACAAACTAAAAAGTCTGGGAAAAAGTCATCGGTCAGTAGGAGGAGCTGTAGGAGAGATTCGAAATAATATACTGTAAATCCAAATACAACCAAAAATTTGAAATAATCCAACATAGGTAAAAATCCAAAATAAAGGTTCAGCAACAGAAATTTTATCAGTTCCAGATTAGGGCTTCCTGAAAATAGCAGCAAACGGTCTCAATATAGATCCGAAGGAAAACCATGGAGTCTCCAAGAAAGCCAGAAAAATAACTAGGCCAAGCGACTGAGAGTGGGTGCTCCCCCTCCCACACCGCCAAACTGCCTAATCAGGTATTTATTATACCACCAGGACCTGCAGCTACAGACATCCCAAGGCCACACCACTAGGACCGACCCTGAGATAACTTAGGGGGCCCCCCACTAGTCCCTAACTCCATAGGAAGAAGAGAGGTAGCTCCTGCTAGGTCCCAAGTGGCACCCAAGATCACCCAGACACAGGGGGGCCAGAGCCACCCACAACCAGACCACTACTGTGGCCCTGCTTCTGGACTCAAAACTCAGGAATCAGTAGGAGAGTATTGTTACTGGAAAAGAGGGTCATTGATCAATAAATCAGACCCCCTCACTCATAATACTCCAAGAAAGCCCACAGCAATCCCTCCAGCTGGTATTGAGAGATATTACACTGCAGGAAATCCTAGTTCTTTCCCCACCAGAACAATCTCACCATGCAAGAGCAGGTTCCATGAAACGTTATGTCCAACACTTGTCATCAAATCGGTATCCTCTCAATCATATTTCACGGCAGACAGCCACAGTCCTTTAAATCCACTTGGCAATGGTGGTTCTTGGAGCGAATTACCACCCAAAGACTTCCTCGGTAACTCCAACAGTCCAACACTCCAGTCGCCGGGCAGTCAATCACCCGAAAATGCCAAAAACAGGCAGCAGCTCCTGGAAAAGACTCAGTACTCTGGTCTTCACCGCGTCTAGCAGAGAACCCCCTTCAATTGTACAAGCCCCAGCAAGCAGAACAATGCATGCCTCAAACTCTGCTACACATGCCGCAGATTGTAAAATGTGCAATTAGGTCCACAGTTCTTGCAGCAGAAACCGATGCCGAGGTTGGGACAAAAACAGTCTTGGTCTCAATGTTGGAGCACCCAAAATACCCCCTGCACAAACTGCTGCGAAAACGCTGCTGTTTAGCCAGTCGAGGTTAGCACATACACTTTGTAGTCGACATTCACAACTGACAATTCACAATTCTTACTACTACTACTGCTACCACTGACTTAAAATAAAAATAAAATATAATTAAAAGCAACACATGGCAGAGCTAAAATAAAGTCTGACCCAGCGTGGTCGCCATCTTGAATTTTCTGAGGGCAGTTTTGGATGTCGTTTTGCCTTCCAGAGTTTCTAGACAGCTCCCATAGGTGGTCTCTTGTTTTTAGCATCCTGAGGAGGTCACCTGTGAGCCAAGGGTTAATGAGTGATTTGACTTTGCGTTTCTTAATAGGAACATACATGTCACAGGCCATATCTCTCAACTGTCCCTGATTTTCAGGGACTTGATTTGTCTAAAAATTTTACTCTGCCCTCCTAAAATTGTGTTTCTGTGACTAAACAGTGGGGTTATAAGTACAAAATAATATCAAACATAAAAGTTACAGACTTGTTCTTTCTTAGTTGATTTTTTTAAGCCTTGTCCCTGATTTATGAGGGGAGGTTGAGAGGTATGTCACAGGCCACAGTGAAGATGTTTATGAAGTGGTCAAGGGCAGTGTTTGCGTTGGTTGCATTGAAGATAGGGGACCAGTCTTGATGGAGGAGGTGGGATTTGAGTCAAGGAAGGTGACCACTGGATAGAACCCTGCTGGTGATAGTTTTCGGCAGTTGTTTGATGAATTTATTTGACCAGATGCAGCTAACAGGGGAATGGTCGCTGAGAGAGTCAGGGAGTACATTAGTGTTAGATATCTGCGATGGGTGACTGGTAAGGATCCAGTCCAAGAGTGTGCTGGTGCCGGTCCTGTAATTTTTCCTGGTTGGTGAGTCAACCATTGGTGTGAGGTTCGCCGCAGCAATGGTATCCCTGTGTGCACCAGCATCAGCCGCAGGCCAGTTGATATTGAAGTCACCTAGGAGGATGGATTCGGTGTCTGGTGGGAGTGACTTTACAAAGTCAAGAACAGCTGTTAGACCAGTTCCCTGTTCTTTGGGAGGGATGTAGATGGTGGCAACAGTGAGGGTTTTGTTTTGGGGTCTGAGGAGTATTCTCACTGGCAGTATCTGAGCAGTTGTGGGTTGGAGTGAGGTAATGATGTGGTGCCCCTGTATGGAGTCTTTTAGGCAGAGAGCACAGCCCCCGCCTCTTTTGGAGAGGTGATCCGGCCTAAAGACGTTGTAGCCAGGAAGGCTGATTGCATGGTCCAGTACTGATGGCGTGAGCCAGGTTTCGACAACTGCCAGGATGTCAGGGCAGTGTTGGCTGGTGAAGGCCCGTAGGGCATCCATTTTAGGAAGGAGGCTGCAGATGTTGATTGATATGAATGAGTGGGCACACAAAGGCTTGCTCAGATTAGTGGCTTTAGAGCAGAATGGACCAGGGTTTGGGTGTACATTGCCTGACAGCATTAGGAGGAGGAGGACTAGCCTCAAGAAGCTGCAGTGTATTTCTTTAAGGGAATGCTTTCGCCTGCTAGCATCTCGGGAAATTGCCGAGCATCGACGATAGTGGGTGAGGGTAACAGTGGATGGGGGGGCCAGAGTGGAGGGCTAGGACCAGTGTGGGTGTAGGACAGTTTCATGGCGGTAGGATGGACCCTGGGCAAGGGGCAGTGACCAGTGTGCAGCGTGCCTATGTGGAGGAAGGATGTAGGAATGTGGAAGCTATGGGGGAGGGAGGGAAAGCAGGCTTTTGGGGCGTGCAGTAGGGGAGGAAGACAGGCAAGAAGAAATAGAATAGGGGTAGAGAATGGTGGAGGTGCATGATTAAGGTAGGATTTGGGGTAGGCAGAGGGAGGGGGTTAAGACAGGCTGGCGGGGCTAGGAAAAGGGGGCGGAAGAGCAGTAGCTGGATCAGTGAGAAGTGAGGATACAGCCAGGA
This sequence comes from Neoceratodus forsteri, assembly GCA_016271365.2. NCBI lineage: Eukaryota > Metazoa > Chordata > Ceratodontiformes > Ceratodontidae > Neoceratodus > Neoceratodus forsteri. Next base: position 175,495,403 of record CM028138.1, read on the forward strand.
AGGCCAGGCAGCCAGAGAATGGGAGATGGTGACTAAAAGATGGGAGGGGTCCCAAAACAGGTACCCAATGGAGCATGAGTGGGGGGGTGGAGCTACCAGGGGGCATGGAGGAAGGTCTATAAAGTTAAGGTCGGAGGGGGCGGGTGTAAAATTTTGGCTGTTTGCCATTAAAATGAATGGTGCAGCAGCCCCGAGCAGAGCAAAGTTTTAGCTGATTCAAGAGCCAATCCCTGAGCAGGAGGCAAGACAGCATCCAATCAGGGTGCGGTACAGATACCGTGGGGCCCCCCCCAAAAAAAAAACTTCTATTAGGCACTTGAAATGTGATTAGTCCTATATAAAATCTATTTGTAAAAAGTGCCAGGTGGCAAAAGCAGGGGAAAAGTCCTGGCCAATCAGAGCAGGTTTGCTGGAAGCGCCTGTGTTCTGATTGGCTGCGTTGTCGCTGTACCTTCCAAGGAGCTTCAGGCGGGCGTCTGGGTCTTGGTCAGTGGCTGGCTGGGTGCCTGCCGACCGTGGGGGAGCTGAAGCAGCCCCGTTCAAGGGCAGGCAGCTGGAGAGAACTAAAAATAGCGGGGTTTAAACAGCATAGAGGTAGGATAGGTTTAGATTGAGCAGTTTAGCAAGACAAAGGAGAGTTAGACTTTTCAGCACCAAGGCAAAGTGCTTGGATGGGGGGGGGTGCAGGAGGAGCAAGGAAACAGAAGAGATGTAAGCACTTTAAAACAGTAGTAGTAATTACAATCCAACTAACACAGTTGAAAAAATGCTATTAGACACTTGAAATGTGCTTAGTTCTATCTAAAATTGGTTAAAAAATTTTTAGTTGAAAGTGCTGTTTGCGTTAGTTTTTACTTTATATTAGTTTTATATGTGTTATTATATTTGAAGTTTTAGTTATTATAATTTTATTTTGTTTGTTGATTTGGGTTTTTGTCTCCCCTCTGTGTGAGAGACAGTGGGTGGGATTGGTAAATAATTTGCCTCTCTTTTCCAGTACTCTGTGAGAGGAAGTGGTGGAGTTTTCATCAAAAGAGTGCTTTTTTGTGTTTTTGTTTGTTTTATTTATTTTTTGGTTTTGGTAAAGTGGATTGGGGGCGTATTATTAAAGTGTTATTTTTAGTGGTATTAATAGGTTTTAATGTGTTGGGTTAGTGAAAGCACAGTCAGGCGCACTCCCCCTCAAGACTAAGGATCTCCGACCTTTTAGTGTCCCACACTCCCTTTAGAAGTGTATAGGAAATTCTGAATACTTGGCATTTCGAGACGTAGGAGTGGGGGGAATAGGAGATCCTGGAACTCTTGGGGGGGATGGGAAAGGAGTGGGTGGATAGGAACAGTTAGAACCAGGAGGCACCCTGGGGCGAAATGGATGCAGGAGCGTGGTCTGTCATATCTTGCGTCCATACCCAAGGGCACTGACTTGATCAGGCAGGAAGCGGAGTCATCCTTGGAGTCTCATCCCTTTCGGGCAGTGTTAAGCAATGCTAGGTCTATTAGAAACAAGACTGCTTTAGTGGCAGATCTTGTTGCTTCTGTGGACTTAGCTTGCTTCACCGAGACCTGGCTTGACGAAAATGCAGGCTCCATTTTGGGATCTGCGGTTCCGGACGGGTTCTCGGTGATTCACCGCCCGAGAGTGGACCGTAGGGGCAGGGGAGTTGCAGTCTGCTTTAGACAGGAACTGGACCTCAGGGAGGAGCCGGTTGGATATACCAACTCCTTTGAATGTATTGTGGGTGCAGGTGCAGGATTCAGGATACTCCTCATTTATCGTCCACCAGGTGATGGGAGAGAATTCCTGAGGGAGGTGGCAGATTTCATCGCCGAGAGGGTTTTGAAATTCTCCCGATGGATAATTCTGGGGGATTTTAATGCCTGGGTCGACGATGAACTCGCGCTTTTTGGACAAAATCTCCTCCAACTGACTGATTCATTGGGCCTGACACGGGTTATTACCACTGCAACCCACCAGGGGGGACATTCATTGGACCTGATATTCCATCTGGGGATGGAAATCTCAGATGTGGAGGTGGAGCCCATTGGTTGGTCTGACCATCATGCCCTGAGGTTCAGTTTCATGGCCCTCCGAAAGAGGCCTGCCCCTAAGGAGATAGTACAGTTCCGTCCTTTGAGAGGAGTTACCTCAGAAGGCCTAATGACGGAGCTGGACTTCTCGGGTTTTCCAATGGATAGCATGGATCCAGGGTCTTTAGTGCTGGCCTATAATAGGGCAGCTGTGGGGGCCCTGGATGTCATTGCTCCTTTCCGTGTTTGCCCCTGTATTTTTCACCCCGAGTCCCCGTGGTTCACCGCTGAGATCCGTGGGTTGAAGAGACAGGGCTGTAGATTGGAGAGACGCTGGCAGAAGACTAGCCTGGAAGTTGACAGGTTTAGACTGCTTGATCATTATAAAATCTACCAGTTAGCAATCTCCCATAAGAAGGCAGAGTTCCTGTCCAGGGAGATTGCTACAGCAAGGAATAGACAGGCCCAGCTCTTCCGGACTGTGGACAGACTGTGCAATCCAGTCTGTCTTCATGCAGGTCGAGCATTATCACAGTTACAGTGTGAGGAGTTTGCAACATTCTTTGCTGATAAGGTGTCTGCTATCAGAGATGAGATCAGCCAGGGCCTCCCCATTGGGTCTTGCAGTGACCAATCGAGGGACACAAGTACCCATTTGACCTGGTCCACGTTCAGTCAACTGGTAGTTATGGATATAGTGAGAATCATCCAGACTCTGCGCCCAACTTTCTGTGGGCTGGATCCGGGCCCTACACGCCTACTTGTGGGATGTGTAGAGGTTATCGGCCCGATCCTTACTGGGATAGTAGTGGCATCATTGGAGAGAGGGATCTTTCCTGATCCTTTGAAGGAGGCAATAGTACGTCCTCTTCTGAAAAAGCCCTCCCTTGATCCCGACTGCCCAGGAAACTACAGATCAATCTCAAATCTTACCTTTTTGGGGAAGATTATTGAGAAGGTGGTCACTTTGCAACTAGAAGATTATTTAAACATCCACAAAATCTATGACCCTCTTCAGTCTGGCTTCAGGAAACAGCACAGTACTGAGACGGCTCTTGTTCGGGTATTGAATGATCTCCTGCTAGCAAGAGATCGGAGAACTCATTCTATCTTGGTTCTCCTTGATCTTTCAGCTGCATTTGACACTGTGGATCATGGGGTGCTGCTTGAATGCCTGTGGTCTCTCTGTGGACTAAGGGGGGTGGTCCACAGTTGGTTTAAATCTTTTCTGCAGGGTAGGACTCAGAGAGTAGTGTCGGGGATTTATTCCTCGACCTCTTGCTGTCTACACTGTGGAGTGCCACAGGGTTCAGTGTTGTCCCCCATGTTATTTGCAGTGTATATGCTTCCATTAGGGGACATTATAAGACATTTTGGTTTGAGTTTCCATTGCTATGCTGATGATTCTCAACTCTATATGTCTTTTGTGCCCGAGCAGGAGTCTGAGTCAAGTACATTGTTTAACAACTGCCTCCAGGAGATACAGAACTGGATGAGTGCTAATTGGCTGAGGTTGAACCCGGGGAAAACAGAGGTATTGGTGGTGGAACCGGGGGTAAGGATATCAAGTCCATGGGCGGGAAAACTCTCAGGTTTATTTCTGGGAGAAACCCCGCTCATGGCATCTGGTCAGGTGCGTAACCTTGGTGTTATATTTGACGAGGGCTTGACCCTGAGGGCACAGGTGTCAGCTGTAGTCAAATCATCCTTTTTTCACCTAAGGAATATAGCACGGGTGAAACACTTGATTCCATCAGAGGATCTTCCTACCCTGGTCCACGCCTTTGTGTCCAATCGTTTTGATTATTGCAATGCCCTTTATCTAGGGCTGCCAGGAGTGGATATCCATTGCTTACAGCTGGTGCAAAACGCGGCAGCTAGGTTGTTGACCGGAAGCCCGAGGTCCAACCATATAACACCTGTGCTTCGCGAATTGCACTGGCTGCCTGTACAGTGGCGGATCACTTTCAAGATCATGTTGATGACCTATAAAGCCCTACACGGTTTGGGACCTCGCTACCTGAAAGAATTCCTGACTTCTTACTGTCCCTCCCGCTCCCTTCGATCCTCTGATGAGGGATTGCTGGAGATTCCCAGGGTAACCTTAAAAACATCTGGTGGAAGAACATTTGCCTTTATGGCCCTTACCCTGTGGAATTCTCTACCTTGCCAGATATGCAATTGCCTGACTGTGGAGAGCTTTAAAAAAGCTTTAAAGACCTTCCTTTTTAACCAAGTATTTTTTTAGTGATTTAAATTATACTGGGTTGTTTTTGAATTTGATGTTGTTTACAGTTGTGGTTTCGATTTGTATGACTAATATAGTAAAGGCGCCCTGAGCTTTGGAAGGGCGCCTTAAAGAAATAAAAATTTACTTACTTACTTACTAAAATCTATATGTAAAAAGTGCCAGGTGGCAAAATCAGGGGAAAAGTCCTGGCCAATCAGAGTAGGTTTGCTGGAAGCACCCGTGTTCCGATTGGCTGCGCTGTCGCTGTACCTTCCAAGGAGCTGCAGGCTGGTGTCCTGGTCTCAGTCGGTGGCTGGCTGGTTGCCTGCCAACCATGGGGGAGCTGAAGCAGCACCGTTCAAGGGCAGGCAGCTTCCAAGGAGCTGCAGGCAGGCATCCTGGTCTCGGTGGCTGGCTGGGTGCCTGCCGACCGTAGGGGAGCTGAAGGTGCCCCATTCAAGGGCAGGCAGCTTCCAAGGAGCTGCAGGCGGGTGTCCTGGTCTCAGTCGGTGGCTGGCTGAGTGCCTGCTGACCATGGGGGAGCTGAAGCAGACCCGTTCAAGGGCAGGCAGCTTCCAATATTAACTTTCAATATAAGACACTTAAGAGGAAGCCAGAAGGCTGTGGTTTTAGACCTAGTAAACCTAGCTAAATACGCTCCATTTCAACTCCCAATATGGGGGGGGGCCTTCTCTCCCAAGGCCCTATTATGCATCCAAATCCAGAAGCAATGAAGCTTGTGGCCTGACTCCTGAAAGGAGGAGTCTCCTGAAACAGGGTTTCTCAAAAAAGGTAGTGGACACCATGATGGCTGCCAGAAAGAATTCCATGTTGGCAGCTTATGCTCACATGTGGACCACCTTTTTAGGCTTGGGTTCCACAGATTTTGGACTTTCTACAGGAAGGAGTGGAAAAAGGCTTGACCATGAGGACCTTGAGAGGTCAGATGTTGGCCCTTGGAGCCTCTTTGGGCTCATCCTTAGGCATGAACCAGGAGGTTATTCATTTTCTGCTAGCTGTCAGTGGGACCTGACCTCTGTTTCTCCATGGGATCTTAATCTGGTATTTAATGCTCTTTGTAAAGAGCCCTTTGAACCACTGTCATTGGTTCCCTTGGATGTGTTGTTGTACTAGGTATGCTTTTTCAGTTGTTATGTTTTCAGTCAGAAGGACTGGTGAGATCTAGACCTTGTCCAACAAAGAAACTTTCCTCGTCATTCATAAGGACAAGATGGTTCATTAGCTGAGTGCATACTATGTACAGTATGCTGCATTTATGGTTCAGTCAGTGGCTGGCCATGGTGGTGTGCAGAGGGTTGAGTCAGTCACTGGCTCAATTTGGGTTGGAGGGGAGCAGGGTGGGGGTCTGGTCCTGATGAGGTGGGGGGCCACTACACTATGGAGATACTAGGGGGTTCTGTATTCTATTCAAGACATCAGGGTTCAGGGCTGGGAGGTGGTTATAGTTTTATTACAGTTGGGGAATGGAGCTTGGATGGGGCACTAATGTAGTTTGAATGGGATTGGGGCTGGGTGGGGGTTTTTCTTTGTTGAATGGGAATCAGGGCTGGGTGAGGGTACCGCTACATTACAAAAATGGATTCAGAGTGTGATTCTATTTCAAACAGCAATTGGGGCCTGGTGGTGGCACGATTTTACTTCATATGGAGATCCAACTGGGTGGGGCATACTACACCATGAAAAATGGGAACGGACACTGTGGTTATTACCTTTGGGGCAAGGGGTTGGGCAAGGGGTGCCACTTGACTACCGAGGCTGGCAGGCTGCTGTGCATCTGTCTGCATTACAGCAGCCTGCCTGTGGGTGACCAGCTGATTTAGGCCATCTTTATTTGACCTATCTGTGCTCATTACTGGCACTTGTGGGGCACATTCCCTCTGAATATGCCCATACGCAACACATTCATGGGAACGCCCCCTCTACATGCACCACATAAATTGTTTTGGGGCCATGGCCCATTCTCCTTTGGGTGGTGTGGCTCCCCCCCTTGAATATTGTGCATTGGTGCACTGTTTGGGATGAGTGGCTCATATCTATTTTCTGCCGGGATGCGCCACGCATCTCCTTTGAAAATGGGGGCCTTAAAATATTATAACTCTGGAATTAATTAATATTTTGTCACCAAACCAGTGAAAGGTACATCTGTGGGGCAAGTTCTTTCAACCCTGAAAATTCTAGGTCACAATTCCCAACCCTCTGGGTGAAGTGCAATGACAAAAAAAAAGCAAAAAATTTAGATTTTTTATGTATTTTCACAATGCACAGCTCAGAATCTGCACATCTGACCAGAACGAAACTCGACATGTTAAGAGAGTTGACCACTAAGACTACGCATGCAAAATGTTGTGCAAACCCATTGAATGTTTCCAAAGATATTAAAGTGTAATATTTGAGGTGTAACATAAAAACCCCTGCTCAACCCTAACTATAGTAGTGCTACCGCACCACCATAATATTTAAAAAAAAATGAATAGTTTCACATTTTAATGTTGGTTTCTGGCATGCAGAATTAACAGATTTAACTTTTGGGATAAGTAATGGTGCCTCATTTGTTACAGGTAAGTGCTTACACTGTTTGCAGTTCATTTCCAGTGTTACTAGTTTTTCTTTTTTTTTTTGGCTGGGGGGGATCAGAAACAGTATATCTATGCAACCTTAGTTGACTTTCAGAGAATCATTCCCTCTTAGGAAGGGAATCAACCCAGAGGCAAAACCATACTGCAGTTAGATATCTTCATCATAACCCCAACCACCCTCCTAAATTACACTATCCTAAACTATCTGTTCCATTACTTAACCCACCCTCTTACTTTAAATTGTTTTACTTTGGATGGCAAACTTCTTCTTATACTTCTGGGATGGGATATTCAGACTGTGCCAGGCTGTGGTGCATGCCTGGGCGCAGCACAACTGGGATGTACCAGGGCGCGGACAGGGTGATATTCAACAGTGCTGCACCATGGCTCAGCATGTTGAATATAGCTCTGTGGCCACCCGCATTGTGCATGGCACAGTGGCACTGCACCAGCACAAGTGGCCAGAGAGGGGCAGGGGATGCGCTAGTGCAAGTGCTGTTGCGCTAGGTGCATCAACCATGATATTCAAAGGTGCACATGGAAAATGGAGCCATAATGCATGCAAGGTGCAAATGGGGCCATTTGCATGTCATTATGGCCCCAATTGCATGCAGGTGCGCCCATCCCCGGTGACTTGCGTGTGGCACCCTGCCAGGCTACAGCCGTCGGGGACTGACGCCCCTTGCACAAGCGGCAAAGTGCCCCACTGGTCGATCACGGGCAAAAGTATAAAACAAATACACTCCTATTTCCCTGGTGGTCCAGTGGACCACTCCCAGCCTGATCGCGGGCATATGCAAAAAATTAAAATGTCCTATATCCCTGGTGGTCCAGTGGCCTGCTCACAGCCTGATCACGGGCAGAAGTCTAAAGAAAGATTAAATCCCAGCCCTGGTGGTCAAGCGGTACACCCCTCCTCACCCTCCCACTGAGCTCCGCCACTCCGCTCCTCCCCTGGTCAGCAGCAAGCAGCAGCTCCCCACCCACAAGCCACCCGGCAGCCTGTCGACTGACTGTGTACAGTACAGCTGTATGCCCATTGGTCCACAGCATGGGCCGATGGGCGATGGGTGTGCAGACTGTACTGTACTACACAGTCAAGATATGTGAATGGATTCATTCACATATCTGGACTGCGTAGTATGGTACGGTCTGCACGCCCATTGGCCCACACTGTAGACCAATGGGCATACAGCTGTACTGTACACAGTCAGCTGGAGGGCAGCAGGGCAGCTTGTGGGTGGGGAGCTGCCACCCGCCACTGATCAGGGGTGACAGGGTTCAGTGGGAGGATGAGGGGGCTACCGCTGGACCACCAAGGATGGGATTTAATCTTTCTTTAGACTTCTGCCCACGATCGGGCTGGGAGCGGTCCACTGGACCACCAGGGATATAGGACATTTTAGTTTTATACATATGCCCGTGATCGGGCTGCCAGCAGTCCACTGGACTACCAGGGATATAGGACATTTTAGTTTTATACATATGCCCACGATCGGGCTGCCAGTGGTCCACTGGAATACCAGGGATATAGGATGTTTTAGTTTTATACATATGCCCATGATCGGGCTGGGAGCAGTCCATGGGACCACCAGGGATATAGGACTGTTTATTTCCTACTTCTGCCCATTATCGGGCATGGGGGGGGCGCTACCCGAAGGAGGGTGCCGCCGGAGCTCAGGTGGCCACCCACAGCTGGCAGCTGCTGTGTTGCACCCTGCAATACAGCAGCTCACCTGTGGGTGGCTGGCTGTTGCTCCTTTATTTTTTGGAACAACTGTATGCGGCACATGTAGGGGTTGTGCCTGCATGGGTTCCGCACATTCCGGGCTGAATATCAGGATTTGCGGGGGTATGCATGGGCACACCCCCACTTGTGCCGCATACATTACTATGCGCCACGGCATATCGGCATTTGTGCCACGCATTTTACCCTTTGAATATCGTGCCAGAGTGCATCAGTGGGTTGTGATGGCGTAACTGTGTTGCACCATGCGCAACCCTTCTGAATATCCCACCCCCTGTATACTGAAAACATACCATAAAGGGAAACACAGAAAGTGGCACACACACACACACACACACACACACACACACACACACAAAACAAAACAAAAACAAAACTTATACAAAAAAATTCACTAACCAAAAAAACACTAACACAATACAAACACTAAATAAAATAGCTTTAAAAAAAGCTGCTTGATTATTATGGCAGTAAGAAATGACTCCGAGAGCCAAGCAAACTCCTCTCCTCTCACAGTTTTGCTTTCTCCCTGTACAAATGCAAAGGAGAAAGTGAAACTGCTTCCCTGACTCACTTCCTTCCTGCCTGGCTAAAGCATGTGACTTACAGTACTGCAGGCCACGTGATGTGCCTATTTTCTTCTCACTTCGCCTTACTTCATGTTAAGGCATAATGAGAACTCAAAGTGGTAATGATAAAGCGAAGTGAGCTCTTTACAGGGTCCACTTTGCTTTGTGCTCCGTGGACGCAAAGTGTCCACTTTGCGTCCACTTTGCTGGCAGATTTATAATTTGCTGCATCTCTACTAGCAAGCATAAGGTGTTGCTTCAATGCCTATTTAAATGATGATAGGCTGTTCAGAAGAAAAATATCAGCAGGGATCTCATTTAGCCAAAGAGGAGCACTGTAAGCAAAAGACCGTTGTCCAAGTGTGGTCTTCCTGAAAGGGACAGTCAACAAAGACTGTGTCATGTCCCTGGTCAGATAGCCAGAGCTGCTTGTAGAGAACATCTCATTGATGCAGGTCAGAGTTTTTCCAAGTAAGGATTTCTTACCCAGGAGGCACATCTGATATTTAAGCCTGTTGTTAAGGTTAAGTCATTTGGTTTGATTGTACAGGTAACAAGAGTTGATGTGGTTGTCAGCTCCAAGGGTAAGTCTACAGGTCTTGTTGAGGGTCAGAGATACCCTTTTGAGCAGTGCCAGACACAGCCCATAAACTACTAAACTATAGTTGATGACTTATAGAATGGAGAGAAGACAGTTAGTTTAAGGGCGGGGGGGGGTAGGGTATTGTCTATGCCTGTATAGGACTCTGAGTTTGATATTAACCACTTTTATAACCTGGTCGATGTGAGGTACAAAAGTGAGGGTATCATCAATGAGAACCCCTAGATACTTAAATGTATGTACCTGCTCAAGGTGGGCGGCCTTGTTGTTTTTGATGGCCAGTACCGGGGGCGATTTCTTAAGCTGTGGGCTGGATATCAGCATCACCTTTGTTTTTTATACTTAAGTAGCAGTTTCAGTGAGCTGAACCAAGTCTCCAGGTGGGACAATGTAGTCTGAAGTTCCTTCTACAGATTACTAAGCTGGGCACTGCTATTCAGGATAACTGCATCATCCACGTACAGGATAATTTTGCTCCTGCTATCTTCCGGTAACCTGTTCACGAACAAACTGAAATGGAGAGGGCCCAAAATAGATCCCTGAGGAACTCCAAGTACAATTTCCTTGGCTGTGGAGATTGCTGTTCCTATTTTTACCCTCTGGGTTCTGTGAGCTAGGTAGTCCTGGAATCAATGGACTACTTCTGTGGACAGTCCCAGGTGAAGCAGTTGGTCATGCAGTATTGAGTGGTTGATGGAGTCAAACGCTTTTGTGAGATCAATAAAAATTGATCTCACTAATTTACCACCATTAATTGCCTTGTGCACATAGTCCAAGAATTCCACTAAAACAGTAGCTGTGCTATAGCACTTACAAAATCCACGCTGCTGTGGGCACTGGAGATGGTATTTGTAGAGCTACTCTGAAATCTGGCCAGCCAATACCCTCTCAAGTGCTTTTGAGAGTGGAGAGAGAATTGAGATAGGCCTGTAATTGGTGACGCTAGAGCGATCCCCACTTTTCAGCATAGGGGTAACCAACGCAAGCTTCCATACAGCAAGGAATTTTGCCAGGGAGAGCAATCTGTTGAAGAACTTGGTAATTGGGACTGCAAGCTCATCAAGTGCAACTGCCACTAACTTCATGTCTATGTTGTCACTACCGAACCTAGTTTTGCCAAGTACCATTTGGATGTAGGTCCTGGCTTCCTTAACTGTGATACTTCTAAAGTGAAAGTTTGGGTGGATAGGGTTATCCCTAATAAACAGTGGGGCAGGTTCAGGGGAGTTGAGGTAGTCAGGGGAAAGAACTGAGCTAAGGTCAGTGAAAGCTGAGTTAAAATATTCTGCGTTTGACATGGGAGTAAGGGTGGGAGTGCCATTGACAGTAATCATAGTTGGGTGCTTCCTGTACTCTTTACCAAGTAGATCTTTGATACTGGCCCAGAATCTTTTGCCATTTCCATAGTTATTGTCTAACTGTTCCTTGTAGTAATTTGCTTTGGCTTGTCTAGTAAGATAGGTGCATCCATTTCTAGCAGCTTGGTACTTTTGGTAATCAGCTGGATTGCCTGTGATTCTTACCAGGCTCCAGAGATTGTCATATTCCCTCATCTGATCAAGGAAATTATGAGTAATCTAGCCATTAGTGGATCCTCTGATTTTTCATTTCCTCAGAGGGGCAAAGATATCACATATAACACTGAATGTAACAGAGAAGTATTCAAGGGCCTGGTCAATATCCTGGAATCAGTCAAGCGGGGACCAATCAACCTTTGTATAACTGTTTTGAAGGTGAGCATGGAGCCACGCTTGAGAACACAGATAAAAATGGCGATGGGGGGATCCTTTTTTCCCCTTACTCACCCATTTGCAAGTAACAGGTGAGTGATCACTGAGACAGTCTGAGAGTACAGCAACATTCATGATCCTGGAAGGGCAGTTAGAAGCCAGTCCAGCAACTTGCCTTTACTAGTCTAATGATTCAGTCTGGTATGCTCAGATACATGCTGTGTGAGGTATGCACTGGCAACTAGGTCTTTTAGGTGGTCCAATTCCTTGCTAAGCCAATTTATGTTGAAGTCTTCAGTTATAATGAACTCAGAGTTTTTATTTATTTTTGAGATTGCTTCTAGGACAGGGCCAAGCCCCTTAGTAGGTGGCAAATAGACCGAGGCATTGGTAAGAGCCTTCCTTTGTCTCCCTAGCAGGAGTTTCACAGCTAGAAGCTCATAATCACTAGTAATACCTGATATTGGGAGCACGCTCCCCTGTAAATTTTCCTTCACATAGATAAGGCAACCCCCACTTCTTTTCCCAGACCTATCATGCCTTATTATTCTGTACCCTTGCAGGGCAATGGCGTTATCCTTAGTTTTTTGTGTGAACCAAGTCTCAGTGAGACAAATGATGTCAGGGTTGTGTAGTTGAGTCTACTCTTGAAGCTGGGCCATCTTAGGGAGCAAGCTGCAGACGTTCATGACAGCTATTTTCAACCTACCAGCCAGTGTATTTGTGGTATTTGGTCCCAGATAGGGATGCACATCCCTAGAGAGTAAAAGCAGTAGTAAAAGGGTAATTCAGGCCAAGGAGTAGAAAAGCAGCTTGGATTTAGCCCTTTTACTTTTGTGTCTATGGTAAATGGCGTCCCACGCGATACTACTGCTAATAGGGAACAGAGTTACTTATGCAGGGGTTGGAGTCAAAAGGGTGCCCTGAAAGGAGTAGACACTAGGGTCAAATTGTAGCCCGCCAGGGTTTAGGGTGGATGGAGTGTACCCAGGGGCAGAAGACAGGGCCATTAGGAGGCACTGTCCCACCAGATGAAAGAGGGTAAGGAGAATTATGCAGAAACTGTTCAGGACCCTAGGCAGCATAGCTCCTGGTGTTTAATCTTAGGCTGACTTAGCCTGAGGAGGGAACGTCAAAGGTCAGATTGTAGCAAACCGTTGAAGAGATGCTGGAAGCAGCTGTTAAAGAAACACAGAGACGCAGTTTCTGTGCTGGTAACTGGTACCTGGATTCATTGGCTATGAGTGGGTTAAAAAAAGGATGAGGGTGTGGGCAAGAAAAGTGAATATTTTTCAGGGTGGACAGGCACTTGCGTTAAAGAGCAGCCTACAATGTTAGCAACTCATCAGCATTTTAGGGCCAAGGCAAATTGCCAATCAGAAGCAATGACAGCCATGCAGGTGGAGCTTACAGGGATTTATCTAAGGCCAGGGTGGGGGTAGGGGGACAGGCAAAAATTTTGACTCGAGCAAGCAGTCCAGCAAGCACTGTCCATAGAAGCTGGCTTAGAGGTGCCACAAAGAAAGCTACTGGCAGCCAAGAACTTCAGAGGAAGCGCTTGTCCAGTAAGCAGAGAGCTGGCCCTCAGCTCACTAATTGCAGGTCGAGCCAAGAAGGGCAAGCGGCCAATCACAGATGCAGTCCCTGAAACCATATCTTGGGGCTTGCCTCAGCTGGCATGGAGCGGACTGTGGACGGCTTTGCAGCTCGGCCAAGAATCTCAAGTTGAAGCTGGGAGTCAGCAGCAGGAGCTCTGATCAGGGGCTAGGATCTGGGGAGGAAAGGGAAAAATAATTAGTCCCTCGATACTAAATGTCCAGGTGCAGCAGATTATCTCAAGCAGTGGGCAGGAATCAAATAACAAAATGAGTAGGTGAGTGCAGCAAAGGGGGGTAGAGTGAAAATTAGGCAGGGGTGTCTAGCTTTTGGTGCTACTGACAATTGCACATGACAAAGAGAAAAGGTGAGAGTAGGTAGCTGGGGACAGAGAGAGGGGGTGGAAGACAGGACAGGAGGGTCAAGGCTAAGGTAGATAGTCAAATAAACAGAACAAGATAGATATACTATTTATAGCAATTTTACATTCTGTAGTTCCTAGATTCAGGACCCCGGCTACCCCTGGTGATTGCTTTGTTATTAATCCCCATGATTTGAGCTCCCTTTGCTTCATTTTTCCAATTACCAAAAAATAAGTGCCCCCAACCTCATCTGACAGAGTCTGTCTTCTCTATGACCCTGTATCTTCTCATTATTAAAATATGTTGCCTCCTCTCTAGTCTAAGCTACCACTCCACCTTTAAACATGTTATGTACATGTTTATGGTTCATTTGTAAAGAACATTTTGCCCATATTTCTGAGCAACAGACATAATGAACCTTTACTGTGGACACTGGTTACCTCCTTATGGGCAAAACTCATTTGTGTTGGTCTTTAACATTGAGGGGACCATTTCCAGTTTCAGTATTATTTCTAGTAGTTTTTTTTCATTATGTATTTTATGTGTTTTTTCACGTTTTTCACCTGCCCCCAGTCCCAGATGCACTTGCATGTGTAGCGTTCCAAGACACCCTGCCAACTTGACGCCCCCTCCCACCTGCGCTGCCACTGGACCTTCACCCTATGGTAGCAGAACTACGGGGGGCAACAACCACATCAGGAGAGGAGAACTGCCATTAGGCACTCGATTCTGCTCTGCCCCTCCCCCCGTGCCATCACTCTGATGACCCAATGTCATTCCCAAACCTGGGTTGCCGGTGTGGCGTGAGATGGGGCATCCAGCGCCACAACCCTCAGCACCACCGGACCAGCTATTTCTGGTAGGTTTTATGTTCAATTCCTTATGTACATGGGTTTCTGCATCCACTGCCAATGAAAAAATTCTGCCTGCTCCAAGGTACGTAATTTTGAAAGTAGTTGGTGTCAGGTGGTAGAACAGTATATGTTTTTCCCAGAGAAAGTTTTTGATAGATTTAAAGGCTGCCCTCTGTTTTCTGTGTTTCTGGGCCTAAATTGGGGAAAATCAAGATGCTATTATTTTTGTACATCAGGGACGTTTTCTTTTTGGCAATAGCCAGAATACTTTCCTTTTCATGGTGTCTCAGAAATGTTATGTGGATTACTCTTGGATATTTAAATTGTGGATTCACAAATGCTGGTGACCTATGGGCTCTTTGCAGCTCAACATTTTCCTCTGGGTATTTTCTGTCTAGAAGTTCAGTCAGCATTTTTTGTGCAGAAGATCAGAGTATCATTTTGCTCATTTCCTTCCGGAATCCCTAGTATTTTGAGCTTTTTTCTCCTGTATCTAAGCTCTAGGTCCAATACCTTATCTTTCAAAGAGTTCATCTGTTCAGTTAGTTTCTGTGTCCTGGATTTTAGATCCGGTATCTCATCTTCTAGCCCAGAGATTCTGTCTTTGTGATGGGACATTGTATTATTTAAGTCTTTTATTTCAAGTTTGACCACCTTCATTTCTCTATTTATGACCTCTAGTTTTTCCTCCATTATCCTGAAACCTTCCTTTATCCGTTTCAGAATAGTTGCTAGCAGTTTTCTTTCCTTTTCTGATTCTTTATCTGTTTCTGGAGTAGTTTTAAGTGGAGAGCTTTTATCTTCACTGTTAGGATCTGTTACATCCTTTTCCTTTTCTTGGCAATCTAGGGGTGTTTCAGGCTCCGGGTGTCCCTTGGAAAACTCCTCCATACCTGTGCGTTTATTAATCAGAACCTTTTCTTTATTGCTGTTTGGTGAGTTTCGTACAACCGTTCCTTCCTCCAGTTTTGTAAAACCACCATTATTTTCCTTTCTTTTTTCAATGTGGGTTTTATCTTTTTTCACAGTTATTAGTGTCAGACTCACCCTGTGAAGTTTTCATGGTATTAGGTGAGTTAGTGGGCATTTCTGAGTTTTTGCATGTCCTGGCTGCTATTCTCTTTCCATCCATGGTCTGTGATTCAGTTCCCTGCCTTGTGCCCATCGATTAGCTTTTTCTTCTCCTTCTTCCTCGTCAGTAGTAATTGCAGGTTCCAATTCACTGGCCTATTCTGCAGTGTTTTAATAACTGTGTGAAAAAGATAGAGGAGGGGAGACAGTAGAGAGACTTACATCTCTTTTGATACTACCTTACTTTCTGGTGGGAATCCCCCCCCCAAGTATTTCTATCAGCTTGCATTCTGTTTCTTTTAACTTTAGGTTTGAGGCCTGCTTTAGGGAAGAGTGCTCTGGTTCTGTATAATAACAGCGAAAGCCTAACGATGATCACCGTTATCACGCAGTCAGAGTGCCGAAAACATTTTCAGCATGCCGACAACCTCGGCGCACAGGACAACAGTGCCAGGACATGTATTTTAATGCTTTCCGTGTGGGGGGCTGTGCCCCCCACACCCTACCTACATGGGGGGGGCTTCACCCCCGCACCCCCTACTAAAGGATTGTCAACTCCAGGAGGGGTGCATGTCAGGAGGGGAGGGTGAAAGCATTAAAAAATAATGGTTCGGGCCGGGAGCAATAAAATCGCACCAGCGCCCAGACCCACCCCAACCACAGGTCAACCCCCAGTGCAACAATGCAGCTCAGCAATCCACCGCAGCACCACCCTCCAGATTCTCCCCTCCTGAGCCCATGCTCGCCATGCCTGCTCTACCCCCATGCACATACACATAGTGATATCCTGTTGCCCAGTTCACCCACCCCCTCATCCAGTCGCCCTACTCTCCCATCACCATGAGGGATTGTGCTGGGAAGGAGTTGCTGTTACAGACGGTGCCCTTCCCCATGCATCCACCTCACGGGATACTGAGTGCTCTAATTTCTGTTAAGATTTTAGGTCTCATAACCATTTAGAGCAGTGGAAAACTTCCTTCCTTTCAGTATACCTTGATATGTTACAGTTTTAACCTAGCCAGATGATTGCTAAGGGGTTAATTTACCCTTCTAGCACATAAACTCAGTATGTGTAGTTTATGTTAATTATGCCACGCTATTTTCCTCAATTCAGTTTTTGCTTAGCAGTGTTTTTAGCACTAGCAGGTCTTCAAGTCCTATTTGATTCCTGAAATCTAGAGTTTTTGAGAGAGCCACCTGTCTGCAAGCTCAGTAGTAGTACTGCTGAAAGGTCACAGTCCAATGAATATAAGTTACTACTTCATATAATTTGTGCTTCTGTATCACCCACACTCCCACACTCCAGTTTTCAGCATTTTATAATAAATCTGCAGAAAGGGACATTTTTCCTCCTGCCTCTACTAAACATAGTTAGGGAAATGTGGCTGCCTGAACTCCTTGTTGGCATTCCCTTACCCAGTGATTCACATTAAGTTCAGGCAGGCAGGTATCTTTTATAGAATAGCATGCAGTTTCGAAGGAGGCAGCCTGGTATCCAGCTTAGAGAATTTCACTTTAAAACTGGCAAACCAGCAATTTTAACCAACAGTGTCGGGCCACTCTGAACCAACCAAGTTGTTATCCACCAGTGAAGTTAAGAAACAATTAAACTTCAGCCTAGTACATTGAAGGGAATATAGCCACATACACGCCATGTCAGTTATACCTGACCGTCACTGTTTTTTCTTTAAAGTCGGTCTACTGAGTACCTTGTAAACAGTATACTGTATTGGGTTACTAATGTGAACCTCCCTGAACACAGTTTTTATAATAACCTTGTTGTTCATAGTCTGTCCATCTGTTGGAGTTTGTACAGGGATTTTTCATTTCATCTGTAGCTCATTTTTTCTGTGGCATCGTTGAGCTCAGACTCGCTCTCTCCTCACGGCACCATCTTGGTCTTGGCTCAGCTCTCACCCCTTCTCAATTGGTGAGCACCAATCTGTGTTACCTTTTTTCATTAATTTCTTTGGCAAGTCTATTCTAGTTGACTCGGTTCTACAAAGAATTTCCACAACCTCAGAGAAGCAGATGACAGATGTCCATCCTTCCTCTCACCTGACAAGGTGGGGAACTGTTTTACTGTACCTTATTTTGGTGTGTGCTTTATTTATATAGACAACTTATATGGGATGGTTCATGACAGGACCTACAGTATAATCTATATGTATCTACTTTCACATACTTAGGAGCACTGCATATACAAACATGCATTCATTGTTATTTTAGGATGTTGCTGATGGTGTGGCACAGGTGACAGCTGGCGGCATGTAAAGTCATATTTCTATCTGTAATTTTTCTATACAAATCCATTTAACAGTACCAACTGCATTTTTTATAATTTCCACATCCAGAAAGTTTGTTTTTTTTTTAAACTCAGGTTTATTTAATAATTGCAATGTGACATACAGAAGAACGTAAAATAAAATGCAGGCAATCCTCATGTCATAAAGATTACAAAGTATGAGCCTCCTGTTGAACATCAATGTCTAGCTGAAAAATCAAGGCATAAAAGAAACAGTAGTAGCCTTAACAATGCCAAATATAAAATAAAAACAAGAAGTTAATATAAAATAAGTACACGCAGACCTGCTCCCTGAAACCCATTTATAATAATTACCCCATTGTCTAAGCATCGTGCAATCTAGTCTAGACAGGTCAGGGGCCCAATACTCAAAACTTTGCCTGGGGCAAAATTTGCACTGCCTGGAGGGCAAACTTAGCCCTCAGCCAAAAGCACACAATATTCTTGTTTTGTCCTGAGTTAAGACTACCTTTTTCTAGGCTGTAATTTGCCCCATGCTATGTGTCACGCAAACTCACTTTGCGTGGTGCTAATGTGCTGAATATAACAAAGCACCTGTACTGACATACCTACCCCCTATCTTAGCCTAGTACATGCATTATTGTTTTGTGCTGTGCTATTTCAGTTTGCCTGCTCGGGGCAAACACTGATGAATATAGTGGGCAAACAAAGGTAGGCGAACATGGCTGTGAATGCAGTGCAAAGACAGTCCAGGAAAGAAGGCAGCTCTGAAAGTAGCAACTGGGCAGTGCAAACAGCAACAGCAGCCCAGTGCACACAGAGATGGAGTCAGGCACAGGTGAACTATGTGGCCACTGTGGGTGATTGCAAAGAAGTGGTGCATAACAACTAGAACCAACAGTGCAGGAAAAATACTGTAGAGCCTCACCTCGGTCAGACATGTTTGCCCAGGGCAAACACCTTAGCTTGGGGCACACTTTGCCAGTTCAACATGGATATGCACTCTGAGGGCAAACAGCCACATTAGCATGTCATAATGATCTGATTTGCATGCATTTCTATCTGTAGATTGCCTGGGCTATTTCAGGGTGCACACAGCACCACCTGTATGTCAGAGTGGAACTACAAGTCGGTAGCTGCAGGCTAGGTTTGTACACAGCAGCACAGAGTATTATGCCCCAGGGACATGCACTACAGGCATGAGTGGTTGTGCTGCATGCCATAGACATATTGTTTCTGCTGCAAAGTGTATCGTATGCTGCAGCACCATAGGTAGCCAGTATTGTGAGGGATGCATAAATGCATACTGTGTGTGGCATGTAACATTGAACGCTACTATCTACACATAGACAGACCCAGCTGGAAGGTGTGCATTAACAGTGGACAACACTGTCATATGGTCCTGAGACCCACATTCTCTGTGCAATGGCAAGGGATTCTCACAGTACCACACACATGGCTGGTCATGTGTAATGGAGTGCATGTACAGGTGTGCGGTATGTGCTCAGAGGGCCAGACATATACCATCATACAGGCCCACTGATTTCAGGGATATTCCCATCACTGAAACATGTGCACGGTGTGGATGACCACAGCTGTGTGGCACCACTTACTATGTTGTGCACCCCAGGCACCTCCCCTCACCACCCTCCCTCCCCTCAGTGCAGCGTGTGTGTGTGTGTGTGTGTGCTGTATTGTGTTGGTGTACCCCCTATGGAGGGATTGGGGTGTGTGCTGCATGTACTCTCGGACAGGGTGTTGCCTGGGTATTAGGCTACTCTCAACTGCCTGGGAGAGTTGGTACTGGTGCCAGATAAAGGTGTTGTGGGCACAGTCAGGGTACTGTGCTAGGACTCATGGCTGGTACCATCAGTATGTAGCATATCTATTCCTTGGCCCAAGTGGCATTCTGCCCTCACTTCCTGCCCAATCACTGCAGTCATTAGGTGCACCATGATGCTGTTGTTGCATACAGGCCTGTTGCCTGTTGCTGCTGTGTCCATGCCCCCCATACTTGTTTTGTCCTGAGTTAAGACTATCTTTTTCTGTGTGGTAGTTTTCACCACTCTATGTGTCACGCAGACTCACTTTGCATGGTGCTAATGCACTGAATATAGCATAGCTCCTATACTGATGTACACCCCCTCTCTTTGCTCAGTGCATACATTATCATGTATGTATATTGCTCAACTTATGCTTGTACTTGTATAGTTGCTGCCTGTAACTCCAGGTGTTTTTTGTATCTCACCTGTATGTAATCCCTGTCCTAATTACATCACTACTTGTTGTCTCCCCCCCTTTTTGACGAGGTACCTTTGTAAACGAGTCGCTGACTCAAAGGTTGTAAAACTGATTCTTCAATAAATAAATAAATAAATATCATTTTGCGTGGTGCTTTTCTAGTTTTCCTGCACTAATCAGGCTTTTGAGTATAGCATGAGAGTTCAAACAGCATGCAAAACACAAGCAACCTCTTTGCCCACCAGGCAAAGTTTTGAATATTGGGTCTTGAGGATCTTAATCTTAGGAAACCTGCTGGAAAATAACATATTTGTCAAGGGGATGCTAGGGAAACATTAAATCTCATGTGTGTACCCCCTCTAGATATTAATCGGGGAAAGACCAGTCCCAGGGTGCAGAGAAAAGGTAGCAATTGGGTATCCTAAGGCTGTAGTTCAAGTGTTGTGCCCCATAGATGTTAGTGATGCACCACTGCTGCCAGTGTTCCAAGAATGTAGGCAGTCTCAGCCTAAGAACTGCTGTGATGTGCTCCATTGTTTCTATTTTGGAGATTTTCTGTTTCCACTGAGGAAGTGTTGGTGGTTGAGAGGACAACCACTGTATTGTCAGGTATTTAAGTGCAGCTACCCACGGGATTTGGCTCAATTTTGATTCTATCTGTAGGTCCTTGAAGAAGATCTGGAAAGTCCAAAATAAAATTAGTGAAGGTAAAGGGGAATTGACAAGCCAAAATTCCTTGCATAGAATCATGAATAGCCTGCCAATAAGAAGTATTACTGGACAGTCCAAAAGGATGTGGACATGGAAGCTGATCCCTCCACATTACCTCCAACAGGTATCCGAATAGGTGGAACCAAAAGATTTGGTGACTGTAGGCATCTGGAAGTGGTTCACCAGAATCTTCCATTTATATTCTCACCATGTCAGAAAGGCAGTGACCACCAAGCCCCACTGCAACCTCTGTTCCCAGTGCTCTAGGGGACATAGTAAACAAGATTCCTCCTCCCACTTGATGCTCAAGGTTTTTGTAGGTGGGTTGTGTGATTTATTAAGTAGTGTATACAAGCTAGTTATCAGTCTGGTTTTAACGTTAATGGTTACCAGCCAGTAAAAAATGATTTTCCAAACCTGATTGTGGTGTCTTTATTGGCAGCAGGTGTCATTGTTGCAATATATAATGGCGAACTTGAAGAAAATGATATTGGTCTTCCTGCCACAGATGGAACTTGTTTTGGAATTCCTAAAAGGACATACATTGTGAACCAAAATCATTTCTGAAAAAAGTAATTTTTTTCCCTGAATAATTAATTAAAATTTTAAATTTGGATTGGAATTATAAAGATATTTTACAAAATTTCCAAATTCCTCCACCATACAATACCATACCATGCCATCAGCACATCATCAGTATATCTCTTCCATAAATCAGTACAATCAAAATATGGATTTTCTGCTGGTCATAAATGACCATTTCTTCCCAATGCTCCAGGTAAAGGTTAGTATAACTGAGGGCAAGTGACCCCTATATCTGTTCCTTTTACCTGGTAATAATATTTCCCTTGAAATACAAACATACAACAAGATAAAACGGTGTCACTCAACCCCAACAGAAATAGAATAATTGCCGTTTTGGTCCTTGTAAGAGCAGATCCAGAAGCCAATGGTTTGATACTTTTTATTGGACCAACATAGATGTAGCAATAATAAAACAATGCCTAAGCTTTCGAACCAACCAAGTCCTTCCTCAGAGATTTATGACAATTGTTCAGAGAGTCACAATCCATTAACACCCAGATAATGCATAGAAAAAACAGAATAAATTATCATTGGTCAAAAGTAGTTATTCAAAAAAATCACAAATGTAAATGGAATGAATAGCATCCATTTAGCTTGCCATTAGTGAGAATCATTTCAAGGTCATATCCATTAGATAAGTTGAATAATCAAGCAAGCAAAGTCTGTAATTGAAATTATTAATGAATATGTGTCCAAGGAGAACACATTCAAAATTAGAAACAAGACCTTTAGATTTACTACCACAAATGTAAGTTAAAACTTGATAGTATTGTATAATAAAAAAAAATGTATAACAGAAATATATGTATGGAAATAACAGGAGAATGAGAAAAATATACCCTGTATGAACAAATGTTTTAAACCTTCATACAGAATTAAACTTATCTGGAGATATTTTCTAAACTATACTCTACCAGATAACACACTCCAGAAACATTAAAACCTACAGTGTTGTAAGAATATTTTATACAAGATAATATCAGTTGTCAGTATTATTGCCAATTATAAAAAGAAAAAATAAACCTCTCAAGGACCACCTAGAAAATGAGTTCATGCATCTTAAAATGTTCAAAGTTCAATAATGATTCAGTATATAATCAATTAACTATATGAGCAGAAACAGTCTTAAGAATCTGCATAAAACCCCCACAGAATTATTTTTCCCCCTCACTCCCAGGAAAAGACAAGTGGAAAAGAAGTGTTTATTCACAATGCATGTGAGTCAAGAGTCCTAACACCCTATAGCATAATTATGGCAGCTACCCAAAAATAAGTCTATCTAAATATGTAAGCACAACCCAACCCCTTCTTCCACACACAACACCCTCCACACTCACAAAAAAAATCCACCCCCCCAGAAAATACACAGAGAAATACCCCCGCACACACACACTAAACTCCTCCCTTCATACACACTCACCCAAGACAAGCCAACCTTCCCCAACCCTGCCCCCACACATGTATATGTGGTGAGAAACCAACATATTGATAACCAGTTAAAAGGGACTGGTCACTAGTGTCTACAACAGAACTTTGACTGCATAACTCATTGGGAAATCTTTTATGGCAAACATGAATTCTTCTCCTGGGATGGACTTCACCTTAGCAGAAAAATAGCATCTTACGCAAATCCTTCATCAATTATAATCAGAATAATTTAAACTAAGTGATGGGGGGGAAGGGTTAGCTCCAAACCCAGAGTCTCTAAATACTAAGGATAATGAAAGCAATGCCAACCCTTCTGGGAAAAATACAAAAGTACAATATAAGACACAATTGAATATACTGTTGGTCAATGCCTGCAGCCTGTTAAGCAAAACAGATGAATTAAAGGAGTGTATGGACACCAATAACATAGATATTTGTGGGAATAACTGAAACATGGGTTAAAGCCTCAGACTGGGGTACAGAACAACCTAGGTACTCAAAAATAGAAAAACATTGCAGCGGTACCAGAGGTGGCAGTATTGCCCTGTATATATCAAACAGCTATAAATATATTATAATAGATGGATCCAACAATGAGTGTACATCAGAATTACTATGGACTGAAGTTATCTTCACTATTAATTATAGTGTTGCCATAGGCTTGGGGTATAGGGCTTCCAATTTAACTAGTCAAGAAAATTATGTATTTTTGAATAAAACAGAAGAAATGGAACTTGACCAAGACTATATTCTTACTGGTGACTTTAATTTTCCTAACATCAAATGGGAAAACTGGTAAATGCTTTTCTTCAACTGAAAGCAGATTTATGGATATAATGATTCAAAACAATATGGATCAACTTATTAAAACCCCTACTAGAGGAAATAACATTTTAGATTTATTCTTAACAAACCTTCAGGAGAATATTACCAAAGTCGAAGTTCTTCATCCCTTATCTAACAGTGATCATAACATGGTATTAGCAGTAGTAATAATTAAACAACATACCATAATACATGGTTGTACAACAATAAAAAAAGTTTTATTTAGCAGACTACAATTCAATAAACAAATATTTGAAGGACTGGGACTGGGAAAATGACTTAGTAAACAAAAATCTAAACGATATCCAGCTCACATTTTATAACAAGATAAAATATTGTTTCAATTATTGGGTTCCATCCAGAAGCAAATATAGTAACAACAAAAGACCCCCCCCCCCCATGGTGGAATAAACGTATAAAGCACAACATGTACACAAAACATAGACAATACAAAAATATAAAAAAAAAATTCCATATCTTCAAATTGGGCCAGGTATAAAATATCAGTTAATAAAAATAAGAGCTTGATCAGAAAAGCAAAGAAACAATATGAGGAAACATAGAAACATAGAAGTTGATGGCAGATAAGGACTGCAAGGTCCATCCAGTCTGCCCATTTCTTTTTCAACCTTATAAATGTGCCATCGGCCTTTGCTCTGTCAATGACCTATCTATTCATACTGATCTGTATTGCTCCCTTTATGCCTATCCCATGCCTGTTTGAAGCCCTGCACTGTATTCATAGCCACCACTTCCTGAGGTAGGCCATTCCATGCATCAACCACCCTTTCTGTGAAAAATAACTTCCTCACATTACCCCTTAATCTGCATCCCTCTAATCTCATGCTGTGTCCTCGTACCCTGCTATTTTCTTAGATTAAAACGTGTTAGACTCTTTCACCTTGTTAATGCCCTTAAGGTGTTTGAATGTTTCAATCATATCACCTCTCTCCCTCCTTTGCTTTATGGTATACATATTGAGCTCTGTTAATCTGTCCTCATATGTTTTCTGATGCAGCCCCTGAACCATTTTGATTGCCCTTCTCTGGGCTGCCTCAATTTGGTTAATGTCCTTGTGAAGGTGTGGCCTCCAGTACTGCATACAGTACTCCAGATGGGGCCTAACCAGTGTCTTGTAAAGAGGGATTATTACCTCCTCTTCTGACTTGTGATATCCCTACTAATACACCCTAACATTCCCTAGCCTTATCTATTGCTTTAGTGGTCTGTTTGGATGATTTCAGGTCATCAGTGATGATGATGCCTCATGTCTTTCTTCCCTTGTGACTGCCAGCAACTCCTCTCCCAGTCTATAGGTGGCTTCAGAGTTTCTCTTCCCTATGTGCATGATTTTGCACTTCTTTGTATTAAACCCCAGTTGCCACTCTTCTGACCATTTTGCTAGTTTATCCAGATCTCTTCTCATTCTGCCCACCCCATCTGGATCATCTACACTGTTGTAGATTTTGGTGTCATCTGCAAACAGACAAACCTTACACTCCAGTCCATCTGCAATGTCACTGATGAAGATATTGAAGAGGACTGGCCCCAGAACTGATCCCTGAGGTACCCCACTTGTGACTTGCATCTCTTATGACTGTATACCATTTACCACCACTCTCTGTTTTCCACCCATCAACCAGTTTGCCACCCAGTTGACCAACATCTAACCCACTCTGAGCCTATCCAGCTTGTTAATCAATCCTGTATGTGGAACAGTATTGAAAGCTTTGCTGAAGTCAAGGTAGTTGACGTTAACTGCTCCCCATTGGTCCACCACTCTGGCTACCCAGTCAAAGAAATCTACGAAATTAGTTTGACAGGACCTCCCTTTTGTAAACCCATGCTGTCTTGGATCTTGTGCTACTATGGATTCCAGATGTTGCACTATCCTTTCCTTAAGGAATGCCTCCATAATCTTACCCCCTACTGAGGTAAGACTGACTGGTCTGTAGTACCCTGCCTCCTCCCTGCTACCACTCTTGTGGAGCGGGATCACATGATTCCTTCTCCAGTCTTCTGGGATCAATCATGTGCTCAGAGACTCACTAAACAGTTCTGATAATGGCTCTGCTAGTTCCACCCTTAGCTCCTTTAGTACCCTGGGATGTATGCAATCAGGTCCCATTGCCTTGTCCACCCTGAGTTTATCGAGCTCTTGTAGGACTCTTTCTTTTGTGAAGGGACTAGTGTTTACCTCCTCCTCCCCATGTCCATGGTGCTGAGCTGTGGACCCTGCTGTACCTTCTCTTCAGTAAATACTGAGCAGAAGTATCTATTTAGGATGGATGCTTTTACATGGACTTCCTCCTCACATGCACCTTATCTCCTTTGATCTTAGCAATACCCCCTCTGGACTTTCTCCTTTCACTAATGTATCTATTGAAAGTCTTGTCACCTTCTTTTACTGTCTGTGCTAGTGTTTCCTCAGTTTGGGCCGTTCTCTGCCTTACTGTCTTCCCTGCTTCCCTTAGGGAAGTTTGGTATGCCTCTCTATCTTCATACCGCTGTGTTCCCTTATATTTGAAGGCCAGCCTTTTGGCTCTGACCTTTTCTGCTACTGTTTTTGAGAACCAAAGTGATTTCCTTCTTCTTTTGCACTTCCTTTTCTCTCTAACACAATGGGATGTTGCTTCAAGTATTACATCCTTAATGCCTGCCCACTTTGCCTGTACCCACTCACCTGTAATTCTTTTTGCCAGGGCTAGCTTAACTCTGTTGGCCATCCTATCAAAGTCAGCTCCTCTGAAGTCCCATATTTTTGCCTTGGAATAGGATGATTTAGTTGTAGTGGCCAAATTGAACCATACCATGTGATGGTCACTGGGCCCCTGGTGACCTTCTACCTGGAGATCTGTGTTCCTTTCCCTGTTAGTCAGTACTAGATCTAGGATAGCCGTCTCTTGTGGGTTGTTGTACTGGTTGTTTGAGGCCCCCCCCTGCAGGAAATCCACCATGTGTCTAGTTCTGGCAGATGTTCCTGCTGGTATTGACCAATTTATGTCTGGCATGTTGAAGTCTCCCATTAGCAGAACCTCCCCTTTAGCTGTCATGTTTTGTATATCTTCTAACAGTAATGTGTCTATGTCCTCCTCCTGGTCTGGGGGCCTGTAGACAACCCCAGTTCTTATGGCTGTCCCATTTCCTGTTTCCAGGGTGACCCACAGTTCTTCTAGCCACTTATGTGTATTCTGAATTTCTGTAGCTTTGATATTTTCATTGACATACAGGGCCACTCTACCCCCCCCCCCATTTGCAACTCGGTCTCTTCTGAACAGTACATAGCCAGATACTGAAGTCCCCCAAGTGTGGTTACTTGTAAACCACATCTCGCTAATTGCTACTATGTCCAGTTTAGCCTCTGTCATTGTTGCCTGCAGGTCTGGGATCTTGTTTCCCAGACTGCGAGCATAGGAAAGGATAGCACTCTCAACAAAGGATAATAAAAAAGTTTCTACAACTATATTGGGTCCATAAAAAAGTCAGATTCTGCCATAGGTCCCCTAAACATGGTGAATGGAGTTATAACAGATGAAAAATAAATGGCTATTGAATTTAATAAACATTTTACTAGTATATTTAACCACATGGCTCAAATTCAAATTGCAAAAACTGAGTTTAAAAATACCATACAGCCCATCAGTGAAGATGAGATCATGGATGCCATAACAACATTAAAACCTAATGGGTCTGCAGGGCCAGATGAAATCCCACCAATTTTTATTAAGAATGCAGCTTCTCACATTGTGGGACCATTAACCTTTTTATTTAATGCCTCTCTTGCTACAGGGTCAATAATACCAATATGGAGGCAAGCCACAGTGATTCCCTTACATAAAAAAGGCAGGAGAAACTCAGTATCTAACTATCGACCAATAAGTCTTACAGCCATTTTTTGTAAACTCTTGGAGATACTACAGAAGGATAGAATTACAGAACATCTAAATACCATTGGCTATATAGATACCACTCAGCATGGGTTTGTAAGGAGCAGGTCATGCCAAACTAATCTTTTATGTTTTTTTAGCCAGTTATTGAGGCCCTAGACAAAGGCCTATCAGTTGATACAATATTCTTAAACTTTT
This sequence comes from Neoceratodus forsteri, assembly GCA_016271365.2. Classification (NCBI taxonomy): domain Eukaryota; kingdom Metazoa; phylum Chordata; order Ceratodontiformes; family Ceratodontidae; genus Neoceratodus; species Neoceratodus forsteri. The sequence continues at coordinate 175,522,929 of CM028138.1, forward strand.
CAAAAGCCTTCGATTCAGTACCACACAAAATTCTTATCAGACTATTAGAAACAATAGATTTACATCCCTAGATTATAAACTGGATTACATCATGGCTCTTTGATCCCACACAAACAGTCTCATTAAAAGGCTATTTATCATCATGGGGTCCTGTTACTAGCGAAGTCTCCCAGGGCTCTGTCTTGGGACCACTTCTTTTTACCATACTGATCACCTCCATGCTCCATGGCTAAATATGCTGACGACTGCAAACTGGGAGGCATTGTTACCAGCATTGAGTCTGCAGTCCAAATCCAAACAATCTTACACATCTTGAGAACTGGTCAATTAAAAATGAGCTGTATTTCAATGTACACAAGTGCAAGGTGATGCATTTGGGCAAAAATAACCCATGTTATACTTACAAATTGAATAATACTAGTTTACAAATCACTGAGAATGAAAAAGATTTGGGGGTAACAGTTTCCAAAAACTTTTCATTTGATACTCATAAAGTAAATATTGCTAAAAAAGGCAATCAAATATTGGGATGTATTTAAAAAAACATCAAAAGTAGGAGTGAGAAAGTGATAGTCCCCCTTTCCTCAAGCCTGGTCAAACCTCACTTAGAATATTGTTCTGCAGTATGTGCACCTCAATTTATCAGAGACAACAAACTAATTGAAAATATTCAGCATAAAGCTACTAAAACAATCACAACTATGCGGAATTTAGACTACAGTACCAGATTGAATAAACTGGGTCTTTATTCAACGCAATACAGAAGAATGAAAGGTGATCTCTGTACAGTATACAGAACAATAAATGAGGAATCTACATTCATAACTATTGGGTTGATTAATAACTCGTCTAAAGCTAATACTAGATCCCACAACAGAAAATCAATAGGAACCCTAAATAAAACAAACAAAAGAAACCATTGGTTCACACAGAGTAATACGTATGTGGAATATCCTTCCAAAGTGTGTCATTGAGAGTAAAACAACTTATTCAGAAATAGACTGGACACATATATGGGTGACAAAAAAAATTCTTTTTCCATCAACAGCAAATGGTGGCGAGCTTACAAAACGCATACCTGCCTCCCTAGCTCGTAACTACCTGTGATCTATGAAAATAAAAACAAAACAACAACACACTGAAGTCCTGTTAAATGTCCATCCTATGAAGTAAAAGTCTATATAAGTTTACATGGGGTAATGTGTCATGAAACCCAACTCCATATTCATGCCATCTGCTACCATTTTGAGAAGTAAAATAAACTTAATCTCAAAAGTCCATCTCTGTTGTGTGTTTTTTTTTAATCCTTTTTAAGACCATTACTGACATATCTGAACTTGAGTGATTCTTCCAGGAGATGTGTCGCCTCACTGGTTTGTCAGTCATCTTCATATTACTTGTATGTTTGTATGCATTCATTCTAATGCAAAGAGCTTGGCTAGTCTCTCCAACATATCCTGTTTGTCGACATCTCTTGCATTGAATTAAATAAACAACATTTTGTGATGTACAGGTATAATTCCTCTGTATCCTGAATAGTCTCTTTTGTGATGTAATCACATAATCTGAAGGGGAAAAGAGCTCACAAGTACTAAATTTGGGTTGATTACAGGGTCGTGTGCCATTTAGTGTCATACTAACATACTAAAATGCCAGCAGAAGAGGCCTAACGGTCTTTCGTGTCTGCTCGTTTGGTCAGTCCCCACCCTGGGTGCTGACCTTGCTGTCCCCCTCGCCTTCTTTGGCTTCTCCCTTCCCAGTTCCGGATATTCTTGCTGCATTGGATTTTGCTTCCAGAACCCTTCCCCTGTACCTGTCCCACCCCCTCTTGAACCCCACCACTGTCTCTGCCTCCACCAGCCCCCTAGGCAGTGCATTCCATGGCTCCACCACCCTCTCAGTGAAGTAGCACCTCCTCCTTTCTCCCCTAAATCTACCCCTCCAGCTTCCACCCATGCCCTCTAGTGGCCCCCTCCTTCTTCCTTCGAAGCACCCTGACTATTCCTCCCCTATTTACCCTCTTCATGTACCTGAAGACCTCTATCATGTCCCCCCGGTCCCTTCTCTCTTCCAATGTGTACAAATTTAGCTCTTCAAGCCTCTCCTCATAGGTCCTGTCCCCCAAGCCCCAAATCATTTTGGTTGGCCTCCTCTGGACCCTCTCCAGGAGGTTAATGTCCCTCTTTAAGTGTGGCCTCCAAAACTGCACGCAGTACTCAAGGTGCGCCTCACCAAGCAGTTATACAGAGGGAGCATCACTTCCTTCCTTCTGGAGGTGATCCCCAGCGATGCATCCCAGCATCCTGTTGGCCTTGGCTGCTGCCCTCCCACAAGTCTCCGTTGTTCATCTTGACATCCACCACCACCCCAGGTCCCTCTCAACCATCGAGACTTGTAGCATTCCCCCAGGGTGTACACTTGGCCTGGGTTTCTGCCCCAGGTGGAGTACCTTGCATTTCCCTGCATTGAACCCTCAGCTTCCACTTTCTAGACCATCTCCAGAGCCCAGGTCTCCTGTAGGACCACCCTCCCTCCTCCCCATCCACCACCTCCCCAGTTTCGAGTCATCTGCAAAGAGACTCATCTCACTCCTGATTCCTGTCCTTATGTCAGATACGAGGCGTTGAACAGAAGGGCCCAAGGACTGATCCCGGGGACACCACTAATGACCTCCTTGGGAGATGAGACTATCCCACCAACTATGACCCTCTGGGTCCAGTCCTGGAGCCAATTGCCTATCCATCTGATCATCTGGTTCCCCACCCCATTTCTCCCAGCTTATCCAACAGGCCCACATGAGGAACAGAGTCAAATGCCTTGCTGAAGTCTAGAAAGAGGACGTCCACTGGTCTACCTAGGTCCAAGGCACTTGTCACCCAGTCATAGAACTCACCAGGTTTGTCTGACACCATTTCCTGGGATGAATCCATGCTGTCTCATCGTCCAGGCACCCTGACTTATCCAGGTCCCTCCCAGCCTCTCCTTGACAATGCCCTCCATCACCTTGCCCACTATCGATGTCAGGCTGACAGGCCTGTAGTTCCCCTGCCACCTCCCTTGATCCCCCTTGTGGATAGGTACTATGCGCCACCTTCCAGTCTTGGGGCACCACCCTGTCCCTCAGAGAGATGGTGAAAGCTCCGACCAGGGTTTCGCCAGGACATCCGCAAGTTCCTTCAGCACCTGGGATGTAATTTATCCGGCCCCGGTGCTTTCTCCATCTTAAGGGAGCTGAGGGCTTCCCTCACTCTCTCTGCTGTGATTTCCACTTCCGGAACCTCTTCTCCCTGCTTAGTCCTCCCCCCACCTGTCAGTGATGCCTCCCCCTCTCCCTAGACCCACCGATCGGTAAGGGTCCCCCCCTCCTCAGTATCTCTGTCTCCTCCCATGTATGATGCAGCACCCCCATTTTCCTTGGTGAAATTGAGGTGAAGTACTCATTTAGTACCTCAGCCTGACCCCCTGGGTCTTGTGCCCATCTCTCCCCTGATTTAATCCTGCTAATCTGCCCCTTCACCCTTTGTTTTTCCTCAATGTATCTAAAGAACTCCTTGTTCCCTCTCCTAATTTCCCTGGCCAGGTTCTGCTCCTTCCTTGCCTTAGCCACCCTCACCACTCTAGTGGCCCTTCTAGCCATCAGCTTGTACTCCTCTCAATCCCTTTCACTCCTTGAGCACTTGAATTGCTTATAGGCTGCTTTCTTTTCCCCAGACCACCTCCTGGACCTCCCTGGTCCACCAGCAGGGTTTTTGGGGCCCCACCGATTTCGCCTTACTCTTGCACAGGTGCTGGTAGCATCCTGCACCCTCTCCTGATGATTTCCCACCTACTATCAGCGTCCATGTCTGACCCAATCCCATCCAAATGCTCCTTAAGGATCCTTCCCATTTCCTAAATCTCCCTCTAAAGTCGGTTACTTCCGTCTTTGTGCAGCCTTCTACCCCTCCTAGGTCCAGGCAGAACCAGACCGTGGCATGGTCACTCCCCGCCAATGGGTCCCTTACCTCCAGGCCCCCAATCTGGTCACTGTCTGCCAGGACCACATCCAGTACCCATGCCTCCCTGGTCGGTTCCCTCACCTGCTGAGTTAGGAACGCATCTTGAAAGACATCCAATAACCTCTGTTCCCTGGTCACAGAGGATGTCATAGTCTCCCAGTCTGTTCCTGGCATGTTTAAGTCCCCCAACACCACCACCATTCCTCTTCCCAGTCTACAGTGCCTCCCAACATCTGCCACCAGACTGTCCTCCAGCTCCTCCGCCAGGGCAGGGGGTCTATACACCACTCCTATTTTTACTCTCTTGCCCCCCCTTGTTATCAAGGTGACCCAAATCACCTCCATGGTTCCCTCCACCTCCTCTACTCCCCCTATGCCAATGCAGTTTTTGACTATCATTGCTACCCCTCCTCCCCTTCCCTCCCCCTGTCCTTCCTGAACACAGTGTAACCCTCCAGGTTCAGGTCCCAGTCATGTCCTGCAGTGACCCAAGTCTCAGTGACCGCTGCCACATCCACTGCTCCCTCAGTTAGTATCGCCTGGAGCTCAGGCATTTTATTGCCCTAGCTTCTGGCATTTAGCAGGACTACCTTCCACCCTTTCCCTATAGTTCCATTTCCCCTGCTCGTGTTCCCATGGGGATTCTGTTTTCCCCTGGTCTGCACTTTGCCAGTTGGCCTTTTCCTGCAATCCTCCTGGTCCCCAGGGGGGTGGAGACAGAGTCCCTCCTTTATCGGCACCCCCTTGACAGCCTTTTCTCCCAGGTCATGATACCCTGTTCTGGTGTAAGTTTACTCCTAACAATTAGGTTGGCTAAGTTAGGTGGTTGTTTAAAAGACAGTAGTGATAGTTCTTGACAAATACAATTTAGGGTCTCAACTTCTGAACAAATCTGTCTTAGGACCTCTGAGAAATTGAGAAATCACAGGCTCTATAGATCATATGCCAAGAAAGCATTCTTGATGAAACAGTTTGATGGAATTGTAACCTCACTGGAGAGGATGTCTGGTGAGCCTATTACAGACACCCTGCACAAGATACTCATGAACTACCAAAGGACCTTTAGACAAGCCATGCTCATTAAAAAGAGGAAATTAGATGCCCTTCAATGTACCATACTTCCTAACAACCATGAAGAATAGAATAGAATGATTGAACAACATAGCCACACAGATGGCCCCCTTTCAGTGGTTAATTTGACCAACCACACACTGAGTACTGGGGAATTAAGTGTACTTTCTAAGGGACTTGCTTTCTGACCAACAAAACCACTTGACAGAATCCAGTATTGTGGTGAACTGGAGGAATACTTCCATCGATTGAGACTTAAAGAATTCTTTCATGGCAGAGAAGAAATCACATGTAGAGGAGAGATCACAAACAATAACAATTCAATGGATAATAAAAAGAAGTCATCTGATTTTAATCCCCCCGCAAGTGGACATAATGAAGAAAGTGAACTATTACATTAACTGCTTTTGCCAGAGAGTGACTGGTGGGATCCTTAATACTTAATTCACTTGTCTCCTGGACTGATTTTCAATCTCTGCAAACTGTTTAATTGTGCTGTTCAAATGAATATTTTACAATAACAGATGATTATAGCCTGCTTTAGCTGTTTATTTTAATTTAAATAATCTGAATTCTGTGCCCCTGCTAATTGTTCTTTCTCCTCCCTCCCACCCCCGAACGAGCTAGCCAGCAGCTTGCTTCTTTGCTCCACCTCTAACCTCCCCTGTATGCCTCAGCTCCTGCCCTTCTTTTGTGTCCCCAATTGCTTTTTTCTGTTCGGTCTTCCCTTTCTCCCACCAATAAAACCTTTGATCTTTTTTTTTTATTCCAGAGGATCCTCACCACTTTGATCAGGCATGGAACCCCCTACCTCAAACCTCTGCCTGGGTTTGTAAAAGAAAATCTGTTGGCAGCAGCTCCAGCTGAAACTTAGGTATGGGGATAAGATTTGAATTTGGCGCCCAGCACAGAGGATGCTCCACTTGTCTCCCAGACTGATTTTTGACTCACCAGCCCTCCACCACTCCAAGCCTCAATTAAATATACTTTAGCTCCTTCCTATCCCCTTCCCTGACTGCCTATTGGCCTTTACTCTAGATAGCTTCTAGGAGTTATAAAATCACTGAAGCACCAGAGTTTGACACCTCTTGCTCCACTCAACCTATCTTCTGCTTCCCTATTCTGCTACTTTTTTCTAGCAATGCACTAGACAATCACCCTTCCTAATCCTGCCTCCTTGTATTGCAGCTTCTCCCACACACAATAAAGCTCTACCTTTTACTCAAAAATGGAACCCCCTTTCCTCACTCTCCCCCTTTTGCTGTTACTTATCCTTACTTTCTCTCCCCCCGCACATCATGTTAACCACTCCAAGAACCCTGATCCAACCCTTCCCGCCCCTTCCTTTACCCTTAGAGCAATTCCTTCTCCCCCTTTTGAAAACTGGTCTTATTTTCCCCTCCTCCCAATTGCATCTTTATTTCCCCTTCCTAGCAACTTCACATTTCTCCACCTCTTAATCTTCTCTTCGCCATCTTCCCCCTCCCATATATCACCCTCTGAATCCCAGCATCCCTTTGAAATGCCCTCTACTCCACTATCTTATTTTAGCCCTTCTTCTACTTGTGGCAGGTGACATTCACCCTAACCTGGTCCTCCCTCCTTAAATTCATTGGCTGACACCCCTAATATGAACATGTACTGCTCCCCAGCCACTCCTTGTCTCCCTAATGGTCTGAAAATTATTCACGTAAGCATCTGTAGCCTCCTGCCCAAAATAGACCTCATCCAAACCCTGGTGGTCTCACTTACACCTGATATTCTAATTATAACTGAGACCTGGCTTAACAAAATAATCCCAGATCACTCCATCGCTATCCCTGGGTATGCCCTCTCTAGGCAAGACTGGGCTGGACGGGGTGGAGGTGTGGCTATGTACACCCAGTCCTCTATACAATCCACCATTATCTTTTCATCCTCCCTCTCAGACTCCTACAAAGCCCTAATCACCCATATCACCCTTCCCTTTCCTTCACTATTCCAATTTTCCTAGCAGGCATCTAGTGTTATCCCAACATCCAGCCCACAGTTGCAACAGAAGTTATTACCTCTGTTTCCTCCCTCTCCCAGTCTGGCGAACTGTACATCATGAGCGATCTGAACCAAAATTTTCTGTCCCCTAAGTCGAGCAAGATTCATAATGACATTGCAGCCCAAAATCTTACTTAACTCATCCTTGAGCCCACAAGACTAAATCACAAAATGTAAAATCATACCCCACTTGACTGGGTACTCACCTCTCATCTTGTTTTAAAGGTGGGTATCCTACCAGATGCCCTCAGTGACCATCACCCTATCTTCCTAGTTCAAAAGTTCTACAGGCCCAAACTTCCTCATAAAATCATTCATCATTGCCCTTTTAAATCTCTGGCCCTCGACCCTCTCCTGACCTAGCTCACCACCTATAATTGAACCTCGCTTGTCTCTGCCCCCTCAGTCGACCATGCTGTAGCATATTTCAAGGATAAATTCACCTCCACTTGGAACTCTTTCACCCAAGTTAAATGGACCAGAGTTCATGGCATCCACCTTCCTTGGGTAACCCCTGAACTGTTGTCATGCCTCAAAGAGCGCAACTGAGCCTGGAAGAAGCATAAAATATCTAAGCTTCCAAGTGACTACGCCTCATACAGCACACTCTGCAATACCTATACAAAAGAGACCAGTTTGGCAAAATCTGAGTATTTCAAATCCACTTTCCTCCCTAACATAAACACCCCCTCAAAATTCTGGCAGTTGGTTCATGCCCTCTTCTCCCCTCTCTCTCACCCTCCTCCCTGGTTGTCAAGATAAATAGCTTCCTTGTATCCAACCTGTGCTCAGTGGCCAATGATTTCAACACCTATACACCACTTGTGCCACAATGCTTTTAAGTTCCCCTTCCTCCTCTCTCTCCTCCTCCATCTCATGTACCCTTCCTCCCCCTACTCATGTCTCCCCTCCTTACTCCTTCCTCCTTCTCCTTCAGATCCTCAGTGGAAGCCTTAAAAGCCCTCCTCTCCCTAAACCCTTCAAAAGGCTCCCCTCTTGATGATGTCGATTCTAAACTCCTCCTTCTCTCCGCTCCTGCGATTGCTCACCCTATCTCCTTAATCCTAAATCGCTCTTTCTCGACTACTATAGTCCCCTCCTCCTGGAAACATGCAGTGGTCTTTCTCCTTCCAAAGGGTGAGGATTCATCTTCCTGTGGCAACTATCACCATATCTCCCTCCTCCCTTTTCTCGCCAATCTTCAAGAACACCTTGTTTTCTCCCAGATCTCCTCCTTTCTCTCTCTGATTTCTTCTTCTTCACTCCATTCCAATCTGTTTTTCGGAAAAACCACTCAACCACATCCTCCCTGCTCTGGTTCACTGACTCCATCCTCACTGGGATGGATGATGGCCTGATCACTTCAGCCATCTTTGTTGACCCATCAAAAGCATTTGACACAGTCTCCCATGCCCTACTCCTCGACTACCTTTTTGCAGCTGGCCTGGCCTCATCTGCTACAAACTGGTTTAGAGCCTACCTCATCAGTAGGACTTAATCAGTTAAAATCTCTGATTCCACTTCCCTGCCACTTCCTATCAACACTGGAGTCCCTCAGGGATCAGTGCTCGGACCTTTGCTTTTTTCTATCTTCCTTAATGACCTTACTGCAGTCTGTACCGCCTTCTCCATCCACATGTATGACGATGACACTGTCTTTTTCAGTTCTGGCAAACCCTGGCTGACATGGTAACCAGCTTACAGCATGACTTTGATCAAGTTCAGCTCTGGTTTGCCTCCTGTCAGTTCTTCCTAAATGCCATGAAGACAGTCCCTATGAACTTTGGTACAAGGCAGAGACTCTCTTGGCTCACTGGCCTGCCCTCTTTCCACACTCTCAGTGGGACAACTCTCAAGGACACCTCCTTGTTTAGATAGCTTGGGGTTTGACTGGACCAACACCTCACTGTTCATGTTGACTCCATCCTGAAGAAACTGCTTCCCAAACTTGGAGCCCTTTTTGGGAACTGCAGTTGCAGCCCTCTACCTGCAAGGTGTAAACTCATCCAGTAGATGATGCTTCCCTTATTTGATTGCTGTGACATAATCTATGGCGCTGCTTCCAAATCCTCCTTGACCAAAGTGGACACTCTCTCTAACTCCATCTGTTGACTTGCCCTTGATGCCCCTCTCAAACTCACCACTGCAACCTTTATCACACCTTTGCCTTTCCCCCACTGGCAACTAGGCGCCTCTCCCATTGTGTCATACTGATCTCAAAATACTGGCTTGGTGAACTCCCTCCCTACCTTCTATCATCCATCTACCCCTCCACCCCTCTCCCACTCCCTCAATCATTTAAGTCCCACATTCTTGTGGTCCCCCTCTGTAATACCCTCATCAGCCAGTCTGGATTTGCCTATCACTTTCCTAAAATATGGAACTCCCTTCCCCCTCAAATCGACCACTCCTCCTCTACATACTCCCTCTGTACCGCCCTCCACTACTATCTTTCCTTCTAGCTGCTCTTGCTACAGTCCTCCCTAATCTTCCATACACTTGTCTAGGTTCCAGCTCCTTATCAGCTCCCCCATCAGTCCTCCCCACCTCCCCTAGTCCTATGAACTCCCTTGCTCTCCTTCTGTTGTTCCCACCCCCTTCCCACTTTCTCTTCCCATCTTTTGCCTACTCTCTTTTCCCCTACAGGGATCATGCTCAACCTCCTGTGAAATGGATTTATCTTCCTTCCTTCCCTCCCCACTCTCCCCTCCTTATTTAGCCTTTTCTCCCCTTCCCAACCCCACTCCCTTTTCATCGCACTTAGTTGCTGTACTGCACTTCATCGCACTGATTTTTTAAATTTATTTTTTATTTATTTATTTTTTTTTATTTTAGTCTTTGGTAAATGGATAAGGCCCACTAGGCACAAGTGCCTGTTTTCAGGGGTGACCTGGGAGCACTGGGCGGTTAAGTGACTTGCTCAGAGTCACACAGTATGCAAGTGGAGGTTGTGAGAATCAAACTCAGGTCTGGTCTGCTGTATGTATCAAGCTAGTTCACACCTCGTTCCTCTAACCTCTAGGCTATACTGTCAGCCATAAATCCCCAACTTAGTTACTAGTCTTAGTCATAATGCACTTGATCTTGATTACACCTCAAGGTAGTCCTACATTTTTGTACTGTCTGATTTGCTGCATTCTAATACTGTATATCTATAATTGCTGTATGTAATTCATGTTTTATGTTAGAAATGTCTTGTATTGTTGTATTCCAGCCATGTATATTCCTACCTAGTGTTTCCCTCAACCTTCTGTACCCCCCCCAGGTCACACCGGGAGATGAGCAACTTGTTGTTCAGTGTGCCTTCCTGGTGAAACATTTCAATAAACATGCAGACAGAGGTGAGGGGTGGTGGCAGCAGGCAGGTGACAGTGGCCATGGCTGTGAGGGTTGACTGTGACATTCTGGGGCGGGTATGTTGAAAAATGGGAGGACTCGATCATGCCGCTGTCTTTTCCAGTCTTGATAACAGATGCCTCTCCCACTGTGCCAAAGTCACCTCTAAATACTGGCTGGGCAAATTACTTCCTTACCTCTTCACCTCTCTATCAACTCTTCTGGAACCTCCCCATTCCCTCAGATCTTCAGACACTCGTACTCTGGTGGTTCCTCACCGCTCCACACTCATCGGACAGTCTGCCTTCTCCTATCACTTCCCCAAAGCCTGGAACTCTCTTCCACCAAGCATATGCCACTCCTTCTCCTCCTACTCCCTCAGTATAGCCTTACACAACTACCTCAACTATAACTGCCTCTGCTACAACCCACCTTAATTACATCCCCACCCTCCATGTTCTCTAATTATATCTCCTCTTACTCTACCATTCCCCTTTTCACTCTCCATTCCCTTACAAATTCCTTTCTCTCCTTACCCTAATCCTTTCTCCTCTTCCTTATCTCCTCTCCCCCCCAACTGCCTACTGCCTGCTTCCTGTTTCCTTCCTGATGTGCTGTACCACTGCTTTGTGCAGGCAGGGTACTCAGCATCTGGGAGGGATCAATCAGTGCATCTACTATCTGCTTCCCTCCCGTGTCTACTCCCCCTCACTACCTACTACCTGTTTCTTTTCTATTGTGGTCTACCTCTGCCAAGTGTAGGCAGGGTTACTCAGCAATCCAAAGATACCAGTGTACTCCCCTTCACACACACAACATAGCATATTTAAACTTTCCACTGCCAAAAATGACTATATTTACATTAAGCTCAATGTGAGGAGTGGGTTTTCTTGGTTACAGACTGGAATACCAATGTGAGTAAGCTAAATCACCATCATCAAAGTAGGACCCTTGGTTTAGTCCCTAACTTTCCAAAGCCTCAATGGCTAATGTGACTAAGTGGCTCCTTTTATCCACTGTGCTCCCATCAAGGATTTTACACAGGTGTTTCAAAGGGAGCATGCTATGAAGGAGCACCACAAACTCCTAAAACTCAAATAAATCCAAAATAGCTTGTTCAAACCTTTTAAGTTGCTTCACACACTAGAATTACATTTTTTTTCTCTAAGGCGTGCTACTGGGTTGTGGCATACAACAGACAATCCAAAGATACCAGCCCCTTTCCAGCAGCACTCCTACGGCGGCATGGCACTGTAGATGATATTGACGCATGTCACCATAGAAATGTTGCTGTTAGGGTGGCATACCACTCATTTGTATTGTATGTTTGTATGTAATTTTATGCTATATTATGTTATTGTACCATATCTCAGTACTCACTCCTTGTGTTCCCCTATTCCCCAGGTCGCACTGGAGATGAGCAACCTGTTGCTCAGTGTGCCTTCCTGGTAAAACATTTCAATAAATTAATAAATTAATAGGCAAAAACAGGCCAGTTACAACCTCTCTCTCTCTCCATTGGAATGGAGGGATATACAAACACTAAAATTGAACCACAACATTGTCATAAAAAAAGCAGAAAAAGGCTCTGCAGTGGTGATATTAAACCAAGAGGACTATATTAATGAAGCCAAAAGACAGCTAACTGACCATACCTACTGCAGAGAACTGGAAAGTGACCCACCACTGAATATAAAAGAGAACTACAGGACTTAGATAATTTCCTAACCATGTCCAAGGCAGACTAATGGATCTTGTCCCTGTTGAACACAAGCCAGGAATATTCTACATGCTGCCTGAAATACATAAACTGGGCAATCCAGGTAGACCTACGGTTTCTGGCAATGGTACCCTGACTGAGGGGATCTCAGGATTTGTGGAAACCATTTTAAAACTGCTGGTATACAAAAAGACAGTTACATCAAGGACACCACACACTTCCTGTGAAAACTTTCTGGTTATAAGGACTTACCGCCCAACACCATTTTAGCAACGATGGATGTAACATCTCTCTATACTAATATTCCACACATGGATGGCATTTCACTCTGTCTTAAGTACCTATATGAGAAAGGATTAGACTGAAACATCAACCCTGGAGTGGTGGGGAAACTTATTGAATTCATTCTGACACATTACAACTTCAGTTTCAATGGTAAACATTATGTTCAAACTATGGGAACAGCAATGGGCACCAGAATGGCTCCACGGTATGCTAATCTCATTACCGTAAATTTGGAGGAGGACTTTTAAGGCACTGTCCCCACAAACCACTTCCTTATTTTCGTTACATAGATGATTCGTTTATAATTTTGACAGAGGGCACTGGCATACTGAAAGATTTTAATCAGGAACTTAATAACCTCCACCCTACCATAAAGTTTACACTGGAGTATTCTGCCATGAGTGTTAATTATCTGGACACTACTGTCACCATCAAGGATAGAACTTTACATACATGTATTTACAGGAAGCCAACAGACAGACAGAGATACGTGCACAGGAATAGTAATCACCTGAGCCACACAAAAAAATATACCATGTATAGTCATTAGAGATGGGAAAATCGGAAAATTTCGCATAGCAATTTATTTTGCATAATTTCCGCAATACACAAATTGTTTGGCCTAGGCAAAACTTAATTTTGCCTCAGATTTTGCTTTCACGTAATGTGAAATTTTGCCCAATTTCACCAATTCTGCTTTTGTGTAAGGTGAAATTTCACCGTTTCCTAGAATTTCACCAATGTTTTTCAATCTTACCAGCAAAATTGCAATGCATTGTGGGTAAATAGCTGAAATATCATGTGCAGGCTGTTTCCTGCACAGTATATTGTCTGCTGAGTCAGAAAGCAGTTCAGTGGTGTGCATCACAGCCTTAAGCCATAAACCCTTCAAAAACCTCTTTATTTGTGATTTGTGAGAGTTAATTGCTCCCATAATCTCAATTTAGTTCCTAGTGCTAATAGTGAACCTTTTTTTTGTTTTGGCATCTTTGGATAATAATTATGTAACCAGGGGTCTGGTTGATGTTACTTTTTTGGTTTTATTAGCGCTGTGCAGTGCCTTCATTATGTAACCCACTTCCTGGCTTCCTGGGTTCAGGGAGAAAACTGTTGCTTGGCATTTTGGCTAGGTTTGACTTCTAGTCAGGGGCACCCAAGTAACTCCAGACACAGGAAGCAATAACTGTAATGTCCAAACCAGGAGTGGGATTCTAGGGTGTGGCTTTTATTCACAACAACAGCAGAACAATAAAGCATAGATGGGCCCCCACGGGGCTACACTCTCTGGTAATGCAGATATACGGAGACCAGAACACATCTTCTTACACACTGTAACCCTCAGGTTCTGAAACACACTGGCTCTCAGCCCGAACTTGCACTCTTCTCTTAGTTTCCCAGGTGTGGCACATCTGGCCACCACTTGGACATCTTCTCTGGATTTCCTGGCATGGCACATACAGCCAGCACTTGGACTACTTTCCATAAGGCATGGACATTTATTGGTGGCTCCCTCTAATGCCTGAGAGCATGTACTGGCTCCATAAAGGGAAAATCATCACTAATCCCACATCTGGGTACTTTCCATGAACACTGGCCAAGTGCCCAGAAGAAAGCTATAGATGCCCAAAGTGAACCTGTGGAGGTAAATCTGGTTACTCCAGATGGGGGGTCACCCACCTCTTGCTTCCAAATCTATACCTGGCCATCCATTTGGAATCAACACCTTTCTTGAAACACACTGTTGTAGAATGCTGTCTCGAAATGTATGTCACATTTAACACTCCACTCTTCAAAATCTGATATCCTGGCTTATAATGATCTCAGAGTGGCTATGTCCATCCCTGTAGACCCCCACAGTTTAGATACATTTTAAGTCACACAGAACTGTAGTACTGTACTTGGCTGTCCTTCTTTGACCCCACAGTAACAGATACTATACACACTGTCTGGCGAAAACATGGGCTCTATTTCAGAGCTGACTCACCCACTGGTTTGCAGGTGCCCCAAGGTTTCTGGCAAAGCAAAGTACTTCTTGTGCCTCAGCACTTGAACAACAAAATGACAGGCAGCTTTCCCTCTTCAACAGGGCCAGAGGATTGCCCCTGAAATTGCTGGATCTCTTTCCCCCATGGAACAAACTGGGAAACGGTCTCTACCACTAGACCAATTTCTTCTGTGTTTCTATCTAGGGCGAGAACACACACCCTCTATCTCTGGGTAGCTTTATAGCAGAGCTTAGCCCTGAGGGGCTGCTAACTGCAGCACACCTCCTTCTTCCAAAGTTCACTGCCCAAGACTGATTCAAAACCTCCCAATGTTCTAACTTCCTGATGCAACATTCCAATGTGGCTTATGCTGCTGTGAGAATTCTATATGATGTCATCCCTCCAGCTTAGCTGAGACTGAGGACAGAGTGAGAGAGTGTGAAATCCATTTAACTGGTGTTTCACAAGCTGTCTTTCCCTGCCTGCCACTAGATCTAAGTGGTATTCTTGTAACCCCGGGTGCAGTGGGGTGACACTTAGTTAAACTTAAATAGTGTTTTCAGGGTCCTGGTAGCTGTCATGGAAGCAAAGAGAGCCATCTTGGTAAGATGGAGGCAATCTTTACCCCCACACATTCTCAATGGTGGGCAGCCATGGCTAGGCTGGCCATCTTTGAGAGGCTCACAGCAGCAGCCAGAGGTAAACTCGCTGACTACCACTCAAAATAGGATGCTTACCTACATCCCCACATCTGTAGAGTGCCTCCTTCCCTACTACAAAATCCTCCTATTACTTTATAGCAGGCTGACCCTAGAGAGGTACGCCAAATATGAGGCATTCCCTTCTCCTTCATATAACTTCTGCCTTGCTCCTTATCCCTCTTTTTATTTTTAGCTCTTTTCCCTCTTTTCCTCCTTCTTTTCCTTTTTCAATCCTGACCTTTTGACAACTCAAATACTCTATTGTGGGACTACTGGGTATAAACTAATTATGAGAACCTATTTGGTATATAGTCATCAAATAAATGAGAGGCCTGTGCTGCAATGTAATGTTCTCCTTGAATCCTTATCCTTACAAATTTCTGTGTCTAATTAAAGTTTATTGAAACCAGTCTGTTTTACTCATAGTATTTGCTTTCCTGAAGGCCAGTTGAGACTTGGACTCTGATAGGTATTGATGTAGTTTAGTGCTACCTTGTATTTTGGTTGTACCCCTTAAGGTAGCAGTATTATTAGCTATCTCGCTTTTGTTTGTCAGGGATTGAATCTCATGGTATATTTCCTTCTGTGTATTATACAAGCAATATGATAAAAGTTGGAAAAATTCAATAAAATATTACATGATAAAAAGGTAGTGTTTTCAGTTTTCTCTGTGTCTGTGTCTGTGAGGGTGTTGAGTGGGGGAGGATTGACCATATGGAGTGGGTGTGTATGTGTGTGCGTGTGTGTAGAGATGCAGCAAAATCTCTAATTTCACCTTGCAAAATATTTACTGTAATTATGACTGCAAAGCAAAATTTTGCCATTAAATTTTAACAGTAAATTTCGCCTTGCGTTACTATTTGGCAAAATCAGGAGAAATCAGGTGAAATTGGGCTTTCCACATGACTTACTCTCTGCAGGTCACATGGGTTGACTGCATACAGGCAGGAAGTGAGGGATTTATTTCCTTTCTGTGTAGCTGGAGACGTGGAGTGGAGAAAAAGGCAGCCAGCAGCAGACTTTCAAATTAAGTTTCTTTTGTGTGCCACTGACTGTTCCATTGTGTGTGTGTTTTTACACCCTGTTTTTGTTTAAAAAGAATATATTAGTTTGTGTTTCTGTTATTTGCTTATACTTTCTGTTTGGTGTCTGTAGTGTATTGATGTGTGTGCATGCATATGTGTGTGTGTGTGTGTGTGTCTGTGTAACTTCCTCTCTCTCCCCTTCTGTTAGGAATCTTTTTTTTTATTGATAGGATGCATGCTAAACAGCAGGGCAAGGTGACTGGGAGTAAGGCACCCACTGTTCACCTTAACAGGTGGGTGTTCTAGGAGGAGCATGTGCCTCCCCAACAGGAGCATGTGGACCCCACTCCCCATTAGCAACAGCATGAGCTCATTATCACGCCCCCCACAGCAGCATGGCCATGAATGTGATATGGCCCCTAGAACTAGCCAACCACAGAATCCCATAGCCCCCGAGCAACAGGAGCATTTTGCTCCCACCCCCCCAGCAGCAACAAGATACTAATGCTCCCCCCAGCAGGAGCATGCACCCCCACCTCCCCTCAGCATAAAGAGTAAGCCGTATGGTCTTTCTTTGATTGAAACACCATCGACAGCATGGTGGCCATCTGCAAGCTGTGCAGCAGATCCATGTTAAGGGGCAAACAAGGTGGCCATTTTGGAACTAGTGGCCAGAAGAGCCATCTGCAGAACCATCACACTGCAGAGTGGCCACTGAAACAAGAGTTGGCAGCAGCAGGAGGCAGTGGGGCCCAAGAAGAAGAAGAAGGCCAGCAGGAGGATGGGGCCAGTGGTCAGGTGGCGCCTGGAAGGTGCTGCAGCAACAGGAGGCAGTAGCACCCCATCCACCTCACTCCACATCCACCATTGGTGGTGGGTTCATGGTGGTGGCAAACCCGCACAGCCTGCAGAAGCACCATCTGCTGCACCAGTTAGCCATGAAGGCCTGGTGGTTGTATAAGCAGAGGTGTCCATTCTCCACCGTGATTCTAATGAGTTCTGCCAGGAGGTCAGGGGGACCTCAGAAAACTAATGGAGGAGCTACAAAAAGTGTTGGACCTCCTTGCAGAACTTTGCCATGGGGGTACTGGTGGTGGCAGTGGCAGGTCAAATGAATTTGGGCCTGTTTCCGGTGCCATTTAGTTACTGTCTGGAAATTATAAAAATGTGCATGCTGATTTGCAAGTGAGGTAGGCAGTGCAGCACCTGTATTTTCTTCTCTTTTCTTTTTACCGTCCTTGCTTTGTTACTGTCACTCTTCCCTCATGCACACCCCTAAAAAATAACAAAAACAAACCAAAAAAAAAGAAAAAAAGGAAAAAAAATTATCTGCTGTCCTCTTCCTGATTCTGAATCCTCATGTTTCTTTTTCATGTAGTGTTTTGCATGTTATTATGTAATGTTTATGCCCCTCTCTTTCCCATCATTTGAGTACCCTACCTTTGCACTTAAACTTCATGCCTCCCCTGGCATGTGTGTAACTGTAACTTACTGTCAGTGCTTTAGTCAGTATCCATACACCATACTTTCTTCTTGTTTTATCTTACTCCTTCTGTATTTCCTCCTCCTCCTATTGACAAATGTCAAGTATATTGTAATGTTTTTGTAGGAAGACAGTTTTTTTCCCAAAGTTATGTCATTCAGGCTGATGTTGTGGCCTTCAGTTGTTTTGGCTTTGTGCTGCATCAGTCTGAATATGTACACAATAATCATAGAAACATAAGCACTTTTATTGCGAAGTTAAACATAAAAATGTTTTTGTACTTAACAACACGTGTCCCCTGGCCTTGCCTCCCACAAATGTTAACGTTATGTCCCTTCCCTTCATTCATAATGTTTAGTGCCCCACCATCAGACCCGGTCCAAAATGTGCAATTTGGCCATAGGTTAACACAGCTTCTTGCCACCATACTGTGCAGAGCAGGCATGCTAAGATGAGAAATATGACAGGAGAAATGGTACATAAAATTGAGACAGAACTATGATCTAAGTCAGGATGTGATGTGGTGCTCCTGCCACCACCCCCACCCAGACATTAAATTGCTGTTTTGGGCTGTGTTCAGCAATGATTTCAGCCTGAATCACAGTGCTGCTTGTGCCAAAAAGGGCATACACATCCAGAAATGTTTTAAAAAAATGTTACAGTAAATTCAGACAGAAATCAGGTCTCAGTCATGTTGTTATATGGTGCCCAAGACACCACCCAAACTAAAACATGGTGTTTGGTCCACTGTTTCCGCATCATCTCATGCTGGATCTTCGGTTCTGCAAGTGTAGAACAGGCTGTACATGTCCAGAAATATGACAGGAGAAATGGTACATAAAATTGAGACAGAAATATAGTCTGAGTCAGGATGTGACATGGTCTCCCCCCCCACCACCACCCAGACAAATAGCTGTTTTTGGGCCTATTTGCCAAGTATTTTCAGCCAGAATCTCTGCACTGATCATGCCAAACAGGGCCTACAAGTCCAGAAATGTTTCTAAAAAACTGTGACTCGAATTTGAAATTTACTATGCAAGCAGATATGCATGAAGTTCCGTTTCTCGACATGTTAATATATAAGGACGCAGGAAGACTAAAAACTACACTATATAGGAAACCTATGAGTAGAAATACGCTGCTGCATAATGAAAGTAACCATCCTAAAACATTGAAGAGCAACATACCGGTTGGACAAATGTTGCGTTTAAAGAGAATTTGCAGTGATACAGAACAGTTTAAAAAGAACACACGAGAAGCTGCAAATAGGTTTCAAAATCGGAGATACGACATGAACTCTGTACACAGAGGGATGGAAAGACCAATCAGTACTGATAGAAGAGAATTATTACAGCCAAAAGTTTCAAATGCTAATTCTTCCCAAGGCTTAATTAATTTTGTAACAGAGTTCTCTAACCAATCAGAGGAAATTGCTAATATAGTGAAAAAACATTGGATGGTGTTGCAGGGAGATGTTGTTTTCAGAGATGATGTGTACAAAAAGCCCCAAATTACATACAAGAGGGGTAGAAATATTAAAGATCTATTAGTGCACAGTATGCAAGAACCTGAAAAATTGAGAACTACTTGGATTCCTGCATTTCCAAAGGGGAACTACAAATGTGGCAATTGTGCACAATGTAATAATACAAATAATAGTAAGCAATTTAAGCACTCTCATACAAATCAACAATTTGAAATAAAAGAATTCATTAACTGTAGAAGTACTGGTGTAATATATATGCTTACCTGTCCATGTGGCTTGAACTATGTGGGACAAACTAAACGTCAACTTAGGGAAAGAATCAGTGAACACAAATCAGCTATTCGTAATAACGTACAGACCAATGCTATGGCACGACATTTTTCAGCTGTGGGTCATGGCTCTCCTGCAAATTTAAAGTTTATTGGAATTGAAAAAGTATGTGTTTGACCCTGTGGTGGGAGTCTAGCAAATAAGTTGGACCAGAGAGAAAGCTTCTGGATTTTCAAACTTGAGACTTTACAACCGAAGGGATTGAATGAGGAATTATTGCTACACTGCTATTTATGATCTGTTTGCATTTGTTAAGTGGTGTATGAGTGAATGTGTGTAAATATTTATGAGTAGAGGATGGTCTAATTATATATGGATAATGAATATGTATGTTTTTTTCCTTATAAAGGTTGATGTGAATTTTGACCAATCAGCTCTGAGGAAGGTGTAAGCCGAAACGTCAGCTGATCCTGTACGTCATCACGCATGTGGGCTGCTCTGCTCAGTTGGCCTGGTCAAAATCATGCTTAGCTTTTAACACTGAGATGGTGAAAATATACTTTTGTTTTTAAAAGTTAATCGAGTGGTCGCCGCCTGTGCACTCTATTTCTGCTGCATGTTTCAACAGTTTTTTTTTTCACCTGAATAAATTGTGATGATACGGTAAGCCGTGCTTTCTAAATCTGCCTTGGGTCTACTGGTGGGTAAAGTGCAATTGGTTTTGCTTTTGTTCTTCAAAAGTAGTGGCTTGGAGGCTGCAAGTAAGAGCAGGAATTGCAGTGTCATTGTACTAACATACTAAAATGCCAGCAGAATAGGTCTAATGGTCTTTCGTGTCTGCTCGTTTGGTCAGCCCCCACCCTGGGTGCTGACCTTGCTGCCCCCTCACCTTCTCTGGCTTCTCCCTTCCCAGTTCCATTTATTCTTGCTGCATTGGGTTTTGCTTCCAGAACCCTCTTCTTTTACCTGTCCCACCCCCTCTTGAACCTCTCCACCATCTCTGCCTCCACCAGCCCCCTAGGCAGCGCATTCCATGGCTCCACCACCCTCTCAGTGAAGTAGCACCTCCTTTCTCCTGAATCTTCCTCCAGCTTCCACCCATGCCCCTAGTGGCCCACCTCTCTTCCTTCAAGCACCCTGACTGTTCCTCCCCTATTTACCCTCTTCATGTACCTGAAGACCTCTATCATGTCCCCCGGTCCCTTCTCTCTTCCAATGTGTACATATTTAGCTGTTCGAGCCTCTCCTCATAGGTCCTGTCCCCCAAGCCCCAAATCATTTTGGTTTCCTCCTCTGGACCCTCTCCAGGAGTTTAATGTCCCTCTTAAAGTGTGGCCTCCAAAACTGCACGCAGTACTTGAGGTGCGGCCTCACCAAGCAGTTATACAGAGGGAGTATCACTTCCTCCTTCTGGAGGTGATCCCCTAGTGATGCATCCCAGCATCCTGTTGACCTTGGCTGCTGCCCTCCTACAAGTCTCCGAGTTGTTCATCTTGACATCCACCACCACCCCCAGGTCCCCCTCAGCCATTGAGACTTGTAGCATTCCCCCCCCCGGGTGTACACTTGGCCCGGGTTTCTGGCCCCCAGGTGGAGTACCTTGCATTTCCCTGCATTGAACCTCAGCTTCCACTTTCGAGACCATCTTTTGTGTGAGAGAGAGAGTCATAGTTGCATAAAGAAGTCAGCAACAACAACACAGAATTAGCCTTATTAGGAACTGCTAGCACGAGAAGTAGCCAGACACCACTAGTGTTGGAATCTTATAAGGAACTAATGGAACAATGACCTGATTGGTTCTGGATGAAACTGACATCCTGGGCTATATAAGTAAATGCCCAGATAGGGCAGGGTGGGTGGGGTTGGCGGGGAGCCAGCGCAGAGCGCCGGCAGGGCTGTGGCTAGGAGAACTTGCAGCTGTGCCTGGAAATACCCCTGAACTGGGCAGAATTAAATTATTATAATGAAATATAAGTTAACTGCAGTAGAGGTGCTTCGGTGCAACATCCAGTACAATGTTGCAGTGCAGCTGAGTCCACAGTGCCAACCGAGAGTGGTTTTGAGCAGCTGTACTATGAAATTAAAGTTCAGATAAAAAAGGCTCCAAATGAGCACTTTCAAACTTTTGTCTTGTGTCCACGAACAAAGCAAACGGCTGTGCTCCTATTCGATTACCTTGTTTCACTCGAGGGTGGGCGGTGGGCTCCTGTAGCACAAGACTGCTATTTCCCATTCTGGGACTCTGTATGAGGGGCCGTGGAGGGTCTGAGGCATGCCCTGTAGGCGGTGTTGTCCTGGGAGACAGAAGAGAAGGGCAGGATTAAGTTGGGTAGAGAGGAGGCAGGGCAACAGAACAAAGGCAGGACTGGGAGGGGTTAGAACAGAGGTCAGATCTTGGGGAACCACAGGACACAGTAAGCAAAGCAGTTTTCAGTTATAGTGAGCAGGAGAAAATGATGTCAAGCTGCAAACAATCTTTCCTTTTCTTACAATAACAGTTCAGGGAAAAATAGGATGTAAGCTGATTATAGCTTTCTGCTATCAATATTTAAAGTTCAGAGAAAAATAAACTAATGCAGCTAACAACTTCATTCTCCTATGAATATTACAGTTCTGACAGGGTAAAAAGTAGTCTGAAATTACAATCACTGTGCTCAGATTAGATCAGAGTGCAACCCTGGATTTCCTAATGCTGGCACAGGTACTTCTTGGCTAGGAGAACTTGCAGCTGCACCTGGAAATACCCCTGGACCTGACAGAATTAAATGATTCTAACAAAATAAAGTTAACTACAGTAGAGGCACTTTGGTGCAACATCCAGTACAATGTTGTAGTGCAGCTGAGTCCACAATGCCAACTGAGAGGGGTTTTGAACATCTGTACTATGAAATTAAAGTTTGGATAAAAAGGGTGCCAAACGAGCACTTTCAAACTTTCAGCTTGTGTCCACGGACAAAGCAAATGGCCGTGCTCCTTTTCAATTACCTTGCTTCACTCAAAGGTGGGCGGGTGGTCTCCTGTAGCACAGGACCACTATTTCCTGATTCTGGGGCTCTGGATGAGGGGCCGTGGAGGGTTCAAGGCGCACCTGTGGGTGGTGTTGTCCTGGGAGAGAGGAGAGAAGGGCAGGATTAAGTAGGGTAGAGAGGAGGCAGGGACATTCCAACTACTCTTTGAATATTGAATCAACTCTGTTTGGTTGAAGCACACTTTGCATAAATAAGTTTATAACTGTGACTCCTAGTTGATTTACTGCTAGTAAATGATGTTAATCCTATTGTTGTTTTTAGATAGTCATCTGTTAATGTTTTATATACCAGGCATAAATCTCCCCTTATCTGTCTGTATTTAGCAGAGAAGAGTTTAAGTTTTCTTAGTCTGTCATCATAACTTGTATGTTTTAAGGATATAACTTTCTTGGTGAATCTACGTTGAACACCCTCAACTAATTTCAGACTCCTAATAGAAGCTGGAGCACAGAATTGGGAACAGTACTCCAAATGTGGATGCACCAGAATAGAGCGGTATAATTACTTCAGGGTCTCTGCTTTTGATATTACCCAAAATTGAGCCCACAATTTTGTTACATTTTTTAATATTAATTATGGTGTTTCTGTCAAAGGTTAAGTTGTTAGAGATTGTGACTCCCAAGTCTTTTTCCTCAACAATATTTTTTAGTGTTATATTATTCAAATTATAATCTATGAGGATATTGTTCCTACCCAGATGTAAGACCTTACATTTGTCCTCATTAAAAACATTTTGTTTGAGTTGGCCCAGGATGCTAAATGATTTTGTTGAGTTTGCAGGAGCAGACCATCGGATAATGAACTTACAAAACTTCCAATCAAATTGTCTGCATACTTGGATATCTTTATTTTGTCAGCTGCAGACATTGTGGAAACTAAGATGTTAAAAAGAATGGGCCCCAAGACTGAGTCCTGAGGGACTCCACTAGTCACCACACCCTAGTCAGACAGATGACCTTTCACTGAAAATCTCTGGATCCTATTATCCAGCCATGATTGTACCCAGTTTAAGATGTTAAGATGTATGTTAATTCTCATTAGCTCTTGTAACAAGATTTTATGTGAAACTTTATCATACATCTTAGCAAAGTACAAAAATACCACATCTACTGGTACATGTCCAGAAATGTTTACAAAAATATGTTACATCAAATTAAGACTGAAATCTAGTGTCAGTCCTTATGTTTTATGGTGCCCGCCCCAGCACCCAGACATTAAAATGCTGTTTTGGCCACTGTTTACAACTGGTTCTAGGCCACATTTTGTTTCTGCGAGTGCAGCACAAGTAGTACATGTCCAGAAATGTTTCCTAGAAAATGGTACATTAAATTCAGTCAGAAATCTGGTCTCAATCATGATGTTTTATGGCACCCAACCCCCCACCAGGACCAAACGATGGTCTTTGGTCCACTGATTGCAATTGGTTTTAGGCCACATCTTTTTTCTATGAATGCAGTACAGGCAGTGCATGTACATCTACAGAAATGTTTACAAAAAAGTATTACATCAAACTGAGACAGAAATCTGATGTTAGTCCTGATGTTTAATGGTGCTCCACCAGCACCCAGACTAGGATTGCCAACATTGGATCTCAAAAATAAGGGACAGACCCCTGTCCCCTGCTTGCCCTGCCCTCTGTCCCACCCCTTGCCCCCCCAGCCACTTCTGAGGCTAACACTGCACAGAAAGATATTGATTTGTTGGGGGTGTGGCACCTGAATAATAATTTACTGTTGTAGTAAATTTTACAACGTATGCAATTTGAGGTGCCAGAAAGTATGCCCGCCCTAAACCCTAAGCCTAAACAGTGGTACACCATGATTTACATTACCAGCACAGCACAGAGAGTACCAGATGATTCAAAAGCAAACTACATCTCCTTTTTTTAAATGACAAGAGGAAAAGAAAACTGATCGTGCCATGATGCCACATTGCCACTTCTTTGATCATCACCACCAGTGACCAGTCTCTCATGACCTTGATCAGTTGCTCACCCCCATCCACAGTAACTTTAATTTATTTATACACAATATCAGTCACATCAGACATGATCATCATCACATCTGACCTCATCATCAGTCAAGTCATCATGCTAGTGTGAGCAGCACAAGTCAGAGCAGTGTGAGCAGCTGCCAGTGCACTTGCTTTTACTTTTAGACAGTAAGTTGGGTTCTTCCTTCCTCCATTCTCTGTAATTTCTTTCATTGTCCTATTCCAATTTGTTTAGAACCACAGGCACTGTCATCGAGCCTCCGATTCCCCCCGAGCCGCCTCCAGTTTTTCCCTTTCTGATGATGACTCAAGTCTCCTCCTGATTGAGTCATGATCATTTATTCAGCCACCAGCCGGGCCAGACCCAGCCCCCTCACCACCACCACCACCACAACAAGTCAACAATACTCCTCTCTACTGTCTACTTCTCCCATCTCTGTCAGTGGCTCTCAGACTCCCGGACTCCCATCGAGTCAGACTCAGAACTAGCGGCAGTACTCTATCTCCCAATGCAGCTCAATGTCCAACTAGGCTCACAGTGAAGTTGCAGAGAGAGCAGCAGCAAGGAAGGTAGCTTTCCTCCCACTCTCGTGACTTGAGGTGACAATGGTCACATGATACCCTCGGATCCTGAGTTGTGCATGAATACAAACTCAACCACAGCCGCTATGGATCTTGGGAGACAGACTTTTTTTACAGTCAAGGGGCCACTAAAAAATACGAGGCAAAAGGCATTCCATATGAATTTCAAACAGGACAGGGGAAAATAGTGGTAATTACAGGACATCCCATAAAATACAGGACTGTTGGCAGCCCTAACCAAGACATTAAAATGTTTTTTTGGCCACTGTTTACAATTGGTTTTAGACCACATCTTGTTTTTGCGAGTGCAGCACAAGCAGTACATTTCCAGAAATCTTTCCCAAAAAATTGCACAGTACATTCAGACAGAAATCAGGTGTCAGACGTGCAGTTAAATGGTTCACATCCACCATCAGGACCCAAATCTACTGTTTTCTGCACCATTTAAAATCTTTTTCAGGCCTGCCCGTGGTGCTGCCACTGCCTAACATACCACACAAATCCAGAAAGGTTTTCCAAAAAATGTAACATTAAATTCAGACCTAAATCAGGTGTCAGACAAGTCATATGTTGCACATTTCCCATCTGGACCAAAACGTGCTATTTGGCCCACTGTTTACCAATGGTTTAAGGCCTAATCATGGTATTGACACTGCCTAACATGTCCCAGAAGTCCAGAAATGTTTCTTATAAAAATGCACAGTACATTTAGACAGAAAGCAGCTGTCAGATGTGCTGTTACATGGTTCACATCCACCATCAGGACCCAAATCAGTTATTTTCTGCCCCATTTAAAATGGTTTTCAGGCCTAACCGTGGTGCTGCCACTTCCTATCATGCCACAAAAGTCCAGAAATGTTTCCCAAAAAATGTTACAGTAAAATCAGACTGAAATCAGGTCTCAGCCATGTTGTTATATGGCACCCAAGCCACTGTCCGAACCAAAACATGGTCTTTGGTTCACTGTTTACATTGTTTTCATGCTGAATCTTGTTTCTGTGAGTGCAGAACAGGCTGTACATGTCCAGAAATGTTACAGGAAAAATGGTACATAAAGTTGAGACAGAAATATGGTCTGAGTCATGATGTGATGTGGTGCACAACCCCCCCACACACACACACAACACCCAGACATTAAATTGCTGCTTTGGCCCTGTTTATCAACGATTTCAGCAAGAATCCAAGTGCTGCTGGTTCAAAACCTGTTATACAAGTCCAGAAATGTTTCTGAAAAAGGTTTACAGTTCATTCAGACAGAAAGCAGGTGTCAGACATGCAGTTACAGTACATAGTTCACATCCACCATCAGGGCCCAAATCTGTGGTTTTCAGTACCGTTTAAAATTATTTTCAGGCCTAATCTAGGTGGTGCCACTGTGTAACATGTAACACAAGCCAGTTTGCCATGCTGAGAAAAATAAATCCTCGTACAAAACGGTCCTGCTACTTAAAGTTGCACTTGCTTCCTCCTGCTGCTTGTTTCTCAATTTATTGAGAACTGTAGAATTATTATTTTGCAATGCTGCTGTCCTGGTTTGCTCTGTTGGCTCTGTGGTTTTAAGTCAGTGTGGATTGAATGACATTTTGTGTGCTGCTGCTGTTACCTGTAGCTGCTGCCAACTGCTTTGACTAGTTGCCATGAGAAGTAATGGTTTGTCTGGTTCATGGGGATCCTCTTCACATAGTCGATTGATACTGCTGCTGCTGCTGCTATACATGCAAGTATCTGTCTGTATTTATTTTTTCCAGTGCAAGAGAAGTGGTTGCTATTGTGACATCTTGAGTTGTAATATGTTTGTACTGATTTTATATTATCTGGCAGTGTGCTGAGGATTACATCATCATGACATGCATGCCAGGACTTCGATATGGGGTTTTGGAATGTACCACTTTTCACAATGCAAAGGTAGGTATTGAATTTTTCATTACTGGGATAGGTGACTGCAGTTCGGATCTCTGAGTCGGATTGTATTTGTATTCTTTTTGCTTTTGTCAACATGCAGGAATTCAGGTGCTGTTAACTCCTGGTGTACTGCTGCTGCTGCTGCTGATGATCACGTGTGCAGTTCATTAACTTGTGGTATTTCTTAATTTGTGATGGTCTTTGGTGGGTGGGTGGTGGAGGTGGTGGTTGAGGGAAGCTGTGGGGCTGGTGGATATGGTTAAGTATTAACTTTTTCACTGTTTTCTTTGGTGTGGTTACTGCAATACAGTCATGTCAGTCTTTCACAGTAACTACTGTATACTCTATATGGCTCTGTCAATATTCAGCAATTCTGCTGCTGGGGTGCATCTGTTACCTCCCAAACTGGCTGCTGCTGGCTGTGCTCATCAGACATATTCTGCTCATGTCAAGGCTTCCAGTTTAACAGCCGTTCCCTGATCTAGGTATTGCTTCATATAATAATGGTAGTGGGGGGGGGGGGCACCTACTTGTAACAATGCTCAAAATGTTTTCTTTTTTTTATTGTCAGTTACAAAGTACTTCAATTGGAATGGTTGTTTGGTTTTCTGGTTGACATTTGCCAAAGCATCCCATCTCTGTATGGCATTGGTGACTAAATACAAATCTTCCATCCTGGTGTGTAGATGCTGGATTGAGCGAGGTGTGAGCCACTGCTGACAACTAAAATCATACATCATCATCATCAATGGACACCTGTGAAGGAAAACAAACATATTATAAATTCTGCTATGCTAACTTGAAAATTGTGACCTTGGATTGTATCCACATGTGTTTTGTCATTGCCACTGTGGAATCACCCATACGGTGCTTAAAGAAGTCCCTTGATTGAATCACTGTAAGATGATAAAGGATATATTAGTTTTATCCATGAATGTGCAACTGACACTGTAAATGGTAGCATAACCTTTCATCACCTGCACTATGATGCTATCTGAACTAACACATTTACCAATATTAAAGAACAAATTCCTTTTGAACAGAAAGTTTCATTTGCCAGTCACGATTCAAGACAGATGTTGTTTGAACCAATGTCATCTATAAAAAGGTGGAGAAAAAATATGAAAAGAAAAAAACATTAGCATTGATACTTACCTGTGGTGATGCTTACCATCGACATTGGCAACATTCCCAAAAATTTCCCACTGCTGAAATTATTTTAATTATGAGTCTATGGTGAAACATACCAGGACGTACAGTACCTGGAATGGAATACACAAAATCTAACAAGTGAAAAGCTTTATGAAGTTCGATGTTGTTACATAGACTTTGACTCTGACGGCAGATCAGAACCACTTGGCCCACCTAGTCTGCCCATTTCCCTACCTACAGGATAGGCCGCAGATCCTAATTAACCAACAGCCTATTTCTTCCTACCCCCCCCCACAAGAATTGCCTTATGTCTGTCCCATGCATTCTTGAACTATCCCACAGTTTTAGACCCCACAACCTCCTCAGGAAGGCTGTTCCATGCATCCACTACCCTCTCTGTGAAAAAATACTTCCTCACATTGCCCCAGAACCACCCCCATCTTTTAAATTGTGTCCCCTTGTTCTTGCATGTCTCTTTTTCTGAAAGATGCTACCCTCTTGGACTTTGTTGAGTCCACTGAGGTACTTAAAAGTTTCTATCATGTCCCCCCTCTCCCTTCTTTCCTCAAGGGTATACATATTAAGCTCCTTTAGTCTCTCCTCGTATGACTTATCTTGCAGACCCTGCACCATTTTAATTACCCTCCTCTGGACTGCCTCTATCCTGTCTATGTCCTTGCGGAGATGGGGTCTCCAGAACTGGACGCAGTACTCCAGATGAGGTCTCACCAACTGTCTGTACAGAGGGATAACAACTTCCTATTTTCTGCTGGAGATGCATCTCCCTATGCATCCCGGTATACCCCCAGCCCTCCCTACTGCCTTCTCACATTGCTTGCTAACTTTAAGGTCATCTGATATGATTACCCCCAGGTCTCTTTCCTTTTTTGTTGTTGCTACTACCTCCCCCCATTGTGTACCCTTCCTCTGGGTTCTTGTTTCCCAGGTGCATTATTTTGCACTTCTTTGCATTGAATCCTAGCTGCCATACTTCTGACCATTCCTCCAACCTTGCCAAGTCCCTTCTCATCCTTTCCATGCCTTCTTGTGTATCAACCCTGTTGCAGATCTTTGTGTCATCTGCAAAAAGGCATACTTTTCCTTCCAGTCTCTCTGCAATGTCACTTATAAAGACATTAAAAAGGACTGGACCCAGTACTGAACCCTGCGGTACCCCACTAGTAACCCCTCTTTCTTCAGAGTGGACTCCATTTACAATTACCTTCTGTGTCCTGTTGTTCAGCCAATGTTTTACCCAGGCTACTACCCTGGGACCCACTCCCAAGCAGGTTAATTTGACTATTAATCTTTAGTGTGGGACTGTGTCAAATGCCTTGCTAAAGTCTAGGAAGGCCATGTCTACAGCTCCTCCCTGGTCTACTACGTTGGTCACACAGTCAAAGAAATCTATTAGATTCATCTGACATGACCTTCCCGCTGTGAACCCATGCTGCCTTAGGTCCTGTGCCCCACTGGCCTCTAGGTACTCAACAATTCTTTCCTTCAGAAGTGACTCCATCACTTTCCCTACCACAGAGGTCAAACTGACAGGTCTGTAGTTTCCTGCCTCTGTCTTGGTCCCACTTTTGTGAAGGGGAATCACATCTGCCTTCCTCCAGTCCTCGGGTACCACACCATCCTCCCATGATTTATTAAAAAGAGTAGTCAGTGGTTTCACTAGTTCCCCCCTTAATTCTTTTAGAATTCTAGGGTGAATTCCATCAGGCCCCATTGCTTTGTCCACCTTCAGTTTTAGGAGTTTTTGCAGAACCCTATCTTCTGTGAAAGGGCTGGGATCGACCCCCCCCCATCAAGAGTGCTTTTGTTACTTGGATTAGACACTTCCTCCTCCTCTTTTGTGAATATTGAGCAGAAATATTCATTTAGTATCCCTGCTTTTTCACTGTACCCCTCTGCCCACCCATCATTCATTCTAGTCAGCCTCACTATCCCTCCCTTTGTCTTTCTACTCTCTCTAATGTACCTATAAAAGGTTTTATCCCCCTTCTTAACCGAGTTGGCTATCTTTTCCTCAGTCTGGGCCTTTGCTATTCTGACTTCCCTCCCTGCTTCCTTCTGCCTTAACTGGTACAGCTTTTGCCCTGCTCCTTCTGTGTTTCCTTATACTTCCTGAATGCTATCTTTTTCTCTCTGACTTTCCCAGCCACCTCTTTTGAGAACCATAGTGGCTTTTTCTTTCATTTTGATTTGTTTATTTGCTTCACACAAAGGCTTGTTGCCTCTGTGATGGCAGTTTTGATGATTCTCCATTGTTGCTCCACCCCTCCTTCTAGCCTGTTTGCTAGTGCTTTTTTGAGGCGCTCTCCCATCTTGCCAAAGTCAGCCCTCCTGAAGTCCAGTACCCTCACTTTTGTATGGCTTGACTCTGTGGCTGAGTCTAACGTGAACCACACTGTTTGATGGTCACTTGTTCCCAGATGGCAACCCACTTCTAGATCTGAGATCCTCTCACTGCCCCATTTAAGAGTACGAGGTCTAAGATTGCTCCTTCATGAGTGGGGTCCAAAACTAGTTGTCTGAAGCCTGCCACCTGTAGGGCATCAAGAATGGCCCTGCTCTTGGATGTGGCTGCAGCAAATGTGCTCCAGTTAACATCTGGCATATTCAGGTCTCCCATTAACAGAATCTCCCCTTTCTCTGCCATCCTAAGAATGCCTTCTATCAAATCCTTGTCCATTCCCTTCCCCTGACATGGGGGTCTGTAAACAACCCCCGTGCAGACTGTGGTGCCATTTCCAGTCTCCTCTCCTCCCTGTTTACTCTTTTGTTCAGTTGCTTTTACCCCTTCCTTCACATACAAAGCTACTCCTCCCCCCCTTTTCCCCTGCCTGTCTCTCCTGTAGGTTATGTACCCTGGTATGTTAACATCCCAGTCATGGTTCTACGTGTACCATGTTTCTGTGACTGCTACGATATCCAGGCATCCCTCTTCCATCAAGGCCACCAGCTCAGGGAGCTTGTTGCCCAGACTACAGGCATTGGTACTCATTACCCTCCACTTCCTGATGGTCTTACTTCTTTTTGCCCCATCCCTGTCCTTCTTGCCTTTGTCTCTTTCCCCATTTACCCCTGCCCTTCTCCCTATCGCCACCTCTATGTTGGTGTTGACCGCACTTACTACAGTGTAACTCCACACTGTACATGTTAGACCAGCTGTATGAGCAATATAATGCTGTTTCAGATTACTTACTGCTACACATCACTTGGGACAGTGCTGGAGTGTCCATTGCTCTAACAACGGAGCAGTGGCAACAAATGGATGGCATAATACACATTATATGTCCATTTGAGCATGCAACACAGGCTGTGAGTGGGGACACTGCCTATATAAGTCAGTCAATACCACCTGTACATGTGCTGAGGCAGACACTAGTGAATGTCCACCAACAGGTGGAGGCAAGTGATGATCACAGTGCTGTTCATGTAATGGGTCACATGCTCCATATACTGGACAGCAATACACATATCTCTGGTATTATGCAGTCTAATGAGTTTTCTATTGCTACTATGCTGGATCCACAGTATAAATGTGGCTTGCCTGCCATGATTGAAGGGAGTCATGTGCGAGTGGATAGATTGACCAATTACCTTGTCAGACAGGTACATGGTGCACAAATGAAAAATGCAGACACAAAGGGCACATATGCCAGGTGTTGCTACCACCACCATCAGCAGCTCATCACAGGCCACCAAATCTGAGAAAATGTCAAAGTCACAGCAGAACAAGGCAGGTAATCCCATTTGGGATACTCTGTATCAGGTGGGCATGGAAGAAATTAAAGACAAGGAGGAGGACCCTGATGAGGCAGCAGGACTCAGGGCAGCACAACATATGGTGGATGCCTACATTTGAGATACCAAGCATCTTGACTTCACTGATGAGCCATTTGTGTACTGGAGCAGCAAAGTGAGTGATTGGCCTGCACAGGCATCTGTTGCTTTTAAATACTTCAGCTGCTCACCATCTAGTGTCAGTGTGGAATGGGTGCTCAGTTCTGTTGGGGCCATTGTGCATGACCGTAGGACACATCTGTCATGAAGAATGTTTCCATCCTAACATTTATAAAAATGAATGAGGCTCACATTCCACATAACACAGTTATTTCAATGTGTTGCCCCAAGAACTATGTCTTGGAGAAGATGGTGACAATGAAGGCATCCACACTGGTAAGGCCTCTACTAGCAAAGAGGTAGATGAAGCAGCAATGATGACCGAATTTCCACCTGGTGATGACTCCAGTCTTGAAGACTGTGAGTGCTGCTTCGTGTATGATGTCTTACTGGAAGAAGGCTAAAGGGGTTCTACCTCCCCCAGCCACCAGCAGCATCCTCCACCCATTTCCACTGAATACGCTCATTTCTGTTATTGTTATATATTTTAAAAGTCATTTTGCTGGTTGTTCTGTGTTACACATCCTGTTAAACCATTTAATTTGACTACCCAACCTGGTAACAATGTTTACTTCATTTCATTTTTGAAAAATTAATCACCCATGCTATGCTAACCAGAATGTATATGTCAGCTCAGCAGTACACAATGGCCCCATAGAGTGACAAATACTGAACAACATCTTCCCCATTTCCACAGATACCTCCTCCATGAGACCATGAATGAGTGTGTAGTGAGTGTGCCACCACTGTATATATGATGTAACAACTTAGTCGGACAGTACACAGCCAGTACTATGTTAATCAGAAATGCATGCATACTCCATCCTCGTGTATACAATTAACCATCATGTAATCTGCCTCCTTGTCATCCATCCTAATGTGTATAACCCAGACTTTAACAGAGTGGGTCATCACTCTCACACTGTCAAGAAATACAGCTGAAAATCTATGAAACTGACAGATGCATACTCCAGCATAAACAGCAGTCACAGACCAGTACATCAATGCTGCCTCTGAGTCCAGCTAAATTACTTCTTCTACTCCTCCAGCAGTCTTCCACTAAGAAGAACTTCAGCACTGCCAGCACATTTGGGTACAGTACATCAACCCACACAATGCAGCACTTTTATCCCAGCAAGCGCACTTGGTGTCATTTTCCCTCCAGCCAAAGAAACAACCACTCAGAAAGCAACGCATATCATCATCAAGC
This sequence comes from Neoceratodus forsteri, assembly GCA_016271365.2. NCBI lineage: Eukaryota > Metazoa > Chordata > Ceratodontiformes > Ceratodontidae > Neoceratodus > Neoceratodus forsteri. The sequence continues at coordinate 175,556,099 of CM028138.1, forward strand.
ACGAAATAAATATGTTTTTCCTCCATGGCCTGTCTTCTGGTCAACTGATTAATGATAATTAGATTTAATTTGTTGCCATGTTATTTATCCCGCCATTGTGCTGTTCTACATGCCTTTGTTGCTATAGAATGATGTCAAGTATGCATACAAGGCAGGACACTTTAATGTATAAGTTATCTGATGTATTTTCATTTCACTCTATGTTGGGTTTGCCATGATCACACCACGTGAGGCCAGGACCTCGGAATGATACATCAACATGGCACATTCAGAGGCTAGGCAATGTACATTGCAAGCATTATTATGCACAGGTTAGTATTATAATTATAACATAATAACCGGCATGTCCTTTTTCCCATTGCAATGTACATTGCAAGCATCATTATGCACAGGTTAGTACTGTAATTATAACATAATAACCAGCATGTCCTTTTTCCCATTGGGAAACCGTGGCATAATTCGCCATTATAAAGGAGTGTTTATAACAGCGAACATGCACCTGGTTTCCCTCGCACTGCGCAGGCACCCCCACTCTGACACTCTTCCTCCCGGCCACTGTCTGCCTCATCTTTCCCCCTCTGGACCGCTACTCTTAATTGCGGTAAGCGCTGGCAGGCAGAAATGAATCAAATGAGGGAAATACCCTCAAAATGAAATAAAAAAAATAAATAAAAAGCGAGCGACCGACAAACGTAGAGCACGCGCTCACAGCTAAGCAGACTGCTGCAGTCGCACAACAACGTCTTTTTATATTTTATATAGTTGCTGTGGGGAAAAAGGACATCCTGGCAATTATATAAAATAAACTATGGTTCTGGGTGTGTGTAAACTCAAATTTACACACACCCTCAGGGTTAGATGCTATGCATAAACCCCTCAAGCTTTGCTTTCAGGGTTTATGTAGCATCAAACCCCTCGGGTGTGTGTAAATTCTCATTACACACCCAGACCCATACTTTATTCTCTATGTTTTTCACTTGTTAGATTTTGTGTATTCCATTCCAGGTACTCTACATCTTGATATGTAATGTTTCATCATTGGCTGATGAATGAAATCATTTCAACGGTGGGAAATTTTTGGGGACATTGCCAGCATCAATAGTAAATATCACCACAGGTAAGTATCATTGTTATTTTTATTTTCTTTTCATATTTTTCTCCACTTTTTTACAAATGGCATTGGTTAAAACAACATCTGTCTTGAATCATGACTGGTAAATGAAATTTTCTGTTCAAAAGGAATTTGTTCTTTAATATTGGTAACAGTGTTAGTTCAGGTAGCATCAGAGTACAGGTAATGAATGCTTATGCTGCCATTTAAAGTGTCAGTTGCACATTCATGGATAAAAGTAATATATCCTTCATCATCTTACAGTGGTTCGATCAAGGGACTTCTTTAAGCACCATATGGGTGATTCCACAGTGTTAATGGCAAAACACATGTGGATACAATCCAAAGTCATAATTTTCAAGTTAGTGCAGCAGAATTTATAATATGTTTGTTTTCCTTCTTAGGTGTCCATTGATAATGATGACATATGTTTTTAGTTGTCAGCATTGGCCCACCTTTTGTAGGTGCAGCGCCTCGATCCAATGTCCACACCCCAGGATGGAAGACTTGTATTTAGTTACCAATGCCATACAGAGATGGGATGCATCAGCAAATGTCCACCAGAAAACTAAACAACCATTACAATTGAAGTACTTCTTACCTGACAATAAGAACAAAGAAGGAGACATTTTGAGCATTGTTACAACTAGGTGCCTCCCCCACCATCATTACATGAAGCAATACTTACATCAGGGAATGGCTGTTAAACTGGAAGCCTTGACATGAACAGACTATGTCAGATGAGCATAACCAGCAGCAGCCAGATTGGGAGGTAACAGATGCAACCCAGCAGTGGAATTCCCAAATATTGACAGACCTGTGTAGAACATAGTTACTGTGAAAGTCTGACATGTCGGTACTGCAGTAACGACACCAGAAAAAGCAATGAAAAAGTTAATACTTAACCATATCTACCAACCCTACACCACCCATCAACCCCCACCTCCACCACCCGCCAACAGAAGACCATCACAAATTAAACAAGCATTTGTCAATGCCGAATGTTGGCTTGCTGGCATTGGCAGTGGTAGTGTAGAAGTTACAGAGCAGCGTAATAGGAATGGCAGTGAAGTACTGAACTGAAGCCCACCCCACCACCACCTTGCAGAGAGTGAAAGGCATTGGGGTGTGCCTTTGGGTCGTCAGGCATAACGGCCACACCATTTCGCCACACCCCACCCTGCGAACACTGACAAGTGTCACGGTGTTCCTTGGGGTCTTTGGCCCTTATGCGCACCCCATTCCAATAGGAAATACAGTGAGATGGGTGTGGTATAGGAGAATGGGGTGAAGTTTGGGGCCGAAGAGTCCAAGGCATACCTCGATGCCTCTCACTGGCTGCAGGGTGTGGAATGGTATGAGCATTACAGGCAAGAATCCCAAGTCACACCCTGATGCCTGTCGTCTCTACAGGGTAGGCGTTATGGTTGAAAACCCTAATACCTCAGGCATTCATTGGTATTTTCACTCCAAATTTTCAACATGTTTTTTTGTGACTCCACCTCATGAACAGTGGCAATATCAGTTTGTTAGCCGAAAGCTGCTTATGCACAGTGACTACGGCATTTAGCACCACAGGTGCAAAAACATTCTGAACAGGATGTAAAAAATGACAGCTGTACTGTTCATGGGGAGGTGTAAAAAATGGCAATGTTGCATATCTGCAGTAAAAATATTTTAAAAAACTAGCGAACACGGTATAGAAGAAACTGTGCAATGCACACCGTAATATAATTAGGTTGGGGATTTTTATAGCAGATTGTCAACTCAGGCATTTTGGTGCCTCCGATCATGAACAGTGTCACTGTGGTTTTCTTTATCTGCCCCAAACAATGATTTCCCACAGCGTACCACGCATCTTTCGCGCCTGAAAGTGTGAAACACACTGCCATGTTGTGAAAATGACAGCTGTACTGTTCATAAGGAAGTGTGGAAAATGCCACTGGTGAAAATCTGGACTGAAAATATTACAAAGTCATGAACTTACGGGTGTGTGGAAACTGCGCAATGCTCACTCATAACACAGTCATTTTACACGGACTTTTGTGACCAAATTTTCAACATAAGCCATTATAAGACCTCTGCTCATGAACAGTGTAACTGTGATTTTGTAATCTGTCCCAAACATTGCTTTCGCGACACCAACAGCACCGCTAGCGCCATAGCGAAACACATTTTGGGTGACGATGAAAAAGGCAGCTGTACAGTTCATAACGGCGTAATAAATGGCAATGTTGAAAATCTGGAGTGAAAATATTAAATTATTAACTTACGAGCATGCATAGGAACTGTGCAATGCATGCTCATAAAACAGTCATTTTTTGAATTTTTCACCAATTTTCAACATAGCCATTTTAAGACCTCTGCTCATGAACAGTGTCACTGTGATTTTCTTAATTTGTCCCATACATTGATTTCGCACACTGACTGTGCCATTGTGCGCTACATGGGTGGAAACATGTTTTGGGTGAGATGTGAAAAATGACAGCTGTACTACTCATAAGAAGGTGTGGTAAAATGGCAATGTTGAAAATCTGGAGTGAAAATATTTAAAATTCGTGAACTTACGAGCATGCATAGGAACTGCACAATGCACGCTCACTAAAACAGTCATTTTTTGGAATTTTTCCACCAAATTTTCAAAATAGGCTTCTTGAGAGCACACCTTATGAACACTGGCAGTGTCATTTCGTTAATCAGTCCTGAAAGATGATTTCGAGCAGTGGCTGTGAAATCACTCTTCGGGCCCGAATAATGCCATGACAGTGACAGCATTTATGAGAAGGGGTCACAAAAACCCCATGATGAAAATTTGATGCAAAAATTCCAAAAAATGCCTGAGATATGTAACAAAGTTGAAAAAACCCAATCTAGCCCATTATACAGCTTACCAGCATTTCCTCAGTTCGCAATCGACTTTGAAGAGTGCAGACGTGTTCCCGGTTCACCGCAGATCGTCGCGCCAAACTCCGGTAAGTATGGGGTGAGGGGGTGTGGGGAGGCAGGGTGCGCAGTGGGTGGGTGCGGTTTGTGGGGGGGCAGGGAGACTGCGTGGGACCATTTTCAATTTACAGGTTTTTTTTTTAAATTGACGAAGCGGGATGTTTGCCACACTAGGGTGGGCTCCCAGTGTAGCAGAAGAATGCTGGTGGGGGGGCATGGAGCAGACGGGGTATTGGGCACCCCTGTCGGCAATGGCATCAGTTGCCACACTGGGGTGGGCTCCCAGCATGGCACTCTGTACTAGGGGGTGGAACGGCACATTATGTAAAGTGAACGTAACTTGTAAACAAAGTGCCGCTGCATGACGAACTTGTCTCTGATTGCAGTGGCACTTGTTTAGAAGTTTTGTCCACTTTACATAATGTTGGTGTCAGCTCTAGCATGCTGGCTTATTGGGGAATGAGGGATGCACCTACTGATGTGTGCCCTGCATTCGTCCAGCAGCAGCCGCGCCTCCAAATCTCCACTCTCCCAATATGTTGACTGCCATGCAAGCGCGGCAAGCCAACATAAAAATACTTACCACAAGTCAATCAATTGCACACGTGTTGAGCAGCAGAAGCAGCAGTAGCGCACATGGAGTTAACATCATCTGAATTTCTGCATGTTGACAAAAGAATACAGTTACAATCCTACTCAGATATCCGAACTGCAGTCACCTATCCCAGTAATGAAACATTCAGTACTTACCTTGTGTAATGTGAAATTTGGTGCATTCCAACACCCATATCGAAATCCTGGCATGCATGTCATGATGATGTAATCCTCAGCACACTGCCAGATAATATTAAATCGGTACAAACATATTAGAACTCAAGACATCACAATAGCAACCCACCATTGCACTGGAAAAAATAAATACAGACACTTACGTGTGCAGCAGCAGCAGCAGTATTGATCGACTATGTGAAGAGGATCCCCATGAATCAGACAAACCATTACTTCCTGTGGAAACTAGTCAGAGCAGTTGGCAGCAGCTACAGGCACCAGCACACAAAATGTCATTCAATCCATACTGACTTAAAACCACAGAGCTAACAGAGCAAACCAGGGCAGCAACGTTGTAAAATAATAATTCTACAGTTCTCAATAAACTGAGAAACCAGCAGCAGGATGAAGCAAGTGCAACTTTAAGTAGCAGGACCATTTCAGAGGAGGAATTATTTTTATCAGCAAGGCAAACTGACTTGTGTTACATGTGGCACCACTAAGGTTACACCTGAAAACCATTTTAAATGGTGCAAAAAAACACAGATTTGGATCCTGATGGTGGATGTGGACAGTGTAACTCCATGCCTGACAGCTGCTTTCCATCTGAATTTAGTGTAAACATTTTTAGGAAACATTTCTGGACTTGTAGGACAAGTTTTGAACCAGCAGCTCTGAGATTCTTGCTGAAATCATTGACAAACAGGGCCAATGCAGCAATTTAGTGTCTGGGTGTTGGGGGGGCACCACATCACATCATGACTCAGACCATATTTCTGACTCAGCTTTATGTACCATTTTTCCTGTAACATTTCTGGACATGTACAGCCTGTTCTGCACTCGCAGAAACAAGATTGAACATGAAAGCAATGTAAGCAGTGGACCAAAGACCATTTTTTTGTTCGGGTGGTGGCTTGGGCACCATATAACAATATGGCTGAGACCTGCTTACTTCCTGAATTTACTGTAACATTTTTTGGAAACATTTCTGGACTTGTGTGGCATTTTAGGCAGTGGAAGCACCATATGTAGGCATGAAAACCATTTTAAATGGTGCAGAAAACAGCAGATTTGGGATTTCTGTCCGAATATACTGTGTAATATTTTAGAAAAGATTTCTGGACTTCTGGGACATGTCAGACAGTGACAACACCATGATTAGGCCTTAAACCACTGGAAACAGTGGGCCAAACCACATGTTTTGGTCCAGGTGGGAGGCGTGCAACATAGAACAGCATGTCTGACACCTAATTTAGGTCTGAATTTACTGTAACATTTTTTGGGAAACATTTCTGGACTTGTGTGGTATGTTAGGCAGTGGCAGCACCACGGGCAGGCCTGAAAACCATTTTAAATGGTGCTGAAAAAAGCAGATTTGGGTCCTGATGAAGGATGTGAACAATGTAACTGCATGTCTGACACCTAATTTCTGTCTAAATGTACTGTGGAATTTTTTGGGAAACATTTCTGGACATGTACTTCCTGTGCTGCTCTCGCAGAAACAAGATGTGGCCTAAAACCAATTGTAAACAGTGGCCAAAACAGCATTTTAATGTCTGGGTGTTGGGGTGGCACCATTAAGCATCAGGACTGACAGCATATTTCAGTCTCAATTTTATGTAACAATTTTTTGTAAACATTTCTGGACATGTACTGCCTGTGCTGCACTCGAAGAAACACGATGTGGCCTAAAACTAACTGTAACAGTGACCAAATCAGCATTTTAATGTCTGGGTGCTGGGGGGGCACCATAAAACATCATGACTGATACCAGATTTCAGTCTCAGTTTTATCTACCATTTTAGCTGTGTCATGTTTCTGGACATGTACAGCATGTCCTGCACTCGCATAACAAAGATTCAGCATGCGATGACTTGTAAACAGTGCTCCTAAGACCATGTTTTGGTTCAGGTGGTGGCTTGGGTGCCACATAATAACATGGTTGACACCTGATTTGGGTCTGAATTTAATGTCACATTTTTTTGAAACATTTCTGGATTTGTAGGCCCTGTTTGGCACGATCAGTGCTGAGATTCTGGCTGAAATACTTGGCAAACAGGCCTGAAAACAGCTATTTGATGTCTGAGTGGTAGTGGTGGTGGTGGGGGGGGACACCTCATCACATCCTGACTTAGACCATATTTCTGTCTCAATTTTATGTACCATTTCCTGTCATATTTCTCATCTTAGCATGCCGGCTCTGCACAGTATGGCGACAAGAGGCTGTGTCAAATTGTGGCCAAATTGTAAATTTTGGACCAGGTCTGGTGGTGAAGCCCACAATGTCAGCCTGAACCACATAGCTTTGGGGAAAAAATGTTGTTCATATGAACACATTATAATATACAGTACTTCACACTTGTGGATATTGAGAAGGAATAAGATAGAACAAGAAGGAATATATGGTGTACAGATACAGACTGAACGACTGACTGTAAGTTGCAGTTACACACATGACAGAGGGACATGAAGGGTAAGCACAAGGGTAGGGTACTCAAATGATGGGAAAGAGGGAGCCAGAGGCTCCAGAGAGAGGAAAAAAAAAGAAGGGACTAGAGGGGGCAGCCCTGCCTCATCCCTCTTTGTAGTGGGAACCTGTCCAAAAGGTGTTCATTGACCTTATCCCTGGCCTCTGGGGTCAAATATAGTGCCCTAATTACCCTGGAAAATCTGTCTCCTAAGCTGAACCATTTTAAAACCTCATCTAGAAAGACCAAGTCCACCCTGTCATATGCCTTCTCAGTGTCCATACTAATAGTGAGCTGTAGGTCTTTTTTTCCTGTCTGAGCTGAGATAATGTTGAGGAGAAGTCTTATATTGTCGGGTAAAAGTCAGCCTGAGATAAACCCAGTCTGTTCTCTATGTACCAGCAGTCCTATAATGTCTTGGAACCTGTCCGCTAAAATACCGGTGGAGATTTTTAGGTCTACTGGTAAGACAGAGAGACAGGGCAATAGGATTTACACTCCTCTGGATTCTAGTTTGGTTTGGCAATGACCAAAATCAGGGCTTGATTCCAGGATGCAGGGGCTGCCCCCCCCCTCAGTAGTTCATTATATGCTTCAGCCAAATTCGGGACCAAAATTCCTTCAAATTTCTTACAAAATTTGGAAGCATACCAGTCTGTCTCTGGGGCTTTCCAGTTTTTTAAGTTTTTGATTTTGTTAAAGTTAATTGTGGGATTTGCAGTTGCTCTAGATATGCAGAAACTTTCTCTTGGTGTTGGTCTCCCCTCTCTGCCTTGTAAAGTTCTCCATAGAACTTCTGAAAATAACTGTCTTCTGTGGGGATGTTGTCCAAGTGTCACCATTGGGGTCCTTCAGCTTTATCACTGCTCTGGATGAACACTCCTTCCGCAGCTGCCAGGCTAATAGCCGGCCTGCTCTATTTGCTAACTCAAAGTACTTCTGTTTGGAGTATCTGGTTTGCCCTTCTATCTGGGTGTCTAAAAGATTGTTTAGTTTGTTTCTGGCCTGCTCTAATTTTTCTTTGATACTACTATCTACAGTAGTTTGGTGCAGGTCCTCTGTGTTATCTCCTACTCCAAATCTAGTCTCTCCTTTGTCTTCCTCTTTTTATACCATGAAGACTATTTTATAGTCTCACCTCTAAGGTAACATCCCACTGGATCCTTACCTTTCCCTGTACCACTGGGTTCTCCATTAAAAATGTTTCTGTAGTTCTACTAATCAACTCCTTAAATTCTGTGTGTTCCAGTAGGCTGACATTAAGGCACCATAGTGATTTGGGGGGGTCTTGAGTTATTGACATTCCTAGCATCATTGAGGCATGGTCTGAGTGAAAAATATTACCAGTCTTGGAGTCTGTTACAAACTAAGATGCATTGGAGGACAATAGAAAAAAAATCTATTCTTGAAAACATATTGTGTTTCTGAGAATAAAATGTGTAGTCCTTCTCCCTTGGGTGTTGAAATCTCCAGACATCCATTAAAGATAGCTCAGAGCACAGCCAGGAGAGAAGTCTACTTGTTCTAGATGTTCTAGAGGACTTGGAGCCCGCCCTATCCATCTGCAGGTCAGTAACCTGGTTAAAGTCCCCTCCTATAATAATCAAGCTTTGAGAGTCTGTTACTGTATAGGACAAGACCTTTGCCAAGAACTTAGCTCTTTCTGTTTCTTCATTTGGGGCATATAGATTTACGAAAATACCCCTTTTCCCCTGGAATTCCCCCACTACTTTAATATATCTACCCTCTGGGTCTGAATCTGAATGCGTTACCTTTAGGGGTAGGTCTTTCTTTATCAGGATTGCTATCCCCCTATGATTTGTGTGTGCCTGGTATTCTGCCGCAAACACATCTCCCACCCAACTCCTGTGCAACTTTCTGTGTTCACTGGCTCCCAAATGCGTCTCCTGTAGAAATGCTGTCGTCACTTTTTGTCGGTATAATTCATGTAAAATCTTTGCTCTTTTAATAGAGCTATTGATCCCTCTGACATTCCATGAGACAAATTTCAAGTCTCCCATTTTACAATTTTAATCTTTGCACATAGGTCTTGGAGAGAGTGTGTGTTGCCTTATATTTAACACTAGTAACCAGTACAATGAACTATAAACCTTCAACATAATAAAACTATTTACACATGCCCATTGATGATACGTCAGGGCCATCTGATTACTTCAAGGTTAGTTTATACCCAAGTCCAAGCCTCAGGAATTTCTCTACAAGGCAAGGTTGGAGGTATGTTCCACAAGGGAATCTCCCCCTTTCCTGAGCAATCACACTCGATACGAGTGTAAGCCCCAGTGAATGCGAGTTCGGTGCTTTACTTGGTGGAGTGGAAACCATGATCTTTCTCAGTTATTGCCCAATAATGTATTTGATTTTTACATCTAAAAGCCTCTCTGCCAACCTCCCTTCCCAACCTGAAGAAGGGTGAGGGGAAGAGGGGGGATAAGAGCAACCCTCTATCCTCCCTGTGCTCTCATTATTGGGGGAATGCAATCCCCTTCTCCCTGTATCAAAAAAAAACCCTGGGGAGAAAAAAAACATGAGAGATGGATCTCAAGTCCCAAAGGTCCCGGCTTTGGCCCATCTGAGGAGTTCCGGCTGCCTCAGACGTCAATCTCTCCAGAAAGTCACGAACCCCCCAGGCCACTGGAAGGGTTTATATCAATTTTAGTTTTTATTATTGATTTTCTGGAGGATGCTGGATAAAGGGGCACCTCTGCAGATAGATCACTTTCTCGGGGAAGATCCCTACCCCCTTTTGTTTCAAACATTTAGGCACGCCAAAAAGACCAATCTAGGGGTTCAGGTGGGGTTCTGTCGAGTCCTGACCACCCCCCCGTGCCCTCTAAACTTGGGGTTGTAAGGACTCTCCACCCGACATAAAAAGCAGAGATTAACTCCCATTTTCTGCTAGGAGCCCCCTTATGTCTTCCCAGGCATCCCCTTTTAGCCAGAAAATGTCATGTCCAGAATAGGCCCAGGCATCAGAGGGACCAGCAACTCCCCAATTCGAGACCTCCAGGTCAGCTTCATTATCCCCAAAAGCGGGCCATAGGTTAGCTCTGGCCCTTGTCCTTGGGCCTCACACGACCTTCCCCCACCCCTCCCGGCTGGAACTCAGTCAGAGCTTCCAAGGGGTCATTATAGCAGATTGGACATTTTCCTGTATATCCTGTGTCTAATTAAAGCAACTTATATAACAATATGCCAAATGAAAACCAGCATCATAACATTAACCAAAACAGCATAGAGTCTTTTTCTTCAGTTTTGCAGACCAAATTACTTAGGGCATCCTCTAATGAGAAGGGAGGAACCTGGCCCTGACTAAACAGCCACTGATGTTAAACTGCAAGAATCCTCCTCCTCCTCCTCCTCCTCCTCCCTCCTCCACCCTTCCTTCCCAGAAATCTAAGTTAGGGTAGGAAACCGCCTGCAATAATAAAATTCCCACAGTCAATCTTCCAGAAATGTTCACTTATCTCTTCATGTCTCTCCTGCCCCTTCTCGGATCTCCCGTGAATGTGCTTCCATGCGACATTCATTCTGGGGGAGCACTCTTACTGTAACACTGTTCCACTCAAATGAAGGAGTGCCCGAGCCCTATTGCCTCAGATTTTTAGTTCCGTCTAGCTGCCATGATGATCCTTTCTTCAGTGTTTCCACTCTTTGCATGGCGCCGTCTTCTGGGACTTGGATGCCTGCCTTCTTGGCCCAGTCTATCGCTTCCTTCAACTCTGCAAATCTCAGCCAGCCTTCCTCTGTGCAGACTTTGATTTTTGCAGGATATTTCAATTGAGACTGGTGTCCTGCCATCCTGAATATTTTAACAAGTTGGAAGGCTTTTTGTCAACAAGCCATGGTCTGGGGGGCGTAATCCTGATCGAAATAGAGATGCACGCCCCCAAAATGAACTTGTTTCCTGGACCAGGCAGTATGGAGAATCTCCTCCTTTACCTAATAATCTATAAATTCCATCACCATGGACCTCGGGCATGCTTTCGGGTCTTTTGGCTTCTGGACTAATGAACGTTGCACTCTGATGATACCAAGGTCTTTTTCCTGGGGTAAGTTAAGTATCTCTTTCAGAAAACCCTCCATGACATGTGTCATACTTCCAACTTCAGTGAGCTCCAGCAGCCCATGCAACCACAGATTATTTCTGAGGTTACGATTTTCCAACTCCTCCAGTGGTAGTTGTAGGGTGTTTTCTCTTCTGTGCAGATCAAGTAAAGCTGAGTTGTGAAGATCCACGGTGGAGGTATACTCTGAAAGAGTAGATTCGAGGCTGCTCATTTTTTCAGCCAGATTGGATATTACTTGTCTGTCCTCTAAAGATCGCTGTTCAAGTCTGGAGAGAGTCTCATTAATTTGTTGCAGCGTGTGGCATAATGTTTTAGAAGTGATAGTGTAGTCTTCTTTGTCCGTTGCTTAGGACAGTGAAGCTTGGGCTATTGGGGTCGCGATGTCGTTTCAAAGCATGGCCTGCTGTTGCAGTCCCTGCAACTGACTCATTTTAGCTTTATGTTCAGCTCCCAGCGAGCCATCTTTGCTACGTTGCTTGTTTGACTTCATGTAGTCTTTGATGCTACATTTCCCCTTCAGGTTGCCGGTAAGTCTCTGTCAATGGCACAGGATTGTTTAATGGGAAAGATAGTGCCAAGAGGATTAGGCTTCCATTAGTTTGCAACCGGAACTGGAAGTCAGAGATGGACTTTTGAGATGAAGCTTATTTTATTTCTCAATATGATAGCAGATGGCATGACTACGGATTTGGGTTTCATGACATATTATCCCACATAAACCTATACAGACTTTTACTTCATAGGTTGGACATTTAACAGGACTTCAGTGTGTTGTTGTTTTCAATATGTTGGTTTCTCACCAAATATACGTGCGTGTGTGGGGGGGGTTGGGTTGTCTTGGGTGAGTGTGTATAAAGGGGAGTTTAGTGTTTGTGTATATGTGTGGGGGTATTTTTCTGTGTGTTTGGGGTGGATTTTTTGTGAGGAGGGTTGTGTGGGGGGAAGGGTTGGGGTTTGTGATTACATATTTAGGTAGGCATATTTTTGGGTACATGTCATAATTTGCTACAGGGTGTTTGGACTCTTGGCTCACATACACTGGATGTTATGCACCATTTGGGTGCAGGTGCATAAAAAACTGCTTACCCCAACCACACAGCTGCTCACCCACAGACAGGTGCACCCATACCTGCATGCACAAAAGCTGGCCTACCCCCCAGTGCACAGGACTTTGAATGGTGGCCAGAGAAGGAGTCATTTTCCCAGGCTGGCATCCAATGGGATTCCTCCAAGGGCCCTCTAGTGGATCCCTCATATAGAGAGGCATGGGTCCAGGGCTGTGCATGCCAATTGCAGGAACCTGGACCTGTGTGGCACCATCCCATCCCAGTGTCACTGCTCCTGCTCAGTGATGGGCACTCATCCTTCCAGCTGCCCCTGCTATCTCCAGCTACCCAGCAGTCAGGGGGAGCATGGAGAGCCCTGTCCCAGTCCCCCGGCAACCAGCAGCCTGTGTCCATGGGGTGCACAGTGAGTTACGGCAGGGTCCTCCCTGCTGTAACCTTTGCTCTGCTCCGCACCTATGTATCCAACATTTACATGCATGATGTCAAATTGCCCAGTTTTCACTGGCACGTTGGCATCATGCATAGGGCCAGTTGTGAATATACACTTCTTTTCTAGTTGTCTTTTACCAGGAGGAGGTAGAGTTTCATTCCATGGAGGATTTATACAGATTCTTAGGACTATTTCTCCTCATATAGTTAATTGATGATATACTGAATCATTATTGAACTTTGAACATTTTAAGATAAATGAACTCATTTTCGGTCTCACTGAAAGCCACCATGTTTTGAGAGGTTTGATTAATTCTTGCGGTAAAATCCGGGGCTGGGTTGTGCTAGATGCAACTGTAGTAGACGCCTTTCTGTTAATTTATTATGTAGGGTCATGCCAGTTCCTTACTGTACAAAGAAACTGACTAAATTAATCAGTTTCATTTTTGCGTTTACAAAGAAAGAGCTGAGCAGTGGAATGTTTTCTAAAAAACCTCATGGAGACATCAGGAAATTGACACAAAAAGTGTTGGACCCCAAGAAGGATGTTTTGACTCATCTCAAGCACCTTTGAATCATTATAGAAAATGCAGAGTTGATAGACCTGAAGCACTTCTTCAACCAAAATTGTTCACATATATATATATACGTTTGGTGTACATGGCCTCAGTTTTGCTGTTGATCTCCACTGAGCATGCAGTACCTGGTCAGGTGGGTGGGGATGTCTCGTAGTACATTTAGACAATTGTTTGTTATTTCTGTCACCTGCTGCTGGATGTCTGTCATTGGTTGTGTTGACTTGGTCCTCCCCCGTGCTTGAATGTGTGTGTGTGTCTGTGTGTGTGTGGTGCTGGGGGGGGTGAATTCGGAGTTAGGGTTTTCAACCCTAACAGCGAATTTCCTCACTTTTGTCGCTGTGGAACAACCTTAACTAATGCATTAAACGGAGTTTTTTTGCCTCTAATATATATATATACACACACTACATTTTCTTTGAAAATTTTGTGACCATTGAAGTTGGTCTCAAACAGAAAGTTGCAAGATCTAATGCCGGAGGTGAGTGGGATTTGTGAATGGGAGCAGAGCGGAGCCGGAGACTCACTGGAAAAGACAGGTTGGCCTGGAGGCCTGGATGCCCTGTCCAATAGATGTGACACTGAACTACAGGGAGGATACTTGCATGCTCAGGTTTTGATTTTAATCCTCTGGGAAATGTTGAAGGAGGGTATTTATCAGGGTACTGTTGACCCTTGTTGGCAGTTTATTGCGTAAGGACATTCCTCCATATGGTGACCGGCGTCCTGCTATGCAAGCTTGTAATATTCACTGAAGTAGGTTAAATGGCTAAATTAAAGCACCACCAGACCAACTGCAGCAAGGAACAATTTTTATCTAGCCTTCGTAAAAGGCTATGACATGAACGCATAAATGCATTTTGTATTTTAAAAAAAAAATGTTGCCGCTGACTTTGAAAGACACTAAGTTGAAGGCATACAGTATTTTACTAAAGAAATGTTGAATGCCTGAATCCAGCTTGACTATAGTTTATATATTTATAGTTTATATAGCTTATATAGATCATACCATTACTGAGTTGTAAAGATATGAACTGTTTGAATGATTTGAATGATTTTTTATGATATTTTACTATAAACCAGATCTTCAGGTAGGATTTCAATATGACAGATATTTTGTTTTAGGTAAGGGTATTTAAGGGCACATATATTATAAGATGCTCCACTTATTTCTGGACAATCTAGTTAATACAGAAATGGTTGTTTTATTATACAGGTATTTATTTTTATTACTAATTAATATTATTTTGTACACCAGATATTTCTAGGCAGCCTCTGTTCAAAGGTTTAATAGGTTTTATGTAACCAGCATATGGTTTAATGGGAGGCCTGAGAATGGAAGGGAGGAGTGATGGATTATTTGGAGTACCAAAACAGGGAGGGGTCTTGGGATGGACCTGTTGAATATCTAGTACTGATTGCCTTGTGCGGTGCTTCAAGATGGAGATCAGGTGGTTGTGATGCAGGTGCGCAGGACTGGGGAAGGACCATGCATTAGCTGGCATATAAATGACTGGATAGCTTGGAAATAAATCCCCCTTGTAAATGTCCAGTAAGCAGAGACGGATAGGGGCCCAGAAAGGAAAGCTAACCCAAAGAAAGGGATTGCAAGTTCAAGGGCTTAGTCTGTTTGACACTACTAGGGATAACATGGGTGGCATTCAGAACTTTGGTCATTTGACAGCTGTTTTTTGTAGGGTGGAACCTTTTTGATGGGTACATAGGCATCACAGCTGGTATTCCTACAAGGAATGTGAGAGGCTGTCTGTTGTTTGATGGATACAGGAGGGTCTGGAGTACACACCTGATAAAGGGCCTCTTTAATTTGCCCAACTCATCCTAGGGTATTTTCATGGGCCCAGTAAATGGAATCAGTACCCTGGTTATGCTGCCTATGCTATTTAATTTTGAACAAATATGCATTTTAATTCAAGAGTAGAGCAGTGTTTGAGATGATCTTAGATGAGTTATAAACAATGTCAGGACAGTCTGAGGATGGGATATGCTAATCCAGGCCTGGCGTATGATTAGTGGGAGATTATTAACAATGTATTTTATTGTATATTTTGCATATTTGTTTAGCAGCATATTTGCATACTTATATATAGGAACTAATTCCATGAGGCTTGATATTTTTAACAATCTAACAATTTTGATGGTCTATAACTGTTTAGGAGTGATATGTCATATAGATTTAATAAGTTATAGCTAGTGTAAAGTAGTGGACACGATTTATTTATGAGATTCAGTATGGCAATTAGATGATGTTTGGTCCATGTATAAGTATTTTAAGAGATGCCAAATTGCAATGTGTTTTAAATATTGTAATGACATGCCCTATCAAACAATAAAATGAAACTGAACTGAACTCATTTTCTAAGTGGCCCCTGAGAAATTTATTTTTTATTGTTTTTTAATTTTCAGTAATACTGACAATTGCTATTATCTTGTATAAAATATTGTTACAAAACTGTAGGTTTTAATGTTTATGGAGTGTGTTACCTGGTTCAGATTATAGTTTAGAAAATATCTCCAGATAAGTTTAATTCTGTATGAATGTTTTAAACAGTTGTTCATACAAGGTACATTTTCTCATTCTCTTGTTATTTCCATGCATATATTTCTGTTCTTTTTTTTTATCATACAATACTATCAAGTTTTAACTTACATTTGTGGTATTAAATCAAGAGGTCTTGTTTTTAATTTTGAATGTGTTCTCCTTACACACACATTCATTAATAATTTCAGTTAGAGACTTTGCCTGCTTGAGTGTTCAACTTATCTAATGGATCTGACCTTGAAAAGATTTTCAACAATAGCAAGATAAAGGGATGCTTTTCTTTCCATTTAAATTTGTGATTTTTTGAATAGATACTTTAAACCAGTGAGAATCTTTTTAAGTTTTTTTTTTTTTTGTATGATCTGGGTGTTACTAGATTGTGACTCTCTGAACAATTGTCATAAGTCTGTGAGAAAGGACTTGGTTGGTCCAAAAGCTTAGAAATTGTTTTATTTTTGTTAGATTTCTGTTGGTCCAATAAAAGGTAACAGGTATAGGGAGGCAGTATAGCACAGTGGTTTAAGGCTCTGAGCTGCAAATCTAGAAACCTGGGTTTGAATCACACAGCACCCACTTACATACTGTGTGGCCCTGACTGCCCTGTGCTCCCAGGTTGCACCTGTAAACAAGCTTTCAGCTTAGTGTGTTTCACCTTGTTAAACAATTGGAGAAAACAACAAAAAACATTTGCTTCTGGATCAACCCCAACAGAAAATCCTTCTTTGGGCCATCTAAGTCTATAAAGGAATTCAATCAGAAACACATTGCCCTAAGTTCTTCCTCATGGAAAAATATTAGAATAAAAAGCACAATATCAAAGGTAACTAATAACCAAGTCCCTTTGAGCTGGATGTCCCCCAGGAGCCTTAAAACATCAGTGGCATCTCATATGTTGGATGGTAATGGTACTGCTATATCTTTAATATACGCATCCACATATTTGGATAAGGGGTCTATTAAGGAGTCAATGCCAGCCAATATTTGATGACCTAGGGGACAGTCATTGAGTCATGAAAAATTGATCTTAACCAGCTTATTGAGATTTGAGTGGATTGTTACCCCCAGGTATGTTATACCCTCAGGAGATCTTTTCAGGCTGAGTGAGGTGAAGGCTTGTCCTGAGCATAGATAATTTAGGGGCAGGACCTCTGTTTTATCCTGGTTAACATGTAGGCCTGAAACTGCTGAGAAGTTGGTAAGAAAGTCTAGATTAGATTGGAGGACTTGGGGAGTATAGATCATAGTGATCAGGAGGTCATCAGCATAAAGAAAAATGTTAAGGATTGAGTCCCCACCTTTATGTTGGATATTGTCTTTGATTTTCATAAAGCTATGGCCAAGGGCTCAATTGCTAAGATGGACAAGAGGAGGAAGAAGAGACAACCTTGTCTCATCCCTTTGTGTAGTCCAAATGCCGGGACCATAATCTCTTAGTGAGTATGGAGGCCATTGGGGAGGAATAAAGGAGACTGACCCAGGGCTGAAGCCTTTACCAATACCTATTTTTTCAAAACTATGCATCAAATGGGACCATTCAACAGAGTCAAAGTCCATCTCAAGACCACCACTAAAGCTACCATTGGGGACCAGCTGGATTGTGCTTTCTGTATTAAGGAAATCAATGTCCTATGATGGTCAGATCCTAAACAACCCTTAATAAATCCTGTTTGTGCTGGATATATAAGGCCTGGGAGGAACTGTTCAAGGCGTCCTGCCAGGACCTTCACCAGGATCTTGGTGTCAGTATTTATAATTTATGTGTGACTGTAACTGTGGGGGTTGGACGGGTCTTTGCCTTTCTTAGGGAGCACTGTAAGGATGAGACGTTAAACCGAGGTCCCATCTGCCTGGATTGATGGTAGTTCAGGTGGATGTTAAAGATCCCATGGCACTTATCGTAAAGAGTAGGGGAATTTTTTTATTGAGAAAAACAAAACAATAACAATGACACAATCTGTTTTAACATTTGTCAAACACACCTATTTACAAGCTTTATACAAAAGAAAAAGACTAAAGACACCCTTCTATAACTTCCCCACAAACAATCCAATACAATATTTGAAAAACAATATACAAAAATCACCCTGAACCCCTATACACCATAGCCAGTCATCCCCCATTTCACCTTAACCATACAATGTGTTTCCAAAAATCCTGAAAGATATTTTTATCCAGTGTGCGCTGCTCATACGTTTTCTGTTTACCAACTGCTAATTCAATTCGACCAAAAAGAACATTGTAGGGAAGAAGGGTATGTTGTAAAGAAAACTGACACCTTGCTTGCCATAGATGATACTTAATACATGCAAATATCAGATTTAGGGTACTTGGGTGGTACCTTCACAAAAAACCTGAATAATCCCCCAGAACGAGACTCTGATAAGTCATATGTGTCAAAAATTCCCATTCCCACCGCTTTGCCAACTCATACCAAAAAGACTTAACATATGGGCAAAACAGTAAAAAATGTCCCAAGGTTTCAATTTGATCTGAGCACCCAGGTCTAATGCACATTTGATCCAAGATCTGTTTGTGTTTTAAATTACCCCTGACTCCTAACCTCCCATGACAACAGAGCCACAACACATCCCACATACTAGGGGGTATCCTACGGTCCATCAAAAGCCGCAAGGCTTGAGACAATTTTGTCGGGGTACACAAGGGAAAAATCACTTGGACGTAAAAAAAAATAAACATAATTTCTGCATAAAAATCCTTCCTAGGAATGTCCTGCAATTGAGCCTTTCCTAATTTCCATTCCCGTAATTTTCTTACTGAAGAATCCGCATAGGATGGGGCCAAAGCCATCTTACCTCTCATGGGAGCACCCCCTCCTTCCCAGCATGACATAAAGGAAGAAAAAAGCAATTGTGTCCAAGCCGAGCATGGATGATCCTGAGGTTTAACCCTTGATTGAAAAGCAGCAATCATGAAAAAAGAATGAAAAAATACCACCGGGTTTATCATCCCTAAACCCCCTTGATTCAGCTTTAAATAAGTAAATGCTCTTTTAATCAGATTCAACCGACTGCCCCACACCATTTGAAAAAATACACTATACAATCTAGTTTCTAAAGCAACCGGAACCGGAAAAATGGCAGACACGTGTAAAAAAATAGGTAATAGAAACTTTTTAATAATCAAAACCCGCTTTTTTTTGGAAAAACCCCAGGATTTCCATTGCTGTACCTTTTTTTCCGCAATGACCAAAGTTTTCCCAGTTTAAGGATGCTAAGTCTCCTTTACCAAAATTAAGACCTAAAACAGAAATATACTCCTAACCATGATGCCCCAATACTCTCACAAACCGTAATATCCCCAACTGCCAGACAGTTACATTTCTCTAAATTTAGTCTAGTACCATTCAGGTCAGCTAATCCTTTAATCACTTTAATAGCCTGAACCCCTGAATGAACATCTGCTACCAACAAACACATGTCATCTGCATATGCAGAGATTTTCTGGGCTGGTAAAATACAAGAGGGCGATAACCCCTGTATTGACCTATTATGCTCAATTTCTCTCAGCAGTGGGTCCAATACAAAAGCATATAACAATGGGCTAATCGGACAACCTTGTCTGACTCCGCAATTCATCTGAATTTCAGAGCCTACCGCCTTATTAATGCATACACAAGAAATTGCATTGCAATATAAAGTGTAAATATACTGAACAAATATTTTCGGAAACCCATACCTCACTAACACCTGGAAAAGAAACTCATGGGACACAGAATCAAAGGCTCTCGCCTGGTCTAATGCCATAATAAACCCTGACAGTT
This sequence comes from Neoceratodus forsteri, assembly GCA_016271365.2. Classification (NCBI taxonomy): domain Eukaryota; kingdom Metazoa; phylum Chordata; order Ceratodontiformes; family Ceratodontidae; genus Neoceratodus; species Neoceratodus forsteri. The sequence goes on from CM028138.1 coordinate 175,575,889, forward strand.
TTCCTTGGCGTCCAAATTCACATATGTCCCTTAACAATTTTAAATTCTGCTGAATTGATCTATGGGGAATAGCACATGTTTGTGCCGGGTGAAGCACCCCTTTAGCCACTTCCTGCAGTCTTTTACACAGAATAGAGGAAAGTATTTGTAGTCTGTATTCAAAAGACTGATTGGTCTCAATTACCTAAATCTGTAATGTCCCCTGTCTTAAAAATAAATGTTAAAATAGCTAAATTAAATTTCGTCACCAAACCCATATTGTAGAATATCATTAAAACTTCTGTCAGAATGCCGCTCAGGTCATCCGAAAAAGTTTTGTAGAATTCATTGGTCAACCCATCTATCCCAGGTGATACCCCTACCCTTAAAGCACCTATTGCCCGCTGTACCTCCTGCAAAGCTATAGGCCCTTGCAGCAGCTCTACTTCTACCTGAGAAATGGACGGAATTGAAAAAATGAAAAACATCTTCCCACACCGAGGAGGAAACAAAACTGTCTCCAAATTGAGAAGCAACCTTCTCCTCCGCTATGTCTAACATTTCTGCCACAGACGTTTTTAAATCTCCAACAGAATTTCGTAGCCCTGACATCACTCTCTTCTCAATCTTATTTTTACATGCCTTATACGGATCTTGAAAAGGTTGTTGTTGTGTACCAAATTTTAAACTGGCATGAATGGTTGCAGCCCTCTGAAATTGATAATTTAACATGTTCTTTTTTACCCATTTAATCTGGGACTGAATCTCTGCATCCTTGCTTCTGGAGTGGGACTGTAATTTATAATATTGATTTCGAAATTCTAAGTATTGTAAATATTCCCCTGAACCTTTCTGTTTCCCATAAGCTAAAAAAAAATCCTTTAAAGCCAACTTGGTATCTGACCACCAAGAAATCCAATCTGAAAAGAATACTGCCACTGATTTACGAAAAACCATAACGTTTTTTAATTGAGCCAAAAAACCCTGCTTCTGACAGTAGCCGTGCATTTAACATCCATCTGCCCTGAAAAGCCGGAAAAGATGCTGGAATCTGCTGTAAGCCTACAACGCTACATAACACATTGTGATCAGAAAAATCATATGGAATCACTGAACACTCCACCGGGATTAAATAATTAGACAGAAAAAAATAATCTATTCTTGTCTGAAAAGTAGCTCTCTTATAAGTATAACCCCCCTTTGCATGCAATTCTCTAAAAGCATCCTTTAACTTTGTTACCTCTATGGTTTGCGAAAGGGCATGTGAGTCACAATAAGTTTTTTGCTGGACTCCATCTTTTAACCGAACATCTAAACTACAATTCATGTCCCCTCCCCAAACTATATTCTTAGATGTAAACAGGTATGGCTTTACCAGATTAAACAAAGCTATCCTTGCTGTTTTAACTTGAGGGGCATAAGTATTAATTAATCTAAAACATAAACCATTCAACAAACAATCTAAGATCAATACTCTACCAGGCAGGACATCAACCAGCCTTGTCACCTGAACTACAGAGTTAGAGAACAATATCCCTACCCGTCTGCCACATCTTCCCAAGCGACCAGAAGACGGGCCTCCACCATAATTTTTACCTGAGACACCTCTGACAAAGAAGAAAAATGAGTCTCTGTAAAAATCACATCCGTTCAATTTTCACAATGCTGTAAAGCAATGAGCCACCTCTTGTAGCTCTTTAGGCTACAGCAATTGAGGATATAATCTTTAAACAGGCCATATTAATCATTGGTCATCTACTCATGATTTATCTTGTTTCCTTTTTCTCCCCTTTTTCTTTTTCCCTTCTAAAACTTCTAGCCCACCTTCTTCTTCAATTTCCATATTCAGGCTCTCATCTGATTTTAACAAATCAGAAACCCCCTTCCCCTCTAAGTCTGCTAGGGCTGCAAAGGAATTCTGAGTCAAACACACCCCTCCCATACGACTACTTGCTCTAGTAACCCTCAGAGGGGTCTGAAAGGGAATTTCCATCTCAGGCTCCCTGGCAGGGTCATCCGTACTGTTAGTCAAGGAATCTGCCATAGAAATGGGGGGGGGAACTACATTCTGTTGTGGAATTGACCCAGTGGATCTTTTCTCACTAAGAGAAGCATCTGATACCTCTGGAGGCGTCACTCTTTCAGTTTCCACTCTCACCATGTTTCCTTTACTTAAACGGGATTGGGTAGGCTCCCCTACACTGGGCCTGAGAAATCAGGTCCTCCTTATTTAATCCCCTTGTCTATTCTGCTCCTCCCATGGACACTGGTGGACAGGCATGACCTAAGTCGTCACATAAATTACATTTGAATTCATTCCTACACCTCGCTGTCATGGTCTAATTCACTGCATAAGGCGCATTTCACTTTATCAATGCACTACTCAGATGCCTACGACTACCACATCTTATAACACGCTTTTGGCTGACCCGGTAAAGCAAACCGCGATCTCTCCTCAAAAAGAAGTTGTTTGGGACATGTTGTACTTCATTATTCACCACAAACAGTTTAACTTTAAATTTCCATGCCCCAGTCCAAATATTCTCTGAGTCCAAAATAGGCTCGGTGGGCCTAGAACCTCACATTTTGTTTTAACCAAAAGACAATGTCACCCACATTCACTCCCTCATTCGGAACATCACATTAACTGTTTTAAAACTGGTTTGTGATTGGAATGAGCTAAAAAGGTATCCATAAAGGCAATAACTACAGCTGTCATATTTATGCCAAAATTTTTCAGACTAGACATTTGTTTAAAGCTTACATCAAAGTATCCTCCCCACGAATATTAATTAAAGCATAAATGTCAGAAGGTAAAAGTTCATAGAGTCCATCAATAATTTTCTTGCTACATAGACCCGGTCAGTGTCAGGGAGGCCTCCTCTATACCTCAACCGCACTGCATTTCTTCTTGGGGCTTGCTCCACCTTATTTCTTTTAAAAGGTCCGAGAAATGTGGGCCCTCCTCTTCATGCTCTTCTGGCCCCAGTTCATGCATACTTTCAGCTGGTGAAATCTCCCCTTCCCTGCTTATCTAGTATCCCTTGGCCTAAAGCCTGGTCCTGTTTAAATTGTCCAACTGGGGCCAATGACTCACCAGCCTCCATAGGTCCTTGAGATGCCTCCGTCGCTCCTGAACAAAAAGACATCCACTCCGAGTCCGGCACCCATCTTCCATCCGCCTGCCGAATCCATCCTGCTTGAGACAGGGCCGTTTCTGCCGACCAGCTAGTACTCGGACCCGTTTCCAGGTCCGTACCTCCAGTCCCACACTCAAACACGGCCGACGCAGTTCCTTCCTCCATGCGAATAGCCGCCCTCGCGATACCTGGAACTTCCTCCTTACCGCTGGGCTTACGCTGATCCATGGCGCCTCCACTCTGATCCTCACCGGAAAGCACCTCTTCCTCCGGATGATTCACCATCCCACTCTCCTCCTCCACCGGTGATCCTGCTGTTGCTGTTTTTGGGCTGTCTCCCGACGGGCTTCCCTGAGCCCTCACAGCCATCACGGTCTTTACTGAGGTAAGCTCCAATACAGGCCTCGCCTGTGTATCCTCCGAAAAACACTATAGCTCAACCTCCTGTACCTGCATCTCCTCCTCGGATTCCATTCTCCCAGTCTCCGGTTCTCCAGGCCAGACCCGCACTCCACACTGTGTCTGGCTGCAGCCATCCCCTAGGTCAGCAGCTCCCTACTGTGACCAAGATGCAGCAACGCCTCAGAGTAGGGGAATTTCCCCGGTGTCCTGGCCAAATTTCCCTCATTCACTAAAAATACCACCAACAGCTTAATCTGGTTCAAGGTCAGTTGGCAATCATCTGTATCCTCCTCCCCCGGGTCGTGCCTGAAAATAGGCAGGATTTGTCTAATGCACTTACCCGGTCAACAAAAACTAAATAAATAAATAAATAAATTACAGCTTCCCACATGGTGGGAGGGAGGATCTCTTTAATGAGGGAGTCTCTGAATGTAGCCAGAAATATTTATCCTTGGTGCTTCATAGAACTCAATTGGAAGGCCATCACACCCTGGAGACTTATGTGGGACATGGACTCAATAGCCTTTGTTATCTCAGCTTCAGACAAGGGTTCTTCCAATTAAGTTGCCACAGAAGGTGTGATTCAAGGGATAGGAAGCTTCAATATAAATGTCTCTATTGTAGACACCTCTTAATGGGATGGGGAGAAGTATAACTATAGGACTGAGTCACAATTTTATTCATTCTCTCCTGTGCACTGGTCAGTACACTGCTCTTATCCTTTAGGCCTTTAACAGTTCTGGCTGACTGCTTACTTTTAAGGCAATAGGCCAGAAGCTTGCTGGCTCCCCCCCAGTATGAGTGGTGCATACGTCTAAGATTCAGCTCAACCTGCCTATTAAGGTGACCATTAAGCTGGATCCTAGTACTGTTCAGTTAAGCTATGAGGGTGTGGGGTGGAATATCAGAGCTGAGGCTTTTATATTGTTCTTCCAGTTCGGCTAATACCGTTCCAGGGTAGCCTGCTCTGAATCCCTTTTTTTTTTATCTTGGTGAGGTTATGTGATGATTCTGCCCCTGATGGTAACTTTAAATGCTTTCCAAAGTTTGGAGTCCAGCACTTCCCTGTTGTTGCTATTTTGCTAATATTTCATGACCTCCATTTCCAGACATTTCAGAAATTGTTGGTCCTCTAACAGCAGGGAGTCAAGATGCCAGGAGGAGAGCTGTGGTTGTGCAGGGTCCCAGGGTAACCTCAACTCCAGTGGTGCATGATCCATTATGATCAGATGAGACTGGGTGTGAGTTATGATTTCATAGATGGAGCACGAGAGCAGCCATAGAGCAATCTTGCTGGAAGACCCGTGTGTGGCAGCAAAACATATGTAGTCCCTCACCCATGGGTGCCTGGTGCGCCAGTTGTCCAGAAGTGTGTGTTCGGCTATTACTCTAAAAACTGCTTTATTTACCTGTCTGTGAGGTTCAGTGGTAGCTCTGCTTCTATCTATGGAAGGGTCCAAGGTAATGTTAAAGTCACCCCTATTGGGACTGGGGCCTTACCTGTATTAAACTATGTCAGTGTCTGGTTAAGGTCATGAAAAAATAATTGGTTGTCTTGTTTGGGCACATATACAATTAGGAGGATATGGGTCCCTTCTGTTGCCTTCATCTCTGTCATAATCCATCTGCCCCCTTGATCTTTCTGCTAGCAAGCTACCTTCCAATCTAGATCTTTGTGGAATAGAATAGAGATACCTTATTTATGCAAGGGAGCTACACTGTACATCACATCGCCCACCCGACCTTGCTTGAGATTCTTGGCCTTTGCAGTAGACAATTTTATTTCTTGGAGGAATGCAGTCTGGGGTCTTAGCCATTTAGGATGTACAGCAGTAAAACTTTTTTTCTCTTGACAGGTGATTTGAGACTGTGGACATTCCAGAAAACAAAGCTAGTCTTCCTTAAGGGGCCATTGAATTAGATAGTGAATGGACATCAAACCAATACTCCAACCTTGGTATATTGTAGTAGAGGTAAACAGTGATCCCTACTGTATACCTCCCCCCTCTCTTCCCCCAATAACCCCCACCCAGTATTCCTGATTGTCAGCAATAACAAAACTTACACTAAACCAGTAACACAAATAAGAGTAATAACACACAATCTCTGACACATATATTGAACCTACATAAACACTTTGGCCCGGATATTCAAACTATGCCAGGCTGTGGCGCAAGCCTGGGTGCAGCTCAACTTTGTTCCCAGGGGTGTGGCCTGGGTGATATTCAAAGAGGCTGCGCTATGGCGCAGCAGCTTTGAATATTGCACCCTGGCCACCCCCACTGTGCATGGCGCAGTGGCACTGCACCAGCGCAAGTGGCCAGAGTGAAGCATGGAGATCCACTAGGGCAAGTGCCATTGCGCCATGCACAGCACCTGCGATATTCAAAAGGGGACATGCAAATGGGGCCATAATTTATGCAAGTTGCACATGGGGCCATTTGCATGTCATTATGGCCCCATTTGCATGCCATTAGCATGCAGGTGAACCGATCCCTGACGACTTGCGCCTGGCACCCTGCCAGGCAGCAGCCATCGGGGACCGACGCTCCCTGCAGCCCGATTGCGGGAATCTGTCTACAAGAATAATCCCCCCCTCCAACATCCCTGGTGGTCCAGTGGACTGCTATGTGCCCAATCATGGGCATTTGTCTAAAAGAATAACCCCCCCGGCCAATATCCCTGGTGATCCAGTGGACCACTATGTGCCCGATCACAGGCATTTGTCTACAAGAATAACCACCCTCCAACATCCCTGGTGGTCCAGTGGACTGCTATGTGCCTGATCGTGGGCATCGGTATTATAACCCCCCCATGTTCAATATCCCTGGTGGTCCAGTGGACAGATCACTGCCTGATTGCGGGCATCTGTAAATCATAAAATATTCCTATTACCCTGGTGGTCTAGTGTACCCCCTCCTCACCTGCCCACAGAACCCCACCACCCTGCTCCCCCTGGTGAGCCAGTGGGCGGCAGCACCCCACCTGCCTGCCACCCCACCGCCCACTGACTGACAGCTCGGTAGGGTTGCACGCCCATTGGTTCACAGCGTGAGCCAATGGGCATGCTGCCTATACCGTACTACTCAGTCCAGATATGTGAATGAATTCAGATGCCTGTGATCGGGCAGTGATCGGTCCACTGGGCCACCAGGGATATTGGACGTGAGGGGGTTTATAATACCGATGCCCGCGATCAGGCACATAGCGGTCCACTGGACCACAAGGGATGTTGGAGGGGGGTTATTCTTGTAGACAAATGCCCGAAATTGGGCAGATAGCGGTCCACTGGACCACCAGGGATATAGGAGGGGGGAGTTAGCTATACGGATGCCTGTGATGGGGCATGGGGGGCACTGCCAGGTGTGGCAGGAACTCCAGTGTCCACACACAGGTGGCAGCTGCTGTGTTGCAGCCTACAATGTGGCAGCTCGCCTGTGGGTGGCCATCACTTGTTCCTTTTTTTATTGGTCTTAACTTTGTGCAGGCACAGGGAAGGGTTGCGCATGCATGACTCTGCACATCCTGGGCTGAATATCAGGCTGTGCAGGTTGTGCATGGGCACGCCTCCCCTACCTGTGCCTGCATACATTACTGATGTGCTCCAGCGCATCGGGATTTGTGCGGTGCACTTTTCCCTTTTGAGTATCGTGCCGGGGAGCATCAGTGGGTTGTGCATGGCGCATGCGCAACCGTTTTGAATATTTATGTTTACCACATTCTGAATCTGTTTTAGCTTTATTTTGCAGTTTTAAATAATTAAAGGAACAATCCTCTAACAATAGCTATCCCACTTTCCCTTGGTATTCCACCCTGATTTTAAATACCTATTGTTTATTATCACTTTTCCTGCCACTAGGACTGAAATACTGTAGCTTATAAAATGGCAGAGAACAATGCAGAAATTGGTTATTTATAGTGTAATATAGGACAATAATGTACTATAAATAACTAGTCCTAGTGAAACTGCTGTACCACAGAACCTGATGGTTCAATAATTCATTATATGCATTTTATTTAGAATGTTTCATAAGTTTGCCACCGCTATTTTTTCCCCTGCTAACATTTTAACTACATCATGTTAGTTAATTTCAGTGGCAGGTAGGTGGCTGTTGTGTGACTGTAGTCGTGAGCCCCCCACCACCCCCCACCACACACACACACACACACACACACACACAGACTGAAACAGCAAGAATAGATAGTGTTTTTAAGTTTGTTTGCAGGCATGTGCAAGAAACATAGTGCCATCATCCGAGTTTTCCAGAGGTGTGTCAGCGTCTTCCAATTCAGTCAGTGTGTTTGCAGGCACGGTCGCAGTGCACCAATCACTGCTCCAGCTGTCGATGACAGCTGAAATGCAGTGGCATACAGATGAAAGGGAGAGCTTCACTCAGTGAGCAGAGCTCCCCTCAACACCACACACGCATACAGGCTGACGACTCCCCCACGCACATACTGCAGCCAACGGGGTGCCCAATGCCCCATTGGCTCCAACCCCTCAAACAGCTTCATAGCTGCCACGCTGGGAGTCCACCCCAGCATGGCACAAGCCTGCGGAGGGCCAACGGGGTGCCCAATCCCCCATCAGCTCCAGTTCCCCAAACAGCCTTTGCAGCTGCCACGCTGGGAGCCCACCCCAGCGTGGCAAATGTCCCGCGTCGTCTTAATAATAAACAAATAAAAACTGTAAATTAAAAAATGGTTCCTTGCAGTCTCCCTGCCCCCACCCGCACCACCCACTGTGCACCCTGCCTCCCCACACCCCCCTCACCCCATACTTACCTCCAGAGTCCGGCACAATGATCTTCGGTGGACCGGGAACACGTCTGCACTCTTCAGAGCCGACCGTGAACTTAGGAAATTCCAGTAAGCTGTATAATGTAATAGATAGGGTTTTTTCAACTTTGCTGCATATCTTGGGCATTTTTTGGACTTTCTGCACCAAATTTTCAACATGGGGTTTTTGGGACCCCTTCTCATGAATGCTGTCACTGTCATGGCGTTACTCGGGCCTGAAGGGTGATTTCACAGCCACTGTGTGAATTCACCTTTTGGGAATGATTAATGAAATGACACTGCCAGTGTTCATAAGGTGAGCTCTCAAAAAGCCTATTTTGAAAATTTGGTGAAAAAATTCCTAAAAATGACTGTTTTACGAGAGTTCCTACGCACGCTGGTAAGTTTGCGAATTTTAAATATTTTCACTCCAGAGTTTCAACATTGCTATTTTACCACACCTTCTTATGAGCAGTACAGCTGTCATTTTTACATCTCACCCAAAATGTGTTTCCACCCATGTAGCGCACAAAGGAGCAGTCAGTGTGCGAAATCAATGTATGGGACACATTAAGAAAATCACAGTGACACTGTTCATGAGCAGAGGTCTTAAAATGGCTATGTTGAAAATTTGGTGAAAAAATTCCTAAAAATGACTGTTTGACGAGCGTGCATTGCAGAGTTCCTATGCACGCGCGTAAGTTCGCGAATTTTCAATATTTTCACTCCAGATTTTCAACATTGCCATTTTACCACACCTCCTTATGAGCAGTACAGTTGTCATTTTTCACATCTAAGTCACAATGTGTTTCTGCCTGTAGCGCATAATGGCGCAGTCGGTGCAAAATCAATGTATGGGACATGTTAAGAAAATCACAGTGACACTAGTCATGAGCAGACGGTTAAATGGCTATGTTGAAAATTTGGTGAAAAAATTCCCAAAAATGACTGTTTTAGGAGCTCACGTTGCGCAGTTCCTACGCACGCTGGCAAGTTTGCAAATTTGTAATATTTGCACACCAGATTTTCAACAGTGCCGTTTTACTGCACCTCCTTATGAGCAGTACAGTTACCATTTTTCACATCTCACCCAAAATGTGTTTCTGCACATGTAGTGCACAATGGTACAGTCGGTGTGCGAAGACAATGTTTGGGACAGATTAAGAAAATCACAGTGACACTGGTCATGAGCAGAGGTCTTAAAATGGCTATGTTGAAAATTTGGTGACAAAACTCCATAAAATGACTGTGTTATGAGTAAGCATTACGCAGTTTCCACACACCCTCGTAAGTTCATGAATTTGTAATATTTTCAGTCCAGATTTGCACCAGTGGCATTTTTCCACACCTCCTTATGAACAGTACAGCTGTCATTTTCCACAACATGGCCGAAATGTGTTTTCACCTTTTCAGCACAGAAATGCGTGGTCGCTGTGGGAAATCATTGTTCGGTACAGATAAAGAAAATCACACTGATACTGTTCGTGATCAGAGGTCCCAAAATGCCTGTGTTAACAATCTGCTGTAAAAAAATCCCCAAACTAGTTACATTACGGGTGTGTGTTGCACAGTTTCTACGCACGCTCGTGAATTCACTAGTTTTTTTAAGATTTTCACAGCAGATTTTCAGCATTGGCATTTTTTACACCTCCCAATGAACAGTACTGCTGTCATTTTTCACATCCTGTTCAGAATGTGTTTTTGCACCTGTGGTGCCAAATGCCATAGTCACTGTGCAAAAGCAGTTTTCAGCTTACAAACTGATATTGCCACTGTTCATGAGGTGGGGGTCAGAAAAAAAACATGTTGAAAATTTGGAGTGAAAATACCAATGAATGCCTGAGGCGTTAGTGTTTCTGACCATAACGCCCCACCCTGTAGAGAATGACAGGCACCAGGGGTGTGAATTGGGATTCTTGCCTGTCATGCTTATACCATTCCACCTCCACCCACACCCTGCAGCCGGTGAGAGGCATCAAGGTGTGCCTCAGACTCTTCGGGCTCAAACTTCACCCCATTCTCCTATTCCGCACCCATCTCACTATATTTCCTGATGGAATGGGGTGTGCATAAGGGCCAAATACCCCAAGGCACACTGTGACACTTGTCAGTGTCTGCAGGGTAGGGTGTGGTGAAATGGCGTGGTCGTTATGCCTGACAACCCAAAGGCAGACCCCAATGCCTGTCACTCTCTGCAGGGTGTGGTGGGGTTGGCTTCAGTTCAATACTTTGCTGCTATTCCTATCATGCAGCTCTGTAACTTCTACACTACCAATGCCAATGCCAGCAAGCAAACATTCGGCATTGGCAAATGCTTGTGTTATTTTGTCATCCAATGTGCAGCCAGCAGCCCACTTGACTCAGAGTGATTGTGTATCTTAAAACACCATACAGAACAGTTTTCTGATTCACAGTTTTCAAATTGCTACCTTCTGCTCTGTGGTGTCAACTTGTTTGGTGGCTTTGTGGAAGTACAGAATCGGCCATTTTTAAAATTGAGAGAGAGGCAAGTGTGGAGGTGAGTCGAGCAGGTTGACATCTCGGTCACTTTAGGCTGTTACAATGTGAGCCATGACTGAAAAGCTTCTGAAGAAGAAACAGATATGTAAGTAACAGAAATAAAAGGAAATATAAACTTAGCCTGCTAACGTAATGCTTGAGTGGGTGGGTTGGGGCAGTCTAACACTAACAATGTAAAATTAAACTGCAACTACTGGTTCACAGTAAATTGAATTCTTGTAATTTGAATACTGTGAATTTACATCTGGTTGCAGGGGCCTATGCTTCTGTACACAGAAGCAGTGTTGTAATTTGAGTATCACAAAATTCTATCTGCTGCAGCAAGCAAGTGTGCATGTTGCAGTGTACATTCCACAGGCAGAAATCCACAAAGGTAGCACATCAGTGCTACTGCATTTGTATCATCTGGAAGCAGTTATATGTTGTTTGTCTTACCTGTAATTGGTTGTCTGTGGTTGCTTGTGTGGTCTTATCCTTTTGCTGCTTGGGGGTTGGGGGTGGGTAGTTAGGGTTGGAAAACTTAATGCCACATTTCCCTACTTTGGGGGCATTACGTTCACTCCCAACTGGTGCATTAATGAAGTTTTTGCAAAGAATGTCCTTTCTTTTTGAGACAGTGGAATCATATCCTCATTCACACAGGTCCCTTCAGGCCCTGCGTGAACAAGTGCAGATATGCAGGGCCCTTTCAGAACACTCTATCCCCTACAGGCATGCATGACCTGGCACATTCACCTTCCCCCAGCAGTGGAATACAAGCTACAGGTTGTCCACCATTGCGAAGGTACCATATAGTGAAAACAACTGTCCTCATTCACTCTTTACACATTAACTCTTTATTCATTCAGATCTAAACAGAAAAAGAGATCTGAAAGAACAGAGTGAATGTGTAAAACATGAATGAGGATAGTTGTCTTCACTATATGGTACTTGGCCCATATGGACAGCCCTGCAGCTTGCATTCCCTGGCTAGGGGGAAGGGGTCACATAACAGCAACATACCCCAATCTTCACCCTATCCAGCTAGGTCACTGAGTTCACCCCAAAGTCAGCTCACTGGCATGACAAGATTGGCACTACACACTAAGTTTCTTAATGCTGATACATACTATGAAAAAAAATTGTTAATGCAGCATTTAGGGTTAAAACACAAAAAGTCAGGAAATAAGACCTTTAGGGTTGCCCCCTCCTCTCTCATGTACCCCCCATCCTCCTGAGATTGACAGATGCTGGGGTGTGTCACTGGGGTTGTGAGGCCTAAATGTCACCCCATTCCATGTGTAATTATATTCACAAGCCATAGGAAAGAAGAATGGGGTGACATTTAGGCCTCACAACCCAATGACACACCACGGTGTCTGCCAATCTCAGGCGGATGTGGGGTGCATGAGGGGCAACCCTAAAGGTCTCATTTCCTGATTTTTTGTGTTTTAACCCTAAATGATCCATTAACAAATTTGTTGCATAGAATTTCCTTACTTTTTGAGAAAGCATAGAAAAGTAGAAAGTTGCGCAAGTTGGTGGGCCCCATGATCCCACCAACTTGCAAATTTCTGCCTAACATACTGTAACAATACAAGTAGTTAATATCATATGTATTGGTGGGAGCACAAATGGGTGGGAGGGTGGGGCCCTTTGGGCCCCACCTCCCACCACCTTGAAACAAAATAAAGTTTCATTCATTGGAGTGGCATAATTCCACACCTGTTTACATGTCAGACACCTAACCACTGAAAATTACCTCCATGGCAATAAGGCTAGCTACCCTATAAATGTGAAGCCACTACCACAATGCAAAACACTATATGCAAAATGTAAAGTGCATCATGTAATATCTCCACAGCAAATTAATTTTTCAATACCTAAACACCACACTTCACATGTACAGAACAGCCCTTCAACACCCTTCAAATTTCAACTTAAAAGACCAAACCGTTTCCGAGATATTACATTTTAAAGTCTGAGATTTTCATTTGTTGGAGTGGCAGAATTCTACACCTGTTTACATTTTACACACTTAATGACTGAAAACTATGTCCATGGCAGTAAGGCCAGCTATCCTATACATTTCAAGCCACTACCACAATGCCAAATGCTGTCTACAAAATGTAAACTGTGCCACACAATATATCTACAACATATGCATTTTATGATACCTAAAGAACATAATTCACATCTACAGGACATCCTGTCAACACCCTCCATATTTCAAGTTAAAAGACCAAACTGTTTCCGAGATATTTAATTTTAAAAGTTGTTAAAATTGGGCTATCTGGTCCATCCAAATCTGGCCATCTAGTCCCTCCCTTGTGAACAAAGATCACAATCAAAGAATCTCATGATCAAAGAATTTGCAGGCTCACAACCAAAGAATTTGCAGGTTCACAATCAAAGAATGAAAAATGGTGAAACAAAATTTTTACAGAGAAATACATGAAACCACAGCCACGACTCGATAGAATGAAGCCTCCTGAGCAAAACCCATCCTAGTTTGACTTTATAACTCACCCCTGGGCTAAGATATTTGATTTTTTAATCTGGCCATCTATTCGTGCCCTCGCAATCAAAGATCGTGGTCAAGAAATCTTGCGATCAAAGAATTTGCAGGCTCGCAATCAAAGATTGTTAGCTAGCCATGATCAAAGAATTAAAAACTTTAAAACTCTATTTTTGGACACATTTACAAGAAACCACAGGCATAGCTCAATGAAGGGAAGACCCCTGAGCAAAATCCAACATAGTTTTACTTCAGAAGTCACCCCTGAGCCGAGATATTTGTATTTTTCCGACAGAAAAATGAAAACAAGATGGAGGCCGTAGCAATCAAAGAATTTCTTGCGATCAAAGATTTTTTGATCATGAGCCTGCAAATTCTTTAATCATGATGAGGGACCAGATGGCCAAAACCCCATTCTTCTTTTGCAAAATAACCATATAAATTTTCCCATAGACATATAATGGGAATTAAAAGTTTAATAACTTTTGAATAGATTAATATTTTTTCACTAAACAAAAAGTGGCATGTTCCTTGATCCAGGCTCTTTCAATGCACCAAATTGCAGAGTGGCACACCACACAACAGCTGTGCAGCGCCACGGACAAAATCTGAAAAACTGCCCACAGAACTGCTGAAAAGTGCCTTTTTCAGCGTTTTGGTGCGCAAAAACCATAAGTCCGACCAAAGCAAAATTTGGCAAATCAAGCGATCTACCTTGCCTCACTGCGCATGCCAAATGTCATGCAAATCTGTTTAACGGGTCCAAAGTTATTAATGCACAAAATTTCGTGTTTAACATAGAAGTGGCTTCATAACCCTAAATTATACTCGTATGATAGTGCAGATATACTGTAGTTTAGGATGGCTGGCCACTTTTGTGTTAACCCCCAAAGTTTGCACTTTATTAACTTTGCCACACATTTGTCCAATTTGCTTGAAATTTTGCATGTACACTGTCCATCCATAGATTTCTCAATCTCAAAAGTTTAATTCCGGTTGGATGTATGCTTGCTGAGCTGTGAAGAGTAAAACTGAAAAATCCTCAATATTTGTGTAATTCTTTGTCAGGCTCCAGAAAGAGAACTGTGTGTGTGTGTGTGTGTGTGTGTGTGTGTGTGTGTGTGTGTGTGTTTCTGTCTTCAAATGTGCTTTTGTATATGTAGTCTGGGTCAGGGTGGTGCCTTTTGAAGATTTGATTAAAAAATGTTTTACCCATTCAAAAGTTTTGGAAGTTTTTCATGTCCCATTTTAGCCTATGGCAAAATTTATATGGGCAACGTAAAAACTTTTATAAAAATGTTTTTGTTTTCATGCTCTGGAATTTTGTTTTCGTGCTGCCACCATCTTGTTTTCTGTTAATGAGAGACAAAAAATGTGAATAAAAAAATAGTGTCTCTTGCTAAGTACCAACACTTGTGTTTACCTATTCGGGCCTTGAAGAACTTGCCCCTGGCATTAGTTTTTGTGCAGGTAGTCTGGAAATATGTTTTTCAGAATTTCTCCACCATTTTGCTGTTTTGTTGTCGTGCAAAGAATATTTTTGTGCACTGCTAAAAAAATAGTTACGTAACAATATATTTTTTGTTGCAAGGCAGCATGTTTCTTTGCATGACAACATTCTATTATAATGAATAGGAGTGCCACAAAAACAAAAAAGTGGTCCAATATGCTGTTTCTTTGTCAGCTCACTGCAAGTAAATAGGACATTTGAGCTGAAATTTGCAGGGTGGCAAACCCTTGACTCTCAGGTGTTCCTTTTCCTGGATTGGTGAAAACATTTCAACTGGTTCCCTAGTTATGGCATTCCGAAGTTGAGAAATTACCCATAGGATAACATTGCGGCGCCTGTGGTGCCTTTCAGTGCCCATATCTTGAAAATGATTCAAGATATAGAAATTTTGATACCCACAGGTGGACTAAGCCCCTGTGGAGGTTTTTAAGTCATGATTACTACTGCAGTGGAATTTTTTTCATAGTTGCTACAGTTACTGAAATATTGCCAAATTACTGTTACAAAAATTCCTTTTCATGACTATATGGCTGTTGTATGACTCCGTACTTATGTGTAAGTAGGATTTATGCATCTCAGTATGTACAATTGGAGAGCTTGAGGGGAGTGCAGGGCCTGGAGGGCCCATGCTCCCCTCCAAAGTAGTGTTCCCACCAGGCCCAAGTTACAGGGTATACAGTGAACCCTCCTCCAAAATTTTCAGGGGTACTAATTCAGTTTTGAGGGTATGGCATACCCCTGCATTCAACACACCCCTGCATTTAAAAACACATGCTGGCTCCTTTACAGTGGTCATCACGCAAAAGTATACTGGTAGTGAGGTATACTGCTACCACGCAACATGTATACCTCTACTGTGCAATTATGTGATCGCACAAAAGTATACTGGTAGCACAATATACTGCTACCGCGCAACATGCATACCTCTACTGTGCCATTACATGGTCACCACTGTATGTGAAATGAACTCTCTTCACAGACAGAAGCATATGAATTTCAGTTTTCTTATGCGATTCACATACATCTATGCGTGAATGAGAACACTGCCCCAAACTCTTAACTTTTTCTGTGCATAATGATATGGGTCCCACATTTGCATATTGTTTTTCCCCAAGAAATGTGACTTTGAGAGGGGAGTGAAGGGCCAGGAAAACCCTCACTCCCAGATGTGAATTTGCAAAAATGGGCAGTCTGAAGGAAGTGCAAGGCTCGAGTGGGAGCGCATGGCCCAGAGGGCCATGTACTCCCACATATGCATATTAGTATGTAAAATGGGCAGTGTGATGGGAGCACAGGGCCCAGAGGGCCTGCATTCCCACAACAGTTTTACAATGACACTGCAAAATCCGCAGTGCTGACATCCCGACAGTGACAGCCACAATGCTGAGTGTCGCATTGCACTGTCAGGGATGTGTCTTTGTTTTATCGGGGGCAGCACCCCTGAACCCCCCATGTGTGGGGCTTTGACCCCACATCCTGTGACTCTGGATTACTAACTCCAGGTCAGGGTTGTTTAGGAGGAGGGGGCGATACACCAGTGAGGCAGTCCCAGCGCCAGCAAAGACCATCACAGCGACACATGGATATCAGCCGATTCCTGTTGCTGTGATGATTTTCATGCACAAGGGT
The DNA here is from genome assembly GCA_016271365.2 of Neoceratodus forsteri. Taxonomy (NCBI): domain Eukaryota; kingdom Metazoa; phylum Chordata; order Ceratodontiformes; family Ceratodontidae; genus Neoceratodus; species Neoceratodus forsteri. The sequence goes on from CM028138.1 coordinate 175,592,345, forward strand.
TCACTGTACCATTGGTGGACCCCCACAGCCACATACCACTTATATTACACTTTCTTAAACAGAAGGGACAATATTTGCCAACGCTCCATTCCTACATCAGTTAGGGTTGATAGCACATTGACAAAAGCATGGAAATTCCATGTTAGGGTTCCCAGCCCCCAACCCTCCACACACAAACAGGCGTTGGAGTGTCCCATTGAGTCATCAGGCCTAACTTTTACCCCATTCTCCTATATTGTGCTGTGTCAGTTTGTTTACACATAGAATGGGTGAGAATTTGGCCTGATGATCCCGTGGCGCACCCCAACACCTGTTTGTGTGTGGAGAGTGGGGATGTGGGACGTGGGTTGGTAGGGGTGGGAACCATAATGTGGAATTTGCATGCTTTTGTCACTGAATGCTATGGACCTAACTGATGCATGAACTGAGTTTTGTAAAGAATTTATATATATATATATATATATATATATATATATATGTATATATAAATATTCATTGCAAAAAGTCCATTTATGCATCAGTTAGGGATGTTTCTACAGCGACAAAAGTGTGGAACTGTGGTGTTAGGGTTAACACCCCACCTCCTAACCCTCACGCCCCCATCCTCAAACCCCTAACTCTGCATTCGCCCCCACACACACAGACATGCAAGCAGTACAAGACACATCCATCATCATGGTCCAGCAACTGTATGAGTTCTGCTGCCATCAGAGTGCCTTGTGGGTACACACGCATGCTGGGCAACCATGAAAGATGTCCCACAGTAAGCATTTTTCTGTTACAAACATCAATAACAAAATGTAAGCAGATGCCTATATTTCAGTTGTTAAGAAATGATGAAACACATGGTATATTATCTATAGATAGCTGTATTGGAAATAAGAGTTTGGATAACCCTAGCAACAGTCAATGGATGTTAACATATTTTTTTCGGATAGAATGAGTCAGTTCTAATAACAAATGGTAATAATAATGAAATCAAAAAATCAAATCAAATCAAAAACTTTATTTAATCTTTATTTAATCAGGCGAACATCATTGAGCATAGCTCATTTACAAGATGGACCTGAGTGGTCAAGAAGTGCAAGTGTTATTACATTGACAAGAGTAGCATAAACAGTAATACAATGACAGGAGTAACATAAACAGTAATACAATGACATAAGTGCTAATATATAACAATATACATATGTACACGGCACATTAAAACTTTTAATCTGTGAGACAGAAGGCAATGGGCACATCAGGAGTAATATGTAGATTATAGGACCTAGCAGGCATTTTGAGGGTGAATCTTGGGACTGGAAATGGGAGTTTTATCAGCATATAGGAACACAAAAAAAAGAGGGGTAGGTAGGGCTGGGTTTAGGGCTCGTGGAAGCAGTTGCAGAGTTCTGGGAATAGGGTGGTGAATAATCTTTGAAGGATATTAAGGGTAGGAGGTTATTTAGCTTCATGGTTTTTGGAGTGAATTCCAAACAATTGCTAGTGAGTAGCTGATAGCAGCCCTCCCAAACTGGGTGCAGGCATTGGTGACCTTAAGAATGATAATTTTGCTGATCCTTAGGTTGTATGGCGTAGAAGTAATTTGAGTAAAACAGTCTGAGATATAGGTAGGTAGCTTGCCTGATAAGGCTTTGAATATCCAAATTGCAGCATTCCTATTTCTTCTGTGTTGTAATGATGTCCAAGGCCACTGTTTTTCGGTGCTTGGAAAAAGCAAATTCCATTTTGACTATCCTGGATTCCGGGATTTTACCGGTGTTTGGGAATCCAATTTCCGAGATTTTTCCGGTAATCCAAAACTTAATATTATTTACACATTTTAATTAATAAATGTGTCTGTCAGTGTTTCATCATGTTTTGATGCATATTTAAGCCACATCAACAGAATACAAGAATATTTAATCTCATATTGCATGTTATACAGCTACCCAAGTTTGGCCTAATGACTGCAGAACTCCATTGGCCAAACTGGCATACTTGTTAAAATATTTTTCTCGGATCAAGGCAGCAGGTCAAATTAAATGGCCTCATGTAACAGTAACATTTTTCTAGCAAGGAGGAACCAATTCTGATGTCTGTTTGAAACTAAATAGACACCAAAATCTAGTCTTTGTTTTAATACAGACAATGTTTTCTGTGACATGTATAATAAAAACATCTCCAAGCCAAAATACAATTAATGTGTTTTATTTTAATTAGATTTACAAAGATAAACATATGCAAACATGTGCAAAAAGACACAAATCAAATCAAGTATTGGCTACTGAACATGGTTCGACAAATACTTCCCAGACAAATCACGCGACTTGGTGGTCTCAGAAGCATAGTAGGCAGCTATGGAAGGCAGGGTTGCAGTGAGATCTGGGGACTTTTCAGATTTTCCCCAAGAAAAACAAAACAGTTATGTAAGAACAAACATACTGTAACAGTAGATTTTCAAGAGAATCTCCTGCAGCAGGTCACAGGAAAGACAACCATCAGACACCAGGACCTCACAGAAACATTTTTGCTATATAGGGAAGATGTCGACGAGATGACATCCACATGGATGGTCCCAGATAGAATGCATAGTTGAGGTGGGGTGTTAGGGCAAGGTTTCCGTGGGTTCCGAGCCTGAAAATTGTTGTCTTGTGTAGTGACCTGCTTCAAGAAATTCTCTTGAAGATTTATAGTTATGGTAAGTTCTTACTCAACTGTTCTTTTGTTTCTCTTGAGGAAAGCTGGGACGCCTCAAATCCCCACTGTAACCATGCCTTCCACACCTGCTTACTACACTTGATACCACCCTAGATGCAGTAATGTTTTTACATTTTAGTGTATGCAGGCGCATGTTTTTTCTGCTGGTGGAAGCAAGAATAGCCCTCCCGGATCCCCATCGCAAAACCTTCCTTGCCATACCTGCCTACCATGTCCCTTTGAGAGATAACCTGCAAGAGATACTGTATCCTCAAAGATCTAGTGTTTACCTTAAAACAACATCCAAGTCAAAGAAGCATACAGTAAAATGTGGAAAATCATGCAAATGCAGAACGCTGTCAAGTCTGTCAACTCCCAACCATGCCCATGTTAGTGTGTAATGAATGCCCTGCCATTACTGTGGCACACAGCAAGCTCGGGGATCCTTGTCCCCACCTCCACCCCCACACACGTGTTCTGGGGTACACAAAAGGCAACAAAGCTGCTTGGAGCTCCTCGGACTTGCCGCAGCAGGGCTGTGCAGATTTCTGTGTGCCCCAGAGCACTTTTGCAGGCAAGGGCTTCATACATATGTACAGTAACAGAGTCTGTAACAGTAACACCCCTCACTAAACTTGATCTGGAGCACACAGAAACCAACACAGCCCCTTCGGATTTGCTCAGATGCAGCAATACCAGCTCTGACCCCCCAAACGTTCCCATGTTAGTGTATAATACCCCCCTTACTGTGGCACCCAGCAAGCTGGAGGACTCCCCCACATATGTGCTCTGGTATACACAGAAGTAAAAAAAAGCTGCTTAGGGAATCATCGGACTCTCCCACTCCAACCCCAAGTCAGAAAGACTTGATTTCTGATTTGGCTTGTAGCAAATGCAGGCAATTAAAGCACACACACACACACACACACACACACACACACACACACACACACACACACACACACACAGCTTCACTCTCAGAGGTGCTGCACTTTACCAGAGCTGTACACCCTTTTTTTGTACATAAAAATTCATAACTTGGCCATATATGACACCACACATAAGCACAGGGAGACATTACATATGTGAGTGTGAAGAAAAAGCAAAGGGAGGTAATGTATTACATATGGCAGTGAGACTGAGCATAGAGATGTGCTTAAATATGGGGAGAACCATTGAACAGCAGTGAGAAGGAGCAAAAGCACAGGGAGACATCAAATATGGGAAGGAAAATGAATGAGGATACCAAACATAGGGTGCTGTTAAACGTGGGGGGGCAAAATATAGGGTGAGCAGTTTAAACACAAGTTAAAACATTTAATTTATAGACCAGCAGCAGGAGTGTATACACAGCAGCACTTTGACCACACACTATTTAAGAACCCCTCTCAATGACCACACACTAAAAGAACCCCTCTCAATGACCACACACTATTTAAGAACCCCTCTCAATGTTACAGTACCTGCACAAAAAAATATGTTGGAGGGCATGTGGGGAAAACACAGAACACAGAGAAATGTTGCTTCATAAAATGAGTTTCACCCACAGCAGATATCTGAATACAACTGCATTGCCCAACAAACTTGTACGCTTTTGAAATAAAGCTGAGCACAGTACCTGAATAACCGCAGTGTCAGAGCGCATTACAGCAGGGCATGTGGAGAAACGGCATCTAAAAAAAAGAGGTACTCACAGAACACAGAGAAATGCGGATTCTTCCCTAGTTAAAACTTAAAATAAACAAACAGTAAGACGCAGCACAGGGGAAGGTCTGTGCTCAGTGAGTACCTCTCTGATATTTAGGCTCTGTCGGCTTTGAGCACTGCCACCAACCTCACGGCAGATATCAAGCTAATTTTTCTGCCCTCTGTTTTTACTTTTTTTCCTTATTTCATGCACCTGAAGTGCCCGAGTACCAGAAGTGTCCATGAAGTCCGCTGCAGACAAGACGAGGTTGCGGTGGATTCCAGTTCCTTGTGTAGTTGTTCTTAAGTGGCCATTCCCATTGCTCATTTGTTTTTATTTTTTTAATTACAGAGCCGAGTGCTCTGATTGCACCACATGATGACTCAAGGCAGAACAAAAAGTATCACGCCGAGAGGGTCGAGAGCAGTGGGTCTCTTTAACAAACTACGGCGGTGCCCTCGTGGGCTTTCCTGCGGTGTCAGAGCTTTTCTTCTGGGGTCCTGAATGAATAGGGGAAGGCGGGTTGCTGCACAAGGCCTTTTATTTAGCCCAGTTCCCGAATGCTCACACAAGCAGCGTGAGTTCTGTGACTTGCCCACGGGAGATTTAAAATTCCACCGGCCAGTCAGGATTCCGTGATTCCGTCCATATTCACGGAATCACAGAAGAACAGTGGCCTTGATGATGTCCAATTAACTGCCTTATAAAGGGAGCAATGATGGGTGCTGAAGGGAAGGTCAGTAATGAATCTGATGGACCTGTGGTATAGGGTGTCCAGTTTATTTAAGAGGGGGAGTGAACAATGTCCATACAGAAAGTCAGCATAGTCAATGAGGGATAGGAATGAAGCCTGGATTAATTTTTTTTGAGTCTCTGTTGAGGTAGTGCTTTATTCTAAAATAAACCAAGCCTCTGTCTCAGTTTCTTTAGTAGCTCCTCAATATGGACAGAATAGTCAAGCTTGTTATCAATCCAGACTCCAAGGTATTTGAAGTTATCAACGAATTCCAGCTTCTCTCCAAGTAAGGTGGTTAGTTGTAGGGTGGTGGATGGTGGGGTAGTGGCAGAGCAACTCTTTGAGGTAAAGAACATAGCTTTTGTTTTTTTTTGCATTTAGAAGTAGTTTTTTATCCAGTAGATTGTGTTGTAGGATGGAAAATTCAGATTGTAGCAGTTCACAGGCTTTAGATAATGAAGGATTGCTAACATATAATACAGTATCATCAGCAAACAGATGGATGTTGGATTGAGTGAGGTTAGCATCAATATTATTAATATAGATGGCAAAGAGGATGGGGCCAAGAATAGAGCTTTGCGGTACACCTCTTAACAGTGGTTTTAAGGTGGATAGGTAGTTTCCATCTTTTACCAGTTGTGACCTATCTGATAGATAGCACTTGAACCAATTGAGTGAAGGGGAATCCAACCCTAGTGAGCCAAGGGAGGTGATTAATGATTCATGATCCACTGTGTCAAATGCTTTGCTCAAATCCAGGAACACAGCACAGGTACTGTTCTTCTTATCCATAGCAATCTGCCAGTCGTTGGTTACTTTGGCTAGGGCCGAAATGGTGCTATGCCTTGATCTAAATCCTGATTGTGTTGTATTTAGGAGGTTATTGTTATCCAGATAGTCCCTTAATTGTGAGTTTACTAACTTTTCGAGCATCTTGGATAGAACTGATAGGATGGAAATGGGCCTGTAATTATTGAGGTCCATGGGATCACCAGATTTGAGTAAAGGAACTACTTGAGCTGTTTTCCAAATGGAGGGAATGGATCCAGTGGTGAGGGAAAGATTGAAGAGATGAGTGAGGGGGGCAGATAAGACTTGAGATGCAATCTTGAGGAAGTAGGGGTCCAGGGAGTCTGGGGTCCAGGGAGAAATATAATATAGCTTGGCAGAAGATACCAGGAGAAAGGACTGCTGTGTGACTGAACTTCTCTGCTGGGACTAAAGTAGAAGAACTTTTGTATTTGGACCTTTAATTTAGGGTAAAAAAACTAACATACAAAACAAAACAAAAAAAAGTGTGTGTTTGGGTTAACTGAACTGAATAGGTAACTGAAAAGTCATCTAGGTGTAAATCTCAGGTGACTGAAAGGACTTAACTGCTGTGAGGTTTAAATTACTTGTAGAAAGATCTGGTAAGTAGGGGGAATGGCTTAGCTAGAAGGAAGCTACATTTAAAGACTGCCTTAGAAAGATTCTGCTAATAGCTTGGCGAAGACACCAGGAGAAAGGACTGCTGTGTGACTGAACTTCTCTACTGGGACTATGTTGCCCTCCTTCCCTCCCTCCACTCCCCACCCAAAGCTAGTTCTATTTTTATAGGCACAGGATTTGACTGACAACAGGAACTTCCTAGGGGCAGGAAGTGAGTGATCACAGAACCACCAAGGACCCACCATCCTAGAAGGGCAAGAGTAGCTCTCCGGCCCACTCTAGCTGCTGGAGGTCTGCCTCTGAACAAGTAAGTGGTCTACTGAGAAATATAGGATATTCTTGTCGCAGAACAGGACAATCAGGAGCTTAAAGGGCACACAGGCAGAAAGTAAGGGTGAGGAGAAAAAAACAGAGGAAAGAGTAAGGATTGCAAACAGTTAAGGGGCCAGAAATAAGACATGTTGGAGTGGTGCAGTGCAGTGGCTGTGGAGCAGCAGTCTTCTGGGAGATGTTCTGGAGGATGCAGTGTTGTCCCATCTGCAGGCACCTCTCTGGGCTGAGGGAGGAGGTTGCTCATCTCCAGGCTGAGTTGGCCAGGATTTGTGGGACCCCTCTTCCATTCAGGGACCACCAGTGCCACTGCCGTTGCCTCAGAGATTGCCAAGAAGAGCGGTTGGACCACAGTGGGCTCAGGGAGGTGAGGGTGGTGGAACAGAGGCACATCCCTCCAGTTGTACCTCCACATTCCTATGCCATTCTGGCAAAGTGTGGTTCCTCTATGGAGGCACCTACAGTGGAGGCCAAGGAGGATGCTGGGAACCTCCACAAAGGAGACCCCACAGGAGGGTGGCAGGGGTCCCTGTAGGGGAAGGAAACAACTCCTGGTGGGGGACTCCATTGTTAGGAAGGTAGAACTGGGCAAGGAAGGGGAGAGAGAGGTAAGGTGCCTGCCTGGCACCATGGCTTGGAGGAACAGGGAGCGAATCCTCAGGATTGCTGGAGTAGCTGAACAGGGGAGGGAGTTGGATATCATTGTCCACCTAGGGACAAATGACCTGGCTAAGAAAGGGATTAGAGAAGTGCAGGAAGAGTTTGTGGAATTGGGGAGGGCCTTGGTCAAGTACTGCATTACAATAACTCCTTCTCGGAGGTGCTACCCATCTATGGTATAGGAGGCTAGGGTGTTCCGTACCATGGGATTCAATCAGTGGTTGAAAAACTGGTGTGGAGCTCAGGGATTTGGCTTCACTGGGGACTGGGGTCCACCTGGAGTGATGCAAGCCTATACTGGCATGATGGGCTGCATCTGTCGGGAGGAACCAGGATCCTAGGTGACAGGTTTAAATGCTTCATTGGCAAGCTTTTAAACTAGCCAAGGGGGGAGGCACTGGAAAGGATCAGGAAAATCCTAGCCCCCCCAAACAATCACGGTAGTAAGTGTGGCAAATACCAACATGGAGGTGTCAATAGGGAGAAGGGCAGGGGTAAATGGAGAAAGTGACAAAGGCAAGAAGGACAAGGATGGGGTAAAAGGGGGTAAGACCATCAGGAAATGGAGGGTAATGAGTACCAATGCCCGTAGTCTGGGCAACAAGCTCCCTGAACTGGTGGCCTTAATGGAAGAGGGATGCCTGGATATCGTAGCAGTCACAGAAACATGGTACACAGAGAACCATGACTGGGATGTTAACATACCAGGGTACATAACTTACAAGAGAGACAGGCAGGGGAGAAGAGGGGGAGGAGTAGCTCTCTATGTAAAGGAAGGGATAAAAGCAACTGAACAAAAGAGTAAACAGGGAGGAGAGGAGGCACTGTGGGTCACCTTGGAGACTGGAAAGGGCACCACAATCCGCACAGGGGTTGTGTACAGATTCCCATATCAGGGGGAAGGAATGGACAAGGATATGATGGAAGGCATTCTTAGAATGGTAGAGAAAGGGGAGATACTGTTGATGGGAGACCTGAATATGCCGGATGTTAACTGGAGCACATTTGCTGCAGTCACATCCAAGAGCAGGGCCATTCTTGATGCCCTACAGGTGGCAGGCATTAGACAGCTAGTTTCAGAACCCACTCATGAGGAGCAATCTTAGACCTCGTACTCTCAAAGCGGGGGCAGTGAGAGGATCTCAGATCTAGAAGTGGGTTGCCATCTGGGGACAAGTGACAATCAAACAGTGTGGTTCATGTTAAACTCAGCTACAGAGTCAAGCCATATAAAAATGAGGGTACTGGACTTTAGGAGGGCTGACTTTGGCAAGATGGGAGAGTGCCTCAGAAAAGCACTAGCAAACAGGCTAGAAGGAGGTATGGAGCAACAATGGGGAATTATCAAAACTGCCATCACAGAGGCAACAAGCCTTTGTGTGAAGCAAATAAACAAATCAAAATGAAAGAAAAAGCCACTGTGGTTCTCAAGAGAGGTGGCTGTGAAAGTCAGGAAGAAAAAGATAGCATTCCGGAAGTATAAGGAAACACAGAAGGAGCAGGACAGAGAGCTGTACCAGTTAAGGCAGAAAGAAGCAGAGAGGGAAGTCAGAATAGCAAAGGCCCAAACTGAGGAAAAGATAGCCAACTCAGTTAAGAAGGGGGATAAAACCGTTTATAGGTACATCAGTGAGCGTAGAAAGACAAAGGGAGGGATAGTGAGGCTGAATAGAATGAACGGTGGGTGGGCAGAGGGGGGACAGTGAAAAAGCAGGAATACTGAACGAATATTTCAGCTCAGTATTCACAAAAGAGGAGGGGGAAGTGCCTAATCCAATTAACAGAAGCACTCTTGATAGGGGGGTCGATCCCAGTCCTTTCACAGAAGAAAGGGTTCTGCAAGAACTCCTAAAACTGAAGGTGGACAAAGCAATGGGTCCTGATGGAATTCACCCCAGAATTCTAAAACAATTAAGGAAGAAACTAGGGAAACCACTGGCTACTCTTTTTAATAAATCGTGGGAGGATGGTGTGGTACCCGAGGACTGGAGGAAGGCGGATGTGATTCCCCCTTCACAAAAGTGGGACCAAGACAGAGGCAGGAAACTACAGACCTGTCAGTCTGACCTCTGTGGTTGGGAAAGTGATGGAGTCACTTCTGAAGGAAAGAATAGTTGAGTACCTAGAGGTCAGTGGAGCACAGGATCCAAGGCAGCATGGGTTCACAGCGGGAAGGTCATGTCAGACAGATCTAATAGATTTCTTTGACTGGGTGACCAAAGTAGTAGACCAGGGAGGGGCTGTGGACATGGTCTACCTAGACTTTAGCAAGGCATTTGACACAGTCCCACACAAAGATTATTAGTCAAATTAACCAGCCTGGGAGTGGGTCCCAGGTGGTAGCCTGGGTAAACATTGGCTGGACAACAGGACACAGAAGGTAATTGTAAATGGAGTACACTCTGAAGAAAGGGTGGTTACTAGTGGGGTACCGCAGGGTTCAGTATTGGGTCCAGTCCTTTTTAATGTCTTCATCAGTGACATTGCAGAGGGACTGGAAGGAAAAGTATGCCTTTTTGCAGATGACACAAAGATCTGCAACAGGGTTGATACACAAGGTGGCGTGGAAAGGATGAAAAGGGTACTTGGCAAGGTTGGAGAAATGGTCAGACGTATGGCAGCTAGGATTCAATGCAAAAAAGTGCAAAATACTGCACCTGGGAAACAAGAACCCAGGGGAAGAATACACAATGGTTGAGGAGGTAGTAACAACAACAAAACAGGAAAGGGACCTGAGGGTAATCATATCAGATGACCTTAAGGTTAGCAAGCAATGTGAGAAGGCAGTAGGGAGGGCCGGGGGTATACTGGGATGTATAGGGAAAGGCATCAGCAGCAGAAAACAGGAAGTTGTTATCCTCTGTACAGACAGTTGGTGAGACCCCATCTGGAATACTGTGTCCAGTTCTGGAGACCCATCTCCATAAGGACATAGACAGGATAGAGGCAGTCCAGAGGAGGGCAACTAAAATGTTGCAGGGTCTGCAAGAGAAGCCATATGAGGAGAGACTAAAGGAGCTTAATATGTATACCCTTGAGGAAAGAAGGAGAGGGGACATGATAGAAACTTTCAAGTACCTCAAAGGAATCAACAAAATCCAAGAGGGTAGCATCTTTCAGAAAAGAGACTTGCAAGAACAAGGGACACAATTTAAAGATAGAAGGAGGGCGGTTCAGGGGCAATGTGAGAAGTATTATTTCACAGAGAGGGTAGTGGATGCATGGAACAGCCTTCCTGAGGAAGTTGGGGTCTAAAACTTTGGGAGAATTCAAGAATGCATGGGACAGACATAAGGCAATTCTTGTGGGGGGCAGGAAGATATAGGCTGTTGGTTAACTAGGATCTGCGGCCTATCCTGTAGGTAGGGAAATGGGCAGACTAGATGGGCCTAGCGGTCCTTATCTGCCGTCAAAGTCTATGTTTCTATGTTTCTATGAAAGTAATGCTTTGTAGTATAGTTTACAAGTAACATGTGACAGCAACAGTTGTAACATTAAAGCTAACCATAACACGCTGCTAATGAGTATTTACAGCTAATGCAGCAGTATTGCAACATGTGATGGTGTTAGCTTCATACCTGAGCAGTATGTGAAAAGTAGTATGTATGTGTCAGCTGTGTCTGTCCTGCTGCCATATGACTAAGTGGAGGCAGAGATATCTGCAGCAAGCCAATCGTTGAATTATGACACATAAAAAGCAATATTTAGAACATTTGTGCAGACTAAGTTTCACTTTATGAAAAAGATATGCCATCATACTGTGCTGGCAGTACAGAATCAATCAAACTGTATTTGTTTTTCATTACATAGCATTATGTGAAAGGAGTACAATGTCATGATTATTGTGCTTACAGATGTGACAGACTGGTATGGTGTCTTACAGTCTTGCACGTGTCTTGTGTGTATGGTGGTGGGATGTGGGGGTGAGGGAATGCAGAGTTAAGAGTTTGAGGATGGGGGTGTGGGTGTGTGGTGGTGGGGTGGTAACCCTAACACTGCATTTCCACACTTTTGTCTCTTTGGAAACAACACTAAGTGATGCATTGATGGAGGTTTTTTTTGCAATGAATGTCCCTTCTCTTTGAGAAAGTGTAATATGAATAGTAAATGGTATGTGTTGATGAGGGGTTCCATGCTCCCACCAAGCAGCCATTTGTGCATAATGATATTCGTTTGTGGGAGTGTGAGCCCTTTTATGTTGGGGAGCCCTCTGTGAGTTCCCCCGCGTAAGCATAGAGCCATACAGCAGCCTTATAGGGGAAGGAATCCATGTAACACTAATTTGTCAATATCTCAGGAACCGTAGCAGGTAGAAAAAAAAATCTACTGTCGTTGAAATCATGAGAGTGAGTAGTTTTTGCAACATAAGTCAATCGATTCCATATCTCACATAATTTCTGAGGTACAGACACCAAAAGGCACTGTCAGTGCTAACTCTGAGGGCATAATACTGGCCTACAGACATGAAAATTAGCAATTGGAACAGTAAATCCCAAATATTTCAGGAACCATACAAGGTAGAAAAAATAATCAAATTTCATATTATTTATGGCTTTCCAGGCTACTGCTGTACATAGTCCCTTTTGTGATGAAAAGTCTGTATCTCTAACTATTTTTGAGACAGGGGTCCAGAAAGGCATCACAGATGAAGCAGTGTTATGTTATGGGAACATTTCTGAAATTTGGAATGCTGTAACTTTAGGACCCTGTAATATTTTTGCACCAAACCAACAAAAGGCACATCTGTGGGATGAGGGCTTACCACCCTGCAAATTTCAGCTCAAATAACGAAGTATTTTGTTGCAGGAGGATGGTAAAGATTTGTAGATATTTTGGGAATACTTTCGCAAATTACTTTCATAAATCATGAAAGTTTCGTAAAGAAAATAATGAAACTTTCACATTTATGAAAGTATTTTGCAAAAGTACTTTTCAAAAAAATTGAAAAAACACATTTCTGGAGAGTTTAATCCCTCAAAAAAGATATGGCTAGTATCCTTAGGACCCAACTAGGTAAACACAACAATCAGTGTTTACCTAGAGGATCCCAGTTTTAAATGCCAGGCATTTTTCTGTATCACTAACTGAAAACAAGATGGCCAAATCATGAAAGTAAAAGGGCTATATGCAAAAGTAAAAATGTCCATTTCCAAAAGTTTCATGATTTTTGCTAACTTTTCCCATTGACTGTAATCGGAAATTTGTTTTTTGAATAACTTTTGAATGGTTTAATATTTTTTCACCAAATCTTTGAAAGGTACATCAGTGGCCAAGGCTGCATCTTTCCTGAAGTTTTTGGAGCAAATGGATAAACTGTGTGGGCTGTGGGCACATGCAAAGAAATGCTCAGAAAGTCAATTTTTTTGTGTTTTGTTGGAGTTCTACAGCTCCACAATCGTACATCCGACTGTAACGCAACTTGCCACAACCAGTGATCTATGGTACCAGACCATGCGTGCAATATTTCAGGCAAATCTGTCATACAGTGGCAAAGTTATTAAGGTGTAAAATTTGAGGTTTAACATTAAAGTACTTACTCCGCCATAACTATAGTGGTACTACCGTGTCACTATTATATATCTATCTATCTATATCTATATCTATGTATGTATATATATATATATATATATATATATATATATATATATATTCATTGCAAAGACTTACTTTGTTAATACGACAGTTAGGGTTGTCATTACAGTGACAAAAGTTTGTAAATTCAATGTTAGGGTTACCAACCCCTCTTGCCCCAACCCCACTCTCCACACACCAACAAGCATTGGGGTGTGCCTTGGGTTTGTCTGCCCTAACTCTCACCCCATTCTATTTGTAAGGAAGCTGAGTAGTACAGTATAGGACAATGGGGGTGAAAGTTAGGCCTGAAGATCCCAGCACACACTCTGATGCCTGTTGATGTGTGGAGAGTGAGTGTGGGGTGGGAGGAATAGGGTTGTTAACTCTAATATTGAATTTTCAAACGTTTGCCACTGTAATAACAATCCTAACTGATGCATTAACAAAGTTTTTTGCAGTGAATCTCCCTTCTTTTTGAGAAAGAGTAAAGTTATCCATATGTGGCTGTGGGAGCAAAGATCCCTCTGGGTCCTGCACTCCCATCATGCATACATTTTGTAATTGTCTCTGATTTTCATGTGGGAGTGCAGGACCCATCTATACATAAGTGTACTGATATTTTAATTATCACATCTTTGTTTGGGAGCATCCACTACTGCATAATGTAGAGCCCTGTGCTCCCATTAATGCATAATGCAATCCAAATGTGGGAGTGCAGGACCCTATGGGCCCTGTGCTCCATTGTACCCATAAGTATAGAGACATAGAGCCAGTCCAGGTAATCCTTGTATTACAGAGGTTGCAATCTTTCAGGAATCATAGGAAAATTGTAAAGAATTCCTTCGCAGTTTTATTCATGGACTGGCCACCTCCACTCATACTTAGTACACCTGGAGGTGTACTGAGTTGCACTTAGCAAAATATCTGTATCTCAAACTATTTTTGAGATATAGCTGCTGAAAGGCACCACAACCACCACAATGTTATCCTATGGGGAAATTTGCCACTTCAGAGTGCTGTAACTATGGAACCAGTGTCCATTTCTTCTCCAAACTAGCAAAGGGCACATCTGTGGGACAAGGCCTTCCACACTGCAAATTGCAGCCCACAAGTTCTAACCGTTTTCTTGCTATGACTTGGGAAGGAAGCTTTTTTGAGGGGCTGTGTACCTGCTTTCACTTTCAGATAATGTATTTTTCCCCCTCGGGCTATAATGGGAAACTTTAGTTTAATAACTTTTGAATGGATTAATATATTTTCACTAAACCTTCAAAAGGCACATCTGTGAGGCAAAGGCTTTCTACCCTGAAAATTTCAGACCACAACCTAAAGCCATTTCTGAGATTCAGGTGGACAAAGAAATGTCAAAAAACACAGATGTTTCTGTTTGTTTAACACTATCTCTCAGAAACCACAACACAGATTCCCACAAAATGTGACAAGTCAAGAAACCTACCCCTTGACATCATCCATGTCAAATTACATGTTTGTATGAAATGACCGCACCTAGGAAACGGTGGTGCCAGGATAATATAATAATAATAAACTTTATTTTTAGGGCACCTTTCAAAAAACCAAGGCTCCTTACAGAGTAAAAACATATAAAATTTCGCATTGTACAACAGCCCAATAACTATAATCAAACTCCAAATGCTTACATCCACAGATACGATTTTGGGCCTTTTTTGAATCCTTCCACGGTTGCGCAATCCCGTAACTGGAGGGGTAGAGAATTCCAGAGGATAGGGGCCGCTTACATAAATGTACGAGCCCCAGAAGATTTCAAAGACACCCTCGAGATCTCTAGCAACCCCTCACCAGCTGAACGGAGTGATCACCCAGGGCAATAAGGGACCAGGAGCTCTTTCAGGTAGTCAGGGCCAAGACCATGTAGGGCTTTATAAGTCAGAAGACTGACTTTTAAGGTGATCTGCCACTGCACTGGCAGCCAGTGCAGTCTGCGCAACACCAGCAAATATGGCTGGACCGTGATAAATATAAACACAAGAATTTTTTAGTAGCCAGCACTCACCTAAAGACACATATAATGCGTAGGCTCAACAAATCAGGAATGGACACTGATTGGATTCCACCGTGTGTATAACTGTAATAATGTACATCCACCACACAATATTTCCAAGCAGGAATCACAATTTACTTACTACACAGAAAGAGTACTTCAAATGAAAAATGTGAGTAAAAATCCAAAAGTCCACATCCAAGTCCAAAATTCAGCATATCAAAATTAAAAATCAGGCCCAGCTGAAGCCAGTATCCAGCTCATGGCTAGCAGCAGCAAACTGGAGAGGGTCCACCTCCTAAGGTCACCAGGCACGTTTCATACTGTGATCAGTACTTTCTCAAAGGATGACCATTAGCTCACCAGTTCCACCTTATCTACTAGTCTCTTAAAGAGACATTGCCCATTACTGTTACATATAATGAACAAACAGTTCTCAACAGCATAAAACTATATAAACATACAACAAACTACATCTATTTTAGTCACTACCACTAAAACATAACTAATTTATACAATATTCATTACAAAATATGCAAAAGATAGAATAATACTGTGTTAACTGTACTTCATAGGGCACCAGTAAACATTGCACAAGTCCCTTAATGATAGATTCAAAAGAACTTCTTCCAACATCTTAGATGTATGTTAAGTGCTTTAGTCTCCACCCTGGTAGGTCAATACCAACCATGCAAATGCTGTAAAAGGTAGAAATAAAGCTAATTAGAAACAACATAAGAAAACTACACAAAACATAAAAAGATACCAATTAAACATATAAAACAACTTAATTTCCCTTCAAAAAAGGCTTGATTTCAATTATATCATTTAATCCTGATGACTGCACAGCTTTCATGGAAAAGATCCACTATTGTTCTCTTCTAAGCAACAAATGATCATAATCCCCCCACGCTTTGTGAGAGGGGGCTTTTCTATGGCCATGAGCAAAAATTCATGTTCATGTCTATTCTTCACTTTCGACAATATGTAAGACCAATGCATTTTTGCAGTCCAGATTATTGATTGTTCTTGCATATTCCCCTATCCGGGTTTTGAGTTGTCTTTTTGTTTTACTAATATACTACCTTCAACATTTACATTCTGCCATGTAAATGACCTCTACTGTACTACAGGTAATGGAGCCCCTCACCCACACATCCCTATTGGTAGCTGGAATTTTAAAAGTTATGAGGGCTATTCCGAAGGGCCAGTATATTTGAACAAAAAGGAACTGTAGTAACTAGTTGAAGTTTAAAGAAAGAGCAGCTGAGTTGATGGAGAGGCTGGAAGAGAAGGGATATCATAAGGAGACGTTAGTAAGAACAATGGAAGAGGTCCAAAATATTCCTAGGGAGGAACTCCTCAAAGTAAAATGTCAAGGTGAAAAATGTGATATCCAGTTTACCTTTGTTTCAACATACAGTCCACAATCTAATCGGATCACATCCATCATTAGAAAACATTGGCATCTGGTCACTATGGACCAAAAATTGAAACATATTAATGCACAAGGCCCTAGAATGGTATATTGGAGGGGGAAGAATATTAAAAATATAATTGTACATTCGGTCCAGCCAGTGGTGGATAAACCTTGAAATTGGTTGGCAGAGAGGATGGGTGGTAGTAATAAATGTGGACACTGTAAATTTTGCCAGATGGTAAGAACCACAAAAACTTTTACAAATCCAGCTACCAATAAGGATGTGTGGGTGAGTGGGTCCATTACCTGTAGTACAGTAGAGGTCATTTAAATGGCAGAATGTAAATGTGGAAGGTACTATATTGGTAAAATAAAAAGACAATTTAAGACCCAGATTGGGGAACATGCAAGAGCAATCATTAATCTGGTTCTCAAAAATGCATTGGCCTTACATGTCAAAAGTGAAGAACAGACAAGAACATGAATTTATGCTCACAGCCATAGAAAAGCCACCTCTCACAAAACCTGGGGGGATTGTGATGATTTGTTGCTTAGGAGAAAACAGTAGTGGATCTTTTCCATGAAAACTATGCAGTCATCAGGATTAAATGATAGAATTGAAATCAAGCCTTTTTTGAAGGGAATTTAAAATTGTCTTATATGTTTAATTTGTATCTTTTTATGTCTTGTGTAGTTTTTTTTATGTTGTGTTTAGTTAGCTTTATTTCTACCTTTTACATCATTTGCACAGTGGGTGCTCACCTACCAGGGTGGAGACTAAAGCACCTAACATACATCTAAGAGGTTGGAAGAAGTTCTTTTGAATCTATCATTAAGGGACTTGTGCAATTTTTAATGGTGCACTATGAAGTATAGTTAGCACAGTATTATTCTATCTTTTGCATATTTTGTAATAAATATTGTATAAATTAGTTATGTTTTAGTGGTAGTGACTAAAATAGATGTAGTTTGTTGTATGTTTATATAGTTTTATGCTGTTGAGAACTGTTTGTTCATTATATGTAACAGTAATGGGCAATGTCTCTTTAAGAGACTAGTAGATAAGGTGGAACTGGTGAGCTAATGGTCATCCTTTGAGAAAGTACTGATCACAGTATGAAACATGCCTGGTGACCTTAGGAGGTGGACCTTCCAGTTTGCTGCTAGCCATGAGCTGGATATTGGCTTCAGCTGGGCCTGATTTTTAATTTTGATATGCTGAATTTTGGACTTGGATGTGGACTTTTGGATTTTTACTCACATTTTCATTTGAAGTACTCTTTCTGTGTAGTAAGTAAATTGTGATTCCTGCTTGGAAATATTGTGTGATGGATGTACATTAGTACAGTTATACACACGGTGGAATCCAATCAGTGTCCATTCCTGATTTGTTGAGCCTATGCATTATTTGTGCCTTTAGGTGAGTGCTGGCTACTAAAAAAGTCATGCCAAATTACATGCAGATCCATTGAACGTCTTCAAAATTACTAATGTTCAAAAATTAAGATTTAACTTAGAAACTACCTTTTGTTATCCTTTGGGAAAAATGTGCAACTTCAGAGTGCTGTAACTATGGAACTGGTGTCTATTTTGTCACCAAACCAGAGATGGCACATCTGTAAGGCAAGGGCTTGCCACCATGCAAATGTCAGCCCAATAGTCCTAACCATTTTCCTGCTATGAAGTGGCAATGAAACTGGTTTTGGGGGCTGTTTACCTGCTTTCACTTTCAGATCATGTATTTTTCCCTATAGGCTATAATGCGAAACTTTAAAGTTCAATAACTTTTGAGTGAATTTATATTTTTTCACCAAACCTTCAAAAGGCACATCTGTGAGGCATATGGCTTCCTGCCCTGAACATTTCAAACCACAACATAAAGCCATTTCTGAGATTCAGGTGGACAAAGAAATATAAAAAAAAACAACTTTTTCAATACTCTGTACCTCTGAAACCACACATCGGATTCCCACGACATTTGGAAGGTCAAGAGACCTACCCCTGGACGTTATGTATGCTAAATTCATGCAAATCCATTGAATGGTTCCAGAGCTATTAATACTCAAGCACTGGGGTTTAACATAGAAGTTACCTTTCACCTTAACTATAATGGCACTACCATGCCAGTATAATAATACATATATATATATATAGTGTATATATATATATATATATATATATATATATATATATATATATATATACACACATACTGTATTAGTGCCCCACAGTTAGGGCTGAGTAGAGCTTTCTTTGTCAAAGTGCACATTTTGTACTTTAATAACTTCACAGCTGTTTAACAGATTTGCAAGACATTTTGCATGCACAGTCTCACAGGGCAGATCGCTTGATGTGACAAGTTTACTTCTGGTTGCATTTGCAGATTCTGAGTTGCACATAGTGAAAAAATGTAAAGAATTGCCATTTTCTACACTTTTTTGTCATCATTCTGTGCTCATGTGACTTGGAATTTTGGTCTGATATTTTCAGGGTAGAAAGGGCTTGCAACATAAAAGTTACCTCTGCTGCTTGTGATAAAACATATTAATCTGTTCCAAAGTTATTACATTTTGAAAATTTAATTTCTGAGCATGCTCAATACAATCTTTTGGATAGCTCCCTGGAACAAAAAAAAAGAATGTGGTCAAACAAAAAAAAGGATTATTTGTCATTATGGCCCTATCCTTTTTCATGAGAACAAATTCCCTTTTAATTTTCTACCATTTTGTTTTCTGGTTCTACAAACAAAAAAGCATTTAAAATGGACAGCAATTAAGTGGAGTTTAGACACCTACATATGTATCTTGCTTATTAGAACTCATTTTTGTGTATTCTGCATTTGCCTGGTGGCAAAACTGACACTGGAATGTATTTTTATTAGTATTAAAAATCATTTTTCATGACTGGCTAGCATCCTTTTTCTTGAATCCTTTTTCATTTAAATGAAAAGGGTTCACAAGTCACAAAAAAGGATTTTCAACTTTTTTTTCTGAATTTGTTCATGAGTTTTTTTTCTTTTTGTTTGAACAAAAAAGGATCCTTTGGAATGAAAAAGGATCCCTTGTCACAAAAAAGGACCTCAGACATAATATTTTTTTCCAGTTCCTTATTTGTAAAAAGGGATCCTTTCTCATTTGATACTTTTATTCAAATGAAAAAGGATCCCTTATTACAAAAAAAAAAAGATTTTGGACATAGCTTTTTTGTCTGATTTCTTTTTCATGACAAGGGATCCTTTATTGTTTTACCTTTCCTTTTTCATGACAAGAGATATTTTATTGTTTTATCTTTCCATTAAAATTAAAAAGGATCTAGTGACACAGAAAATGATTTAAGACATAGTTTTTGCCCAATTCTTTTTTTGTTTCAAGAAATCCTTTTTCATTCCATTGTTTCATTTGAAATGAAAAAGGATTCTTTGTCTGCCTTCTCTGAATTTAATATATATGTTTAATTCGTTGTTCTCATCTATTATTTTTTGTTATATATATTCCCTGGTGTCCAGTTGTAGTCCCCCACCCTATGATTGTCCTCCCTGTAATAATACTTATTTCCCTAGTGTGTAGTGGAACTGCCCACCATCTGATTTTCCTCCTTGTACATATTTTTTCTATGCCTGGTGTCCAGTGATGACCCCCAACTCTCCCTGTCAGTCAAATTTATCCCTGGTGTCTAGTGGCACCCCCAGCCTCCAATGGCTGCTGCTGTTTATGGTGATTCTTGGCAGTCTGATTATTGAATTTGGGAACTTGAAAATAATTCTGAAATGCAGTTTTTTTAATCCAATACACTTCTTTATTTTGCAAAATAAAGAAGTTTATTGGATAAAAAAATGTATTTAAGCATTATTTTCCAGTTCCCAAATACAATAATCAGATTTTTGAACTTATGCACCTCTGGGAACTTACTACAATCAAAAGGTCACTATCATTACCTAAGGCACACAGACTATTTACTTATGCTGATCCTTGCCCTGGGGTCTAGTGATCCCCTCCCCCACCTTCCCAGGTACTTAGCATCCTGAAAATAAGAAAAAGGTCCCCCAGTGTGTTTTATTTCATTATTTATTTATTTAACATCTGTTAAAAAAGAAAACCTGTCCAGGAGGTCATGTGAGCACCCAACTGCAATGGTAGCCTAGCTTTTGAGCTCCCAGCCATCTGAGATGGTCACCCTGTTTTAAATACTTATCTGACAGCTCAAAATCCTGAATTATAGACTACAACTTTGGGGAATACCAGAGGAATAATTGACTGGAGCTGCAGCAGAGAGGAACAAAGGACTCAAACATGCAAGCTGTTAGAACTTTTTCTCGAGTAACAGCACAAGTCTCCCATACAATGACACACCATGGATTGAGGAGTCACTCACTAACCTGGGACTTGGGTCCTTCACTACTTGATTAAATTGCAGCATCAGTGGAAACCATCCAAACCCCCATTGCAGAGACAAATGCCAGCCTCTCTCTACTTTCAAAAAGGATTACAGAAATGGAGCACCAAATCACCACACTGAATAATAAGGATAAACATCAGGACAGGAGGTTACAGAAAGTGGAACAACAAATTGAATGGCTCACCTCCAAGCTAGAAGATCTAGAGGGTTGTGGTCAGAGGAAAAACAACAGGATCATTGGTCTACAGGAAGGCATTGAGGGGGAAAATCAAGTTAGATTTCTTCAGGGAAATCTCCCGATTTGGCTGAAGCTGGACCAATCACAGTACTGTACCTGTTCAAAATTGAGAGGGCACACATAATAAATGAGCCTGAATTTTGCCAGATAGTAACACACCTAGACCTTTTATATTTAAACTCTTAAAATTCCTGGAAAAGGAAATTATATTGGGCAAGGCAAAAGAGCCCTATAATGTGGAGGTAGTGGGTAATTGGCTGTCTTTCTACCCTGATTACCCCAGGTAGATTGTAGAAAGAAAGGCAAGGCTTTGATCAAATTAAACAGGGCCTGAGGAACCAGGGGCTCTGGTACTCCATACTGTATCTTGCTATCCTGCAAGTCACCTACGTGGGCACCACTCAGCAGTTCCACACTCCCAGAGAAGTGGATGCCCTCTTTCAGGAGTACTTGGGAGCATCATCATGAGCCATCCCGCTGAAGGCAAATAAAGAGGAAAGGCCAGATAAAAAAGAGAAAACTCACAGAGCCACACAGGATCCATTGTCTTCACCATCCTCTCCAAGGCAATCGATAGTGAGCATGGTCAAGTAACCAGCTAAACACATCCCACTACTGTGTACACAAAGCTCTAACATAGAAGGTAAACATGAAGTTCCTGGATTCTCACAGCATATGTAAGTACTGTTCTTTTTTTCATTTGCAATATTGTATGGTGAGGGACAGACAGGTATAAGGATTAATGGAAATGGGCACTGCTGGAATCCATTTTGTACACAATCATGCATGCCCTCCAAGCACAGGCACCAGTCAAAACCTCCATTTTGTTCTGCAGAGGCTCAGACAGTTGCACCCATTTGATGTTGGCTGGAGAATAATTGCTTGTGTTCTGTGCACAGTTTTGTAACTTTAATGCAAATACCACTTGCATGTCTACACGGCTCACTTGCAGAATCAAATTGTCACACCAGCAGATTATTCAAATTGGACTACACCATGTGGTCTTTCAGCCACCCTCTCTTTCAGACTTTCAACCACCATCTCTTTCAGCCATGAGACTGGCACCATTTTGATAAAAGAAAATGGCTGGAAATTGCCAGAGCAGTATCAGCAAAGTCACTGTCAGTATGAAACTGACGAAAGATACTAACCAAATCCAGCCATGCATTGACAGCCCAATAGGATGAAACTGACATTAAGCATCTACTCATGCAAAAGCAGCATGGACTGGTAGCCCAACTGGCTGGTGAAGTAGGAGGAAAACTAAACTTTATTTGCAGCCTTGAGCAGCAGGATACATCCCATCCTATGATAATTCAGAGGTCCCAACAGTAGATTTTACTTCCAAACTACCCCCTCTGAATTTTTTATAATGATTTAGAACAAACAAAAATACCACACACTTTGTTTTCCTGAATGAATGTGGAACTCTCCCTCCTCATAATGCATCTACCATAACTGTGTCAGTCACTCATTCAAGCAGCAGACAGTGCAATACAAATATAAGACAGCATTCATGTTCTTTGAAATGTGTTAATGTCAATACAGTGTTCAAGGGAGAATAAACTTAGCTTATATCCCAATGTATGGGGATAGAAAACTAACCTTTTGCAGTGTGGAAATATGTGCAGGATCTATTACACCCCAAACGATGTGAAGGGATCGCCTGCCTAACACATCCCAAGGGCTGCCTGCTTCACCCACTAGGACATACCAGTGGAATGGGATAGCAAGGCATACACCCTGGGTTGTGGCTCCTCCTCATTAACTGTATGTACAGCCAAAGCTAGTGCAACAAATAAATATCATCAGGGGAAGGGGACACAACCCTGGCTGCCGAACACCTACTAATTCCCTGTGACACAGCATCAGAAACTAGAATAGAAGGGACATCTGCCTACACTGTATAGGGGCACAAAACTTGCTAATATTATCACTCCTGGACAGGTATAATGGTCTTGGCACACAAAGGTGGTTATACTACACAGCAGGCTTTGGCATCCTTCTTGGTACCCTGTTTCTGGACAAGTTAAACATCACAATAGTCATTGAAGCTATCAATTGCTGTTAAGAGGGGACTAGAAGGGATTGCTGGCTAGCAAAGATCCCTCCCAAAGGTCGCAGTTTCCATGCGGGCAAAGACATAGAAACCACCCTGGATTCTTTATCAGAGAATCCTCTAATCTACCTCAGTTAGTGTGGGTCACCTAAGTGAAGTGTTTTTCAATTAGTTAATTAGTAAGTTCCAGAGTTTGCTACTGTATTAATTATACCCTTTCATAGAATTGTGAAGTATCTTTTCATCTGAATAGTTTACATAGATCACTAATGCAGCTTTTACTACATTTGGTGTTGTATACAGTCTATAAGATAATATAGGGATTAGGGGGGCTTCAAGAAACTAAAGGAAAGCTTTCCCTATGACAGAGGTTAGTCCTTACACTGGGAACATGGTCTCTCTAGATACAGTACTTTGAAAGTGGTGACTTGGAACACTAGAGGATTGAACTGTAAGATAAATAGATGCAAAATACTTCTCAAACTTAAGGAGATAAAAACATAGAAACATAAATTGACGGCAGATAAGGACTGCAAGGCCCATCCAGTTTGCTCATTTCTTTTTCTACCTTATGAATGTGTCATCTTCCTTTTGTGCTGTGATGTGACCCTCCTACAAAAGACTCATCTCTTGGCATCTGAAGTGGAAACTCTCAGAGATGCAGCTGGGTATGCACAGCCTCTCATGCTTTCACTACCATGTCAAGAGGAGTTGCAATTCTTTGCCTTAAGGGCCTACAACTAGGTATCCACAAGGAAACTAGAGATCAAGAGAGAAGAATTTTAGTTGTAGAAGGCATGTGCCAAGAAAACCCTATCAATCTAGAGATGCAGTGAAATAACATTTCTGCAGTGATATTGTGGCGAAATTGGCAATTTTTAGTTTAGTGAAAATGCAGCAAAAATGAGCAGTTTCACCAACATTTTCGCCATCTGAAGAGTCCATTACCAGTAGCAAAATTTCACCCACAAGTGGCGAAATTCCACCAGCAGTGGTGAAATTTCACCCGTGGGAGGCAAAATTCTGCATCAGTGGCGGAATTTCACTCACAGGCATGGGCAAAATTTCACATTTCGCCCGGTGAAATATTTTGCATAATGCACTAATTCCGCAAAATATTTTGCATGGTGAAATTTTCCAATTTCACCCAACCCTATATAGATCTAGGGAGCATTTATGCACCAAATAACTCCAATATAAACTTCTTTATGCAGGTTCTGGATATGCTCCTAGAGAGATTGCAAAGGGTAATTATGGGAGGGGACTTTAATTTGACATCTAACCCAGACAAAGATCATATCAGCCTTGCTGACAGGCTGGAGCTACAGCTTGGTCAACAGGTTCTTTATGAATGTAACAAAGCAGGACTGCAAGATGTATAGAGAACCCTCCATCCTCACAACCAAGATTATACTTATTTCTTTACAGTACATGATTCATATAGCCTTACAGACCTTATGTTTACCTCATCAGCCTTGATTCAGCATATTTGGGGGATTATGCATGAAAGCATCATTACTTTAGACCATGCCCCTGTACCTTAACACTAGCATGTGGGGAACAAACAGTGCCTAGAAACAAATGGATGTTTAATACCTCCTTCCTACAAAATGTTTTTTTTTTGTAATGGCTTCAGACTGAGCATCTGACCTATTTTTAGGATAATGAGACCCAAGATACTAGCACAGCTACTCAATGGGAGGCTATGAAAGCAATAATATGGGTAGTGTCTCATTGCATATGCCTCCAAAGTGAGGAAAGACCAGGAACACTGGACTAGACAAGCAGAAAAAGAATTGAAGTAACTAGATCAGCTGGCCATGTCCTCTCCTTATCAAAGAGAGCATTTAGAACCAAAACTTAGTGCAGCAAGGCATAAAATACTGGACAGCATACAATATAAAACAGCGTATGCCCTGCTTCATCTAACCCAGATGTATTGGGAAGCTGGGTAAAAACCAGGGAAGGTTTTAGCATACTGCCTTAGAGTCAAAGAAGAGGAAAGATACTTTTCAAAAATATACCCCCCAGGGTTCAGTAGAACCTTCCCTGGCCAGATTAATGAGAACTTTAGACAATACTGCCTGAGGCTCTACACCTCAGAGGTACACCCCACACAGCAACAGCTAGATGCATTCTATGAGAATCTGCATTTACCATAGGTCCCAGAGCCTTGTACACACCAGCTTATAGAACATATCACTGTATGAGCGGTAGGGACGGCTATCCGACCAATGGCTATTGGAAATCCCCAGATCTCGACAGATATCCCAGTGACTTCTACATTGCATGTTCCTCCTTTCTGGCCCCCAGATTTGCAGAGCTTTCTCTTTAATGAGGTGTGGGACACCAATATGCTTCCACCCTCATTTCAATGAGCCCTAATTACCTTAATCCCAAAGAAAGGCCTGAACAGCATCCAGTGCTTCCAATATAGACCTATTTTACTCATAAAAATGGACATAAAGAACTTTGCAAAATCTTTGCCCACAGACTTGAACCTCTGATGCCAGGCCTGATCCATCCTGACCAAGTGGACTTGGGCCCAGGAAGGCTTGGAACAGATAACACTTGCAGAACCCTGGACATCATCTGGGAAGCTAGCCAGAACTCAGACCAATGATCCACCCTGTCACTTGACATAGAGAAGGTATTTGACAGGGTGGAATGGAGTTTTTGATGCCCTGGTAAGGTTATGTTCTCACAATGCTTCATAGCCTTAATAAGTCTCCTCTGTAAACCTCAGACTGCATTGGTGCTCACTAATTTGACCATCTCTCCACCTTTTACCCTAGTGTGGGGGACCAGAAAAGGGTGCCTCCTTTCTCCTTTTTTATTCCTATTGACAGTTGAAAGTTTGGCATCCAAAATCTGTTCTCACCCTGACTTCCCAGGAATCCTTGTAGGACCCACTTCTAATAAGCTAGTGTTATTAGCTGATGATATTACTCTTTTCCTCTCTTGTATACCCCTGGCATTAAGCACCCTAGGAAATATACTGACAGAGTACTCAGCCCTATCAGGGTATAAACTAAATTGAAGTTAGTCACAAGTAATGCCTCTCACCTCATCCTGTACTCAAGATCTATTAGCTGCATACCCCTACCAATGGGCATCTACAGGCGTCACCTGCTTAGTGGTTCAACTTTGGCCTACCATTAAAGAAACACTACAGGCAAACATGTGGAAAATGCTGGATACAATTACAATAGACATACAAAATGTGACTCCCTACATTTATCTACATGGGGAATGGTGATTGCACTAAAAATTACAGCCCGGCCGAAACTTCAACATATTTTGAACAATCTCTTGATGGCGTTACCTGCTACTTTTTTTAGCACAACTTAATACAAAGATTTTCAAATTAATTTGGGTAAACAAAACCCTGCGGATAAAACTTGGCACCCTCCAAACACACTGGAGTGCTGGCGGGTTTAGTCTTCCTAACCTCAGGCTATTCCATGACAGCACCCTTATATGAAAGCCCTTACATGTGCAAGGCCTTACCACCCCTGGTGTGGATAGACATTGAGGAATACTATACCAGAGTACCATTCCTACAAGCATTGGTCTGTCCAGACTGAAAATTGAAAACCAATCATACTAGGAGAACATGGATCTCACATGTCCTTCAGTTAAAGTGGGTCAAAAAAACTTCTAGACTGTACTAAATCTGGCAAAACCTACAACTCCAGCTGGGGAACCAGCTGATAAGCTGGTCTTTCTGTCAAGAAAAAGGCACCTCCACCCTTAGAGACCTTCATTACTCAGCCACTGCAGCCCTCAAGTCCTTTGGGGACCTCAAAAAGGAGTATGAACTCCCAAAAATACACTTCTGGAGATTGATTCGGCTGTGAGACTTCCTTAAAGCTGACGTCTCACCGCAATACATTCTGCCTACAACTCCAACTTGGGACTCCTGGTTGGGAAAACTCAAGAAGTTCATTCACATATCTAGCTGCTTCCTTAAATTGAGTAACAGAGAACTCTCCTCTTCTGCACCTCAAAATATAAAAACTCAACGGGAAAAGAGCTAAATATATCACAATCAATAGTGAGGAATGGGGCAGGACTGGATAATGGCCTATAAAAACCAACAAAGAGCTCCAGGCTAAAACCATCCAATTCAAAATTGTGCACAGAGCATAGAGAACCTCACAATGGTTATATAAAGCCAGAATGACAAGAGCTTGTGACTGCTAGGGATGCATATCCCCCCAAGCTACACTGACTCATATATTTTGGTCCTGCCTGGCCCTGGAGGAATATTGAGAAACTATCTGGACAGCATGCCAGAAGTTGATTCCTTTTCCTCCAGTTAGAGTTCCCAAACTAGGTATCTTGGGCCTGCACCTCAAGTTGCTTCCTTTAACTCTCTTTCAATTGCTATGGGTAAACGGAGCCCTGGCATCTGCTAAGCAGGTCATTCTCCAGCACTAGAGAAAGCCAGAGTCCCCTAAAGCACAAGACACTGACATCCAGGTATGAAAAAATGTCTCATACAGTAGCTGGCACACTGAATCTATACTGGCAGGCCCTGCACTCTCACAAATCTGTAGTCTCTAAAATAGAGAAATTGTATCCTTATTTGCCTATGGGAGTGCAATGCCCTTCGTGCCATGAGTCCCCATCCCTCCATATATGAGTATATGCACATCACTGTAGAAGGGCCTTGTACTTCCATTTATAGGGCAACAGTGACCAAATTTCCAGCATAGCCATCATATTACCCCACCTGATGTACCAGGTGCAGAAAATCTTTAAATCCCTGCCTAAATGTAATTGTGGGCAAGTGCAACACCATTCCATGCCACGGATGTGGAAACACATTTTGACTGGTGTTTGAAAAATGACAGCAGTGACATACTTGATGTGGGGTAATAAGAAGTTTGTGTTGAAAATTTGGGATCAAACTCTTTACAATTTCCAAAGTTATGAGCGGATGTAGCGAAATTGCAATGAATGGTCATAACTTTGCCATTTTTACATATTTTGACCTAAATTTTCAACATAACCTTCCTGTGACCTCCACCTCATGAACAATATGACTCTCACTATGCAAATCTCACCCAAAAAGTGAATTCACCAAGTAACTGTGAAATCACCTTTCATGCGGGAGTTACATAATGACCGTTATATTGTTCATGAGGTGGGGTCCCCAAAAGGCCATGTTGAAAATTTGGGGTCAAAATATCGAAAAAATTACTAAGTTATGCATAACAGTCAGAAATAATGCTTCTTAACAAGTTTACTATAGCGGAGATGGGAGAAAGCTCTGGGCTAGCCTGGGCAGGATCCAAGATCAAATACCTTGGTGTTAACCTATCACCCGATCTCCACAAACTTAGTCAGCTTAACATGCAACCTTTGATCTCCACATTCCAAAAAGAACTGAACAGATGGCTGCATTTAAACCTCTCTTTTCTGAGGAAAATTGATCCAGTTAAAATGATGCTAGTCCCCAGAGTCTTTTATTTGCTAGCCCATCTCCCAATACTAATCCCTGACAAATGGTTTCAAAAACTAGACTGACTTGTAAGCCACTTCTTGTGGGTTTCATCCCCTCCCAGATTCAGAAGAACTAAGCTCAGGGTCCACTGGTCTTGGGGAGGGTGGAATCTTCCCCAATTTAAACACTATATGTATGCCCTCATTACATCAAGGACATCCTTAGTGTTCCACATTGGAGAGCCCTCCCCCCCAGCATGGTGTAGAATTGAACAATCTATCTTGGGCATATGGCACTCTTCCATGTACCTCAGTTTATCACTACCTTAAAAAGCTGCTCACTGGTATACTATTCAAGCAGCCTGTAGGGCATGGGCCCAAACAGCCAGACTAGCTAAGAAATGTCCTAGATTAGGGAGGTATCCACACCTATGGGATAATCCTAACTTCCACATTGCTGGTGAAACAATCAGATGGGCTGCTTGGGAGGACAGCTCAATCTGTACAATTGGGGACCTCCTTACTGCTGACGAAAACACAGTTGACACCTTTCAGGGGCTACAGAATAAATTTAATTTAAAGTCATAGGACTTTTGGAGGTATCTTCAAATCAGGCCTGTATATCTCCAATGGAGGGAAAACTCAATGCAAATGCCAACCCTGTAAAGACCAGAAAGTCAACCATGTCCCCTCCTTAACACTGGGAGAATAGATGGGAGCTCACAAGGCCAAAGCAGGAACTATCTACCGTATGATACCAGATTCCCAACCAGATCCCACTGTTAATGCTAGGGTCAAATGGCAGATAGCCTTCCAAAATGAGATCCCCACATCAGACTGGAGCAGATGCTGGAAAATTACCCAACAGGCATGTATTGACCAAAATAGTAGACTGATTCAGAAAAAGATACTACACCTTTGGTACAGAGCTCCAGCACAGCTTAAAGCTATGTCTATATCCCCCACGGACTGCTGCAGGAGCTGTGACTCCCCAGATGCTGACCTGCTCCACATTCTCTGGGTCTGCCGCCTTCTTAGTCCATTCTGGTCCTAGGTGATACAAACTTGTTCCTCCATCCTTGAGGTGGAGATATCAATGTCTCCACACACTATACTGTTAGGGTGTCACCCCCAAGATACCCTTCTGCCTGTATGAAAACTGAAATGATTAATTGCAGCTTCAGTAGAGGTGAAACAGTTAATTCTTATCAAATGGCCGCCACCATACATTCAGTCACTTCACTACCAGTCTAGCATTGCTTGTAAAGCGCTTTGGATGTATGAAAAGTGCTATATAAATACTGATTCTTCTTCTTCTTCTTCTTCTTCTTCTACATCCATTCCAGCTGTTCAGGAATGGTTCGCCTCATTAGAGTCACTGGCCAAGAATGCCAGGCTGGCCTTTCTGACCAGGCAGCAAATGGCTACCTGCTTTGACATGTGGTTTCCATACATACATTTCATAATCCACCACATTGCCAACAAAGGGCAAGCCTTAGCCATAACCATAGGGCAACTCCATATCCTAAGTCACTTACAGATCCTCTGTGTACTATAATGACATTGAAACCATGTTACTATTCAAGCAACAGTTTGCACAGATGTAATGCTCATTTCTTGTATGAACAGAAACACATGCCTATATTTGACCTGTACTGATATTCACGGCTGGATGTACGACTGTTAAATGTTCTCAGTTGCTGTATGCACTTGCAAAGATTTCAATAAGAAGTTTAGCTGTAAAAAAGGTTATGCTTAACAGTTGAAACCCCAATTGAAATACACTGAACCGCTTTTACCTTAGTTTCTCATATTGCACTCTCCGGTTCCAGCAGCAAGATGTGACTTCGATCGGAGAGTAAATCATGAACCTGGGACCTGTTAAGGTGAGTGAGGATGTCTGAGGGTGTACTGGGGTGTCCTGTGGTGGTTGCTGAGTGGAGGTGGGGGGGCAGATCAGTGAGTGACCATTTTATCTTTAAAAAAAACATAGAGGACCACTTTCATCATTACAGGTATACTTGGATAGCGAATGAGGGATGAGGGATACCACTACACACCAGGGAATATAACAATATCAAGGAGGGCAGCGATCAGTGGGTGGAGGGTGCTGCTAGACACCAGGGAAACCGTAGGAAATGGGTTGGAGATTGGAGGCTAGGGGTGTGTGCCACTAGACACCAGGGAACTACAGGACAGTATGGGAGACAGATTCTCTCTTCA
Source organism: Neoceratodus forsteri (assembly GCA_016271365.2). NCBI lineage: Eukaryota > Metazoa > Chordata > Ceratodontiformes > Ceratodontidae > Neoceratodus > Neoceratodus forsteri. The sequence continues at coordinate 175,623,251 of CM028138.1, forward strand.
CAAAAAAGAATCCTTTTTGTAACTCGTGATATGGGAAAGGATTCTTTCTTCATACTATGTGGTCATAAAAAAGAGTCATTCTATATAAAAAAATAGTATTTCAATGGTGTATCTCTAACATGAAAGTGCAGATTACACCTAACAGGGTCCCAATCAACCAGCTAGGTGGGGTGGTCTCTCTCTCTCTCTCTCTCTCTCTCTCTCTCTCTTTCCAGGATGTCATTTTTGTAGCTTTTGAAAACACTTTTTTTAAGAAAAAATGGAAACAAGATGGCAGCAAATGAAAATTTTCCAATGTGAAACAGGTTTCCTTTTTCATTTTATACAGCTATCATTTAGTGCTTACTGAGTATGCTCAGAAACATTTTTTTCTAACTTTTTTTTAACTGCAATAACTTACAAATGACTTATTATTTTTTCACCATACTAGCAAAAGGCACATCAGTGGGCTAGTCCCATTCTGCCTGAAAATTTCAGACCAAGATTCAAAACTGTCTCAGCTGTAAACAAGTTCAAAGAAAAATCCCAGCAAAGTCAAGGAGTGAAAAAATGCTTTTTTCACCTCTCCGGGACTTGGCAATCACACATTTGACTGGAACATAACTTGCCACATCCAGAGATATATCCTGGACAATGGTTCATGTGAATTTGTATGCAAATACATTGAAAAGTTACAAAGTTATTAAAGTGCAACATTTTGAGTTTAACATTGAAGTGCCTACTCAACCCTAACTATAGGGACACAACCTTGTCCCTATAATATATTATAGGGGTGCAGATGGCACCCCTACAGTTAGGGATGAATAGGCACTTTAATCTTAAACCTCAAAGTTTGCACTTTAATAACTTTACAACTGAGCAATGGATTTGCACACACTTTGGCATGCACTGTCCCGTGGAGCAGATCTCTTGAAATGGCAAGTTTCATTTCAGTTAGATGTGTAGATTTGAGATCAGGATACTGGAAGAACCTTACAATTTGACATTATGTCCAGTTTTTCTTCATCACCTTGTACCCAAATGGTGTGGAATCATGGTGGAAATTTTTAATTGTAGAAACAGATTGGGTCATAGAACTGCCTTGCATTTTGTTTAGTGAAAAAATAATAATTTGTTGCAAAGTTAATCAGTTTGTAAGTCCTCATTGTTTTTAATGGGAATATCACTCTCCAGGATTGAGAAATGGAATGAAAAAAGGAATTTGGTCTTGTGAAAAAGGATTCTTTTTCATGAGGGGCCAATCCTTTTTCACTGGAAAAAAATATTTTTTTCTGAGTCGCCATTTTGTTTCTCCTTTCTTGAAAAAAATCCTCAAAACCCTAAAAATGTACATCCTGGAGACACACAAAAACCATGTATCTTATTCACGGTGACTCCATTATCTGGATTCAGAACTGCCCTGCTGACAAAAATGTCCCTGAAATGTTTTATTTATTTATTTTAAATCCCTTTTCATCACTTGCTAACATCCTTTGTCATGAGTGCTTTTTCATTAAAACAAAAAAGGATCATGAGTCGCAAAAAAGGATTCTGAATTAGGTCCCCATTGCTCATTATGATCCCTGGTGTCTAGTGGCACCCCACACCCTCCGCTCATTGTTCCTATTGTTTTTTTTTTTGTCCCCATTCTTTGCTTTATTATCCCTGGTGTCTAGTGATACCCCCTCCCTCCAATTGCTGTGCCCATTATTTATTTATTTTTTTCATCCCTGGTGTCTAGTGGCACCAAAAACCCATCCAAAACCCTCCAAAACCCATCCAGACCTGAAATGAAAATGGTCCCTTTTTTCTCTCCCTGTAAAAATGAAAACTGTCCCTCACCAATATGACTCCCCCACCTCACCTCCCACTCAGCACCCCCAACCCCACATCCCCCAGTACACCTCTTTACACCATAACTCACTGGAACAGGAACTGGGTTCAAGATCTACTCTCTGATTGAAGACATGACTTGCTGCTGGAACCTGCAACTGCAATATGAGAAACTAAGGTAATTGTGGTTCAATGTATTTCAATGAGGGTTCAACTGTTATGCGTAACATAGCCATTTTTTAACATTTTGACCCCAAACTTCCAACATGGCCTTTTGGGGACCCCACCTCATGAACAGTATGACTGCCATTATGCAACTCCCACAAGAAACATGATTTTGTGGATAGAAACATAGAAACACAGAATTTGATGGCAGATAAGGACCGCTTGGCCCTCCCAGTCTGCCCATTTCCCTACCTAATGGATAAGCTGCAGATCCTAGGTAACCAGCAGCCTACTTCTTTTTACCCTCACCCCCTAGAATTGCCTTATGACTGTCCCACGCATGCTTGAATTCAACCACTGTTTTTGACTCCACAACCTCCTCCGGGAGGCCATTCCATGCATCCACAATCCTCTCTGCGAAAAAATACTTCCTTACATTACCTCTGAGCCACCCTCCCTCCCTCTATCTTCAAATTGTGCCCCCCTTGTTCTTGCACACCTCTTGTTTTGAAAGATGCTACCCTCTTGGACTTTGTTGATTCCCTTGAGGTACTTGAAAGTTTCTATCATATCCCCCCTCTCTCTCCTTTCCTCAACGCTATACATATTAAGCTCCTTTAGTCACTCTTCATATGTCTTCCGGTGCAGACAGTGCACCATTTTAGTTTCCCTCCTCTGGACAGCTTCTATCCTGTCTATGTCCTTGTGGAGACTGGGTCTCCAGAACTGCATATAGTACTCCAGATGGGGTCTCAATAGCTGTCTGTACAGAGGGATAACAACTTCCTGTTTTCTACTGGCGATGCCTCTTCCTATGCATCCCAGTATACCCACAGCCCTTTTTACTGCCCTTTCACATTGCTTGCCCACCTTTCAGTCATCTGATGTGACTACCCCCAGGTCCCTTTCCATTTTTGTTGTTGTAAGTATCTCAACCCCCATTGTGTACTCTTCCCCTGGGTTTTTGTTTCCCAGGTGCATTACCTTGCACTTTTTAGCATTGAATCTAAGCTGCCATACATTTGACCATTCCTCTAACCTTGCAAGTCCCTTCTCATCCTTTCCACCCCCTTGTGCATCAACTCTGTTGCAGATCTTTGTGTCATCTGCAAAGAGACATACTTTTCCTTCCAGTCCCTCTGCAATGTTGCTTATAAAGACATTGAAGAGGACCGGTCCTAATACTGAACGCTGTGGTAGCCCACTAGTAACCCCACTTTCTTCAGAATGGACTCCATTTACTATTACCCTCTGTGTCCTATTCTCCAGCCAATTCTGTACCCATTCTATCATCTTGGAACCCACTCCCAGGCTGGCTAACTTGTATATTAATCTTTTATGTGGGACTGTGTCAAATGCCTTGCTAAAGTCTAGGTAGGCCATGTTCACAGCCCCTCCCTGATCTACTACTTTGGTCACCCAGTCAAAGAAATCTATTAGATTCATCTGGCATGACCTTCCCACTGTGAATCCATGCTGCCTTGGGTCTTGTGCCCCTCTGGCCTCTAGGTACTTGACAGTTCTTTCCTTCAGAAGTGATTCCATCATTTTTCCTATCACTGACGTTAAACTAACAGGTCTGTAGTTTTCTGGATCTGCCCTGCTCCCACTTTTGTGAAGGGGAATCACATCTGCCCTCCTCCAGTCCTCAGGTATCACCCCATCCTCCCATGATTTGTTAAAAAGGGTGGTCAATGGTGTCACTAGTTCTACCCTTAGTTCTTTTAGAATTCTGGGATGAATCCCATCAGGCCCCATTGCTTTGTCCACCTTCAGTTTTAAGAGTTCTTTCAGAACCCTTTCTTCTATAAATGTGCTGGTAACAACTTCTGTATCCAGAGTGTTTCTATTGTTTGTTTTAGGTACCTTCCCCTCTTCATTTGTAAATACTGAGCAGAAATATTTGTTTAGTATCTCTGCCTTTTCACCATCACCCTCTGCTCACCCACCCCCTTTATTAAGCCTCACTATCACTCCTTTGGTCTTCCTTCGCTCCCTGATGTACCTAAAAAAGGTTTTATCCCCCTGCTTAACTGAGTTGGCTATCTTTTCCTTGGTTCGGGCCTTTGCTGTTCTGACTGCCTTCTCAGCTTCCTTTTGCTTTAACTGATACAATTCTCTGTCCTGCTCCTTCTGTGATTCCTTGTGCTTTCTGAATGCTTTCTTTTTCTCTTGAACCTTCACTGCCACCTCCTTTGAGAACCATAGTGGTTTCTTACATCATTTTGTTTTATTTGCTTCACACAAAGGTTTGTTACCTCTGTGATGGCTGTTTTTATTATTCCCCATTGTTCTTCCACCCCTCCTTCCTGTCCATTTGCTAGTACATTCCTTAGGCACTCACCCATTTTGGCAAAGTCAGCTCTCCTAAAGTCCAATACTTTTGCCTTTGTATGGCTTGACTCTATTGCTGTGTTTATTCTGAACCATACTTTTCGATGGTCGCTAGTTCCCAGATGGCTACCCACTTCTACATCTGTGATCCTCTCTCCATCTCCATTTGAGAGAACCAGGTCTAAGATTGCTCCCTCTTGAGTGGGTTCCAGTACTATTTGTCTAAGGCATGCCCTCTGTAGGGTGTCTAGAATAACCCCACTCTTAGAAGTGGCTGCTGCAACTGCACTCCAGTTAACATCTGGCATATTCAGATCACCCATCAGCAGTATCTTCCCTTTTTATGCCTTTCAAAGCATACTTTCTATCATTTCCTTGTCCATTTCCTCCCACTGAGAGAGGGGGTCTGTATACAACCCCTGTGTGGATTGTGGTGCCATTGTCTGTATCCAAATTGACCCACAGTGCTTCTTCTCCTCACTGTTTACCCTTTTCTTCTGTTGCTTTGATTCCTTCCCTGATGTAGAGAGCTACTCCTCCTCCTCCTCTTTTACCCTCCCTGTCCCTCCTGTAGATAGTGTATCCTGGTATGTTTACATCCCAGTCATGGTTCTGTGTGTACCATGTTTCTGTGACTGCCACAATATCCAGATGTTCCTCCTCCATCAAGGCCACTAATTCAGGAAGCTTGTTACCCAGACTAAGGAGAAATTGGTGCTCATTGCTCTCCATTTTTTGATGGCTTTACCTTCTGTAGCAGCATCCCCCACTGACCTTTCTACCTTGGTCTTTTTCTCATTTAGTACCCTATTTTGTAGGGGAGGCTGGGATTTTCCTGCTGCTTATCAGTACCCCCCCTTGACTAGTTTAAAAGCTTGCCAATGAAGCATTTAAACTGATTGCCCGAAAGACTTGTTCCCTTCCTGGACAAATGCAGACTATCCTGCCAGTATAGACTGGTGTCCCTCCAGGTGGAACCCCAGTCCCCAATGAAGCCAAACCCCTGTGCTCCACACCATTTTTTCAACCATTCATTAAACTGCATTGTGCAAAGTACCCTCGCCTCACCCATGCCACTGACAGACAGCACCTCTGAGAAGGATACTGTGTGTGCTACTTGTCTTAGGCCCCTCCCCAACTCTACAAAGTCCTTTTGCACTGCTCTAATCTCATGATGAACCAAGTCATTTGTCCCTAGGTGGACAATGATGTCCAGCTCAGACTCCCATGCAACTGTTCTCGTGATCCTAAGGATGCACTTCCTGTCCCTCCAAGCCATGGCACCAGGCAGGCACCTTACTTCAGTTTTACCTGCTCCCCCCAGTTCTATCCCCCTAATAATTGAGTCCCCCACAAGGTGCTGCTTCCTTTCCCTGTGGTGTCCTCTGCCTCCTTCCTGTGGGCCTCCCTTGTGACAGTTATCTGCAACCTCCTTAGTCTCCTCTGTGGGTGCATCCATAGGGGAACTATGCTCCCCCAGAATGGTGTATGGATTGTGGAGTGGAACAACTGACTAGGTGTACCTCTGTTCCACCACCCTTACCCTCCCCGAGTCCACTGTGGTCCAACTGCTGTGATTTCTTCACAACCTCTGAGGTAGTGGTGGTGGCTCTTGTGCTCCCTGGATGGGGAGGTTCCCTTACTACTGTCCAGTGCGGCCTGAAGATGGGAAACTTCCTCCCTCAGGGCAGAGAGCTGTCTGCAAACAGGGCAGCATCTCAGCCTCCAGAAAAACTCCTGGAAGACTGCTGCCCCACAACCATTACATTGCACTACTCCCCACATGTCTGTCTACCTTGTTTATTTTTATTTTTTGTTTATTTGTTTTGTTTTGTTTTTGTGTATAATTGGTTTGTTATATAGAAATAAATATATTATGTAATGTGTATGCTTATACTGTTAGTACAGTGTGCTAGAGAGGATATGACAGTGATATGCACTATTTCCAGGGGTGGGTGAGGTGAGGGGTGAGAAGGATTTGGGCCCAAACTGTGCCCTCATGAAACAAATAGCTAAAAGCTCTGACCTAATGCTGCGATGAGTGCTTTCCTGTCAGCAAGATGCCCTACACGCCAATTTGCAAAGTAAATACCCTGCTAATCAAACATAGAAAAATCCAAACATCCAAGTCAGATACAGGTAAACCTCTCCAGCCCCAAAACAGCCTGGTGACTTGTGGTCTGAAATCAGTCAGCCCCAAAACACATTAGCTGTGCACAAGGACAGACACAGCAAACAGTATTCAGTCCCTGTGGGTTTAAACTCTTCCTGCACTGAAAATCTTAATTGTAACAAAAGTAAAACAAGGTCCACCTTCCTCTGTTGATTGAAAGACTGCCTTTTCTGATAATTCTAAGTTCCTTATTTCACCTTTCAGTTAGAAGTATCCGCTACCTGAAGAATATTAACTTTCCTAAGGAATCTGCTTCAAACCAAAGACAATTGTAAATTGTAAGGTTCACCTCCCTCTGTTGTGAGCACAACTCGCTTTCTTGCAAATCCTAAGTCCAGTGTTGCAGCTTCCAGCCAGAGGTAGCTTCACCTGAAGAATATTAGCAAATTCACCTTTTGGGTGGGATTTGAAACTTTTTCTTGTCCTTCCTCATGAGGTGGAGTCATAAGAAGGCTATGTTGAAAATTTGGGGTCACACTGTAAAAATGGCAAAGTTAAGACCATTTGTTGCAATTTCACTATGCATGTACGTAACTTTGGAAATGTTAAATATTTTCACCCAAGATTCTCAACATAGCCTTCTTATTACCCGACCTCATGTATGTCACAGCTGTCATGTTTCAAATACTGTCCAATATGTGTTTTTGCATCTGTGGTGTGGAATGGCATTGCAGTTGCCAGAATTACATTTTAGTGAGGTTTCAAAAATGTTCTCTATCAGGTACATGAGGTGTGGTAATAACATGGCTATGCTGAGAATTTGGTCATTATTGTCCAATAAATGAAAATGCAGGGCCTGGAGGGCCATGTGCTTCCACAGCCATATACATATACACATCTTTGTAGGGATGGGAGTACAGTGCCTGGATTGCCATGCACTCCCACAGACAAATAAGGATACCATTATACTATCTCTAAAAGTAAAGAAATAAATTGCTGTCTGGTGGGTGGGGATGTGGTGTTAGGGTTGGAAACCCTAACAGCACATTTCCCTACCTTTGACATGTCAACCCTAACAAGTGCATTGACAAAGTAGTTGTAATACATATATATTGGTGCAGTAGTGCCCCTTTAGTTAGGGTTGAGAAGCCTGCTTAATGTTAAACCTTAAATTTTGCACATTAATATATTTGGCTCTCTTTAACAAAATGAGCTGAAATTTTGTATATGTTGTCTAGGAGGCAAGGTCTTGATTTGTGGACATTTTTGTGATGGCAGCTTGTGCAGTTTCTGAAATCCTTATGTGTCATTTTTTTACTTTTTCCTATACTTAACATTGTTTTTTTATCTCACATAAAGCCTACATGGAAATGAATTTTTGCTCCAAACCTGCAGGGGACATGTGTCATGTCCTAAGGTAGTGCCCTTGACAAGCCTGGTGAAGACATATCAAAGAGTTCCAGAGTTATCAGGTTTTAAATTTTTGTGTTTTCCGACATGAACATGCTTAGTAGAGTTTTTCAGATAACATTCTGTGGTGAAAGTAAAAATCTGATGCTGCCAATTCCGGTTTTTGCTTTCATGCCACTGAACTGGCAGGGCACCAAACATGTTGTAAGCTGTGCCAACCACCATCTTGTTACTATTTTCCATGAATTAACAAATGTGGAAAACACATAAAACTAAAGGGATTAAAAAAATGAGATCCATTTAGCTAGATTCTGATGTTTATTTTTAAACCTTATGCCCACAAATACTTTTTCTGGGCACCCAAAATCCTGGGTATCCAGCTTAGTGAGAGGCGTGCTTCCACCACATTCTCTGAATGAGAACAGTGACAATTTCTTGACGTCTGCGGTATCGGCTGAAGTTGTGCAGTTGGTTGCAGAGTTAGCTGTGAGCCTCCCAATTCCCTGGTATCTAGTGGCACCCCCCCACCTGTCGATCACCATCCCCATTTGTTACTTGTATTCCCTGGTGTCTAGTGACACCCCCCAACTGCCGATCACTGTCCCCAACTCCTCATAAAAAATTTACTTTTATTCCCTTGTAATGAAATAGTATATCCCAACATTCTATAAAAATAATTGTACATTATGCCACAGTATTTTGCTTCTGTGATGAGAGACAGAGTCCTACATTAAGAATGGTCAATGTAAAAATTGGTAAACTGTTCTGTCATGTTGACTAAGGAAAGCTGGGCATGCAGGGGGGACATGACTTACTTAGGCTTGCTTACTCATGATGAAGTACATGAAAACAAGTTGTTTTTCAGTCTTCTGATAAAAACAACCTTTATTTATAGGTAGCAAAATAGTATGACTTTCAATTTCTACAAGCTAAGAAGTAGGGAAAGGCCTGTTGTCAGTTTGGGACCTGTAGAATTTACTGTAAATGTGATGATATGGCTTGCCGACATAAGATACTCAGTCTGTTCTTAGAATTGTTTTTAAATAAATGTTCTTCCCTTTTTCCATAAAATATTTATGTATATTTTAATTCCTGGAGTTGTTTTGACAAACTAATTATGATGGCATTTCTAAGAACTGTTCTTTTAAGATGATATCTCGGCCTTAAGTAATATAGTTGTGTATAAAATGTCAGCCCAGGACCCTGGTCTGTGTGTGTCCTTCCCATGGCCACTTCAGAAGGGTCCAAAGAGCGGCAGCATATTCTACATAAGACTTCTACAATGACTATTGCCATGTAAGCTGTCTAAAAAGGCTGTAACCTGCTGTAAGTTTGTCCCTTCATTGTTTCATTAATAAATGGGTTTGCAATGTTACGTAAGTACTCAGTGGTCTTACTAGTCACAACTCGTGAGACCCACATTAGTGTTTATAATTATTTGTTACTGTGGTTATGATAAACAGTTTCATTCAAAGCACCCTGGTATCTAGTGGCATCCCCCACCCACCAATAACCATCCCCATTTGTTATTTGTATTCTCTGTTGTCTAGTGGTATCCCCCACATGCCAATCACTGTCCCTGCCTCCCTATAAAAAGATTATATTTATTCCCTGATGTCTGGTGGCACCCCCCACCTGCCGATTGCCATCCCCATTTTATTGCTATATTTCCTGTTGTCTAGAGGCAACCCCCCACACACACACACTCTTCTGGTATGTCAAAGCTGAAATAAAAAAATGGTCTCTCAATTTCTTTGTTTTTCAAACCTGGAAAAAAATGGTCCCTTGCCAATCAGCCCCCCCACCTCTCACTCAGCACCCAACACCCCACATCCTGCAAACACCCCTGCCTCACACCCTCACTCACCTGATCAGGTCCCTGATTTGAGATCCACTCTCCAATTGAAGACATGTCTTGCTGCTGGAACCGAAGACTGCAATATGAAACACCAAGGCAAATGCAGTTTAATGTATTTCAGTGGGAGTTTAAACTTTTATTCATGACTCAGCTATTTTTTGACTTTTTGACCCCAAATTTTCAACATGGCCAATCAGGGACCCCATCTCATGAACAATATGATGCTACACAACTCCTACCCAAAAAGTGATTTTGTAGTTGGTTGGTGAAATCACCTTTTGGGCAGGATTTGCGTAATGACAGTCATCTCATTCATGAGGTGGGGTCATAAGAAGAGTATGTTAAAAATGAGGAGTCAAAATATGTAAAAATGCCAAAGTTATGACAATTCATTACAATTTTGCTACACACACTCGTAACTTTTGAAATGTTTAATATTTTTACCCCAGATGTTCAATATACCCTTCTTATTACCCAGTCTTGTGTATGTCACAGCTGTCATTTTTCAAATCCTAGCCAAAGTGTGTTTTTGCAACTGTGGCATATAATGCCATTGTAGTTGCCCAGAATTATGTTTTGTCAGGGATTTGAACATTTTCTGTACTGGGTATATGATGTGGGGTAATAACATGGCTATGCAGATCATTTGGTCACTGTTATCCTATAAATGGAAGTATAGGGCCCAGAGGGCCCTGCACTTCCACAGCTACTCACATGTAAGCAACTATGGAGGGATGGGAGCACAGGGCCTGGAGGGTCATTCTCTGCCACAGACAAATAAGGATACGATTATACTATCTCAAAAAGTAAGGAAATAAATTGCAAAAACTGTGTTACTGCTCTAGTTAGGGTTAGAGCCACAAAAGTAGGGAAATGTGGTATTAGGGTTTTCAACCCTAACACCCCACCCTACCCACATCAACAGGTATCAGTGTGTGCCTTGGGGTCATCAGCCCAAATGCTCTCCCCATTCTCCTATACTGTACATATCTCAGCTTATTTACTTATGGAAAGGGGTGAGTGTTAAGGCTGACAACCCCAAGGCACACCCCTTACACCTGTTGGTGTGTGCAGGATGGAGTGGGGGTGTTAAGGTTGGAAACCCCAATGCCACATTTCCCTACTTTTGTGGCTCTAACCCTAACTTGAGCATTAACTCAACTTTTTGAAATTTATATCTATATAACTGTATAACAGCTGCACAACTGCATGATAGCAACACTATAGTTAGGGTTGAGTAGGCACTTTAATGTTAAACCCAATTTTTTACACTTTATTATCTTTGCAACCATTCAAAACATTTGCTCAAAGTGCTGCATGCATGGTCTTGTGGGATGTATCTCTTGATGTGCCAAGTTTCATTCCAGTTGAATGTGCTGATTCTAACATATGGATAATGAAAAAACATATATTACAACTGTTTTTTGCTGTTTTTTTCTTGCTATTGTTTAGCGCCCAGGTGGCTTGGCATTTTGGTCTAAAATTTTCAGGGTAGAAATAACTTGCCTCAGAAGGATTTCCTTTATGAAGAGGCATGGCTTGAAGGCCTTGCATGACCTCATGACTCATGAATAATCATGAGCTTATATGCAGACCTGTTTTTTTTTTTTAATTGATGGGATTAGACAAATCTGATGAAAACTACAAGCTCTAGATCTCCCTCTTTGGAAAGCTTGGTCTGTTCAAAATCACTGTTTACAACTTTGGGGGGGTCACCTGTTCACATTGCAAGAAGAATAGTTCTTTATGTGCCCATGTTTTCAAAAATGTCAGTGTATCCATAGCTGATGAATAATCAAGAGCTTATTTGTATACCTTTTATTTGAATTGAGTGAATTGGAAAAATGGGGAGAACACTACATGCTATCCCTGTCTGGGAACCTTGGTCTGTTAAAAACCACAGTTTACACAATTTATTTTTTGGGTTTGCTTTTTGGATACTGATGGATTGATGTGACTTGTTTTGAAACATGGGCTACAAATCAAAATGTTAAACATTACGGCAATAGAAGGAAAGTAATAATTTTTAACTTATGTTAAAATAGATATTGGAGTATAAATTTTGTGTTCATGTGAACTAAAACATTTCAGACAATTCAACAGCTCAGAAATATGCAAAGTTAAAAAAGAGAAACAGGAAAGTATTATTGGCTGTTTTAGCTTGGAACTTACCTGACTTTGGACAAGAGAACAATGACACAGTGATATCAAAGGAAACAATATAGTGCAGTGGCTAAGGCTCTAGGCTATGAACTTGGAGCTATTAGTTTGAATCCCACAGCGCCCACTGAATACAGTTAAAGGTTTTTTGTTTTGTTTTTTAAATAGTAATTCGTGCATTTATAAAAACAAATGATAGAAAAAGTACTGTCTCAAAAAGTAAGGAAATTCATTGCAAATAATATTGCTAATGCACTAGTTAAAGTGACAAAAGTAGGGAAATGTGATGTTAGGGTTTCCAACCCTAACACCCCACTTCCACCCTGCAAGCGGGGTTTCCAATCAGAAAACTTATGTCATTCCATGGCGTGGTAGGTAGGTTTGAGTAGGCAGTTTAATGATAAACCCAACTTTTGCACTTTAATATCTTCACAACCGTTCAATGGATTCTCATGAAATTTGCATGCTCAGTCTTGTGAGGTATATATGTTGACATATTAAATTCTGTTCTGGTTGGATGTGTAGATTCTGAGATGCAGATAGTGAAAAAGGTAAAACAAATCACAATTTTTGCTGATTTTTTGCAATTACTTAGCTACCAGATGGTTTCGAATTTTGATCTGAAATGACCAGGGAAGAAAGGGCTTGCCTTAGAAAAATTTTCTTTACTGGTTTGGCGAAATAATATTTATCTGTTCTAAAGTTATTACATTTTTAAAGTTTGAGTTCTGAGCATGATCAGTAAGCAGTTCAAAATAGCTATATGAAGGGCATAGCTTGGGACCTGGAGTGACCTCATAGCTCATGAAAAATCATAAGTTTGTTTGCATGCCTGTTTTTTTAAATTGGGGATTAGAAAAGTCAGAGGAAAGCTACAAGCAGTATAGGCAGTATAGCACAGTGGTTTAAGGCTCTGAGCTGCAAATCTGGAGAACTGGGTTTGAATTTCACAGCCCCCACTTGCATACTGTGTGACCTTGAGCAAGTCACTTAACTTCCCTATGCTCCCAGGTCACACCTGTAAACAAGCTTTCAGCTTAGTGTATTACTCCTGGTAAAACAATTGAACAGAAAACAAATTATTCCTCTTTTGGAAGCTCAGTCTGTTCAAAATCACAGTTTACACCATTTTTTTGGGGCTTTCACCTGTTCACATTGAAGGAACAACAGTTATTTATGTGCCCCACATTTTCAAAAATGTCAGTGTAACCATAGCTCATAAATACTCATAAGCTTGTTTGCATAACTTTTTGTATTTGATGGAATTAGAAGACTCGGGAGAAAATGAAAAGCTATCCCTGTTTGGAAAGCTTGGTCTGTTCAGAATCGCAGTTTGCAACAATTTCTTTTTGATTTACATTTTGGATACTGATAGATTGAAGATGTGAATTGTTTTGAAATACGGGCTTCAAATCAGTATGTTAAACATTAGTGCTGTAGAAGGAAAGTAGTAATTTTTAACTTATGTTAAAATTAAGCAATAAGGCATGACAGGATGTGGTATATCATGGGATATCATCATGTGTTGGGCATGAGGCCAAAGGCTGAGTGTGTCCAACTGCCCAAGAAGTGATGATATCCCATGATATACCACACCCTGGAGTGCCTTATTGCTATTATGAACTGGATCAATTGATGTTTTATGCATATAATGTAAAAAAAGAAAGTTTTAAAATATTTTAATACTGTTTTCATATAAGTGTAGGTAGACATTAAAACAAGTTCTTTTATGTCATGTTTTGGGCAGTAGGTGGTGGTGTTGCATGAGGATTTTGTTAAAAGTCTTAATTCTCATAGTATTGCTACTTCTCCCAAAGCTTAGTTTACTTGGCCACATTGTCTGCTAAGGAACAACTAATTATATTTTTGTTTTTTTTTTTTTGTTTGAGGAGGTGAAGATGCTTTTTTTTTTTGTGCCACAATCATGATGTGAAGTGAAAAGGAGCCATAGCTGGGTTGACAATTAACTGCCTACCTATATGCACCGTAAGGACAGAGAAATTTTGTTTTTGTTATGACATGTGCTAAGATTCTGGATTTAATGTGTTTTGCCTGCAGTACTTGAGTCGTGCCATGCTTTTGAGGAAACCGAGATGGTAAGGCTAAAGTGGTGGTATTCTTGAAGAGTGGGTTGTAGATTTTGCTGTTTGGCACAAGGCAGAGAGGGTGAGGGGGCAGTTTTTCATGATGCAACTCTTGGCGCTCTCAAAGGAAGAAGATAGATTTTTTTCTCTTTGGAGAGTGTGTGCTTTGGGTGAAATGCAAGGGGGGGACAGTTGTGAGGATTTTTTTTTTTTTTATAAATAGCATCCGAGTGGAGATCTGACTTGTTTCACCTGCGGGGACATGGAGAACATTGCGCTGGGAGTGAGGATGCTGGTCACCGGAGGTTTTTTGAAGCTGTGATGATGTAGCCAGATATCATCATAGCTTCAAAGGACTCTAGGCCAATCAGCTTCTTTGATTCTCAGCACCCAGTTCACAATAGACATTAGAGTATAGATTTTAAAAAGATTGGATGAAGCTAAAGTTCCAGGTCCTGACTCACTTGAAGGAAAAAGCATTAAAACATATGGCTGAAGAACTCACTTATCCACTGTAGATAATATACAATAAGTCCCTAATTGCCCAAGTTATGCCTGACATGTGGGGAAGGCATTTGCACTACCAATATTTAAGGAATGTGATACAAATAATTCAAGCAATTATAAGCCCATCTTGTTATTATGTTTTATTGGAAAGGTCCAAGAAAGGTTATTACTTTGTCAGATCGTAGACTAGCTAGGGAAGTATAATAAACTTACTACTGCACAACACAGCTTTAGAAAGGGTTGTGGCACAGTGACAGCCTTGGCCAGGTTCACAAATGACCTACAGGTGAATATGGAGGAGGGAAAATATACAGGAGTGTTGTTTGTGGACCTGACCAAGGCTTTTGACTTAGTAGGTCACTATCTGCTTGAAATAAATTGCACAACATTGGCTTTGGGACTCCAGCCTTGAACTGGATACATAGTTATTTGACTGGTAGAACACAGCAAGTTTGTGGAAATTAGGTCTTACTGGATCCTATGACAGTTCTATAAGGAGTGTCACAGGGATCAATTTTTGGAATCCTTCCTCATTTCCCTGTTTATTAAAAAACTCCCTGACATCTGTTCTAAATCTAGCATGGAGGTGTACACAGATGATGCCATGATCTATGCAACAGACAAAGACCTGGTGAAGTTAAAAATTGAATTTGGAATGTGAATTTGTAAAGATGTCAAATTGGTTTATAAAGAATAGGCTCATCATGAATCAGAAAAAAATGACAGGCATGTTATTTTGTGCAAGCCACAGACTAAAAGCAGTTACCAAACCTTTCAAGATTTTCATGTCAGAAGGAATCAAATTGGATATGATGACAGAATTCAAATATCTGAGAATTATTATAGATAATCAACTGAACTTTTTATCACACATGGAAAAGGTAACTAAACAGTTAAACCAGATGTTAGGTGCACTATATGGAGTTAGGGACTTTCTGACAGATGACACAAGACATACAATAGCTCAAACTTGCTTAATTCCAGTTCTTGATTATGGGAACTTAGTGTGGGGAGGGACATATGAAAAAATAAAAAACAAAAACAGAGGACTTGTCTATACAACACAATATGTCATTTTATACTTAGGGTCAAAAACAGAGAACATCACTGTAACATGTACAGCAAGCTAGATTGGCTGTCTCTTGAGCAGCAAGATAGATATCAAATATCATACTTTGTTTACAACACACTTGACTGTACTCTGGATAATCCCGTGTTAACTTTTTTGAGCAGATACAATATAATAGATCCCTAAGATCCCAAAATTCAACATCATTAGCAATTCCCTAGTACAAAACAAGTAAAAAACAAAAAGCTTTCAAGCAAGTTGCCATTGGTACATGGAACTCTTTACCAGACAATCTGCATAATATTATAAATGGCTATAACTTTAACACATCCATGAAATCTTTACTTAAAAAAGATACACAGTGCAAGTGTATTATTAATTGAAACTCTACATTTGTTATTGATGATCTGTACCAATTGTTGATTACTACTTCATGTCCTGTTAGGCCCTTTCCACACTGCACCACTCTGGTCTGGTAACAGATGCAATCCGTTATGGCCGGGGAGCGGTGAAGTGTGTCCACATTGCGGCGGTGTCTGTTATGGGACTGGTACCGCTGGTCCACACTGGGGTGCCGGGTGACCATTACGGTGGCACCCGTTCCCAGGATGCAGCTCACACTGCACTACAGGCCCTTCAGGGGACCATTATCATGCGTCCACACTTTGTCCGGTAATGTTACTGAGGTGTAACCAGTTTCATAACTGTTGTTGAAACCACCTCATATGTGGTTTCAACAACGGTTATGAAAACACCTTCTGTAATGTTACAGGTGTAAATGCAATCCATTGCGGTAATGGTTTGGGCACTCTGTAATGTTACAGAGGTGTAGTGTGGACAGGGCCTTAGTGATTTCATGGTGACCTACATAATTTCCATGTTTGTTATGAAAACGTGACCTTTGAAGACTGAAAAAATGGTTTTACATCAAATCTACAAAACTGCTATGTTTCGTATACTCTGATTATAGCAAAATAGCCCTATGTGCGTGTGTTCACTTGCACTTGTAATCATTAGCCTGTATATTTCAGCAACCCAGGCTGATCCTGTAAAAGGGACATGTGGCTCAGTGC
This sequence comes from Neoceratodus forsteri, assembly GCA_016271365.2. Taxonomy (NCBI): domain Eukaryota; kingdom Metazoa; phylum Chordata; order Ceratodontiformes; family Ceratodontidae; genus Neoceratodus; species Neoceratodus forsteri. Next base: position 175,639,836 of record CM028138.1, read on the forward strand.
TGTTTACCTGGTTAACAAATAAATACAAATTTAAAAAATGTGAACTGAAAAAAAGTTTCAGACAATTCAGCAGCTTAGAAATATGCAAAGTTTGTAAAAAAAGACTTTTGGCAATACAGATATCCCGCGCATGCGCAAGGGCAGGATACTCTTGCGCATGCGTGAGATCTTTGCCGTGTTACTTTTGTGCATGCGCGGGATTTCGACTACGGTCTAAAACTGTAAAATGTAAGCCTTGTGCTGCTCGGTTTGCATTCGTAAGCACCGGGAGCAGTTCCTTTTAGTACAAATTACAGAGGCAATATATTTTTACAGTACACATGCTTTAAAACCGCACTTCAGGTCTGTGCTCATTCATGATGCACGTTCTCAACCTCTGTATGCTTCCGGTGGTGGGTCAATTACAGCCGGGCCACTCAAAAAGGGAATTTCATTAAATATTACAAAAACAGGTAGGGCTGCATACTTTTTAGTTCTATGGAGGTATTCTAAGGTGCACATTTCATTGGTGTGTGCCAACAAGTACAGTGTTTTGAATTACTGAAAAACGCGAGTGAAAAGCTGACAGTCCCCCTTTAACTCTGCTTTCAGGCTACTGCCAATGAGGCCCAAGGACTGGGATCTATTGGGTTTTCAATTTGAGGGTGGGCTATATTTTGACAAAACCATGCCAATGGGGTGCTCGGTGGCCTGTTCGACCTTTGAGGCATTAACTCTTGGGTGCAATAGGTGCTCAGTTGGAGATATGGGCACAGGAGTGTGGTCCACTATTTGGATGATTTCCTACTCATGGGGGGAGCAAGTCAGAGACAGAAGGGATGTTGTCGGACTTTAAGGAGATGTGTGGACACATATATGCATCCCACTGAAGGAGGGGAAGACGGAGGACCCGAGCCACCAGCTGGAATTTCTGGGGATCAAGGTGGACATGGTGCAAGAGTGCTTCCGCCTGCCAGGGGACAAAGTGGCTCGACTCAGGGGCTTGTTTGCTTCAGTAAAAGGGAGGAGGAGGATGCCACTGGTATTAGTACAGCAGCTGCTGGGGTACCTTAATTTCACTTGTAAGGCCAAAAGCCCAGTCAGGGCCTTTAGCAGGAAGCTGGTGAGGTCTACAGGGAAGGCAAAAAAAGTCTCATCACTGGGTAGACATCATAAAATGGGTATGGGAGGACATAGGGGTGTGGGAGGAGTTCCTCAATGGATATGATGGGGTTACATTTTTGCAGGAAGAATGGGCTTACAACATGGAATTGGAACTATACACTGACACTTCAGGGGCTCTGAGGATGGGGGCCTACTTCAAAGGGATTGGATCTCGGAGGCATGGCCAGGCTCCTGGAAGGAGGTGGGCTTACTGAAGGTCATTACCTTCCTAGAGCTATTCCCCATCTTGGTGGCTTTGGAGGTTTGGGGGGACAGGATAAGGGGAAAACACATACTGTTTTGATGCAACAATAAAGGGGTGGTGGAGGTAATTAATGGGCAAGGGGGTTACTGATTCGGTAGGAGGGGTTATGCATTGTTTGGTCCTGTTGGGACTGCAACTGAATTTGTCATTTAAAGCACAGCATATTGAAGGTATTCAGAATAACATAGCTGACAGTCTTTCCCACTTGCAGCTGGACAGGTTCCAGGAGTTGGTGCCAAATGCAGCAGTGCACTAGATCAGGGTCCCAGACCATCTATGGGAGGTAGGAGGGAAAGACCAGATGGCTGTACCAGAACTTCTGGGTGCCCAACACACTGAGAGCATATGAAGGCATGTGGGGGGCATTTCAGGAGTTCTGGGTTAGGGCCAGCTGGGATATGGAATAGCAGGTCTTGAAGGACCCGGTGAAGCAATATGTAGTAGGGAAGTGGGAGGAGGGGATGGCCCATATCACAATGGGGGTGCAACTGGACAGCATAGGTTGGGTGTTTAAAGACAAAGATTGGCCAGATGCCACAGCAGGGAGGGCTGTGAGGCAGTTGGTCACAGCTGGCAGAGAGGGCATGGGGTGAGAAGGGATAGGAGGAGGCCCATCATGGGACAGCTGCTCCAAAGAGTGATGGGTGCCCTACAGCATGTATATACCACAGCAAAGGAAGCCTACTTATTTAGAGCAGTCTTTGCAGTCATGGCAAGGGTGCTTTCAAGGTTGGAGAGATGGTAGCTCCATGGAAGTTGGGGACAATCAGGGTTGGCAGGCACGGGATGTCAAGTTGAGGCAGGACAGGGTGGTCATTCATTTGTCACAATCAAAAACAGATCATGGGGCAGGGGTGAAGCTGTGGTCTTGATAAGTTAGGGACCAGTCGAGGTATGCACTGTCACAGAACTGGGAGGCGTACAGGAGAATGCAGGGAGTGGGGGGGGTGATATGGTTCCGCCATAGGAATGGGAGCTTGGTGACATGTTTTCAGATCAGGGATGTCCTTAAGAAGGCACTCACATTTGTCAGGAAGACCTCAAGAAATTCACTCCCCATTCATTTCGCATAGGAGCGACTTCGGAGGCCACTGCCCATGGGGTGTCAGAGGCGGAAGTGAAGCAGGTGGGGAGATGGAGATCCAAATGCTATAAGAAATATGTGAGGTATTGACAGAATGGCTTTTCGCCCTGGTGTTTTTTCTTTTCCCCCTGCAGGAGAAAAATGACAGGTCTGATTGGTGGGGCACACTTTTATTTATTGGGCCAAAAGATTTGTAGCACTGAGGAGTGGTGGGACACAGCTATAGACAGATGTGGAGCACACAAGGGTGCAATAGAAGGGAATAAGGTGTATGAGATGGGCTCAATTGATGCCGCTATTGGAGGACCTTTGGAAATGGTGGAGCAGGCCGGACTTGTTCATCATACACTTAGGGGGAAATGACCTGGGAGAAACACTATGGGGGGCATTAGTACAGGCCATAACAGCAGATCTAGAAAGAGTGAAGGGGTGGTGGCCATGAGTGGTTATCAGCTGGTCTGAAATCACATCCCATAGGGTGTGGAGAGGGGTCCAAGATGTTAGGGCAGTGGAGAAGGGGAGAAAATGGCTCAATAGGAAGGTGGCAAGAACAGTGACTGAGATGGGGGAGTACATATACAACACAGAGACATCTCTTTTAAGAGGGCAGAAGTATATAGGTCAGACTAGGTTCACCTAACAGAGTTTGGCATGTGCCTATTCCTGAGACCCAAGATAGACCTGGTGGGGGAGATCAAAAAGAGGGGTCCTAGGTACTAGACTACAGGGGGAAGCCCCATCTTCCATAGACAGCAGAAGATGGGTCAGTGGAAAAAAGGAGGAAGTGAGAGAGTGGAAAATAGGGGGTAGGCAGAAAGGGGAGAGGGTGACAGGGCAACATGTGCTGGGGGAAAATGGCACCCAGGCATGGATTTAAAGGGGGTTGGGGAAGGATAGAGACTAGGGGTCTGATCATAGTGTTAGGACCCAGGGGGCTGGATGTCCTGGTAAGTCAGTACCTGGTAATGGTGATGGTGTGGGTGGTCACAACTGAGTGTCCAGATCCTGAAGGTGAATCACACAAGAATAAGAGGACCAGGAAGGAAGAAAGTTCCAGAAGCAATAATGGACCCCTGTATTTACTGTTTTCAAATGTGACATTTAATGCAAAGGAATTGTAATGTAAATATTAATTAGTGCCTAGAATAAATTGTTGCCAACAAGCACCAAACTAGCAGTTGTGGAGTGAGTTTTATTTCCAGGGGGATCAGATGACATAGTGACAACTATGGTGCTGCAGACTTGTTGGGAATTTCTCTAGAGATATCATGGAAATTCTAGGAAATATCTGACCATGTCTTTTGTTGCAACTGAGTGAGCAATTCTTATGGATGACTTCTTATTTATTTATTGAGTACTTTAGGTAGCTTTGTACTAAACTCTGTATATGAGTGATTACTATTGAAAAAGACAGTTTTCAAAAGCACATGATATGCTTTACAAATATACCTTACTGGTTGGTTTTGATTGTTTTGATTCATTAAGTATAATCAATGTATATACAGATTGTTAAAGTTCAAGCAAACAAATATGTGAGTGAATATATCTTTAATTTTATTGGTACCATCTTGATGAAATGAAGGGCAAGCATGAAATGGTTAATATTTAAAGTGTCCTAACATTTACGCTAATAAACTGTTATTAATATTAAGTGGGTGAGCAAGTGTTCTGCCTACTTTCCAGTTTGAATAGGCCTGGGCCTCCTTTCCCTTCCCTTGTTGTACTGGCTGACAACAGGTTCCATGTGATAAGTGTGAAGACTTAATCATGACTGACAAACCAGCTAGTGCAAATCACTAAACACACACTTGGCGATCAATACTACACCAAAACATAAAAACAGTGAAGACACCACACTTTACATACTGCTGCAATACACAGTTACTATTTATGTGGGGGGCTATGCCCCCACACCCCCTTTGTGGGGGGCAAGCCCAATGCACCCCCCATATAAATATATTCAACTCCATGGGGAAGTGCAACAGAATACAGGGGATGATAACTGAGTGAGGGACAACCCACGGTTGAGGGAGGGACAAATTCGTGGGAACAGGAGGCCATAGCACAAAAAAAAATTTACAACGGCTAGAACACATCCCAAAAAATGACCTACAGCCTCTTCCAAACCCGGGTCCATTGAGTTATAGGCAGAGGCCACAACCACCATTGCCAGGTGGCCAGCTCAGCAGGAGCTCACTGAATTATCCATTTAGCCTGACTATTCAGTAATGCCACGCCAGGTATGCACTAGCCTTCACTATTCTCTCCCTCCACACTCGCTATTATCTTCCTTCTGCCTCGCTATTATCTCATGGTTGCTATTTCTTCAGATGTGCAAACAGAGTTGCTCAATTTGAATCACTCAATTTGCTTTGCCCATATGACGGGATACCCTGGCATCCACAGTGAATGGATAAAGAACCAAAATTGTTTATACTGAGGTTTCACTTTAAGTATGTAAATGCAAGAAAAGAGGAAAAAGAGGTTGTCACTCTAGCAATAACCTTTTTATTACAACTTACTTCATATGTTGGACATTTGAAGATAACTTTATAGTACTGAAGATCTGTTGATACAGATATAGTTACCCACATTTTAATATTAGATAAAAATGTATAATATGGAGCAGCTATAAGAAGTTAGTACAGAGAAAGATAACAGAACACAAACATACACTGTAGTAGATATTCTCCAAGACTAACTAGAGAAAGATTTTGGAAAGTTTTAGACATCCAAGCTACCATTTAAAAGTGTCAGACTTTAATGGAATTTAGATTTAATTAAGCAGCTTTAAAGGAAAAGATTACCATTTAGAATGGCACAAAGTGTCTTTGATGAAATAAATAACAACCAAGTGCATGCCCACAAGACTCAAAGTCTTAGATCCAAATTTCAAATGACTGCAACCATGGAGCTGGCAAAAAAATGGGATGACATTAACAACAGATGCTCCCTGGATCTGATGTTTAGTTTGATGGAAAAAAATAATGGCAGAAAGTAATAAATTAAAAGAGGAGATCAATAAAATTCAAGAAGAATTAAAAACAATAGTAGAACAATAAAATTATATAAAACTGTTAGAAAGGGTTACAAATAAAATCTGAAATATTATATTACATAAAAAATCACAAAATAAAAATACTGCAGAGAAACATATTGAACTACAATGAAAAGTGGTCTACAATTGGCATAGGAATCCTCAATTTTCATCATATTGTACAGTACAAGTCATAGAGATGATTATTGTGATCCTGACAGCTAAGATAGTGTCTGCTCTTATGATACAAATGGGACATAACCCAAAATATTTTTAGATAAGAGAAAAAGGAAAGGGGAAATTGTTTAACCAGGAATGGCACACTAAGCTAGAGCTTGTTTCCAGGTGTGACCTGGGAGCAGAAGCAAGTTAAGTGATTTGCTTAGGGTCACACAGGATGCAATTGGGGGCTATGAGATTCAAACCCAGGTCTCCAGCTTTGCAGCTCACTGCCCTAAACCACTATGCTAGACTGCCCCAAGGCAAGTTAGATAAAATTAACTAATCTTAAAGGAAGTTAGGCAAGACAACAAAATTGCAATGACAAGCTCAGAATCAATATAATCAATCAGGAGCAGATTACAAGTAGGAGAACAAGGAGGTATGGATGTAGGGGAGCAGGAGATTGGGGTGACAGCAGATACAGATACAGAGGCAGAGGAAGGGGCTAAGAGGACCCAATAATAGACAGGAGGCAACAATAAACAACCTATCACAAAATATATAGAATCCCATTGAAATTTCTTTACTTAACAAAGGCCTGTCTTTTATGCCAAAAGCTGGGCTCAAGGATTTCCAGATAAAAGTAGACTTAGAAATTGTTTTATGGAAAACTCTATTTGAAATATCTCCTTAAAGATAATGTGGATAATCAACATTGATGAATCACTTACAAAACCTACATTTAGTGTTTAAAATAAATCCACATTTAATCCACCCACTGAACAATTTGCAGTGACTGAGGCATATGCAAAAAATTCAGAAATGCTGATTTTAGAGGAGGTTTCAAATTGTCATGGAACCAATATAAAAACTAGAAATAATTTAAAAAGGAATAACATATAGCATTAAACAGTCTAGAAAATGATAAAATTTGGTAATTAAACAGGCAGACAAATGACATGTCATAGTTGTTATGGATTATGGGAAATTTAAAGACATGTGTCTTAGACTACTAAATAATTTTGATAAGTATTAGAAAATACCAAACAATCAAATGGAAAATACCTTCCTAGAGATTATACCTCTGAATGATTCATAAAAGAAAAAATTGCTGACGGGTTGGGAATGTAAAGCACTTTTGAACAACAGTTCCTCAATTTTCCTGTTTTATTTACTCCTTAAAATTTATAATAATGAAAATGACTCACCTGGAAGACTCACAGTCTCAGGAATGAATTTAGTTTTAGATCCACTTTACAAATGTGTGGACTGTCATATCAGTTACCTTGTACCAAAAATGCCATCATAAGTAAAATACTCCACCCAAATGTCGGAAGTAATTTCTAAGATTATTATTATTATTTGAAAGTTTATATTTGTATCAGAAAGATATGGCTACTTGTATTATGGTAACCTTAAATATTAAGGATTTTTATATATCAGTCTTGCATTTTATTTAGTTTTTGTTAACCAGGTAAGTGTATTACACAAATCCTGCCTATTTTCAGGCATGACCCGGGGGAGGGGGATACAGATGAATGCCAACTGACCTTGAACCAGATTAAGCTGTTGGTAGTATTTTTAATGAATGAGGGAAATTTGGCCAGGACACCGGGGAAATTCCCCTACTCTTTTCGATAAGTGCCATGCGATCTTTAACATCCACCTAAACTACCACCAGTCCAGGCAGATGGGACCTCAGTTTAACATCTCTTCCGAAAGATGTCAAGAGGTATTAGATTGTCTTTTGAAAACCTTAATGAGGGATTAATAAACATACTACTATTCTTATTTTTACTGAGTTTAGCAACAGTTGTTCTTACAGTCATTTTGCAAATGTGAAAATACTAGCATTTGCAGATCAGAAGCACATGGGACTCTTTATGGCCCGATAGTTTGCCAACTTAATGGGAAAATGTGAAAGTAAACCTGTCTGGAAGGGAGAAAATAATATATTTGATTAAAAACCATTAGTCTGGTGCCACTCCATTGCATGGAACAGAAGTGAGAATACACTTATGGAATTTGTTACATATATAAATAATAGAACTAATTAGTTATGATTCAGTGTAAATTAGAGTACCACAGAAATTCCATTTCTGGATTTCATTGTGAACAAAAACAAATTTATATTCAAAACCACATTGTATCACAAAACAAAACAAAAAAGAAACAGATACAAATAAAGTGCTACATTAAGACAGCTTCCATCCCAGAAACTTGAAAGACAAAAAAATAAAAAACAAACAAATAAAAACTGAAGCGCTAGTAGGAAGACAGAGGAAGTACTCAATTTTTTAAAAAAATAACAAAAGCCTGATGTATACCCATGACAGAGACTTTCAAGTGCAGATTATAGGTTGAAGTGAGAAAAATCCAAACAATAAGATTATGTTGCTTTTTCAAGACAGAATGACACACACACACACACACACACAACATACAGTCCCAATTAGAAATTAATGAGACATTCTATTGGGGCATATGACAGGGCAATCCTGCCACTCTTAAGGACCAACTTTTTCTTAAATCTGTTGCAACAGTTCTTCTATTTGTTTAGCCTAATTTATCCTTTACAATTTCTAGTCCATAAGGTTGGCCACCAATGGGTGCTCCCTCCCCATTCTTGACTATGCTATAGTGCCCTCTTTAATTTTCCTTTCCCATCTCAGGCCCTTGAACAGGGAGGTTATTGTGGTGACCTCTGAGCTGATGTAAAACAACAGGCTGTGTTTTTTCTTGTTGGATTTAGTGTACAATAGCACTATGTCATAAAATACGTTGATGTATATGCCTTATGTGTATGAGACCTGTAAATGTTGAAAATACCATGGCACTAGATGTTTTTGATAAAGGTAAAAAGTTACTAGGGAATGGTATTATAAAAATTAAGTTTCTGGCGTAGAGATATTAGAACTCCCCCCCCCCCCGTTGTGTTATTTAATATGCATATAAATTACAGATTATTTGAGAGGCCTTTTGGCACCATGAATTGTTGCTTTAAGCTGAACCAGCATAAAATATCATGGTGATTTGCATATACACCCCATGGTGATTTGCATATACACCCCATGGTGATTTGCATTAAAGTGATTTGTGTGATTTTGTATTTCTTTGAAACTTGGCTTTATTGCCAGTGCCCTTTGGGGTAACCCCTGCTTCAGTGCATCTGCACAGAGGCTATTTGTCCTTAGCTTGCTTGGGAGTTTTCATTTCTGGGCTCCCCATCACCCAAACACACAAGAGAAACAAAGGGAATGAATTATTGTCCACTGAAGAGATAGAGCAGTAGATCGATAGATCAGTGGGTCAGTAGGTGCTGAATAAATGCAGAGGAAGGACACGCATAGTCTGTTGCTGCAAACTGATGTACTGAAGAAGGCATATGCCATTGATTAAAGTTATCCCCTGTGTTTTAAATAAACATCACAAAGACATTGTGCATTGAACCTGAAGTTCTTTGTCTGGTCTATCAGTTATCCCACAACCCCTCCACAGGGCCCTGAGAAATTGAAGCAATCCATGCAGAAGATGTATACATTGCAATAATGCAAGCAAAACTGAAAGTTCCATGGGCCCACATGGCAGAAAAGTGGTTGCATGCAGTATAAATACATATACTGCAACACAAGTAATATGATATATGTCATTTATTGCACATGCCAATTTCTTCATGCTAGACAAACCAATTGGTTGCTGAAGCAACATACCCTAGAATATAAAAGCTCAAAATGCAGGAAAGAAAATTCATCAGCAGTTTCAAAACATTTAATGGAAAAAGGCCACATTGTGGCAACATAAGTTTTCTACGGACTAGAAATACTCACCATAAACTCTTCTGAAAGAAATAAAGATAGATAATTACTACAGAAAGAACTATAGTATGTACACAAGTATACTGGGAATATCAAAAAAAAATAAAACTGTGGAAATGAAAACACTGTTTAACTGTCTTCTGCTAATACAGAACTACAGCATTAGTATTAAGCCTTTGATTACAATTTTATATGGTTTTGAAAAACATCCCATTTTCCTACTTTTCTTTGGGTGTAAATGCCTTCCTTTTCCTTATCTCCCTCCCCTCATTCACAACGTCCTACCACAACATTTGATGCTGAATGTTTTCAGCCACCTTAACCTCCACTCTTTTCAGTATCTTAAAAACCTTATAATAGTTTTCTGAAACCTGTTTAACCCCTGATTAACGATGAATGATCAATGCTGAAAGCATAAAATGTGGACAATCTTTTGAAATTAATTGTAGTCAGTTTAAGATAAACAAATGCAACTGGATCTTTAGTAGTACTGTACATACATAATGATTTTTACTTTGTAAATAGTTGCAGTAGTGAGATGGTGGTGACCTGGCCACTTTACATTTCTACTTTTTTTTTTACCTGGCTCCTGCTTAGTGTCCTGCATAGCAGAAAACAAGGATAAGTAGTCATTCTGGAGTGATCTTGGTACACCACTGATCACCCCTGAGGAGGCATTTCATAAATTGTGTATGTTTGGAATGGGGACACCAATCCCACTTCTTGGGCTCCAAGGTGATTATACTCCCACTTCAGTGAGTACACACGCTTGTAGTTATAAAGGGATATGAACACAGGATGTTTGAAAATGTCCAATTCAGATGCATACTTGGCCAAACATGGTACAGAAGTATCTTTTAGTTTATCTCCAAGATAAATGGCATGAAAATAGAAGCTAATTGAGATCTGAGAGGAAGTTTTACTACACAGAGAGGGTGGCTGAGGTATTAAACAGCCTACCGGCACAGATGCTAGGGGCAAGGAGTATCAATTGGTTCCAGCATGTCTAGGACAGATTAAGATGTTTGATATTAATACTAGGAGGAACTAGTACCATGGAAGATGCAGGGGGACAAGGATGAAAACTCCATCATGGCAATAGGTCATGAGCTATAATAAAGAAGTTATATTAGGTAGACTGGATGGATCATTAGTCTTTCCTGTTGATATTGTCTATGTTTCTGTCAGTCATTTAGTCATTTCTTTAAAGCAGAAAAACTACACATTCTGTCATGATAACATCTGTAAATGATGCATAATCTGTGATCCATTTAAATGGCTCCAGTTAACAGAGACATGGCTAGTGAATAAGGCAGTCCCCTTGTATACATGACTATACATGACTTGTATACATGACTGACATGAGAAAAAAGTAAGAGAATATCTCCTTCTTTGTATAAGTCTACATTATAATGTTCTTTGGAATATGCAATGGGAAGTTAGTAGAACTATAAAGTTACTCTGAATGAATGACAGTCTGTAAGGAGAATCATAGCAGAATCTCTCATTTTCATTCAGCTGTTGCAAGCTTGAGTCAGCAGGTAAAGAAGAAACCATCAATTAAATATGTTGCCATGAATGAATCCTAAATGAGTGAATATTCATGCAGCTAAGATAAAACAGTGCAATGATTTTTAATTTGAGGTGTGCAATTTTTACTCTTTAGTGAAATTCAAGTATCTGGAGCTACTGAAAGCATTTCAAAGCAAAAGTGCTATTCATTGTCATTATGAGACTTGCTTGGTAAGGAACAGACATTAACATTGTTTATCAGCATCTTGTATGCCAATGGAATGAACATGTTATTATTAAAGTAGTCAGAAGAAAATGAGTAAAAAGTTGAAATTATGAATATGGTGGTAAAAAAGTGTCTTAAAGGAACTGGCAGTAATAACATTTATAAGGAAATGACAGACACATAGACAGATATAGACATATTAGAACTGTATGCCAAAAAGTAATTCACTCCGTAAATTCCTTTTCAGATTAAGAAAATAGTATTATATGAAGCAGTGAGGGTAACATTAAAACAGAGTTCAGAAGAATATTAATATTGGTTCCTGTTGTGTAAAATTAAACTACATGCCTGACTGCCAAAAAACAATGACAATCAGTTATGGAGAACGTCTCATTGACTGATTGATTTGTTTGTTTGTTTGTGTATGCATGTATTTATTGGTATGTTATTGTTAGTATTGCTGTACTTAACCTAGATGTGAATGATTACTATTGAAATAGACAATTTTCTAAAGTGTGTGATTTCCTATAAAAAATATGTTTTTTTCTACTATTAATAGTTATAAGTTAAGTGTAATCACTGTAGATACAGTTTGTTAAACTTCAAGCAAACAGCAAATAATCATTAAACATATCTATAACTTTGGGAAAACAGTCTTGATAAAGTGATGAACAGCCACAAAATGTTAAATATTTAAAGCATCATGGCATTTATGCTAATAAACTGTCATTAACGGTAAGTGGGAAAGTGAGTGTAAATCTCACTTCCAGTTAGAAATAGCCACTGCTTTACTCTTTTCACATATGCAGATAGAGAACAGAGAAATGGTACAATAGATACAGTATGGACTGTGGAGGTATTTGGGATATTGTATCTCCCTGTAATGGCAAGTGAGTGCAAACGGTGCAGGGTGGTGCAAACTGGTGGGCTGGATACCCAAATAGTTTCACAAAAGAACCAATGAGAAGCCTTAGCACTAACTGGGACATTGTTTAAATAAAAGAAGACATAATGCCATAAATTGCTCTTGTTTTTTTTTTCCTCCATAAATATTCATGCACGTTTACTTCATCACATTTCTATTGCACACTTACATTCTTTATTGCAGCTAGTTTCCTCAACAGATTTTTACAAAAGTGCCAATTTCAAATATGTAAATGTATCCCTTTTCAGCTACAGTGCAAAGATTCAATGCAAAGTAGTTTCACCACATGGCTCCAGTACAGTCACATAGAAGTTTAAAATACTTACAATAAAGGAGGTGTTCCTGATGAAGCCCTTGCAGGGCAAAGCACTGAAGTTTTTGATGGTCTGCAAGTAATGCAATGTCTGCATGACTAGGATCAACATTTTTTGCAAGTATTTTATACTTCTGTTCATCTGTATTGGAGCTATGTGGTAAGACCACTTTGCATTGAATCTTTGCACTGTAGCTTAACTAGATGGATTTGCATATTTGAAATTAACACTTTTGTAAAAAAATATGTTGAGGAAACACTGCAATATGGAAGGAACTTTAACTGATGTGCAATATAAATGTGATAAAGTGAACTTGTATGAATATTTATGGAGAAATAGAAAAGAAGAGTACTGTAATTAAAGGCTATATGCCTTGTATTATTCAATATCCCACTGACTGCAACTGTTTTTCTTTGGTTCCTTTGGACTATTTTGGCTAGGATGGGGGAAGACAGAGTAATGCAGTACAAAATATCACAAGTAACAGTATAACAGCCCAGGAATATATATATATGCAACATACGTGAGTATAATGCTAAATACATTAAAAGGTAAAACAAACCTATACAGCAGTCAAAAAATATGTACAAGAAATCTGCAAAGCAGAACGTAGGCCTGTGCCAAAAGCCGTAAATATTTACAAAGCATTAGGGGGTATGATCAACAAATAGCAGTACATTTCTGCAAACAGGCAAAATACACATGAGGGAAGAATTGGATGAACTGGCAATAAGATGGGGGAGGCAGGAAGAAAAGAGGTATGGGTAGAGACAATTGACTGGTAGAGCAGGAATAAAAAGGAGTAGAAGCAGAGAAACATCAGTCAAGGAAAAGATGCACACTCTATGATGCCGAAGGGGAGTGCTGATACAGAGCTTTACTGAAACCTAAACACTGAAGGGAGAAATGAAAGTACCAAGCTCACCTAAGTACAGCAGAATCTATGCAGAGAAAACAAGCTCAGATATCAGTTACTAATGCTAATATGAAACTTATTTAAAGAAATCCAAGTCTAGGTGCATTAACATTGAGACTTTAGTGCAATGTAGACCTCAAACCCCAACACTGTTCACTTGAGCTGCATCATGGGGCCCACTATTAACACACCTAGATTTCGATTTCTTGAAATAAATTTCATGTCAGCATCAATAACTGGTATCTGAACTTGTTTCTTCTGGGTGTTTTCTGCTGCTCTTAGCTGAGTGTAGTAATTTTCATTTCTGCCATAAGGAGCAGAGACAAGTGATAGGTGGAACAGGATAAGGAAGGAGCCTAGTTGTAAAAGAAGATGTGGTAGGAGAATTAACAGCAGAGAGCTGTGATGGAAATGGACAGAAGGCATGGAGGACAGCAGAAGTTTATTCCAGAGAAGAGGTTAAGAGAAAGCAGCTTACCCAGCAGATGTTCTGGTATGAGAGATTAAGAAGGAACAGAAGTCAACAAAGTTGTGGGAGTATGAGGAAGACAGGGAAGGGGAGAGGAGGGAGGAGAATGTTGCAGTGTGTCTGTTCCCATTTGATATTTTGTGTGCTGATCAAAACATTGTTACTGGAGCTTTATGTTACCTGACATTGCCTGTACCCTCAAGCACAAGACAGAGCAAAAAAATGCACCATAACTCCAGGGTTAACAACATTTTAAGTTTTCTTTACCAAAATGATTTAGTAATGTGCAATTCAATGACACAGGATATTTTTGAATCACATTAGTTAGAGACAATAGAGAAAATAAAGTTGTGTTAACACAAGAGTTCATAGTCACGTAGAGAGCTCATTGTCACTAACCAGGTTTCAAAATCCCCAAATTCTGAGATATGGAATGCTTCCCTATTCTGTTTGATAACTGACTCCCAAAGGCAAATCACAACAAAAATTAAGGTGAGTTCACACCTTCACAGTAACACATTATTAAGAATTACAGTTCATATGGTAGATTACCACATTGATATTTAAAGTAACTTTACGTTGTGCATTGTATAGATATCGGTGATTCTGTGAATCTAACATTGGGATAGATGCTCCTTAAATGAACAGAGAGAATTATCCCAATATTGATTTCCCCTTCTCTGGAAAAGGCTTTCTCTTTCTGACTCCATAGTTTACATGCTTGCTGGCTGGTCGGGTAGAAGGCATGGTGGAAAATCAGCAGAAATGCCACCAAGTGCAACATAACTTCTAATTTTCTAGTCAACAGTATAATTTTATGGACAGAACAAATGTTTATTTTTCAGAAACTTGCTATGTACTAAAATAAAAAAAAAAAAGCTTGAACTCTACAAGATAAATAGTTCCAAATGTAGCAGTTTTCCATTTAATAGTAGAAAGAAATTAGTTAATTCATGCATGGCACAAATCTTTATCGGAAGCAATTTTCCAATAAGTGCTATGCCAGCTGGAGCACTCGTTTAACAGTAAAGCTAAGCAAAAGCATTCGCTACAGTAGCAATAAATTTAGAGGTGAATTCACAGATGTAGCTATCAATACATGCAGCATATATATACATGTGGTAATGCATTCCCTTGTGTTGATGTGCATGTGTTTGTGAAATGATTGGGAGAAGAAATCATTAATTTTCCACTCATTTAACAAACGTATGTTAAGGCAGTGAAAATTATGGATCATATCTCAATAATTACCACTTGTCTTTGCCATTGACTTGATCATAACAAAGTTAATAACAGGCATTCTGATAATGAAGTACAGTAGGACATTATGATACTACACATCATGAGTTCAGGCACATGTTTTTCCCCATTTTGTTTTCAAGCCATGATGAAGTAAACACTTCATGTACCTTGCTGTGTCTGGGAGAAACTGTCATACAGTTTTCATCTACTCACAGATATTTTGCAGAGCTAGTGAAAGAGCAATTTTTGCACTCTATTTGAAAAAATTGTATAGTAGCTGTAATGGAATGGTGACCAGGATTTTACTTGTTAATTCCTGGGCCATAGTATTACTAAATGCCTTGGCCTATGGCTTTGGAGTTTATTTACCTGGGTCTAGTTATTACTTCCTAAACCATAGCCACTATCCTGTTACCACTGTTGCACATCACGGTCACATAATATAAATTACAGTACAATTTATAGTATAATTGATGTATATTTACTGTAGTCTATGCAAACAAATTTCAAATGAAACAATAATCTGAGGCTGAAATCTCTAAATTTGATTATTTTATCAAAAAATGATGGCATTATTTGAGCTGCATGTTTGTTGTATGCACGTCTTTGGCTCATCGAGGCAGACTCCACTGTACTGGCCCTACGTCACATTATGTATGACTCTGGAGATGTAAGAATGGGGGGTCCCTGCTCACCCTACCGGGGGGGGGTTAACCAGGCACTTAGGTTAGAGGAACTGTGTACTCTAGGGGTAGACCACAATGAGGGTGGATCGTGCAAGACAGGCTGTCTGAGTGAGTGGAGAGAGGAGGCAGTAGGGCCCATTAGAAAATGGGCATCTAAGATCCTGGTTTTTGATTGGCCAGTACCCTTCCCAGAGCCCCGATCTATCTGACAATAGATGACCGGGAAAGAAAATGTTCCAGCCCAAGTGCCCTTCACCTCCTGAACAGCATATCCCTGTGCCCATCCTACTTGCTTATTGGCCAAGAAACCCAAATTAATTTGAAATTGCCACCATTTGTTTTTCTTGCTTAGCAAGAGACACTGCACCCGTACCCCACAAAACTCCCCAAACTGTTGGACTGTCACAGAAACCAAATGATCACATTTGAAACTAAACAGTTTTCTACAGAAAAAGAAAATCTTTTCAAACACAGCATATAATGGTGATCGGAAACAGGCAGTCATGGCTCCCACTCCTGCACAAGTCGCACAATGCAGTACTTGGTGCAAGCCAAGTAAACATCTCTGGCACACGTCCAACCCGCCACTCCCTCAGTAACTCCGCAACCCATAGCTGCGCTGGGCACATACCAGCATTTCAATTCTCTCATTCAACCATGTCGCACCCGGTCGACCCAAACAAAAGTTTTTTTTTATTTGTTTTTATTACTCCCCGATCCTCTGACAAGCCATCTACAGTACAGTACCTGCATTATCATATTGGTGTCGCCGCCTCCTCCACATGGAAGCCACTCTGCTTACTCGAACAAGGGCTCACACACCGCATGTTCAGGGCTGCACAACACAGAAGTCCTCAAACTGTTTATATATTTTACTGGTTAATTATCCCCTCTGAAAATTCCGTCCATACTACAGACGAATGGTCACCTACGTAACCATGGTAACATCCCCCCCCAAAAAAGAAAACTCACAACTACAGAGGCTTGCCTAGCTCAAAAGACCCTCTACAAAAAAAAACAGCATCCTAATCCAAGCGGAGGAACTATTTTATTTCAAAATAAATAAAACACTCAACAATTTTTACATTTTAACATGAAAATAATTTTTATGCAACCACATATAATACAGTTTGCCCATTTTCTAAGTGCAATAATACCCTCCAGAGTGGGTGGTATTGGGGAATACCGGACCTTCCAAGGGCTATAAGGCCCTCCGCCTGTGGCGTCGGGCCTTATTACGCCCCTGCGCGATCCGGTTTTCCCCAATACTGCCCACACTGTTGGGTATTATTGCTTACTTAATAGAAGGTTAAAAACAAAGTCATTAGCAATCATAAGCAGTATAAAGATTCCACAGAATATCCCATACAGAACTGCAGTCACCAGGGCTTTCTGAGTGCTCGGTGTTGAGCATTTAAACTAAACCAGCACTCAACAAAAGCTCAACTTGTGCAATTGAATGCTTTCTGAGAATTTAAATTAGTAACTGAGTACTGGTTCATGATTTTAGTTTCAGAATATGTTAATAAGAGATGCATTTGAGCACAGATTGAGATCTTAAACTTTCAGAAAGCACTCAACAAAAACTCAACTTGTCAGAATGCAGGCTCATATAGTCCCGATCCTCCAACAACTGCAGCTGTATACTGATTCCACTCAGCCTTGGCTCTTTGTACCTGAAGACCCACCAAGCCAATTCATGGAATCTGGTTTGCCCCCTCCCCAGCTGCAGGCTCCCAGATCCATCCTCAAGCCCATGCTGGGACTCTGTACACTGCCCACTACACGTGGGTGTCAGTGTGATCACTTCTGGCTCTTAACAGTTACAAGAAGTTGGCCCATCATTCATCAGTGTTCATCAAATGCAAAAGGACACTGTTGTGCTGTAGGACAGTAATTACCTTTATTGAATTAACTGTATATCATACACTGTCACGGCTCATATTTCACAGATGTCCTATGCATTTTTTCAAGGTGTGATGTCAAGAATGCAAAACCCTCTATTTACAGTGCTTAATGGTAAGACATTTAAAGAGGCAATGCATTTTCCATCAAGATGCTTATATACAGTAAATACTGGGGCCTAGATATTCAAAAGGGTTGCGCCCCAGTGCGATATTCAAAAGAAGAAAGTGTGCTGCACAAATCCCGATGCACCGGAGCGCATCAGTAATGTATGCATGCGCAGGTGGGGAGGTGTGCCCATGCATACTCTGCACAGCCCAATATTCAGCCCAGGATGTGCGGAGCCATGCATGCGCAACCCCTACCTGTGCCAGCACAAAGTTATGCAAAAAAAAAAAAGGAGCAAGGGCCGGCCACCCACAGGTGAGCTGCTGTATTGCAGGGTGCAACATGGCAGCTGCCACCTGTGGGTGGCCACCAGAGCTCTGGCTGCACCTCCGTGGTGGTGCCCACCCCACCATGCCCGATCGTGGGTTTACGTAAATGATAAAACAAAGTTCTATATCCCTGGTGGTCCAGTGGACCGCTGCCCGCCTAATCACGGTCTAAGTAAAAATAAGAATAATCCTATATCCCTGGTGATCCAGTGGACCTGTCAGCCCACCGATCACGGTGTAAGTAAATAAATATTAATCTTATCTTTATCTCTGGTGGTCCAGTGGACCTGTCAACCCGCCCAATCACAGGCTGAGTAAATAAATATTAACCTAACCTCTATCCCTGGTGGTCAATGGACCCCCTCCCCTCGCCCACTGATCCCCACCTCCCCCAGTCAGTGACAGGTAGCAGCACCCCACCATCTGCCGCCCCCAACTGGCACCATCGGTGAGACTGTATGCCCATTGGTCCTGGCGTGAGCCAATGGGTGTGCATCCATACGCATCACACATTCCAGATATGTGAATGGATCCATTCACATATCTGAATGTGTAGTACAGTATGGGCTGCATGTCCTTGGCTCACGCTTGTGGACCAATGGCGACAGCCCTACCAATGGTGTCAGTCGGCGGGCGGCTGGGCAGCAGGTGGGTGGGGTGCTTCTGCCTGCCATTGACCAGTGAGGGAGTAGGGCAGTGGGGATTAGTGGGTTGGTGGGAAGCGGGGTCCACTGGACCACCAGGGATAGAGGTTAGATTAATATTTATTTACATAGTCTACGATCGGGTGGGCAGCGGTCCACTGGACCACCAGGGATATTGGATTTGTCTTTATTTTACTTAGCCTGCGATCGAGCGGGCAGCGGTCTATTGGACTACCAGGGATTTATGATTTTTCCTTTATATACTTAGCCTGTGATTTGGCAGGCAGCGGTCCACTGGACCACCAGGGATTTATGATTTTTCTTTTATATATTTAGCCCTCGAGCGGGCGGGCTGTAGTCCACTGGACCACCAGGGATTTATGATTTTTCCTTTTTTACTGCAGCCCGCAATCGGGCTGTGGGGCACATTGCCACATTGCAGGGGGTGTCGGTCCCTGACGGCTGCTGTCTGGCAGGGCGCCAGGTGCAGGTCATCGGGGATTGGTGCACCTGCATGCAAATGGTGCCATAATGACATGCAAATTGCCCTATGTGCACCTTGCATACATTATGGCCCCATTTGCATGTCTACTTTTGAATATCGTGGTTCCTGCGCCTTGTGCAAGGGAACTTGTGCTAGAGCATCCACATGCTCCACTTTGGCCACTGGCACTGGCGCAGTGCCACTGTGCCATGAGCATTGCGGGTGGCCAGGGTGCGATATTCAATGATGCTGAGCCATGGCACAGCTCCGTTAAATATCACCCAGTCCACGCCCCTGTGCAGCCAAAGTGTGCTGTGTCTGGGCTTGCGCCACAGCCTGGTGCAGTTTGAATATCTGGGCCTGTGTGTGTATGTATATATATATATATTTTTTTAATCATACTAAGGGGCTGGATCAGTGGTGCTGAGGGATTAAGGCGCTGTATGCCACATGTCACTCTACATTGATGACCTGAGTTTGGAAGTGGATTCCAGTTGCTGGGACCAGCTTGGAAGGAAGAGAGACTGAGCTTGGGACTGCTCTCCTTTTCCAGGGATGGAGGGCTAGTATGCCCAACCTCTGACTGGTAATAGCATAGGCTAGGGTGGCACAGAAGAGGTACAGTGGGCTGGTGATGCTTGCATGCCTCTACATGCATGCCTCACACTGGCTGCAGAAGGGATGGGAGAAAACTGGAAAATGGAAGCTGGCATTTCAGTGAAGCCCTACATGTTTGTCTGTGGACCCATACTGCTACCCTAACCATGGTCTAAACTAGACTGTCTCAGGTGGGGGTGGGAGTATGGCCCTTCCTCCCTCCCGTGGCCCTGCCATTGGGGAATCTGTGGTGGCATCCCTCCATGAGGTGGCCCTGGGGTACACAATTACTGATCTGTCAGGAGAGGAACAGTGCTGAGAAGCCCTCAAAACATCCCGCTCAGTAGGAAAAAAAAAAAAAAATGTGCAAAATGTAATGAGCTGCAAAGTGCTTTTTTGCCATCATTCGGTCACCATTTGTCCAACTCTGCCACCTAGCCCCCTTCTCCAGGGATTTACCCACCCCACTGGAATGCATCTCGACTTACCCCCAGGGTGGGGCTATTGGTGAGGGACTTCTCATAGAAATATAGAAGTTGTCAGCAGAAAAGGACCTCTTGGCCTACCTAGAGTGGCCTAAAATGCCTTCCTACTGTGCTATTGCAGACCCTAGTCTTCCCCCAAATGGATGCTGCTTCATGATCCTGGGTAGGGGGGAGTGCCTAAGTTGGTTGCATGGGTCTAGTTGAGGGTGGACGTCCTCCAGCATGGCCAATGTTGACTTTTCTGAATATGCTGATCCCCAAGGAGACATGGCATGCAATGACATAGTGGTGCAAAGAGCACTGTATTTCTGACACACCTCCCAAAGATCTCAAGCCCAGTCTCCACCAGTAGTTGGTCAAAAGCCAGATGCTTCCCTCACCACTGTAGAGAAGAGCAATCTATGAGTCATTCAATCCTCCTGTCCTCAGCTGGCCCTCTGACATTCTGGACTCACTTCCAAACCCAGAATTTCAGGTCACATGTGAAAGCTATACCGCTGCATTGGCAGGCCAGCAAAGTTAAACTGTAAATTGCTCAGCTGTGCTCTTCATTAATTTCAACTGGCAATATTGGCAAAAACACAATAATAAAATAAGGTAAATAACACAAATGATTTTTTGTAGCATTTTAATGTGTGCTCCTCACACACCATATTTTGACATTTGTATGCATCAATGTTTGGTTTTACTCACCAGTATTCAAAAGTGAGCAGTACCCACTCTGAATATATCTTATCAGGAGCCCTACATGGCACAGCACAATGCTGGTATCACATGTGACACAGTACAGTGTCACATGTGATACAGTACAGTGTCTGCACTGCATGAGGCAAAGTGCTGTGTCAGCATCACCATGGCACAACATAGTGTTAAACAGTAGTATGCTACATGGCAGTGTTGTGTCAGCATTGCCTGTGGCACAGTGATGTGCAGACAGTGCAAGTGGCACAGCTTACTGATGACAATGCACAGTGTGGTGTTGGCAGTGTATGCAGCACCGCACAGCATTTGCACGTCATCTAGCAAAATGCAATGCCGCAGAATGTCAGCCCTGTAACTGGCACATTGCTGTGTCAGCACTGTTTGTGATGCACTGTGGTGTCTGCACTGCCCGTGGCCTAATACAGGGCTGCCACTGCACGTGGCCCAGCAGTGTCTGCACTTCATATTACAGAGTGTCAACAAACCCACTCAGCAGGTCACACCCTCTACTCCCAAAGTGCCAGCCTCTGAGCACAGTCTTGTGAACAGTTTAAATTCCTACTTACAGTACTTAGCTTTGAAATCTTTCTAAATATCTGTTTACAAGTGCTCCAAAGATCTTTCCTCAGTCAGAGTCTAGGTAAAAACTGTTTATATGTAGTAAAACAGAATATTCCTTAAACAACTGAATGGGACAACCCATTTTTGTGTGAGGTCAGCTAGCTCCTCCTCTGTCAGATTATGTATAAAAAAATATATATCTTACACAAAATAATTAATTCTGCAACTTCAGCATAATTCATGTCCTTCAAAAGACACTTCTTTTGATCTCATAATAAGCTTCCTCCCTCCAGGACATGAAAGCATCCCCATGATCTCGCACTTCTATGCAACAACCTGGGTTTTCCTTCCAACGTCATAAAACGAATATGTTATAGCAACTATGGTTGTAATTAACTCAGACAGACAGGATCCTTAATTAAGGCCTTACATGTAACACATTGTCTCTAAAAACTGAGTGTGTGTGTGAACTCACATGCTTTCAGCATTTTTCTTATGGCTTTCATCTTTCAGCTGAAACCTAGGGAGGGGGGGTTGATGAGTGAGGTCATTCTAAGAGCATCAGAATTTTTTTTTAGCAGACAGTCAGTCATACATTTATATTAAAAAAAATGATACAGCACTCAGAGCTGGCTGTCTACACCACATAGAGCACATCTTTTTTCAGTGCATGTGGCACAGGGAAGTGACGGCAGTTCTCATGGCACAGCAAAGTATCAGTAACACATGTTGCATAGTAAAGTAATAGTACTGCACATGACACAGCATGGTACCAGCAGAGCATGTGCAGGGACAGTACAGTGACACTGATTGGGAGCACATCCGGTACAACCACAGTGAAATGCCATGTGTAGTGCCTGCCACCAGGGTGGGTTGTCTCAGGAGCCTGCCATCTGTGCCGAGTGGAATCAAAGGGGAAATGGCCATTCCATATGCCGGGAGGAGTGGTTGCAGGTGAGATAAGCCTGAGGTACGTGAGCCACTCAAGGATGGCTTCTACTCCCTTAAGCTGCCTGCATCTGTTCCCATGATCTACTTTGCACAATTGCTAGACACATAGTATCCCTCAATAAAAGCATAGTGTGTGGGTCTGAACACCCCCAAATAGCCTCTTCCCCCCCTATTCAAAGAGCACCTCATCCCAGTACACAAAGCTGAGCAGCACTTCTCTACTGTGGATCTTCCACTCCCTGCAGAGGGCAGCTTGTCTGTGGGAGAGGGGTTCCTGCCATTGGATGGGGCAGAATACAGTAGTGCCTCCAAGTAGCAGTGTCCAGGAGCCCTTCCAAAAGAAACTGCTCACCAGGCATCTCAGGCAGGGCATGATAGTGTGCTTGTGATCCCCTTTGGACCAATTTAGTTTGCTTGCAGGAGAGAAAAACATGTTTACTTTAGGCATATTCTGCCCAAACAAGTTGCCAGTAGCCTCAGTAGTCCCCATTAGCAATTACTGTGACAAGTAAATTGTCCCACAGCTTGAGCATCATCTGTGACAGATTAGTGATGGCTATGACATTGTGGGCAACCATACAACATCATGTGTCCCTACTCAGCAACCTGTACTGTAGGTGGCCATTGAGAGAAGCTAGGAGGGTGCAAAAGCTGAAGAAAATGCCTCAGTTGGATGGCACTTAGCCACCCCCTTCACCCCAGGAGGAATATTGTGGTTGCCCTTTTGAATCTCATGACCCCATTCCCATTTTCCTTTGTAGTCCCAGCTTAATTTCTTTGACTCCCCTCTCCATTATAAGAAATTCTCACTTCTTGTTCATTACTGTAGCCTCCTATTAATATTATCCCTTTCGCTGTTGCACCCTCTCTCAAGCCCCCCTTTAGCCACATAATCATGTTTTTTTTTTGTGCTACACCTCCTTTTACCATCATCCCCTTTGTCTTTTCCAGTAGCTGAAAATAACTTTTACAGCCACTAGCAGGCAGGACTAAAAGTCCATCTGCTTGACAAGGTTTTCTGTAGCCCAGAACAATTCATTCCAGCAATGTTGTTTTGTCATGCTTTCCTACCTTTTAGTTGCTCCTACTTTTTTACTGTTGGGGGCTTATTTAGGTTCCTTCTAACAAGCAAAGCAAAATGTAGAAAAAATGTCAAACAACAAAAAAAGCTATGTGGAAAAGAAATAAAAACAGAATGAATGAGTATATTTCTCTGGATGAGGTTGCATGAAAATATGCCAGCTTGGAAACAGCAACATAAATTTTAGGTCCAGTAGGAATGTTCCACAGGCACATTGTGCACCTGGGGACCCTTTTCATCGTGGCACTAAACCAGAAGGGTTCAGGATGGAATGTGCACAACTCAGCCGTTAGAACAGGCATGCTTCAGTGAGTGATCTGAGACCAGCTACTATCCAGACAGACTTCAAAGCATTCTTTCACCAAGCAACAAGAAATGGTCTACAAACAGAAGAAAAAGTTGGAGCAAGCTGAGGAAAAGGTAGAATTTTCTTGTTTATCTTTTAAACAGTAATTTGATGAAAAACATTTAGGCCAAATTGTACCTACAGAGCAAGATATGTCAGATCTGAAGAGGGGGGGGGCCACAAAAAGTTTGAAAATAATATACAAGTAAAAGTCAAGGGGTCTTGATCCACAGTCCCAGCCATTATCTCTGAAGAGGCTGCTGCAGCTCTACAAATTCAAATCTGAGTGAAGAAGAAGGGAGTCTTGGTTAGTGCAGTAAATTAAACTTTGAGTTATGGAGGATTGAGGGGACTGTACTGTAGCCTATGAATTCAAACCTGAGATTAAGTAAGGGAGGAGAAAAGACTTAGCTCTTTGAGAGGGCAGCTGTTCTGTTAAAATTCATACTTGAAGGGAGTATTTAATTGCTGCAGTATTGGAATTAAACTTTGAGCTATGACTGTATTTCTACTGTATCTTCCAATTTAAAGTGATGTGTCAGCTACAGGAGTTCACTACAGAGCTTGAGAGGTTGGAGGGAGACAGAGGGTTTAAATGGTGATGGAGGGTTGCAAGTAGTAGTTGCTGAAGGGGAAAGAGGGCAAAGGGAGCCTGTAGGTGTCAGTGAGGAGGAAGGCCTAGGGAGCCAGTAGCTGGGGGGGGGGCTCTTGACCATGCATCTGGGCAAATGACTGTGTCACAGTCTGCAGAACATGATTACAGACTGGGAAGTGTAACGGATCAGCTGGCCAGCAGTTCAGCCAGAGTTACGATCCCTTCTGGCTTTTACAGGACAGCAGTAACATTCATAATTTTGACAAAGAGGGACTATCACTGCAGCAGAGTAATGGGCTACTAAGCCCAAAAATCAGACACCTTTACTTTAACAGACGTGTGTTATATGGTCATATTAAGCTCTAAAATACACCACCGTGCATCTAAAACCCAAGAGCTCTCAATTATTTCCTCCAGCAAAACAACTCAAATTATCCAACAAAACTTAAGGGTTCCTTCTATTTGCTGCTATGTGTTCTTTATTGTGGGCACTTCTGGCTGGGTGTTATTTCAGTGTTACAGTAGCAGTGTACACTTCCTTCACACTTCATTTCATAATGTAGTCCATCAGTGTTTAATCAGTGCATCTTCAGGTCTCTTTTGGTGTACATGCAGTGCTGATACAGTGTGTGTGAATTACGTTAATTAGCACTGTAATCACACTGCAAAAGTACTGCATTTAGCAGTGTTTTCAACACTGCCTGAAGCAGTGTTGCATTTCTTTTTCAGTGTGTGCGAATTATGTTAATTAGCACTGCATCAACACCTGTAGTGCACTTCAGTGTGCAGTATGATTTTGGTAGCACTCCTGTCAGCAGTGTTGCAGTTCTGTTTCAGTGTATTAGGCTGCATTAAGGATGGCGTCACATAAAATTCAACAAAAACAAAACAGTATTCATCTGCAAGTATCTGCAACCTCAGCAGAGGAAGCTTTGTTTAAGGGTTCCTGAGTGAGAAAGTCGTCTGTGCATTCCAAAGAAGATGGAGATCTTGGGGGCTATGTCTATAGGAGGTACTAAAGTCTGTTACCCCATGTTTGACTCAAAGTCACAAGGAAGGGGGGTGGACATTTAGGTAAAGGAATGACCAACAATCGTTCTGGTTTGCAGAAATGGTATGGGAGCCTCCCTGATATGCAGGTCCTCACCAGTATTTCCAGGTTTATCTTCAAAAGGAGAAGAGAGCCTCTTCGGACTGGGAGCACATGCACGGTGTGGAAAATTATTTTCGGTATCAAGGGGCTGTTCGAGTGAAGTGTGTGTATGTATATGTGTGTGTGCGCATGTCTGTGTATGTATCTCTCTATATATCTATAATGGGATTATCAATCGCATTGGACAAACACCATTAGGTGACTGTGCATATATCGTAGTGCAACCACACACCTGCACTTTTACTCCCCTCCAAAACAATTTTGCCATTTTATAAGATAGATAACCCACTGTGTGGTGTGTGGAAGTGCAGTGATATACACACGGCTTGGGTGGTTGATGCACTCAGACTGCGGCCTCATGTGCAACAACACACACACCAAGGTGTGCGTATATCAGAGCATGACCGCACACCCTACAGTGGGTTATTACACACACACACACACACACACACACAGACAGTACTTGTTGCAAATCAAAAACACTACATTAATGCAAGCATTAGAATGCAAAGCACACAAAGCAAGAAAATGAAAAACAGGGTTTGAGCTTCACGAGTCTTGGCAAATTGATTGTGTGGTGTTCCCTGGAGTTCCCAACCTTGATGCCCATCCCATACCCCCACCAGCCCATAGTCTCCTTTCTAAAGCACAAGGTACAGCTCCAACCCAGTGCCTCCCATAGCAGCCATTCGTACCTGTAAAACAAGAACAGCAATGGGCTCACAAAGGATCTGCAGCTCATTATGAACTATTATATGACAAACAATGTAGGGTAAACAAAAAAAAACAACACTTATCTGATACATATGGACTGGTCAGTGTCCTCCTACTCCCAGTCAATGTCCTGTCAGACCTGTAGATATAAAAGAGAAAATGGGTCAGTATGAAAAATAAAAATATTGATCAGCTGGGTTAGTTGGGAAGGCTCTGTAGAGGTTAAAATAAAAAAGTGGGTTGGAGGGGGGAAGATACCAGACCTGTACCACACCATCAACATGGCTTTTAGAATGGACTTGGTCACTCAAGGGATGTCATGGTTGGGGGAAGGAGGAGGACTTCTTGCCCGTGCCCCCAGAACTGATCTTTTTTAAGGGTAGGCCGTCATGTTGTTCCACACATCAACCAACACAGGGTAGGATAAAGACTCCAAGGAACAGATATTCAAGGCACAATGAATGCTTCCCTGGTGGTATAGTGGATCCCCCCTCCCTTTTCCCAATCTGGCTGTAGAATACACAGGAACTCAGGTATGTGATGGCAGAAAGGGACCGTAAGCCCACCTAGTCTGCCCAGTTTGCCTAGATATCCACTAGGCCTTTTCTGTAGTCCTCCCTGTGCCAGTTGCCCTCTGTGCTTATCCCATGCCCTTGTGAACCCTTCCACCATTTCTCTCAGCAGCCCATTCCAGTTGTCCACCACCCTCTCAATGAAGAATTACTTCCTAATCCTTCCTCTAAGTCCCCCCCAACTGATTTGGAATTTCCAACTACCATCCATTGCAGTATAGCACACTGCAGCAGGCCAACTGTTACCATCTCTAGGCAGATATAAGCAGACACAACCAGTCCCAGAACTCCCTGCAGCTGGCAACAGGCAATAGAAGTTCCAATAGCCTGCAGTGCACATTTGAGCCTACACAATCTCTAATCAAGTATTTTCCATTTCTGCTCTTCTCCAGAGGATAAGTCAGTCTGTGACAGAACTTAGTTCAGGGAGTTCAGTGGGGCCAGTAAACCAAAGCTGAGAGCCTATATAAACTCTTAACATGCACTGTAGGACAATCTCCCACCACAAAGAACTCCAGGATCTGCTATAAATGAAGCAGTCAGTGCAGAATCCAGCAAAGCCAGTCATCATAATCCACTACACTACAGCACACAGCAGACAAACCAAAATATTTCCACATGCAAAGTGCACATTGGCACCAGACCCACACTTGTGTGGGACCGTGACACAAGCCAGCCAGTGGGTATTGTGGTAAGGAGGGGCAAAACCTTTTACATGCAGGTACATCAGGGAGAAAAGGAAGGCAAGGGGAGATATAGAGTGTCTGAAAAGGGTGGATGGAGGGAGGGTAAAAGATGACAGCCAAAAAGCAGAAATACTGAACAAATACTTCTGTTCGGTTTTTACAAAGGAAGGGGCAGGAAATGGGCCAGCATTAATGAGGATGGAGAGATCATAGAAAAGGACACAGCTCTCTTTGCAAAAGAAAGGATCCTCATGGAACTGGCAGCAATAAGGCTGTGGGCCAGATAGATGCATCCCTTGACACTGAGGGAGCTAAGGGAGGTGTTAGTAGGGCCTCCAACTACCCTGTTCACCCTGTCTTTGTAAACTGGCGACATGCCCAGGGATTGGAGAAGGGCTGATGTGGTCCCACTATACAAAAGTGTTAACAAGGAGGATGCAGGAACTACATACTGGTCAGCATGACCACAACAGTGGGAAAAGTAATGGAAATACTGCTGAAGGAAAGAATAGTGGAGCACCTGGTTGTCAATGGTCTATAGGGGAAGTGGGGGAAGGGAAGGGAACATTGTTTAACCAGGAGTAGCACACTAATCTGGAGCTTGTTTCCAGATGCAACCTGGAGCATAAAAAAGCTAAGTAACTTGCTCAGAATCACACAGTATGCACTTAGACGGCTGTTGTATTCAAACCCAGGTCTCCAGATCTGTAGCTCAGAGACTTTACCCAATGTGCTATACTGCCTCCAGGATCCAAGGCAGTTTGGTTTTATGGGAGACAGGTTGTGGCCGACAAACTTAACCGAGTTTTTTGACTGGGTAACAAGGAAGGTGGATGGAGGAGGATGTGGCCTACCCAGATTTCAGCAATCCCTTTGACACTTTGCCACATAGAAGGCTGCTAAATGAGCTGGAAGGCTTAGGGGTGGAACAGAAAATAACAAGGTGGGTGGAGAACTGGTTCAAAGACTGAAACCAGAGGGTGGTGGTAAGGCAAATGGGGTGCATTCCAGGGTGGCAGTGGTGTGCCCCAGGGGTTGGTGCTGTGACCCATCCTTTTTTAATATCTATAGCAATGATTAGCCCAGTTTCAATCAGGGGAGGATAGCTGTTCTTTCCAGACCGGAGCTTGTCACTGGAAGTGGTCTGGGCAGGCATTCTGGGGCTGCATCGGCAGTGGGAGAAGATGGGATCACATTGGTGATCGACAAGGAAGCTCTTGCTGGTGGGGGACAGGCAATGCATACCGGGTCCACATCAGCCACAACTTTGCAAGCCAGCAACTCAGGAAGGAGCAGCCAATTAGTGAATAGGGCGCAAACCTTTGACTGTGTGACTGGGCCATAAAAGGCAAATAGTCCAGTCGCAATCAGAGGAGGAAAGCTGTTCTTTGTTCTACACCACCTACCCTAGCCCCGACCTCTATTAAATGGTTGGTGAGGGCAGATCCTTGGAGGAGGACAAGTCTAGATTGGGCGAACTGGAACACTAGGAAGCTGGAATGTTATTGATTGGGGGAAAAGGGTCCTGTACACTGTGCTGCTTTGGCAACACTGACTACTACCAGGAAGGGGCATAATGAAGCAGACTGTATAAATGACTGTATGCCAACTACATCTGAGGGAGTAGGCAAACTGTGTGTGAATCGATAGCTGGCTTGTGTTGTGATGGGCTAATTTTGCTTGTGAACCGTCTACTGCTAGGGCTAGAAAACTGGCTACTGTCAAGAAAGAGGGAAAATTGCTGAGGGGGCAAACTGCTTGGGTTTTAGTGTAACACTGACTGAATTATTTCTGTTAGAGGGCCGCATTGCTCACCTAAAATGAGGGTAGACTTGGGGGTTGCCAAAGCGGGCACCTTTGGTAGAGTGATTGGGTGTACAGGGTGCGGGGGGCAATAATATTAAATTGGGCAAGGAGGTTCAGAGGCTGCCCAGTGTGTTTTCAGTTGGCAGGTCTTAGGGAGGAAGTAGAGGGGATCAGAAGGCAGCTGGAAGGCGGGAGGGGTGGGGATGAAAGGTGTGAAAAGGACCTCATGAGAGTACACAAGGCCAATATGGCATAACCCAGGGAACAGGTAGACCAGGATCATATAGTTACTCATGAGGGGTGGGGCATGAAACAAGCAATGTAAGGAAATCATTTTGTAGGGAGGTGGCTGACCAGAAGGAGGGGGGACAGGAGAGAGCAGGTAGGGGGCAAGCATCTCACCTACTAATCTATTTGCCTTGCTGTATACAGGAGATGAGGTGGAGAGGCTGGCGGGAGAATTAGAGCAGGCAGACAGAGAGGGTTTGGTCAGTAAGCTGGGGGAGATGGGGCAGGAGAGAGAGAGAGCCAGATCCACAGAAGGGGAGGAGGGAGAGACATTAGCCTAGGTGGGAGGGAGATGGGGAGGAAGGGGGAGTGCAGAGTGAAGCCAGGGTGGGAGGAGGGAGGACTAGGGTTGGGCAAGCATCCAGGTTAGGGAAGTCAACCAAGGATAAGGAATACTCTAGATAGGCCAGCTTCAGGGCAGGAGAAATCAAATGAGGTGGAGAGGAGGGAGGGAAGACTGGGGGATAGGGAGAAACACAGCAGATGGGGTGAAGGATGCAGAACTTGGAGGGGAGGAGGCAAGGAGGGTAGCAGTAGAAGGGAGCCTAGGTGGGGGATCTGAGGATACCAGCCCAGAAAGAGTCCACGGAGATCTGGGTGGGGGGGCAATCTGTGCCTCCCAGGTGGTTGGGGGGGCAAGGAGCAAGCTTGGAGCTACTGGTAGAAGAATGAGCATGGTAGGGCAAGCACAGGCTTGTGATCCCCAGGTTGAGGGGGACAAGAGAAGTAAGCTGGGGGTTGATGACAGAAGGAAGAGCCTGGATGGAATCTAACAGGCCAGTAAAGTGGGAGGGGGAGAAGGTGATCCTGCTGGGTGACTCCATGACCAGGGGCATCCAGTGGGAGGGGGCCGGAGAGGGATAAAGCAGCCCAGTCAAGGCTAAATGTAACCCAGGCCTAGCAGTACACAAGGCCAAATTCCAGCTGTACTCGATAGCATTGGAATGCAGGTAATCCCCAGATGAAACATCTGGGAACAAATGACTTAGAAGGGAACAGTGAACTAGAAATCCAGGCAAGATTCTGAGAACTGGCCAGGGTTTACCACTCTATAGAAGCGCAATCTCCTTCTTTGAGATTCTGCCAGTACCTAGGGTGTCCAGGGAGACCAAACATAAACTTAGAGGTGTAAACCAGTGGCTCAGGGAATGGCACAGAGCAGAAGGGTATGGGCTGGTGAGGGACTGGGGGATACATGGGAGGACAAGGGGTTATATGCCAGGGATAGGCTACACCTCAACTTGGAGGGGAGGGAGATCTTGAAACTAAATCTTGCTGGATTCATAGTTGAGAGGTGGAGCTTAAACTTGTAAAGGGGGAGGTTAAGTAAAAAAAGAGTGGCTCCAGGAGGGCTGCTCAAGAGTCCAGATCCAGGGCATGAAAAGAAGGCAGGTAACTACGATCTAAATCCATCTAGAGCTGTGCAAGAAAGGACATCTAGGGACTGCTCAGGGTCAAGATGACTGGAGACGGGAGAGGGGTCAGGATGGAGGACAGCCCTGATCAATGCTAGGAGCATGGGCAACAAAATGCCCAAGCTCCAGGTGATGCTGGTTGAAGGATCAGTGGATGCCGCAGCAATTACTGAGACATGGGCCACTCAGAAAAATGATTGGGACCTAAATTTGGTGGGCTACAAAATATTCAGGAAGGATAGAGGAGAGGGAGGAGGAGGGGGTCTAGTGCTGATAGTCAAAAATGACATAGAGGTTAGTGGAGTGGAGGAGGCTGTAGGGGGAGGTGGAGGAGATCTGGGTAACTCTACAAAAGAGGGGAGGTAAAAGGTTGAAAATAGGGGTGGTGTACAGAACCCCCAATGATGGAAGAGACCCTGGAGGACAAACTAGTTGAGAACATCAAGGGGCACTATGACCGTGGAAAGGGAATGATGGTGATCATGAGTGACCTTAATATGCTGGGGACAGACTGGGACACTATGGCATCCTCTGTGGCCAGGGAACAGAGACTGATGGATATGTTCCAATATGCCTTCCTGGTCCAGCAGGTAAGGGAACCTACTAGGGAGGAGCAGATACTGGATTGTGTCCTAGCAGACAGTGACCAGATAAAGGGCCGCTGGCAGGTGGTGATCACACTACAGTCTGGTTTCTGCTGTATCTGGGGTGGGAGGATAACCATTCTAATACAATAGTAGTGGACTTCAGGGGAACAGACTTTGTGGGCATGGGCAGGATTCTACAGGGGAGCTTGGACAAGATTAGGCCAGACATGGATGCTGGCAGCTTGTGGGAGGCCATTAAGAAGGGGGGGGTGCAGGAGACTACTGACTCCTGTACAAAGGTGAGGCGTAAGCATGGTAGAGCCAACAAGCTGTTGTGGAGCTCGGTGTAGAGCAAGATGGCGGCTGTGTTGAGCCTGCCAGCATTTTAGCTCCGCTCGTTTGCTTAGTTTTTACTTTTATTTATTGTTTCTGCATTATTTTAGCTAGATAGGGCTGAAGGAGTGATGCAGTTAGTAACTTTATGTTTTATGTTTTACGCGTAGAGCTGTACTTTTTGAGTTTTATTCTCTGGACTCCGTTTAGCCCTGTTGGCTTTTTTACCACTGGGGGCTTAGTGGCAGTCTACACCTGTATGTAGTGTTATTTTCCATCTAAAGCCACTGAGTTGTAACCGGAACTTAGAGTTTTTTTCAATTCCGGATGTTTTGTGGTTATATAGCAGGCTCTGTTAAACTTGTGCTGTGGAGCGGAGTGGCTTCCTGCTGATCCACCCTACTGCTTCCTTGGATTTTCACGATCAGTTAAGATCTTTGGACTCCTATGATTTTACGAGTAGTTTTTACTGAGGATCGAAGAAGTCTGTGGAGTTGTTACGACTGTTGAAGGATTTGTAGATCTGCCCCAGGGAACTTGCAAGGAGGTTTTATTGGAGCTGCAGATTGTCTGATTTACTTTGTCACACCGGAAGGCTCCTTTAAATAAGCGAGCTTCTTTGAAGGTTCTCCTGGAGGTTTTATTGCTAGTGGAGAGCTGTTTGAATCCTGTGGGAAGTGTCGTACTCACCTCTTGGTCCCCAACCAGGCAGGAGTCACCTTATGTGCTCCTAGGGAGCTGGGAAGGACCAGGGCTTCTTCTAAACTGCCTTAGGGTTCGGCTGTTTGGGCTGACTTGTGAGACGGTTGTAGCCGCGGGTCATCGACTGGGTGGGGATGCTGTTGTTTTAAGGAACATATTCTGCCTCCTTGAATTATTCTGCTGCTTCTTGGATAATTGACTGTTTGGAGTCATCGGTCTTTGAAGAGCAGTTGCCGGTGGATTTGTGGGAGACCTTCAGGCTCCCTCGTTTGGTTTGACTCGGACTCTTATTATTGGATTTACCTGCTGAGAACTTTTTGTTTCTTCATTTGGATTCATCCGGATTTTATCAGTTTTGGATTGCTGGAGAACTGATCCCTCTGTTTTTCTCTAATTCCTGGACTGAGGGTGGTGAGAGTGGTGTATATTTTTATTTATTTAATTTGTATAATTATTAATTTGATTTATTCAAT
Organism: Neoceratodus forsteri; assembly: GCA_016271365.2. Taxonomy (NCBI): domain Eukaryota; kingdom Metazoa; phylum Chordata; order Ceratodontiformes; family Ceratodontidae; genus Neoceratodus; species Neoceratodus forsteri. The sequence continues at coordinate 175,673,149 of CM028138.1, forward strand.
CAGTTCCCTACCATGTGAGAGGTGGTATTGGGGGAGTATATAACATCTGCTGCATTGTTGCACGTGAGAGGTGCTTCATGGTTTAAAATACAAATCTTGTTCTAGGTTTAATATCCAGTGGTATATGATTTATTTTATTGTTTTTAATGATTATTTTATTTTATTTTTTTTATTTGGGTTATTTTTGAGTTGAAGTTCATTTTGGTTTTATGTTAGTTTGTTTGTTTTATTCACCTCCCCTCTGTGAGAGAGAGAGGAGAGTGTGTTATTTATAGGTTTGATACTTATAGGTTTATATTCTGTTTTTTGATTTGATTAATGACAATTGGGCACTATTCCCCCACTAGGCTCAGGGAATTACATCCTTCTGAGTGCCCACCACTGTCATCTGACACCTATTTTAGGTGTCGAGCATTGGGCATTCTAAGGAGGCGAGGACGAAGGTGGAAAGCTGGGCCTTGTGGGGGACAGGAAAGGGGAGGGTGGATTGGGGTCTTAGGGTCCAGAAGATGCCCTGGGGTGAAATGGGGTCAGGATAGAGGTTAATCTTATCTTGTCCCCATACCCAAGAGTCCCGAAGAAATCGGACAGGTGCCGATGTCTTCCTCGACAGCTCATCCAGCCTTGGCGGTGTTGTGCAATGCCAGATCAATTAAGAACAAGACAGCTATTATTGCTGATCTTGTTGGTTCATCTGATCTGACTTGCATCACCGAGACCTGGCTGGATGAAAATCCAGGCCTTGTATTGGCCTTGGCAATTCCAGCCGGGTTCTCGGTGATACACGGTCCAAGACTGGATCGAAGTGGCAGGGGTGTGGCCATTATGTTTAAATCTGAGCTGGGCCTGGTGGATGTGCCATTGGGAAACACCAGATCTTTTGAATATATCCTGGGCGAGGGTGCATGTTGTGGGATTCTCCTCGTCTACCATCCACCAGGTGACGGTTGGGATTTCCTACAGGAGATTGCAGATTTCATTGCCGACCTGGTGTTGAGGTCTCCCAGATTAATACTTCTGGGTGACTTCAATGCCTGGGTCGACGATGAACTCTCTCATTTTGGTCAAAATCTCCTCCAGTTGATGAATACACTGGGCCTGACACAGGTTGTTTCCTCCTCTACCCAAATAGGGGGTCATTTACTTGATCTGGTCTTTCTCTTGGGTATGGAGATCACTGATTTGGGGGTGGAACCAGTCAGTTGGTCAGACCATTACACCATCAGGTTCAGTTTCAGGGCCCCCTCTAATAGGTCTGCCCCCATGGAGTTGGTCCAGTACAGCCCTTTAAGGGGTGTTAACCCCAATGACCTAATGGTAGTGCTGGATCTATCTAGCTTGTCGGGTGAATGCATGAGTCCAGATGATCTTGTGTTAGCCTATAACAAGGCTGTGGGAGATGATCTGGATGAAATTGCACCTGTTCGTGTTCGGACTCTCACCATCCGTCCAAGGAGTCCATGGTTCGATAGCTCCTTGAGGGAATTAAGGCAAGTAGGCCGAAGGCTAGAGAGAGCCTGGCGGAAATCAGGCCTTGATGCTGACAAGCTTAGATTGATGGCTCATTATGATAGTTACCAATCAGAAATCACTCGTAAGAAGGCAGAATTCCTGTCCAGAGAGATTTCTGCTGCACAAAATCGACCGGCTCACCTTTTTTGGACTGTGGACAGACTGTGCAATCCAGTCTGTCTTCAGCCTAGAGAAGCCTTTTCTCAGCCTAGATGAGAAGAGTTTGCTTGCTTTTTTGCAGATAAGGTTGCCAGCATCAGGTCCGGCATCGGTCCGACCTCTCCTATGGGGGATTGTGGTGGACGATTGGTGGTGTCCTGTCCTCGGTCTGTCTGGTTAGATTTTCACCGCCCGGAATTTGTGGACATTGTGAAGATCATCCAAACAATGCGACCAACTAGTTGTAGTTTGGATCTGGGTCCTACACCGCTGTTAGTAGGTTGTGTAGAAGCTATCTACCCAATCCTTGCTGACATTATCTGAAATCCTTGGAGAGGGGTTTTCCTAACCCTTAAGGAGGCAATAGTTCGACCACTCATAAAAATCCTTCCTGGACCCAGACTATCTAGCTAACTACCGGCCCATCTAACCTGCCATTTGTTGGTGAGGTTATTGAAAGAGCAGTTGCGTTGCAATTGGATGATCATCTTACATCTCATAATGTCTATGATACTCTCAGTCTGGTTTCAGGAAAAGGCATAGTACTGAGACTGCCCTTGTTCAGGTATTGAGTGACCTCCTAATGGCCAGAGATCAAAGGCTTGTACCATTCTGGTCCTTCTTGATCTATCTGCTGCATTTGACACTGTAGACCATGGGGTGCTACTGGAGTGACTACGAGGTTTTTGTGGACTGTCTGGTACAGTCCTCAATTGGTTTTGTTCTTACCTCACTGGCAGGTTTCAGAGGTTGTCACCGAATTTATTCCTCTGAGCTGACTCCCTGCCTTGTGGGGTACCACAGAACTCCATTTAGCTCCATGTTGTTGCAGTGTATATGCTGCCATTGGAGGAAATGATCAGGCGATACAGTCTGAGTTTTCACTGCTATGCAGATGATACTCAGCTGTATTTGTCCATTCTCCTGACCAGGGTGATGCACCTATGTACTTAATAACTGCCTATATGAGATCAGACTTGGATGAGCTCGAGCTGGTGAGACTCAATCCAGATAAGACTGAGGTTTGGTTGTGGATCCAGGTCATCCGGGGTGGGCCTGGAGCTGGACAGCCATCAGGTTTAATTCTTGGCAGTGTACCGCTCTCTACCTCTGGACAGGTGTGAAATCTGGGCGTTATTTTTGATGATGGTCTGACCCTGAAATCTCAGGTATCAGCTGTTGTCAAATCCTCCTTTTACCATCTGAGGAATATCGCCTGGGTGAAACATCTGATTCCCCAGGAGGACCTTCCAACTTTGGTCCACGCCTTTGTCACTACCCGTCTGGACTACTGCAACTCCCTCTACCTAGGGCTACCAGGAATTGATATCTGCCACCTTCAGCTGGGTGCAGGCAACGCTGCAGCCGAGGCTTTTGATGGGACTCTTAGAACCAGTCATATGCGCCTGTGCTGCACGAACTGCACTAGCTGCATCTGATGGCGGATCACACTTAAGGTTGGTTTACTAACCTTTAAAGTCCCTACGACCAGGGACCCGGTTACCTGAAAGATCTTCTGATTCCCTATTGCCCTCAAGTCCTCTCTGTTCCACCAGCGAGGGATTGCTAGAAGATTCCCAGGGTTCGATTGAAGTTACTCGGGATCTCGTGCTTTCCATTTGGCACCAACCCTGTGGAATTCTCTACCTCGCTGGTTGAGAGAATGCCCAACCGTTGATAATTTTAAAACTGCTTTAAAGACATATTTTTTTACTCTGGCTTATCCTTCTTAGTTATGGTTACTTTAAATGTTTGGATTTTATTATTTTATCTATTTTTGTACAGCGCTTTGGTTTTGAAAGGCTCTTTATAAATAAACTTGACTTGGTAGACAAGGGAGGTGCAGGAGGCAGTGAGGAATAAAAAGGCTGCCTATGCATGTTTTAAGCACTCTAGGGGGGATAGGAAGAGGGGTATGAGTTGATGGCTGGAAGGGTCACCACAGTGGTGAGGGGAGCCAAGGTGAGGAGGGAGAAAAACCTGGCTAGGGATATCCGAAGGGGGGAAAGGGATTCTATAGATACACAATGGAGAAGAGGAAAGGGATGGCACAGATCAGCATGATTAGTACTGAGGATGGATGGACTCAGGAGGCAGGGGAAATCAGGCAGAGGTGCTAAATGAGTACTTTGCCTTGATATTTATGGGGGGAGGCAGGGGATCCCTCCAGCCAATGGGAGGGAAGGGGAGCCAGCAGAGTCGAGAGGTCAGATGGAGTCTAGAGGGCTGAAAGAAGTTGGGGACAGGCTGGGCCAAGTCTAGAAGGGGATGGGTGGTTAAATGAGGGGTGGGCTGGGAGGGAGGAGAAATCACAGTCAAAGGGTGAAGTAGGCCCTCGGACACTAAAACTGATAAGACACGAGGCCAGATTGGTTGCATCCGAGGTTATGAAGGAATTGTGCCAATGAGCTAGCAGCTCTAACACCTCTCTGCTGACAGGATGGGTGCTTCAAGACTGAGGTGGCTCTATGGTACCTATCCACAAATTGGAGTTAGAGAGAGATGGGAATTATAAGCCTGTCAGCCTAACGTCCTGTGGGCGAAAGTAATGGAGGGCATTATCAAGGATAGGCTCAGGAGGCAGCTGGAAAGGTTGGGGCAACTGCATGACAAACATTATGATTTCATCCGGGAGATCGTGTTAGACCAACCTCATAGATTTTTATGGACTGGGACCCTGGACCGGCATGAGACCGGAGAGCATCCTATACCTGGATTTCAGTAAGACATTTGATTAACTCCTAAATGGGCTCCTATAAAGCTGGGGGTGGGAGAACAGTTAGCACTCAGATTGGGGGTTGGGGTGAGAGGACAGATGCTCAGATGGATAGAAAAATTGACTAACAGGGCAAATACAGAGGGCTGTGGTGGGTAGTCTCCTCCTCCACGATGAGTCTAATTATAGGGTCCCAAGGTTCGGTACTGGGGCCACTCCTGTTCAATGCCTATGTCTTCGATATGGGGAGGGCGGTTAAGAGTAGGATGAGTCTCTTTGCAGATTACTTAAAACTGGGAACATTGGCTGATGGACATGAAGTGAGAGAGACAGTCCAGAGGGACCTGGATACCCTGGAGGGGTGGTCAAAGAGGTGGGGACTGAGGTTTAATGCAGGGAAATGTTGGGTGTTGCATCAGAGGGTTAGAAACCCGGGCCATGTATACACCGGGGTGTCATACACAGCCACAAATGAATGAGCAGGATCTGGGTGGTGGTAGACATCAAAATAGAACAACACAAAAATTGCAGAAGAACTGACCAAAGCAAACTGGATACTACATAGCCAGAAGTTACGTCAGGAAGAGGAGGTGATCACTCCTCTGTATAATACCTTAGTCCAGACCATCTATCCCGAGTACTGCATGCAGTTCTGGAGACCTCACCTCAAGGATAGCGCTAACACTGCTAGAGAGTGTCCAGAGGAGGGCAACCAGGATGCTTCAGAGCATGGGAGGAAGGCCCTATGAGGAAAGGCTGGAAGAGCTTGGGCTGTACTCGCTGGAGGAGAGGAGAGATGGGGGGACATGATAGGGGTCTTCAAATATGTAAAAGGAATAAATAGGGCAGTGCCAAAGAGATATTCAGACTAAAGAAGGTGGGAAACAACCAGGTGACATGAGTGGAAGCTAGAGGAGGGAAATTACAGGGGATGCAGAAGACCTTACTTCATTGAGAGGGTGGTGGAGCCCTGGAATGCACTGTCCAGGAGTCTGGTGGAGGAGGGCACAGTGGAGGGCTTCAAGAGGGAGTGGGACAGGTTCAAGGGTAAACTGAAGAAGAGGATGACCCTCTCTGGGGCTGGGTGGGAAAGAAAGAACCCATTAGGAGGCTAGCTACCGAGCAGACACAACAGACCATCAGCCTATTCTCTGATGGCTTTAGTATGTTAGATATCAGCGGAGGAACTGCAGGGAAGGTGTGCCTATTTAGTAGAGGATCAGAAGATCTGCAATAAGGTAGACACCCTGGTAGGGGAGGCAGATGAGGAGGGCCTAAAGATTCTGGAGAGGTGGTTAGAAACTTGGCAGCTGAAATTTAATGTAAAAAGGTGCACAGTAATGCACATAGATTGTAATAACCCACAAACCAATTACACATGGGGGGTAAGAAAACTCAGCAGGGCAGAGATCTGGGGATTATAATTTCAGATAACCTTAAGGTGGAGAACCAGTGCAGCACAGTGGTGGGAAAAGTGAATAGAATGCTGGTGTGCATACAGAGGGGTATAAAACAGAAAAAGGGAGGTGCTGATGCGCCTTTATAAATCCACGGTGAGGTGTCACCTGGAGTACGGGGTTTAGTTCTGGAGGCCTCACCTACACAGGATATAAGACAGGATTGAAAGGGTTCAGACAAGGGCAACCAAAATGGTGCACGCTATGCATAAGGCAGCCCTATGAGGAGAGGTGGAGAGAATCTGATCTGTACCCACTTGAGACTAGTAGCTTATTTGCTAAGGAAAATAAGTGCTAGAACTAGGGATCATAAACCAAGATTAGAAGAAGAAGGTTTAGGGGCAATGTGAGGGGCTTACATCACTGAGAAGGTGGTGGAGTCCAGGAACTGACTACCAGAAGAATGGTGTGTACAAAAATGGTGAGAAAGATTCAAGGGGAGCTTGGGACAGACACAGGAGCTGTCGATGGGCAGAGTGGGGTATCTCTTGACAAAGATGATGATTGGGGGTGGGGAGATGAGTGGCAGACTAGAGCTGGCCAAAATGGTCCTTTTCTGTCACAGATTTATATGATTCTAAGGCAGTTAAGTAATTAGGACTTACCTGTTCCATCAGAGTAGGGAGTCCAGATTTGAGATATCCTTGGTTTTGGGGTATTCAGCTAGGACCTGAAAGGGAAGAACAGAGAAGGTTGAAGGGACACAAAGGTTCTGAGGTGAGAGGAGATTAGGTGTTAGAATTAAACAAAGATACTTATCTGATTGGTATGTTTGGCCAGACCTGCAGAAATAAAGGGAAAAATAAGATCACTATGGGAGTTATAGTAGCAAGAGTAGAGAGATACAAAAAGTGATATATGGCACAGGAGTAAAGGGAGAGAGAGAGAGTTTCACCAGAGGAAAAAGACAAACTAGGCAAGTAAGGAAACTAGAGATGGAATAAAAATGCAGACAGCTAAGAACAGAGAATAAAGTGTGTATTTGGGACTCCATCAAACCTCCTTAGCACCCCTAGGTGACCTGCAAGAAACAATAAATTTAAGAAGAAACTAGATGGGCAGGTGGGAATGCAGTTGGGCTTAGTGGACCCTATATTATTTAAAAAGGGATACTGGTGGTTCAGAAGTCTTGAGTTCTCCCAGGAGGCCAGTGGTTTGAAAGGTATAGTTCTGGTGATATAATGGGTCACTCCCTCATGAACAGTGGCAATTTTTTTTTATATTATCTTCCCCTTGAACCTAATGTCAGGGGGTGATGTCCTTTGGCCCAGACTGTATGTAGCAGGCGGGAGGCTGTCTAGAAAACCTGCTGACCAGAAATGCCGCGACTGTTGATAGGCAGACAGTTTAGTGCTAAGAACTACAGTGACAGTAATGGCAGGAACTTTCAACTGCCAACCAGAGGACGTAACTAAAATAGTGAAGGGTCTGCACCAGAATCCATACAAAGAGAATGAGCGAAGATGTATTCCCTTGAGGAAAAGGGCTAGAGACAGGACAGAAAATTTAAGCACCTCAACGGAATCAACAAGTCCAAAAAGAGTAGCATCTTTCAGAAAAAAGATGTGCAAGAACAAGGCAAAATTGAAGATAGAGGAAACGGCTCAGGGAAACACGAGAGAAGTATTTTCAGAGAGGTGGTGAACACATGGAATGGCCTTACTAAGCAGGTTGTGGGGTCAAAATAGTAGGGGACTTCAATACATGGGACAGAAATAACCAATTATATTGGTGGGTAGAGGAAGTCAGCTGGTAGACAGTAGGATCTGCAGCTTATCCACTAGGTAGGAAATGGGCCCACATGAGCAGGCCAAGCAGTCACATCTACCATCAAGGTCTATGTGTCCATGATTCAGCCCACATAGCTCAGGCTGTAACCTGCTCCATGTGTATGGGAATGAAGATAATATTTTGGGAGGAAGAGACTAGAGTAAATATGCCTCCTCTACCCATCAACCACAAAGTGTCATGTGAAGAGCCCCCACAGGAAGAGGGTCTGGAGGGTGGTAGCGCAGCAATGACAGGAACCTTAGCTAAGTCATGGTGGGCAGACTGTAGGTGCCCTGAGGGCCTGGTAGAAAGGACTGGGAGAGCAATGCACAGATAAGGACCACAAAAATCCACAGTGCAGCTGAAGGGCAATGCTCGAACTTGACTTCAAAAGTAGCTGTGGGTGGAAGCAAACAGGAAAATCAGTGGCTCCGGACGGGACCACCAAAAGCAGCAAACACTGCATACAACAGTAGCACAGCAGCTAATGTCAAAGTACCAGGGCTAAACAAAAGGATTTGGGAAAAAAAAACAACATAAGGTCCAGGACAGCTTACAATAAAAACACAGAGCACTAAAGAGAAAGAGCCTGATGGGTTATAAATATAGTAAATTTCTGCAATAGAAGTGGACATAAATAGAGTGTGATAAATCCATTTTATCCAAATGTACATGTATACATGCAGAACTCTACATTTACACACATATTTATTACGTCATCTCTCGAGACACGTATAGTGACTGTGTCACACATCCACATCCTCACACCGAGCTTGACACTGCTTACTGGTATCTTGCTTTTAGTTTTGTTTCTTCCAGGTTGACTATCTCAAGCCACGCCACGTGCTATTGAGTCATCTTATCCCAATTCTCCACTATCATACAGTGATCATTTATTTCTGTTTTAATGATTTTTTTTTATTTGCTTTCTACTCAAACCTTTTTCAACTGGCTGCCCAAGCTGTCGCACCTCTGCATTCCTGCGACGTGTCTCACACACCTCGATATAAAAAACATAATTTTTTTTAACACTGCTTCCTCAAAACTGATAAGCCTTCACTCCCACTCTTCCACTTTGGTTTCCTCTACGCTACAACTGCCACCAGAGCTCCCCAGCACATAGAAACTGTCATATTTTTACTCAAACTGCTTGCTCTGAAACCCCACTGCTGATGAGCCCTCACCTAGGTCACACTTCTGCTGTGGTTTCCAGACCTCGCTATAACTGCAAACCATAGGCTCCTGTGAGTCCTTCTCTGTAAACTCAAGCCTCTCTTGTGGCCTTATGGCCCTCCCTCTTCCCTGCTTGTTACTGAGATTTCCCTATGTCCTATATACACATGTTTAAACTCCCCATCACATTCCTCCTGACCTCAATCACTATATCAGTCTGTTCCAGGTGTCTACTACCCTTTCAGTGAAGTAGTAATTCCTCACATCCATCTTACCCCACCTAAAGCTTCATCATGTCACCATCGTCCTTTTCTCTATTTAGGAGCCCCCGCACCCCTGTTTATCCTTGTAAGGTATCTTGTGGGTTTCTATCATGTTCCTCCCTCAGGTTTATATGTTGAGATCCCAGTTCCTCACAGGGCTTTTGCCACAGCCATATACAAATGTTAGTTGCCTTTATACTGCCTACACCCTATGGCCTTTCTATGGTGCAGCCTCCAAACCTGGACACAGGACTCTTAGGCCCTATCCACACTACCCCTCTGTAATGTTACAGAGTGCCCAAACCGTTACCGAAATGGTTTACGTTTACACCTATAATGTTACAGAAAGAGTTTTTGTAATGGGTGGAGAGGTAGTAACAACAACAAAAAAGGAAAGGGACCTGGAGGTAATCATATCAGATGACCTTAAGGTTAGCAAGCAATGTGAGAAGGCAGTAGGGAGGGCTGGGGGTATACTGGGATGTATAGGGATGGCAACAGCAACAGAAAACTGGAAGTTGTTATCCTCTGTACAGACTGTTGGTGAGACCCCATCTAGGAGTACTGTGTCCAGTTCTGGAGACCCCATCTCTGCAAGGACATAGACAGGATAGAGGTAGTCCAGAGGAGAGGCAGCTAAAATGGTGCAGGGTCTCAAGGAAAGCCGTATGAGGAGAGACTAAAGAGAGCTTATATATATAGCCCTTGAGGAAAGAAGGAGAGGGGGACATGATAGAAACTTTTAAGTACCTCAGTGGAATCAACAAAGTCCAAAGAATTAGCATCTTTCAGAAAAAAGAGACTTGCAAGAACAAGGGACACATTTAAAAGATGAGAAGGAGGCCGGTTCCAGGGGCAATGTGAGTATTATTTCACAGAGAGGGTAGTGGATGCATGGAGACTGGCCTTCCTGAGGTTGTGGGAGATCTAAAACTGTGGAGAATTCAAGAATGCATTGGACAGACATAAGGCAATTCTTGTGGGGATAGGAAGAAACAGGCTGTAGGTTAACCTAGATCTGTGGCCTATCCTGTAGGTAGGGAAATGGGCAGACTAGATGGGCCAAGCGGTCCTTATCTGCCATCAAAGTCTATGTTTCTATGTTTCGTAACCATTGTTGAAACCACATGAGGTGGTTTCAACAATGGATATGAAACCGGTTACGCCTCGGTAACGTTACTGGGCGTAGTGTGGACGCGTGGCACTGGTCCCCTAGTACAGCACTAGCAGCATTGTGGGATCGGGTGCCATGGTAACGGTTGCCCTGCTTCCGAAGTGTGGAGCGGTGGTGCCGGGGTCAAAATGGACACCGCGGCAGTGTGGACACATTGTAGCACTCCACGGTTGTAACGGTTTCTATCTGTTACGGGGTCTGAGAGGTGCAGCGTGGATGAGACCTTAGTTGGATCTCACTAATAAGGGATTACTTGCAACACCATCACCTCCCTTCTCCTGCTGAAGATACCCCTCCCTATGCAGCCCCAGCATCCTTCTAGTCCTACCCACTGCTTTGTCATGCAGCCCAGCAGCACAAAAGAGACTTACCAAGGTAAGGTAACTGAGTCGGCCCCTGCACCATATCCATCAGTGCCTGCTGCCAGAGGACCCTGTAATGAAGCATTATGTCCTCAAATTTTTGCGCCATTAAAAGTTCTGCCCTAAAATATACAAACCAGGGCCCAAGAACTTCCTAGTTGCTATACCCCCAGCTCCCCTCCCTACACTCTCTAGCAGGATGATGAGATGCCAGTGAGAGTGAGGTGCTTGTCTTTGCTTATCTATAATAGGCGGACTTTCTACAAGTTTTAAATGATTTAGTGAACCACCCTGACAATGAAACGTGGGCATCAGTCAAGTAACAAGGCCCTTGGTTGAACAGTGCCCGCTTTATTCTGGTATACTATAGTTTAAAAATGTGAAATGCTGCCGCCCATTACATAATGAGTGGCAGCCCCATGCCCTTACTGGCATCTCATCATCCTGCTAGTAACGGAAGGGGAGAGCGTGCAGCAGAAAAAAAAACAGAAGTCCTTGCAAGCAGTTGTATATTTTATGAGGACAGAACTTTTAATAACTTATAAATTTAGGACATATTAACCTTCCTTGGGAGGTCTTCTAATATGAGCACCAATAAACATGGTGCCGGGGCAATACTGCCTGGCAAGTATCTTAAAGATCATAATAACTCAACGTCCACCCCACTTAGTGATAATCAGTACCAACCCTATAAAGCAGCTCCTGGTTTCCTATGCCCTAGGTACACAATTCTGCACTTTGTCATTAGAACCCAACTGCACAATCTTGACCACTTTTTGAGTTTCTCCAAGATGCATGTGCATGCTCTGCTCCCTTCTTAATGCCCACCTACAAATGTTGATATTGTCTGCAAAAGGCATTCCAGTCTTTGCCAGCTTTTTCTGCAATGTCACTTATGAAGACACTGAAGAGGATCTGCACCCAGTACTGAGCTGAGCTGCTCACTGTCCCATCACTGTAATAAGTGCCATTAACCATCACCTCGACACCTAACCCCCACTCCCAACTACTACTCTGTTTTCCAACCTGCATTTCTGGTCACCCCCTTCTGTTCAGCTACCACAACACCATCACTCTGGCATCTGCCAGGACATTCCCACCACAGAATGAATCAAATGTGTGGAGCAGCTGCCTAGGTAATCGATCGTTTGCATGTTCTTCCATTCCCTAGGACATAAAGCGAGCAGGGTGCACAAAAAACATGCACAGACATGTGTGGCACAGCACCAGTCAAGGTCTTCCACCCATGAAGCTGCACCTGCACTGCCACTTGTGGTCACTCAGTTGGCAGTACTACGGCTGAACTGGCTGTCCTCCTTCCCAGAAGAGAGCCTCTTATATAACAGTTGATCCTCCTCTTCCTCCACCTCTCCCCTGAGAGCCCCTGATGCGAGCTCATTCCTGAACTAAGGTCACCACCACCACAGGTCACAGGGCTACTGTTAAGCTGAAGGGCACACTTGTTAACCAGTTTCTAATTAATTTTATCACTTTGGATCCCTCCTAGGTCATGATCACCTCTTTAGCCTGCCCCCCACAAATAGTCAACCACCCTCCTCTCTGCTGATCACCTTCCAGGCACCAGACTATCCTCCATGCAGCTGGACAGCCCTTCTAGCCCCAGCCTTTCACATAATGAGCACTGGAGCTAGAGAACACCACAGCAGGCTCTGGGACGGCACGCTTGCAGCCAGCCACCTCACTACATCTGGACCAGCCTCCAACTACATTCTATACAACCTCCATGTAGCTGGAGTGCCACCCCAAACCTCCACTCTAAACAGTCCCTCCAAGCCCATGGACTAGCAGTCCCCCACATAACCTCTCAACCTACAGCTAGATCCACCAGAAGCCCCATACCAGCCTCACCATCCAACCACCCACCCTGCAGCTGGATCTCACTTCCAACCTTGAACTAGCCCCACCACCACCAGCCACCCTCCATGCTGCTGGCTCACTCTTTCATGCCTTGGACTAGCCTGCCCCAGCAGACAATCCTCCTGCAGCTGGACCCCTGGGTTCATTCCCACCCACAGACCAGCCTCCTCCCTCCAGTAGGTTGATAACCTCCCAGATCTGGACACCCTTTCCAAAGCTGGACACCCAATGTCCAGGCGAACCTCCCTACACCCCTAGACCCCCCAATCACCCTTTCTCAACCGTGGACCCATCATACCTCCAGTGTAATTATTTAAAAAAAAAACCATTATGTGACACTAACATACTGCATTTGCAGTGTCGGTAGCTCATCAGGTAACCTGCCTCACCTCAAGGCTGGGCAATCAAGAAAGCAGTGGGTTCTATTTATTCCATACCAGGCACTTATGTTAATATCCAATACTGATGCTGTAGTGCAGCATTGGGGATATTGCCTCCTGGCATGTCTTTCAGATGAGATGTAAACCGAGGTCCCATCACGCCCATTCTGGTGGTAGTTCAAGGTGGATGTAAAGATCCCATGGCACTTCTCGAAAAAAGCAGGGACATTTTCTCCAGTGCCCTATTCACCCCCTCCCAACTTCACTAAAAAATACCACCAACAGCTTAATCTGGTTCAATGTCAGTTGGCTTTCATCTATTCCTCTCCCTCTGGGGCGTGCCTGAAAATAGGCAAGAATCTGTCTAGTGCACTTAGCCGGTCAACAAAAACAAATCAAAATAAATATAAAATATAAATTAATGTCTTTGGCAAAAGAAGAAAAATATTGATCCCCAGATTACAAAATGGATTAACACATGCAACTGTTAAAGACAAATATTAATGCAAAAAAAGTTTCCCTAAACACACACTCAAATATCTGCAGTAAATAAATCTTCCTTTAAAGGTAACCCAGATTTTCAAAATTAAAAAAAGTTGTAATCTTTCTCTATGCATTCTGAATTTGTAACAGTTATACAATCTACTGTTCTTCTACCCCCACCAACAGTACTTTAAAGTAACTAAATCAGCAAAAATTCCACAAATAACAAATAATCTAGAGGCACAATGCTGATTGAAAATAAAATGTGTATTTAAAATTTTAGCTAAGAGTTCAGAGAAAAGAAAATGTTTTCAAGACAAAACATTGAAAGTGAAACTTGCACAGCATTTCATTTTAAAAAAAAAACACCTGAGTGATAATTCCTTTACTGTATTTAACATTTCAGGGAGTTAAAAAGATGTACTTTTTAAACATAAGCTCTTACCTTAACATGTAAACCTTAGCTGTAGGAAACCTTGGATGTTCAAAAATGGAGACCACAGAGCACTCGTGCAGTTTCATCAGACTGAACACAGACAGGAAGAGAGCTGGGAAATGTAGACCTCTGACTGAGTAAATGCGGGAAAAGTAGTTTAGAATAGACTTTTAATAAAGGGACACTGCCAACTTGTTTTGCACCATATTATTTCCAGGTAAAAACCCACATTTTATGATTGCTTACCTTCTCTGAAATTCATTAGTGTTGCTAGCTGTTTTATCTGTCTCCTTGCTTAGTAGAACTGAAATGCAAGATAACGTACCCAGCCTTGATTGGCTAATTTAAATCCTAAAACTACTCTGCTGATTGTAATCTTCATTTATGATTCAGTTGTAATAAAAAAAATTGTACTTTCAAGAGCATTGCAGATCTATTTCTAATCCTCATTTAGCAATAACTTACTCTTGAACAACTAGTCTGCTGAAATACTTCTTAGAATTTAGTATTCTTAGCAGTTGTATTTTGAATGATGATTAAAGATTATTAAAATGACTAAAATTAGTCTTTGAAGGTAAATTAATGAATGCTTTAATACTAAATTTAGTATTTGACTTCAGTGAGGTTCCCAAAAACAGCCCTTTGGGCCTGCACCGCCATGACCACTCACATCTTGAACACCCCTGCCCAGATGACCACCCAGCTGGACAACCATATCAACATCCCAGAGCCTCTCCCAAGTTGTGTACCTTGCCTGCAGCTAGTCCACCCCAAAGCCCCAAACCAGCCTCTCCCCATCAACTATCACCCACCCTGTAGCTGGCTGCTCCAGGCCATCCCTTCCTACCCTCAGGCATGATCCTGCAGATGGAACCTCCAGACCTGCCTCCCCTCAATGGGCCACCTCCTGCACCTGGACCAAACTCCCAGTCTCACCAAACAAAGCACCCTCCTTAGAGCTGGACCAGCACACCCTAGATAACAGCTCTTTCGTGCAGCTGGACCACCACACTACCCATCTTGCCCAGATACAGTTGCCCATCCACACTGACCACTCTGTTTGCACATGAAAAGCCTGCCCTGCTAGGTACCCTTTATAATTAACACTTATTAGTCGGCATGCTGCATCACACACAACAACGCAGCACCAGCAGCCAAACACAGTGGCTTGACCTGGGACAGTGTCTGACACACTGTCAGGCCAGAGGAGGTTGGGATGCTGTGCGGACTGTTGAGTGGATTTTCCACAAACACATGAGCACCAGTCCCGACCTATGCCACCATCCCAGGACCTGAGACACTACTGAACAGCACGGACAGTAGCAAAAACACCCACCCCTATGTGGTGCACCCTCCGAGACACACTGATCTGATCACGGACCCCCTGGTAAGGATGACTGTCTCACCATCCATGAGACAGGGATGAAACAAATAGCCATGCATGCCCTAGTGTGTTGACCAGCCATCCCAGGCAGCATGGTGGATTGTCCTTGCATCCCTGCATGCATGATTATGTCAGCTGACAGCCAGCCAGCTGGGCTTGCATGAAGGAATTGGAATATCATGCCTGTTGGTCGGTGCATGCATAACACTGCAGGCACACAGCAGAGTGGCACAGCAAAAACATGGATAGCTGCACCAGGAAATGGTCCACAGCAACACCACATGTGGATGCCAGGACACAGAGCAGCATGCCATCACACCAACCGTGCAATGTGTGCATGTGGCTGTGTCATGCTAGCCCACTTTGGGCCTGCAGTAACCACACAGAAAAAAGTCTGCAGGTGTTTGGGGGGGCTGTGCCACAGGAACCCACTGTGGCATGAAGGCTGCCAGGTGTGTTGTGGGGGGGTTCCACAAGGGCCCATTGTAGGAATGCTGTTACCACACAGTTGCACAGCTGGAAGGATTGGTTGGCACTCCACAGCTTCAGACCTGGGCGATGTGACACAGGTGCAGATGTGGCAGTTTGCGAGTGGAGCTGCTTGGCGATACCCAGCAGTGTTGTGATGAGACATCACCACCAGGTTGGGGTGCATGTGAAATATGGGGGTTAAACTTTATTCAACAGTAGGGGGCCACAGTGGCAACCTGGTGGCTGTGCATGATGTGTACTGTGAGTGTACAAAAGTCAGGTGCCAAGTCACCATAGAAACCCTACAGGGTGGTGTTGGGTGCTATGCCACAGAGGAACTTCAGCAACTTGCCCTTGTCCTTAGATGCTAGTACCATCCTTATCCACTCCTTATAGCTCTTTTTGGGTGGTGTCAATGGCAGTCCACAACAAATGCCTTCCCTGGTGACATAGGTCCATTGCTGTTCCCTGTGGAGTTCTGCTAGCATTGTCATGACCTCTACATGCACCTTCCTGAGCAAGGAATGGAGATGGCAGTGCCAGTCTCACATTGCTTTGGGTCCTGATGAGTTCTCGCTCATTGAGATCCACAACCAACCACAGCTGAGTGGGAACATGGGGTCAAATCTCATGGGCACCTTGGTCACCCTACTGTACAGCCATATCCTGCCCAGCACATGTGTCTGCTCGAAACAATAGAAGAGAGTGGTGGCATTGGCGGAATGGTTGACTTCAGGAGGCTGAATGCTGCTGGAATGTCCTGTGCCAGGAGATGGGCGAGGGCCACGAGTTCATGGATCTTCAGGTTAAAGTCTGGGTCACTTCTGTATTGTGGTGCAAGGCCAAAGCTCTGGACCTTCCGCCACACAATCTGCCCAAAGTAGAACAGGTGTCCCTTGTTTATGGTTTGTGGAAATTCCATCTTACAGGCATTGATCACAGCCTGCTCAAAGTCAGTGATGATCATAGGTGGTTTGAGGGTGCAGGACTGTATACTGGCATATTTATTCAGCTCCTGGAACAAGGTGCAGTATCATTGCAGGCTCTTTCTCATCATCAGTGTATACACCAATGACATAATGAGGTTGTTAGGGCACATCCCCATGGGTGCATGGATGGTGTACAATGAGTGAACAGGTGTGGCACAGTCTTGAATGTACCACCCATCATCCAGAAGGGTGCCTGTGCTAGGGTCCCATGATGTTGTCTCTGTGGTGATAGAAGGACCTAGTGGGTGGTGCTTCTGGTGATCCTGCTTGCCATGGCCATCCAGTCACTGTCTGTAGCTGCTTGGGGATAGTGAGGTCAGCCAGTGTCTATGGTTCTGATTAGAGGTCCTTCACGGCAGGTCCTGTACCCAATCTGCAGCAGGGCCCTCTTGCAACAACTGTTGCCCACAGCTCAGTGGTCATTGCAGTTACTTCTGTTCTGCAGTAGCTATGCGGGCTAGCCACGGTGCTGTGTGCCTTGACTTGATGCCTGCCAACACCTGTGGCTGGTAGAACATCTGTCACCTCCAGAGCATGACTGTGCTCATTCTTTTTCTTTAGGTGGTGCTGGCCATCCTGGAGCAGTGTGATGGCCTGGCCGAGGCAGAACTTGGACTTATGGTGCTGGCAGCACCATTACACTGTCTCATGCCGTCCCAGTGGTGCTGAGGGTTGAGGCGTTGGATGCCATACCTTGTGTCACGCCAGTGACCGGGTTCAATATTGAGCCTGGGCCATCGAGGGTCAGCAGGGGATGACTGGATCGAACATCCACAGACTGTTTTCCCAGTCCTGGGGTGGGCTGGGAAATTTCACTGTGTACTGCAGCCCCTAAGGATGCTCAGGGCACCACTAGGTGTCAGTGACACTAGATGGGGAGCAGCAGCAGATGTTGGTATGTTGCTCCTGGATGTCATTGCATGTCTGTGCTACTAGACCAATCGAATAAAAAATGGCTGGGCATGACCTTTCAACTTGATGGCTGTGCTTGAGCCACGAAGACTTTGGTGGAGTCCTGTTGAGGAGGGTCTGGGCTGTACAGGCTGAGTAGAGGCAGGGGAAGTCTCAGCAAGATGGCATGATAAGCGCCCTGGTCCTCCTGGGTGAAATTTGAGCACCCAGCTCTCCAGGTGGGTGGAGCTGGTTGCTGGATGCCCCAAGCAGGAGTGAGTGCCACAGGGTGAAAAATATGATATGTTAAAAACAGTAAACTGTCTCTATTGCAGGTCTATTCATGGACCAGGAGAAACCATTCACATTTAGCTTCGACTTTTCCTTCCTGGATGGTACCACCACAGACTGTCCATGGTGTTGAGGTTGCAGTTGAGCACCCTGGCCCTCCATAGCTCCACGCTGTCCTCCATTGTGCCAGAAGGACTGTGCAACATGACGACTTTAGTTCCAGCTCAGACATTTGGGTGTGATTGCACTTTGTTTGCACATCACACTCCATGGGCCACACCTGTGGCAGTTGCTACTTGTCTGAGGGTGGTTTGTACCAGTACTGTAGTGCCACTGTCTGCCCACAGTCCCAGTGCTCCAAGGCTGTGCTGTGCACCATGGTCATATTCAAGTTCTGTGTCCACAGTGTCCTGTGCCCCTATCAGCTACTGTGCTGCAGAGGGGCTATGCTCCATGGTACACTTCCTGCTGTCCAGCATGCAGGGATGCAGGAGTCCCTATTGTGTTGTGCACTCTGCCTACAGGTCAGTGTCCACTGACCTAAGCCGGCCTTTGTACCCCTGTAGCATTGGTATTCATAGTTCCATGCATGCCTTCATGAGTCCACATGTTCAGTCCGCCCCCATGCATCATTTTCTTGATGCTCACCTGTTCTTGTTCTCTTCAGCTGTAGTTCCCTGACCTGAGACTTCTCCAGTAAATGATCTATTGCAGCCCTCACTGTACTCTTTCCTATGGGGCTTGCATTTCTGCCCCTCTGCCAGTTTGTTTGTTAGAGTTTCATTTCACCTGCTTTGTTTATTAGTCCACTCTCCTGTATCTGAAATGGGCCCTACCCAGCCAACCACTCTCCTTCAGGCTGAACCAACCTTTTGGCCCTGGAGAAACCTTCCCCAAGGAAAGCACTGTCCATGGACCATTTCACAGTTACAAGGAGGGAGGAAGAGGCCCCCAGCTGAGTAGGAAGCAACTGCTGGTGGGAAACTTAATTAGGGGGATAGACTTGTGAGCAGGGTGTGGTAAAGGAGAGGGAGGGAGGTGAAATACTTGAGAGGTACTTTGGCTTGGAGGGATGAGAGCAGATACAGTGGATCATTAGGCAGCAAGAGATGAGAGGGAGCAAGATGTCATTGTCCACCTGGGGACAAATGACCTAGCAAGGGACAGGGTAGGGGTAGTCAGGGAAATTTCAGGGATAAGGGGAGGGTCCTCAAGCATGCATGGTGGCTTTTGCCAAAAGGTTGTCTATATACATCTTGGGAGAAGATAGGACTCTCCACATGGCTTTCAACAGTTGGTTAAAAGCATGGTGCAGGGTGGGGCTCAGTGTTAGGAGTGGGCCTCTTCAGTGTCTTCATAAGTGAAATTGCAGAAGAACTGAATTGTAAGGTTTGTCTTTTTGCAGATGCCACCAAAACCTGTTATAGGGTTGACACTCAGGAGGGTGTGGAGAAAGGGTTCACCCATGCTGGTGTGACAGTCATGTTGCTGATGCCAATTACAGCACAGGCCACATTACAGCACCAGGCAAAATGTATCCTAGGAGTTACACCACCAAAGAGCCCTCCTGGGAAACAGTCTCCATTGGGCCCCCTCCCCTAATTATCCCACAGGTCCAGGTTCTTAATTTACCTGTTCTCCAGTCCTACCCCATCCTACAATCACCCAAGAGGTATACAGTAGATTGTTACTATCCCTGATGCTCAGTGGTTCCCTATTTATTTATTCATTCATTTGTTTGAGTGGTAGGTGCACTGGTCCGAGAACCATGTTAGAGCATGACCTGGGCCATTGAGGATGGCACAGGAATAAAAACTAAATACAAAGGAGACTGGGACAAAGGCATACAATAGACAGTAATAAAAATATGCAGGATATTTATATAAAGATATATATAAACTTGCAGTGTAATGGATAAATAACATTTATGACAATAGCAGGCACAGTAGTAGCCAAGTTGTAATACAAATTAGGCATGATCTGAGATGAGTAAAGGAAAAGTGCATCATGACAGTGTAGATATGGACCAAGAAGGAAAAGGAGGAAGGAGTAGAGGCATGATAATAAGTTGGGAGGGCAGGAGCAAGTAGTGGAGGACAGAAGGTGAGATCCAAGGAGAGAGTGGAAAAGTCCTGGAGAGTCAGTGGTGCCAAGTGGAGTGGGCAGGTTGTTCCAAAGGAAAGGGGCTGCAGATGATAATGCACATTTACCCATATGGAGAGACTAGAGAGCACTCAAGCATTGGGCCAGCAGTGAGGCAGAGCTCTAGAACAAACACTTTTGGCCAAAGAAGGTGGGATTGCGGAGAGGTAGCTCGGTTTTGGATGGCCTTATTGTGTGTGCTAGCCAGGAGATAGGTTTATTGGGCTGATGGAAGCCAGCCCAGGGTCTGATAAGTGAGCAGTGGTGTGTTGAATGAAAGTCTTGCCTCTGCATATATCCAAAGTCCCCACCATGACCCAGTTAGTTCTTACAGCAAATACTACCCCCTGGTCCCCAGCCTTACTATATATTTGACACCCTTCCACATTTGGCACAGACCATCCTCTCAGCTCCTTAATCAGGCACAAAATGGGTGATAGTTCACAATCATGTGCTAACTGTACACAGCTGTTTATACAATAGGCACATGAGAGCAAAACTGGCGTTCTCTCCTCAGTTGGTCACAGAGGTTAGCAGAGTGTCTGTGCCAATTGCCACTGTGAAGAGAGTGCGTAAACATAGAAACATAGAATTTGACAGCAGATAAGGACCGCTTGGCCCACCCAGTATGCCCATTTCCCTACCTGATGGATAAGCTGCAGATCCTAGTTAACCAGCAGCCTAGTTCTTCCTACCCCCACCCCCTTAATTGCCTTATGACTGTCCCATGCATGCTTGAATTCCACCACTGTTTTTGACTCCACAACCTCCTCTGGAAGGCTGTTCCATGCATCCACAGCCCTCTGTGAAAAAACTCACTTCTTTAAATTACCTCTGAGCCATACCCCTTCTATATCTTCCAAATTGCAATTCTTGCACACCTCTTTTTTTGAAAGATGCTACCCTCTTGGACTTTTGATTCCCTTGAGGTACTTGAAAGTTTCTATCATGTCCCCCCTCTCCCTTCCTTGAGGCTGACTCACATATTAGCTCTTAAGTCTCACTTTATGTCTTCTGGTGCAGACCCTGCACCATTTTAGTTACCCTCCTCTGGACAGCTTCCATCCTGTCTATGTCTTTGTGAAGTTGGGTCTCCAGAACTGCCGCAATACTCAGATGTGGTCTTCCAGCTGTCTGTACAGAGGGATAATAACTCTTGTTTTCTGCTGGTGATGCCTCTCTATGCATCCCAGTATCCCCCCAACCCTTCTTGCTGCCCTCTCATTGCTTGCCCATCTTTAAGGTCATCTAATATGACTACCCCAGGTCCCTTTCCATTTTTTATGTTGTTAGTATCTCACCCCCATTGTGTACTCTTCCCTGGGTTTTGTTTCCCAGGTGCATTACCTTACACTTCTTAGCATTGAATCTAAGCTGCCATACATTTGACCATTCCTCTAACCTTGCCAAGTCCTTCTCATCCTTTCCACCCACCTTGTGCATCAACTCTGTTGCAGATCTTAGTATCATCTGCAAAGAGACATACTTTCCTTCCAGTCCCTCTGCAATGTCGCTTATAAAGACATTGAAGAGGATAAATCTAACTGAACCCTGTAGTGCCCACTGCTAACCCCCCTTTTTCAAGTGGACTCCATTTTACTATTACTCTCTGTCCTGTTCTCCAGCCAATTCTTTACCCAGGCTGTCATCTTGGGACCCACTCCCAGGCTGGTTAACTTGTATATTAATCTTTTGTGTGGGACTGTGTCAAATGCCTTGCTAAAAGTCTAGGTAGGCCATGTCCAAGCCCCTTCCTGATCTACTACTTTTGGTCACCCAGTCAAAGAAATCTATCAGATTTGTCTGGCATGACCTTCCACTGTGAACCCATGCTGCCTTGGGTCCTGTGCCCCTCTGGCCTCTAGATATGCAACAATTCTTTCCTTCAGAAGTGATTCCATCATTTTCCCTACCACTGAGGTTAAACTAACAGGTCTGTAGTCCTGCTTCTGCCTTGCTCCCACTTTTGTGAAGGGGAATCATCTACCCTCCTCCAGTCCTCAGGTACCACCCCATCCTCCATGATTTGTTAAAGAGGGTAGTCAGTGGTGTCACTAGTTCTATCCTTAGTTCTTTTGAATTCTGGGATGAATCCATCAGCCCCTTGCTTTGTCCACCTTCAGTTTTAAGAGCTCTTTCAGAACTCTTTCTTCTGTAAATGGGCTGGTATCAACTTCTGTATCCAGAGTGTTTCTACTGTTTTGTTTTAGGTACCTCCCCTCTTCCTTTGTAAATACTAAGCAAAAATATTTGTTTAGTATCTCCCCTTTCACAGTCACCCTCTGCCCACCCTCCCTCCCCCTTTATTAAGCCTCACTATTCCTCCTTGGTCTTCCTTTGCTCCTGATGTACCTATAAAAGTGTTATCCCTTCTTAACTGGGTTGGCTATCTTTCCTTCAGTTTGGGCCTTTTATTCTGACTGCCTTTCCAGCTTCCCTTTGCTTTAACTGATACAGTTCTCTGTCCTGTTCCTTCTGTGATTCCTTGTACTTCCTGAATGCTCTCTTTTCTCTTGAACCTTCACTGCCACTTCCTTTGAGAACCATAGTGGTTTCTTACCTCGTTTCATTTTATTTGCTTTACACAAAGGCTTGTTACCTCTGTGATGGCAGTTTTATTATTCCCCATTGTTCTTCCACCCTCCTTCCTGCCCATTTGCTAGTGCATTCCTTAGGCACTCACCCATTTGAGCGTGATCAGCCCTCCTAAAATCCAGTACCTTTGTCTTTGTATGGCTTGACTCTATTGCTGTGTTTATTGTGAACCATACTGTTTGATGGTCGCTAGTTCCCAGATGGCTCCACTTCTACATCTGTGATCCTCTCTTCATCTCCATTTGAGAGAACCAGGTCTAAGATTGCTCCCTCTGAGTGGGCTCCAATACTAGTTGTCTAAGGCATGCCCCTGTAGGGCATCCAGAATAACCCACTCTTAGAAGTGGCTGCTGCAACTGCACTCCAGTTAACATCTGGCATATTCAGATCACCATCATCAATATCTCCCTTTATCTGCCATTCTAAGTATACTTTCTATCATTTCCTTGTCCATTTCCTCCCCTGAGAGGGTCTGTATACAACCCTGTGCGGATTGTGGTGCCATTGCCTGCCTCCAAATTGACCCACAGTGCTTCTTCTTCTCCCTGTTTACCCTTTTGTTCTGTTGCTGATTTCTTCTCTTATGTGAAAGCTACTCCTCCTCCTCTTTACCCTCCCTGTCCCTCCTGTAGATAGTGTATCCTGGTATGTTTATGTCCCAGTCATGGTTCTGTGTGTACCATGTTTCTGTGACTGCTACAATATCCAGATCTTCCTCCTCCATCAAGGCCACTAATTCAGGAAGCTGGTTACCCAGACTACTGACCATTGGTACTCATTGCTCTCCATTTTTGATGGCTTTACCTTCTGTAGCTGCAACCCCACTGACCTTTCTACCTTGGTCTTTTTCTCATTTAGTACTCTGTTTTTGTAGGGGGAGGCTGGGATTTTCCTTCTGCTTATCAGTGCCTCCCCCCTTGACTAGTTTAAAGGCTTGCCAATGAAACATTTAAACCAATTGCCCAAAAGACTTGTTCCCTTCCTGGACAGATGCAGACCATCCTGCCAGTATAGGCTGGTGTCCCTCCAGGTGGAACCCCAGTCCCCAATGAAGCCAAACCCCTGTGCTCCACACCATTTTTTTTAACCATTTGTTAAACTGCATGGTGCAAAGTACCCTCGCCTCACTCATGCCACTGACAGGCAGCACCTCTGGGAAGGATACTGTGTGC
Source organism: Neoceratodus forsteri (assembly GCA_016271365.2). Classification (NCBI taxonomy): domain Eukaryota; kingdom Metazoa; phylum Chordata; order Ceratodontiformes; family Ceratodontidae; genus Neoceratodus; species Neoceratodus forsteri. The sequence goes on from CM028138.1 coordinate 175,696,847, forward strand.
TACTTGTCTTAAGCCCCTCCCAACTCTACTAAGTCCTTTTGCACTGCTCTAATCTCATGATGAGCCAAGTCATTTGTCCCTAGGTGGACAATGATGTCCAGCTCAGACTCCCGTGCAACTGTTCTCGTGATTCTAAGGATGCACTTCTTGTCCCTCCAAGCCATGGCACCAGGTAGGCACCTTACTTCAGTTTTCCCTGCTCCCCCCAGTTCTATCCCCCTAATAATTGAGTCCCCCACCAGGAGCTGCTTTCCTTCCCTGTGGTGCCCTCTGCCTCCTTCCTGAGGGCCTCCCTTGTGACAGTTGTCTGCACCCTCCTTAGTCTCCTCTGCGGGTGCATCCATAGGGGAATTATGCTCCCCAGAATGGTGTATGGATTGTGGAGTGTAACAACTGACTGGGTGTGCCTCTGTTCCACCACCCTTACCCTCCCTGAGCCCACTGTGGTCCAACTGCTGTGCTTTCTTCACAACCTCTGAGGTAGTGGTGGTGGCTGTGGTGATCCCTGGATGGGGGAGGTTCCCTTGCCACTGTCCAGTGTGGCCTGAAGATGGGCAACTTCCTCCCTCAGGGCAGATAGTTGTCTACAAACAGGGCAGCATCTCAGCCTCCAGAAAGACTCTCAGAAGACTGCTGCCCCACAGCCATTACATTGTACTACTCCCCACATAACTGTCTACCTTGTTTATTTTTTTTTTTTTTTTGTGTGTGTGTGTGATTGGTGCGTTATATAGAAATATATGTATTTATATAATGTGTATGCTTATATTGTCAGTGCAGTGTGCTAGACAGGATATGACAGTGATGTGTACCTTGCCCCTTGAGGAATGATGTCAGAACCCCAGGTATAAATGAACTATTTCCAGGGGTGGGTGGGGTGAGGGGTGGGAAGGGTTGGGCCTAAACTGTGCCCTCACAAAACAATCAGCTAAACGCTCTGATCTACCGATGCAATGAGTGCCTTCCTGTCAGCAAGATGCCATACACAACAATTTGTAATACTGCTTCAAACAAATTTGACAGAGAAAAATACCTTGCTAATCAAACAGAGAAAAATCCAAACATCCAAGTCAGACACAGGTAAACCTCCCCAGCCCCAAAAGAGCCTGGTGACTTGTGCTCTGAAAACAGTCAGCCCCAGAACACGTCAGCTGTGCAGAAGGGCAGACACAGAAAACAGTATTTAGCCTATGTGGGTTTAAACTCTTCCTGCACTGAAAACCTTAACACTTATAACACAAGTAAAGCAAACTCCACCTCCCTCTGTTGATTGAAAGACTGCCTTTTCTGATAATTCTAAGTTGCTTATTTCACCCTTCAGTTAGAAGTATCCTCCACCTGAAGAATATTAACTTTCCTAAGGAATCTGCTTCAAACCAAACACAATTGTAAATTGTAAAGTTCACCTCCCTCTGTTGTGAGCACTACTCACTTTCTTGCAAATCTTAAGTCCAGTGTTGCAGCTTGCAACCAGAGGTAGCTTCACCTGAAGACTATGAGGTTATCTGATGAGCCTGCTAAAATTAATACTTTTATCAAGGTCTGTAAGATTCTTCCAGAGCTATTGGCTGTTAAGTAGCTGTGATGTAAGCACTTCCTGACACAGTCTGGCTTGGCCTTATAAGGCTCTGAGGTAAACAAAGAAAAAACAGTTTCCACCCTCTAGGGACTGTCTGGGTCCAATACACAGCCTGTAACCTGCTCTCAATTCAGGGCTTATGACAAATTCTTAGCCCAGTGAATACTCACAGTATTACAAATATTGCAATGCAAACAGTCAATCACTAACTCCAATCAAGTCAGAAGGGCAGAAACAAAGAAAACAGTAAAATCTTAACAATTGTAACAAGTAAAGCAAACTCCACCTCCCTTTGTTGATTGAAAGACTGTCTTTTCTGATAATTCTAAGTTGCTTATTTCACCCTTCAGTTAGAAGTATCCTCCACCTGAAGAATATTAACTTTCCTAAGGAATCTGCTTCAAACCAAGCACAATTGTAAATTGTAAAGTTCACCTCCCTCTGTTGTGAGCACTACTCACTTTCTTGCAAATCTTAAGTCCAGTGTTGCAGCTTGCAACCAGAGGTAGCTTCACCTTCAACATATGGTGGGGGCCATGAATGGTGCGAGCAGTGGGACTGGGTGGGCAGGTAGTTATTGGCAGTTTCCAATGTATGGAATGGACAGCAGCACCACTGAACGCCAAGGGAAGTGTGATATTACTGATGGTGGGAGCTCAAAGGGGCAGTGGTAGGAAGCAGAGGTGATACTACCTGGTTTAGGGAGGCAACATCTTTTAGAGCCATTTACCAACTGGTCAGAGACTCACTAATTATGTTATTGAAGATATCATTTTGTGATCCTACCCTATTTTTGGAGTGCAAAGTGTTGTTTGAGAGTCACTTACCCATTTAGTGATCGCAAATGCTCTTTGAATGTTCTGGTCTACGTGAACAATAACAGTCCATTACCAGTAAGATAAAGACAAGTGAACAAATACAAATATGGAATTGAGAGCTGTTCTCCATGAGGCTGATAATGTAATTTATCTTATCAATGCGTTAGAGTACAGAGGATGATGAGATTAATACTGGTACCACTGTGCTACCACATGAGTCTAGGGTTGCTGTGAGAGGTACCAAATACTGAAATGTCAAAATAACGCAGTACCATTGTGCTACCAGTGTACCAGTATTTGTGGGAGCTGACAAAAATCTCAAAATTTTGTGATACCACTGTATTACCAGTGTATGTGTGAGAGACAGAGAAAATGGTCAAAAATGCCATAGGGATACCATTCTGCCAGTGCACTACCAATGCACAGAGGAAAATCTATATATCACCTACCACTGTGATACCAGAGTACCACTGGGTAGTACTATTGTGGATTTTTCAGCTGACCACAGTATTGCCATTGCTATACCACTATAATGCCATTGTGACAAATTCAGTAAGGGTAACCAGATTGCTGAGACAATGCAGTGCTAAAGAAGTGTGATAAAAATTATAAAGTGTTGCCAGTACTACTGCAGTGTGTGGCAAACATTTGTGAAGGAAATACAGTGCTAAAGAAGTGTGCATGAAAATCTAATAATTATTTGCAGTGCTCTTACAGTGTGCATCAAAACATAAGAAAGATTGAGCAGTAGTACAACAGTGTAGCAGAAAGTCAGTGCAGTGTATTAACAGTGAAATGATGAAAAGCAGTGCTTTGTTAGTCTGTACTGAAATAACACTGAAATAAGACTGAAGATGGAAGTGTACACTCCACTTCCTTCTGGGCTGGCTGCAATTACACAGCTAGAGAGAGACCAAGATTTGTCTGGAGGTCATTTATAGACCTCCGGCCGAAAAGGAGGACACTGACAGGGAACTGGGTGAGCAGATAGGGAGGCATAGTGGCAAAAGGAACACAGTGGTGGTGGGAGATTTTAATCTACCAGGGGTGGATTGGAGCATTCCAGCAACCACTTGCACCAGATCATCCTGGAAGCACTCCAGGATGGCTTCCTTACCCAAAGGGTAACGGAGCCGAGGGAGAGAAATATACTAGACCTGGTACTGGAGGATGGTGAACAGGTTGGGGATGCACAGGTGGAGGAACCCTCTAGCAAGCAATGACCACAGCACAGTGTGGTTCTCAATCAATCTGGGTAGGGAAGTAGCCACTACAAAAACTAGGGTCCTGGACATCAAAAGGGCGGACTTTGGCAGTATGGGATGAATACTGGAAAGTCATATGGCAAGCATCCACCCAGAAATGGACAGAGAACAAAAATGGGCAGTCGTCAAGGCAGGACTGGCTGAAGCCACTAAAACATGTGTCAAGAGCCAGGGCAAGAAAGCCAGGACCAAGAAACCAAGTTGGATGAGTAGAGAGGTAGTGGAGAAGGTGAGGGAGAAGATAAACGCATTTAGGATATACAAGAGATCCAACAGGGCAGAAGACAGAGAAGAGTATGTGAAGAAATCCCGAGAAGTGAGCAGAGTGGTAAGGGCAGCAAAGGTGGCTAGGGAATGGAGGTTAGTGCAGGGGATCAAAGAAGGGGAAAAGCATTTCTTCAGATATATCAGAGAGAAGAGGAAGAGCAAGGATCTAATTCTTAGGATCAGGAGGGGAAGTGGATGGGTAGAAACGGGGGGCTGACCAGGCAGAAGTACTTCATGAATACTTCTGTTCAGTCTTCACCAAGGAAAGGGATGGGCCCATACCTGAGAAGAAGGGTGAGGAGGGAGAGGGTGGAAGAGAAGCAACCACAAATCGGGAAATCATGTTGGAAAGGGTTAGGGAGGGCCTAAAGTCCCTGAAGGTGGACAAGGCACCTGGCCCAGATGGAGTTCACCCCAGGGTGCTTATCAAAGCTGCCAGAGGTCCTGGCAAGGTCATTGGTGAACCTATTCAGTGCCTCTCTGAACTCTGGGTACATGCCCAGGGACTGGAGGGAAGCACATGTGGTACCTCTGCATAAGAGTGGGCACGAGGATGAACCAGGAAATTACAGACAGGGAAGCCGTACTGCAATTGTGGGAAAACTGATGGAGACAATCCTCAAGGAAAGACTGGTGCAATTTCTTGAGGATAACAATCTCCAGGGCAGCAGGCAGCATAGATTTGTCTCAGACAGATCCTGCCAGATGAACTTGGTTTGTTTTTACAACTTGGTTCTGAGGGCACTAGACAGGGGACATGAGGTGGATGTCCTCTACCTGGATTTCAGCAAGGCCTTTGACTTGGTGCCACATGATAGGTTGACCTGCAAGTTGGGGAGTATGGGAGCAGGAAGGAAATAAGATGGGTCTAGAACTGGCTGCAGGGTAGATAGCAGAAGGTTATAGTAGGGGGAAGGGCATTTGAACCTAAGGCAGTAACAAGTGGTGTATCACAGGGCTCAGTGCTGGGACCGGTTCTGTTTAACATCTTCATAGCTGACATTGCAATGGGGATTAAGAGTAAGATCAGTCTTTTTGCAGATGACACAAAGATTTGTGCTGAAGTAGATGGGGAAGAGGGAGAAAAAGTACTTCAGGGGGATTTGATGAAGGTGGAATAATGGTTTCACATTTGGCAGCTTGGTTTCAATGCCAAGAAGTGCAAAGTGATGTATTTAGGAGGCAAGAACCCAGGGCACAATTACTGGCTGGAGGGTGTCCCATTAGGGATATGATTGAGACCTTCAAGTACCTGAAAGGTTTGAACAAAGCAGACACCAGGTGTATGTTCAATCTGAAAGGTGGAAGGAACAGCAGGGGACACTCTAGGTTCAAGAGGGAACTGCGGAGGCCCTATTTCACAGAAAGAGTGGTGACAGGGTGGAATGTTCTGCCAGAGGAAGTTGTATCATTGCAGACTGTTGGGGGCTTCAAGAGGGGTTGGGACAGATTTGAGGGGAGGGCACAAATCTGGAGGGGTGGGAGATGGGGGCATATGAGGGAGGTGGAGGGCAGCTGCAGTCTAATGGACTGAAGTGCTGCAGACTAGATACACCGAATGGCCTTAATCTGCTGGCAATTTCAGATATTTATGACCCCTTAGTGCCACTGGGCCAGCTTTGTGGCACCCATCTTGTGCTTCTATTGTACCAGTTCCTTCCTACTAAGCCCCTCAGGACACTTACACTTGGCTGCCATGCAGCTTAGCTAGTGCTTTTTGCCACTTCCTGCTGGCTTCCCTCCAGACCCTCAGAGCAAGACCCTTGGTAGTCTTCACAAAGGCACTGTGTGGCTGATTGGTAGAGTGAGGCATATTTGCCCTGGCCCCTCCACCTCCCAAAAATTCCCATCTTTTTTTTCCCCACCCACATGTTTCAGACCATAGTGTGAACTCTGCGCGGGCTTTGACTTGAAAGCACCTGCCGGCATTGTCACTGTAGTGAAGTAGCACGAAACTGATAGCTGCATAGCCACATCATTTCTGACTGGCAGTTTTCTGACCAACCTACCTGCCTGCTTCATGCAGTCAGAGTCCACAGACCCCTCCCCCAGCTAGATGCCAGGGAAATGTTAAATATAATTAAAAATCACCATTTACCACCAGTGTCCCCCTTCCTAAATAATATAGGGGCCACTAGTCCAAAAGCATCCACACCTGCCCATCTGGACTACTAGTAAATTTACTGGCTACCTGCAGATCACCTAGGGGTGCCAAGGGGGGTTGTGCTGAGCCCCATATATCACTTTATTCTCTGTTCTTAGTCATCTGCATTTTTTTCTATCTTTAGGTTCCTTACTTTGATGTAGTTTTATCTTTTCCTCTAAAATTCCTTTACTTCTATGCTGTACTGTACCCTTTTTGTATCTCTCTACTCTCGCTATTATAAGTTCCCAATACTGATCTATTTTTCCCTTTATTTCTACAGGTCTGGTCAAACTGTATGCCAATCAGATAAGTATCTTTGTTTAATTCTAACACCCTAATCTCTCCTCTAGCACCTTCGACCCTTTGTGTCCCTTTAACCTTCTCTGTTCTTCCCTTTCAGGTCCTACCAGAATACCCCAAACCAAGGACACCCCAACTCTGTTAGAGCAGGTAAGTCATAATTACTTAACTGCTTTAGAATCCTTGAAATCTGGTGACAGAAAAGGACCATTGTGGCCAATTGAGTCTGCCGCTTAACCCCCCCCCCCAACTCATCTCCTTTGTTAAGAGACACCCCATGCCTATGATTGGTCAACTCCTGGTGTCTGTCCAATGCCCTCTTGAATCCTTTCACCATTTTCCCCTTGCCACCTCTTTCAGTAGTCTGTTCCTGGACTCCACCACCCTCTCAGTAAAATAATGCCCCCTCACATTGCCCCTAAACCTTCCTTCTTCTAATCTTAGATTATGATCCCTAATTCTAGCACTTACATTCCTTGCAAATAAGCTTCACACTCTCACCTTACTAGTCTCCAGCAGGTACGTATCCAATTCCCTCCACCTCTCCTCATATGGCATCCTATGTATAGTATGCACCATCTTGGTTGCCCTTCTCTTAACCCTTTTAATCTTGTCTGTCCTTGTGTAGATGAGGCCTGCAAAACTAAACCCCATATTCCAGGTGAAGCTTCCCCATTGATTTATAAAGGAGCATCAGCACCTCCCTCTTTCTATTTTATACCCCTCCCTATGTACAGCAGCATTCTATTCAGTTTGGCCACCACCATGCTGCATTGTCTCTTTGCAGATGACACAAAGATCTGCAACAGGGTTGATACAGAAGGTGGGGTGAAGAAGATGCAAAGGGACTTGGCAAGGTTGGAGGAATGGTCAAATATATGGCAGCTTAGATTCAATGTAAAAAAGTGCAAAATAATGCACCTGGGAAATAAAAATTCAGGGGAAGAGTACACAATGGGCGGTGAGATAATAACAACAACAGAAATGGAAAGGGACCTGGGGGTAGTCATATCAGATTACCTTAAGGTGGGTAAGCAATGTGAGTAAGCAATAAGGAGGGCTGGTGGGATACTGGGATGCATAGGGAGAGGCATCACCAGTAGAAAACAGGAAGTTGTTATCCCTCTGTACAGACAGTTGGTGAGACCCCATCTGGAGTTCTTTGTTCAGTTCTGGAGATCCCATCTCCACAAGGACATAGACAAGATGGAGGCTGTCCAGAAGAGGGCAACTAAAATGGTGCAGTGCCTGCACCAGAAGACATACGAAGAGAGACTAAAGAAGCTCATTATGTATACACTCGAGGAGAGGAGGAAGAGGGGGTACATGATATTTATTTATTTATTTAGCTTTTGTTGACCGGGTAAGTGCACTAGACAAATCCTGCCTATTTTCAGGCACGACCCGGGGGAGGGGGGGATACAGATGAATGCCAACTGACCTTGAACCAGATTAAGCTGTTGGTGGTATTTTTAGTGAATGAGGGAAATTTGGCCAGGACACCGGGGAAATTCCCCTACTCTTTTCGATAAGTGCCATGGGATCTTTAACATCCACCTGAACTACCACCAGTCCAGGCAGATGGGACCTCGGTTTAACGTCTCATCCGAAAGACGGCACATCAGAAATGCAGCACCCCTCTCATGCTGCATTACAGTGTCAGTACTGGGATATTAACCCAAGTGCCAGATGTGGGAACTGAACCCACAGCCCTCTGATCTCCTGGCCTCAGAGGCGAGTGTGCTACCTGCTGAGCCACTGACACTGCTGATAGAAACTTTCAAGTACATCAAGGGAATCAACAGAGTCCAAGAGGGTAGCATCTTTCAGAAAAAGAGATGTGCAAGAACAAGGGGGAACAATTTGAAGACAGAGAGGGGACAGCTCAAAGATAATGTGAGGAAGTATTTTTTCACAGAGAGGGTTGTAGATACATAGAACAGCCATTTCCTGAGGAGGTAGTGGACTCAAAAACAGTGGGGGAATTCAAGAATGCATGGGAAAGACATAAAGCAATTCTAGTGGGGTGGGTAGGAGGAAGTAGGCTGTTGGTAAACTAGGATCTGCAGCCTATGCATTAGGTAGGGAAATGGGCAGACTAGGTAGGCCGAGCCATCCTTATCTGCCATCAAATTCTGTTTCTGTTGGTTTCCCACCTTAAAGTTATTTGAAATTATAATCCCAAGATCTCTCTCCTGCTCAGTTTTCTTCACTCCCCCCCCGTGTGTAAATGGTTTGTGGGTTATTACACCCCATGTGCATTACTGTACACTTTTTGGCATTTAATTTCAGCTGCCAAGTTTCTGAGCACCCCTCCAGAATCTTTAGGCCCTTCCTCATTGCCTCCCTCCCCCCAGGTATCCACTCTATTGTAGATCTTCGTACCATCTGCAAATAGGCACACCTTCCCCTGCAATCCCTCCACTATGTCATTGCTACAGATATTAAAAAAGGATGGGCCCTCTTGGCCTTTGGTATCCCCCCAAATTTCCTAAATTGGATTAGAATCCTGTATTCTTGCCCCTCGGCGAGGGTGAAATGCAATGTTTTTTTGTCTCCATCCTTTAAATTGGAACGTGGCACCAGGCAGGGTTGTCCTCTGTCCCCTTTATTATTTAATATATATCTAGAGCCATTGTTATGAAGGCTTATGAAAAATCCCTTAATTGAAGGTATACAAATAGGGGACTCCAGATATGTATGTTCGGCGAACGCGGATGACGTGTTATTACATATAGAGAACCCAGGGACCTCGATCCCTTCTATTTTAAATGAGATTACCGCTTCTAGAGTATCTTCATATAAATTAAACTCGCCAAATCCAAAGTCCTCCTCTAAATTACCTAGTGAGAAAAGCAGACCTGCAGGACTCAGGGTTGCATGGGAAACCAAATCCATTACATACTTGGGTATACACATTAATGTGAATCTGTCTCAAATGTTCAGAGATAATGCAGGCCCCATAGTGCAAGAGATCTCGGAAGATCTTAAGAGGTGGGATTCAGTCTCATTATCAATATGGGGTAGGCTGAATCTTATTAAGATGATGATTCTCCCAAAGCTCCTTTATCCTTTAGACATGATGGGTACCTACCTACCTAAGAATTGGTTCTTGAAGATACAGAAGTTATTTAACTCATTTTTGTGGCAAAATAAAGCTACTCGTCGATCATATTTTAAGCTCACGGCTCCCAAGTCTAAAGGGGGTCTAGCCGCCCCTTCCTTGTTCATGTATTACCTAGCCCAACATGTTAGTAAAATGGCCTTTTGGAAGGGGGACCAGACAAGAGCAGTTTATACCCCTCTCTGGTTGGACATTGAATCGGCTCTGGTGAAGAGGGTGAAATGCTCTTTACATGCATTACTGTTTGCCCCTGTGTCCTCTTTACCTAAATCCCTCAAAGATAATCCTTTGGGATGGTCCTTTAGAGCCTATCATCAGTTGCAATGTTATTTTGGGGCCCTATGGTGGTCTTGTGGTTCCCAGCCCATTATAAACAACCCTCAAATCAGAATTAACAGATCGCCTATTTCCGTAGCTTTTTGGCCTCGAGTAAGCAATTGTACAGTGGATGATTTCTGGGATCAGGATGGGCCTTACTCTTTTGAGGTTTTTAAAAAAAAATGGGATCTTGCAGATACTGATTTTTATAAATGGCTACAGATCAGTAAGGCTCTGACTCAGGTCTTTTCCTCTACTGGTCTAGCCGATGAGGGACGGATAAATGTCCACGTCCTTTTTTCGACTGCTAAGCAGCAGCATGCAGTAGCCGAGGTTTGTAGACTTCTCCAAGAATGGGACCGCAGACTTCCTTCTGGAATCTGTTTCTATTGGGTGGAGGCCCTGAACATTAGTGCCTCCCCGAGAGTATGGCAAACTCTATGGAACACAGTGTATAGATATATCAAGCAAGACAGGCTAAGACTGATTCATTTTAAAATTATGCATCACCTATATTTAACTCCTACCCATCTACATAGAAGGGGGGTGCTTGGCTCTCCTCTTTGTGGGAAATGTAAAAGAGAAGATGGAACCTTATATCACTTACTATGGCAATGCCCGGAGGTTCAAAAGCTTTGGAAATCAGTGGGCACCCTGCTGGGCCCTATCCTTGGCTCCCCCAGGTTAGATGCCCCAGAGATCTGATTGTTGGGCGCCTTCCCTGCTGCCACTACCAAAGTCTGGAGGGCAGTGTCTCTCTGGTCTCAGCTGTAGTGAAGTTATTAATTCTGAGACACTGGACCTCGGATAAGGTCCCATCATTGGTTGAGTGGCACAGGGAATGCGCACTGGCTATACAACTTGAAAACATATAGCAAATATGAGAGGTAAGCAGGGAGCTTTTGCTTCTTTATAGAGGCCACCTTGAACATTTTCTGTTGACTTGGAGATTGTCTAATTAAAAAAAACTACCCTTTTTATTGCAAGCACCTTTTAATTAATGGCCTTGTTGTACCCTCCCTCCTATATTTCACAGTTGGGGTAGGTTGGGGGAGGAGGGGAGTGGGTTTCTGGGGTTGTTATTATTGATCTTTGTTATTCTTTCGGAAAGCTTTGTAGCCGAAGTTCATATGCATGTATTGGTTCTTCATGCTTTCTCTGTAACACTAATGTGGCTATGTGATTGTAATAGTGGTTGCTGAAAATAATAAAAATGTTAATTATAAAAAAAAAAATAAAAAAAAAGGATGGGTCCCAGCATCAACCCATGGGGCACACCACTCATCACCTACTCCACCCTGGAATGCATCCCATTTACTACCACCCTCTGGCTTTGGTCCTTCAACCAGTTCTCCACCCACTTTATTTTCTATCCCACCCCTAAACTGTCCAGCTCATTTCCCAGTCTTCTGTGCAGCAAGGTGTCAAAAGCCTTGCCAAACTCCAGGTAGGCAACATACACGCCCCAAAATCCACCTCCCCGGTTACCCAGTCAAAAAACTCAACTAGGTTCATCTAGCACAACCTTTCTCCCAGAAAACCAAGCTGTCTTGGGTCCTGGAGGTAGTATTGTGCAGTGGGTAAGGGTCTGAACTGCAGATCTGGAGACCTGGGTTTGAATCCCACAGCAGCCTGGGTGCATACTGTGTGATCCTGAGCAAGTCACTTAACTTCCTTGTGCTCCTAGGTTGCATCTGGAAACAAGCTTCAGCTTTGAGTGCTACTCCTGGTTAAACAGTATTCCCTACCCCCCCTTCCCCTGTAGACCACTGACAACCAAGTGTTCTTCTATTCTTTCCTCTAGTAGTATTTCCATGGCTTGTCACACTGTTGAGGTCAGGCTGACCAGTATGTAGTTCCCTGCATCCTCCCTGTTAACACTTTTGTATAGAGAGGGACCACATCAGCCCTCCTCCAATCCCTGGGCACATCACCTGTTTACAATGACAGGTTGAACAGAGTAGTCGGAGGCTCTGCTAACACCTCCCTTAGCCCCCTCAGTATCCTGGGGTGAACCCTATCTGGCCCCATAGCCTTATTGCTGCCAGTTCCATGAGGATCCTTTATTTTGCAAAGGGACCTCTGTCCATTTCCGTGATCTTCCTATCCATATTACTGGCCCATTTCCTGCCCCCTCCTTTGTAAAAGCTGAACAGAAGTATTTGTTCAGTATTTCTGCTTTTTGGTGGTCATCATCATTTGCCCTCACTCCATCCTCCCCTTTCATACTCACAATCCCTCCCCTTGCCTTCCTTTTCTCACTGAGTACCTTACCACTACACCAACTGGTTGGCTTGTGCCAGGGATCCCACACAAGTGTGGGTCTGGTCCCAATTTGCACTTTGCATGTGGAGCCATTTTGACTTGCTTGCTGTCTGCTGTAGTGTAGTGGATTATGGTGAACTGGTTTTGCTTGATTCTGCACTGATGACTTAATTTGCAGCAGATCCTGGAGTCCTCCACGGCTGGCTTTGGTGCGGTGGGAGATTGTGTCCTACAGTGCATGTTAAGAGTTATATATGCTCTCATCTTTTGTTTACTGGCCCCAATGTACTCCCTGGGTTAAGTTCTGTCACTAAGGACTGAACTTAGCCCCTGGAGAAAAGCAGAAGTGGAAAACATCTGATCAGAGATTGTGGAAGCTCGAATGTGCACTGCAGGCTATTGGAGCTTCAATTACTGCCTGTTGCTCTGGTGCCAGCTGCAGGAAGTTATGGGACTGGTTGTGGCTGGGGATGTTGGCCTAGAGATAGTCACATTTGGCCTGCTATGGTCTGCTATACTGCAATGGATGGTGGTTTGGAAATTCCAAATCAAGGGGAAAATTTAGAGGAAACATTAGGAAGTACTTCTTTACTGAGAGAGTGGTGGACAACTGGAATGGGCTGCTGAGGGAAGTTGTGAGGGAGAGGATGGTTGGAGGGTTCAAGAGGGTGTGGGTAAGCACAGAGGGCAATTGCCATGGGGTGGGGGAACTACAGAAAAGGCCTAGTGGACATAGGCAAACTGGGCAGACTAGATGGGCCTGCGGCCTTTTCTGCTATCACATACACGTGTTTCCATGTATTCTACAGGCAGGTTAGAAAAAGGGAGGGGGGATCCACTACACCACCTGGGAAGCATACTGTATATTTTGCCTGGGCAAAGTTTTTGAATATTTGTCCCTCGGTGTCTTTATCCTGCCCTGTGTTGATCGATGTGTGGAGCAACATGGCCTCCTACCCCCAAAAATGATCAGTTCTAGGGGCACAGGGGCAATGAATTTTCCTCCCTCCCCCAACCATGACATCCCCTGAGTGACCAAGTCCATTCTAAAAGCCAAGTTGATGGTGTGGTGCAGGTTTGGTATTCCCCCACCCCACCCCCACAAAACACACAACCCACATTTTTTTTCCTTTTCATACTGACCCATTTTCCCTTTTACATCTACAGGTCTAACATGGCATTGACCAGGTGTAGAAGGACACTGACCATCAAGGCCACTGATTTACGGTGAATAAAACAATGAAATTCCATTTTCAAGACTTCAGATTCTGGAATTGCACCGGAGATTGTTACTCTAATTTCCGGATTTTTCCGGAATTCTGCTATCATTCTTTTAGTATGTGCATAAAGAATCAGAATTAAAGAAGGCTTAATATACAGAGCCTTAAATAAAGCAAACTGAAACTAGTACAGGAAGGAATTATAAGAGAAATACAAGTTTTGTAGATTTACTGATCTGATATAAAATGCCAGATTCCATGAAATCTTTGTTTTTACCAGTTTTCAGGCAGCCTTAATTCTGGAATTTTATCAGGTTTTCCGGTAAAAACTGAAAAACAGTGGCCTTGCTGACCACACATATCAGCAAGTATTATTTTTTTGTTTACCCTACACTGTTTTACTTCAAAAAGAGATGCAGATCCTTTGTGAGCCCATTGCTGTTCTTCTTTACAGGTACGAATGACTGCTATATGAGGCACTGGGTTGGAGCTGTACCTTGTGCCTTAGAAAGGAGACTATGGGATGTGGTGGGGGATGGGCATTAAGGCTGGCAATTCCAAGGAACACCACATAACCAATTTGCCAAGACTTGGAGGCTCAAACCCTGTTTTTCATTTTCTTGTTTTGTGTACTTTGCATAATACCTGCATTAATGTAGTGTTTTTGTTTTGCAAGAAGTACTGTATATACTGTATGTACAGTATATGTAGTGGGGACATTATGTGCTGTTTATGAGGCACTTGGGCACTGTATGCTTGAAGGCAGAGCACTGAGTGGCAAACATTGACGGAGACACAGGTTTGAATTCCCAGCCCCCACCCACTTACATACTGTATAACCTAGAACAAGTAAGTTAACTTTCCCTTTTACCAGGAAATGCAGTTAAAGACTTCCAAAGATGGGGGATTGCCTCAGGGATTCCCTGAAAGGGAGGGAGACTAGGGAGAAATACAGGAACAGTGGGTGAAATTAAAAAGAATTATAGTGAAAGATGTTAAACATGTAAACAGAAGCAAGAGGAAAAAAAAGACCTCTATGGTTTTCGGAGGAGGTGTTGGGGAAGGTTAAGGCAAAAACATCAGCATTCAGGAGGGTCCCTATTAGTTGAGCAGTGGCTTTCATTTTCTGTCAAAGGTTGCTTAAATGTCTATAAAAGCATTCTGAAAATGAGCCCCATAGACTTGCATGGGGCATTCCCCGTGCCCTCTCTGGAGACATGTGGGGGCAGAGCAGGCAGACCAGGAAGTGGCAAGGGGTCGGCTGGACAGCAGTTCACCAGAGTTACCATCCCTTCCTCCCTTACAGGACAGCAGTACATTTTAATTTCTGCATGGACAGATTATCACCACTGCAGGATGGGCTTAATGAAGCCCAATACAGAATGTCACACCTTTATTTTAAAAGGCAATGACTCATTGGGTCAGAAAATAAATTTATGAGTAGATTAACATTTTACAGTGATAGACACAAAGGAATCATTTGTGGAAAAGACTCCTGGCCAGGACAGCTGCCATATACGTGTCAGTGGGGGGCTAGTTGAGAGCTGCTCTTTAAAGGGGAAGTCTCCCATAGTTCCACACCAATTTATTTTATTTATTTAGTTTTTGTTGACCTGGTAAGTGTGCTAGCCAACAAGTGACTATTTTCAGGCACGACCCAGGAGGTACAGTTACAGAACACAGTGATACATAAGAGATTATACAAAGCAGGATACATTTGCAGGATACATAAGAAATTACTCAGAGCAGGATACATTTGCAAAGGACAAAGTCACACAGTGTAGTCAAGCATAGCTAATAAGGATAAAATTACATGTATTCAGTTGTTGAGAACTAGGGGGAGGGGTAGGGACAGGTGTAAGGGTAGGGCAGGAGACGGAGACAGGGGGTGGTAGGGTGAATAGCAAAAAAGGGGAGGACAGGAGGGAGGTTAAGGCGCCAAGTGCGGCATTAGCGGGAGAAGGTTACCACATGTGGCCGGGACGGTGGAACCAGGAGTCGGCAAGAGAGACGGAGAGGTCAGGGAACAGGACAGTGAAGCTATGGGTGCAAAAAATAGAGAGGGAGAGAGGGTGATGTGCAGGAGAGGGCGGTGGGGGGACTAGGTGCAAGGGTGAGGAGGGTTTGAACTAAAGGAATGGGGAGGGAAGGGTAGGTGGGAAGGGCAGGGTATGGGGAAAGGGATGAAGGCACGGAACAGAGAGGAAATGAGTGGGGTAGGGAGATAGAGTGCACCTAGTAAGAGCGCAGCGGAGCAGAAGAAGGAGGAGGAGAGAGAGGCGGAAACGGGCATTGGCGGGGTAGAGAAGTAACTCATGGCCGAGCCAGTGGAACCACGAGACGGCAGGAGAGAGAGGGAGTCTGCAAACTGGTGGAGGCGGATAAAATAGGAGAGGGTAGGGTGTGAGACTGAGCATAGGAGAAGAGGGAAGAATAAAAGAAGGAGGGAAGCTGGCAGGGAGAGGGCAGAAAGGTGAAAGAAGGTGGAAGGGTGCAGGCAAGTTACGGCATTAGCGTGGCAAGGTAGCAACCTGTTACAAGCCGGTGGAACCGGAAGATGGCAGAGAGGTGGAGGTGGTTAGAGGGGGAGGAGGGCGCAAAGAGCAGGAGAGGGAGGGGCAGGAAAAAGGGAGGGGGAAATGACAGGGGTACTGGAGAAATGGCTAAGTGGGAAGGAAAGAGAGCGGGCTGGGAAAGTAAGTGTTACAGGAACAGAGGTGCAGGATAAGGAATGAAGGTGGAAGAACAGCTCAGGAGCGAGGCAAGCTAAGTGACTAGGCAGTAATTAGAGCTTTACAATTGGCATCAGAACAACAATGTTATACAGTATCAACAAACATGAAACATAAAAGCAAAAACAACAAGAATAAAAAAAGCAAAGTGCCTCATAATACATAATAGGGAGGAGGAACAGGTTAGGAGCATAGGATTCAGAGGGATCAAAACAAACACATTTGTCCATCGAGGTAAGGAAAGCTCTGAGATTGTGCTAAATACATCGTGAGAAGGAGCATTTCTTAGTCCCTGGGCAGCAGTTCCAAAAGTGAGGGCAAGCATAACTGAAGGCTCCCGAGCCCTTTTGTGCGCGACAGAGAGGAATATTCAATAAGGACTTGTCAGAGGATCTAAGGTCCCAGTGAGATATAACCTGGTTGGAGTAGTTTTAGGAGCTCAGCTGGCTTTGATGCTCTGATGATGGTGTCGAAAGGCTGCAAGGGTGTTGCCCATGGGTGGAGGAGGATAGTAGCCAGGTCTTTGTATAATGACAATGGTGCTTCAGAAGTAGCGATTGCTTTGTATACCTGCTAAATATTGTTGAAGGTGAGTGTCCCATAGTGCAGAGCAGTTTTGCTGGCCATGGTTAGGATGGAAGCACCGTAGGTGAGGGTTGGTAACAGGATTCCTCTAGCAATTGCCAGTTTAGCAGGGGTAAGCAGGTGTTGGGGTCCTGCAAGCACCCCTAGCTTGGCAATTGACAGATTTACAAGCCCTGGATGTGCAGCTTTTAGGTCAAGATTTTGGTCAAGGTGAATGCCAAGCGAAAAAGAGCTAACAGACTCCAGAGGTTACCATTAATGTCAGGCACAGAGAAGAGAAGAGCATGTTCTAATTTGTGTGGGGATCCAAATAGTATGGCTTTAGTTTTATTGGAGTTAAGGACAAGGTTAGTGTAGCCAGCGCTGCACCAAGTGGAAGTCTGTGGTAAGGGCAGCATTCAGGTTGGTGATATTGTCAGAGTGGGCATAGATGACCAGGTCATCAGCATAAAGTAGTGAGTAGAGGTTACTACATCAGGAGATTGTTTACAAATAGTGAGAAGAGGAGAGGACTGAGAATGGAGCCCTGAGGGACGCAATATTGATAACAGCACTGTCAGAGATCGCCGAGTTGAATTTCACTGCTTGAGTCCTGTTGGCAAGGTAGCTGCTGAACCAGGTAGTGACAGGGTAGGAGTAGCTCAGATTTCTGAGGGAGGAAAGTAGTAAAGGATGGTCAACAAGGTCGAACGCTTTAGTGAGGTCGATGAAAACAGCCCTGTTAGCTTCCCTTTGTCCATGTTGGTAAGAATGTCAGAGGAGAATTTTGCTAGTGCAGTCATGGTGCTGTGGTGTTTCTAAAAGCCGTGCTGTGCTGTATTGAGTAAGTTGGAGTTTTCAACGACTGCAACTTGAATAGAGACTAATTTCGTCAAGGATCTGCATAAGGACTGATAGTATAGCAATTGGTCTGAAGTTGGTCGTGTCATTTTGCTGCCTTTTTAAACACGGGAGTAATTTCTGGCCTTCCAGATTTCAGGGACAGAGCCATTGGAGAGGGATAGGGTGAAGATTCTAGCTATAGGTCCAGATATGAGGTGAGCAGCCATCTTTAATAGACGGGGTTCCATTCCATCAGAGCCGGGGCTGGTATTGTCAGAGATAGCCTTGAGCAGCTTGAAGACTTGATGCCTGGTGACCGCTTTGAAGTAGAATGGTTTAGATGAGGTAGGTGAATCGCCAGGGAATGTTGAGTTCAGTTGTGTAGCAGGAGATTGAAGGGAAGCTGTGTAGGCAGATGGGTCGGAAAACTGCTGGTTAAGCCGCTTGCAATAGTGAAGGATCATTACAGTGGACACCTTGCAGGACCATTTCTGAGGGGTGACAGCTATGAGATCCTAAAAGTTTTTAATGTGGCTCCAAAATTTTGAGGGTCGTTGAGGAGTTAGTCAGCAGGTTTTGACAGTATATGCTTTTAGCCTGCCTGATGCGCCTTTTGCAATCATTTCTATACTGCTTGTACAGGATAAGATCCAGGGAGCCCAGATTTTTGTATTGTTTCCATTGCTTATCTCGGACTTTTAACTTACATAGGAGTTCTTTATTTAGCCATCTTGACTGCTGACCTCTGACTCTTCTTTTACCTTTGGGAGGTGTTTCTTTTGTACCCCAAACTTGGTGAGAAATATGTTAAGGGCAGTGTCAACATTGGAGGTGGAGAAAACGTCAGTCCAGTCTATGTCAGATATGTCAGATAAGAAGGCTTGTGTATCGAGGCAGCATAGTTTGTGAAGGTAATCAGTGGGTTGAGGGAGCAGGCGTGTGGCAGGAGCGCCAGTGACAGAGCGCTGGTGAGTGATCTGTAAGTGAGTCAGCCAGGACGGTAGTTGGAAACATGATCCGTCTATTTGTAGGATCCAGTCCAGTAACGACCCTGATAGTGAAGACGTGGTTCTAGTGCAGATAGTTATAAGTTGGTGAAAATTGTGCTTCTGGATCAAAGATGCAAGGAGATTGTGAAGTGGGCCCAGCCAGTTCAGGTTCAAGTCACCGAGGAGGAGTGTTTCATTTGTTTTTACATTTTGAGAAACGCACTGCAGTAGGTTCTGGAGACCGTTCAGCCCACTGGTTGGCAGGTTATACACACAAACGATATGTAGGTGTTCGACCAGTGTCGGGGTTGCATGCAGCTCACATAGCATGAGGGAATCAGGGTTAGGTAGGACGCTAAGAGACAGATGACTTTTATAGTAAATAGCGACCCCACCCCCCCTCTTGGACCCAGATCGATCTCGCCAAAGAATATTATACCCAGGTAGAGGGCAGGAGGTATCGGATACAGTAGGTTTCAACCAGGTTTTGGTGAGGCATAGTATGTCAGGATCCACCAACTTAGCCCAGGCTTCAAGTTCAGCCAGGTGACTCAGGAGGCTTCTAATGTTCATATGGGCTAGTACCAGGCCTTTTTTAGTGCTAGTTGAGGTAGAGAGTGGGGTGCAGAGTTTGGGACCAGGGTTAGATTCAATATCACCAGATAGCAGGAGGAGCCTCTGAGCCAGGTGTATAAACATGTCTACAGGGAACATGCCTGGCTTAATTTTAGGTATGCGACTGCCCAAGAGATAGTAGTTTCCCAACTCCTTATGTGTAACTATTGTGTGCCTCTTCCAGTTGCCAGCAGTCCTATTGCTGTCCAAATCTAAATTATAAATAAAAATATACAGCCCTCAAAAGTTATCAATGTGTTTGTCCTCCATTTTACCATCAATGTTGCTGGAGGATGATATCATCAGAGCAACAGATAATGGTGCTGCACTAAATGCAGTTCCACTAGTAAACCAAACCCACAATGTTTGGTTCCCAACTTGAGTAATGGAGGAACCTTTTAAGTGTTGTGCACATCCTGAAGTGCAGATTTAATAGGGACTAGGACCATGTGAGTGTGATGCAGCACTGATTTGAGGTATTTACAGTATTCATATAAGGAAGTGCCTGTATGTGTTGTGTTACTGTTTCTGTTAGCAAGAACAGTTTACCCAATAAATGACTCTGGGTACAACAATAGTTTTAAGTGGTATTATACAACTATTGTATTATGTTGTGTGTGTGTTAACATTCTCTGTTTTGATTGACATCAGCAGTGAGAAACAATCTTGCAAATAGGCCCCTTTTCCTTTGTAACTAGGCAGTCAGTGATTGGACGGCTGCTGTAAGGCAATGAAGAATTCTGCTATAACAAGGAATAGGTTACCAGGAAAGCATTAGCTTCAGCATACGGAAGAAGGATAATCTAGTGGTTAAAGCACAGGTACAAGCACTGGGGGACTCTGGTTCAAATCCTACTAGAGTCCCTTACTCTCTAACCCTTAAGAAGTTCCTCTAACCTTCTTGGAAACTGTGATGGCCCCTCAGGTCCATGACTTTAAAAGTGCCTCAGTTCCCATTATAAATCATTAGCAGTGATGTGAGAGCTACAGCACTTCACTATCAAGGTACTAAGGATAATCTGTGGCAGACCCTCCACCCCCACTTTGTAATGCCAGCATTTGAAGTAGGATGTCCCTCACAAATTGGATGCTACACCTCATCTGTTATAGATAAAGACACTAATCAGTCTCAGTGTTTGTAGTGCTCTGTATTTGCTTAGCTCACTCCTCCCATGTCATATGCATTCTGTGTCTTGGTATTTCCAGTCAGAAACTCAGATTTAAGGGGCATTTGAAATGTAACACAGTATACTTTATAAAGTAAATGATCCAGCTCTCCACTTTCAGGCTGCTGAAATGGGATGTGTATAAGTAAGTCTTGTGTGATCCTGTGGTAAATTGCCCAGGTTCACCTGGTTCAATACAGAGTGACTGATTGATTGATTGGTTGGTTGATTGGTTGATTGACTGATTCAGTCTGCTACTTTCCACAACATGTTACAACTGTCTCACAGAGAGAAATGAACAGTACAAACAAACAGCATTTGTGTCCTATGAATGTATTACTATTAGATGTATTATTTGCTCTACACATGCAGTATTAAGGCTACATGTACTACTCCCTGTGTGAGTTGCATGACACAACTGCCTTAAGACATTGCAAACTTAAACTAAAATCAGGCTAGACAGCATTGATACCCTTATGTTTTGTTCTGCACTGTTGCTGCAGTGACATCAAGGAATGGGAGGGGCTGTATCACAAGTGACTCATTTGCATGTAAATGGAGGCTTGCTTGACATTTTACTACCATGTGTCAGAGCCTCAAACTCTAGATATGTGTTGCAACAGAAGAAATGGCTGATCTCTTGTTGAAATGTATAGTACTTGATGTAATGTATAATAAATGCATCAGATATATCCAAATCTTACATATACAGGAGTCTTCTCCTTTAATCATGGCCAAATATTACAAGCCTATTTATTTATTATTTGTTTATTTTATTTGATTACATTTTGTTGACCCAGTAGGCCCATCAAGACTAGATGTCCCTTTTTCATGGGTCACCAGGGGGAGGGGGGATACAGATGGTAACCAACTGAAACTGAACCAGATTAAGCTGTTGGTGGTATTTGTTTTAGTGAATGCCTATGACCAAGCATGATCTGTGAAGCAGATGCTGATTAGCTGCCAATAACCTGCATCAGGTATTCATTAACTATGATGATAAAAGAAAACGTTTGGTTTATGGTGGCTTTGGGTATTGATCGATAATGATAGATAATGATTTAGCATCACCAAAAATGCTGATTAAAAATTATTATGCCGAGCAAAACTGTTGCATGTGTGGTCCCTATTGTGCAGCTGCAGATCTAAGTTCAGTGAGAACTGGTGACGGGGGAGACAGGTATGGGGAGCCATAGTGGAGGGTGTGAGAGGCATGCAGGGAGGAGGGGTACTGGGGGGAGGATCTGATGTCAAGCCTGATGGGAGGGACTAGCAGGAGGACCTGGAGTGGTTGATGCCATACCACATGAGAACCACTGTACTAACAAGTGCTACCCCTTGATTACCAATAGCAGTGGTAGTGCAATGTCATCATTGAGCTACCAGCATCCCCTTAGAGAACCACGGCGCTACCATTGCACATAGATGATACCACAGTGTCACCAATGGTATGGCAATGGAATTGAAACAAATCCATTGTGAGACCAGTTTCAATGGTTTCGCAATGACAGCTCATTGTGTTACCATTCTACATGGAAATCACCCCATTGTTGCCACCATGGTACATGGTACCACAGTGGCAGCAGTGGTAATACACTGAAGTTGAAACAAATCCATTACGTTGCCAAAACAGCAGTGGGAATACAGTGGTGTGTGTTTGAGCCATTGTAGTACCATCCATGCTCACATTCTCATTGCGATACCACTGTCCATGTGGTACCACAATGGCAACAATGGTTTCACAATGGAATTGAAACAAATCCAATGTGTTACCAGTCAAGGGGATGCAGTGGTACTGCAGTGGAATTTACAATGGTATGGAAATGGTGGACAAATGGTAATGATACGGTTTTCCGAGGAAATTTTCGTAAGGGTTTTCACACAATTTCTGAAAAACATAATATGGCATATACTGCTGTCTGAACACCCATTGGACCCGTGCTTGCCATAAGTACAATTTCAATATAGTCAGAAACACAGATAATGTTCCTTTATAGTATTTTAAAAAAAACAGTATACTGACCTAATAAATAAACTTCATATGTCATGTTCTGCAACCAAAACATCTTCCATTGTTCAGCTAAGTAAATCCAAAGATTTTTTGAATAGTGACATGATAATGCAAAATATTCCATTGTTTCTTCACAAACAAGATGAACAACTCGGAGACTTGTAGGAGGGCAGCAGCCAAGGCCAACAGGATGCTGGGATGCATCGCTAGAGGGATCACCTCCAGAAGGAGGGAAGTGATACTCCCTCTGTAAAACTGCTTGGTGAGGCCACACCTTGAGTACTGCGTGCAGTTTTGGAGGCCACACTTAAAGAGGGACATTAAACTCCTGAAGAAGGTCCAGAGGAGGGCAACCAAAATGATTTGGGGCTTGGGGGACAGAACCTATGAGGAGAGGCTCGAAGAGCTAAATATGTACACATTGGAAGAGAGAAGGGACCGGGGGGACATGATAGAGGTCTTCAAGTACATGAAGAGGGTAAATAGGGAGGAACAGTCAGGGTGCTTGAAGGAAGGAGGAAAGGGCCACTAGAGGGCATGGGTGGAAGCTGGAGGGGAAGATTCAGGGGAGAAAGGAGGAAGTGCTACTTCACTGAGAGGTGGTGGAGCCATGGAATGCACTGCCTAGGGGCTGGTGGAGCAGAGACTGTGGAGGGGTTCAAGAGGGGCTGGGACAGGTACAGGGGAAGGGTTCTGGAAGCAAAATCCAATGCAGCAAGAATATCCAGAACTGGGAAGGGAGAAGCCAGAGAAGGCGAGGGGGGCAGCAAGATCAGCACCCAGGGTGGGGGCTGACCAATTGAGCAGACTCGAAAGACCATTAGGCCTATTCTGCTGGCATTTTAGTATGTTAGTATCTAAACATTTGATATTAAATGGGCATGATCTTTCTTCCATAACTTAATGTTTGTTATTTCCCCGTGTATTTAGTCTGCCATAACAACTTAACCAAAGTATTTCCCACATTCTAGGTGGTATCACAGTAATGTAGAAAATAATTAACATTCCTGCCTTTTCCCAAACAGCCATTCAGTTCTTTTGTTCTGGCCTCTTGCAGACAATCCTAACTGCCAGCCCTGTAGGTAAACTTCTTCTTCCTGTCTGCAGGCAAACTCTAACCTGAGGCAGTTCAGGGACTGACTATTACAGAGCGGGGGGGGGGTCATTCATATTAAATACAAATTTATTTATTTATTTGTTTGTTTTTGTTAACTGGGTAGTGCATACTAGACAACCAAGTGCCTATTTTCAGGTGCGACCCGGGAGGGTTACATAGGCAGTAGCATATAGGAGACAATTACATACAATTGGGCAAAAACAGGATTAACAGGTAATGGATGGGTGGCTAACAGTAAAGTACAAAAGTAGCAAGCAAGAAAACAACAGGCATAACCTGAAGGAAAGAGGAAGCAAGGCATCGTTAGAGTTGAGGCTGGGGGACATGGGTGCACACAATTATAAAGTAGAGCTAAGTGATAACAAGCATTTGTCAATGTCGAACGTTCACTTGCAGGTGTTTGGAGTGGTGTTTGGCATGTATGGTGCTTTACCCTAATGCCCTGTGCAATTGCTGGTATTTGCACAATAAATTGTCAGCATGACCTTTTTGTTACCCCCATTGTGTGCTACATAGGCGGAAACATGTTTTGGGCAGGATGTGAAAAATGACAGCTGTACTGCTCATAAGGAAGTGTGGTAAAATGGCAATGTTAAAATCTGAGTGGAAATATTGAAAATTAGCTAACCTAGGGCGCTGCGTGGAACTGTGCAATGCACGCTGGTAAAACAGTGATTGTTAGAATTTATTCACCAAATTGTCAACATTGGCAGTTTAAAATCTCTGCTAATGAACAGTGACACTGTGATTTTCTTAATATCCCCATACACTGAGTTTGCCTACCGACTGTGCCATTGTCTGCGCTACATGGCGGAAGACGTGTTTTGAGCAAGATATGAAAATGACAGCTGCAGTGCTCATAAGAAGGTGTGGTAAATGGCAATGTTGAAAATCTGATGAAAAATATTGAAAATTTGTAAACTTACGTAGAAAAGCGTGTGAGGAACTGCGCACGCAGACTCTTAAACAGTCATATTTAGGAGTTCTCTCACCAAATTTCAGCACAGCCATTTTAAGACCCTGCTCATGATCAGTGTCACTGTGATTTTCTTAATGTGTTCCATACATTGTCAAGAGACTGACTGCGCCATTGCGCCACATGGACGGAAACACATTTTGGGTGAGATGTGAAAATGACAGCTGTACAAACCATAAGGAGGTGTGATAAAATGGCAATGTTGAAAATCTGGAGTGAAAATATTGAAAATTTGTGAACTTACAAGCCTGCGTGAGAACTCGCGTAACACAACTGTAGAACAGTCATTTTGGAATTTTGCAAATTTTCAACATGGGTTTTTGGGATCCTTTCATGAATGATGTCACCGTCATGGTGTTATTTGAGGCCAAAGGGTGATTTCATGCAGTGACCGCGCAGTGCCTGCGAAATCACCCTTCGGGCCCGAATAACACCATGACAGTGATATCATTCATGAGAAGGGGCCCCAATAACCCCATGTTGAAAATTTGGTGAAAAAATTCCAAAAAATGACTGTGATATGCAAAATTTGAACCCACCCCCATCTAGCCCATTATACAGCTTACCGGCATTTCCTCAGTTCACGGTCGCCTTTGAAGAGTACAGACGTGTTCCCGGTCCACCGAAGATCGCCGCGCCGGAGTCTGGAGGTAAGTGTGGGGTGAAGGTGGTGTGGGGAGGTTAGATGCGCAGTGGGTGGGTGCGGGTTGTGGGAGGGGGGTTGGGAGACACGTCGCGGGACAGTTTTTGTTTTACAGGTTTGAAAAAAAAAAGACGACATGGGACGTTTGCCACTCTGGGGTGGGCTTCCAGTGTGACAGAAGATGGCTGGGGGGCCCGAGGAGCCGACGGGGGGTTGGGCACCCCTGTCAGCAAACTACGCTGGGGGGATCGCCGAGGAGCCGATGGGGGATTGGGCACTCCTGTCGGCAAAATAAAGCAAACATTTGCCATGTTGGGGTGGGCTCCCAGCGTGGCAGCAGGATGGCTTGGGGGGGCCGTGGAGCCGACGGGGGATTGGGGATCCCCGTCGGCAAACAATGTTTGCTACGCTGGGGTGGGCTCCCAGCGTGGCACGAAAGCTTTGGGGGGCGCGGACGGACGTGGCGTGGGGAGAGGTAGTGCTTGACGCGGGAGGCGGCACCAGTATGGCAGCGTGTTTTTCTTTGAAGCAGAGGAACACTGCTGTCATACTGAGCTGCTGCACCCATTGGTGCAGGATGCCACGCCTGCTCAAGGGAGCAGTGCATTGGGGGAGGCACACCTCTAAGTGTGCTACTCTCCCAAATGTTCTTACATGCACGCAAGCGAACGTAAAGCGCAAATTGTGGTACCACCTAATGAGCTAAATTAGTACCACTGAAGTAAGTGCAATGGAGGGAAAAAGCAGGTGGGGTGGGAGGAGGAGCTGGATGGAAATGGGTGAGGCCCAGTTAGGGAGGGAGGAGTGAGGGGAGAGGATGGAGAAGGGTGAAAGGTCTGAACTGTGTTCAGAGAGGTAAGGTGCAGTGGGACCCTAGAAGCTCATGGTACATAAGAGGGTAAGCGCGAATCTAGGAGGTACAGGGGCAAGTGGAGGAGGGATTCAGGAAGTGCCAGAGCGAGGCTTTGAAGCGGGGATGTGAGGGGGCAGACTGGATAAGGACTGGGAATGAGTTCCAGATTTTTGGGGTGAAGGTGGAGAAGGCCTGGTCCCCCATGAGGGAGCGAGTTCTAGGGACAAGCCATTCGAGGGCCTCTCTTGATCTCAGCTGATAGGATGGGGGGCCATGGTTTTGGTGGGGATGAGGGTGGAGGGAGTGAAGATCTTATAATGTTGTCAATGAAATTACCAAGCACGAAGGTACGATGCTTTTCTGGAGGGAGCCACTCCAGTCGGGAGTAGAGGTCACAACGGTGAGTGAGGGGTTGAGCAGAAAGGGCAAAGCAGCAGATGTTATTGTAGGTGGTGTCCCATTTCTGAAGGCTGGATGGGGTACAGGGCAAAGGCAACCAGCCCATAGCGGAGAGTAGGGAGGAGGAACCCTCTGGCAAGTGCCAATCGAGTTGCAGGGGTTAGGCAGCTTTTAGCTTTGTATGCAAGGCTGAGCTTATCATTTGTAGCCCTGCAGACGTTACGAATTTGCAGGGTGAGATCAAGCTGCGGGTCCAGAGTGACGCCCAGGTACTTGATTGAGGCCACTGTCTGTAGGGAAGAGCCATCAGAATCAAGAATTTGGAGGGGGGAAGGGCAGGACTTTATCTTATGCCATGAGCCAAACAGCATAGTTTGGGTTTTTTGAGGTTAATGGTGAGCCTGCGATCCACTAGCCAGGATTGAATGCGATGGAAGTCCGCGTTCAGCTGGGAGTTTATGGTGGCAATGTCACGGGCACAGGTCAAAATGACCAGGTCATCCATATACAGAGTGGTGCACCCATAGATAGCGGTGGACGGAAGTTCATTGATAAAGAGGGAGAAGAGGGCGGGACCAAGGACGGAGCCCTGGGGGACCCCACAGTGGACTGGAGACGGGGGGAGTGGGTAAGATTGAAGTTGGTGTACTGCTGTCTGCCAGAGAGGTAGTTGAGGAACCACGCATGGGCATGGGGGGAGAAACCAATGGATCGGAGGGTGGAGCAGAGGAGGGAGTGGTCAACCTTGTCGAACGCTTTGGAGAGATCCACAAAGATGGCACAAGTGAGGTTCCCCTGGTCAGCAGCAGTTCTGATAGTTGAAATGACATCAACGAGGGCAATGGATGTGCTGTGCTCTTTTCTGAATCCGTGTTCAGCCAGTGAGATGAGGTTATGGTTCTGAATGTAGAGGGATAGCTGGGAGGCCACGATTTTCTCAAGGATCTTGGAGGCAGTAGACAGTATCGCAATAGGACAATAGTTCTGGGTGTCCTTGGGGTTGCCTTGTTTTAGGACTGGGACCACCTTAGCCACCTTCCAGATATCCAGGAATATCTCAGACCTGAGGGAGGAATTGAAAATGTGTGTGAGAGGCCTAGCAAGTAGATGGGCCCCTAGCCTGAGCAGTTTAGGCTCGAGGCAGTCATGACCTGCCCCACTGTGAGGGGATAGGCTGGCAAGGAGCTTCTGGGTCACATGAGCAGTCACTTGTTGAAGAAAGAGTGGAGGATGGGAGTTAGAACTAGGAGGTAGGGAGTCAGGGGACTTTCGGGCAGAGCACAGGGGAGGAGGGGCCAGTGGTTCGAAGAACAGGGAGTTAAAGGTATTAGAGATGGTGAGGGAGTTGTTACAGCTGAGCCTGTCAATAAGTAGGTCAGAGACTTGCACTCTGGCAGACCCACCAACAGCGCTTTTGATATTTTGCCAGAAACTCCTCGGGTTAGTGGCTGAGGAGAGCAAGGCGGATTGGCAGTATTTGCTTTTAGCAGAGCGGATGGCTTTTTTGCAGATGTTTCTTGTGGTCCTGTAGGCAAGGAGATCAGAACTGTTTTGGGTGGCCTTGTAGGTCGCCCAGCATTTGTCCCTAGATTTCATTAGGGAGAAGAGGCCACCGTGAAGCCATTTGGTGACGGCGCCTTTTACTCGCCTCCTAGTGAGGGGGCGTGTTTGTTCTGCACGGGGATGAATTTGGTAAGAAATTCATCTAGGACCCGTGCTGGGTCATCTAGTGTGGTGACCCCCAACCAGTCAACAAGTGAGAGATCTGAGAGGAAGTGATGAGTATTTAGCTTAAAATAGTCCCTCATCGTGATCACTTTGTTGGGAGTTTTTGACCGTGAAAAGCCCCACATGCAGAAGGTGGGCGAGTGGTCAGAGATGGCATCCGGGAGGACCCCTGAGGAAGCGAGCCTGTCAGGTATGTTAGTCAGGATCCAATCGATTAGCGACCCTTTATTCCCCCAGGTAGAGGGCCTGGTAGGCTCAGTGATGACCTGGCTCATGGCATGGCTGGAGAGCAGAGGTTCATACAACTTGCAGTTGGGAGCCAGCCAGTCTAGATTGAAATCGCCTATGACTAGGACTTCGTTTACCCCACTTAGCCACTGGTACTTTGGAGAAGGGAGGAAAGCCCTTGCAGACCTCCCTTGGGGGGTTGTAGGTACATAGCAAGTGCAATTTCTTCGTATGCCCAAGTAGGAGGAGGGCGTGTAGGTATTCACTGGGGGGGGGGGATTAGGAGGTAGATCAAGGGAGGACACATCAAGGTGCGCTTTGTAGTAGAGTAGCACCCTGCCGCCCCGTTTGTGACCTGCATGGTCAGGCCTGATATGGCTTTACCCCAGGAGGGAGATCACGGCATCCGGGATCTGGGGTTTCAACCAAGTTTCTCATAGGCCTAAGATATCAGGGTGGTAGTGGGCTACCCAGGCAGTCAGTTCCGCCAGGTTGGCTAATAGACTGTGAACATTTAGGTGGGCAACTTTAGCCCCTTTGTGGAGAGCCAGGCAGGGGAGAGAGGCGGGTGGAATTACCAGCTGGCTTGAGATTGACCATACCCCGGGAGGACAGGGGAGGGGATGAGAAGTCATGGGAGATGAGCAGAGGAAGAAAAGAGAAAATACTAATAATAAAATGATAATAATAATAGGCCCTGCCTGGTGAGAGGAAGTAATGGCAGGGGTCAGTCAGGGAGGCACAAGCAGAGGATGAAAGAAGGGCCAAGCCATGGAAGGGAGGACGAGCAGAGTGGGTGGGCAGGGGATGAGAGAGAAAGGATAAGTCACAGGGCAGGAGAGGTGAGAGGGGTCAGAGAGTGTGAGAGCAGAAAAAAAGACCAGAGATGAGGATATTTACAAGTTGAGCCACTGGCTGGCAGCAGTGATAAGGGAGGAAGATATGTTGGCCTAGAAGGGAGGGAATCACTACAGGGGATATCAGATGAGAAAGGCAGCTGAGGAGGAGAAGAGTATGGGTAAGGTGGGAGTGCGGCCACTAGTGGTCGGGGATGATAACCTGCAGATGGAGAAGTGGGCTGATGGGTTATTGCCAGACCCAAGTGATCACCATCTGCATATAAATGGGAGAGCCGACCAAGGGTGGTGGTGGGGGCAGTGGGGAGCCAAATGCATAGTGTTCGGCGGGGCTAGAGCTCCTACGCCGACTGGAAACAGCAGCAGCACGCTGAAAAGCACAGGTAGGAGGCTTGGCTTGGATTGGCTTGAAGGACCTAATTTTAAAGCCCTTAGGAGAGAAACGTCACATTAAAGGTCCGTGTTAAAATAGTCACTGGAACAGCTGTTTAACTGCCGAAGGAGGCCAGGCTGGTTCTGGGAAGGTGGAATTTCATTCAAAATGGCACCAAAACATGGGCTTCACCTTTCAGTGATCCGCAGGGACACCTGGCTGATGTGAGGGAGGGCTGTGGTAAGCCTTCATGACCTCCGCTCCTCGGGGGTCCAGGCGATCTGTGGAAGGATAAAGGAGACTGGTAAGTTTAAGGACAGGGGAAGGGGGGAGGAGAGGGGACAGAACAAAAGAGCTGAGGAGCTGGGGTGAGATTGGGCGGCTTTGTACACTGAGCTCACAGCAGGGCAAACCAGCAAAGGCACTGGGAACTATACTCAACAACTACTGAGCTTTAAACAACTACTGAGCTTTAAAATGTAGAGAGAGAAAGTACATCAAGGGTAGAAGTCTAGCCACTCTAACTAAACAAAATGCTGCTTATGCACAGATCACTAGTATCAGTCGCTAAAGCTTAGTACTAAATCGTATGGTAATAATCATTAAAGAAAATGCCCTGAATTATCATACAATTGTATAGACCTTAATACTGTGTGGAGACTCCTTAGAGCTGACTGGAAACAGTAGTAGCCTCAGTACTAAAGCGAATAGCAATAGCCCCGAAAAACAAAACCCTAACATTTTAAACAAGTTTGCTTTAACAGTATTAAGGTGTGTAGAGACAGCAATTATAAAAATCGACCATTAAAAGGCACAAGGTGGTCTTAAGGCAACTGCTGTTCTGGCACCAGGAGCAGTGCTGTTGAGAAAAAAAAAGTTCACAGAATGCACTATCTCCACTCCTACGCCAACTGGAAACAGCAGCATCATGCTGAAAAGCACAGGTAGGAGGCTTGGCTTGGCTTGGCTTGAAGGACCTAATTTTAAAGCCCTTAGGAGAGTAACGTCGCATTAAAGGTCCGTGTTAAAATAGTCACTGGAACAGCTGTTTAACTGCCGAAGGAGGCCAGGCTGGTTCTGGGAAGGTGGAATTTCATTCAAAATGGCGCCAAAATGTGGGCTTTACCTTACAGCGATCCGCGGGGACACCTGGCTGATGTGGGGGAAGGCTGTGGGTAGCCCTTACAACCTCCGAGCTTCGGGGGTTCAGGTGATCTTGCAGCGATCTGCGGGGACACCTGGCTGATGTGGGGGAGGGCTGTGGTAAGCCCTCATGACCTCCACTCCTCGGGGGTCCAAGCGAACTTGCAGCGATCCGCTGGGACACCTGGCTGATGTGGGGGAGGGCTGTGGGAAGCCCTCACGACCTCCGCTTCTCGGGGTCCAGGCAAAAAATGTACACCAGTGCAAATGTGTTCTATTTAAAACTGCAACTTTGTTTAGAAACAAGGCATTTACATATTTTGTGCATGATTTCTTTATTTTGTGAAAGGGGGCTTTATGAAGTGTAACCTGCTGACCCCTGTCCCATCTCTTCAGTGCTGTGTCCCAGCTCAGCAAACAGTCTGCAAAAGGGAATCAGCACTGCTTGTAGCTGGTAACCATTTAGATGCTGGACAGTTTTATTACATTTCAAGCTAACTTGGAGAGGTGAGTTGTATGCCTTTATTCTAACTTTTCTAGCATCCAATCCCCATAGTAACAGCTGTACAGTATTAAGTCTGTTTACTGTTGCCCTCCTATTTGAGGAAGGGGGTATGGAACAAAAAAAAAATCACTTTTTTAATACTTTTTTTAGTTTATTATTTTACCAGAATAAGGTTCCACTGAGCAAGCTCACTTCTCAGGTGGTCCTGGGTAGGACAGCATAAGGTGAATCAGAACAACACCCAAAGAATACACAAGGGAATAGGTACATAATAGAAGAAGCATCACTAGAATATAGTTCTATGGAAAGTAGGTACATATAATTCACAAGTGACATGAACAGTATGTAGGGGAAAGGTCAGCAGTGGTAAAGGGGAAAGAAGCAAACATTTAAGCATAGAGAAAGGAATATTTTGTCATAAATTGCTATACTAAAACATACATGTAGAGCAAGAGACAAAAAAAGAAAGAAATTTAGGTAGGAGAGACCCTCACAAAAGAAGGTAAAGCCAGCTCAGTGACACCGAGTGAAGGGGTTTGCTCAGCACGCTGGTGACCTGGGTAGCAACCCCAAGCCCAGGTACCAGGAGCAGAGACCAGCAGGGAGTGGATCCAGAGCTTCCATTGGATGCTTCCCTCCCAGTGGGTAGGCAGGGCCTTGGCACCTCCAAGCAGATTGGAAAAAGGCTTGGGGGTATGTGCAGCCTTGACACGCCCCCCCTCCTGTCCCTGCTCCAAGGTTGCCGATCCCACAGGACCAATCAGGGTTAAATGGATGGGCCAACAAAAGTATAAAATGCCCCCTGGCCCTACCAGATGATGTCCACTGGCCCCCAGAACACCACAAAGCCTGGGATAGCCCTGTGCTTGCCACCCCACCACTGACCCCAGGGCTAATAAAGTTCTGCCTCTGGGCACTTCTCCCCCAGGGGGACCCACCTGGGGAAGGATTACATTAGGTCACCTGGAAGGTCAGTTGGTGGTTGTGGGGGTAGCAGGATGGCATTTGGTGGAGGAGGGAGGCTGTGAGGACCAGGTGGCTGAATGGAATGGCCGGCCAGAGGGAGTTGGAGGTGCAAAAAAAAAAAATAAAGGAACTTGCTCTGGATCAGAGGCACCTTTGGGGCACACACACCCATATAGGCATCCCCTGAGCAGTTTTTTTCAGTCCTTTCCCTACCTTGATGACAATTGTTGGCAGTGGCACTCAGTCTGAGCAGTAGGATGAGGACGGACCCCAAACACAGCAGTGATAGTTTTATTTGAGCGGGCCAGCAGCGGCTAGTACTTTTTGCTGGATTATGTGGCGACAACTGGTTTGAGTGTGAAGCCCATGAGGAGTGTATCTTTTTTCCAGGTTACATCCACTCTGCTGAGCCAACAGTGGTGGACCATCCCATTAGTGCTCTGCAGTGCCCCGGCAACTTCGACTCAAAGTGCCCAGCCCCTGACAAAAAGGTTAAAAAAAAAAAGCAGAACTCTATCTATCTTGCGGTGAGGGGCAATCTTCCCTTGGTAAGTGACTCTCCCAAGTTGGAGGGCGTGAAGAGACCCAAGCCAATACCTAGAAGAGCAGAATATGCCTGGTAAAATAAGGATTGCTTGATTGATTGGTATGGGGGGGGGAACGGAGCAGACAAATGTTGCTGCTTGGTTGGTGATGGTGGGGGCTCAGCACAAATCACATTTTATTAACCCTAGATGACCTAAATGGCCAGTAGTAACAGCAGTTACCCATGTGGGCTAGTGGGAACTCTTGTGGGCCAGTTGCCCTGCATGAATAAAAAAATTTAGCATTTGTGGTCCAGGGTGCTAGAGTTGTACCATGCAGGGGCATTAATTTAAATATCCCTGATGGGCTACTGCACGGTCCCTAGGGAAGGGTGGTCCATGATACCGTGACAGGCTCTGCAGCCTATCCCAACCCCACACTTCTGGTCCATGTTGCAGTTAGTGCAACTGCCCACCTGCTATGCTTAACCACACATCCAGGTCTGGAGAAGCCTACCTTCATCCTGCCAATATCTAGAACTCATGCTTTCCGCTCCCCAGGAGTCCCCAGTCTGCAGTGTCCATACCCTCCCCACACATCAGTGAGTACCCAATAGTACAGTGGGTTTTCCAGCATTGCAGCCAAGCCTGAATTGCACCTGTTGTCTCCACTGAGTGCCTTGCACATTTCTCAATGGTTACGGATAGTTCCCATACCCGTAAGGGATCTGTGTCATGTGATTCACATGCAGCGGACGTCTCCAATGGGAGCACCGGAGCACCAAAGCAAGGCCCTGAAAAGAACACTGCTCTCATCCCTGCAGCTTGTCCACTTGCCAGCAACCAAAAACATGGTCTACTCTCTCCAGCTGCTTTTCCTTGGGTTATGGTGGAGAGTCGGCGGCAGCAAGATCGGGCTGGCACTGTCAGCCGGTGCTGATATTTTAATTTTTAAAGTTTATTTTCTGAGCCGATCGAGGATGGCTGCAGCCAATATTGGGGTCAGGAACATGCAATTTAATTTAAATTTATTTAAATTGAAGTATTGAGCTCCAGCAAGAGAGCAGAAGGCGAGGGTGGTATGAACATTTACGTAAGTTGAGTTCCAGCATCAGAGCATAGGGCATGGACGGCCATATTCTAACTTATTTAAATTCATTAGAACTGTATAGTAAACTCCACCAGGGAAGCATAAGGTAATAGGTTCTGAATAACATTTAAAAAAAAAAAAAAAAAACAGGAAAACTCCATCCAGAAGAAAGGGAAGGGCAAACCCCAGGTTCAAGAAAGTTTGCCAGATGGGCTACAAGGACTAGTAAGCCCCGAAGTTTGATTTATTTATTTTACAATAAGAAATAAGAGAGCCAGTCAGGGCAAATAAAGCAAGCCCTATTTAAAGACATTAGCCAAGCTAGCATTTTGGGCTACTGACTAAGGGCTAAGTAGCCCAAAAGCTATCTTTTTTATTTTAGTCATAAAAATTAAAACATGGGCTATATAGGGGAACCATACCCTCATACTGTAAAGGGACAATGACCCAAAGTGGTAAAGGTGACTAGTAGCCAAGTGGACACCAATAGCCAAGCTAAGTTTAGTGGGGTATAAATTGTGAAATTCTGATAATTTTAAAAGTGCACTACAGTATCAACTCCAGCCAGGAGAAAGTGGAAGGGAGTGGACCAGCCAGTTAGCCACCCCAGCAACATAGCTGCCATAGCCCTAGACAAGGACTATTATCTGAATAACTGACCTGTTGTCCCCAAGCCAGGGAGGGACATTTGGGATCCCTAGCATGTACTGTAGGTTAGCCAAATTACCATCAGTCAACAGGATAATCCTCCTGTTAAGATCTTTGAACCCATACAAGTGAGAGAGAGAACATATCTTGTCTTTCCCAGTCCACTTAAGGGCCCCATCTTCTTCCACTTTGACCAGCCCTTGGACCCCTGACTAGCATCGCCAACCTACATCTCCCATCTCTTCCCACCCCGACCAGCAATTAAAACCCAGACCAGTCTTCCACATATACATTCTCCCTGTCCCCCCACCCTGAACCAGCCCTGGGACTGCTAGACTGGCCTGCCTCACCTAATTTCCCATGGTATCCCCACATGGACCAGCCCTAGAATGAACAGAATGGCCTCCCATGTCTTTGTTCCCATTGTCTACCTACTTGGATCAGCCTTGGGAACACTGGATCTGTCTCCATTACCTATTTATTTATTTCTTACTGTGCCATGTATGCACTGCTCCTTCATACTATGAACTTATGTACTGTGTTGTATCCACCTTGTAGCCCGGGTCATGACTGAAAATGGTCTTTGGATTGGTGCACCTACCTGGTTACCAAAGACATAAATACAATAAATAAACATCCACTATGTCCCTCTGTGGATCAGCGTTGGGATCCAAGTCTAGCTTTTCCTGGCAACATCTCTTTCTGCTCACCTAGACTATCCCTTGGAACCCATACTGGTCCCTCATATGTTACCATGTTCCTTCACCCAAATAATCCCTCGGATCACCAGACTAGCCTTCTGCATCTATGACTCCAATGCCTGCCCACCCAGCCCACCCTGGAACCCCTGGACCAGCTTTTTGCACCTATGTCCCCATGTCTCTTCACTTCAACCAGCCCCATGACCACTATGCTGGCCTCTCCTATTTCAGTCTCTCCTGTACCCTCACCTAGATCAGCTC
This sequence comes from Neoceratodus forsteri, assembly GCA_016271365.2. Taxonomy (NCBI): domain Eukaryota; kingdom Metazoa; phylum Chordata; order Ceratodontiformes; family Ceratodontidae; genus Neoceratodus; species Neoceratodus forsteri. The sequence goes on from CM028138.1 coordinate 175,732,081, forward strand.
TGGAATCAGAGACTGGCATTTCCCACCTACTGTATGTCCTTCATTCTGCCCAACCAGACCAGCCCTGCAAGCCCTAGACAAGTATCTGACACCAACATCAACAATGATCTTCCATAATGTCAAGCCCTTGAACCCCAGATAGGTGTCCAAACCTCATCTCTGTCCTCTTCTGCATGCAGAACCAGACATTGGACCCTTAGATGGTGTCCAGCACACACCTCTCCCCATATTTTATACTCAGACAAGCCATAGGACTCATATACAAGGGTTGCACACTCATCTCCACCCTCTTCTCCCACCTGAATACCCCTAGGACTATGGAATTTCAGTTTGAAACCCATCTGCACACACTTCTCCAACTCATACTATCCTTAGGACCCTCAAACAGGCTCAGATACTCATATGTTCCTTCATCTCCCACTTGGACTACCATCTGCACCTTCTTTTCGAAACCAGGCTATTCCTAGAATCCCAGAACCAGGATTCCATATCTTCCATGCTCAGCCCCCAACAGACCCATAGGACCTCGCTAGAGCCTTTTTACTCAACTGAATCACCAAAGAGACCCCCCCCCGGACCAGGCTGTCCCATCTATGGCCCCCTCTCCCTCCAGTTGGACCTCCCAGGGGCCTTACATGCTAGAGACTCCACCACATACATTGTAATTGGCATGGGCATGCTGTTGCAGTCAACCCACCCAATATAAATAAAGTAGGGGTTCTTAACTGAGTGCTAGGGAGCCAGTTGTAGGAGTCTCGAAGATATGTCATCTGCTGCACCTGTAGAAAAAAATAAAAGATAGAGAGGTCACAAAGGATACACAGCTCTTAAGGGGTAAATATGGTGGCAAGGACAGGTTAGGCACAGAAGTATACCTATCTGATGGGGAAGGATTCTGTTTCCTGTCAGAAGTGTAAAATAAAAGAAAATAGGTTAACTGAAGAAAAAAGAAACAGAAACAGAGCAGAAGCAGAGCAAAAAAAAATTAAAACGCATTTCAGCAGCTTTTACCTCAGTTGTGTTCTGCACAGGTGCTCATGGAGAGATATGTTCCAGCTCTGTGAAACTCTTTTTCCATGGCTATCTATAAAATGTTTGCTTGACAAAAACAAGGTTATTTCACAAATGTGTGTATTTTATAGTCCAGCTGAAGATTTTGTGCCAGTCATGTTATAGTCTTTAATAACTATTTGTACTTATTTTGGGTTGCTGTCCAGTATTGCACTGCTATGTTCTGTGAAATCTTTATACTGCTTCTGAATGATAATAACTTTTAATAACAATAAACTTGGTTAGCAGTATTTAATAGTAAAAGCAGCTCAGAATGACTGCTAAACTAAATGCTAAACTGACTGACTGCTAAAATACTACTAAGGAACTCAATTGTTGCAGTCAGAATGTCATCTGCATGCTAATACACTGTTAATATAGCAGTCTGCTTGGATAAAGCAATTTAATGCACACCCGAGGTGTGGGATGCCGCAGTGCATTACACACAGTGCTAGGTGAGGGGTGGGCTTTAACCATGGAAAGGATGAAGTACAGCAGGTGTTTTCACAGAAAAACATAAAAGCTGCAGAACATGATGACTCATAATATGCCCAGCATGTGAACACAAAGTTACGAGAGGGGCTGCATGCTGAAGGAAAATTGATCTTATAAAAGTTGATATTAGCTGACAAGAATGGAGAACTTTGTTTAAATGTTTTGTAGGGGTTAACGCACATAAGCAGCACATTCATAAAAGAGTGATAACAAGCCAGTGATGAATACTATCTTTCGAATGATCACCAAACGTACAGTAGCTTACTGTAATCATAAAAAATCAAAACTTGTACAGTCATTTAATCAATAAAAATCACCATAAATGTTTCATTACATAACTATCAACAATCATCATTTTAACTTAAGAAACTTAAAAATCACAAAAAATAAACATTAATCATCAATAAACACCACTTGGATATTGACCTAATCATTAAAAAATCACCAGTGGCAATTTGAAAATGTTAGTATTTTTCACAGTCAGATCATCATCCATGATAATAATCAAAAATCATCAGCTTGGATGATGATCAGTTGATGATAATTAGTGGGTGGAAGTGACTGTTCATGTCCGCCAACCAAAGATCATGATTCAGGAAATATTCATTCTGCTGGGTATACCCACAGAGATCCTGGGGGATCCTGCCTGCCTAACCCTCTCTGACACAGTACTTTTCCCCTTCAAGGATTAGTTTTTCCTTATTCCACATGATGTGACGGAATGCCCTGCCCACTGAGCTAAAGCTTAAATCCTACTGAGCAAGCACAGGGAGGAAGATGACAGATGACTGACTTCTTTGGGGGGGGGGAGGTGTCACTCAAACAGTATGCAAGAAGTGGCATTGGTGAACTGATGACTGGCTTTTAAATTTAATTTCACACATTACCTATGCTAAGGATGAGATGCTGCAGGCACTGCTGCTAGTATAAGCATAGAGATTCTGGGGGACCCTGTCTGGCTGCACCCTGTCTGACACAATACGTCTCCTCTTCAAGGATTTTTTTTTCTTTATTCCACGTGATGTAACTGAATGCCCTGTCCACTGATCCACAGCTTATACCCCACTAATGGAGCACAGGGAGGAAGATGACAGATGACTGACTTCTTGGGGGGGTCACAAAGAGAGTATGGAAGAAGTTGCACTGGTGCACTGAGGACTGGCTGGCAGATTTTAATTCACACACATAATTTATTTTACACAACACCTACTCTAAGGGCGATGCTGCAGGCACTGCTGCTAGAATACTTACAGAGATTCTGGCTGACTCTGACTGGCTTAACCCTGCAAGGATTTTTTTAATTTTTTTTTCTTTATTCCACATGATGTGATGGATTGCCCTGCCCACTCAGCCAAAGCTTATACCCCACTGAGCTAACAGAGGGAGTAAGCCGACAGATGACTGACTTCTTGGGGGGGGGGGTTCACACAAACAGTATGCTAGAAGTGGCACTAGTGCACTGATGATTGGCTGGCAGATTTTATTTCCCTCACAGAATTTATTTCACACGCCACCTATGCTAAGGGTGATGCTGTAGGCACTGCTGCTAGTGTACCCACAGAGATTCTGGGTGAACATGCCCAGCCTAATCCTCTCTAACACAGTACTTTTCCCCTTCAAGGATGTTTTTCTTTTTTCTTTCTTTATTCCACGTGATGTGATTTAATGCTCTGTTCACTGATTCAAAGCTTATACCCCACTGAGTGAGCACAGGGAGAAAGATAAGAGATGTCTGACTTTTTTTGCGGGGGGATCACACAGATGGTATGTAAGATGTGGCACTGGTGCAATGACTGGCTGGCAGATTTTATTTCACACACAGAATTTATTTCCCACACCACCTATGCTAAGGGCAATGCTGCAGGCACTGCTTCTAGTATACCCACAGAGATTCTGGGGGACCCTGCCTGGCCTAACCCTCTCTGACATAGTATTTTTCCCGTCCCAGGATTTTTAATTTTTTTTTCTTTATTCCATGTGATATCATGGAATGCCCTGTCCACTGAGCCAAAGCTTATACCCCACAGAGCTAGCACAGGAAGGAAGCTGACAGATGACTGACTTTTTTGGGGGGGCACGCAAACTGTGTGCTCAATGTGGCACTCATGCACTAATGACTGGCTAGCAGATTTTATTTCACACACAGAATTTATTTCCCACACCAACTATGCTAAGGGTGATGCTGCAGGCACTGCTCCTAGTATACCCACAGAGATTCTGAGGAGGCCCTTCATGGCCTAACCCTGACTGACACAGTACTTTTTCCCTTCAAGGAATTTTTTTTTCTTTTTTTTCTTTATTCCACATGATGTGACAAAATGCCCTGCCCACTGAGCCAAAGCCTATACCCCACTGAGTGAGCACAGGAAGGAAGATGACAGATGAATGACTTATTGGTGGGGGGGGTGTCACACAGACAGTATGTAAGAAGTTTCACTGCTGCAGTGATGACTGGTTGGCAGAGTTTATTTCACACACATAATTTATTTCACACACCACCTACGCTAGGGTCAATGCTGCAAAGGTACCCCACTTGTGACTTGCATCTGTGACTGTATACCATTTACCACCACTCTCTGTTTTCTGCCTGCCAACCAGTTTGCCACCCAGTTGACCAACTCCTGACCCACCATGAGCCTACCCAGCTTATTAATCAATCTTCTATGTGGAACATTATTGAAAGCTTTGCTGAATTCCAGGTAGGCGACATCAACTGCGCTCCCTTGGTCCACCACTCTGGTTACGCAGTCAAAGAAATCTATGAGATTAGTTTGACAGGACCTTCCTGTTGATGCTGTGCTCCTATGGATTCCAGGTGTTGCACTATCCTTTCCTTAAGGAGTGCCTCCATAATCTTGGCCACTACTGAGGTAAGACTGACTGGTCTGTAGTTCCCTGCCTCCTCCCTGCTACCACTCTTGTGGAGCGGGATGACATGAGCCTTTCTCCAGTCCTCTGGGACCTCTCCCGTGCTCAAAGACTCATTAAACAGCTCTGATAATGGCTCTGCTAGTTCCACCCTTAGCTCCTTTAGTACCCTGGGATGTAAGCCATCAAGTCCCATTGCCTTGTCCACTTTGAGCTTATCAAGCTCTTGTAGGACCCTTTCTTTTGTGAAGGGACTTGTGCACACCTCCTTCCCTCCTGTGTCCATGGTGTTGAGCTGTGGGCCCTGATCTACTTTCTCTTCAGTAAACACTGAGCAGAATTATTTATTTAGGATAGATGCTTTTTCTTGGTCTTCCTCCACACACTCCCCCTTATCCCCTTTGATCTTAGCAATACCCCCTCTGGACTTTCTCCTTTCACTAATGCATCTACAGAAAGTCTTGTCCCCTTCTTTTACTGTTTGTGCTAGTGTTTCCTCGATTTGGGCCTTTGCCTGGCATACTGCCTTCCCTGCTTCCCTTGGGAAAGTTTGGTATGCCTCCCTATCTTCGTCCCACTGCATTCCCTTATATTTCCTGAAGGCCAACCTTTTGGATCTGACCTTTTCCGCTACTGCTTTTCAGAACCAAAGTGAATTCCTCCTTCCTTTGCTCTTGCTTTTCTCCCTAACACAATGGGATGTTGCTTCAAGTATTGCATCCTTAATGCTTGCCCACTTTGCCTGTACCTCCTCACCTGTATTTCTTCTTGCCAGGGCTTGCTTAACTCTGTTGGCCATCTTATTTATTTTATTTATTTATTTAGCTTTTGTTGACCGGGTAAGTGCACTAGACAAATCCTGCCTATTTTCAGGCATGACCCGGGGGAGGGGGATACAGATGAATGCAAACTGACCTTGAACCAGATTAAGCTGTTGGTGGCATTTTTAGTGAATGAGGGAAATTTGGCCGGGACACGGAAAATTCCCCTACTCTTTTTTTCAATAAGTGCCATGGGATCTTTAACATCCACCTGAACTACCACCAGTCCAGGCAGATGGGACCTCGGTTTAACATCTCATCCGAAAGACGGCACCTCAGAAGTGCAGCACCCCTCTTATGCTGCACTACAGTGTCAGTACTGGGATATTAACCCAAGTGCCAGATGTGGGAACTAAACCCACAGCCCTCTGATCTCCCAGCCTCAGAGGTGAGTGTGCTACCTACTGAGCCACTGACACTGACACTATCAAAGTCTGCTCCTCTGAAGTCCCATATTTTTGCATTGGAATGGGATGATTTAGTTCTAGTGGCCAAACTGAACCATACCATGTCATGGTCACTGGCCCCCAGGTGACCTTCTACCTGGAGATCTGTGATCCTTTCCCCATTAGTTAGTACTAGATCTAGGATAGCCCTATCTTTTGTGGGTTATTGTACCAGTTGTTTGAGGCCCTCCCCTGCAGGGAATCCACTATGTGTCTAGTTCTGGCGGATGTTCCTGCTGGTATTTACCAATCTGTATCTGTCATGTTGAAGTCTCCCATTATCAGAACCTCCCCTTTAGCTGTCATGTTTAGTGTATCTTCTAACAGTAATGTGTCTATGTCCTCTCCCTGGTCTGGAGGCCTGTAGACATCCCCAGTTCATATGGCTGTCCTATTTCCTCAGAAGAAAATGGGAGTCGAAGAAATACAGGTTGAAGGGCAGCTGGGGTCCAGTGACCACCACATGATGTGATTCAGCATGGCAACATGGACTTAAGTATGTCACACAAGGGCAAAAGTATTAGATTGTAGAAGGGCAGATTTCACTGAAATGGGTAGATGTATACAAGCTGTCCTGGGGAAGGGAGAGGTAATAGAGGGTTAGAGGAACAATGGGAGAAACTGAAAGGAGCCATAGCGGGGATAACAAACCAGTGTGTTAGGATAGTTGCCAAAGGGAAAAGAAGGAAACCACTATTGTTCTCTAAGGAGGTGGGGGACAAAGTCAGGGCTAAAAGACTGAGTTTCAGGAAATATAAGGGGACCAAAAGGAAGGTGTACCTTGAATATCTAAGGGGAGCAGGGAAGGCTGTTAGGAGAGATAAGATATAGACAGGAGGGTTTAGCATGGTCTGTGGAAAAAAGGGACAAGGCATTTTATAGGTACATCAGCGAAAGAGGAAAAAAACAGGTGGGAATTGTGGGGCTCAAAGGGGAGGAGGGAGAGTGTAAGGAGGGGATCTGGACAAGGCAGAAATACTGAACAAATACTTCTGCTCAGTATTCACTAGTGAGGGGGAAGGTCAATGACCACAGATGGGTAGCAGAGGCAATCGGGGGGACCAATCCATTCACACTGTAGAGAGTTCTGGAAGAACTCACAAAGTTGAAGGTGGATAAGGCCACGGAGCCAGACATCATCCACCCGAGGATATTAAGGGAGCTGCAAAAGGAACTTAGAGCACCTCTGGCAGCTCTGTTCATGGATTCACTCAACATGGGTGTGGTTCTAGAGGACTGGAGGAGGGCACATGTGGTCCCACTGCACAAAAGCAGCAGTAGGGAGGAGGTGTGAAACTACAGGCCAGTGACTCTCACCTCAGTGGTGGAAAAGATCATGGAGACACTGCTGAAAGAAAGGATAGTGGCACACCTGGAATCCAGGGGAGCTCAGGATCTGAGGCAACATGGCTTCACAGCAGGAAGGTCATGTCAAATTAATCTGATCGGTTTTCTTGATTAGGTGACTAGGGAAGTAAATCAGGGAGGGGCAGTAGACATCACCTTCCTAAATTTCAGGAAAGCCTTTGACACAGTCCCACATAAAAGGCTGGTGAACAAGATGAGTAGTCTGGGCATGGGAGACAAGGTGGTGAACTGGTTTAGGAACTGTTTAACAGACATCAGACAGCAGGTGCTGGTAAATGGGGTACAATCTGGAGATAGGGGGTGACCAGCAGGGTGCCACGGGGATCAGTACTGGGTCCAATCCTGTTCAATGTCTTCATCAGTGACATTGCAGAGGGGCTGGAAAGAAAGCTCTGTTTGTTTGTAGAGGACACAATCTGCAACAGGGTGGATACTCTAGAAGGGGTGCAGAAAATGAATGGGGACATGGAGACACTTGAAAGATGGTTGGAGATGTGGCAACTGAGGTTCAATGCAAAAAAGTGCAAAATAACACTGGGGAGAGCTACAGGTTGGGGGGAAGGAGCTGACTGTCACCAAGGAGGATTTGGATCCAGGGGTTATCATCTATGATGATCTTAAGGTATTAAATCATTGTGCAAAGGCAGTGGGGAGGGCCAGTGGCATGCTAGGGTGCGTAGGCATGGGTATCATTAGCAAAAGGTGGGAGGCGGTGATGCTATTGTGCAAAACATCAGTAAAGCCTCACCTGGAGTACTGCATGCAGTTCTGGAGGCCACACCTGTGCAAGGACATAAACAAGGTGGGGACTATCCAGAGAAGGGCAGCAAAGATGGTGCTAGGCTTGCACCACAAAACATATGAGGAAGGACTAAGGGACCTCAATATGTACACATTGGAAGAGAGGAGAGAGCGGGGGGGGCATGATTGAAACTTTCAAGTACCTCAAGAGCATAAACAAGGTGCAGGTGGGGGACCTTTTCCAATGTAGGAAAAAGTACTAGAAATAGGGGGCATGATATGAAATTTGAGGGAGGTAGATTAAAAGGTAATGTGAGGCTGTTTTTCTACACAGAAAGGGTAGTTGAAGCTTGGAACAGTCTGCCATAGGAGGTAGTGGGGGAAAGCACAGTAGAGGGTTTAAGCATGCCTGGGACAGTCACAAGGGAACCTTGGGAGGGGAGAGAGTGATGAAAAGTCATTGATTACATAGGGCCAATGGCCACATACAATGTATAGAGCCTACAGGCAGACTGGATGGGCCTGGCGGTCCTTATCTGCTAACAATTTCTATGTTTCTATGTATCTATGATATGCAGAATTTGCTGGCAGAGAGGAGTGTAAGCACTATGCTTTATAGTTTCATAGAAGTTTACAAGTACAATAGGCACAAAATGCCCTTTATTGCACTCTCCACCCATATACCCTATGGGTGGAATTAAAAAAATGTTTCCCCCATAAAGTCATTCAATCTTTGCTTAAATGTTGTTATATTGCTACTTTTAATTACTCTAACTGGCAAAGCATTCCACATTCCCACTACTCTTTGTGTATAGAAGTGACTCTGTTTATTAGATACACATTTCTCACCAATGAGTTTATAACTATGACTCCTAGTTGATTTAATATTAGAAGCAACTGTTAAGCCTATTGTTGTTTTTAAATAGTCATCTTTTAGTGTTTTATATACTAAACATAAATCTCCCCTTATTTGTCAATATTTGACAGAAAAAAATGTAAGTTCTGTTAGTCTATTATCATAACTTTTATGTTGTAAAGATATAACTTTCTTGGTAAATCTATGCTGTACACCTTCAGCTAGTTTCAGACTCCTAATCGAAATTGGTGCACAGAACTGGGAACAAAATTCCGGATGTGGATGTACTAGACTGGTATAAAGTGGCATAATTACTTCTGAGTGTCTGCTTTTAATATTACCCAGAATTGAACCTACAATTTTATTGCATTTTTTAACCTTTATTGTGGTGTTTCTGTCGAAGGTTGAGATTAAGTAGACAGATACTTTATTAGAAGTAGAAGGGATCTTATTTAGGGTTAAAAAAAAAGAAGGAAAAGAAAGAAAGTCAGTGTGTGTTTTCTGTGCTGGGAAGGGTATTGTATCAGCTGACTTTGCTAAACCAGTAGGAGGAGAGAGAGCTTAATTGGGGTTGGCTTAGACACTATAAAAGCAGGTGACTCAAATTACAACTTCCTGTTGCTAGCCTTTTTTCTTACTAATTGCCCTCCACCCCTGCCTAAGCCAGTTCTACTTTTATAGCCACTGGATCTGACTGTCAACAGGAACTTCTTGTTTGGCCGGAGGAAGGGAAGGATCATAGAGAAACACTGGTTTTGTCAACCCTAAAGGAAAAAAGTAGCTCACTCCCCCCCCCAGCTGCTGGTGGTCTGACATTGAGCAAGGAAGAAGGAGGCTACTAAAAAAGATAGGAAGTTGCTGTCCCAAAACAGGAAGGGTGAGAGTTGTAAGGAGATGAGAGAGTAAACATACAGAGAAACAGGAGAGGGGTCACAAAATAAGACATGATAGAGTGGTGCAGTGCAATGGCTGCCAGGGCAACAGTGTTCCAGGGACATTCTGAGGCTGCATGATGTCCCTATTTGCAGGCACCTCTCTGGTCTGGCAGAGAGGTTGCCCATTTCCAGGCTGACCTGGCTAGGTTTTGTGAAACCTCCTCCCCCACCCAAGGACCACCAGGGCCATTGCCACTACCTCAGAGGTTGCCAAGAAAGAGGAGAGGCTGGACCAGGGTGGGCTCAGGGAGGGAGAAGGTAGTGGAACAGAGTTGCATCCCTCCAGCTGTACCTCTCCACAATTCATTCACTCTTCTGGTGGATAGTGGTTCCTCTATGGAGGCACCTGCACTGGAGACCAAGGAGGATGCTGGGAACCTTCACAAAGGAGACCCACAGGAGGGTGGCATGGGACCCCACAGGGGAAGAAAACAACTCCTGGTGGGGGACTCAATCATTAGGGGGATAGAAATGGGTGAGGAAGGGGAGAGGGAGGTAATGTGCCTTTCTGGCACCACGGCTTGGAGGGACAGGAAGCGAATCCTCAGGATCGTGGGAGGAGCTGCACGAGGAGGGAACTGGATGTCATTGTCCACCTAGGGACAAATGACCTGGCTAGGAATGGAATCAGAGCAGTGCAAGAGGAGTTTGTAGAGTTGGGGAGGGGCCTTAGACAAGTAGCGCATACAGTAACCTTCTCGGAGGTGCTTTTGCCTGTCTATGGCAAGGGTGATGCTAGGGCACTCCTCACCATAGAATTCAATGAGTGGTTGAAAAACTGGGGTTGATCTCAGGGTTTTGGCTTCATTGGGGACTAGGGAGCCACCTGGAGGGATGCAAACCTATACTGGTGCAATGGTCTGCATCTGTCCAGGGGGGAACCAGGATCCTAGGTGAGAGGTTTAGATGCTTCATTGGCAAGCATTTAAACTAGCCAAGGGTGTAGGCACTGAAAAGGAGTAGGGAAATCCCAGCCTCCCCCCACAAAACAGGGTAATTAGTGAGGTAAACACCAAGGTAGAGAAGTTATTAGGGAGCAGGACAGAGTTAAATGTAAAAAAAAGGCAACGGCAGTAAGGACAGGAATGGAGCTAAAAGGGGTAAAGCTATTAAAAAGTGGAGGGTGATGAGTACCAATGCTCATAGTCTGTGTAACAAGCTCCCTGAACTAGTGGCCTTGATGGAAGAGGGTCACCTGGATATTGTGGCAGTCACAGAAACATGGTACACAGAGAACCATGACTGGGATGTCAACATACCAGGATATACAATCTACAGGAGGGACAGGGAGGGTAAAAGAGGAGGAGGAGTAGCTCTCTATGTAAAGGAAGGGATCAAAGCAACAGAACTAAAGAGTAAACAGAGAGCAGATGAGGCACTCTGGATCACCCTGGAGAAAGGAAATGGCACCACAGTCTGCATGTGGGTTGTATACAGACCCCCATCTCAGGAGGCGGGAATGGACAAGGAAATGATAGAAGGCTCCCTTAGAATGGCAGAAAAAGGGGAGATATTGTTGATGGGGGACCTGAATATACCCGATGTTAACTGAAGCACCTTTGCTGCAGGCACATCCAAGAACAGGGTCATTATTGATGCCCTACAGGGGGCATGCCTCAGACAGTTAGTATTGGAACCCCTGGGGAGGGAGCAATCTTAGACCTGGTATTCCCAAATGGGGATGGAGAAAGAATCTCAGATTTAGAGGTGGATAGCCATCTGGGAACAAGCGACCACCAAACAGTGTGGTTCACGATAAACACAGCCATACAATCAAGCCATACAAAAGCAAGAATATTGGACTTTAGGAGGGCTGACATTGGGAAAATGAGAGAGTGCCTTAGAAAAGCACTAGCAAACAGGCAAGAAGGAGGGGTGAAGGAACAATGGGGAGTAATCAAAACAGCCATCACAGAGGCAGCAAGCCTTTGTGTAAAGCAAATCAATTAAACACAACGAAGGAAAAAAATGCTATGGTTCTCAAAAGAGGTGGCAGGGAAGGTTAAGGAGAAATAGATAGCATTCAGGAAATATAAGGAAACACAGAAGGAGCAGGACAGAGAACTTTATCAGTTAAAGCAGAAAGAGGCTGGGAAGGCAGTCAGAACAGCAAATGCCCAAATGGAGGAAAGGATAGCCAATTCTGTTAAGAAGGGGGATAAGACCTTTTATAGGTACATTAGGGAGTGAAGAAAGACCAAAGGAGGGATACTGAGGCTTAATAAAGGGGAAGGAATGTGGGTAGAGGGGGACAGTGAAAAAGCAGGGATACTGAATGAATATTTCTGCTCAGTATTCACAAAAGAAGAGATGGGGAGGTACCTAAACCAAACAAGAGAAACACTCTGAAGATGGGAGTCAATACCAGTCCATTTACAGAAGAAAGGGTTCTGAAAAAACTAATAAAATTGAAGGTGTACAAAGCAATGGGGCCTGATGGGATTCACCCAAGAATTCTAAAAGAACTAAGGGTAGAACTAGTGACACCGCTGACTACTCTGTTTAACAAATCATGGGAGGATGGGGTGGTACCTGAGGACTGGAGGAGGACAGATGTGATTCCTCTTCACAAAAGTGGGAGCAGGATAGAAGCAGGAAACTACAGACCAGTTAGTTTGACCTCAGTGGTAGGGAAAATGATGGAATCACTTCTGAAGGAAAGAATTGTTGAGTACCTAGAGGCCAGTGGGGCACAGGACCCAAGACAGCATGGATTCACAATAGGAAGGTCATGTCAGATGAATCTAATAGATTTCTTTGACTGGGTGACCAAAGTAGTAGACCAGGGAGGCGCTGTGGACATGGTCTACCTAGATTTAACAAGGCATTTGATACAGTCCCACACAAAGATTAATACACAAGTTAGCCAGCCTTGGAGTGGGCCCCAAGGTGGTAGCCTGGATAAAAAATTGGCTAGACAACAGGACACAAAGGGTAGTAGTAAATGGAGTACACAGTGAAGAAAGGAGGGTTACTAGTGGGGTACCGCAGGGTTCAGTACTGGGACCGGTCCTTTTTAAAGTCTTTATAAGTGACATTGCAGAGGAACTGGAAGGAAAAGTATGTCTCTTTGCAGACGACACAAAGATCTGCAACAGGGTTGATACACAAGATGGAGTGGAAAAGATGAGAAGGGATGTGGCAAGGTTGGAGGAATGGTCAAATGTATGGCAGCTCAGATTCAATGCAAATAAGTGCAAGGTAATGCACCTGGCAAACAAAAACCCAGGGAAAGAGTACACAATGTGGCATGAGATACTGACAACAGTAAAAATGGAAAGGGACCTGGGGGTAATTATATCAGATGACCTAAAGGTGGGCAAGCAATGTGAGAAGGCAGTAAGTAAAGCTGGGGGAATACTGGGATGCATAGGAAGAGGCATCAATAGTAGAAAACGAGAAGTTGCTATCCCTCTGTACAGACAGTTGGTGAGACCCCATCTGGAGTACTGTGTGCTGTTCTGGAGACCCCATCTCTGCAAAGACATAGACAGAGTGGAGGCTGTCCAGAGGAGGGCAACCAAAATGGTGCAGGGTCTGCACCAGAAGACATACAAAGAAAGACTATAGGAGCTTAATATGTATACCCTTGAGGAAAGGAGGGAGAGAGGGGACATTATAGAAACTTTCAAGTACCTCAAGGGAATCAACAAAGTCCAAGAGGGTAGCATCTTTCAGAAAAAGAGATGTGCAAGAACAAGAGGGCACAATTTGAAGATAGAGGGGGGACAGCTCAGAGGTAATGTGAGGAAATATTTTTTCATGGAGAGGGTTGTGGATGCATGGAACAGCCTCCCTGAGGAAGTCATGGAGTCAAGAACAGTGGGGGAATTAAAGAATGCATGGGACAGACATAAAGCAGTCCTAGTGGGGGGTAGGAGGAAGTAAGCTGTTGGTTAACTAGGATCTGCAGTTTATCTGTTAGGTGGGAAAATGGGCAGACTAGGTGGGCCAAGCGGCCCTTATCTGCTGTCAAATTCTATGAAGGTTAAATTGTTGGGAATTATAACTCCCACGTCTTTTTCCTCAGTAATGTTTTTTACTAATATATTGTCTAAATAATAGTCAAAGAACATATTATTCTTACCCAAATGCAAAACTTTGCATTTGTCTACATTAAAATACATACCATATGAGTTTGCCGAAGAGGATAAGCTGTTTAAATGATTTTGCATAAGAATCCTATCTGATAACAAGCTCACCAGGCTACCAATCTTATAATCATTAGTATGCTTGGATACCCATATTTTGTCAGTTGTAGACATTGTGGCAATTAGGATATTACAAAATATGGGTCCCAGGACAAAGCCCTGAGGAACTCCACTAGTTACCACACCCAGATCAGATAGATAACCTTTAACCGACACTCTCTGGGTCCTTTTCTCCAACCATGATTGTATCTAGTTTATAATGTTTGGGTGTATGCTGATTCTAGCTAATTCTTGTAACAAAATTTTATGTGAAACTTTATCAAATTCCTTGGCAAAGTCTAAAAATATCACATCCACCAGTATACCCCTATCCAAGGCAGTGCTAACTGGTTCAAAAAATTGTAAGAGATTAGTTAGAACAGACCTCTTGGACACAAAATAATGTTGAATAATGTCCACTTTATTATTTCTGTCTATGTGGTTAATAATATATGTTTTGAGTAGTCTTTCCATGATTTTTCCTATGATAGAGGTTAAACTAATTGGTTGATAATTGTTTGGGTCATGTTTGTCTCCTCCCTCATAAATTGGAATCACAACAGCCTCTCTCCAAGCTTGAACAGACTTGCCTTCTTGGATCGATATAGTAAAGAGTGCAGTTGGTGGTACTGAAATTGTATCGCTAATTTCTTGTAAAAATCTGGGAGGCATGCTGTCGGGACCAACTGAATTGTTTGACTTCAAGGATTTTATTATTTTATCAACCTCACTTCTTTTAAAAACCAGATGATTGTTTTATTTAAAAAAAATTGAATTTTTATGGTATCCTTTGTTTAAAAACATTTATGAATTGTTCATTTAATATCATAGCAGTAGCTGTTTCATCAGTGATATGGGTGTTATTAATAATGAAGCGGCCTATAGTTTGCCATTTTCCTTTCATAGAGCCAATATAGTTGTAGAACTGCTTCTTATTATCTTTGACTTTTATAGTCAGATATTGTTCTACTCTGGAGTTGGAAAATGTAATCATATTTTTTCATTTCTTGACAGCAGTTTTGTATTTTGTCCATGAACTAGAAGATTTATTTCTGATATATTTTCTATACAATTTTCTTTTTCTTACAAGTTGTTTTTTAATATTATTAGACCACCATGGAAGGATATGTTCATTTTTGCTGTACTTAATTCTGTCAGAAACCCAATTAGAAATACAAATGTTAATTTTATTATTAATTTGTTCCCATATTTGTGTTAAATTATGGTTTCTAAATTCAGAATACCAATTCCTTTAGATAACAAATAATTTATCCTAACATAGTCTGCCTTATTAAAATCTTATTTTTTAGAAATATCCTTGGTATGTGACAATTCAGACATATATTTAAATTTTTCAATACAGTGGTTACTATCGCCCAAGGGGGAAAGTAATGTTATTTCTTCAATTTTCTCATCATTATTTGTTAGGACAATGTCCAAGATGTTTTTACCATGAGTAGGCTATCTAACTACTTTTTCCAGGCTAGGCTGGATGAAAAGATATATAAATTTAGTTTCCAAATTTGAATCAGCTTCATAAGTATCCCAATTAATAGTGGGTAGATTGAAATCTCCCATTAATATATGTGTTATTAGTTTCTATCTCACTAATGTCATCACTTAGTTCTTGGTTCTTTTCAGAGGTTAAACTAGGTGATCTATATATTAGACCTATTGTTAGGGAGTCATAAGGCAAACTGATTTTAACCCATAGGCTCTCGTTTTTATACTTTGTAGTATTTATTGTATAACCTTTTAAACTTTCCTTAATATAAAGTACAATACCGCCATCCTTTTTCTTAGTATCTCTATTTTTTTGGGATCTTGTTATACCCTATAATATCAGTATCCCAGTCTCCTTCTTTATTCCAAGTTTCAGTAACTCCACATACTGATATATTTTGTGATTTTAATATATATATATATATATATATATATATATATAAGCTCTTCTTTTTTATTATGCAAACTTCTTGCATTAGTGAGCATAACATTTAAATGTTGTAACACAGTGAGGGGGGTTGTGTTGCACTGGGATCTTGTAGGCGGGGATATGAGCACACTTTGTACCATGACACAGGATATTCAGGGTCACACAGCACTATGACTATATGTTTAGTAGTAAAAGTACTGAGAGAGGTACATTCAAAACAACGCAGGATACAAACAAACAAAAGAAAATAATACCTGGCTCTTTGTTGAGTGCTACCTACACAGTGAGCTTTCAGTTCCCTGTCTATAGCCCAGATAGCTAAGCTATTTCCTGGTGCAAACAAACAAAATCAGAAAAGAGTCTCTTGGTCTTTGTTTCAAACGAAAGTTATTTACCAGTGTTGGGTTTTCAGCCAGTCCAAACTCAAGATCCAATTCGTAGTCGCACACCAAACAAAAGGTCAAAGCCGGGAAGTCAGTTGATTAAAATTTCTCTTTCTTTCGTTCCTTCTTTCTACAAATGCTCACCAGCCACCCTCCATGTCTGTTTTCTAATCAGGTACTGAGCGAGAGCAATTGCTAGAGCCTTCTCTTTTATGCAGGCATTCACTCTCCTGCACCTGTTCTTAATCAAGCACTCAGGTAGGTGGAGCTGTGGTACAATGCCTTCTGGGGCCTGTAGTGTGTGCACCATGCTTTGTAGCCCTGGCAGACAGAAAATGGAACAGACGTGCTGGGAGATAACGCCCTTCTACAACACTGCCCAGTGCTGTGTTACATACCTCTCCCCTCAGCTTAGCCCCCTCGGGCTGAGCGGCAGCAGAAAAGAAGGAGTGGATCTGGAAAAGAGCATCTGCATTCCCATGCTTGGCACCGGCACGGTGTACAATCTGAAAATCAAAGGGCTGTAAACTCAGAAACCATCGGGTAACACAAGCATTCTTTTCCTTAGCCTGTCTCATCCACGTCAGGGAAGCATGATCAGTAACAAGAAGAAACTTACGGCCCAGCAGGTAATACTTCAGAGACTCAAGTGCCCATTTGATCACAAGGCATTCCTTCTCCAGCGTGGCAAAGTGACCTTCACATAGCAACAGCTTGCGGCTCGAGTATATTATTGGGTGTTCCTCACCATTAATGTCCTGTGACAGGACTGCACCCAGACCCGTGTCAGAAGCATTAGTTTGTATGATCATGGGTTTGGAGAAGTCAGGGGAATTCAGGACAGGAGAGGCGCACAGTGCCAGTTTCAAGCAACAGAAAGCTTTGTTCGCTTGGGGAGTCCATTTCACCATGTTAGGTTGGCTGTTACATGTGAGGTCACTGAGGGGGGCTTGCTATAGTAGCAAAGTTTTGAATAAACCTTCTGTAATAGGCTGTGAGTCCCAAAAATGCCCTTACTTGTTTTTTATTGACCGGTTGTGGCCAATCTTGAATGGCAGCAACTTTTTTTTTCTTGTGGCTTTATAAGGCCTCTTCCTATTCTATAACCCAAGTACTGTGCTTCACTCACCCCTAAGGTACATTTTTTTGGGTTGGCTGTGAGCCCTGCTTCTTGGAGGGACTGCATCACAGCTTGCAGTTTCTTCAAGTGGCTGTCCCAGGTGTGACTGTGAATAATGACATCGTCTAAATAAGCAGCAGCATACGCCTGGTGGGGTCACAGCACACGGTTCATCAGGCACTGAAATGTGGCTGGGGCTCCATGTAAACCAAATGGAAGCACTGTATATTGATACAGGCCATCAGGGATGGCAAACACAGTCTTCTGTCTGGCAGCTTTTGTCAAGGAAACTTGCCAGTAGCCTTTCGTCAGGTCAAGAGTGTTGATGAAGTGGGCTGTTCCCAGTCTTTCGATGAGTTCATCTACTCGCGGCATTGGGTATGCATCAAATGCTGAAATCTCATTCAGTTTTCTGAAATCATTGCAGAACCTCATTGATCCATCGGGTTTTGGGACAAGCACTATGGGGCTAGACCAGGCACTGTGAGATTCTTCAATTACTCCCAGATCTAACATCTTCTTAACCTCTTCTGTTATCGCAATTTGGTGTGCTTCTGGTACACGATATGGCTTGAGGTGTACCCGTTTCCCTGGAGGGGTCACAATGTCATGAGTGAAGAGTCGAGTGTTGCTGGGCAGATCAGAGAACACATCTTTATTTCTGTCAAGGAATTTGAAGATGTCTTGTTTCTGACTTGGTGTCAGGTCTCCAACCGTCACTGAGTCTCTGGGGTTTTCCTCATCTGGACAGGGGTTTGTTTCACTCCAGAAGACATCACGGTCCACCCATTTTTTCAACAAATTGATGTTATATATTTGTTCAGGTTTTTGTCTACCTGGTTGTTTTACCTTATAATTGACTTGTTTATTTTTTCAAGTACCTCATAGAGTCCTCTCCAGGTGGCCAGGAACTTGCACTCAGAGGTGGGGACAAGTACCAACACTCTGTCACTGGGCTGAAACTCTCTGGGTGCTACGGGATGGTTGTAGGCTCTACTTTGAGCTTCTTGGGCCTTTTGCATATGTTCCTTCATGATGGGCATTATGGCATTAATGCAGTCTCTCATCCCTTCCATGTGTTCAGTGATGGTTTGGTTGGGCAGGGTTGGTGCTCCTATGTCTCTTTTGTTATGTCAAGGAGACCTCTTGGGCGGTGGGCATACAGCAGTTCAAATGGGGAAAATCCTGTGGATGCTTGGGGCACTTCAAGGATGGCAAACATTAGATACGACAGCAGCTGGTCCCAGTTCCATACATCTGTCTCCATGTTTTTTTTTAATCATACTCTTTCATGTTTTATTGAATCTTTCAATGAGCCCATCTGTCTGCGGATGATACACGGATGTATGCAACTGTTTGATTTGGAGGAGCTGGCACAAATCCTTCATTATTCTGGACATGAAGGGTGTTCCTTGGTCAGTGAGGATTTCCTTGGTTATCCCGACTCGGGAAAACATCTGCACTAGTTCTCGGGCGATGCTCTTGGTTGTCGTGTTCCGCAGGGGAATGGCTTCAGGGTATCTGGTAGCATAGTCTACTACCACCAGGATGTACTGAAACCCTTTTGCAGACTTCACCAAGGGTCCTACCAGGTCAATGGCAATCCGCTCAAAGGGTGTTTCGATGATTGGCAGAGGAACTAATGGATTTCGGAAAGAGGGTTGTGGAGCTCTGTGCTTGCACTCTGGACAGGAGCGACAATATTGTTCCACTTCAGCATGGATCCCCAGCCAAAAGAAATGATTCAGCAGTCTCTCTTTTGTTTTATCCATTCCCAGGTGTCCTCCCAAGAGGTGGCTATGAGCCAAATGCATTACAGTCCACCAAAAGAACTGGGGCACGAGCAACTGCTCTGTCAGTATGTCGGCTGTTTTGTATACTTGATACAGCAAGTTGTTGTTCATAGCAAAGTGTGGGTAGGGGAGGGGCTGGTCAGGGTTGAAGGGCCTCCCATCCACCACTTTCACATTTCCTCTGGGGTGCTGGAGTGTGGGATCTTCTAGTTGTGCTTTCCCAAATCTTCCTCTGAACTGTGCACATGCTGGTGTGAAGAAATTGCCCCCTTCTAAGTCCTCTGGAGTGTCTTCTATGACATCTACTCCTCTGTCTTCCTCATCATTGTCTTCTCCCATGAAGACTTGTGCCATTGGTGTTGATGTATTTTTTTTTCGGGTTTGTCGGACACTGTATACACTTTGTCATCCTCATTGTCTTTGTCGTCCTCCTTGTCTTCCTCATTGTCTTTGTCTTCCTTTTTGTCTTCATCTTTGTCATTGCCTGTGTCTTCATGGTCTTTATCCTCCTCTTCTTGCTTCAAACAAGCTCTGGTGCCCTCTACTGGTGCTGTAGTCATCTGGTCCCCTGGCTCCTTCTCTCCCTTCCGGCTGTGTTGTGCAGTGGATGGCTCTCTTGTCTTGCTCCCAGTGGGTTCTTTTGTCAGAACTGATCCTTTCAAGTCTGGTAGTCTTCAAGAGCTCAGCCGTAGTGTGATACCTTTCCACAAGGTCTACCAGGCCCTCTGCTGTGCTAGGGTTGCCTTGACTGATGTTTTTTTTTAAATCATAGGGCAGCCCTCTGGTGAAGTGATCCAGCACCACTCTTTCCACCACTGCAGTAGACGTCAGGATTTCAGGTTGCAGCCATTTTCGGGCTAGAAACATAGAAATATAGAAACATAGACTTTGACGGCAGATAAGGACCACTAGTCCCATCTAGTCTGCCATTTCCCTACCTACAGGATAGGCCGCAGATCCTAGTTAACCAACAGCCTATTTCTTCCTACCCCCCACAAGAATTGCCTTATGTCTGTCCCATGCATTCTTGAATTCTCCCACAGTTTTAGACCCCACAACCTCCTCGGGAAGGCTGTTCCATGCATTCACTACCCTCTCTGTGAAATAATACTTCCTCACATTGCCCCTGTACTGCCCTCCTTCTATCTTTAAATTGTGTCCCCTTGTTCTTGCAAGTCTCTTTTTCTGAAAAATGCTACCCTCTTGGACTTTGTTGATTCCACTGAGGTACTTAAAAGTTTCTATCATGTCCCCGGTCTCCCTTCTTTCCTCAAGGGTATACATATTAAGCTCCTTTAGTCTCTCCTCATATGGCTTCTCTTGCAGACCCTGCACCATTTTAGTTGCCCTCCTCTGGACTGCCTCTATCCTGTCTATGTCCTTGCTGATATGGGGTCTCCAGAACTGGACACAGTACTCCAGATGGGGTCTCACCAACTGTCTGTACAGAGGGATAACAACTTCCTGTTTTCTGCTGCTGATGCCTCTCCCTATGCATCCCAGTATACCCCCAGCCCTCCCTACTGCCTTCTCACATTGCTTGCTAACCTTAAAGTCATCTGATATGATTACCCCCAGGTCCCTTTCCTTTTTTGTTGTTGTTACTACCTCCCCACCCATTGTGTATTCTTCCCCTGGGTTCTTGTTTCCCAGGTGCATTATTTTGCACTTCTTTGCATTGAATCCTATCTGCCATACTTCTGACCATTCCTCCAACCTTGCCAAGTCCCTTTTCATCCTTTCCATGCCTCCTTGTGTATCAACCCTGTTGCAGATTTTTGTGTCATCTGCAAAAGGCATACTTTCCTTCCAGTCCCTCTGCAATGTCACTGATGAAGACATTAAAAGGACTGGCTCCCAATACTGAACCCTGTGGTACCCCACTAGTAACCCCAATTTCTTCAGAATGGACTCCATTTACAATTACCTTCTGTGTCCTGTTGTCCAGCCAATGTTTTATCCAGGCTACCACCCTGGGTCCCACTCCCAGGCTGGTTAATTTGACTATTAATCTTTTGTGTGGGACTGTGTCAAATGCCTTGCTAAAGTCTAGGTTGGCCATGTCCACAGCCCCTCCCTGGTCTACTACTTTGGTCACCCAGTCAAAGAAATCTATTAGATTCATCTGACATGACCTTCCCACTGTGAACCCATGCCGCCTTGGGTCCTGTGCTCCACTGGCCTCTAGGTACTCGACTATTCTTTCCTTCAGAAGTGACTCCATCACTTTCCCTACCATGGAGGTCAGACTGACAGGTCTGTAGTTTCCTGCCTCTGTCTTGGACCCACTTTTGTGAAGGGGAATCACATCCACCTTCCTCCAGTCCTCGGGTACCACACCATCCTCCCATGATTTATTAAAAAGAGTAGCCAGTGGTTTCACTAGTTTCTCCCTCAATTCTTTTAGAATTCTGGGGTGAATTCCATCAGGACCCATTGTTTTGTCCACCTTCAGTTTCAGGAGTTCTTGCAGAACCCTTTCTTCAGTGAAAGGACTGGGATCGACCCCCCTGTCAAGAGTGATTCTGTTAATTGGATTAGGCACTTCCCCCTCCTCTTTTGTGAATACTGAGCAGAAATATTAGTTCAGTATTCCTGCTTTTTCACTGTCCCCCTCTGTCCACCCACTGTTCATTCTATTCATCCTCACTATCCCTCCCTTTGTCTTTCTACGCTCGCTGATGTACCTATAAAAGGTTTTATCCCCCTTCTTAACTGAGTTGGCTATCTTTTCCTCAGTTTGGGCCTTTGCTATTCTGACTTCCCTCCCTGCTTCCTTCTGCCTTAACTGGTACAGCTCTCTGTCCTGCTCCTTCTGTGTTTCCTTATACTTCGGAATGCTATCTTTTCTTCCTGACTTTCACAGCCACTCTTTTTGAGAACCATAGTGGCTTTTTTTTTCATTTTGATTTGTTCATTTGCTTCACATAAGGCTTGTTGCCTCTGTGATGGCAGTTTGATAATTCCCCATTGTTGCTCCACACCTCCTTCTAGCCTGTTTGCTAGTGCTTTTCTGAGGCACTCTCCCATCTTGCCAAAGTCAGCCCTCCTAAAGTCCAGTACCCTCACTTTTGTATGGCTTGACTCTGTAGCTGAGTTTAACATGAACCACACTGTTTGATGGTCACTTGTCCCCAGATGGCAACACACTTCTAGATCTGAGATCCTCTCACTGCCCCTATTTGAGAGTACGAGGTCTAAGATTGCTCCCTCATGAGTGGGTTCTGAAACTAGCTGTCTAATGCCTGCCACCTGTAGGGCATCAAGAATGGCCCTGCTCCTGGATGTGGCTGCAGCAAAATGTGCTCCAGTTAACATCTGGCATATTCAGGTCTCCCATCAACAGTATCTCCCCTTTCTCTGCCATTCTAAGAATGCCTTCCATCATATCCTTGTCCATTCCTTCCCCCTGACATGTGGGTCTGTACACAACCCCTGTGCAGATTGTGGGTGCCCTTTCATGTCTCCAAGGTGACCCACAGTGCCTCCTCTCCTCCCTGTCTACTCTTTTGTTCAGTTGCTTTTATCCCTTCCTTTACATAGAGGGCTACTCCTCCCTCTCTTCTCCCCTGCCTGTCTCTCCTGTAGGTTATGTACCCTGGTATGTTAACATCCTAGTCATGGTTCTCTGTGTACCATGTTTCTGTGACTGCTACGATATCCAGGCATCCCTCTTCTATTAAGGCCATCAGCTCAGGGAGCTTGTTGCCCAGACTACGGGAATTGGTACTCATTACCCTCCATTTCCTGATGGCCTTACTCCCTTTTGCCCCTGTCCTTCTTGCCCTTGTCAGTTTCTTCATTTACCCCTGCCCTTCTCCCTATCGACACTCTATGTTGGTGTTTGCCGCACTTACTACCATGATTATTTGGGGGGGCTAGGATTTTCCTGCTCCTTTACAGTGCCTCCCCCCTTGGCTAGTTTAAAAGCTTGTCAATGAAGCATTTAAACCTATCACCTAGTATCCTGGTTCCCCTCCCGGACAGATGCAGCCCATCATGCCAGTATAGGCTTGCGTTACTCCAGGTGGACCCCCAGTCCCCGCCAAATCTCTGAGCTCCACACCAGTTTTTCAACCACTGATTGAATCCCATTGTGCGGAACACCCTAGCCTCTCCTATGCCATTGATAGGTAGCACCTCCGAGAAGGTTACCGTGCATGCTACTTGACTAAGTGGATCAGATCAAACATCTGTGAGTGGGGAGCTTTCCCTGGTTGAAATGTCCATGAGTGGAATTGCTGAGCTCTCACTGCTGTTGTTACTCCTAGGTGCGCAAGGATTTCCTTTTTTAAATTGTCATAGTCATCAGTGTCCTCTGGTTCAAGGTCATAGTATGCCTTCTGTGCATCACCACTGAGAAAGGGGGCCAGAATGCCAGCCCACTTGCTTTGAGGCCATTCTTCTCTGTTTGTTGTCCTTTCAAAAGTTTTCAGATAGGCTTCCACATCATCACTGGCTGTCATCTTTTGCAGGAAATGTCCAGCTACAATGGAAGATGTACCTGCTGGTTGGGCTTCCTTCCCTTTTGCCACCTCTGTGGCAAGGCGCTGTAGCTCCAAGTTCAACATTTGTTGTCCCCTCTGTTGCTCTTCCAGCAGCAGTCTGTTGGTCTCTGTCTGTTGTTGGTTTGTGGCTTGCTGGGCCAGGTTCGCTTGTACAAGCTGCTGCAGTAGGTTCTCCATGGCTATTTTAGTGTGTTAGTGTTGTTATTATCCACACAACCTTGCCTGCATTCTCCACCACTGTAACGCAGTGAGTGGGGTTGTGTTGCACTGGGATCTTGTTGGCAGGGATATAAGCACACTTTGCACCATGACACAGGATATTCAGGGTCACACAGCACTATTACTATATGTTTAGTAGTAAAAATACTGAAAGGTACTGTACATTCAAAACAATGCAGGATGCAAACAAAAGAAAATAATATCTGGCTGTTTGTTGAGTGCTACCTACACAGTGAGCTTTCAGTTCCCTGCCTATAGCCCAGATAGCTAAGCTATTTCCTGGTGCAAACAAGCAAAATCAGAAAAGAGTCTCTTGGTCTTTGTTTCAAACAAAAGTCATTTACCAGTGTTGGGTTTTCAGCCAGTCCAACGTCAAGATCCAGTTCATAATCACACGCCAAACAAAAGGTCAAAGCCGGGAAGTCAGTTGATTCAAATTTCTCTTTCTTTTGTTCCTTCTTTCTACAAATGCTCACCAGCTACTCTCCATGCCTGTTTCCTAATCAGGTACTGAGCGAGAGCAATTGTTTGAGCCTTTCTCTTTTATGCAGGCATTCACTCTCCTGCACCTGTTCTTAATCAAGCACTCAGCTAGGTGGAGCTGTGGTGCAATGCCTTCTGAGGCTTGTAGTGTGTGCACTATGCTTTGTAGTACTGGCAGAGAGAAAATGGAACAGACATGCTGGGAGATAACGCCCTTCCACAACCCTGCCCAGTGCTGTGTTACAATATGTTTTATAACATGACCTAGAAATATCAGAGGGTGTCAATTTCAGGTTTCCTGAGGTTTGGGCCTTGGTTAGTTGGTTTTGTGTATTAAATTTTAGAGCTGTATTACTGAGATACAGCTCCCCCTTCAATGGAAGTTTAAACAATTTGTTATGGAGAGACCTATGCTCTTGCCTAAGAGTTTGCTACCTCTCCTATTGAGATGTAAGCCATCCCAACAGTAGAGATTTGGTTTGCCATAGAACTCCTCCCAGTGGGTGATACATTTTAAATTCTGTTTCATACACCAAGGTATTAACCAGTTATTGATTTCCCTTATTTTTTGTTGCTGAAATAGGGTCACATGCCGTATTGGTAAGATTTCAGACAGCTGTACTTCACACCCTATGTACAGTATAGTAACTTGTTTGTTAATGTTACATAGTCTTCTTTTATTTTTTGATTAGTCTTATAAAGTACATTATTTGTTCCAATGTGGACAATTACTAAAGGGTTAGTACCTGTATTGTGTAATATTGTGTTAGACATCTGTGTGAAATCAGAAATTCATGTCCTTCTGAAACTAGATGGAGTTCTGTTAGTTTTATCTTGGCTACAGATTAACCTATTGATATGCTTTACAATAGAGTCACCCAGTACTATTGCTTGTCTCATTGTGTTAACAGGTTCATCCTGCATCTCAATGGTGTTATTGCCGACTTCTGTGTCCAGAGAAATCAAGTGGTCATCCCATTTAAATGGCTATTTGGGGGATCATTAGTATAGGTTAGCTGGGTTCCACTATGCAGGGAGAGTGGATAGTACTTAACATTTGAATTAAGTTATCAGGCTCATTTTCAACAGATTTGGTCATTTCAGAAGTATTGGCACTCTCAAATATAAGAGCCAAGGGGTCAAAGGAATTAAAAGTTGAAACCTTTTTTGGCATTTTTTTTTTATTTTGTAAAGTATACCATTCCTCATCAGCATTATCTTGGCTATCCTCTTCTCTAGTTCTTTTTATGGGTTTATGTTTATTCGGGGCTCTGTCAGTGGTAGATTCAGACTGGGTAAGTGTGTTGTTGGTTATATGACCCTTAAATAATTTATTTGATTTTTCCCATGTTTTTTTTTGCCTTATTTATGTCCATTCTAGTTTTAGTATGTTGGTTATTGGTGTCATTTTGGTTTTTAAATCTGTTAGACATCTCTTCTTGACTCTTTTCCAAGGACTTCAATCCATTGTTAAAGAGTTCTAGTTCAGCTGTTAGATCTTGATTTGACTGGCATTTTATACAAGTGTAGGGTAGTGAGACATCTCTGATATTGGTTACAGGGTACATAGAAGAAGATTGGCATTTGTATCCAAACATTTCATTATTTATTTCAATAATCACTTCCATTTTGCTAAATTTTTATTCACAAAGTTGAGATAGGAGGTACTTTTAATTGTATACTTATACAACTTCACAACTGTACTACAGGCTTAATTATACCCAGAGTAACAGCATGAAACTAACACTGTAGAAGGGAACATTCAAGTTTTTGATTGTTTTACAAGCAGTAACTAACAGGATGACAGACAAGCCCACGTTACCTGAAGTATAGCTGAAGCAGACAGTACACAGAGTTATCAGCTTATATGGCATATGCCACACAGCTACGCTAAGCACACTTAACACACGCTAGACACGCATGTCTTTGCATGTGTCTTAATACTGTAAAGGTATATGTATATTTATATTTATTTATATTTCTCTCCATACTGCAAATAACAGGGTAAGTAGGGAGAAAAAAAAGTGTTTTGGGCTCTTTCAGACTTGTTTTTAAAATAGCAATAGGCAAGTGGGGGTGGGAACTAACTCAAGAGATTAGTTTTGGGGCTCAGTAGATGCAGGAATCCCTATGAATCAGTGGCCAGATATTCAAAATTTAGCTTGGTGGACAATGTGATTGCACCCTATTTGCCCAGCATTATCGCCCCTTAGCACCCATGTGCAACATACAAAGGGGTCTGTGGCATGCGCTAAAAGAGTTAGCACATGCAAAACAAAAATAATGTATGCAGTGGGTAAAGGGAGGAGTGGGAACAGGAATCCCAGTGCAGTGCAATATGTAGCATGGTAGCACTGTGCAAAGGAAATAGTGCAGGCCACTTTGCACTGCACAGTAACTGTGCAGAAGAAGCCTGACAAACTCTAGGCAACTCTAGTGGCTGGCGGAGCCACTGTAGCCAACAACCATGTTGACAGTTGGGAGGCACTCCTGCTCCCTGATGGCTAGTGACACCCTTACCTTCCAAACCCTGGCCCTGTTAAAATAAAGTAAGTCCCCGGTATCAAGTGGTTCCTCCTCACCCTCCAATTGCCATCCTGTAGACTGTTAAAACTGCCCCTGGTGCCTAGTTGTCTCCCCGCCCTCTGATCCCCACCCTCACAATTAAAATTGAACTCCCTGGTTCCTAGTGGTCCCTACCACCCTCTGATCACCAGCCCCTGTATTAGAATATAACTTCCTGCTGCCTAGTGGATCCCCTCAAACCTCTGATTGCCATCTCCAATACTGAAACATAACTTCCTAGTGCCTAGTGATCCCCCGCCTCCAATCATGGTCCAGTATTACAGTTTAACTCCCAGATATCCATGGGCCCCCTACCCTCTGATCATCGGTATACAAAATAACTCCCTAGCATCTAGTGGTCCCCCTCACCCTCTGATTTCCATCCCAGGTACTAAAACATAACTCTCTGGTGCCTAGTGGTTCCCCCCAAATTGCCACCCCTAGTACTAGAACATAACTCCCTTGTGCCTAGTGGTCCCCTACCCTCTGATTGCTGGCCCTAGTGCACAAATATAACTCCCTGGTGTCCAGTGGTCCCCACTCTCTGATCACTGGCCCCTGTACAATACAAATAATTCCCTGGCATATAGTAGCACTCCCCACTCACCAGTCCCCATCCCTGTGCACTATCACTTATTCCCTGGCATCTAACTACTCCTCCCCAACACTGGGATCCAGGGAGTTATGTTTTAATACCAGGGATGGCAATTGGAGGCAAGGGTACCACTTGGCACCATGGAGTTATGTTTTAATGCCAGGGTTGGTGATCAGAGGGGACCACTAGGCACCTGGGAGAGTTTTAAACATATATGGGATGGTGATTGGAGTGTTGGAGGCAACCACTTGTCACCAGGGAGTTATTTTGGTATACTGGGGCCAGTCATCAGAGGGTGGAGTGACCACCAGGCACCAGGGAATTATTTTTTATACTGATGCTATGTGATCGGAGGGTGGGGGGACCACTGACACAAGAATTATTTTTGTGTACCAGAGTAGGTAATCAGAGGGCGGGGGGCCACTAGACACCAGGAAATTTCTAACTTTTCATCAAGAGAATATTCTGAATCATTCCTAGGTACAAATGAAAACCAAATTAGGGAGTAGTCTGTTCCTAAAAAGGCCACTTGGAATAATGTAGTGAATAGGAACATATGACAACTCACACATGAAATTATTTTAAAATTTAAAAGATTTGTTCATGTAAACTTCAGAAAGAAACACTCCTGAATCCACCAATGTTTTTGGATGTCCATGCACCCCTTCCTCAGGGCTTAAAGCATGTCTCAAGAAGTAATTACAAATTTTTTGTTGTCCTTGAAATTAATTGCCATAGCTGTGTTTTTTATCATGAAGCTTCTCAGTTTCACTGTTAATTTAGTAGGCTTTATAAGTTGTTCAGTATGCCTGCTTCCTCTCCTTCTGAGTTTAAAAGGAGCTCCTTATAACAAGCATTTGTCAATGCCGAATGTTTGCTTGCTGGCATTGGCAGTGTTAGTGCAGAAGTTACAGAGCTGCATAATAGTAATGGCAGTGAAGTATTGAACTGAAGCCAACCCCACCACCACCCTGCAGAGAATGACAGGCATTGGGGGGTGTCTTTGGGTCATCAGGCATAACGGCCATGCCATTTCAGTACACCCCACCCTGCAGACACTGGCAAGTGTCACGGTGTTCCTTGGGGTCTTTGGTCCTTATGCGCACACCATTCCATTAGGAAATACAGTGGGATGGGTGCGATATAGGAGAATGGGGTGAACTTTGGGGCCGAAGAGACCAAGGCATACCTCAATGCTTCTCACTGGCTGCAGGGTGTGGAATGGCATGAGCATCACAGGCAAGAATCCCAAGTCACACCCGTGATACCTGTCATTCTCTACAGGGTTGGGCATTATGGTTGGAAACCCTAATACCTCAGGCATGCGTTGGTATTTTCACTCCAAATTTTCAACATGTTTTTTTTGTGACCCCACCTCATGAAAAGGGGGAATATCAGCCTCTTAGCTGAAAGCTGCTTATGCACAGCGACTACAGCATTTAGCACTACAGGTGCAAAAATATTCCGAACAGGATGTAAAAAATGACAGCTGTGCTGTTCATGGGGAGGAGTAAAAAATGGCAATGTTGTAAATCTGCAGTAAAAATATTTTAAAAAATGGTGAAGTCATAAGCATACATAGAAACTGTGCAACGCACACCCGTAATATAATTAGGTTGGGGATTTTTTTACAGCAGATTGTCAACTCAGGCATTTTGGTGCCTCTGATCATGAACAGTGTCACTGTGATTTTCTTTATCTGTTCCAAACAATAATTTCCCACAGCGACCACGCATCTCTGCACTGAAAGTGTGAAAATACACTTCGGCCATGTTGTGAAAAGTGACAGCGGTACTGTAAATAAGGCAGTGTGGAAAAATGCCACTGGTGAAAATCTGGACTTAAAATATTACAAAGTCATGAACTTACGAAGGTGCGTGGAAACTGAGCAATGCTCACTCGTAACACAGTCATTTTATGGACTTTTGTCACCAAATTTTCTACATAGCCATTTTAAGACCTCTGCTCATGAACAGTGTAACTGTGACTTTCTTAATCTGTCCCAAACATTGCTTTCACACACCAACAGCACCATTGTGTGCTACATGTGCAAAAACACATTTTAGGCGGCATATGAAAAATGGCAGCTGTACTGTTCATAAGGAAGTGTAATAAAATGGCAATGTTGAAAATCTGGAGTGAAAATATTAAATTTGCAAACTTATGAGCATGCATAGGAACTGTGCAACGCACGCTCGTAAAACAGTCATTTTTAGGAGTGTTTTCACCAAATTTTCAACATAGCCATTTGAAGACCTCTGCTCATGACCAGTGTCACTGTGATTTTCTTAATTTGTCCGTACATTGATTTCTAAGACACCGACTGGCGCCATTGTGCGCTACATTGGCGGAAACACATTTTGGGCAAGATGTGAAAAATGACAGCTGTACTGTTCAGAAGGAGGTGTGGTAAAATGGCAATGTTAAAAATCTGGAGTGTAAATATTGAAAATTTGCGAACTTAAGAGTGTTCGTAGGAACTGCACAACGCACGCTCGTAAAACAGTCATTTTTTGGAATTTTTCACCAAATTTTCAACATAGCCATTTTAAGACCTCTGCTCATGAACAGTGTCACTGTGATTTTCTTAATTTGTCCCATACATTGATTTAGCACACCGACTGCACCATTGTGTGCTACATGGGCGAAAACACGTTTTGGGTGAGATGTGAAAAATGACAGCTGTACTGCTTATAAGAAGGTGCGGTAAAATGGCAATGTTGAAAATCTGGAGTGAAAATATTGAAAATTTGTGAACTTATGAGCGTGCGTAGGAATTGCATAATGCACACTCGTAAAACAGTTGTTTTTTGAAATTTTTCTACCAAATTTTCAAAATAGGCTTCTTGAGAGCCCACCTTATGAACACTGGCAGTGTCATTTCGTTAATTGGTCCCGAAAGGTGATTTCGCGCAGTGACTGTGAAATCATCCTTCTGGCCTGAATAACGCCATGACAGTGACATCATTCATGAGAAGGGGCCCCAAAAACCCCATGTTGAAAATTTGGTGCAAAAATTCCAAAAAATGCCTGAGATATGCAACAAGTTGAAACCCCCCTATCTAGCCCATTATACAACTTACCGGCATTTCCTCAGTTTGCGGTCGGCTTTGAAGAGTGCAGACGTGTTCCCGGTCCACCGAAGATCATCGTGCGAGAGTCGGAGGTAAGTATGGGGTGGGGTGTGGGGAGGCAGAGTGCGCAGTGGGTGGGTGCGGGTTGTGGTAGAGGGGCCAGGGAGACTACGTAGGACCATTTTTTCTTTACAGGTGTTCTTTTTGTTTCCAATGACGAAGCAGGACATTTGCCATGCTGGGGTGGGCCCCCAGCATGGCACAAGGACAGTTAGGGGGCATTCAGCTGATGGGGGATTGGGCACCCCCATCACCCAAAGCATCGATTGCCATGCTGGGGTGGGCTCTCAGCATGGCACCCAGTACTCGGGGGGGTGAGGACAGTGGAGCCGATGGGGATTGGGCACCCCGGCTATATCATGAGTTGCCATGCTGGGGTGGGCATCCAGCATGGCATTTAGAAAAACTTTGGGGGCGGGGAGTGCAGCACAGCCGACGGGGATTGGCACGCACGCTCCAAGGTGTGTGTGGGGAGCTGCTGATGAGCAAGCCGATATCTTATCGCTGTCTTCACTGAAACATAGCCCCCTGAACTGGGGAGCACATTGCATTTTGGAGCTTGTCATGACAGCCCATCATGCATTGGTTTACAGGGGCCACGCCTGCCAACACACTGATTGAATCGGAAGAGCGGGTGACACACCTCTGAAAATTGGATGATGGCACTGTGTATCTTGCACATGCGTGCAAGCAAACATAACAAACATAATAAATGTATCTTAATTTTTGAAGACCTTTTTTTTTTGTGTGCGTGCATATGTGACGTATGAATGAGGGATCCACTCACTGTAGATCAAGGGAGGATGTGAAATGGTGCAGGTACATGGGGAGGTGAACAAAGTGGTAGACAGTAAGCCCTACCAGAGCTTTAGGCTGATGTAGCACAGCAATATATGGAGGGGGAATGAAGTGGTAGACAGTAAGCCCTACCAGAGCTTCAGGTTGATGTAGCATAGCTGGACTAAGGCAAGGGAGGATGTGAAATGGTACAAGTACATGGAGGGGTGAACAAAGTGGTAGACAGTAAGCAATACAGATAGTACAGTATGCTCAAGTTTGTTTGCATAGGTTTTAGTAGCGGGGAGTTCACATTGACAGAGTCTAGAAAGAAAACGTTTGGAATTACACATACAACGAAATCTGAGTTTTCACATCAAATGCTGAGGTATTTTTTTTCTGGAGGATTAGAACCCATGGAGTCCATGAAGGTGTGCTTTGTAGAGCTGGCGTGTGTAAGGACTGTTAGGCACCCACACATTTTGGTGGTCTTGCTTTGGCAGGGAACAGTTTATTAAAGTAATGATGTGTGGCTTGTCTCTCTAAGCTAGACAAGACTACACCATCCTTTCAGGCAACTGACACAGTTGATCTGTGTGTGTGTGGGGGGAGGAGCTGCTCACTGAAGCATAGCTCCTTCTTTCAACTGTATGCCACTGCATTTTCAACTGCTGTCATAGACAGCTTCAGCAGTGATTGGAGAACTGTGACCATGCCTGCAAACACACTGACTGAATTGGAAGATGCTGACACACCTCTGAAAAACTCAGATGATGGCACTATGTTTCTTGCACATGCGTGCTAGCAAACATAAAAAAAGGAGAGGAGCCAGGCATATTGAAGGGGTGTTTCTTTCTGAATAAATCTTCTAAATTTTAAAATAATTTCATGGGTGAGTGGTCATAGATTCCTATTCTCTGCATAATTTCTTATGTTCACCAGGGACAGGGATCAGGACACAGGGGACCACTAGACACCAGGGAATATGTCCATTTCTGTAGACTGGGCAATTGGGTGGGGGTGGGATGGTTACAGGGGCACAAACCTTCCACAGCTTCCCATACAAATGTTCCCATAATGGGCATGCAATTGGCCCGTTAGTACCTTGCATGTCCAGTTGGCTCATTTGCATAGGGCTGTCTGAATATTGCACCAGGAGAAACTGTTAGTAACAGGTCTGGGAGTAAAGTTCCCTGCACTGCCAAAAATCTATGTTGTGGCAGTGCTACTCAGCTTATCCATGTGCTGACATGCCCCTACTTTCAGTGGGACGGCGCTGTTATGCTATCCAACTGAATATAGCATCCTTAGGGACTTGGGTAATGGACAAGGGCAGTGCAAATCTTCATGCTGTGCTTTACGTGTTTTTGAATATCTGTACTGAGGTGTGTAGTTGGGGTTGGAGCTGACTGAGGCTTAGTACCTTCTATCAAGTGTCCTTTGAAAGACTCCCTTGTGCAGCATGTCCCAACATGCTTCTGTCCCAGTAAGTGAGTCAAACAGCAAATGAAGTAAAGGAGTGGAAAAGGTACTGGCTTCTGGCATCAGCAGGAGGCATCTACCGAAGACCACAGAGAAACAAGAGGCTCTGCCAGTCAGCTAAGGTAGGGTGCATGATCACTTCTGTTGTTACATTTGCTGCAGGGAAAGGGTAAAGGGTAGAGGTTGAAGGCAGGTCACTAGTGAGAATAGGATGGACACCAAGTTTAATGTGAGGTGAAAAAAGGTTCCTAATGTGGTACTAAGGGGGGATGATCTAGAAGTAGTAAAGAGGCAGAGGGGAGGAATTTAAAGAAGGTAGTAAACAGGGAAGCAAGGGTAAAAGGGAAAGTAAGCGTACCCACTATCTGGGGTATGATGACATAGATCGCTAGGAGGTTCAAGGGGTTAGAACTAAACAGAGGGACAGGGTGCAGTAAGGAGCAGGAGGAAAAACATATAGCCAGAAATGCAGTGCAGTGGGTGCAAAGCATCAGTCTTTAAGGAGACATTCTAGAGACTAAGGAGTTGCCCCATATGTATGCACTTGCCTGGACAGAGGGAGGAGGCCACTAGACTCCAAACCAAGTTAACCAGGACCCAAATGGCTTTGTCCCTCACCCAGGGACCTCCAAGTCCATTGCCACTGACCCAGAGGATGCCTACAGGAAGGAGGGCTAGCTAGACAGTGGTGTGCTCCAGGAGGGTGAAGTGGCAAGGCAGGGACACATTCCTCCACCAAAGCCACTGTGCAACTCCTTAGCCATTCTGGCCATACAAGACTGAAGGGAAGTGGTATCATAGTAGTGGCAGGGGAGGATGTGGGAGGCCCAGAAGGGGCAGACCCATGGTGCATGGCAGAGGACCCCAGCAGATGATGATGACGCTTCTGGTAGGGCTCTCAGATGTTAGGAGGTTAGGTCTGGGAACAGGGAGGGGGTGAAGAGAGAGGTAAGGTGCCTCTCTGGTGCCACATCTTGGAGAGATGGTCAGTGGCTCTTAAGGATCACAAGGGTGGCAGGGGAGGGAGCTGGATGTCATTGTCCACCTGATGACCAATTACCTAGCTAGGAAAGCAGATGGGATTGTTTAGAGGGAGTTCAGGGATCTGGGGATGGGCCTAAAACATGCATCATGCATGGTGGCCTTCACCGGGGTGCTATCTGTATATGGCCAAGTGAAGTACAGGGAACTCTGTATCAGGAGCTTCAACTCATGGTTGAAGAAACAGTGCAAAGAGATGGTGTTCAGCTACACTGGGAGCTGGAGACCAGCAAAGGAAGACCCTCCTCCAGGTCACACCTGGAAATAAGTCTTGCCTCAGTGTGACTCTCATAGTTTTCAGTCTTCAAATGAATACAATAAATAATGTGGGCCTGTACAAAGGTGATGGCCTGCATCCATCTAGGAAAGGAACTGCATTTCCCAGTGGACAGCTTAATTGTTACTTTGATGAATATTTAAACTAGCTAAGGGGGGGTGGCGGAAGAACATAGGAAGACATATACTGCCACTTCCCCACAAAATGAAGCAGGAAGGAAGGAGAACCTGTCGGGAGAAAACTCCCTCAGGAACAGGTTCAAGGCAAAATAAGGGGAACTGGAGACAAAAGGGGGAGGGACAAATAAAGCAATACAAGAGGGGAAAATTGGGCAGGGCTAAAGGAAGGAAGGAAGAGGGGTTGTAAGCGGGGATTAGGAAAGATGTGGAAAGCCATGTGTGCAAATGCGAGAAATTTTGGAAATTAAATTCCAGATATTGAGGCTGTCATGGAGGAGGCAGATCTGGACATAGTGGCCATCACTGTCAAGGTGCACAGGAAACCCTGACTGAGACTTGTCTATACCAGGATACATGCAATTCAGGAAGGATGGGGAGGGATAGAAAGGTGGGGGGGTTGTGTTATATGTCAGGGAAAATATCAAGGCAACTGAAATGCAAGGGGATAAGGAGGAGCTGGAGGCACTGTGGGTCACACTGGAGACAACAACTGGAGCCTCCATTCACACCATGGTAATTTACAGACCTCTAGCAATGGGGGAGGATCTAGACAAGAAAATGGAGGAAGTCATTAGCAGGGTGGCAGGTAAGGAGAAGGTACTACTGATGAGGGACTTCAATCTACCAGATATTGATTGCATTCTCCCAGCAGAAGCAAGGTCATTCTAGACCTTGAACATTGGGCAATTTTAAGGCAGCTAGTCAAGGAACCCACTTGTGATTGAGTAATACTGGACCTGGTGCTTACAAACAGTGACAGTGTTGTGAACATCAGAGTGGGATGCCACCTGGGGACCAGTGATCACCAGACAGTATGATTTAACATGAAGATGGCAGCAGAGGTGAACCACACAAGGACAAGGGTCCTGAACTTCAAGAGGGCAGATTTAAAAAAGATGGGTGAATGCCTCAGAGACACTCTGGGAGGGGGGATTACCCTGATGGGATAGAGGGACAGTAGGCAATTAAGGGATACAATAGTGAAGGCAATAGACCTCTGCATAAAAGACGTGTGCAGAAACAGGAAGAAAAAAAGAGACCAATATGGTTCTCAAGGGAGGTGAAAGCAAGGGTAAGGGCAAAAAGGCGCAGCACTCAGGAGATGCACGGAGACACAGAGGGAAGAGTATAGAGAAGTGTACCAGCAAAAACAGAAGAAAATAGGGAAGTCAATGAAGGGCACTAAGGAACACACTGAGGAAAGATTAACTGAGGTGGGGGTACCAAAGGGGGCAAGACCTTTTTTTGGTGTAGGTGAAAAACAAAAGACAAGGTGAGGACTTATGAGGCTGACTGGTGCAGACAAACACTGTGCAGAAGATGAACTTCAAAAAGCATATCCTGAGCATGTACTTCTGTTCTGTCTTCACAGTGGAAGTGGAAGGAGATGGGCTACACATATGCAACGTAACATAACCACTGGGTGGGGGGAAGTAGGCACAAGTCCATTTGAAAAGAAAAGATTCCTGAAGGGATTTGCAAATCTGAGAGTGGACAAGGGTATGGGGCCAGATGGGGTATATCCAAGGCTACTGAAGGAGCTCAGGGGGTTACTGGCTGTACCTCTGACAGTCCTATTTAGTAACTCACTAGATACAGGGGTGATCCTAGGAGACTGGAGAAGGGCAGATGTAGTTCCCTTCCATAACAGCTGCAGCAGGAATGAGACCGGCAACTACAGTTCGGTCAATCTGACATCAGTAGTGGGGAAACTAATGAAGTAATTTCTAAAGGAAAGACTGGTAGATAACCTTACATCCACCAGGTTACAGGACCCTAGGCAGCATGGATTCACAGGACAAAGGCCATGTCAGACAAGCCTGATAGATTTCTTTTATTGGGTGACCAGAGAAACAGATAAGGAGGGAGGAGTTGGAAGGGAGTGTGCGCCTCTTTGCATATGACACCAAGATCTGCAATAGGGTGGACACTGGAGAGGGTAAAGAGAATGAATAGAAACCTGAAAAAGCTTAAGGAGTGGTCATGGGTATGGGAGCTGGGTTTCAATGCAAAAAAGTGACAAGTAATGCACCTTAGCTATAGAAACCCAGAGGCAGAGTATAGAATGGGGAAGATACTGATGATAACTAAATAAGAAAGGGACTTAGGGATAATCATAATGGATGACCTTAAGGCACAGTAGCAAGGTGATGTAACAAAGCAGTAGAGAAAGCCTGTAGTATTCTGGAGTGCAGAGGAAGGGTTATCACCAGCAGAAGGAGGGAGGTGGTGTTGTTACTGTATCGGTCATTGGTGAGACCACATCTGGAGTACTGTGTCCAGTTCTGGGGACCACACCCCAGAAAGCACATGTGGTAGAAACAATCTCAAGAAGGGCAACAAAAAGAGTGCAGGGGCTGCACCAACTGTCCTATAAGGAGAGATATTGAGTCATCTAAGCATGTACACCCTGGAAAAGAGGAGTGAGAGCTAGGATGAATAAGGTACAGTAAGGGAGCATTTTTCAGAAAAGTTCTTGTATCAGAACTAGGGTCATGCAATGAAGCTGGAGGGGGAAGTTCAGGATGGATGTGAGAAAGTAGTTCTTCACTAAGAGGGTGATGTATCCCTAGAACAATCTTCTAGCAGGGTCGATGGGGGTGAAAACAGTGGTGGGCTTCAACAGTGCATGGGATGGGTATAAAGGGAAACTGATATCAAAGCAGTGGGGAGAGGAGGGTTACCAGAGATGAGGTAGGGTCTACAGAGGCAGAATAGGCAGAGAAACCAGGGACAGACTAAATGGGTCAAGTTATCCTTATCTATTGACAAATTCTATTTTTCTGTTTCTGCTCTTCACTCCTTTCCAATTCAGCCACAGTCACAGGTTTAAAAATAAATTATGCCAGATCCTGGCACTACAGTATAAAGGTAAAGGGGAAATTGTTTAACCAGGGAAGGCACACTAAGCTGGAATGCATTTCCAGGTGCTGCCAGGGAGCACAAGGAAGTTAAGTGACTTGCTCAGGGTCACACGGTGAGCAAGTGGGGCTGATGGAATTCAAACCCAGGTCTCCAGGTTACTAGCTTGGTGCTGTTAGCCATTATGCCATACTGCCTCACCAGTATGCCAGAATGTAATAACATTTAGCTCCTTCACCCCTTCCTAATCCATCCTCCTGTTCCAAAAATATTATTATTTAAGATTGCCCCCTTAACTGCCTCCCAGTCTATGAATGTAGGCATGTGTGTGTGGCTAAAGTAGTCACAAATCCAGGCTAACTTAAGTC
Organism: Neoceratodus forsteri; assembly: GCA_016271365.2. NCBI lineage: Eukaryota > Metazoa > Chordata > Ceratodontiformes > Ceratodontidae > Neoceratodus > Neoceratodus forsteri. Next base: position 175,769,570 of record CM028138.1, read on the forward strand.
CTTCCAGTCGGCCATGTGCCTGGTCCATTAAAAATACTACAGCTATTGGGGCAAGCAAGGCACACAGTCATAGGAAGAGGGTCAGTCTGTATCACTGATGATGACAAGCAGACTGATAGATTATCATTCATCATCTATGGCTTAGAATGCTCTGATCACTGATCCACTTGGTCATACAGCCCACATGTAATGATAGCTGTAATACTCTCAATGCAAACAGAAAGTTGCAAGAGGGAGTGACTGTGTTATCTGGAATTGGGATCAGGAGGGGGATTGAATCCTAAACAATTACATTTTGCTGACTGAGGGGGACAGACAAGGTTGGGTGGGAAATTAGTCAAAAAATATTGTTGACTCCTCTCAAAGCAGGTTGGGGGAAGGTGGAGAGCAGAAAATGACTGAGATGGGAAGAGATAGCAAAGGGACTAGATATGGTTACCTGGGGAGGGGGACTTTTGTATCAAAAACAATTATACTTGTGGTCTTCAGGTGCCAAGCAAGGTTAAAAAATAAAATACTGTAAGTGTATTATTGCATTCAAGAGTGAAGTCATTTTCTCAGTATACAGTATATTTGTATTTGTGGGTGTCAGTACTACCCATGAGTGCCCTGTGGGAGGCAGTGAAGAAGAGTTTGTACAGGATATTGTTGTGTAAGAAAAGAATGGAGAATACATGAAGGATGTTGCCCCTGACTGGCCAAACTTGCTGTTCTTCTTGTGGCTGCGACTGGGAAACCCACTGGCCACTCCTGCAACTCCTGCCTGACCATTTCTTCACCCGCACCAGGAAGCCCCTGACAGGCAAACTTGCCGCTGTCCTTGTGGCAGCATCTGGGAAGCCTGCTGGCCACTCCTGCAACTCCTGCCCAACCATTTCTTCACCCGCACCAGGTACGCCTCCTCTGAAAGGACCGGGACTGATAGATTCAAATTCGATTGGCTCTGGCTGTTTAGTCCCAGGTCTGCATTGGCTGCTGTTCTTTTTCGGATCTCTGCCTATTGGCTGACCCGACTTGTTGACATTTCTCATTCTCTGCCAGCCACCTTCTCTGTGCTGCCGAAACTGCTAAAATATTTGTAATAGTTTTTGAACTGCAATTAACTCATTGTCTCCTAGCTGATGCCTGTAGGCATCAATAAAATACACTGGTGTGTCCTGAGGATGCCTACAGAAGTCAGCTGCTGACTTCCTGTGTGTCCTGGCAACATCTGGAGAAGTAACTTATATATTTTAATATATAATGTAACAGAATATAATATATATTTGACTGCATAGCACTGTTGGAAAGGTAGTTTTGTGCTGAACAACTTTGCCACTGATATTCTGTGTATAGCATGTATACTTTAGGAGTTATTCATATTTGTTTATGGTATGGTGTGTATGGCTTACGTTGCCTGTTTTAGAGAAAAAAAATGTTTTTGCTGTTTCAACCAGCATAGAAAAAAACCCCGAAATGACATATTATTCTTTGCATGCCACCACTGGAAAGGTAATTTTGTGCTGAATAACTTTGCCACTCATACTTTGTGTCTAGCACTTACGGTTCTTGAGCTATTAGGATTTGTTTGTGGCATGCTGACTACAGCTTGATTTTGCTTAGAAAGGCCCAGGATTTACTATTAACAGTATTCAGGATGCAAGTGGTGCAACTTCAGAGAGCTCATGTGGAGGCAATGAGTTAAGGTCTAGGATAGGACTTGTTGTTACAGTTTTAGAAATGTTTGCTAAACCTGTTGCTGTTAGATACATTGCAAAAAGACTTTCTGCTTAGAAACACTGCTATATTTCTGTATATCTGCTTCAGTTTTTCAGTGTTTTTACCTTCCATCTCCCACTGTTCAGTTCTGTTGTTCACTGTAACTATCATTGTGTAACCTCTCTCCTTCCTTACGCTGCTAACCTTAATTCTTCATCTGTAACCTCTCTCCCAATAACCCTATTCCTCACTTAGCCTCCTAACCTTCTTTTCCCTAGGCCCCTCTATCCCTTCCTGTGGTATAGAAAAATTCTCATAATTGGGCTATAATCTTTATCTCGGGCCAGACTGCTGACATCAATTCAAATCACTCCCCATCTGCGGTCTTCTCTGCCTGCCTTCCCCCATGCAAATTACCACTTCTTTTGTCTAAATGCTAGCACCCCACCCCACCACCCAGGTTTAGCACTCAGCTCTTTTATGACAATTGCATTTAAACCTGACCTCCTAACTCTTCTCTCCCCCTTCCAGGAAGCCCTGACGGCAAACTTGCCGCTCTCCTTATGGCCGTGGTTTGGAGGCCCACCAGCTGCTTCTGCAACTCCTGCCTAACTGTTTCTTCACTCGCATCAGGTACGCCTCCTCTGAAAGGACTGGGATGAAAGCCACAAATTCAATTGGCTCTGGCTGTTCACTCCCAGCTCTGCATTGGCTGCTGCTCTTTTTCGGATCTCTGCCTATTGGCTGACCTGACTTATTTACTTTTCCTGTTCTCTGCAAGCCGCTTTCTGTGCTACCAAAACTGCTAAAATACTTGTAATAATTTTGAGGGGAATTTATACAGCTCTTCTTAGTGCAGGCTAGGGTTGGTAAGGCCAGGTTAGAGGGCCTCCTTCAGGACATTTGTCTCTGGGAGTGTACTATTTCCTGTAACTCCCCAGAGGCCGACTGGATGGTCTTGCATTCTCTCCAAGTCCAGTATGAGGTGCTTTTAGCTCAGAAAGCTGAACTCTCACTTTATCACACCAAAATGGCTTACCGAGAGGCAGGGGAGAAGGCAGGAAAATTACTTGCCTTATGCTTGCACCAGGCTGAAACATCTAAGTTTATCCCAGGCCTCCAGCCTCACCTCACAGCCCCAGTTGTTACCAATCCCCACAAGATGGCCTTGATCTTTTGCTCCTATTACTCTGCATTATATGGGGTGGATCTGTCACTGGACCCCACCCCTAAAGACATTTCTGCCTTCCTCAATTCCACTTCATTACCTTCCTCCACACCCACAGTTGCTCCTCCCCCCCAGGAGCTCCTATCTCTACAGTGGAAGTTGAGTGTGCCATATGACAGATGCAGCCTGATAAAGCACCCAGCCCTGATGGTCTAACTAATAATTTTTACATTGCCTGCATGTGGGAGGTTGCCCCCTGCTCACAGAAGTGTATAATTGTTGGTTTAACAATGGGATCAGTGGCCTCAGCTTCCTGGAGCCTTTAATTACCCTTATACCCAAACCCGGGAAGGACCCCTTATTGGCTGATAATTACCGGCTCATCTCTTTACTTAATTCAGATGTTAAAATCCTTTCTAAAATCTTAACCTCCCATTTGACCTCAGTTTTAGACCCATTTGTTGGATGGGAACAGATCAGCTTTATGGCACAAAGACTTTTGGGGATCATCTCCAGAAAGTATTGTACCTTATTTCTGCCTCCAAGGAGAGTAATTCCTCATCAGTTTTGGTCTCCCTTAATGTGGAAAAGGCATTTGATCGGGTATCTTGGAAATATCTGTTTGCTACCCTTTACAGATTTGGCTTACCGCCTAAATTTTATTAAATGGATCCAGCTATTGTACAGTTCCCCTTCCACTCAGGTTTGGTGTAATGGTTACCTTTCCCAATCTTTCCCTCTCCAGTGTGGTATACGACAGGGCTGTCCCCTGTCTCCTCTATTATTTAATTTATATTTGGAACCCATCATACATCATCTATGTGCATTAGATGAGCTTTGAGGTATCGCAGTGGCCAGCAAGAGGTACACCCTATCAGCCTATGCTGATGACCTGTTATTGCACCTCGAAGACCCCTCTGACATCATCCTGACCTTGCTCAGGGAGATTTCGCAGTTTTCTACTGTGTCTTTTTATAAGCTCAATATTTCTAAAAGGAAAGTGTTCCCTTTAAATAGTTTGGTGCTAAAGCAGGATATAGTGGATTTGGGTCTTTCATGGGAACCTCAAGCATTATCCTATTTGGGAATTAAACTTTCCCATTCTGTGCTATTCATATTGAAGGAGAATCTTGCAAAACTGCTCGATCAAGTTAAGGCCAACCTATAGAGATGGACGTCCATCCCCATATCTCTTTGGGGAAGGGTCAGCATTGTGAAAAAGAATATTTTGCCCCATTTGCTGTATCCCCTTGGAATACTAAATTTGTATCTCCCCAAATCATATTTTCTCCACCTACAAAGACTATTTCATCACTTTCTATGGAAATCCTCCTTTGTTCATCGAGCATATATTAAGTTAACTGCATCCAAGCTGAAAAGGGGGTTGTCCTTCCCCTGCATGTTTTTATACTATGGGACCCTACATTTGAGTAATTTTTTCCATTGGGGTGCAAAGGGGGAGTGACTCCCCTTATTCCCCACTTTGGCTGGAAATTGAGAGAGCTCTGACTGCTCCAGTGAACTGTTCCCTGGACAGTTTGTTTTATCTCAAACCCTTCCAGCTTCCTTGTCCCCTTCATTCTACCCCTCTGGATGGTCCCTTAAAAACTGGATCCAACTCTTATATTTGTCCTTTTCCTGGATGAACACAGCTTTCCAACCACTTTTCGGTAACCCCCAATTTCGGATTGCTCATCGCCCTATTGCGGTCTCCTTTTGTCCTTGGTTGAGTAATTGTACTCTGGCAGATCTTATTCAAGATGAGGACTTCATTGCAGTCCAGTCCCTACAGGCCTGCTTCCTCCTGACTGGTAAGGATTTTTTTAAAATTTTTTTCAGGTTAAGGGGGGGAGGGGTCCTGGCTTTTCTGGGTCCCAAACCCTGTAGCTTAACACAGCCGGAGGGAGCACACTCTCTTGTGTCCTTAGCGATGCAACCTCTGGTAGTGTCTACCTTCTATAAGCATTTTTGGTCCCTTGACCCACATCTTCCCACCGAGGTTTGTTATTATTGGGTCCATATGCTCCAACTTCTGCTCGACACAGGGTATTGGAAAACAGCTTGGTCCAATTTGTATAAATATGTAAATGTATAGATATGTAAATGTGATTTGCTCCGCCTGACACAATTTAATGTCTTGCACAACTTACTGTATATTTTACCCCACTGAAATGGCACAGGATGGGTAAACTTCCATCCTCCACTTGCCCGCGTTGTCAAAAACCATTTGGTTGTCTCTGTCATATGTTATGGGAATGCCCCCATATTCAACTGTATTGGCTTTCCATTAAGCCGGCCTGGACTCTGTTTTGGGCTTGGATGAGTTGTTTACCCCTCTGGGATGTCTACTGGGTATTTTTCTATTGGGTACTCCTAAAATCAGAGACAAGCCCATTTGTCTCTCATAGGTGCCACAGCCAAAATAGTCATTTTGCGACACTGGACGGATAGTGCTTAACCTTCATTTTTACAGTGGCATCAGTTGATTCTCCTGGCCCTTCAACTTAAGAAACATATTGCATCCATGAGGAGAAGGCCACATGTTTTCAGCAACACATGGGAGCCACTCTATACTCTTGTCTCCTCCTGGAGGGAATTCAGCCTACTGGTTGATCTCCCTTTTTCCTTCCCTGCCCCCTGCTCTTGGTGCACTTCTTCATGCTCCAATCTGGTTCTGTTATATTGAGTCTGTTAGGGTTGGAATAGGGCCACAGACAGGGAAGGAAGGGGTGGGGGGAGGGTTTAGGTTAATGTTTTGTTCTTTTCAATGTTTACGATAGTGTTCCTGTGTGTATGTTCATTTTATTTCTTGTAATTATAGGATTTGTTTTTGAAAATCTTAATAAAGTATAGTGAATTAAAAATACTTGTAATAGTTTTTGAACTGCAATTATAGTCTAAGATAGGACTTGTTACTGTTTTAAAAACGTTTGCTAAAACTGTTGCTGTTAGCTACATTGCAAAAAGACCGCTACTGCTTAGAAACATTGCTATATTTCTGTACATCTGCTTCACTTTTTCAGTGTTTTTGCCATCCATCTCCCACTCTTTCCTTCTGCTGCTCACCTTAACTATCAATCTGTAACCTTTCTCCCTCCTTACACTGCTAGCCTTAATTCTTAATCTGTAACCTCTCTCCCAATAATCCTATTCCTCACTTAGCCTCCTTACCTTCTTTTCTCTAGCTCCCTTCATCCCTTCCTGTGGTAGAGAAAAATCCTCATAACTGGGCTACAAAAATTATCTCGGGTCAGATTACTGGTGCCAATTCAAATCACTCCCTATCTGTGGTCTTCTCTGCCTGCCCTCCACCTCTGCAAATGACCACTTCTTTTTTCTTGGTGCTAGCTCCCTGCCCCCCCCCCCGATTTAGTGCTCAGCTATTTTCCGATAACTGCATTTAAACCTGATCTCCTGACTTTTCTCTCCCTGCATCCAGGAAGCCCCTGACAAGGCAAACTTGCCGCTTTCCTTGTGGCTGTGACTGGGAAGCCTGAAGACCACTCCTGCAACTCTTGCCTGACCGTTTCTTCACCTGCATTAGGTATGCCTCCTTTGAAAGGACCGGGCCTGAAAGCCACAAATTCAATTGGCCCTGACTGTTCAGTCCCAGCACTGCATTGGCTGCTGCTCTTTTTTGGATCTCTGCCTATTGGCTGACCCAATTTATTGACTTTTCCTATTCTTTGCCAGCCGCTTTCTTCATGCTGCTGAAACTGCAAAAATACTTGTAATAGTTTTTGAACTGTAATTGTAGCCTGCCCACCTTGGTACTCTTTAAATACACTTACTTCCCCACCTCCTTTTCTGTGCTACAATCCCAGTGGCAGATTCTTGTTTTGTGACCCAGCCTGAAGGGGCTCTCTCAATCAATCCCATAAAATTTCTAGTGCGCTCTTAACCAATCCACCTTGTATTTTTCTCAGCTCACACTCTGTGCTATAGTCAGAAAATTCCTAATGTGCTCTAAATCAATCCACCTTGTATACCCCTCCAGTTGACAATCTGTGCTATAGTCTCTCCTGAATTCCCTACTATACCAACATGCTCCCCTCCTCAACTATCCTTTTCCTATGTTCCATCTTCTCCTTCCTCACATCCTCTACTTCCAACCCTCCCCTCGGAAACCCTCACACCCCACACCCTCCAACCTCTGTTACACACCTCATACAGCTCCACCATGTCACTCCCTCCCTACCAACCTTGGCCCCCCCCTCAACTCCATCCTTTCTCTTGATCTTTCCTATTCTACCATGCCAGCTAAGTTGCTGCATCACTCTAATCTGCGGCTACTGGTGTAAACTCTATGCCTTAATACAATTAAAGGTTCTAAGCTCCTGGCTACCTTCTTTGTGCTCTTTCTCCTCCTGCTCACCGCAGGAGACATCAAAAGGAACATCTGTCCCACCACGGCCCCTCAACGACCCTCCAATAAGGGTCTAAAGGTCATGCACATTAACATTCAAAGTCTTCTCTCCAAATTAGATCTTTTAAACTGCTGGATAACCCAGAACACCCCTGACATCCTATGCCTCTCAGAAACCTGGGTTACAGCCCAGACCCCTGACTCATCTATATCCATCACAGGTAACCATATAATCAGGCAAGACCATGGCAAGAGAGGAGGTGGTGTCACCATGATCACTAGGCAACACCTCTCTTACTCAGTGTTGAAAAAAGAATCCTGCCTTAGATCCCACAAATTGGTGTTAACCAATTTCTCCCTTTCACATTCTCTTCCCATATTCATTGGGGTTGTCTACGCTTCTCCTTAGAGCAGTCAAGAAGTTCTTGCAACATACCTGTCTACTCTCCCCCCATTAGCACACTCTGGTGAACTACTACTACTCAGGGACTATAACCTCGACTGGTTGTCCCCGTTATCAAAGCCCAACACCTCCAAACTAGAATCCCTGAACCTCACACAGCTTGTCACAGAACCAACATGTAACAACCCTCACTCCTCAAACCACACCTTACTAGATTGGGTCCTCCCATCCCATCCTCAGAGTATATTTGCAGCAGGCATCCTAACCCCGCACTAAGTGACCACTGCATCACCTACTGCAACAGGAAAACACACCTACCTAAATTAGCTCCAAAGTACATCATAACACCCTCAAAACACACTCGACACTAACTCACTCCTCTTTGACTTTCACAATGCCAGCTGGGCCCCAGTTTACTCTGCAGTCACTGTTGATGATGCCCTAACCCAGTTCATAAAAATCTTCAACAGTGTCTTGGATCTCCACGCCACCTTCAAGAAAGTTTGGATCAGGTAATGCCATTATTCCTGGATTACAGCCTCTATTGTCACCCTCAATAAAGCCCGTGACAAAGCCTGGGCCTCCATCAAAGCATACCAAATCCCCAGCTCAAGGCAAGCATACAACACAGTAAGAAAAGCTTGCACTTAGGCCATTCCTTGCACCGATTACTTTAAAAACCGGCAAAACAGAGCCCGTACCTCCTTCGTATGGAATATAATATGTTCCATTGTCAACCCTCCATCACAATCCTGCACCCCAACTCTAAAGCACAATGATAGGAAAATATCAGATCCATCCCAAGTTGTGGATACCCTCAACACCTTCTTCACAACTTGTGTTTCTCCTGACTACCACTACTCCTTCACTTGTAGATACATCAGCTCCACATCTGTCAAGTAAATGCTTCCTTCTAACCCCAGCTCCCACTTCCGAAGTTCTGCTCTCCCTCTCACCTTCATCATAAATATGTCCATCACCAGACACCACATGTAATGTTCCAAAAACCCGGAAATGGGCAAGTGTCATCCCCCTCCACAAAGGAGGTGATCCCTCTTCATCTGGGAACTACAGACATATCTCCCTCCTTCCCGCCCTGGCAAAACTGCAGTAACACCTCATACAATCTAGACTAACTGAGTTCCTCACTGCCTCAAACTATCTGTCCTCCTCCTTCTAGTCTGGTTTCAGAAAAAAACACTCCACCATATCCTCCCTTCTTTGTGTAACTGGTCACATTCAATCTGCTGCCAATAAAAGTCACCTCACTGCCACAGTCTTCATCGATCTGGCTAAAGCTTTTGACTCGGTTTCCCACCCCCCCCCTCTGAACTCACTCATAGAAGCTCGGCTTGCCCCTCCTGCCATTCGTTGGTTCCACTCTTTTCTCAGTGATAGGCAGCAGACAGTTAAAATTGCGAACTCCTCCTCCTCCCTATCCAGGCAGGTGTTCTGCTGGGATCCATACTTGGCCCCATCCTATTCTCAATCCTGATAAATAAACTTCCATCTGCCTGTTCCACTTCCCTCATCCATATGTATGCAGGCAATATCATACTGTTCACCTCAGGCCCCGATCCAACTACTATCCACTCCTCACTGCAACATGACTTCCCCTCAGTCCAGTCTTGGTTCCTATTAAAAAAAAACTCAAACTGAACACATTCAAAACAGTTTTCATTATTTTCAGAACCTCTCAATGATTAGCCAAAGCCAGCAACACCCCACCCATCATCTCCCTTGACGGCAGCCCACTTAAAACTGCCCTTTCTTATAAGTACCCAGGCATTTGGCTGGATCCCCAGCTAAATTTCTTTAATCACATTGACCACTTAAACATCAAGCTCTGTCCTAAGCTTAGACCTCTCTACTGAAACAGAGATTCTCTCACTCTCCCAGTACACTGGGAACTTCTGTCTAAATTGATCATGCCAGTCATCAGTTATGTAGATATTGACCAGGTTGTGAAGGCAGTAAATGCTAAACTCAAGGTACTTTATCAGCACAGGAAAAGCCTCACTACCGATGATCTCACACTCTCCATAAACAGCTCCATTCTCTCCATGGTTGACTATGGCCTGGTGGCCTATGGAGTAGCAATTGATACCGCCCTCAAGAGGGTAGGCACGGCTCTAAACAAGGCCTGCAGGCTGTTACTAGATGCTGACCAGCTCATGCACACCTGTGTACTCTATGAGAAGGCAAACATATTAAGCCTCAAGAATAGAATCTCATACCAGACGTGCCTCCTAGCTAGGAAAGTCATGCTAGGCCTAACTCCTCCCTATATCACGGACCTGATTACCTTACCCAACTCCATGTACAGGACCAGGAATAAAGAACTACACCAATTCTGTGTCTCTTTCCAAAGGACAGCTCTTGGAAAAAGATCCTTCTCCTACAGTGCCCCACTGCAGCTTAATGAGATCCCAGTTAGCATTCTTTATGCTACTAACCCTAGAACCTTTAAAGCCGAACTTAAGCAGTTTCCACTGCAAAAGAATGTCTGTGAGTGCTAAACTGTTCAGAGCCAGTCTCTAGAAGCTGCATCAACCCTGCCTACCAGCAACTACTCATGGACTCACTCACATGGGCCACCCCTCTCCACTTCTTACCCCTGCCCCCCCAGACTCTGGCACCTCATGCTCCATAGCTCTTATTGCACTAGTGGCTGCGCTGTCTCATTTATCTCACACACATCGCCTCTCTCTCACACTCTCTCCACTCTCTCCTCAACCCCTCCCAACCCCTTTTCTCCATAAGCCTTTGCTCTCATGATACCTCCTCCCCGCCTGGTCTCTCCCTCCTTCCCTCTCTCCCCTCCCTCTCTCTCTCTCCCCCACTCTCTGTCTCTCTCTCTCTAACCACCTTCTCCCACCTTCCCACACACCCTCACATGTACCATCTCCAGCTCCTCAGCTCCAAAGCTGTAATGCAATGTGGCAATGCTCCTTCTAGGCGCTCTATCCCCACGCTCCATTCACTACCACTCTCTCCCTATCCTACATTTTCCTCTCTCACATATACTTCCTTATGCCATACAGCACTTGGTATTAAACCCTTAATGAAACTCATAAGAAACTCTTAGCTGTTTTCTATGTTTTTGCTACTTCTTGTACTGATAATTCAACTATGTCTGTATTTGTACTGTTTAATGGACATGGACCCTTTGTAAAAAAATTCTTGCTCAAAGGTTGTTTCTGAAATTCCAATAAATAGACATTGTATACTGCACTGCTCTTGCCAAAACGCTCAACTTGACTCACTGTACTACCCCCTTCTGTCACTTCACCTCCAACTCCCCATTTAGGACTCACCACTGCTCTCTACTCTCTTGCCTGGACCTTCCTCCTCTCTTGCAGAGATGCCTCATCCACTCTGTATCCTTCATTTCCAAATTCTGGTTCAATCTGCTCCCCTCTTACATCTCTTCCCTCCTCTCTCCTGACACAGCCTTGACATACTCCCTGTGCTCTAGGTACTCACACTTCTTCTCTCTCCTCACTCCATCTTCCAACATGAGCAAATCAGCTTTCAACTATCATATCCCCTTTCTGTGGAACTCACAGACTCCTCTTATATACAAATCTCCTTCTCACTACTCCATCACATCATTGCTACACCTCCTTCCCTCCCCTACTTCTTCCCAAAATATCTCATAGAACTGTAATCTAAATGTAGCCTTTTTTGATGTATTAGCATTCATGGACTGTTTGTATGTTCCTATTGTATACTATTTCAGTACTGCTGTATACATATCATGTAATCTAGTTTATGGTGTATACTATTTTGTTAATTTTGTGATGGTGTAATCTGATTTTCCATGTTACCTATCCCCTGGGTCACACCTGGAAATCAGCCCTATCTCAGTGTGCCTTTCCTGGTCACCAAATGTTTAAATAAAATAAAAATAAAATAAAACTGAAGCTGAGACTGAGACTAACATACACAGCCATGCTTCCCAGTTACTTCCGAAAGTCCTGTCTGCAGAATGCATAACAAGTGATGGCAACCGTGTCACTAAGACTGACTAACAGCTATGACTCAGTCCCAAGTACATCATCTAGCTTATATTATATGATCCACAGCACATGCTTCTCCAGCTTAGAGACTTAGAATGTAGGTGAAAAATGCTGAGTCCCATGGAAAGAGGTGGGTGCAGGAAGGAATAGAGCTTCCACAATTATGCCTCATATTGCCTGATAGCAGGAGCATTAGGATAATGATACTAAGAGATTAGGAAATTCTGATGGGGAGGAAAGGCTGATAGAGAGGGTATAGGAAGTGGGGCAGGCAGAAGGTGTCCAGAGAGCATTAAGGTGAAGCATGAAAGAAGGAGGGATGCAGCTGCTAGTAGAAAGGGTCAAGGGGAAGTGGTGGGAAGGGCATTAGAGAGATAGTGGGAGTGAGGAGGAAGGAAATGGGATAGCATGGGGAGGTAAAGTAGCGGATCACAGGGAAGGGAGATAAGAAGAAAGTGGAAGATACATTTTTAAATGGTAGTGTGGGGAGGAAGATATCATTAGAGTGATGGGAAGTGGCAGGGAAGGGAGCTACACTGAAGGTGGAAGGATATAGGGAGATAAGGACAAGAAGAAGAAGAAGAAGAATCTGCATTTATATAGCGCTTTTCATACATCCAAAGTGCTTTTAAAAGCAATGCTAGACTGGTAGTGAAGTGACTGAATGTGTGGACAAGGATACAAGCAGTGCCAGGGGTTGAAGTGGGGGGGGGAGACAGAGAGGAGAACCCAAATAAGAAGAAGAGGATCTGGTAGAGAGGCTGAGACAGAAAAGGGATGATGACTGGTTGTCATTAGGAAAGAGACAAGCAGATTATTCAACTGAGGAGAAGGATGAGGCAAAGCAATGAGGAGCAGGGGGTAAGTAACTTACATTTACTACCAACCAACATTTGGGACAGGTAAGGATCCTAGAGGAAGGAGCAAAACAGAAGATACTGAAAACATATGGGTCAAGTGAAGGAGAGAATCTAAGAGATATAATGACAGGGGAAGGTCAGGCAACAATTTCATGGGTGTACAACAGTTCAGGCTGAAGCAAGATAACTTGTGCCAGCAGAACTGTACAGGAGAGAACACAGAAATAGGGACCAGGTAGAACCATGGTAGGGTGGGTAGGGGTGGTCTATATGTCATTCTGTACAGTAGTAATTTATGATCAGAAGAACGCTAGTCCAACACGCCCACTACCAACTCTGCTCCATAAGCAGGGATGAATCAGTATACTGTGCAACACGTTCTATTCCATAGGGATTATGTTCCCACTCTATTACTCAAGGAACTATATGATTCAGTTTTGGTGTCCATATCTGAAAAAGGGTATAAACAGGTTGGAGGCTGTTCAGAGAAGAGTGACCAAAAATGATCCAGGGCCTTCAAGGGCACTCAAACAAGGAGCATTTGGAAGCATTAAATATGTTCTCACTGGAGACAAGGAAGGAGAGGGGAGATATGATTGAAAAATTCAAATTCCCGAGAGGAATTAATTAGGTGACATCCTCAGACCTGTTCAACAGAGTCCCGACTATAACACTATGGGAAGTTTCCCCGGTGCCCTGGCCAAATTTCCCCTCAGTCACTAAAATACCACCAACAGCTTAGATCCAGTTCAAAGTCAGTTGGCATTCATCTGTATCCCTCCTCCCTGGGTTGTGCCTGAAAATGGGCAGAATTTGTCTAGTGCACTTACCCAGTCAACAAAAAACTAAATAAATAAAGTTGAGGGGCTTCAAGAGGGAGCTTAGGAAACTCTATTTTACAGAAAGAGTCATGGAGCCATGGAATAAACTGCCAGCTGAGGTAGTGGAAGAAAACTCTGTGACATCATTCAAGCTGGGATGGGACAAGGCTAAACAGAGATCAAAAGCAACAGGAGCAGTAGGAGGCATTAGACAGAAGGCAGGCTAGGTCCGGGGATCTGAGATGATCCAAGGAACACATGGGCAGACTAGATGGACACTTGTTCTTCTTCTGCCATATTTTATTTCTATGATTATATGTTTCTATGATTCACTTGGAAAGCAGAAATGTGTCTATGCTTACCTTGAAGGCCTGTAGTATCTTCATTTCCAGTGTCTTCACTGGTATACTCTAAAGCAGCCTGCTAGAGACCTGAGGCTCCAGATCTTGATTAAAATGTTTAATAGCAATACCAGCAGTACCCATCCCTGTGGGATGCAGCTGAGTACCCGCACTGTTCAATAAAAGGCAATCCAAATACATTAAAATATAGTAGATTAATACTAGTCGTACATTGTGTTTTTTAAGAAAATAATACATGAGCTACATAGCCAAACATTTTTGATATATTTAGGTTTCATCAGTGTAGTCATCATTGTTAGAAATACAGTAAATTGGTTTTCAGCTTGAGAGAACTTGTATATACAGCGGATGTAACACAAATGCCAAAGAACTGTTGTATTCAATAAGGACTAATGGCAAGTGATACTAGGGACAATGTCTGATTCAAAGGAAATCACCAATGGGATTCTCCAGGGATTGATTTTTGGACCCTGAAGTACAATCATTTTATTGATGGCCTGGATTCAGGGATCTTGAGAATGGTAAATAAATGTGTGGATGAAAAAAAGCAAACAAAGATGGTAAATTGCATTGAAGAGAACCATACCTCTCAACCTCCTGCCTCATAAATCAGGGACAAGGCTTAAAAATATCAGGGACAAAGGACCAAAATCAGGGACACTTCTTCAAAATTGGAGATATCCACTCAGGAAGCTGGTAGAATAAAGGGCTTAGTGTAAAATGCATTTTCTAAAGAAGAACAAGTCTGTAACTTTAATGTTTGACATTAGTTTGTACTTATAACCCCCGCTGTTTGGTCACAGAAACACAATTTTTAGGAGGGACAGAGTAAAATTTTGAGGCAAAATCTGGTATGTCCCTGAAAATCAGGGACAGTTGAGAGGTATGCAGAGAACAACAGTCTCCTGAGGGATTTTAATGGGCTGTGGAGTTAGCCAATACATTTCAAATGAAATTCAGTGTAACGTGTAAGGTCATTCACTTAGTCTAATGAATTCACATTGAAGTAATTATTTTAATATTAAAAACTTACTACAAGTATCTATGAAAAATACCCAGCTGTCAGAACTGATGAGCTGCAGATGCTGCCACAGTAAAATGCCATAGCAGTAATATCTACTTTAACAGAGGAACAACATGTCATAAAGTGATGAGATTGTGCCCCTTTATAGTGCAGTGGTGAGGTCACACCTGGTGTACAGTTGCACAAAAGATGTAGTCAGATTTTTTCAGATAGTCAGTGATATTTCTGAAGCAAATTTCTCTGTTGTCCATACTATGGTACCACACACAGGTACGGAATATCTCTAGAAATATCACAGAAGTTTCAGAAACTATTAGTGTTGTGTAGAATGCAGAATTCTGCCAGCAGAATTAGCATAGAATGACCATTCTGCTGGCAAAATTTCCACCAGAATTTCACTCGTTCTTCTGAAGAATTTTGCCTGCTTTGATCCTTCGGAATATTATTCTGTGAAACATAATTTTTTCAGTGGAAAATTGTTCTGCAACTATTTCTGCAGAAAATATTGAGTTCTGTGGAATAATATTCTGCGAACAGCATTTTTTCCACAGAAAATCATTCTGCAACCATTTCCACAGAAAATATTGAGAGTCACATTATAAAATGCAGCACAAATCCACCATTCTGTTTTAGGCAAAATTCAGTGGAATTTTGAAAATTCCATGAAATTTAATTCCACCTGAATTTGAAAATTCCGCATAGTACTAGGAACTATGTGACCATGTCTTTTGCTTCTGCTGCTCAATGTACAATTTTGGTTGCTGCAGTATGAAATGGATGTCTTAGCAATCTCAAGCAGTGCAGCAGTGAACACGTAATGGAAAGTTTAAGCTATGAGTACTATTTTGCAAAGGGTAAATATGTTTTCCCTGATAAAAAGAAATCTAAAAGGAAATATAAGTTCAGTTTTTAAAATTTTTAATTGTGCATTATTTGATACAGCTATCATTTCTTTGTTTCTTTGCATATGTTCTTTTCTTTCCTAAACACTGCATGCACTGTAGGAATTTTGATTGAAACTGTGCAAGACTTCAAAATATGGCAGCACATAAATGCATAAAACATTGATTTTGGTGATAAATTAATGTCACTAAACCTAATATTAGGTGAAAATAACAACTAAAGCTACATGTTGTTATTTTCACCTTGGCATGTAATCATGATGGGATAGTTTTATACCCATGTTTATACAAAAAGCTGTGTCCGCTCATATGCACAGCTGCAGCCAATGGGAAGTTGTACACTTAAGCAATAATGCATGATGAGGTGTAGGCTATTCTGGGATAACCTTACACCTGGGGTGGTTGGACATGAGGCTGCAGGGTTAATGCATCCAACACCCCAGAAGTGAGGTTATCCCAGCACAACCCACACTCTGGAGTGCATTATTGCTATTATACAATGGCTCTTATTTATTAATATTGTGGGGACAAAAATGAGCACATCTAGATGGTTATTGGGTGGAGAACAAGTGTCACAACATCTCTTTTATGTGTAGGGACATCTATTTTATTATATCTGTTGTATAGTTTTATTTTTAATTATTTTTTTTGAGGAAACACTCACCATTGGAAAAGCACTGCATCATGGGTATGCAAATAATCAATTGTCTGTTATCACTGTAGTGTGTTATGCGATACCAGGCAATTAGGTATTTGCATACCTATGATGCAATGCATTCATATGTGATGTGTTTCTTCACAAAAAATAAAACAGTAAAACTGATACTATAAAATAGATGTTTTTATACTATAAAAGAGATGTCCTGACAGTTGTTCTCTGCCTAACTATGAATTGTTTTAGCTATGACAAATATTTTTTCCCACAATATAAGTAAATAAGGTTTTAAATTAAACTAAGCTTGTGTAACTTCAATTGCAAAACATCAAACTCTATTGGTAAGAGAAGCTGTGGTTGGTTATTCAGTGTCAGTGAAGTTTAGTCTGCTATAAAGTTATGTGTATGTCTGAGCTTGATGCTATGAGGTTATGCTCAGGTAACCTAACTGCAACAAGCACACACTGATCAATCAGAGTCTGGGAAATTTTCTTGTCATTGTATAATATACAATACACATGTCATACAGTGGTTAGAGAAGAGCAAAGTTGCTGAAATTCACTTTGTGAATGAATTTGTGAAATTCACACACTCTTGATGAATTTGGAATTTGTGAAATTTGCACTTTGCAAACTGTGTAATTCACCTTTGAACTGCAGCATTTGCCTGCAAACTGTCTAATTCATCCATGAACTGTGGAATTCACATGTGAATTTTACACTTTGCAGTGAACACTTTACAGTTTTCAGTGAGGTCAAAGTTGCCGAGCGTAATGGAAACTTCACAAAGCTTTGTGAGACTTGTAGGAGGGCAGCAGCCAAGGCCAACAGGATGCTGGGATGCATCGCTAGGGGGATCACCTCCAGAAGGAGGGAAGTGATACTCCCTCTGTATAACTGCTTGGTGAGGCCGCACCTGGAGTACTGCGTGCAGTTTTGGAGGCCACACTTAAAGAGGGACATTAACCTCCTGGAGAGGGTCCAGAGGAGGGCAACCAAAATGATTTGGGGCTTGGGGACAGGACCTATGAGGAGAGGCTCGAAGAGCTAAATATGTACACATTGGAAGAGAGAAGGGACCGGGGGGACATGATAGAGGTCTTCAGGTACATGAAGAGGGTAAATAGGGGAGGAACAGTCAGGGTGCTTCAAAGGAAGGAGGAAGGGGCCACTAGAGAGCATGGGTGGAAGCTGGAGGGGAAGATTCAGGGGAGAAAGGAGGAGGTGCTACTTCACTGAGAGGATGGTGGAGCCATGGAATGCACTACCTAGGGGCTGGTGGAGGCAGAGACAGTGGAGGGTTCAAGAGGTGGGACAGGTACAGGAAGGTTCTGGAAGCAAAATCCAATGCAGCAAGAATATCTGGAACTGGGAAGGGAGAAGCCAAAGAAGGTGAGGGGGACAGCAAGGTCAGCACCCAGGGTGGGGGCTGACCAAATGAGCAGACACGAAAGACCATTAGGCCTATTCTGCTGGCATTTTAGTATGTTAGTATGTTAGTAAGGTGAATTCCGATTGCTTTGCAGCAACTTTGTCAGCAAAGTTAAACTTTGTTGCATCTCTGTACGTGATAGACTAGTCATTGAAGACCTCCTTTTTATTCATAATTTTTATTAGTTTCATATAAGTAAAACCAGAAGAAAACCTGTAAGATTTCTGACTCAATACCTGGAGCAGTTGATCCCACTCAGTAATGCTTTTGGAATTTAATGTCAAATATATAGATTTTACAAAAAAGATTGCAACATACTAAACAGTGAATTCATTTTGCATTATATTATTTTTATTTAGAAATTCTCATCAAATTTGATTACATAATTTCCTGCAATATACAAATCCAAGTAGTTTATTCAAGTTTTTTATTGGCAGAACTTGCCTTTCCTATTAAATGTTCCTTTGTGTTCAGATGAGGCCTCAGAAGAATAATGTAACATTTGGGGAAAAATATGCACATAAGCAATCCTGCACCCGATGCCAAGATGGCAAACACCTCTACTGCAACCATATACTTGCCCTTTGTACTCAGATATGCTGGGATGAATGAAAGCCAAACACTAACAAAGACAAGCATACTGAATGTTATAAACTTGGCTTCATTAAAGCTATCTGGCAGTTTCCTTGCTAGAAAGGCAACTATGAAACATACACTGGCAAGAAGGCCCATATACCCTAACATGCAATAAAATATGGATATCGATCCTTCGTTACACTGAACTATGATTTTTCCATCTTCAGATTCCATGTTGTATTCCATAAATGGAGTAGAGCTTGCCAACCAGAAAATGCATAAAATCAGCTGCAGCAGTGAGCAAAACAAGACAATGGAATTGGGGATCCTGGCTCCCACCCAGTTCCGTAGCTTGCTGTTTGGCTTTGTGGCATTAAATGCAATTACTACAATAACGGTCTTTGCCAATATGCAGGAGACAGAAAGAGAGAACATGATTCCAAATGCAGCTTGACGAAGCATGCAGCTCTCCTTCCTAGGATGACCAATAAATATGAGAGCACATAGGAAGCACATAATGAGGGAAATAAGAAGAAAGTAGCTAAGTCCACGGTTGTTTGCTTTGACTATTGGTGTATCCTGGAAATAAATAAAGATGCATAGGATACAAGCAGTTATCAATGAGAAGAAAATTGAAATTGCTGCCAGCACTGCTCCAAGGGGCTCCATAAAGAAAAGGTATTCAGTGGTTTTGGGGATGCATGTATCACGTTTTTCACTGGACCATTGATCTTTTGGGCACTTCAGACAGTTTGTGATATCTGTTGATAAAAAGAATGTGAATTTTTACATTTGAAGCTCAATAATTTGTTACATCTATCACACACTAGTGTTTCTCATCACCAAATACAATAACCAATGAGTTCTCTTTTGTATAGATATGGTGATGTCTAAGAGTGGTAGTTTTTGTGATAATACATGAATACGGATACTTACTTTTACTGACCTAATAGATAAAATGTAAGCCAAAAACCATGCATTTTTTGCATGTGCCCTTAAAACTAAAACCCCCTAACACAACAAGACTACTGAATCTTCAAACCAAAATGTATAGAGTTAACTAAGTTCTAGGCCACTGGTTTACACATTTCACTCATGTAGAAGACTGGATGGAGGGTGGAAACCTGATCAGTATAAAATAGTTGTAAGCATGGACAACCACTCTGTCCATGGTACATACAATACAGGAAACTTTAAGTACAGTATTACTGAGTGCATTCTTTTAAATGTAATGCTTCATTCTGCAACTCATTGGAAATCATTGACCATGTTCATAACCCCAGTTCTAATCTTTCTATTCAGCTAGCACACCAGAAAATTCAAGCAGAAAATAATTTAATATGTTATCAGTCAGGTAAGTGGAAATTTTACAGTCCAAACTTAAAATTTTATATCTGGCTGCAAATCAAGCATGTTTGTATGAGATCAGGTTCTGATAAATTTATAACATATTAATATGATATATAAAAAAATAAAGTAATTCATGATGCATATTTTGACTTATTAGTCCTTTTATTCCCCTCTTCAAACAATGCTAACAGGGATGGGAGACAATCTCCTGTGAATGTGGAGAGGGTTCTCACTAGTGTGCCAGTTATTGGGATCAGCTGGAAGCTTACCTTGCTCCCAATGATTGCTTCCTGAGAACCAGAATATAGCAGCCAATTTTTTTATAATGATGTATAATATATGTGACATACAGTACAGTACATTACACACACAGGAAAATGGATAAAACATAACAATCCTGCTATGACAAAGATGGTGGACAGGTGGCACTAGAAATACAATAGAGTATTGGTTATGATAGGATACATGGTACTGCATGGAAGCGTAATATAAAGACCTAGACAGTCAGCGCATATCATACTTTGGAAAGGACACCATGGTTTTCTGGTGATACATTAATGAAGTACCTGCATGTAAAGAGGAGGACTGGGACCAGGAGGAATGACCACAAGAGTGGCTGCATCATTTTACAGCAGTGAACTAAAGGAAACCTTGTTCATCACAGACACAGCAGAGTTCAACTATGGAGGAAAAAAGGAGTACTGTGCATAATAAGATATGCATAATCCTTGCATGTACTTTAGTATACTAAAAAGCCCTCCAGAAAGTATTGTACACCACAGCTTCCATTGGGGCACTCATGTGGTGTGCAGGATGGTACAGCTGCAGCAGTTGATATGTCCAGATACTTCTTAAGATTTCTGTGATATCTAGTAGTAGTAGTAGTAAACATTTTATTTATACAGTATCACACTTTTAGGTGCACATGTGCAACAAATATTTGCACAAATTTCAAGTTTCCACAGATTACAATAAACTCAAAAGACATACCTTATCTCAAGAGACATTTTCTGCCTGCCTGTAATGCTACTGTGTGATCACTAGAGAGAATCTCTTTAGAAACATAGCAAAATATGTATAAATAGCTGAACTAAGTCAAATTGTAGAAATAATCCAGCACTCACCACTCCTTTCAGGAACCATATTTCAATGCACTGCTAAATAAATCCACACACCAACATCTTGAACTTGGAAAAAGGCTTTCTTATTCAGAAATTAGTGGTCTGATATTGGAAAAGTGGTAAAAGCAGAGTGCAAAGGTTTGCACTGAGCTGTGCATGCCCTTGCCCTTGCCCATGACCCTGATGATACTATATTCAGTTGGATGGCACATTGGCAGTATTCTACTGAATATAGGGCATGTCGGCACATCACTAAGGCAAATAGTGCTGCCCTAACCTGCATCTTGGAAATGCAAGGAACAGTGCCTCCAAACCCAAAAGTGCCAGGAGTGCCCAGTACAATATTCAACCAGTACCATGCAAATGAGTCCATGGGACATGCAAGGCATTAAGAGGCCATATGCATGCCCATTATGGGCTAATTTGCATTGGAAGTGGTGACTGGTTTGTGCACCTGTGACCACCTTCACCCATTCCCATACAGGAGAAACCATTCCCTGGTAGCTAGTGGTCCCTCTTGTCCTCCAATCCCCAGACCCATAAAAAAAAAAAACATTCCCAAGTGTCAAGTGGCACCACCCATTTTCAATCCTCAGCCCTGTTAAAAAGAAATCAGTCTCTGGTGTCCATTGGTACCCCTGCCCTATGATTGCTGGCCCTGTAAACAGTAAATCAGGCCTTGGTGTCCAGTGGTAACCTTCACCCTCTGACCACCATCCCTGGTAAATGTAAACCATTTCCTGGTGTCCAGTGGTACCACCTACTCTCTGATTACCCTCCCCAGAAAAACAAACAATTCCTTGGTATCCAGTGGTACCCTCTGCCCACCAATCTGTGGCCCTGGTAAAACAAATCCATTTCCTGGTGTGTAGCGGCACCCCACCTCACCCTCTGATCACTTGCTGCAGTTTCATAAGAAACATTCCTGGTGTCTAGTGGCCCCCCTGCACCAGCTGCACTGGGTACACCACCCTGTCATCTTCTGATTACCATAGTCTCCGGTGCTGTGGGAGCCAATATGGTGAGTGGCACAGCCCTCTTCTAACCACCTCAGCTGGCCGCTGCATGCAATGACAGGGGACACACATCATGTGTACTGTACAGGGAGTGCATGCTCCCTTCACAGTACACAGGATGCACACTCACTGTCATTGCATATGGCAGCCAGCTGAGGTGGTATGAGGAGGGCTGTGCCAATTGCCATATGGGCTCCTGGGTGCCAACAACTATGTTAAGGGGTGGCAGGGAGCTGTACCCACTGTAGGTGGTGTGGGGGGGTCACTAGATGCCTGGGACTTCTTGTACGAAACTGCAGTGAGTGATCAGAGGGTTGCAGGTGCCAGTAGAAACCAGGGAAGGGTTTAGTTTTATGGGGACTAGTGATCAGAGGGAAGGGGTACCACTGGACACCAGGGACTGATTTCTTTTTAATGGGGCCAGGGATCAAAGGGTAAAGGGTATTGCTGTACACCAGGAACTGATTTCTTTCTAACTGTGCCAGGGATCATTGACTGGGGGAGGAATCACTTTACACCAGGGAATGGTTTTGTTTATCAGGAAGGGAGACTGTATGATGGGACACCAGACACCAGGAAGAAGGTGTGCTCCCCAACCGCCAACTTGATTGTTGGCTGCAGTGGAGCTGCTGGCCACTTGGGTTGCACAGAGCAAGTGAAGCTTTTTTGTGTTGCTTGCACGCATGTGCAAAAAACACATTGCTTTCAGCAGTTAGGGAGAATGCCTACATGTATCAGGAAATTCAGGCCATGTCACCATGCAATCAGCTGTTTTGGAGCATTACAAGCTACCAAAACAATTGATTGCATGGTGTCCCCATGGCACTAGCTTCTCTGTCAGCCTCTCATAGTCCCCTGGAAGCAGATGGAAAGCCGCCACTCACTGTTCAGTGTGCCTTCCTGGTGAAACAATTAAAATAAAAAATAAAAAACTGATGGGGTGCCCAATCCACCTGTCAGCATGACCCCCTCCCAAGTAAACTAGAATCTGCAGCTTATCCAATAGGTAGGGAAATGAGCAGACTGGGTGGGCCAAGTGGTTGTTATCTGCCATCAGAGTCAACGTTTCTATGTTTCTATTTGCCGATGGGGTAGCCCAGTCTCCATTATCATAATGCACCTCCCCATTTGTTGTCTTTCACCGAGGGGGTGCCCAACCCCTCTCGCTCATGTGTTCCCCCTCGGCACACTGTATGGCCAAAGGTGGTGCCCAATCCCCAGTCAGCTCCACTGCCCCCCCAAACAGACTTCCATCTACCATGCTGGGAGCCCACCCCAGCATTGCAAAATTCTCTTTGGCCAGTGGAGGTGCCCAATCCCCCATCAGCTTCACTGCCTCCCAAACAAACTGCCTGGTGCCATGCTGGGAGCCCACCCCAGCATGGCAAAACTCCCCCATAGCCTATGTAAAAAAAGACTTAGAAGAAAAAAACGTCCTCGTTGATTCTCTTGCCCCCTCCCCCACACCCTCACCTCACCCCACACTTACCTCCGGAGCCCAGCACGACGATCTTCGGTGGCCGGGAACACGTCTGCACTCTTCAAAGCAGACCATGAACTGAAGAAATGCTGTTAAACAGTATAATGGTATAAATTGTTTGTTTTTTTTCAACTTTGATGCATATCTTGGCCATTATGGGGAATTTTTTCACCAAGTTTTCAATGTGGGGTTCGTGGGACCCCACCTCATGAACTCAGTCACTGTCATTTTGTTATTCGGTCCCAAAAGTTGATTTTGTGGTAATAGCGCAGAACCACCTTTTGGGACTGATTAACAAAATGACAGTGTCACAGTTCTTGAGGTAGGCCCCCAAAAACCGTATGTTGAACATTTGGTGAAAAAATTCCCCAAAATGACTGTTTTATGAGCGTGCATTGCGCAGTTCCTACACATGCTCATAACTTTGAGCATTTTTAGTATTTTCACTCCAGATTTTCGACATTGCCATTTTACCACACCTTCTTATGCACAGTACAGCTGTCATTTTTCACATCTCGCCCAAAATGTGTTTTCACACATGTAGCGCACAGTGGAGTGGTCAGTGTGTGAAATCAATGTTCAGGACAGATCAAGAAAATCACAGTGACACTGTTCATGAGCAGAGGTCTTAAACTGGCTATGTTGAAAATTTGGTGACAAATGTTCATAAAATGACTGTGTTACGAGCATGCATTGTGCAATTTCCATGCTCCCTCGTAAGTTCACTAATTCATAATATTTTCATTCTAGATTTTCAACATTGTCATTTTTCCACACCTCATTATGAACAGTACAGTTGTCATTTTTCACACCCTGGCCAAAATGTGTTTCACACTTCTGGCGCAGAATAGCACGGCTGCTGTGGGAAATGAGTGTTCGAAACAAATTAAGAAAATCACAGTGACAGTGTTCATGAGCGGAGGTCCCAAAATGCCTGTGTTGAAAATCTGCTGTAAAATATCCCCAGACTAATTACATTATGGGTGTGCATTGAGCAGTTTCTATGCACACTCGTGACTTCATCAGTTTTTTTATATTTTCACTCCAGATTTTCAGCATTGACATTTTTTACACCTCTTCATGAACAGCACAGGTGATACTTTTCACATCCTGTTTGAAATGTGTTTTTACACCTGTGGTGCCAAGTGGCACAGTCACTGTACAAAATCACCTCTCTTCTAGTAAACTGATAGTGTCACTGTTCATGCGGTGGGTCACAAAAAGCCCATGTTGAAAACTTGTAGTAAAAATACCAAGAAATGCCCAGGGTGTTAGGATTTTCAACCATAACGTCCTACCCTGTAGGGACTGACAGGCATCAGTGGTGTAATTTGGGATTGTCAGCAGTAATGCTTATTCCATTCCACCCCCACCCTGCAGCCAGTGGCAGGCATCGAGGTGTGCCTTGGACCCTTTGGCCCCAGAGATCACCCCATTCTCCTATACTGCACCCATTTCAATGTAATTCCTTATGGAATGAGGTGAGTGTAAAGCCTGAACACTCCAAAGCACACCTTGACACTTGTAAGTGTCTGCAGGGTAGGGTGAGGTGAGGTGAAATGTCGTGACTGTTATGGGCTGCCACCCAAAGTCACACCCCAATACCTGTCCATCTCTGCAAGGTGGAGTTGGAGTTGGCGTCAGTTCAATACTTCACTGCCATTTCTATACTGCATCTGTCTAACTCCTGCACTTCCACTGCAAATGACAGCAAGCAACACTTGGCATTAACAAATGCTTGTTTATGGTAGTATTTGTGCTGGGCAAAGTGGCCTGTGCTAAACCTGTTGTGCAGTGCAAATGCACTGAATATAGTGCTGCACCTTTATTCATGTTTCCTCCCATCTCTTTGCCCATTGACTACATTACCGTTTAGCACATACACTATCCATTTTAGCATGGGCACCTTCTCCCTGTGAATATTGCACTTGGGCGTAAACTCCATGCAAACAGCACACAGTCACTTTGTCCATTGGGCAAACTTTTGAATATTGAGCCACAGGTGTATAAAAACAGGAAGTGCCCAATAGGTCCCACATAAGGCAGAATTACCTTGTTTCACATACTAAGCCTGTGCTTTTTCAAAGGTGCCACTCCTGTAGCATTCTAACTTGTATAGAGCTGTCAGTCAAGATTACAGCCAGTTTTAATTCATTTGTTACAATTTCCTAAGTTAGTTAAAGGGGCACACTGGACCAGACATAAAAAAATATATGGACTATTTGATGATGTGGTTATACTTGCAAGCATTATTGTATGTCAGCATGTTGGGGAGAACAACCTCAGGTAAAGCAGCCATCTTTGACAAATTAACTACAGGAAATGTGGATCTCGGCATAATTAATTATCAAGTACAGCAAAGAACACAGTGTAACTAAAGAACAGTAGTGCAGGAAGGCACCATAATTAGTTGCTGTTTACTACAAAAGTGAGCCAAAAAGCAATTATTGTTTTTTATATAATGCTCTGTTACAGCACAACATCTTTCTGTGATCTGCACACACAATAAATAACGTACTGTCCAGATGTGCAAAATTGTTTTTCACATGTGAAATTTGCAGAAATGTTATATTCCACACTGACAATACCACATTTTTTTTTAGACTTCTGCAATACTTTGACTTTTGCTTCATTTTTAGTTGTTGGAATGCAGGACAACCTCACCAGATTTTGGATTCTATCTGCATTCTATGGGGTATGAGTACTAAGTCAGTGCAATGAAACATTTTCAGTTGATTTCCCACATTTCATACGTGTTTCTACAAAAAATGCTTGCAGTGCTTGCAAAACTTCCTGAAATGTTGGAATTCCATGGCAATTTTTCTGCACTACCCAAACTTAGAGCAAAAGGGAAGTTCAGAATTTTGCAAAGCTGTAACATACTGTTTATTAGGTTAAGGCAGACTCAATGTAATCTGTGAGTCTTGCAGTGGAAAAACATTAAATGGTGACCTTCTATTAAAATCTCATGTAATGGTCCATGCAACAGTACAATCTGCCTTCAACTGCCAAAATATGGTATAAAGCAAATAGAATAGATCAGCACTATACAACACTTCACTGTTACAAAAATACTTATGCATAATACCTAAGGCAATACATAGAGTCAGCTTTATAAATGGTGGTGTGAATATGGAAGACATAGAGGATAATGCCTGAGATGTGGTTGTTAACCATGCTGTAATCACCTAAAGTGGTTGCCATGATGAGTTAGTAAACCTCAAGAAAACAGCTCAAGACATTTACAGAAGTCATGGCAACCACTTGAGGTGATTATGGGGAGGTTGACAACCACATCTCAGGCATTATATTTTATAGTGTATGGGAACAAACTCAGAAGTGACAGTTAGCAGCACTTGTATCTACTAGTAAGTTTTACCTTACAGAGGAAACCATGAGTCAGGGAGAACAATTAATGAAGTTTATTCAGTCACAACGTATGGCAATTATACAGCAGAATACATTAACTAGGAGTACTGAGTAATGCCCCAAAGTTGGGGCATCCCAGTAAGGAAAATAAAGTTATAGGGGGAATTTTAAAATGCCCCAGCAGTCCCTCTTTGGTGCCCTAGCAAAACATTTGGAAGGACTTTGGCATGCAAAGTAAATGTTTTTTTTTCTCCCTGCTGCCTGCCTGCTCCATTCCACCCCCCCAGAGCAGGAAGCAGGAGAATGGACACCCACGCACCAGGTTTGCTGCTTCTGGCCAGCATGTGGTGCCTATTTCAAGTCCCTAGCATTTGTTGGGTGTGGGCTCGGGGTTCGAGAATCAGAACCCTGAGCACTTTTTGAAACAAAGTTTTTGTCCGTTTGGTAACAGTTGTTGTTGTTGGGCTGTGGAGTAGAGAGGATCACAGGAGTGCAACAGGAACTTGTGGCTTACCTGGAGTCATGAAGCCGGTCCTGTTGACTTCACGGTGATTCCCCTCCTCCAGTCCAATGAAGCCTCCTGCTGCTGCTGTCTGGTTGTGCTGCCGAGTCCGGCGGGTCCCCCCGAAAGAAGAATTCGGCTATTCGCTGCGCGCTGGGCTGAATAGCCCCTCCGTTTATTTGTTTTAGCCTCCCCTTTGTTTTAAGATTAATTTTCATCCCTACCAGTGGCAGAGAAACGCTGCATCGTCTCTTGCCTGTCATCCTTCCAAGGCTCCCTAGTCATCCCCTCTGCTGCCTGAAACTGTCCTACCCTCTGCCTGCATACCTCCCGCCTCCCGTCTGCCTCCTGTTATCTTGGTGTGGTGCAGTGGGTTGGCGGCAGCACGCAATTCGTGCTGACCACCTTGAATCCTAAGGGGGATTGCATATTTGGTTTAAAAAAAGTGCAGTAGGCGCATACAAGGCGGCCGAGCGCCACATGGGCATCGGGTTGCTAGGACCCTAAATTTTAATATTAATAAGGAAGGCGGGGTTAGTGATGCCCACAGGAGGGGCAGAGAGTCAAGGCCAGGATATCAACCTTATAAATATTCATAGGGAGGCAGGCTTTGAGGTGGCGATGTGCTATTGAAGGACAGCAGCTCACAGAGAGCTGCAGATTTAAAGGGGCCCAACCTCTTTTGGTCTAATAATTATTTAAATGGGCACCGGGCCCAGCATAAATTAGGGCACCAGGCCCAGTTTTAAGAGGGCTATCAGGCCCAGGGTTCAATAGGGTTACCAGGCCCATAGTAAAGAGGGCACCAGGCCCATTGCATTTAGGGCATCAGGCCCGAGTTATTGTAGGGCATCAGGCCCGAGGTAAATGTAGGGCATTAGGCCTGAGGTAAAGCAGGGTTTGTGGGTGACCCCGGCCTAGTTTAATAGGGCAAGCCAGCCTAGTGGTATTAAGGGCGGCCCCCGGCCTAGGGAAGTAGGGCAAGCCAGCCTAGTGGTACTAAGGGCGGCCCCCGGCCTAGTGGATTAGGGCAAGCCAGCCTACTGGTGGTGAGGGCATCCTTAGCAAAACATTCAGGGGTAGCCAGATCCTATTCAGGAAGACCCTACATTCAGAAAAAAAGGATCCACCCAAGGGTGCTCAGTTCGCATATACTGTGAAGCTACTGTAACTACTGTACTGCTTATTCCATTGTTATAACTAAAATACCTGAAAGACTGTGAACTTGCTAAGAAGCCCCAGGACTGTGTTGTATTGGATTGTGGTTATTTATCCCTGGGTATCTGAACTATTACCCCAGGTATACGAACGATTGCCCCAGGTAGCCAAACTATTGCCCCAGGTATCCGAACTATTTCCTCTAAGTATCCAAACTATTGTTCAAAGCATTTGAACTATTGCTCCAAGCTCCTGAACAATTGCCCCACCTGTAGCAATTTCCCAGAAATTTATGATTTGCCTTTCCTCTTTCCTTGGCAAATCCTCGGATCATTCCGCAGTGCCTTTTGGCAATACAGGAAGGTGCATCTTCAGCTAGATTGTTACTACTGTATGGGGACAGTCTCAATCTTCCACCAAACTACCATCCCATAGTGTGGCCTGTAATACTCCTGCCTCAGAATCAATCTCTATTCAGAAGAAGACATCCTCTCAGCATTCTTCACTCCTGTGGGATCATCCATCAGCTCATCACTTCCATCTGTGTCTTCCGCTGAAGTCGAATCCATCGCCAGTCATACAAGTCGTACCAGCCATTTCTTGTTTTCACAGCTCAAAGGTACGTCCGCCGAAACGCATCATGACAGCTGTGCCAGTGTTGTTTCCTATGGTTCCTGTTCCAGATGTCCCGAAGTTGGTCACCCTCTACAGAAGAGTGTGTTTATCCTGGAGTACCTGGTCTGCGCCCCTCCTGGTCCTTCGCCAAAAGTCGAGTCCATCGAAGCCCAGTACAGGACGCATCTGCCACTTCTTTGTTCTTGTTTTAGTTTCTGATCCTAAGATTGCAGAATCAACCATCATCTCTTCAGATTCTTCTGGTTCCTGGTCCTGTCAAAAATCCTTCTGAGTTTAGCTGGCCCTTGGAGTGCTGCAGCATCCTTCAGGTCATGGTGGTCCTCCAGTGGATTCGTCGCCACAAAGGTCCTGATTTCTCTTAGCCCTTGGTGACCCTGGAAGAGGGTTTTGGCTGAGGAACCCTTGTTTTCAGAAGGAATCTGACAGCCCATCAGTGGGTATTTCAGGAACCAGTTGCTCTGGTTTTCTATTCCGGCAGCCTTGGAGAGAGTGGGTTTTGCCGAAGAATCATATGGTCTGTTTAACAAACCTCTCACTACCCAGTGGCCTTGACACAGTCCCTGCTGGGGATTATATTAGCATTCATTGTTCCGTTTGCTTCTCCCTTCGTAGACCGACGGTGTACATGAAGACACCGGATCTCTGGACTCTTGCAACATCTAGACTTTGATGGATGTGTGTAGTGATAATTAACCTAACACAGTTCTGAGTGGCTTATGTCATCTGATCCTCACCTAAGGTTATCGAATTGTAGAATAATTTTAGAATAAGAGTGGCAGTACGCCTCTAGTCTATTCTTGTGGTAATAATCTTAGCAGTCATAAGATAAAGTATTTGTCTGTTTATCGCCCTATTGTTTTTGGGCAACCCCTCCTTCCTCTTGTGACTGTGTCTCCCTACCCTCTGGTACAAAATAAATGCCCTGCGGGCATTGAATCACTAGGTTGACTCCTGCCTCTCCTTGCCTGGGTAACGGTTATCCATAATAATTCAGACTTTGGTGCCTCATTCATCTCTTTTCACCACCTTTAGAGCAGAGTACCCCACAGAGCACCACTCTAGACCATCCCGGAGCTCAACAAAATTCTTGGTGTAGTCGGCAGGATAGAGATAATTATTTATCTGAGGAGTCAAAAGTTGGAGTTGCTTAGTAAGAAGCACAGATGGAGCCAGGGTGTAGTAGTGGATTGTCTGGGGGAGATAGAGAGTCTGTTGGAGGAGACCAAGATAGACCTCGAGGGAATATAACACCATCTCCACTAACCATGCCATATTACTTTGGAGTACCATTGCTTCCACAGTTTTCCAGAGAAAAGGATGGGAACGGAACCAGCAATCTAGGGGAATTCCATTAAAATATGCAGGCAATGTTTCAGCGGTATCAGATCCCAGAGCAACAGAAGGTTGAAATTTTAATAGGGCAACTAAAAGGAGCTGCTCACTGAGAGGTCCAATCCTGGACGAATGGAGTGAAAGCCACAGCGTAACAGATACTCCAGAGGCTACAGCAAATATTTGATGCTAGAACTATGTCTGACCTCAAAATGAAGTTCTTTTCTCACACCCAGAAGCCCCAAGAGACCCTAAGGGAGTTCGCATTGAGTCTGCAGGAGCTATTGCGAGCTATAGAGAGGGTAGATGCAGCACAGGTCCGAGATGCAGACTGAGTGCTAGTAGAAAAGTTTATGGAAAGGGTGCAAAGTGAAGCCCTGAGGAGAGAGCTATGCATGCTGCACTTGCAAAACCCTGAAGTCGACTTCCTGGATTTTAAGGAGAAAGCCATTCGAGTATTTGGTTTGGGACACTCCAGAGAGGAGGCCCCGGTATATCCCCAAATGGCAGCCTCTATGGGAACTCAATGGCCAGCCTACACTACAAAAGTATGGAAGGAAGACAACTCTTGGCAATCAAGACTCCAGCCAGATGTCATTACAAACATTGGAACACTGAAGAGAAGCTGTTGCATACACGAGCCGGTGTTCAGAACATGAACAGATGTGTGGACCGAGGATACAGACACTGATCTGTTCTGTGCAGACCAGCGCCAGTTGACACTCAGAGCTGACCGAGCAGATTGCCACCCTGACCCACCAGATGGTGGAGATGTGTAAAGAAATGCAAAACTGGAAAGCAGGATGGAAGAATGAGAGATGCTTTAATCAGCCAGGGAAAGAAAGAAAGGAGAGTGACCAAATGAACCATCCGAGAAGGAGTGAAGGGAGGTGCTCCACAGATCAGTTTGATGGCCAAGGAAGGCCCATATGTTGCTGGTGTGGTGTTAGCGGCCATATAGAAAGAAGATGTGGCCAGCCAGCAAATAACACCCTGAATTTAAACAGAAATTCTTCGGGGATGAGGACCGACCCTCGAAAAGCAGACAATCAGGTCCAGCAGTCCCATTAGAACAGTCGTGTTTCATTGGTAGAAGTCTGATGATACCAGTCAAGATTGACGGCATTGAGCTTATGACATTGTTAGACACTGGATCACAGGTTACTACTTTGCAAGGATGAGAGTTCCGAAGATACTGGACACCCAATGATCTGAAGCCACCTCCTAGATCATGGGTGAAATTAATAGCGAGCAACGGTGGCAAAGTACTGCATCTAGGATATCTAGAAGCCGATGTACAGCTGGGAAAGAACATCCAATGCAACACAGGCATTATTGTTAGCGACCTCGACAGTGATCAACTGCCGCCACTAATTTTGGGGATTAATGTTCTACAAAATTGCTTTGACAAACTAGTGAGCATTCTCCAACAGCAAGCCAAGCACGTACCCCAGGTGGAGAAACATACCCTGCAACAAACCATCTACAATTTGCAATGCCATCAACGGTTTGCTAATGCTGAGGGTGAAATTGGTTAAGTAAGAGTGACAGATGCCAGACCGGTAACATTGAAGCCAGGCACCAAAACCACCCTTTGGTGCAAAGCAAAGGTGGGCCTGAGGGGTCAAGATTACAATGCTCTAGTGGAACCTTACCCTATGAACAAGGAAGAACCAATAATAGTGACTCAGAGTGTAGCTACTGTAATCAGAGGTCAGATACCAGTCCGAGTGTTGAATTATCGGACTCACGATGTGCAACTGTACCGAAACCAGACGGTTGCCCAGATCCACACTGTGTGCTTGCAAGACATTATCAAAGCTGAGGAAGAGGTAGAGAAAGCGCCTGAAGGAGGGATGGAAAGTGACCAGATACCAGAATGGACTAAAGAGATTAAAGTAGGCAATGCAAAGACCACCGTTAAGCAAAGAGCTGATGTTTTGAAAGTGGTTTTACACTGGAAGAAAGCTTTTATCCAACACCCCTTAGATTTCGGGTTAGCTCGTGAGGTACAACATCACATCAGTACCCATGGTCATTCGCCTATCAGAGAACGATTTAGACCTATCCCACCAGCCATGTACCAGCAAATAAAAGAAATGATTAAAGAAATGAAAGAGGCTGATGTGATCAAGGAAAGCCACAGCCCATGGGCAGCACCAATTGTCCAGGTAAAGAAGGATGGTAAGATCCGATTCTGTGTGGATTACTGCAAATTAAATGCCATCATCGATAAGGATGCGTATCCTTTGCCTCAGATAAAAGATTCTCTCACGGCTCTCCAATCAGCAGCCACATTCTCCCCTCTAGATTTAACCAGCAGATACTGGCAAGTTCCTATGGCACCAAAGGATAAAGAGAAAACAACCTTTATTACCCCCATCAGTCTCTTTGAGTTCACGAGAATGCCTTTTGGATTGTGTGATGCACTGGGAACTTTTCAAAGACTGGTTGAACATTGTCTTGGAAGCCAGAATTTCGATACTCTTTTGTTATATCTGGATGATATCATTGTATATTGAAAGACTCACGAAGATCATTTACATCACTTGGACAAGGTGTTCCAAAGATTGATCCGATATGGTCTTAAAATAAAACCCTCTAAATGTCATCTGTTGCAGACTAAAGTGAGTTATCTGGGACATATAGTCTCCGCAGATGGAGTGATGCTAGACCCAGAGAAGACCGAAGCAGTAAAGAAATGGCCTGTTCCTACTACCATTAGAGAGGTCTGAAAATTATTGGGATTTGTGGGATATTATCGGAGATTTATCAAGAACTTCTCCAAAATTGCTGTGCCATTACACAAACTTTTAAGAGGATCAGCAGAGGGTCGAGTCCCAAAGAATCATCTGGTTACATGGGGTACTGAACAGCAAGAAGCATTCGATCAATTAAAAAAGATACTAACTGAGGGTCCTATATTGGCGTATCCAGATTATGCAAAACCTTTTCTGTTGTATACCGATGCCAGTAACAAAGGGTTGGGCGCGGTACTCGCACAATAACAGAATGGCATAGAAAGAGTAATAGCCTATGCAAGCAGAGGGTTAAGAGGCTCAGAGCAGAATGACACCCACTATAGCTCTTTCAAACTAGAATTTTTAGAGCTAGTCTGGGCTATCACAAAGAAATTCTGGCAATATTTAGCTGCCACCCCTTTCATAGTTTTCACAGATAATAATCCTTTGGCACACTTAAATACTGCGAAGCTAGAAGCCCTAGAGCAGAGGTGGGCCTCTCAACTTGCAAATTACCAATTCTCCTTAAAATATCATTCTGGTAAAGCTAATGCGAACACTGACGCCTTGACCCGGATGCCTGGAGAAGGAGAATCAGAAATAGATGACACCCTGCTGGAAAACACAGAAATGCCACCTTTTCTGCAGGTACCAGCTGAGATTGTGCAGGCATGTTGTCAAGTTGCTCCCGAGTCTGAAGTGGAAAGTCAACCAGAAGTGGATGACATGATTGTGAACCAAAAGAATCTATGGGTGAAATTACAAGGCCAAGACCCTATAGTTCACCAAGTATAAGTTCTAATTGCTGCACAGAAATGCATGATCCAAAAAGAAAGAAAGAAACTGAACATAGAAGCAATGAAACTTTGGAGACACAGAACTCGTCTGGCCATAGAAGATTGCCATTTGGTTAAGAAAAGTAGAGATCCTACTACACACATAGAATTGACTCAGATCATAGTTCCAAAGACCAGTGCTTTCGTAGTATTAGAGGCGAGTCATGATAATTCAGGACATTTTGGTCACAAAAGAACTGAAACTATTATCAGAAGGAGGTTTTACTGGATAGGAATGCGAAACGATATAATAAAACGCTGTGAGGAATGTCCAGCATACAATTTAAAGAGCAAGGAGAAGGTGAATCAGAGAGCTCCTCTCCATCCAATAGTTAGTAACGCACCATTGGAACTAGTTGCTCTTGTTCATTTGAAGTTAGACCCTAGCACAAATGGACACATCTATGTCCTCACTATGGTTGACCACTTTTCCAAGTTTATGGTTGCAAGTGCAGTAAAAGACCTATCTGCTCGAACTACTGCTGAGACCTTCATGAGATGTTTTGTACGACCTTACAGATATCCTACAAAAATCCTCACAGATCAAGGAACGTCTTTTGAATCCCAGCTGTTTCATGAACTTTGCACCCTGTATGGAAGCCATAAGTTGAAAACCACTGCTTAACATCCCCAAGGTAATGGACTCTGCAAGAGAATGAATCAGACTCTGCTGGAGATGCTGCGAGCCCTACCAGAGTATAAATGTCCCTTCTGGCCAGCTTTGCTTTCTGAGCTCACATGTTTTTATAATAATACTATCCATTGCTCCACGGGTTATACACCTCATTATCTAACGTTTGGATGACACAGAAGACTTCCGATGGACTTAGTGTTGGAAGTACCACAAGAAGAAACTAAAATAAAGAAGCCAGTTACAAATTGGGTCCAGGAACATAACCAACGTTTGCAGGAAGCTGGACAAATTGTTGGCAGACACATGGAGCAAGTACGGCAAAAGCAAAAAGCAAATTATGATATCAAGGCCAAGGCTACACCGTTACTTGTTGGAGAAAGAGTAATGTTAAAGAAGAACCAAAAATGCAGCAAACTGTCTTCAAAGTGGGAACCAGAACATTATTTTATTATTGAGATATCTTATCCCGAACTACCGGTATACAAGATCCAACAGGAATTCGGAAATAGTACCAAGATTGTTCATTGGAATCTCCTAAAAGCTTGCACTTTCAGAGACACTGTACTCATTAAGGATCAGGACAGTCCTACGCCAAAAGAGAGGCAGTAGTCCACAAAAGACAAAATGTGGAACTAGAATCACCAACCAGTTGGTGTAAAGAACCATGGACCCACACTTCGTATGTGAATTCTCATGACCATCCAAATTGTGTACCAGTGATAGCTCCGGAAATACCAGATTTCCTGGAAAGAGAACGTATTGTTCAAGAACCTGTAGATTTCCAACCCTGCAGATCCCAAAGATCGAATGTAGGTGTCCCTCCTAGAAGGTATATCACAGAAGCTTCACAACTTGTACCACAGTACTACAGGAAAATCTATTCAAAGTAATTCCCCAGACACAGTCACTTTAGTGTAAAACTTCAAAAATTTACAGTATAGTAGATGTTTTAAAAATATTTTAGAGAATTTAAGAGTGTTTTATTAACATAAGACTTCATAGAGTGTTGTTAAGACGATATCTTTTATAAAGTGTTAAGGGAATACATGGGGACATGTATTTTAAGGCGGGCCCGAATCTGTAATGCCCCAAAGTTGGAGCATCCCAGTAAAGAAAATAAAGTTATAGGGTTTTTTTTTAAAGTGCCCCAGGGGTCCCTCTTTGGTGCCCTAGCAAAACGTTTGGAAGGGCTTTGGCATGCAAAGTAAATATTTTTTTTTTCTCCCTGCTGCCTGCCTGCTCCATTCCCGAGCAGGCAGCAGGAGAATGGGAACCCACGTGCCAGGTTCGCTGCCTCTGGCCAGTGCATGGTGCCTCTTTCAAGTCCCTAGCATTTGTTGGGCGTGAGCTTGGGGTTCGAGAATCAGAACCCTGAGCGCTTTTTGAAACAAAGTTTTTGTCCATTTGGTAACAGTTGTTGTTGTTGGGCTGTGAAGTAGAGAGGATCACAGGACTGCAACAGGGACTTGTGGCTTACCTGGAGTCATGAAGCCGGTCATGTTGACTCCATGGTGATTCCCCTCCTCCAGTCCAATGAAGCCTTCTGCTGCTGCTGTCTGGATGTGCTGCCAAGTCCGGTGGGTACCTCTGAAAGAAGAATTCGGCCGTTCGCCGCACGTTGGGCTGAAAAGCCACTCCGTTTATTTGTTTTAGCCCCCCCTTTTTTTTAAGTTTAATTTCCGTCCCTCGCCAGTAGCAGAGAAGTGCCACATCGTCACTCGCCTGTCATCCTTCAGAGGCCCCCAGTCGTCCCCCCTGCCACCTGAAACTGTCCCTCCTTCTGCTAGCATACCTCCCGCCTCCCGTCTGCCTCCTGTTGTCCTGGTGTGGTGCGGTTAGTCGGCGGCAGCACGTTATTCATGCTGACTGCCTTGAATCCTAAGGGGGACTGCATATTTGGTTTAAAAAAAGCACAGTAGGCGTATACAAGGCAGCCGAGCGCCTCATGGGCATCGGGTCGCTAGGACCCTGAATTTTAATATTAATAAGGAAGGTGGGGTTAGTGACGCCCACAGCAGGGGCTGAGAGTCAAGGCCAGGATATTGGTCTTATAAATACTCTTAGGGAAGTGGGCTTTGGGGCGGCGATGTGCTATTGAAGGACAGCAGCTCACAGACAGCTGCAGATTTAAAGGGGCCCGACCTCTTTTGGCCTAATAATTATTTAAATGGGCACCAGGCCCAGTATAAAGTAGGGCACCAGGCCCAGTTTTAAGAGGGCTATCAGGCCCAGGGTTCAATAGGGTCACCAGGCCCATAGTAAAGAGGGCACCAGGCCCACTGCATTTAGGGCATCAGGCCCGAGTTATTGTAGGGCATCAGGCCCAAGGTAAATGTAGGGCATTAGGCCTGAGGTAAAGCAGGGTTCGTGGGTGATCCCAGCCTAGTGTAATAGGGCAAGCCAGCCTAGTGGTACTAAGGGAGGCCCCTGGCCTAGTGTAATAGGGCAAGCTAGCCTAGTGGTATTAAGGGTGGCCCAAGCCTAGAGGAGTAGGGCAAGCCAGCCTAGTGGTACTAAGGGAGGCCCCTGGCCTAGTGGATTAGGGCAAGCCAGCCTAGTGGTACTAAGGGAGGCCCCCGACCTAGTGGATTAGGGCAAGCTAGCCTAGTGGTGGTGAGGGCATCCTTGGGAAAATGTACAGGGGTAGCCAGATCCTATTCAGAAAGATCCTACATTTAGGAAAAAGGGGTCCACCCAAGGGTTCTCAGTTCACATATACTGTGAAGCTACTGTAACAACTGTACTGCTTATTCAATTGTTATTGCTAAAATAACTGAAAGACTGTGAACTTGCTAAGAAGCACCAGGACTGTGTTGTATTGGATTGTAGTTATTTATCTCTGGGTATCCAAACTATTGCCCCAGGTATCTGAACTATTGCCCCAGGTATCCAAACTATTTGCTGTAAGTATCCGAACTATTGTTCAAAGCATTTGAACTATTGCTCCAAGCACCTGAACAATTGCCCCACCTGTAGCAATTTCCCAGAAATGTATGATTTGCCTTTCCTCGGTAAATCCTCGGATCATTCCGCAGTCCCTTTTGGCAGTACAGGAAGGTGCATCTTCAGCTAGATTGTTACTACTGTATGGGGACAGTCTCAATCTTCCACCACACTACCGTCCCATAGTGTGGCCTGTAATACTCCTCACTCAGAATCAGTTTCTATTCAGAAGAAGACGTCTTCTCAGCATTCTTCACTCCTGTGGGATTGTCCATCAGCTCATCACTTCCGTCTGTGTCGTCCGCCAAAGTCGAGTCCGTCGCCAGTCGTACCCGCCGTTTCTTGTTTTTACAGCTCGAATGTACGTCTGCCGAAAAGCATCACGACAGCAGTGCCAGTGTTGTTTCTTATGGTTCCTGTTCCAGATGGCCCGAAGTTGGTCACCCTCTACAGAAGAGTGTGCTCATCCTGGAGAACCTGGTCTGCTTCCCTCCTGGTCGTTCGCCGAAAGTCGAGTCCGTCGAAGCCGAGTACGGGATGCATCCGCTGTTTCTTTGTTTTTGTTTTAGTTTCTGATCCTAAGATTGCAGAATCAACCATCATTTCTTCAGATTCTTCTGGTTCCTGGTCCTGTCAGAAATCCTTCACAGTTTAGCTGGCCCTTGGAGTACTGCAGCATCCTTCAGGTCGTGGTGGTCCTCCAGTGGATTCGTCTCCACGAAGGTCCTGATTTCTCTTCACCCTTGGCGACCCTGGAAGAGGGTTTTGGTCGAGGAACCCTTGTTTTCAGTAGGAATCCAACAGCTCATCAGTGGGTATTTCAGGAACCAGTTGCTCTGGTTCTCTATTCCGGCAGCCTCAGAGAGAGTGGGTTTTGCCAAAGAATCATATGGTCTGTTTAACAAACCTCTCACTACCCAGTGGCCTTGACAAGGTCCCTGCTGGGGATTACATTAGCATTCATTGTTCCGTTTGCTTCTCCCTTCGTAGCTACCATCGCAGCCTAATGGTGTACACGAAGATGCTGGATCGCTGGATTCTTGTAACATCTAGACTTTGATGGAAGTGTGTAGTGATAATTAACCTAATACAGTTCTGAGTGGCTTATGTCATCTGATCCTCACCTAAGGTTATCGAATTGTAGAATAATTTTAGAATAAGAGTGGCAGTAGGCCTCTAGTCTATTCTTGTGGTAATAATCTTAGAGTCATAAGATAAAGTTTTTGTCTGTTTATCACCCTGTTGTTTTTGGGCAACCCCTCTTTCCTCTTGTGACTGTGTCTCCCTACCCTCTGGTACAAAATAAATGCCCTGTGGGCATTGAATCATTAGGTCGACTCCTGCCTCTCCTTGTCTTGGTAACAGTTATCTTATCCATAATAATTCGGACCTTGGTGCCTCACTCATCTCTTTTCACCTCCTTTAGAGCAGAGTACCCCACAGAGCACCGCTCTAGACCATCCAGGAGCTCAACAACTGTCTTTATTTAACATATGAAAACACCAGTAAAACACTTTAAAAACTAAATAATTACTCAAGGAAATAACAACAGAGAACTTTTTTAAATATTTAAACACAAGCTCTTCTGTCTAATGATCCTATTGGTCCAAAATGATCATGTGGTTCCTGGATTGTGGGCAATGCCAGTGTCATCTTCAGCTGGGGAGGGGTAAAGATCCGAGAAGCTGGCATCATATCACTGAGTGGAAAAGAGGAAGCATCCAGTAGGTAACCTAAAAAGAGGTATACAAAAATAAAATTTGACATCAGCACATTTACTTTGCGGCCATCAGTGGGTCCCTTGGCATGAATCAGGATTGCTTTTAACAACAACACTCACAGGTAACTATCATGGGGGCAGAAAAGAAACCTTTTAAATAATAGAGCAACTGCTGTGAATGCTATCGCAGCTGCTAGTTCCTTCAAGATCTAATTGCCAGAGTGGAATTCACATTTGAAAGGTTTGCAGGGGGCTACCAATCAGTGTTTCAGCAAAGGAATCCTGCTTACTGCTGGCGTTTTGTTTTGTAGTCCTATCACTATAATGTATTCAAGATGGGTTAACAACACCCTGATGTCATAGCGATGGGATTACAAGGATGAAATCTTGTTGATCTTAACCGGTAATAAGGCTCTCCTATAAATTATAAGTGTTTAACCCTGACTTGAATTTAATTTTTGACTTTGTTCACAGACCTTAACATTGCAATATCATACATTTTGATTATTTTTTTTAATTTGTTGCAGGTCATTAAAGTTAATACTGTTCATTGTTTTTTTCCTATTTTGTTTTCTCCCCCATCTCAGGGATCAGGATGCTCAAGGTTGCACCATTTCTGAAGATGAGAGGGTGACCAAGTACTACAGTAGGCATGAATGTGTATTAGAATATCCTACCTTAAATGCTACTTGTGGATTGCTCCAAACTACTCTAAATTACAGTGTAAATACTTTAATAAACCTGGCACTTGGTTTCTACCTTGATTTTTCTATTATCCTACACTAAACTTAATAAATGCAAAAGACTTTGGTGTGACTACCCAAAACAGAGAAAATTATCCCCATAAGTGTCTGTCTTGTGGCAGGTAGAAAAGCATAGCTGCTTTCAGTGACTCTTTTGTTGATTGATAAATATTGTGCTCATGTTGCACATTGCAGAGGTAGATAGGATAGGCAAAATTACTCTGAAGAAGTCAATAGCTGCTTCCAAAAATTGTATCCAAGATGGGCATTGCTGAGATAGTAGAAGAGGCACAGACACTCTGACTGAACACAAATTAAATCCATGATGAGAATGGCTGACACAAGTAATAGAGGCATAGCCACTCTGACTGAACCAAAAATTGTACCAATGACAGGCATTACTGAAGCAGGTAGGAGAGGCACAGCTGCATTGAGTCTGTTACCGTTGCAAAAGTTGTACCCATGGCTGGAGTTTCTGAAGCAGCAAGGACAGGCACAGCTGCTCTGAATGTAATTGTTTTTTACAACAAATTCTGGTCAGAGCCGGGACAGCTGCACATAGCTTTTACCTGTGCTGGCGGACAGGCATGGGTATCAAAGTGGGGGCAAACTGCTATTGGAGCGGTGGTGGCTTTTGTAGTGGCAGTGGCAGTTTTGGAGTGGATGGCACAGCTGTTGAGTGGTAGTGGTTTGCCATTTGCAAGATGGCAGTGGCAGTGGAACTGTGCATGCATGATACTCATGCATGCACAGTTCTGACAGAAGTGTGGAACTAAAGTAGTGTGCCCATGGGGGTGGGTGTGACCGTTCCGCAGAGGGGAGCTCTGTTGGCAGAGGATAGTGCCAATGGAGTCAATGCTGTACAGATGCTGGTGCATCATTGTAGGAGAACACAGAGTGGCGTTCCATTCACAGACCCATTTTCTCCTACAGTGATCGCAAAACATCTGCAGAGCTCCGCCCATGCAGCCGTAAAAAGATAACAGCTGTTGGGTACTCCATAGCAGTAGTGCTTGTATAAATAATTTTCCTAAACATGAATAAAGATTACTGTTTCTTTTTACGGGGTCATACTTTATAATCAAATGCTGTTAAGTTTTACTTATGTTAAGACTTGCCATTGTGAAATTAATTATGTCCGGTAGCACTAGATGCAATAGTCTTATGTTAACTTTGAATAGCCTGTAATTTCAGATCTTAAAGGTTTAAGCCTGGGTTTATGCTTAGAAATACAGAAACATAGACTTTGACAGCAGATAAGGACTGCATGTCCCACCTAGTCTGCCCATTTCCCTACCTATTGGATAAGCTGCAGATCCTAGTTAACCAACGGCCTACTTCCTCCTACCCCCCCGAATTACCTTATGTCTGTCCCATGCATTCTTGGATTCCCCCACTGTTTTTGACACCACAACCTCATCAGGAAGGCCGTTACATGCGTCCACCACCCTCTCCATGAAAATAAATACTTCCCCATGTTGCTTCTGAACTGTCCCCCCTCTATCTTCAAATTGTGCCCCCTTGTTCCTGCGCATCTCATTTTCTGAAAGGTGCTACCCTCTTGGACTTGGTTGATTCCCTTGAGGTGCTTAAATGTTTCTATCATATCCTCCCTCCCCCTCATTTCCTCAGGGGTATACATATTAAGCTCCTTTAGTCTCTCTTCATATGGCTTCTGATGCAGACTTCATGCCATTTTAGTTGCCCTCCTTTGGACTGCCTCCATCTTGTCTATGTCCATGTGGAGGTTAGGTCTTCCAGAATTGCATGAAGTACTCCAGATGGGGTTTCAACAATTATGAATTTATGAATGTGCCAGTAGAAACAGACCACTCGGTCTATCTAAGTCTGCTTGAGTATGCAGCTAGCACCCCTAGTTTGTAGCTGCCCTACCCCCTCCTTTGTCATCCCACTGCCGCCCCACTTTCCCCACCCTCAATCTCCCCTGTTCCCTCTCCCATGCCCTTTTAAAGCTGTTCACAGATTTACATGATAACACCCATTTTGATAGTGCATTCCATTTTGCTACCACCTTCTCTGTGAAATAGTGTCTCCTCATTTCCCTTCTAAATG
The DNA here is from genome assembly GCA_016271365.2 of Neoceratodus forsteri. NCBI lineage: Eukaryota > Metazoa > Chordata > Ceratodontiformes > Ceratodontidae > Neoceratodus > Neoceratodus forsteri. Next base: position 175,811,512 of record CM028138.1, read on the forward strand.
CTCCCCCCTCTGTTCTCAGCCCATTCCCCCGGTTTTCCTCTCCCTTCTTAGCTTAAAGACCCCATCTGCCCCATCCTTATTGATCCCCTCAGATACTTGAATGTCTCTATCATGTCCTCCCATCCCTTCTATCCTCCATGGTGTACATATTTAGATCTCCCAGCCTGCTCTCATAGTCTATCTCCTCCATTCCACATATCTTCTTTGTTGCCCTCCTCTGCACCGCCTCCAGTAGCTTGATATCAGACTTTAGGTATGGCCTCCAAAACTGCACTATTGTAAGCACAGCCTTACCAGTGACCTGTAGAGGGGCAAGATCACCTCTCTTCACCTGGATGAAAACCTCCTTGCTATGCACCCCAGCATTTTGTTCATTTTTGCAGCTGCTTCTGCACAGGGCAGTGCTGTTCATTGTCCCTGTTATCATTACCCCTAGGTCCTTCTCCTCCTCAGTGATCCCCAGCTTAACCCCTCCCCCCCAGTCAGTATTCTCACCTTTGGTTCTTTGCCCTGAAGTGCATAACCTAACACTTCTTTGCACTGAACCCAGCTGCCAGCTCTCTGACCATTCCTCTAGCTTGCTTAGGTCCCAGTGCAGCTGCTTTCATACCTCCCCTTCATCCACCACTGGTCTGATTTTGGTGTCATCAGTGAACAGACTTACCTTGCTCACCACCCCATGTTCAATGTGTGATATAGAGAGCCCAAATAATACTGGCCCCAGTACAGAGCCTTGAGACACCCCACTCATCACCGGTCTTGGAGTTGAGAGCTCCCCTCTCACCACCACTACGCAATGCAGCCTCCCACTCAGCCAGCCTGTAATCCAGTTTTTCATTTTTGGCCTTACCCCTACACCAGTTAGCTTCTCCCCCAAGCCAGCCATGAGGCACCGAATTGAAGGCCTTGCTGAAGTCCAAGTAAAGAACATCCACTGCACGACCCTTATCCAGCTCACCCATCACCCAGTAATAATATTGTATCAGGTTGGTTTGACAAGATTTCCTTGAAATGAACCCATGCTGCCTCACATTCTGGAGGCCATTGTCCTCCAGGTATGACATGAGTCTTTCCTTTAGAGTCATTTCCATGAGTTTGCAGACTATGGAGGTGAGACTTACTGGATGATAATTACCCAGTTCATCCCTTGGTCTGCTTTTGTGTAATGGTACTACATGTGCCATTCTCCAGTCCAGTGGCACACATCCCAACTCCAGTCAGGTGCTGTAAAGACCTGCCAGCGACTCTGCCAACACCTCCACCATCTCCCTTAGCACCCTGGGGTGGATACCATCTGGCCCTGGTGCCTTGTCTACCTTCAGTGCCCTCAGTCTCTCTAGGACTCTACTTGCCTCAATTCTTCCATCTGTCTCCTCCTCCCCCCCATCCCCACCCTCCCAGCCCATGGTGTTAGCGGCCCCCCTTTTCTTCCATGAACACTGAGCAAAAGTATTCATTCAGTGCTTCTGCCTGCTCCTCCCCCTTTTCCATCCACTCCCCAACCCTTTTTATCCTCACTATTGTCTCCTTGCACTTCCGTTTCTCCCTGATGCATCTGAAAAAGTCTTTCACCTCCCCTGTTAATTCCCTGCGCTAATCTCAGTTCCCTCTGGGCCTTGGCTTCTCTAACTCTTCTGGTCACCTCCCTGGACCATCTTGCAAACTTCTCCCTGTCCACTTCCTTTCCCTTCTTCCTATACCTCTGGTGTGCCTCTCGTTTTGCCCTCACCACCTCCAATACCTCACTGTTCAACCAGCATAGGTTTCTTGTTCTGCTCCTCTTACTCTGTGTATTGGTTCAGGCTTCTGCTGCCTCTGTAATCTCCTGTTTAATAATATTCAATTTCTGCTCCACATCCATCTCTTGCCTTATGCCCTCCAGTTTCCCTTTCAGTACTTCTTGCATCCTTCCTAAGTCCGCCCCCCTGAAGTTTACCACCCGAGTAAATGATTTCTCTAGTTCCCCATACATCATGATATTAAACCACAATGTTTGGTGATTGCTGTTGGGTCCTCCACCTTTATTTACCTTACTACCTCCCCATTAGACAATACCAGATCTAAAGTGTTCTTTAGCCTAGTAGGTACACTAACCAACTGTGTCAGGAGACCCTCCCAGATCACGTCCAGGAACACTTGCTCCCTAGCATGGGAGGTGACCGGAATGCTCCAGTCAACCCCAGCAAGTTGAAATCTTCCACGATGACCACCTTTCCTTTTCTACATACCTTTCTGATTTGTCCCACTAATTCCCTGTCAAGCTCTTCAGACTGGGATGGCAGCCTGTATACCACCCCAGACCTCAGTTTCCTACTCCTTGAATCTAGGAGCTGTAGCCAGATTGCCTCTGTTCTCCTTTCTTCCCCCTCATCCCTTGTGCATTTGATCCCATCCTTCACATAGACTGCCACCCAACCCCCTCACCACCTTACAGTTCTTCCTGAATAATTTGTATCCTGGGATTGCTAGATCCCAGTCCCGGTGCTCAGTTGCCCATGTTTCTGTGACAGCTGCAATATCCACCCTCCACACTGCTAAGACTACCTGTAGCTCAGCTGATTTGTTGCGTAAGCTTCTTGCATTTAGCGAGGCCACCCTCCACCCTGCCCCCTTCCCTTCACTGACCTCCCTCTCCTTCCTTCTACTCCCTCCCTCCATTTCTGGCCACTCTGCATCTTTTCCTGCAAGCCTGGGGTATAGGCAGTGACTCCATTCTTTCAGATCCCTGCCTACCTGCTGTCCACTGGCCACCCCCTATCTAGTTTAAATCCACCTTTGTCACAATATACCTCCCTAGTCTTTGCTTTAATACCTCCTTCCCCTTCCCACTTAGGTGCAGCATATCCCTTGCAAACAGATTACTATTATACCAGGTACTGCCTCAGCCGCCCACAACCCCATACCCTCTTAGTTTGACACCATTCTACCATCTTAGTATTCAACTCCCTAATCCGCTCCTATCTCACTGTGTTTGTGCATGGTACTGGGAGCACCTCAGAGAAGGCCATAGACTCCCAAGTCTCCTCACACAACCAACCCACTTCCTCAGTTCTCTCCCTTGTTACCTCCACCATTTCCCCCTCTAGGTCATTTGTCCCCCACATGTACCACAATGTGTGGTTTCCTCCTACCCCTTCTTACGCACTTTTGGATTGCCTGTCCTGCCTTTTCTGCCTTTAATCCCAGTATGGACTCAACCCATATCTGACTGTGCCTCTCCTCCTTGCTGCCCCATCTGATCCCCTTGAGTATGGAGTCCCACAACATCAGTACACCCCCTCCACTTTTCTTGTGCCCATCACCACCCCCCCACCCTGGTTTTCATTCCTGGGACCACTCAAGATGGTGCTTTTACCATTTGCCCCAGTGTCTTCCCCCTGCCCCTTTCAATTGAGACCCATCCCCTGCCTCCTGTTTGACTGCCAACCTCCCTTTCCCTCCTCACCTCTCCAAGTATTATCCCTCCCCACCATGCCATACTCAATCTCTCCACTAGTAATGCCCCTCACTCCCTCCTTTTCATGGGTACTATCCCTTGTGCAGTCTCCTCCTGTGTCCTCTTTCCCATGTGTCACTAGTACAGCAAACATGTTTTCTACCCCCTTTGCCTTACTATGTATTTTCTCCTGCCTACCACTGCTCCTCTTTTTCTAGGTCCTCCTTGAGTCCACCTTTCATCAGCTGACTTCCTGTCTAGTTTGCCCCCTTCCCCTGACCCTCCCTTGACCCACTGTTCCTTCTCTGTGGTGCCATCACAATACTCTCAGATGTCATCTCTTCTACCGATGCAATCCTCCCCTCATCCCCCAACCTCCTCAGCTCCCTGCCAAGTCACTGAACCTCTTCCTCGAGCCACCCTAGCCTGTGACATATTGGGCAGCCTCCCAGCCTCCACAGTATGTTCATCTGCATTGCTGCACCACAACCATTGTACCTTACAATCCTACCCATGGTCCACACTACCTATACAGAGCAGTGAAGCACAGTTTCTCTATATTGATTGCAGTTGTTTACAAACTCAATTACAAACCCACCAATAGCATTCTCAGGTCTCACAAACACATACAGTCCAGAAATTAGACATTTGCCCCAGGTCCTCTTTAGGACCCTCCCCTGGCTTTAAGTGGTGCTGCTGTGCCTCTATTGAGCTTAATTCAAAAAAAACACAGCCATGGAGACCTTTAAGGTAAGTTAAAAAGACACAGCCACAGAAACCTTTAAGTTTAATTCAAAAAACACAGCCACAGAAACCTTTAAGTTTAATTCAAAAAACACAGCCACAGAAACATTTAAGCTAAATAAATGAAGGAAAAAAAATAGAAAAACTTACAAAAATCCTCTTCACCCTAACTCTCCCTACAGCAAATAGAAATAACTAATCCTAGCCCAGCCTGTAACAGCAATTTTAATCCCAAATGCCCCTTCACGCAGCATAAGACAGCCAACTACAGTACTAACTGGAAACCAAAATCCTACTCATGAGAACTATACATCTACTCACAAGTTATACATATTTATATATCTTTAAGAATTAGCTCATATGGCTGTTCCTTGTTTTCTCCTCCTTCCTGACCTGCTCTGAGGGCTCAGGTCAGTTTGAAGCTCCCCAAGCTCATCCCTCACAACTTTCAAATCCAACCCTCAGTGTTTTTCAGTATTTAAGAAAGGCAGATGCAAGGGGTGCATGGGAGAACTTTTACAGTCACTCCAACCACAGAAACCTTTAAGTTAAATTTAAAAAAATCAAAACTTACAAAAATCCTCTGCACATCAACTCTCTCAACAGCAAGTAGAATTAACTAATCCTTCTCTCCTGTAGTTTAAAAAACATTAGCAAACTTACAAAAATCTTCTCCACGGCAAACAGACTTAACCAATCCTTCTCTCTAATTGTCTGTTCAGAGGGATAACAACTTGCCGTTTTCTACTGGTAATGACTCTCCTTATGCATTCCGGTATCCTCCATTCCTACTTACTGCCTTCTCACATTGGTTGCCTACCTTTGGGTCATCTGATATGACTACCCCCAGGTCCATTTCCATTTGTGTTGTTGGTAGTACCTCCACCTCCCCATTGTGTACTCTTCCCCTAGGTTTTTGGTTCCCAGGTGTATTACTTTGCACTTCTTTGCATTGAATCTAAGCTAGCATACCTTTGACCATCCTTCAACATTGCTAAGTCTCTTCTCATCCTTTCTACTCCCCCCTTGAGTATCAACCCTGTTGCAGTTCTTTGTGTCTTCTGCAAAGAGGCATACTTTTCCTCCCAGTCCCACCCCCAATGTCACCTATAAAGAAAATAAAGAAGGCTGGTCACAGTACTGAACCCTTCGGTACCTCACAAGTAACCCCCCTTTCTTCAGAGTGAACTCCATTTACTATTACCCTCTGCATCCTTTTGTCCAGCCAAATTTTTACCGAGGGTACCACCCTGGGACTCCCTCCCAAGCCGGCTAACTTGTTTATTAATCTTTTTGGGACTGTGTCAAATGCCTTGCTAAAGTCTAGGTAGGCCATGTCCACAGTCCTTCCCTGGTCTACTAGGTTTATTATTGCTCTAGTTTTGTTGTTTTATCATGACACTTCTGGTAACAAAATCTTCCAAGGAGACATCTAGTCTGATAAGCAGCATGTGTTCTTGACTTGTTGCCACTGTTATAAAGTCACTTATGTACCTATGCTGGTTTTGCGGTGCAAACAGAATAACATTTTGTGATGTGTGTATTGTACACTCTAAAGTTCAAGGACAAAGAATCTCACTAGTGAGAAATGTTGAATGTTTCCGAGTTGTAGACATTCAACTGAATAGAAATACCAATTTAACTTTGTTCAGCCCACAGGGCACTATTCATATAGCATGCATAACTATTTGGTTCTTTACATAACAGTGTTCATTTTCTTACTCGTTCTTGCTGTGCTTCCCCTTTTATTGGTCTGCATTTCCTATGTCTGTCCAAGTACAGATATTGTTTGTCTTGTCAAAAAAGAAAACATGTAAAGCCTGTTGACACATTGTGCAGTAATGATTAGGTAGGATTAGAACCCATGCCACTTTCTGCTTGTTTGCAGAATTACAACATTCAAAGCTTGTTGACACACAATGCTGTAATCATGTGGTGGGATTAGAACCCATGCCACTTTCTGCATGTTTGCAGAACTACCAGATTCAAAGCTTGTTGACACATTATGCAGTAATCATGTGGTGGTATTAAAACCCATGCCACTTTCTGCACATTTGCAGTACTGCCATATTGAAAAAATATGGAGTGGTATATGACTCACTCCATGTTTTCAGCTGCCTGGTCTCTAGGTATCACATTTCCTCTGTGTTGTACTGTAGTTCCATTTTGTGTTTGCAGTGCTTCTTCGCAAATTGAGAAAGTGCAGTTCCAGCCCGTCATGTTACTGGGGATTTTACTAAAAACTTAGTATTGTCTGTGAATTCTTCCAGTATCTGGAGTGTTCTTCCTGCTTGTGCTCTAGCCTGTTTTTGAGATATTTTGGGTAAATAAACATGGCTTGCTTTTGTGAGCACATACTGGTAGCAAACAGCAGTAAAAATGTTCTGTACAGCAACTGATTTAACTAATATTGCTTGAATTAATGTGATGGACAAGTTCTGGCAAAAAGGCAGAAGCCACAGACCTCATTAAAATGTCACTAGAGCATAATGACATTTATTTAGTTTTTATTGACCAGATAGGAACACTTGATAGAGACTGCCTGTTTGCAGGTATAACCCAGTAGAATTTAGCTTCTCTCTCCACCTTGCATCTGCTGGAGAATTTGGCTTGTCTCTCAGCCTTGCATCTGTGTCTGTTTCAAGTTACTTCCCACTATTATACATTCCTTTGTAAATTAATCCATTCACCACTGACTTTCTTGTGGGAATTGGTAGGAAAGTTTCCAGCAGCACAGAAGGAAGCACGCACCACACAGGAAACCTAACTAGTTGTAAACAAAGCAGAATGTCATTGTCTGTGTGTTCAGTTGGCAGGACAGGTCTGGGGAACAACATGGCAGGTATATAAATGTAAACAAAAATAAAGAAGAAACTGGGCTCTTTTTAGCCAAATGCTGTACTGCACAACATCATTTTAAACAGCTTCATGCTCGGGTCACATGATGTCTGGCTAGCGGTAAGCAGCATTGTAGCTTTTCTCCCACTCTCCTGTGCAGTAAATAGGATATAAACATATATTGCTAACAACTATATTGGTAGAGAAACAATCCAGAACACCCTACCCAAAGTCTGATTGCTGGAAAGATCTCCACACTGCATTATGGAGGTAACGATGTGACAAGAATTACCTCGTCATACGCCTCCTCCTTCACCAGAAAAGACCACAAAGAAAGCAAAGCAGCAGAGTGCTAAAACAAATCCGACTACCTCATGCAAGGTGGCACCTACCCCTTTATCAGAAGAGTGCTTCCTGACATAAATGAACCCTTTGCAAGAAGCCATCGCTCTTCTAACTGAAGAGGTATCAGTCTTTAAAAACAGACTTGTCAGAAGTATCTAGACAGGAAAGGGACATGGAGGAGAGGGCAATCTCATTGGAAAAGTGGAGAGCAACCACTGACCCTGAACTGGTGGCAATAAAAGGCAGTTATCCAAAATGGAAAACAAGTTGGAAGACTTGGAGGGACGTAGCCACTGTAACAAGTTAGCAATCATCAGACTACCAGAGGGGGAGGAAGGCAATGCTCCTATAGTATTCACTCAAAAATTGCTTGAAAAAATAGCTGGCACTTCTCCTAACAGACCATCTTATGTAGTAGAATGTGCGCATTGGGCATTATGCCCCAAACCTGACCCCAGCTCTCCCCCCATCCATTCATTTTGTGACTTATGAACTTTTTAGATAAGCAGCATATTCTGATGAAGCTCAGAGAAGTCCAAGCAGTAATGTGGGAGGGCAACATAATTCACATCGCACAGGATCTGCCACCGTAAGTGTGATGAAAAAGGGGTTTCTTCCATGCTACCATATCCTGACTTATACCTGCTGGAATACATTTCTGGATGATGTACCCAGCACAGCTACAGGTCAGAATTCAAGACAAGTGGTACACCTATGATACCAACGAAGAAGCAGTGCAGGAGCTACAATGTCTCCTACCAGATTTATTTAAAAAGTGAAATCTCGACTGCCAAGAGGTCTTAGGTTGTTATGATTGAATAAACAGAAAAGGTAATTGTCAACAGTGAAGGAAAGGGGCCAAACCAGTGTGTCAGTAAAAGGGGTCATGAAGATTACTCTAAAAAATCTGCTTTGTGAATCCACAATATTCTTCATTGTCTGGGACCAACGTAGTGGAACTGTAATTAATAATACAGGACACTTTGGAAAATGGAACCTGCCTCCTTTTGGGCAAGTCAGCTAGCGAATAGTGAAGTAAGGTGAACTAGTATTTGTGTTTTTCAAGGGCAACCCCCACTCGCTCTTATATAATCTGGATGGAACTGATCTGGGGGAAGAAGAATGAATCAGCTGACTCATCAAGGCAAATACGGATGGCAGAATTTACATGGACCTCCAGATGGTACTTGTACTCCTCAACGATGTGCACTACTGAGTGGGTGCAACAGTCGCATTTTTACTCCAGCTAAAAGCAACATGAAGATGCACAATTCTGCAGTGTTGCAGATGAGTTGTGCTCCTTCTGCCACCCTGAGGACCTTAAAGGGACTTCAATCTGTTAATGTTGGGGTTTGTTTTGCACCGGTTGTGCAATTGAGAACACTGTATAATTACACGAGGTTGGGAGCCTATATTTTTAAGTCTTCTTTACATAAATTGGGAAATGAGTTGGTGAACCTGCCAGAAATATAGTAATACTAGGGACCAGTAAATAATACATTCTCATTTACTTTATTTTATTAGGAAACCCGAACAGGGACAATAATTATTTTTAGGTTAGATGAGGAATAAGATCTTATTAGGGGAATGAAGAATAATTCTTCAGAAACAGTTATTCATTTTATAATAAGCAAGCTGTCTTATCCAAGAATCTGACCAGCTGCAATTATATTAGATATAGGAAGGAAATTGGTTCTGGAAGTGAATTTAGAGGAAATATCCTCAGAGAACAAAGGTTCATAAGGGGTATATTTTCCTTATTGGGTTTGATGTTACAGGGGGATTGTGTTATACTTAATAGTTAGAAACATGATAGGAATAAGGAGAAGGGGGAGGGAAGGGATAAGCTGAACCTGGCAGCACCATGCACCATATCAAGGGAAGGATTCCTTAAGTCACCTACCCAAAATACCCAGAGGAGAACAGTAAACAGAATGGTCAGGAACAGCTTCAGGTATCTCCAAGATCAAGAAGTAAGGATACAAAATCCAAAAAGCAGGAGGAAGGACAGGAGGCAGGGAAGGGAGGGAGGAAAAGCAGAAACAAGATGGTGGGTCTGTGTTGGTTTGTTTTGGTGATGTGGGGGGGGAAGGACACCATGGCATCGACAGGTGGAATTTTCACTATTATCATTTTCAGCCAATTATTTACAACTGTAACATTACAGAATGGTGAATAGTTATAAAATCATTGCTTGGAATGTGAAAGGGCTGTATAGTAAGAACAAGCAATACAGGGTGCTTAAACACCTGCAAGTGATTAAGGGTCAAATAATCTTTCTTCAAGAGACACACCTTCTAGATACAGAAGCCAAGCTACTACGTAGGATGCAGATAGGTCAAGTTTATATAGCAGGATCATCCATGCAAAGTAAAGGTGTTGCAATTTTACTATCAAGAAGATTAGGATTTCAATGTAGTCACAGCGTCTGTGACCCGATAGGTAGATATATAATCATAAAAGGCACCTTGGAGAGATCTGACATTATATTGGGATCTATATATGGACCTAACATGGATATTTCATCTTTCTTCATGGAACTGCTTAACACATTATTGCCTGATCCTAGGAGGAAATTGGAATTTATCATTCTCTCCAGATATAGACAGGACTGGCAAATCTAAAAAAAAGGACTATCCCCTGTGCAACGGGCTATAAGGGACATAACTGACAAGTTGGGACTATGAGATCCTTGGAGGGTTTTACATCTGGTGGGGAGGGAATATACATTTCGCTCACTAATCCATGGTACCTCATCCCGCATAGACTACTTTCTGATTAGCAAATACCTACTCCCTGAGCTCATGTCAGATCTTTACAGAGGTGATATCAGATCACTCGCTGCTGATATGCATCCTGCCCTTATCTTGTAATACAAAGATAGAGACAATCTGGAAGGTTAACAACCAACTAATGAAGGATAAAAATATAATAGAAGGGTTAAATACCAGTATTAAAAACTATACAATGCACAACCTGAACTCCACTGGTCATGTGGACATGGAATGGGGGAAGGTTAAAATGCTTTTTAAGGGGGGGAACTGATAAAAATTGCCTCTAGGTGTAAGAAACAAGGGGAGCAGCAGCAACTCAAACTACTCAAAAATATTAGAAAGCTGGAAAAAAACCTGAATTCTCTAACAAAACACAATGGCAGGAACTCGCCTATTTATGAACATGTTATAATGACCTGTTGGGGGAGAAAGCCGAATATGCAATTATTACAACAAAATCTACCTACATAGACCAAGGGGACAAGGCAGAGAAGTTGCTAGCTCTTAGGGTCAAACAGCAGGAAATGTCAAGGGGGATCAATGCAATTAAATCGATGGGAGATGGTACTCTTAAGACTAATCCTAAAGACATAGTACTAGAATTTCAGGAATTCTATACAGACCTGTATAAGGCCAGGATCCGTACCTCATCATCAAATTGCATTGATACATACTGTACCTGGCTGAACTACAGTTACGTAGGCTCTCTGAAGCACATAAACTGCAATTGATTTCTCCCATTACAGAGCAGGAGATTCAACTAGCAATCAATACTCTGTCTCTAGACAAAGCTCCGGAACCTGATGGCTTCTCCCCCAATGTTTACAAAACACTGGGGAAAGAACTGTCCCCATGGTTGCTATCACTATTTCGTACCATACTGAAGAGGGAAAGCACTGACCCCCATCTATTTGAAGCCCTGATAGTGGTGTTGCACAAAGAGGGGAGGGACTCAGAAATAGTATCAAATTACAGGCTGAACTCTTCGTCAAACTATGGCGTTAAAATCCTGGCTAAAATCCTAGCTATTAGGATGGATTGGATGATGCTTTCTCTGATCTGCACAGAACAAGTGGGTTTCATGAAGGGCAGATCCTCTTCGGATCATCTCAGGAAACTAGATCATATAATCTCTGCATCCAGAGATAACATGACTCCTGCTGTACTGATGTCACTGGACACAGAGAAAGCATTTGACAGGGTAGACTGGGGCTTTCTGTTCAGGGTATTACATAAATTCAGATTCCCTCCTCTCTTTGTGCAATGGATCCAATCCATATACACCACACCCAGTGCTCACATATATTGTAATATAACTTTTTCACAAAGATTCTCCCTTTTCTTGGGTACAAGACAAGGCTGCCCATTGTCCCCCCTATTGTTCAACCTATACTTAGACCCCCTTCTAACCTGACTCAAAACTGACCCTGAGATTCAGGGAACAAACATCGGGATCCAGGAACTCAAATTGCCAGCATATGCTGATGACATACTCTTACATCTGTTGAAACCAAGACACCCTCGATATACAAATCCCTGCAAGTGATACAACAGTTTTGGATGCTATCCAATTACAAGTTATATTTGGAGAAATCTAAAGTTTTTCCTTTAAATATGGTCACTAACAAAAAGGAAATAGAAGGCCTAGGAATGCAATGGGAATACAAACAACTAAAATACCTGGGTATTACCCTAACTAAGAGCACAAAATTCTCCAGAGCAAGCAACATGAAAACACTGGCACAGGTTATCAAACAAGACTTGGACAGATTGAATAAGCTACCACTATCCCTTTGGGGAAGAATTAACTCAGTCAAAATGAATATTTTACCCTAAATATTCTACCCCATCTACATGCTGAATTTATGGCTACCTCAATCATGGTTCTCTAAAATGCGCTCCCTACTCACGGCTTTCATATGAAAAAATAGACAGGCACATATGGCATACAAGAAATTAACTATCCCTAAGCTTAAAGGTGGATTGAGACTTCTACACTTTCAATTTTATTATTGGGCACGTCACGCAGTGAAATACTTGAGATAGATGAATACAAACCCACCTGGTTCTTATTAGAAATAGATCAAATAGAAGCTTACAGGTTAGCACCTACAGCCCTTTTGCATATAACACCCAAACTACTTCCCCTGGCTCTCAGGGATAACCCAATAGGAACCTCGGTAAAGGTACACACTCAGATGTGCAATTCTTTGTCCTATAAACATTCTTAAGACCCAAACCAACTGATAATTGGGAACCTGAATTTTAAAATTGGAAATCAGGTACTCAAAAGCAACTGGTTTACACAATTAGTGGGGAGAAGAATCACAGACTTTTGGGCTGATAGGAAAGTCCTTACAATAGAGGATATCATTAAAAACAACAAACTGGATACTAAACATAATTTTAAAGTCTCACAACTGAGGCACATGTTAACCAAAGCCTAACTGACTTATGAGTTGGGAAAACAAGAGGAATTCATAGGCCATGGTGGCAGGATGGCTAGAGAACAACCTGCCCTCTCCCAGATTTACTCCATCCTTTTGGAAGTAGCTTTCCCAAGTGTGGAAGGTTCTTCCAAATACTGGACTAAGCAATTTCTAGAGGAAACATTCAACTGGACTAAAATTTGGCAAGACACACACAGGTTCACATCTCATGATAGATTGCAGTTAATGCAATACCAAATCATTCATAATATGTATTATACACAGGAAAAACTGGCCAAAATGGGTAAAGACTCCGATGCTACATGTAACCGGTGCAGGGCAGAGGTGGGATCCCTATATCACATCATATGGAACTGCCCCAAAATAGCCCCACTCTGGTCCCTAATTAAGTGAAGGACTGACCCCTTACTAGGGATATTGGATCATGTAAAACCATTAGCATGTCTGGTAGGAGACTACTCTCTTATAAAGGTTACAGAAAGGAAATTTCACATAAACATGATTGCAATGTTAGTTAAAAAGTTGGTACTCAGATATTAGCTGGATGGGGAAGAAATAACCTACATGGAGTGACTCCAGGAACTATTATTCAACCTGTCAGTAGAAAAAATTATAGCTAGTGTAAATAATTGTCTGCCCAGGTTTGATAAATGATCAAGCAAATTACAAGCTTTATACTCTATGTAAATACTGTGTACTGTTAATATGGCTAGGAAATATAAATCCTTGTTAAATTGATGCCATGGATGGGGATGGGAAGTGGTGAGGAAGGGAGGTAGTTTTGTTTAATGTATTGTATTGTATTGTAATGTACTGTCTTGTATTTTGTTATTTTTATGTTTACTTGCATGCATGTGCAAGAAACATAGTGCCATCATCCGAGTTTTCAGGGGTGTGGCACCTGTCTTCCAATTCAGTCAGTGTGTTTGCAGGTGCAGCCACAGTTCTGCAATGAATGCTGGAGCTGTCTATGACAGCAGTTGATAATGCATTGGCCGTACAGTTGAAAGGAAGAGCTACGTTTCAGTGAGCAGCGATAAGATATTGTGTGCTCATGCACGCTCACTCCCCCACACACACACACGCTCGCATACTGCGTGCTTGTGCTTCCCCCCCATGCACACACTGTATAGCCAATGGGGGTGCCCAATCCCTCGTCGGCTGTGCTGCACTCCCCCCAACAGAGTTCCAGATGCCACGCTGGGAGCCCACCCCAATGTGGCAACAGATCGATAAGGACAGGTGCCTAACCCCCGCTGGCTCCACTGTCCCCCCCAAGAGACTACAGGGTGCCACGCTGGGAGCCCACCCCAGCATGGCAACAGATAGTATGGCCAATGGAGGTGCCCAATCCCCTGTCAGCTCCACGGCCCCCAAACAGCCTTCCAGCTGCCACACTGGGAGCCCACCCCAGCATGGCACAAGTCCCGCATCGTCTAAGTAAAAAAAGAAAAGAAACCTGAAAGAAAAAAATCTTCCCTCGCTGACTGTCCTGACCCGATCTTCCCCCACCTGCACCCACCCTCTGCGCACCCTGTCTCCCCACATCCCTTCCTCACCCCACACATACCTCCAGAGCTTGGCACGATGAACTTTGGTGGACCAGGAATATGTCAGCACTCTTCAAAGCTGACCGCGAACTGAAGAAATGCCGGTCAGCTGTATTATGTAATAAATATGTTTTTTTCAACTTTAGTGCATATCTCGGGCATTTTGGAGAATTTTTTCCCCAAATTTTCAACATGGAGTTTCTGGGACCCCACCTCATGAATTATGTTACTGTCATGGCATTAATTGGCCCTGAAAGGTGATTTTGCGGTCACTGTGTGGAACCATCTTTTGGGACCAGTTTATGAAATGACAGTGTCACGGTTCATGAGGTAGGCCCCCAAAAACCCTATGTTGAAAATTTGGTGAAAAAATTCCCAAAAATGACTGTTTTATGAGCATATGTTGTGCTGTTCCTACGCACGCTCGTAAGTTCACAAATTTTCAATATGTTCACTCCAGATTTTCCAGATTGCCATTTTACCATACCTCCTTATAAGTAGTACAGCTGTCATTTTTCACATCTGACCCAAAATGTGTTTCTGCGCGTGTAGTGCAATGGCGCAATTGGTGTGCGGAAATCAGTGTTCAGGAGAGATTAAGAAAATCACAGTGACACTGTTCATGAGCAGAGGTGTTAAAATGGTTATGTTAAAAATTTGGTAGAAAACATTCCTAAAATTACTGTATTTCTGAGCATCGTTGCACTGTTCCGCATGCTTTCGTATGTTGTAATTTTCAATATTTTCACCCAGATTTTCAACATTGCCATTTTACCACACCTCCTTCTGAGCAGTACTGCTGTGATTTTTCACATCTTGGCCAAAACGTGTTTCCGCCCATGTAGCGTACAGTGGCGCAGTCAGCATACGAAATCAATGTTCGGGACAGATTAAGAAAATCACAGTGACACTTTTCAGGAGCAGAGGTGTTAAAATGGCTATGTGAAAAATTTGGTGAAATATGTCCATAAAATGACTGTGTTATGAGCGACTATTGCGCAGTTTCCACGCACCCTCATAACTTCTTGGATTTCTAATATTTTCAGTCCAGATTTTCACTACTGGCATTTTACCACACTTCCTTACGAACAGTACAGCTGTCATTTTTTACACCATGACCGAAATGTGTTTTCACACTTCCAGTGCAGAAATGCGTGGTAGCTGTGGAAAATCACTGTTTGGGACAGAGTAAAAAAATCACAGTGACACTGTTCATGAGCGAAGGTTACAAAATCCCTATGTTGAAAATCTGCTGTAAAAAATCCCCAAACTAATTGCATTACGGGTGTGCGTTGCGCATTTTCTACGCACGGTCGTGACTTCACCAGTTTTTTTAATATTTTTACTGCAAAATTTCAACATCGCCATTTTTTGCACCTCCCCATGAACAGTACAGCTGTCATGTTTCACATCCTGTTCGAAATGTGTTTTCATACCTGTGTTGCCAAATGGCGTAGCCTCTGTGAGAAATCAACTTTTGGCTAACAAAGTGATATTGTCAGTGTTCATATGGTGGGGGTCACAAAAAACCATGTTGAAACTTTGGAGTGAAAATGCCAATGAATGCCTGAGGCATTAGGGTTTCTGACCATAACACCCCAGCCTGTAGAGATTGAGAGGCATTAGGGGTGTGACTTGGGATTCTCTCCTGTAATGCTCATACCATTCCACACCCTGCAGCCAGTGAGAGGTATCAAGGTGTGCCTTGGACTCTTCGGCCCCAAAGTTCACCCCATTGTCCTATACAGGACCCATCTCATCGTATTTCCTGATGGAATGGGGTGAGCATAAGGACCAAAGACCCCAAGGCACACTGTGACACTTGTCAGTGTCTGCAGGGCAGGGTGTGGTGAAATGGTGTGGCCGTTATGCCTAACAATCCAAAGGCAGACCCCAATGCCTATCAGTCTCTGCAGGGTGGTGGTGGGGTTAGCTTCAGTTCAATACTTCACTACCATTCCTATTATCCAGCTCTCTAACTCCTACACTACAAATGCCTATGCCAGCAAGCAAACATTCGACATTGACAAATGCTTGTTATTATTGTCTTGTTCTAAAAATAAATAAAACATTTTAATATAAAAAAAAAACAGCTTCATGCTCAACGGAGCAGAAGGAAGACATCTATGTGGTGCTGATGTTTTTTTATGTAGTGCTACTCTTTAACCAGGAGGCAAAGATTTGTGCTGCAGGACCAGTCGAAGCACTTAGCAAAGGACAAGTGCCTCACATTCCTGTCAGTTATTTTTCTTTCCTACATTATGTCAATACATCAGCATGGCTCCGCCATTGCAACCATAAAAATTGTACCCATAACCAGCATTGCTCAGGAAAGTAGGAGAGGTGCAGCTGCTCTGAGTGGGCCTGTTGTTTTCAACAGTTGTACACATGAGGACATTGCTGAGCTTCAAAACATAGCAAGTAGATGACTGACAAAAGCAGTGTGGCAAGCATGGCAAGCAAAGGAGGGGTGGTGGTGGTGGTGATTTTCAGGGTGTGCTTGAATGAGAATGTCAGAAATATTGAAGAAAGTGATGCCAATGTGAATGGTGGCAGAATTCTGATGGAAGCCAACACGTCTTCCAGAACTGGTACAGTTGCTCTTATAGGACAGGAAAAACAAAATAAAAACATGAATGTAATATAATGGTGCCAATATTGTCAAAATAGCAAACATGTCAGTTTGTTAATCAATTATACTCGTGGGTGAATTTTTTAAAGTTATAAGGACAGTGGCAACTGTTAACAGAGACAGGTTCTGTTAACCTGATTTAACACCAAGCCAATCTAGACAAAATTATTTTGTTGTGCACAGCTTGGTCATCAAGTTCAGTATCACTGTTAGCAGGTCATTATTTAGGTTCTGGGTCTATGATCGAACGGACATTGTCAGCATTCATTTTGATAAATGCAAGCCATTCCACAGCAGTGTTCTTAGCTCAGGGACTAGTGCTCCAGATGCACTAAATATGCATTTGAATATACACTTGAAGTTGGATAATTCAGGTACATTATTGCACAATTTGCTAGATTGTGCCACAGTTTTGTCTTTTGTTTCCAACAGAGTGATAGATCTTCCTCCAGATCAATCACAGCATGGTCTTCAAAATACTCCTGTGTCACAATGCTGGTGAGATGGTTTTTAACAGTTTGCCAGATGATCCAGCTACACTTTCCCTACAGAATAGGATACTAGTTCATGTTGTTGTAGATTACATAGAAATGATTTGCCTTTCTGACCCTGACATAGGATGTTCAGTCACGATCAACTGATCTTCTTTCTTTGCTGATGATGCTGGTGATTGTGAAGTCATTGATGTGCTATAATCTGCAACTGAAGCAGAATCCAATGCTTAATAATTTGTTGGCTGCTGTACATCAGATAATGGTGGTACACAGTCAGATTTGGTTAGCAGAACATCTTTCCAAAATGCATTGTCTTCCCATACAGGAAGAGTTACTTCAATGTTACCCTTAAAGCAGCCGTCTAGTAATATAACCTAAACCTAAACATAGATTTTATTCTGAAACATGAGGCCCAATTCATTAAAGTTCTGGGAATACTGCAAGCCCTTGGTGTACCGAACATATGGTGCATGAAGCTTGTGGCATTCCCCAGCCAGCTATTGGGATTCTCAGTCCCGTGCACTAATTACCACAAGTTACACCAGCTTTTTCTTGTCTAACACATGACAATCTCTGTACCATTTTTACAGGGTTTGCGCCAAATATTTGCCTCACGCTGCCATAAATCAGAAAAAGTGTCGCAAGTGTGCCCACCCTTCATGAATTGGATACATTTTGCAGTGAGATGTTTGCTGCAGCTGCACAAAAATTGGGTTTGATGCAGGGCTTGACCAACCCTGCATCACTGTTTGTGAACTGGGCTCATGGTATTTATACTCTGACCAGTTGATAGTTTCAGAACCAGATCATCTGTCAGAATTGTTGTTTTCTTTTGACTGGAACTCTTTCTTAGTGTCATCCAGGAAAAAGTGAAGAACCCTTATTTGAGGAAGAATACAACTCAGAGTGCAGTGTCCATATCAACATCATGTGTGTGTCAGCTTCAAATTACTCCAGTAGGGTGACAAAAGTTTCAAAACAACTCCAGCTGCTGGAATGGAGTATGCTATCTACTTTAATTATTTTTTTTATTTTGCTGTGGTATTTATCCTCCTGTGGCCACCTTACACATCCCCATATCCTCGCATCCTACCACTGGGGGATCTGGTCGCTGTCTGTCTCGACCGGGACCACTGGCACCCAGTAACCCCTGCGGCTTACCCCCCTCAGAGGGGTGGCAGGGAACCCCCTAACTCTCCACCACAATGGATCCAGTTTGGGTGCCAGTGCCCAGTGAACACTCATGGACGGCCATCAAGCCACAGTAGGTGCCACTGTTTCCCTGTTCTATTCTCCTGAGTCGGAGGCATGCAATGACACCATCGGGCATGAGCTGCATTTGTCCACACTCGTTCCTGACCCGGTGTCTGTCCCTGACTCAACCCCAGTGTATGTCGTGCAGTTGGGTGCTGACCATTGTGAACTCTCCTCCCCAGAGATGAAGAGTCATCCATCAGATGCTCAATCCCTCTCCTCCCCTGCCAGCCTCCAGTGACCCATGCTCACTCCCCAACAAGGATTGCAGGAGTGGTGCGAGGTGTGGTGTACAGTGCCTCAGCCCTCACCACCACCGGGCTGGCACCTACTTTACTTATTTGATTCTGCATGGTGTAGCCATGTACAGCTTTTTCTGTTCAATAAGCCTTTTCAGCATGTAAACTATTGAATTCCAGTGAACTGGAACTTCCTGTTTTGTTAATGTACTGGTAAGTTGTTTGCCCTCTGTTACCCTTGCAAAATATTTTGTGCTTTCACTGCATGATTGAAATAACTGTATATCTTCATTGCAAGGCCTAACAGGTTGCCCACATTCCAGTTTTCATTTAGGAAATGATGGATGTGAAAATTTAAACAATGAGCAAAACATGAGATGTGTTGGCAGCTGCCATTTTTTATACTTCTTTAATAGAAACAGCTCAAGATGCACAGAAAATGTACATGTTTGCATGAAACAATGCATATTTGTAATCCAGCATACTAATACCAAACAATTGATATATAGTACAATAGTGCATCTACATATAGAACAAATACATAAAAAGAAAAACGTAAGACCTTTGCCCATATTTCTATTTTAAGCATGTCTTTGCAATTCCCATGACCATAGAATCAAAGATATGGCATCCTCCCCCCACCTGAATTCTATAAAACTGTTTAGCACGCTATACTATTGGCCTCAAAAGTCACACACGTTTCTCCAGCGGGCATATCATCTGACCGAGAAGATGAATCCTCTTCTGCAAGACAGACTTCCCATCTGATCCACCTGCTTTGGAAGTTCTGCATGCACTGCTGGGCCCAAAATATTCTGCTCAGCTCCCCCCACAACCAACTGGACAGCATTGAAGGATGAGTCAGGAGCCACTTTGTTGTGATGGCTTTAGCCACTGTAGCCAGTAAAACATGCCACAGGTATTGAGACTCGTGGCTTTTCAGTGATTTGGTGGGACTGCAAACAAAAGCTGCAAAGATGACAGGGGACCTTGAAGATTCTGGATTTTACAAATACTTCTTGCACTTCTGACCATAGAAACAGAAACACAAAATTTGTGGGCAGATAAGGACCACTTGGCCCACCCAGTCTGTCCATTTGTTCCTGCCTATACTGTCACTGCAGACCCTACCTGATCCCTGGCTACCTCCCCCCACCTTTCCTAATAAGATTCCCTAGATCCCATCCTGCTCATGCATGAAGCCCACCACTGTTTTAGCCCCCACCACCTCCTCCACTGGAAGACTGCTCCAGGCTTCCACCATTCTTTCAGTGAAAGCTACTTCCTTTCATCCCTCCTAAATGTCCCCCTTCCAGCTTCATTGCATGCCTCCTTGTTCTCAGGCACCTTGTTCTCTGACAAATACTCCCCTCCTGTACCTTATTCACCCCTGTGAGTTATTTATAGGTCTCTATCATGTATCACCTCTCCATCCTCTTCTCCAGAGAGCACATATTGAGATCCCTCAGTCTCTCCTCATATGGGTTTTGATTCAGCCCCTGAACCATTTTAGTTGAAATCATATGAACTTTCTCTACCCAGTGTCCTATCTAAGATGTAGTCTCCAGAGCTGAACACAGTACTCTAGGGGAGTCTCAAATGAATCCATATAATGGTAATGCCACCTCTCCTTAGCACCCCAGCATCCCATTGGCCCTGCCTACTGCCTTGTTGCATTGCCTCACCACCTTAAGATAATCCAATAGGATTTTATCCCCAGGTTTCTTTCCTGTTAAGTGACCATCACTACCTCTCCCCTTGTTTTATATTCTGCCTTTGAGTTTCTGCGCCCTAGGTGCATGATTTTGCACTTTTTCACCTTGCAGCAAAGCTGCTATACCCCTGACCACTCCTCAAGTTTTCTAATGTCTGTACACATTCTCTTCAACCCCTCCAGAGTGTCTTCCCAATTTCTGATTTTGGTATCATCTGCAAAGAAGCATAACTTCCCTTCCATCTCTTCTGCAATATTTCTTATAAAATCATTAAAGAGGACTGGTCTCAGTACTGAACCCTGAGGTACCCTACTGGTCACTCTCCCTTTCTCAGAGTGAGTGCAATTTACTACCACCCTCTATCTCATTCCCATCAATCAATTTTGTACCCAGTTTATCACCTTGGGACCCACACTCAAACTGCCCAGTTTTCATATAAGCCACCTACGTGGTACAGTGTTGAAGGCCTTGTTGAAATCAAAGTAGGCCATATCCACCACCCCATAATGATCTATATCCATATAGTCACCCAGTTTGAAAAATTGATCAAATTCATCTGATGTGACCTCCCCTTCCCTGTGAATCAAATCCATGCATCTTTGGGTCTTGTAACCTACTGAATTCAAGATATTCCTAAAGCTTTTCCTTTAAAAGCATCTCCATTAACTTTCCCACCACCGATGTCAGGCCAATATGTATTTAGTTTGGGACATCCCCTATAAACATGTGCATAGGTAATCCTTTGTTCTCCACACTGTCTGCAGCATACCAGTATTACAGTATGGTTCCATTTGCTTTGAAGTTAGGATACTGGATAAAAACAACACCAACATTTCTATAAAACTCTCTCCCAATTGGAGAGGAGGTGTTCCTCTGAATTCCTCCCTGTACATTGGCCAGATTTTCACTGCAGTGGGGCAGCCCAGATCCATTTCTCATTTTAATTAAATATACTAGGTGAAGGATCCAAAATTCAAAAGTTAGAAAGTGTAAATATGCAGAATCATTCCATTAACTGAGGATGACTTCCAAAATAATTTACAGATCGACAAATTGGGTGCCTCTCCTTTTACCTACATCTTTTTCTGCATGTCCCATATATGTCCCTAAGTTGAAAAATGGAGACAGTCAGTGTGTCTTGAGTGATACACCCCCTGATATTCTTCAAAACTCCTAATCTGAGTGCCCTCCATCATCTGCCAGCTTTCCCTAAAGACAGTCCTGGCTTGCAGTCTAAACCAGGTTTCTGTCTCTATGGGGAAGAGCTGTGCATTCCATACTCACCATCAATATTTTCAAAACTTCTAAGACAGCTGAGATAAAGAGACACTGTCAACCACTCCCCCAGCCTCAAAGTGTCCCTTGTTTAAAAGAAACACGTTATGATTTTTCATATTCTGTAGAAACTGCTTATGTAGCGGATTGTTTAATTCTGATTCTTTTTACTTTTAAAAAGTAAATACATACTGCCCACTAATATCACACAAAAACATATGTGTTTATATTCCTTGATCAACTGCCACTGCATGTTTTCTAGACTTACAAACACCCCCAATACAGCCTAGACATTCATATGCAATGGGAATAGAGGAGACTATTGCTTCATAGTGTCTGTATTGTTTGGGGTTGTTTCTAATGTTCAGGAAGTATGCAATAAGAATAGATCCAGGATTTGAAACAAAACAAGGTTGGGCATAACTATATATTCACATGCATTTCAATTCTACTAAGCAAGGAGGAAAATAAAACAACCAGCAACATAGATGAATTTTAGAAAAGGTAAGCAATCATAAAATGTGGATTTGTAACTAGAAATAACATGATGCAATAAAGATTGACAGTGTCCATTTACACCTCATTTCAATCACTGCATTGCGGTTCAAATATTCCTAAGTGAGGATTTCTCCAACTGTTGTAAAAGGTGCTCACCAAACAGAACAGCCACCAATGGAATCTCTTCCCTGCCCTGTAGGTCTATTTCTTTCCATTGTGCCTGATAGATGACATTGCCATATAAAAATGTTATTTTTGGCTGGGCTGCTACCCAGTAGCCCTCCAAGCATGCTACGGCCCATCCCCCTTGATCTTTAAAAAGGTGCATAGTATCTTGTTTAATTCTGGGTCTAGCACCCTTCCAGATAAATGACTGAATCTGCTTTTGACAACCTTTTAGTGTAACTATTGGGACTATGCAGGGAACACTTGGGAAGGCTGCTAGCTGAATCTTGCTGCTGCTGCTTTAATGGGTAGCCCTTCCTGACCTCCACAACCCTGACCTCCCCAACCTTGAGTTTATCCATGTGTACTTTCTCTCTTGTGTTATTTCCTCCATTCCTCTCCCTCTCCTACACTGACCCTTTCCTCCTCCCCTACTCCCCTGCACTTAGTGGTACCACTCCCTCATCCCAGGGCTATTCCGCTGCACTTTATCTTGTCTAGTCCAGTTACTATTATTTGAATGTGATTGCTATTTTTGGTTATGGTAACTGACCCTTGTCCTGCTGTACACTAAGTTTATTGTAATTTACTACATTGTGTTTTGCAAACTGTTGTATTTTCATTAGTAACATTGTTAAAATGCTCAGCTGTTCTATGTACTTTGCATGTAGTTGCCTACTGTGCCATTGTTTTGAGGCCCAGGTCATCCCTGAAATTGGTCCGTGGGATCAGTGTACCTAACCGGTTATCAAAGTCATAAATAAATAAAATAAATAATTGAAACACTTTAAAAGAGTTACAGTAGTTGAGGGAGGGCATTCATCTTTAAACCCTGCGTTGTAGAATAAAGTGGAAATGGGAGTATACCCCACTTCCTGAAGTTATCTGCAAGGACTTGTATCAGAGGAGCATAATGATTCTGAAAATATGTGTTTGGATCCAGACAGATTTGAATCCTCCAAGTATTTCAGAAAGTGTAAGGCCCACTTTGTCAGGTACAAATGTCTAGCAGAGTGGGACTATCTGATGATGAAAAACTAGCACTTCAGTTTTGGACTTATTAAGAGTATAAGCAGATAATCTGCAAAAAACTATTTCTTGAAAACTGTATTTCACAGAATGTTCAAGGTCACTTATATGTAGTAGAACATCATCTGCATGAAGCACAAAATTATGTTCACGTGGGCCTACAGGAATTCCTTTATTCTCTGGGCGTTGCTTAATATGTTGTGATACAGGCCCTATAAAAAGGGCAGAAAAAATGGAAGGGAGGGGAAAATCTTTCTGGGTGCCGTTCCCTGAGCTAAACACCTGTGAAATATGCCCAGTAGCTTTTATATATGCTAATGGTGATGCATATAATGTTGTAATATAGTGTCTAAATTGCTCCGTGAAACCAAATCTAGCAAAGATCTCTCACACAAAATTCCAAGAAACCTGATCAAAAGCCTTTTCAGCATCTAAACTCATAAGGACAGTTGTCTGTATTAAAAGATTTTCATAGTTGATAATTTGAATAGTGCGCAAAATGCTATCTTGCGCCTGATAGGCCAACCTAAAACCTGTTTGATTCAAGGGAGAGTGGAGACAAAAAGGTGCTAAATCTGAACTGGACAAAGGGTCTTAAAAGAAGGGGCTGAAAGAAAACTACACATAGAAGAGCCATCCGGCAGGAAGGAGTCAGAGAGGCTCTGGAGTGAAGAGTATAACCGTGGAGTTTCCTGCATCACACTGATAGAAAATAGAGGGGGAAGGTATCAGCGACACTGCAAGAACTAAAGGCATTTTGCCAGTATCTTGCTGACACCCGCCAAGGGACTGCAGGAGCAGAAAGTGGAGCGGAGGGCTAAAGTGAGCATAACTACTAAAACACTTCACTTGTAGTTATAATTGCTTAAACAACACATTGCTGTTGGGGATTCACTTTTGGGTTTACAGACTTTTTTTTTCTATCAGGGTATTGTACTCTCGACACAGGGGGGCTCCAGTTGTGATTGAGAAACAAAACAAACACTCAGTGGCTTGATAGTTTTTCTTTCCCTAGGACAGCAGACCACAGCTAAAGAGAAACCAACCCACCTGCCCACCCGCCTACCCAAGGTCATCCAATATTTATAGGGGAGGAGGCTGAAGCACACAACTTCCTCCCTATAAAACAGGAACTGCTGTTACCACTTGGTTACACACACAAAAAAAACAGGGTTAAAGTAACAAAACAAGGCTTGACAACTACAGGGGCACAAGCAACAAAACAAAAAACAAACAAACAAAAAAAAAAGGTTAGCAGCCTATAAGGCCCTGTCCACACTATGCCTCTGTAATGTTACAGAGGGCTCAAACCATTACCGTAACAGTTTGCTTTTACATCTGTAAAATTGCAGAAGGTGTTTTCAAAACCATTATAGAAACCTGCTTGTATGTGGTTTCTACAACGGTTATGGTAACGTTAACAGGTCTGTAACATTACAGCCTGCAGTGTGGACACGTGACAGTGTGCTCTCCAGTCCCCTAGTATACTACAATGCAGCGAGGCAGTGCAGTGGTGCAGTCTGGGAGGTAAACCAGGGCAAGAACCAGGAAGTTTACAGCGCTGATCGCGAGTGCAGTGAACCTCATCTGTCAGGCGTGGGGATTCCAGTTAATGCCACCAGCTGGTGTAGCAGCCCAAGAACCAGCAGTAGGAAGCATCAAAGGCTGTGTTTGTGCAGAGTGGTTCATCTGAGCATGGCCAGTATAGCCACCAGTGAGTCATCAGTGTCCCAAAAACTGCACAGGCAGTAGGCAGCATTGTAGGTAGGGGAGGTGTAGGCATGTCTGACCGTGGTGCCACATGGCTTGATGAGGCCATGAAATTACTCGTTGACTACTGGACACAGGAATGGGTACAGTCAGAATTGGCTAGTGCACGTCGCAACACCAAGGTGTATCAGAAAGTGTCAGAATACCTATTTGAACATGGCATTGAAAGGAGTGCCAAACAATGCAGAGACAAAATAAAACAACTCAAAGTGCTCTATCACAAGACTCGTGACAGCAACAGGCTCTCTGATGGTGGTCGTGTGGTGTGTCCATTCTACGATGAATTGGACAAAATACTGGGAACAAGGCCAACAACCGAACCCCACTTTGTCCTGGAGAGTTCTGCAGTGGAGTCCGATGATGATGGTGATGGTGCGGGGATGGAGGAGTCATGCCAGCCCAGCGCAATTGATGCTGACGTAGAGGCAGGTGGAGAGTCAGGTATGCGCAATATCAGTCACTATGTGGGGTGCTGGGGGCTGAGAAGTGGGTAGCACATACTGGGTGGCATGATGTGGCTGAGAGGCATCTGGAGTGCAGTATGGAACCAGATGCCAATGACTGCATTAATGTAGTTGGGGAGGTAGGGGTATATGTTCAGCGTTCTGCAGTGCAGTTGAATACTGTATACTGAATAGTGCTATGAAGTATTTCCTTTAGTTATAGTTGTATACTGCGGATTGCATGGGAACTGGGTATCACAACAAATAAATGGCTGGGTGTGGTTGGGGTTCTTGGTGGGGATGGGAGGTAGCATGGTGGTGTTTGCTGGGGGCCTGGCAGTTGTGTTGTACACTGTGTATGAACAAGCTGCTTTCATGGAGGTGGGTGGTTGCAGTGCTGCCAGTCAGCAGATGTTACCAAGAAGTACTATGCCACTTGCCTGTTGCAGCCTGAGAGTAACCATGTGTGGCATGCTCATACACAACATTTGTTGTTCTGCAGATGATGAGAATGATGAGCAGACATCCTTGGATAATGACCTGCTGGAGGCATCATCATCAGTGTCATCCACTGCATCATGTGCTGTGAATGATGAATGCCCTGGAACATCAAGCGATACATCTGGTGGTGGCAGGCGAGGAGCTGCCAAGCGCTCATTTGAACGGCAACCACTTGTCAACCTGAGAAAGAAGAAGAAAGAATCAAGACTGGCTGACCTGATCGGAGCAGTGCTTGAGCCCACACAGCAGATGCTGCAGCAGCAGCATCGAGAGCTGCTTGAATTGGAATGGGAGAGGGCTAGGGAGGAGAGGGAGATGGAGGCGAGATTAAGGAAGCAAGAGGCAGAACAAAATACACAATTCTTTAGCAACATGTTGAAACTCTTAACTATGCAGTTCCAACAGGCAGCCACAAATGTCATGGTCCAGCCACAGGGTAGTATGCCAACTGCAGACCCTGGTAACGCAGCAAGTATGTTTGTAGGCATCACCCGTACTGCAACAAGTTCCACCCAGGTCAGCAGTACTCAAGGCACTATGTCCACCACTTGTACCCCTGTCATGTCCCACAGTGCTTATCACACAGTCAGTCATGGCAACATCCAGCATGCCAATGATGTCCCATGTGGCTCTCTGTCCTCCCATAACATGTACCAGATACCTATGCTTGGCAACCCTAGGATAGGAATGAGGGTGACTGGTGGTGGAACAGGAGTGCCACCTACTGTCTCGTGTCAGACACATTTGGATTCAAACCCACAGCACAGCAGCATCCCCTCAAATGCCCCATCCACTTTGCCCTCTGCCACCAATACTCACACACAGGGTGCCAGGAATGCTACCCCGTTGGATCCTGAACCCACATTGGCTGTTCCAAGCTTCACACATGATCTGTACAGTGAAGATTTCCAGTGGACAACACTGTGAGCTCAAGGGCTGTTCTCTCCATGTTACTTTTGGAATGTCACTTGTTCTGTGGTAGCTTAATTTGTTAGAATGATACCTGTTGTTACCCCCCCCCAATAATGTTACTCAGGGAACCCAGTACAGATGGTAAGCTACACTGTATGAGAAGTGGTTCATTGTGAATCAGTGGGTCTCATAGCACACTACTGGTAGTTGCTTAACAACTTCAAAAATGTTTGTTAAAAATGCACAGCAGCGTATAAGCTCAGGATGACTTTATTGTACAATTGCACAATTGCACTGAATGTAAAGTGCTGGCATCGTATGCTACTATTAACAAATGAAACATTGTACTGGCAACATTATGTCGTTGCATCATTGTCTGTTGCACAGCTGTGCATTTATGTCTTGTTTATTGCTGTTGCACATTATCCACTGTTGTTGACATTGAGACCTTGGGATGGTACGGTCCAGCACTATGTTCTGTATACCTGGTGGTGGAAAGAAACACATATCAGGAATGTATGACATAATATGCAATACTGTATGAGTCCCTAAAAGGGACACCGTTTTCCTTAGCTGTGAAATACATGTAACTGCAAATGAGTGACAACATCACTCATCAGACTGATATTTTTTGGTATATTTTTGTTTATTTTGTTTATGTTTGATTATGTCTGTGCACGTAACAGGCGTAGTACTGAGGCACTGTTACATATGATGCTCTGTTACATATGTTGTTGGTCTGTTGTGCCTAATGTTTGCTCATTACTGTGCCAATGTTTGGACATCTGCATCATACGTTTTGTGTGCAGTGTAGTACTTCATACATGGAGTACACTGTGTATGGCAGGGAACCTCGACAGAATACATGTCGTGACAATGATGTGTACCAATAGGGCCTAAAGCTACATTTCTGTCTGGCTCATGCTGCAATAATGGACATGGTTTTGTACCACCAGACATCTAACGACATACTTGCCATGCATACAGCAATAAACACAACACTACTGAACTGAACTGACCTGTGTATCATTCCTTATGCATGTTGGAACGGTGAGTACATGGGTCAGTGGTGGGATGGGATGCTGTGACATGATCTGTGGTATTTTGGACAGGTATCTGTGAGTGTGTGGAAAGGTGGATGGCTACACGATTGTTACACAGTGTGTCATGGGTTTGTGCTGGTTTTGCACTGCTGCCTGTGGGCACCATTCCTTACCACTTGGTGCAATGTGCACGTATGTTCAGGAACAGAACTTACCGAACCTATGCGTCCATGAGGTAGTCAGCTAGGATATCCCTGATCAGTGATGCATATCAACTCTGGCCCGTGATAGTCATTACCTCAGTGGGTACACTGTCATGGTCCGTAGGTTGTGGATATATGTCTGTTGCACTGTCCAGTTCCCAGCTGTCCATGAATACCTCTGCCCTTGTCTCGCACAGATTGTGCAGCGCACAGCATGCCCCTATGATGTAGGTAGCATTGTTGATGCTGAATTCACTTCTCTTCAACAGGCACCACCACCTCCCTTTCAGGCGCCCAAAAGTGCATTCGACCACCAGGTGTGCCCTACTGTGTCTGTAATTGAAGTTGCGCTTCTTGGGGTCACCATAGTCATTGTACGGCTTCATGAGCCAGGGCAGTAGGGGATAGGCAGGGTCCCCCAAAACAACAGGCACAGCAATTCCAGCTATGTGTCTTGGTGGTTCCATGAACAGTGTACCATTCTGCCCAAGGGTGAACAGCTTGCTGTTTCGGAACACCTGCCATCATGGACCTGCCTGGCCATCCAACATTAATGTCCATGAAACAATACCTGTAGTCGACAAGAGCCTGCATAATGATGGAGTAGTATGATTTCTATTGAAGTACTCTGTGGCATTTCCTGGGGACATATGATTGGGAAATGGGTGCCATCCACTGCACCGCCACAACTTGGGAATCCCAGTCCTTCTCAAATCCAAGCACTATGTCATGCACATTCTGCACCGCATAAACCTTTGCAGCAGTACTTTCACTATGGCATGGCACACTTCTATAACTATTTCCCCCACGGTGGACCGACCAACACCAAACAAATGGGACACTGTTCTATACTCTACATTTGTTGACAGCCGCCACAGTGCTATTGCAACTCTTTTGTCCACTGGTATTGCTGGACATAGGTGTGTATCCCTCCGGGAGATGTACGGAGCCAACTCACCACAGAGGCAGTTGAAGGTCTGCCTGCACATCCAGAAGTTTGATTGCCACTGCTCATCTGTCAAGGATCGCACAATGTTGTCCCACCACACGTGCTTTTTCTGTGAGCCCACACAGCGCTGGGTACTGTGCCACTTTCAAGGATACACATCAATATGTCCTGCAATACGGACACTGTGTCAAGCACACCTTGGCAAATGCCGGCAAGCCTGCTTGAGGCACGACGTTGAGCAGCCCTCCTCTGTCTCCTATACCTGGCAGACTGCAGGCTCACTGCATAATAGTGCATTATACTGGCCAACGAACACACTGCTTTCAAAAACGCTGCCATGTTTCACACACCCTACTGTGTTCTGTGTGCATGGCAACCCTTGGCATTCTGGGACTTTGATATTCAGCACCTACTGCATCTTGGGATAGCCACTGCTTCCAAGGGGTTACACCACTCCCAGTATTTTTCAATAGTGTGGACAGGCTGTAACGTTATCATAATGGTTTCGACACTGTTCATTTTGTAGTGTGGACGCACTGTAATGTTACAGGGCTGTAACGGTTTCAAACTGTTACAGCTTTTAGTGGTGTAGTGTGGACAGGGCCTAAGGGACAGTGAACAGTCGGTAAAAAGAGTTGTTCAGGCCACAGAACATGCAAACGTGACAGCCAGGATGAAGCACAGAAATGCTGCACAATATCACAGAGTGCTGCAGTTTCCTTTAGGGGCCATGGTAAGTCAATAGCAATTAAGCCCTTTTGTCATGCAGGATTTTGTGACATGTCATTACTGTAAGTTACTGTGCTTCATCATGGCTGACTTCACTGTATTTAGGGGCTAATTTTGGTGAGTATGAAATAAAGGTAGCAACCTATATAGGGCAGGAAATATAAGGAAAGAGGGGGTTTCCCAAGGAACACCTAACCAGGGTTAAGACAGAGTAGAAGGGGAAAATGATAGGAATGGTGCATTGATATGGATGCAGGGCTGCAGTTTTCAGGACATTTTGGACTCTGTGGTGCTGTCCCATCTTCAGGTACCTCTCTGGGCTGAGGGCAGAGGCTACCAGTCTCCAGGCTGAGCTGGCTAGTATTCAGGGATCCTTCTTCCCCATCCAGGGGCCGCCTAGTAGTCAGCCTCCACTGCCTCAAAGGTTGCCTAGCAGAAGGAGTGGATAAGGGAAGGTGGGGCAGTGGCACAGAGGTGCATCCCATAGACAGTGAAACAACATAACTCTTATGCTGGAGTTGTTGGAAGAGCAGGAAGATCTCATAGTTACATCCACAATTGTGTTCAAGGGTGATATGAGGGTCATCCAGGATGGATCCCCGAGGGTTGCAGGCAAAGGACCCCAGAGGATGAGGAGGAGGAAGCAGCTCCTGGTGGGGGACTCTATTGTTCAGGGAACAGGCAGCAGGGGGGTTAGGAAGATGAAGTGCTAACCTGGAGGAAGAGCTCACAAGGATGAGAAGTGGATTCTGAGTAGTGCAAGAGCGATAACAAGGAGAAAGGAGCTAGATGTGATTGTCCATCTGGGTGAAAATGACCAGGTAGGGAACATGGAAAGAGATAGGCAGAATACAGGAGGAGTTTAAGGAGTTTTGGAGGGGTCTTAAGCAGGTAGTAAGCTCTGTATTCTTCTCTGAGGTACTACCTGTCCACAGCAAGGGGGAGGCCAGGACACTCCATATCCAAAAGTTTAACACATGGTTGAAGGTATGGTGTGGAGAGGAGGAGTTTGAATTTATGGGGGGACTGGGGCCCCACCTGGAGGGATGTGGGCCTGTACAATGGTAACTGCCTGCACCCATCCAATGAGAGGGACCATGGTCCTTGGTGAACAGTTTAGGTGCTTAATTAGCAAGCATTTAAACTAGTCAAAGAGGGCGGTGGAGGGTGAAATAGATACAGAATATGTCCCCCCCAAAAGCACAGAAACCTCAGGGGAACTCAAGAGGAAAACAGACCAACAAAGTCCACAAATCAATATGGAGATAGGGAGCTGGAAGGAACTACTATTCATACTGACAAGAATTGTGGCCAAGGCAAGGAGGGGCCAAAGAGAACAAAGAAGGGGAGTGATAGCACATCTTGGAGAGCCACGTGTACAAATTCCCAAAGTCTAAGCAACAAGATGGGACACCTCAAGGCTACCATGACGAAAGTTGACCTGGACATTGTAGCCATCACAGAGGCCTGATGTAATGACATTCAGGACTGTGAAATGGCCTACTGGGTTACACTTTGTTCGAGAAGGACAGAGCAGGCAGAAGAGGAGGGGCTGTGGCTCTATATGTGAGAGATAACATAAAGGTCACAGGGAAAATGGGAGGAGATACTATGGGTTACACTGGAAAGGGGGCATTTATCTGCGCAGGTGTAATATACATACCATCATCACAGGAGGAGGAGGAGGTAGATGAAGAGATGATGCTAGCAATCCACATGATGGCACATGGGGGGGGTATTGCTGGTTGGAGATTTCAATCTATCAGATGCAGATTGGAGCCTCCCGGTTCCACCAAGCTGCATCAAAAACTTCATTGTCAACATGCGGCACAGTGACATCCCCAACATCAACAGGCAAAATTTCACCTGTCAGACATTGTTTTTTTTGTTTTTTTGTGGGGGTGCTCAAGGACAATGGGGCATAAGATGAAGCTGAAGGGAGGAAGGTTCAGCGGAAATGTAAGGAAGTACTTCTTCATGGAGAGGGTGGTGGACAGATGGAACAGCCTGCCAGCAGAAGTGGTGTCTGCAGAATCGGTTACAGGATGTAAGAATGTATGGGATAGGCATAGAAGGATACTAGAAGTTGGGGAGGCTGTTAACAGTGGGGCATGCAAGAGCACCATAGGTAGGCTGGGCAATAGAGCAGGCAAGGTGGACCTGAAGGCCCTTATCTGATGACAACTTCTATGTTTCTGTTTTTCACCAGTTAGGATAATCATTTCTTACCACCTTATAAATATGGGAGTAATCATCTCATAGTCAATATTTAAGATGGAAATAGGCCTGTATAGGTCACACTGTGTGTGGTCCTTGCCAGGCTTGGTAATTGCTGAGATTGCAGCTTGGTCCCAGGACAGGGTAATTTTCCCATCTTTAGAAAGGTACTCACAGTATGCTTCAGTGAGGAGTGGGGAAACTTCATTCTTACACTGCTTGTAAAATTCACTAGAATGGCCACTGGAAACAGAAACATAGAATTTATTGGCAGAAAAGGACCACATGGCCCGCCCAATCTAGCCTGATGGTCACTGTCTAGCCTTTCTCTGCAGACCCTAACTAGTATCTGGTGACTCTCCATCCATCCGTCCTCCCTGCCTAATTACTAATACTGTCCTAGGTCTGTCCCATGCATGCTTGAAGCCCCCTGCTGTTTTAATCTGTGCCACTACTGCTGGCAGTCATTTCCAACATCCACTAATCTTTTGCTGAAGTAGCACTTCCTCACATCCCTCTTAAAATTCCTCCTCCAGTTTCATTGCATGCCCTCTGGTATTAGTACTGGTGCTCTTTCTCATTTGAATGAGACTCCCCATCTGCTCCTGTTCACACCTGAGAGGTACTTGTGGGTCTCTATTATGTCCCCTCTCATTCTCCTCTCTTTTAGGGTGCCATGTACAGATCCTTCATTCTCTCTTTGTAGGGCTTTTGATGCAACCCTTGCACCATTTCAGTTGCACTCCTCTGGGTTGCCTCCACCCTGTCATTGTCCTTTCTAATGTGTGGTCCACAGAATTGGACACAATACTCCAGGTGGTTCTCACAAGTGAGCATTACAGTGGCAACACCACCTCCCTCCTCCTTCTGGAGGTGCCTCTTTCTATAAATCCCAGTATCCCACTGGCTCTACATCCTGCTTTGTCACACTGCCCTGCCACTTTGAGGTCATCAGATAGAACCCCAAGGTCTCTTTCCTGCTTTGTGACTGGCAGTATCCCCCCATCCTATATTCTTCTTATGGATTCCAACGCCCTCAGTGCTGGATTTTGCACTTTTTGGCATTGAATCCCATGCTCTTGAACACTTCTAGAATTTGTAAAGTCCCCATACCCTTTCTTCCACTTATTCTGCAGTGCCACATATGAAGACACTGAAGATGACCAGTCCCAGTACTGAATCCTTCAACACCCCTTTTCCCCTTATTAGAAAGAATGGCATTAACCACCACCCTTTCTCACCTATCCATTAACCAGTTCTTTACCTAATTCATCACTTTGGATCACACCCCTAGACTGCACAATTTTTTTATCAGTCTTTGGTGCAGCACAGTCCGGACAGACCATGTCTCCCCTAATCTATTTCCCTGGTCACCCAGTCAAAGAAATCAATCAGATTCATCCAGCATGAACCTCCCCCCCCACACACACACACCATGAATTCATGCTGCCTTTGGTTTTGTGGCACACTGGATTTAAGATACTTTACCAACCTTTTCTTAAACAGGGATTCCATTAATATCCCCACCACTGATGTGAAACTGACCAGCCTATAATTGTTAGCCTCCTTCCTGCTGCTGCTCTTAGGAGATGTCCCTGGTCTGCTCTCTACCAGTCATCTGGAAAAATGTCTCCAATGAACTGTTGAAGAAGGCCATCAGAGTTGCAGCTAGCACTTCTCTGAGTTCCTACAGTACCCTCGGGTGTATTCTGTGCAGTCCCGTAGCCTTGTCTACTTTCACAGCTGTAAGGGCCTTCAGGATTTTATCCTCTGAAAATGGACTTGTGTCCACTGCCCCTATTTTGTTCCTGCTGCTCCCTCGTGGTCATCCCTCCTCCATCCACTGTAAAGACTGAGTAGAAGTACATATTCAGGATGTCTACTTCTTTATTTATTCTCTCCTGTGCAGTCTCCCCCTGCTACCCTCCATATCCTTACTATACTTCCCCTTTCATTCTTCTTCTTCTTCTTCTTCTTCTTCTTCTTCTTCTTCTTCTTCTTCTTCTCACTTATATACCTGAAGGAAGTCTTATCTCCTTTAGCTACTCCTTTTTTCCCCTTACCACCTTGGCCACTTTGCTAGACAACCATGACAGTCAGTTTTTCCTTCAACATGTCCTCACTTCCTTCATGTAGAGGTTGGTTGCCTTAATTATGCCCTCCCTTATTTTTCTGCACCATGCCTCTACCATTTCCTGGCAATCCCCTCTATGAGACAGTCTCCTATTTCTTTAAAATCCTCCCTCATAAAACTCAGGATCCTCATCCTCTTGTGGTTTTCCTCTGTTTCCATATTAAAGTTAAACCACACAGTACGGTGATCACTGTTACCCTGTGGACTGCCCACGGTGATGTCTGCAATGCCATCCTGGTTTGTAAGGACCAGGTCCAGCATTGCCCTGTCTCTAGTGGGTTTCTTGACTAGCAGCCTGAGAAAAGTCCAATGTATGGAGTCAAGGATGGTCCTGCTCCTTGCTGAAACTGCAGTTGGAAGGTTCCAATGCACATCTGGTAAACTGATGTCCCCAACTAGCAGCACCTCCCTGTTAATTGGCATCTTGATGATTGCTTTGTCAAGTGCCTTATCCAACTCTCCTTCCTGTGCTGGAGTTTTGTATACCTCCCATGTATGGATCATGTGTGACACAAGCTGGATCACCCTGCTTAAAATGACTCTTGTCCAGTAGACTGGAATTCAGTCTCCAACCTGACTAAGAATAGAGAGCCTGATCTCCATCAGAACAGTTGCACACAAGGGTCAAATGGTCAGAGGTTTCAACTGCGATGGTACTTGCTCTGTATACATTAATACTCAAGAAGAGAGACACATAATGGATACTAAAGGCTAATTTACTCCTGATACATGTTTTTGCCTTCTTGTTTGTGCACTGTCCTGTAACCATCTATGAGCCCAGCTGTCTTAACCATAGAATTAAGAAATTTGTAGTGATAATCGGTGTATCTGTTTTAAAACTTCTATATTTTTGTGCAACCTCAGTTAAAGCCCCCACCAGGAGGAACAATCTAAATCAGTATGCAGATAGGGATGAATTTGTTTAAATAAAGCTACTCTCATAGCCATGGCCTGTGGGGTGCACAACAGATGAAGTATTTTAGACAGGTATTCCACATCGAGCAATAGAGCCCTCCCAGGGAATATATCCAGCACCCTTGTAATGAAGACAGCATTCCCTCTAATAAGAATTCCCACCGGATCACACTGGTCACTACTCTCAGACCAATGACAGCTACCCTGTAACCACATTCTTCAGATTTGTGAGATTTCATATAAGGTTTTAACTCACATATCTTTAAGGAACAGGATGTTTCCTGGGAGAGAGAGAGTTCAATAAAGAAAATGTCAGGGCCCTCATCTTACAACTGTTTATGCTATTTACATTGAAGGTTCCAGGGTTCAGGCAGTACCACAGCATGCTGAAAAGGCTAAGCAAGGTGCCCTTCAGGGAAATCTTGTCTGGGTCTGGGTTTTATCTCTGTGTTGAACTTTGGTTAAACTGTATTATGTATATTTCTGTCTGAATTCAGTTTTATTCTATAATTATGTCTTACTTATGCATTGTAGTTTTTGTTCACATTGTATCTTATCTGTATGTATACTGCACTATTGTTTACTGCACTATTGTACACCACGTTGTACCTGTAAAAGGTGCCTTTGACACCAGTATATCTTACCTGGTCAACAAACAAACAAACAACAAACATTTACATCTGCCCTCTTTCAGAGCCAACGTATCAGACTGAGAATCCTAATATGGAAGAGCCAACTCTAAGGGAGGACTTAATCAAGGAAACCTCAGAATCTGCTTCCTCCTTCATAGTGTTGGGCTGGCAGTATAGCCTAGAGGTTAGAGTAATGAACTGTGAATGAGCTTGGTATCTGCAGACCTGGGTTTGATTCCAACAACTTCTACTTGCATACTGTGTGACTCTGAGTAAGTCACTTAACCAGCCCAAAACTCCCGGATCGACCCTAAAAACAGGCACTTGTGCCTAGTGGGCCTTACCCAGGTAACAAAGAATAAATAAATAAATCAATAAATAAAAGTGTTGACCGAATGCATGGGCTTTATTAGTACAGAGAAGCAGTTTCTAGTGTGTATGGCTTAAGGACTTCAGGAGGGGCAGATATTATAAAGATGGGTGAATGCCTGAGAGATGACTTGGCAGGAGGGAGTGGTCTGGGTAGGACAGAGAAACAGTGGGCAAAGTTGAAAGGGAGCACAGTAAAGGCACCAATCCTCTGCATCAAACAAGTTAGCAAAAGCAAGAGACAAAAGAGACCGCTATTGTTCTCAAAAGAGGTGGCTGAAAAGATAAAGGCTAAAATGGTAGTATTCAGAAAGTATAAGGATGTGCAGAGGGAGGGGGATTGGGAAGTGTATCAGGGGTAGCAGAAAGAAGTAGGAAGAGCAGTACAGAGTGTGAAGGTATAGACTAAGAAAGTATAGCCCAGGAGGTAACAAAAGGGAACAAGACATGTTGTTAAGTATGTAAGTGAAAAGAGGAAAACCAGAGGTGGAATTGTAAGGTTAAAAAGGAAGGGGGGACTTTGCAGATGGGCATCAGGGAAAGGCAAACATCCTGAATGACTACTTTGTTCAGTGTTCTTAGAGGAAGGACAAGGGGAGGAGCCAGTAAAAAGAAACAGAAGCTTGGGAAGAAGAGAAGTGGACACATCCATTTTTGGAGAACAGCTTCCTAAAGGGACTCACTAATCTGAAAATGGACAAAGCAATGTGGCCAGACATGGTGCATTCAAGGGTACTGATGAAGCTCAGGGAGGTACTGGCTACACCTCTGTCAGTTCTTTTTAACAGGGCACTGGAAACAGAAGTAGTTCTGAAGGACTGGAAGAGGGTGGATGTAGTTCTACTGCACAAAAGTGGTAGCAAGAAGGAGACTGGCAATCATAAGCCAGCCAGCCTGACATTAGTGGTGGGGAAGTTCATGGGATCATTGCTGAAGGAATATCTTGAATCTGTTGGCTTTCTTTAACAAGTGACTAAGGAATTCAATCAAGGTGGAACAGTAGACATAGATTACCTAAATTTCAATAAGGCTTTTGACACCACTCCAGTTAGAAGACTAGTAAGCAAGCTGGGTAGTTTAGGAATGAGTCCAAAGGTGGTAAACTGAATATGAAGTTACTTAGGGTATTGGGGAAAGAGGGTAGTGGTAGTAGGTTGGCAGTATAGCCTAGAGGTTAGAGTAATGGGCTGTGAATGAGCTTGGTACATGCAGCAGGCCAGACCTTGGTTTGATTCTCACAACCTCCACTTGCATACTGTGTGACTCTGAGCAAGTCACTTAACCACCCAGTGCTTCCAGGTCACCCCTGAAAACAG
Organism: Neoceratodus forsteri; assembly: GCA_016271365.2. NCBI lineage: Eukaryota > Metazoa > Chordata > Ceratodontiformes > Ceratodontidae > Neoceratodus > Neoceratodus forsteri. The sequence continues at coordinate 175,849,083 of CM028138.1, forward strand.
GCACTTGTGCCTAGTGGGCTTTACTCAGTTACCAAAGACTAAAATAAAAAAAAATTAAAAACAGAGTGCACTCTGAGGAAGAGAGAGTGACCAGCAGGGTGCCTTGGAGATCAGTGCTGAGATGGTCCTCTTTAATGTCTTTATAAGTGACATTATAGAGGAGCTGAAGGGAAGGTCTGCTTACTTGCAGATGGCACCAAGTGTGGACATTGAAGGGGTGAAAAGGATTAGCAGAGACATGACCTAGATGAATGGTCAATGGTATGGCAGCTGGGTTTCAGTGCAATAAAGTGCAAAATAATGCAGTTAGGCACAGAAACCCAGGTACAGAGTACCAAATGGGGTAGAATGGTATTGACAACAACCAAGCAAGAAAGAGACCTGGGGGTAATCATATATATGACCTAAACAGGCCCAGGCAGTGCGACAAGGCAATTGGGATGCCTAGTTGGATGCTTAGTTAGATGCTTGAGTGCATAGGGAGTGATATCACCAGCAGAAAGAGGAAGGTGGTGTTGCCTCTGAATAGAGGTGTGTGAAATCACAAAAATTTGTTCTGCAGAATATTTTGCAGAGCAGCACAACCTTGCAAAATGCTCTGCAGCATGAAATCCATGTTACACTGGGTTTGGCTGCTTTGCGGGCAGAGCAAACTTCGTAACTCTTTAGGTAAAAGTGGGTGAAGTATGGAATTTCATGGATGGAATTCCACACTTCGCACCCAAAAACTACCTTTAGTTGTAAATCCCTGGTGTCTAGTGGCCCTTCTGCTGCTGATCACATGCCACAATCAGTCCCTGGTGTCTAGTGGCTCCCTCTGCCACTGACTGCCATTTGACTCCCTGCCGAGTCCTGACCAGAGTCCATCCACAAATTAATATTAAAATAAAAAAATAATTTAATCCCTGGTGTCTAGTGGACCACCCCACTGCTGCTGATTGCCGTCCGACTCTCTCCATCCCTCCCTCCCAAGTCAAACCCAAGTCCATCCACAGCACCACAAATTAATATTAAAAAAAATATTCATTTAATCCCTGGTGTCTAGTGGACCCTCACGTCGATTGCCATCTGACTCCCTCCCGAGTCCCGACCCGAGTCCATCCACAAATTAGTATTAAAATAAAAAATTAATTTAATCCCTGGTGTTTAGTGGACCCCCTGCTGCCACCTATTGCTGTCTGACTCCCTCCATCCTGAGCCCCAACCCAAGTCCATCCATAAGACCAAAAATTAATAATTAAAAAAATCATTGAATCCCTGGTGTCTAGTGGACCCCCCACCCTGTCAGGTAATGACCTCCACCCACTTCCCCCAACACAGACCACGAGCGGGCCATCGGCACAGCCCTCGACTCACCTCCATGGCTGGCAGTCAGACTGAGCTCAATGAATGAACACGTGCTTGTACAAGCACGCGCTCATTCATTGGCAGCTCTCGGTTAAAACCACTTCTGATGACAGATGACACCTGAGCCTCAAGTACAAGCACAGGCTCATTCATTGGCAGCTTCTGGTTAAAACCACTTCGGATGACAGATGACACCTGAACCTCAAGTGTCAACCCATTATCAAGGATGATGCCCATATTTTCCACCTTAGTAGAAGCTGCCATCAAGATAGAGCCCTCGAAAAGACCTGTTTCCATCTCAGCAGCAGCATTCACATCATGCTGGTGACCAGGCTGTATCGCCACTACCTCCATCTCATCAGGGCTGAGTCTCAACCAGTTAGAAGACATGCAGTCTTGGATCTCAGCAAGACATTTATTTAGCAATTCCACAGTGTCACAACATCCTGGGATCAAACGACACTTACAGCTGGGTGTCATATGCATAACAGTGAAAACTTAGACGGTATCATCTAATGATCTCACACAGGGGATGCATATATGCTGCAAAGAACTCAGGCAACAGGATCAAACCCTGGGGAACCAGACACATCAATGGCTTTGGGCAGGAGGAGAAATTCCCAATCACTACCCTCTGCATTCTGCCAGTGAGAAAGGACTAAAACCAGTTGATGACAGTACCAGTGAGTCCACAGTGCTCCCTTAGTCAATCCAACAGTACTACATGGTCTACAGTGTCAAAAGATGACATAAACAGAGTGGAGTAGGTCCACAGGAGGGCAAATAAAATGGTGCAGGATCTGCATCACAAGGCCTACAAGAAGAGACTAAAGGACCTCAATATGTACACCCTGGCGGTGGCACATTCACTAATGAGTGGTACTCCTCATCTGTCAAATCAAGGAAAAGGGGGTGTTAAAAATAAGCAGCAATATGGAATGAATAGGAAAAAATAAGGAATGGGGTACTTATTTTCAAAAAATGCAGACGAGCATGGGTACCACTTTATATTTTGGGTGCTACCACTGGGATGTACACCCTGGATGTACACCCTGAAAGACAGGTGGGAGAGGGGAGATAAGATAGAGACTAATAAATACCTCACAAAGATAACTAAAGTACAGGAGGGAAGTATTTTAAAAAAAAGGAGCTGATGAACAAGGGAATGTGCTATGAAGATGGGAAGTAGATTCAGAAGGGATGCAAGGGAGTACTTCTTCACAGAAAGACTGGTAGATTCCTGGAACAGCCTTCCAGTGGAGGTGGTGGGGGCAAAAACAGTGGTGGGGTTCAATAATGCAAGGGATAGGCAAAAGGGAGTCACAGTGGAAAGGAAAAGGGAAGGGAGAAAAAGCTGTATTCAAGTATGGTGTGTGGTAATAGTTAGTTTTTGTTGACCAGGTAAGTGCACTAGACAAATTCTGCCTATTTTCAGGCATGACTCGGGGGAAGGGGATACAGATGAATGCCAACTGACCTTGAACCAGATTAAGCTGTTAGTGGTATTTTTAGTGAATAGGGGGAAATTTGGCCAGGACATGGGGGAAATTCCCCTACTGTTCAGTAGGGGTCCTCACTGGCTGTCAGCATGGCCAGTCCTCAGAGCTCTTCAGTGTGGATGAAGGTAGAAGTGGGGGAGAAGGCCTCCTCTCCCACACTGAATATGCCAAAGGCTGTAAATGATGTAAATGCTGCTACTGTGTTTAATTCAGGCTTGGAGCATTGTGATATGGAGCCTGTGATGCAGGAGATTTTTCTTCTTATGGAGGATTTGAGTCAGTAGTATACTGACTGTGATCTGTTACTGAACGGAGATAATGACACCAATATTTCAACAGAAACAAGCATTGCAAGCTCAACTAATTGTGGAAAACCAGTGACGCTGCGCAGTGCAACTTCGTTTGGAGACAGAAATCACACAGCTACATTCCTTACCAGCTGCGGTTCACCAAGTGGGCCCTCCTGTCAGTAATGGATGTGACACAGCAGCATCAAAGGGTCGGGACTTGATGAGTGAGTCATCCACTCCTCCTGACAGTTTTGAAGTTCAGACTGATTTTGGACCGGCTCCTTCTGTCGAAGGGGATATTCCAAAGGTACAATAAGAATATAGTGTACAAAATAATAACATGGGACATGAGCGAGTGAATGCGAGTGAGGGGGAAGCAAGCAATGGTCTGAATTAACCCCTACTGCCGACGCATCCACCTGCAACTCTCAGATAGCTCCTGGAAAATTTGTCAACTTGTCTAGACAGTCGAGGTTTGTTTTCTCAGCCAAATTTAAGATGGAGCAAAGTGAGGCTTTACAACAGCTGCCTTGCCCAACTATTTTTTCAAACAGATGATGGGCATCAAGATAATGTTTCTGTTTTTTCCTTCATGTCAAAAGGGAAAGCAATGAAACTGGGGCCCAGAAAAGAAGGGAAGGGGAAGAGAGCTGCCTTTACCTTTGCAAACCGAAACATTGATGCTGGCCTGTAACAGGGTCCCTGTTCCCTGTAAGGTTTACTCCCCTACTAATCTAAAAAGGTGCCCCCCCTTTTTTCTCTCACACTGCTCTATCCTCTTCATCTTTTCTTCTGTCCTTTTCTTTTTTTTTTCATGTCAGGGTGGCCAACCTCAAATATCTCACTGCTTGCTTTACTATCCCTTTTCTCAAACCCCACCTTACGGTGCACCAAATAGGGCTGAGTGCAGTGTAAAGCACTCTCCCTAGTGGAAGATATGTCCAAACATGAGTAGTGCTTTACTTTTAAAATACTGAAAACACTCCTGAGTTTCCTGGAGTGTTCCCAGTTTAGTAGTAGTGCCAGAGCAAAACAGAAGTGTCTAGATAAAGAATAAAACATTCATGTACAAAGAAAACAGCCCAGAGATGTTGTAACTGGGCTGATAAAGGAAACAGCCAAAGGTTGGAAATGGGTTTAGGAAAGGCCCAAATGAAATGTTTTGATGATGGCTGCACATTTCAGCCATTGGAGCAATGAAGGAAATTGCTGCATAGTGGCAGGGCCTGCTAAAGGAGCCTAGTAAGAGCCCTTGCAAGGTTTAAGTAAAATGGCAGCATTTCTAAACAAAATGAGGGCTAAAATGGTTCTAAGGTTAATACAAGAAAATAAAAAAAAGAGTGGCAATTACTGAAATAAGGATACAGGTCTCCTAAGCTGGCAGAAGGGATATGAAGAGCACACCCTCTAGCTCTCATTCTGTTTGCCAAAATAGACACCTGAAAACCAGAAAGAGTAATGATACTGTAATTATCTGTGGGTTTCCCTTCAGTTCTTGCTATAAGGCTGGCTGCCCACAAAATGGCTGGTTTTAAAGATGCAGGCCTCAGTGACATCAGAACAAGGGAGGGGCTTGCTTCCAAATGAGTCCTAATTAAGCATAAAAGAGCTATTATGGATCCCTACCTGTAGGTATTTTTAAACTAAAGTCTATTATCAGGCAAAGGAGTATAGGGACTTGGAAAAGCATGAAATAAAATGCATTTATTCTGCCAAATAAAATAATAAAAACCTAATTGTTTCCTTGATGTTGGTCACCTGGCCAAGATGTCATCAGCCATAAGGCTATAAAAACTCACCACTAGAGGGATGTTTAGAGAGAGGTAGGCCAGTGAGCTGCTGGTCTTACAGGAGGAAGGTGTGTTTGGTTTCACACCAGTGAATTGGTTTAAAAAACTGGTAAAATTAAGAGAAGACGTGACTTGGGAAGAGCCATCTTCAGAGTTTTGTTTATTTTGGTGTGTAGACCAACACCTTGTTTTTTAATTTTAAATTTCTGTAAATATAAATTTTATTTGATTTTAAATAAAAAATCATAAACGCATTCGTGCATTTATTTTATGCATCGTACCTCCTGCCTAAGTGTCTGTTATTCCCATGCCGTAACACTGGTGTCAGCAGTGAGATTCTGGTGGTGTCAAGACTGCTTGGAAGGCACCATTAGTGGGTACTGGATCTAGTGCCCGACAGATGCAAAAGAGGCAGGGAAAGGTCATTCACTTGACAAGGGCAATGACTGAGAAGACAGGTGTGCAACCTGGACCTGGCTTAGATTTCAGCATAAAGCCGAAGGTGAGGAAGACTGAAGAGGAGTCAGATGAGGAGGAAGAGCAGGACACAAAGAAGATGGAAGCACCAGAGGATACCAATGAGCTCCTGAAGGGCTGTGCATCTGACAGCAGGAGATGGATTGACAGCAGCGGAGGATAGATGGCAGCGAGATGAGGATCAGCGGCAACAGGAGGAGGATCGGCGGCGACAGGAGGTGAAGTGGACAGACACTATTAAGGCAATCCAGGCCTTAATACTAGGGCAACCTGATCACACGGTACCTAAAGACATTAAGCTAACAAAATTAACTGACTATGATGACATAGAGGCATACCTTACTACGTTTGAGCATATTTCTCTTGCATGTACATGGCCGTGGACCAGTGAGTAATAAGACTTGTGCCATATCTTTTCCCGGACGTGCCCAGCTGGTCTATAGTCAGTTAATCGGACCAGATGCCGTAGTATATGATTGGGTTAAGGAAGAAATATTGCATCGGTATGACATTAATACTGAAATGTACCAGCAGTGTTTTCGATCACTGAGGATGTCTTATTCTGATGCCCCAAGGGAGACTTTTGCTAAGTTAAAAGACTATTGTAATAAGTGGTTACAACCGGCAACAAAAACTGTGGAACAAATTGATAAATAAGCTGGGTAGGCTAGGGGTGGGTTCAGAAGTTGGTCAACTGGGTGGCAAACTGGTTGACTGGCAGAAAACAGAGAGTGGTGGTAAATGGTATACAGTCAGAAGAGATGCAAGTCACAAGTGGGGTACCTCAGGGATCAGTCCTGGGGTCAGTCCTATTCAACATCTTCATTAGTGACCTTGCAGATGGACTAGAGGGTAAGGCTTGTCTGTTTGCAGATGACACCAAGATCTGCAACAGAGTAGATGAGCCAGATAGGGTGGGCAGAATGAGAAGAGATCTGGATAAACTAGCAGAATGGTCAGAAGAGTGGCAACTGGGTTTAATGCAAAGAAGTGCAAAATCATGCACATAGGGAAGAAAACCCTGAAGCCACTTATAGGCTGGGAGGGAGTTGCTAGCAGTCACAAAGGAAGAAAGAGACTTGGCATCATCATCACTGATGACCTAAAATCATCAAGCAGACCTCTAAAGCAGTAGGTAAGGCTAGGGGGGTGTTAGGGTGTATTAGTAGGGGTATCACAAGTCATAAGAGGGAGGTAATAATCCCTCTGTACAAGACATTGGTTAGGCCCCATCTGGAGTACTGCGTGCAGTATTGGAGGCCACACCTTCACAAGGACATTAACCAAATTGAGGCAGTCCAGAGAAGGGCAACCAAAATGGTGCAGGGACTGCATCAGAAGACATATGAGGACAGATTAACGGAGCTCAATATGTATACCCTTGAGCAAAGGAGGGAGAGAGGTGATAGGATCGAGGCATTCAAACACCTTAAGGGCATAAACAAGGTGAAAGAGTCTAACATGTTTAAATATAAGAAAAATAGCAGGACAAGAGGACACAGCATGAGATTAGAGGGAGGCCGATTAAGGGGGAATGTGAGGAAATTTTTTCACAGAAAGGGTGGTGGATGCATGGAATGGCTACCACAAGAAGTGGTGGCTATGAATACAGTGCAGGGCTTCAAACAGGCATGGGATAGGCATAAGGGAGCAATACAAATGACTATGAATAGATAGGTCACTGACAGAGCAAAGGCCGATGGCACATGTATAAGGTAGAAAAAGAAATGGGCAGACTGGATGGGCCTTGAGGTCCTTATCTGCCGTCAACTTCTATGTTTCTATGTTTCTATGTTTCTATGTTTCTAAATTCTGGAGACTGTTGTGATTGAGCAGTTTGTACAGATTCTACCCCAGGATGTACAAGTGTGGGTGAGGGAGCACAAGCCAGAGACTGCAGTGAAAACAATCCAGCTTGCTGAGGACTACCTGGCCGCCAGGACCTCATGACCCAGAGGACAGAATGTGGCACCCAGACCTGCGAAGCTGGTAAGATCTTTCAATTTTACACCACAGAGATAGGCTAATTATGTAAGAAGAGTCAGAGGGGGAAGGGTACCTTATTCTGAGAGTATATGCCACAGATGTTTGGGAAAAGGGCATATTGTTAGGAACTGTCCTAACAAAAGATCAGAAGCTGCCCATTTAGCCTTGACCAATATTGAATATGTCACCACTCTGGGGATTGGACAGCATCAGACTTTGGGCCTGCTGGACTCAGGCAGTAAACAGACATTGATGAGAGCAGATCTGTTGCTTACTACTGAATATACCCAGGCTGATACAACTGTAATATGTGTCCATGGTGATGTTCATCAATACCACACTGCCAGGGTTGAAGTGACTGTTAACAACCAGCAGCACTGCATGAATGTGGGATTGGTTCCAAAACTACCTCTACCAGTAATCACAGGGCAAGACTTTCCCCATTTTTCTACCCTAATGAGTACCCAACATGCTATCAATGAACTTGTGACTGTTACCACCAGGTCCCAAGCTAAACAGACCCAATTAACTCAGCTGTTTCCCTTTGAAGAGGACTTGCTTGACAGCCCAGGGAAAACCAAAAAGAGCAGGAAACAAAGGAGAAGAGAGAAAAGGTTATGACGAAACTAAACAGGCTGTTAGCTCTGAGGTTGCACCAGGTCTGATCTGCTGTGATTTAAAAAAGAACAGGTGGCTGATGCATCTTTAAAACCTTTTTTTCACAGGTCCAGGAAAAAGTAAAAGAAGGACTGCCTCATTTTGTGTTGAAAAATTGGTTATTATACTGTAACTGTGCTAATCCAGTAGCTCAAGATTTTGTAGAACAGCTTATGATTCCTAATGTATACAGAGAAAAACTGATGCAATTAGCACATGACCTACCCATGTCAAGGCCACAAGGGAAGTGATAGAACCCTTGGATGCATAACATATAGATTTTTCTGGCTTGGCATTCATAAGGATGTAGCAGCTTATTGCCAAGCATGTTCCAGTGCCAATTGGTTGCTCAAGGAGGGAAAGCAGATAAGGTATCCCTGCAACCTATTCCATATGTTATCACTCCTTTTGAGTGCATTGCAATGGACATAGTTGGGCCCCTGGCAACCAGTTCAAAAGGCAATAGGTTTATTTTGGTTGTCTGTGATTACGCTACCAGATACCCTGAGGCTATACCCTTACGTACTGCAAAGGCTCCTCGGATTGCCAAGGAATTGGCCAAAATTTTTAGTAGGGTGGGTATCCCTCAGGAGATCCTGACTGACAGAGGAAGTACCTTTACTTCTGAATTGTTAAAGGAATTGTACAAACTTCTGGGTGTATCAGCAGAACGAACCTCCCCCACCATCCCCAAATGGATGGCCTTGTAGAACGTTTCAACAAAACCTTGAAAACTATGTTAAAAAAGTATGTGCAGGAAGAAAGGTGCAATTGGGACAGGTTTCTTCCCTACCTTCTTTTTGCATATAGGGAGGTACCCCAGGCTACAACAGGTTTTTTCCCCATTCACGCTATTGTATGGTAGGAATTCCCATGGCCCCCAGATGCTGTGAAAGAGCATTGGGAGGAAGGTAGAAATGTGAGACATACTAACATTTTGGAATGCATGACTTCTTTTTTATTATTATTAAACCAGTTTTATTAGTTTGACCATAATCAAAACAAAACCAGTAAAGTTACAAGTATCCATTGTCATAACGATTAACAGCAAAGTTCAAACTCGCAAATTAAACCCATCCTCCCCCCTCCTCCCAAGACTACACCAATAAGCAATTCCTAAATCACCATTCCTGAGGTAGTCTAATCATCAGGCTTCCAAGCTATAAGGAGCGCCTCAAGAGAGCCCCAAGATGATGCATAAGTCTTAGCCCTGCCTTGCATGTAAGCAATATGCCTTTCCAGCTGTAGGGCCAGAATGCACTCCCTGTACCATTCCATCAAGGTGGGAGACTTGTCACTAGCCCAGTGCCTCAAAATTGTCAGTTTAGCTACCGCAGAAATGAGTGACATTTGAGCTTTCTTAATCTTGGTGGTACCGGCTGGAAAAAGGCTAATTAAACATACCTCAGGGGTAAACAAGGTTTCTAAGCCAAGGATAGGGTCTAAGATATTGTTAATGGACTGCCAGAAGGCCTGCGTGTAGGGGCATAACCAGACCACGTGGTACAAAGTATCATTGTCCCTTTTACATTTCCACAAAGGGGCATAGCCCCAATACATGACTTCTTTAAGAGAAAAGTTGGTGAGGTTTGTCACCATGGCACATCAGAATGTGTCCAGTAACCAGGCACAGTAGTAAATGTGGTATGATGTAGGACTGAAGGAGAAATGTTTTAACCCAGGAGAGCAAGTACTGTTACTTTTGCCATCAACAGAAAACAAACTGCTGATGAAATGGCAGGGTCCCTTTAAGGTAACACGCCAAACAGGGGTGGTAAATTCTGAGATCAAGATGCCAGGGAGGCGGCCCCAGAAATGGGTTTATCATGCCAACTTGCTGCGTAGGTGGGTAGAAAAACCAGTCCCCCATCTACTCTATTTATTCACCCTGAACAGGTGCACACTGAGTCGGATGTTGCTTATGAACGATTAGATCCTTCTCAAGAGAAGCAGAATGTGCAGGTCAGTCCTGAATTAGACCCTGAACAGAGCAAAGAGGTACACGATTTACACGGTACTACCAGCACACCTTCACAAATACACCGGGTAGAGCCAAAGGGGTGGCACATAGCATAAAAGTCATACAATCAAAACCCATACATCAAAAACAGTATAGGTTACCTGAAAGCATGAGGTCAGAGGTCATAGATGAGGTATGAAAAATGGAATATCTGGGAGTGAAAGTGCCTTCACGAAGTGCCTGGTCTTCACCCATAGTTATGGTCCCAAAAGAGGAAGGCGGTCTAAGGCTATGTTTAGATTTTAGGAAAATCAATGCCATCTCATCCTTTGATGGGTATCCCATGCCCAGAATTGATGATTTTCTGGTTAAAATAGGAACAGCTAGATACATCAGCAGACTAGATTTGACAAAAGGGTATTGGCAAATACCCTTGGCATTAGATGCACGGGAACTGACTGCCTTTTGCACTCCCATTGGTCTGTATCAGTTTACAACAATGTCATTCGGTCTTCATGGTGCCCCTGCCACATTTCAGAGGTACATGGACCACATTCTTAGACAACATATACAGTATAGTGCTGCATATTTGGATGATGTTGTTATCTTTAGTCCAGACTGGCAAACCCATTTGACAAATCTAAGTGCAGTCATACAAGCCATTACTGATGCAGGACTGACCATTAGCCCAGCAAAATGTTCCCTAGCAAACACTGAAATGAAGTATCTAGGGTTTGTAATAGGACATGGGTCAGTAAAACCGGAAAAGAGTAAGGTAGAGGCTGTTGCAAATAGCCCTATTCCCACCATGAAAAAGCATGTCCATTCCTTCCTGGGTTTAGCTGGGTACTACAGGAGATTTATCCCTGATTTTTCAACCGTAGCCACCCCTTTGACTGAACTCACCAAAACAAATTTCCTAATAAGGTTAAATGGACTACTGCACATGAGAAAGCCTTCCAGAACATAAAGGCTATTTTATGTTCTGCCCCAGTCCTCAGGAGTCCAAATCTGCAGGTGCTCTTTGAGGTGCATACAGACGCATCAGACACAGGGATGGGGCTGTTTAGTCCCAGACTGACAAAAAGGGAGAGCATCTCGTGATCTATATCAGCAGAAAACTTCATGAGCGAGAATGGAAATACTCGACCATTGAGAAGGAGAGTGTCACCATGAAGTGGGCCATTGAGTCTTTACGTTATTACCTATGGGGCACTGAGTTCACCATCTTGACAGACCATAATCCGTTGTGCTGGTTAAACCAGATGAAGGATAAAAATGCACGGATTATGCGATGGTACCTTGCCCTACAGCCATATAGGTTTACGGTTAAGCATAGAGCAGGTGCACAGCATAAAAATGATGATTTTTTGTCTAGATTTGGAGCTGATAGCCAGACATTGAAGAGAAAAGTAAATTGAACTGAAAAAAAAAGATAGTTTTTGTCAAGTGTCATGAACAGATACTAAACCTCAGGAAATAGAACGGTATCATAGCTATTGTCAATATCTAGATACTGATATACCATTACTGTAATAATAAGGGTTCCTGAGGGGAATTTCTGGAGTGGGTGGGTGGAAGTTCCAACCCTTCAAGGGTAGAAGGGTCTGAGTCAACAGTTGTTGCCTTCTTGTGTGGGGAGGAGTGTAACAGGGTCCCAGTTCCCTGTAAGGTTTATTCCCCAACTAATATAAAAAGTTGACCCCCCTTTTTTCTCTCACACTGTTCTATCCTCTTCATCTTTTCGTCTGTTCCTTTCTTTTTTTTTTTCATGTCAGGGTGGACAACCTGACATATCTCACTGCTTACTTTACTATCCCTTTTCTCAAACCCCCCCTTACAGTGCACCAGATAGGGCTGAGTGCAGTGTAAAGCACTCTCCCTAGTGGAAGATATGTCCAAACATGAGTAGTGCTTTACTTTTAAATAATGAAAACACTCCTGAGTTTCCTGGAGTGTTCCAAGTTTAGCAGTAGTGCCCAGAGCAAAACAGAAGTGTCTAGATAAAGAATAAAACATTCATGTACAAAGAAAACAGCCCAGAGATGATGTAACTGGGCTGATAAGGGAAACAGCCAAAGGTTGGAAATGGGTTTAGGAAAGGCCCAAATGAAATGTTTGATGATGGCTGCACATTTCAGCCATTGGAGCAATAAAGGAAATTGCTGCATAGTGGCAGGGCCTGCTAAATGAGCCTAGTAAGAGCCCTTGCAAGGTTTAAGTAAAATGGCAGCATTTCTAAACAAAATGAGGGCTAAAATGGTTCTAAGGTTACTACAAGAACAAGCATTTGTCAATGCCGAACATTCGCTTGCAGGTATTTGCAGTGGTGTTTGGCATGTATGGTGCTCTACCCTAATGCCCTGTGTGATTGCTGGTATTTGCACAATAAATTGTCAGCATGACCTTTTTGTTACCCCCATTGTGCGCTACACAGGTGGAAACACGTTTTGGGCAGGATGTGAAAAATGACAGCTGTACTGCTCATAAGGAAGTGTGGTAAAATGGCAATGTTGAAAATCTGGAGTGGAAATATTGAAGATTCGCAAACCTAGGAGCATGCGTGGGAACCGTGCAATGCACACTCGTAAAACAGTCATTGTTAGGAATTTTTTCACCAAATTGTCAACACTGGCATTTTAAAACCTCTGCTAATGAACAGTGTCACTGTGATTGTCTTACTGTGTGCCATACATTGATTTTGCACACCGACTGCGCCATTGTACGCTACATGGGCGGAACGACGTTTTGGGCAGGATGTGAAAAATGACAGCTGTACTGCTCATAAGGAGGTGTGGTAAAATGGCAATGTTGAAAATCTGGAGTGAAAATATTGAAAATTCGCAAAGTTACGAGCCTGCGTAGGAACTGCACAACGCACGCTCGTAAAACAGTTATTTTTAGGAATTTGTTCACCAAATTTTCAACATAGCCATTTTAAGATCTCTGCTCATGAACAGTGACACTGTGATTTTCTTAATGTGTCCCATACACTGAGTTCAAACAGCGACTGTGCCATTGTGCGCTACATGGGTGGAAACACGTTTTGGGCAAGATGTGAAAAATGACAGCTGCAGTGCTCATAAGGAGGTGTGGTAAAATGGCGATGTTGAAAATGTGGAGTGAAAATATTGAAAATTTGCAAACTTACGAGCGTGCATAGGAACTGCACAATGAACACTCGTAAAACAGTCATTTCTAGGAATTTTGCCACCAAATTTTCAACACAGCCATTTTAAGACCTCTGCTCATGAACAGTGTCACTGTGATTTTCTTAATGTGTCCCATACATTAAGTTCACACACGGACTGTGCCATTGTGCACTACATGGGCGGAAACACATTTTGGGCAGGATGTGAAAAATGACAGCTGTACTGCTCATGAGGAGGTGTGGTAAAATGCCAATGTTGAAAAACTGGAGTAAAAATATTGAAAATTCGCAAACCTACGAGCGTGCATGGCAACTGTGCAATGCGTGCTCGAAAAACAGTCATTTTTAGGAATTTTTTCATCAAATTTTCAACATTGCCATTTTAAAACCTCTGCTAATGAACAGTGTCACTGTGATTTTCTTACTGTGTCCCATACATTGATTTCGCACACCAACTGTGCCATTGTGCATTACATGGGTGGAAAGACGTTTTGGGCAGGATATGAAAAATGACAGCTGTACTGCTCATAAGGAGGTGTGGTAAAATGGCAATGTTGAAAATCTGGAGTGAAAATACTGGAAATTCGCAAACTTATGAGCGTGCGTAAGAACTGCACAACGCACGCTCGTAAAACAGTTATTTGTAAGAATTTTTTTGTCAAATTTTCAACATAGCCATTTTAAGATCTCTGCTCATGAACAGTGACACTGTGATTTTGTTAATGTGTCCCATACACTGAGTTAGCACACCGACTGTGCCATTGTGCACTACATGGGCGGAAACACGTTTTGGGCAAGATGTGAAAAATGACAGCTGCAGTGCTCATAAGGAGGTGTGGTAAAATGGCAATGTTGAAAATGTGGAGTGAAAATATTGAAAATTCGCAAACTTACGAGCGTGTGTAGGAACTGCACAACGCAGACTCGTAAAACAGTCATTTTTAGGAATTTTTTCACCAAATTTTCAGCACAGCCATTTTAAGACTTCTGCTGCTCATGATCAGTGTCACTGTGATTTTCTTAATGTGTCCCATACATTGAGTTCACACACCAACTGCGCCATTGTGTGCTACATGGGCAGAAACACATTTTGGGCAGGATGTGAAAAAGGACAGCTGTACTGCTCATGAGGAGGTGTGGTAAAATGGCAATGTTGAAAATCTGGAGTGCAAATATTGAAAATTCGCAAACGTACGAGCGTGCGTAGGAACTGCAGAACGCAGACTCAGAAACAGTCATTTTTAAGAATTTTTTCACCAAATTTTCAACATAGCCATTTTAAGACCTCTGCTCATGAACAGTGTCACTGTGATTTTCTTAATGTGTTCCATACATTGATTTTGCACACCGACTGTGCCATTGTGCGCTACATGGGTGGAAACACGTTTTGGGTGAGATGTGAAAAATTACAGCTGTACAACTCATAAGAAGGTGTAATAAAATGGCAATGTTGAAAATCTGGAGTGAAAATATTGAAAATTCGCAAACTTACGAGCCTGCGTAGGAACTGCGTAATGCACGCTCGTAAAACAGTAATTGTTTGGAATTTTTGGACCAAATTTTCAACATGGGGTTTTTGGGACCCCTTCTTATGATTGATGTCACTGCCATGGCATTATTCAAGCCCGAAGGGTGATTTCATGCAGTGATTGCGCAGTGCCTGTGAAATCACCCTTCAGGCCTGAATAACACCATGACAGTGACATCATTCATGAGAACGGGTCCCAAAAAACCCATGTTGAAAATTTGGTGCAAAAATTCCAAAAAATGACTGAGATATGCAATAAAGTTGAAACCCCCCTATTTAGCCCATTATTCAGCTTACCGGCATTTCCTCAGTTCGTGGTCGCCTTTGAAGAGTGCAGATGTGTTCCCGGTCCACCGAAGATCGTCGCCCCCAGAGTACGGAGGTAAGTATGGGGTGGGAGGCTGGGTGCACAGTGGGTGGGTGCGGGTTGTGGGAGGGGCTGGGAGATGCGCCGTGGGACTGTTTTCATTTACAGGTGTTAAAAAAAGATGATGTGGGACCGTTTGCCACACTGGGGTGAGCTCCCAGTGTGGCACAAGATGACTGGGGGCGAGGAGCCAACAGGGATTGGGCACCCCATTGGCAACCACGGGGGCCAAAGGAGCCGACGGGGATTGGGCACCCTGCGGCAAAACAAAGGCAACGCTATATGTTGAGGTGGGCTCCAGCGTGGCAGCAGGATGGTTTGGGGCCATGAAGCCGACGGGGATTGGGCACCCCATCGGTAAATAAAGTTTGCCACGCTGGGTGGGCTCCAGCGTGGCTCCAAAGCTTTGGGGGTGGTGTGATGTGCGGGGGGCGCTTGATGGTGGCGCTTAGTATGGCAGTGGTGCTTTCCTTTACAGCAGAAGAACACCGCTGTCTTACAGACCTCCTGCACCCATTGGTGCAGGACCGCCACGCCTGCTCAAGGGAGCAGTGCATTGGATGGGAGAGGCACACCTCCAAAGTGTGCTACTCTCTCAAGACGTTCCTTGCACATGCGCACAGGCGAACGTAAAAATAAAAAAAGAGTGGCATTACTGAAATAAGGATACAGGTCTCCTAAGCTGGCAGAAGGGATATGAAGAGCACATCGTCTAGCTCCTATTCTCTTTTCCAAAACAGAGACACCTGAAAATCAGAAAGAGTAATGATGCTGTAATTACCTGTGGGTTTCCCTACAGTTCTTGCTATAGGGCTGGCTGCCCATAAAATGGTTAGTTTTAAAGATGCAGGCTTCAGTGACATCAGAACAAGGGAGGGGCTTGCTTCCAAATGAGTCCCAATTAAGCATAAAAGAGTTATTATTGATCCCTACCTGTAGGTATTTTTAAACTAAAGTCTATTATCAGGTAAAGGAGTATAGGGACTTTGAAAAGCATGAAATAAAATGCATTTATTCTGTAAAATAAAAGAATAAAAGCCTAATTCTTTCTTTGATTTTGGTCACCTGGCCATGATGTTATCAGCCATAAGGCTATAAAAACTCACCACTAGAGGGCTGTTTAGAGAGAGGTAGGCCAGTGAGCTGCTGGTCTTGCAGGAGGAAGGTGTGTTTGTTTTCACACCAGTGAACTGGTTTAAAAAAACTGGTAAAATTAAGAGAAGAAGTGACTAGGGAAGAGTCATCTTCAGAGTTTTGTTTATTTTGGTGTGTTGACTAACACCTTGTTTTTTTTCATTTCTGTAAATATTAATTTTATTTGATTTTGAATAAAACATCATAAATGCATTTGTGCTTTTATTTTATGCATCATACCTTCTGTCTAAGTGTCTGTTATTGCTATGCCATAACATGGCCCTGTGGGGGCTAAGTCTAAAGGCCCTTCAAAAGGGGGGGTGCTTGCACCAACTATAGCTACTGCTCCTGAGGACCCCACTAATTCTAGTCACCTCCCTGAAGATACCTGTCAACCCCAAAGTGCATTGTTAGAGGCAGGGTGGAAACAAGCCCCTGCTGGATCATGGATTCTGGATCCTGAGTGGGACCCAACCTTTAAATTTCTCTCAATCCATGCCAGAATGGAAGCCTGTGATTACTGGGACTGGGGTCAATAACTCTGTGTCTGTACAATCTGGAACTGAGATATCTGATGAGGGCTTAATTAAACATATCCCTACTGAGTCCCCTAAATCAACCCAACATCACTGATTTACCAGCAGACAAGAATATGGCACAAGAAACAGCTAAGGAACTGTCAGGTTTAGAGACTAACTTAATAGTGGGTAAATCCATTGATCCTCCACAGAATCCCCTTCTATCGGACTTATTTACTAAACCCAGGAAAGAGGTCTCTCCACGTAGGAATGCTGTCCGGATCCGGTATAAGGGGGGCTTTGAAGAATGGCCAGATAGGTTATATGTGGGCAAACACTTGCTGAAAGACTCACTGAATTTCTTCCCCAGGGAGGTGTATGCTTTTATTAATATTTCTGGGGAGTACAGCTATGATGTTAGCTTTCATTCTTCCTATGCCTTAGACCTGTTCTGGGAACGATACAATCAGCTGAAGTTTTCTCCCACATGGATCCCCTTTTTTGTCATCCCTCTCACGAAACCTTTGATTAATTTTGTCATCATAATGTTTGGAATGAGGGTGTCTGTGTGGATGATATCACCTATTGGTTGTCCAAGCATTGTGAAATATTAAGTGATCCAGAGGCTGTGTTGGATTCAGAAATATTTTTGACTGGAAAGTGGAAGTATAAAGTGAAGCTTCAACAAACAGATGCTGGAATTAGTCATGTGCCAGACTCCTTTTTGCTTGGGAGGGATAGAGGGGTTTGTTTTTATTCTGGACAGCCTAGGGCTTCCTACTGATGTGGGGCTAGAACTAATTTGTCTAGCACTGTGTGATAAACCCCATTGTGACAATTGTGGGGAGATAGGACACATTACTTTACAATATGCCAACCACAAAAGGTGCAATCTTTGTGAAGAGTATGGTCATGTGTTTTCCGAATGCTCTTGGGCAGCTAAAAACAAAACCACTTGTAGTAGCCCTGAATTACTTATCCAGCAGGTTCAAGATAAGATTTCAGAGCAGAAGCATGTGAATTCTTTGTCCCAAGCCCCCCCTTCCCACTTCTTCTGCTCCACCAATCCTACTAAAAGATGTGGTTTCTCTAGTAGCGGGTACAGTACCTGAGGGCCCCTTGAAGGAACTACGTAGGAATGACCAAGAATTAGTAGCAGTATCTCTACCTCTGGTTTGTTATACAGAGCCAGAGAGCCATCGGGCTAAATCCCCTTCCTTTGTTAGACGTTCTACCAGGAAGGCCAACCGCCCATCCCCTGTGGTGAAGTCTGAATCAGAAAACTCCTGTGCTGCCCTTTTTTCTCCAGGGAGCATGTCAGACATGGATAAGAGGATACTGCCTCCCAACATACCATCTCTGATCATGTTATAGCAGATTAGGAGTTGGTGGGCTATAAAGGGGAAAAAAAAAAAGAAAAAAACCCTTTGAATGCCTTAAATATTCCTGATTCTGACTTCTTTAACTATTGTTTCTTTAAACGTTCACAGCATATTGAATACAGTGAGACATCAGATGGTCTTTAATTCACTCCATGCCCAGGGTTTGGATATATGTTTCATTCAAGAACCTTGGATGCATACTCTAGACCAGATTTGTTCTTTTAAGGCAGAATGGTGGTGGGGGCTGTCTTATTGGTCCTTTGGACTGGAATGTGCCGATGGCATTGAGATTTTGTTTAACGCTTGTAAGTTCAAGTTGTTGAAATTAATTGATTTAATACCTGAAAGGGCTTTGATACTCAATGGAATATGGAACAATTCTATGTTTTGGCTGATTAATGTTTATGGACCACAAACTAAAGCAGAAAGAGTACAGCTTTTGACCCTGATACAACCCTATTTGGTGTCCTCACATAAGATTGTTTTGGGGGGAACTTTAATTGTAACATCCTAAAGGCAGGGAAAGATCCGGTGTCTCAGAAAAAAATATATTGTGATTCTTCTACCTTGGCTAGAATAGTGAAAACTGCTGAACTCATTAATTGTGGTGCCTATTTGTCCAAAGGCCTCAAATTTACTTATAAAAGAGGGAAGTTCACCAATAGATCATATTTTTATTTCTCAAAACATTTCTAATTTCCAGTTTTTTAATGACCCAGTGAATTTTTTGACCATTCCATGTTGCTATTAAGAGTAACAGATGTGCACAAAGGTTTTAAAAGTGCCACAAGGTGGAGGTAAAATATATCTGTTTTGGCTGATCTTGAAGTTCAGACAGGCTTGTTGTCTTTGATTAGGGCCCGGGAATCTATTATAGTTCTGTATGAGTATAAAGGTGAATGGTAGAAGAACTCGAAATCAGATAGTAAAGCTTGGTTTATGACGTATGGGAAACATAGAGAGAACAAGCAATTTTTAAGATATTCATCTTTAAGGTTGCAATTAGAGTGTATACCCTGGTACCCCCCCCCCGGGTGGATTACTCCTCTCAAATTAAAGTGCTTAAAGAGGAAATGTTACTCTTTCAGTATGATGGGACTAAAACCATTAATGTAATGCTCCGATCAGGTACACAAAGGACTCCAGTTGGGGATCCTTACCTGGCATGTAAGGATCTCCAGAAGTCTATGAATACTGATTTTTTAGTGGATCCTGCAGGGGCAGTGTCGGATACACCAGAAGCTCTCCATCGAGTTATAAGAAATTATATGATGTCCCATAACCCCTTGATGACCCCACCAGAAGAGGAGATACAAAGTTATTTACAGACAATCAATCTCCCAATAGTAACAATAAATACCGCAGTAATGGATTCAGATATTAATAAAACTGAAGTCTTATTTGCAATAAAATCCTTAAAATCTGGGACATCACCAGGATTGGATGGTCTCCCAGGTGAATTTTGTAAATTTTTCTCAGAGGCACTGGCTGATAAACTGGCACACGTTTTTCAGTCTTTCTTAGTACATAATAAGATTAGAACATCTTTTTTAGGTGGCCTGTTGTTTTTATATATATATAAAGCATGGGGTAAATCCAGTATCCATAACTGATCACAATTCTGAATATAGATTACAAGATATTGGCACGTATTTTAAATAACAGAATCAAAGAATGATCTAGTTTGATTCTTCCCCACACCAATAGTGTGGTATTCCTGGAAAACACATTCAGAATGCCCTGATGATAATAAGAGACATGCTAGAATATCTTTCACTTCATGGTAGGTCAGGAACCCTTATTTCATTGGACCAGGCCAAAGCATTCGATAGAGTGTCCCATGCTTATTATTTGCCACCTTGCAATATTATGGGATTCCAGCAGTTATTAGATGGTACGTTATGTTGATGTATAATAAGGCAACAGTGTTTCCAGTTATACAGAGACAGGTTTTGGCTGGGTTTCACATCTCTACAGGTGTCCGACAAGGGTGCCCACTGAGTCCCTTACTATACCTATATACGTTGGACCCCTTACTGCAGATGGTGACTCAGGCACAATTATGGGATGGTTTACATTGGGAAGACTCTAATGCAAGTCTTAGGATACAGGCCTATGCAGATGATATTTGTTTATTTTTTTCTAACCAGTTTGAACTACCTGCCTTCTTTAGAGTAATGGAACAATTCTCAGCAATTTCCAATGCAAACCTCAATGTGGAGAAGTGTAAGGGTTTGTATATTGGTGCAAGTAGCCCTTTGCCTTTACAAATAGAAGGTATTCATATCTCATCCCACCCCCTTTTAGGGATATTGTTTGGGCCTCAAAATCTACCAATAGTAAACTGGGAAACAGGCATTGCAAAGACAGAATATAAAATTAACTGATGGAGACATTGGAAAATGACCAAAGGTAAACAAATCCAAATTTTAAAACAATTCATTATACCAAAATTACAATATGTGGCTATGATTTACCACCCCCCCCATTTCATTAGAGACCAAACTGAATAGCCTGTGCTTCCAATTATTGTGGGGTAATAAATTGAACCCCATTAAACAGTGTTTTACTTATTTACCATGGGACAAGGGGGGTCTGGGGATGCTTGACCCAATTACCTTTTTTCATACACTTTTTTTAATACAGGCTGTGAAATGTGGTCTAATAGTTACAGAGGACCTCCATCACAAATGGGTGCTGAAGGTTTTGTATAAATACTCTCCAGCTTGGACAGTGGTTCCCCCTAAATTAGGTAACCATCTCTAGGTACCAGTCTATTTTTGAGCCACCATACAAAAATTATATAAATGGGGACTGGCCAGGCAACAAATTCAAGAGGGATCAGTACCCCAATTATATAAGGTTATATTGAGTTTGATATATCCACAGGTACTGTGTTTTAAGAATTGCCCGAATGACGATAATGCTAAAGTGTTGGTACAAGTAATAATAATAACAATAATAATTTTATTTTTAAAGCGCCTTTCAATGTATCAAGGCGCTGAACGTATCAAAACCACAACATACAGTACCAATTAATGAAACATATAATTAAAATGATTTCATAACAACAACACATATTAAAATCAAACAATAAAATATCCCGTAAAATCAAAACACAGTATTTACATTCAAATTACATTAATCCTCCAAGAAGGCCATTTGCCACAGGTAGGTTTTTAAGTTTTTCTTAAATACCTCCACGGAGGTTCACTCCCTTAACCGGCGTGGTAGAGAATTCCAAAGAGTGGGTGCAGCATATGAAAATGCTCTACTGCTGGAAGATTTTATACTCACTCTTGGAATCTCTAACAACCCCTCATCTGCCGAGCAGAGCAATCGAAGTGAAAAATTACAGACTCCCAAGCTTTATGTGAGAAACAATCTGGCTGGCTATGTATGGCAAGCTAAATGTCAGGGGGAATACCAAACACAAGGTTGTGGAAGAAAGGATTTGTCCCTATTTAGAATGTGTAAATGTGGTAGAAACCATGGAACATTTTTTTTTAGAATGCTCATTTTCACAGCTGTTATGGGAATTTTTATCGTTAAAATGGGGAAAGAGTTGGTTGACCCAAATGATGTATGAAACCATAGTTTGGGTAAGATTCCTATTGGAATGTTTGTGTATGATATTGATGTTCTCAACCTTTTTAAATGCTGTCTGATGTATTATTTATGGCAGGCATGATGCCAGTGGGTGCTACAGCGAAAAAGGATGCCATATTATGTATATAGTGCTCTAGTAGAACAAATTATGGGTAAGGGTTATGCACAAGATTTTGCAAAGCACTCTGCATTAAAAGTTTATAGGTGGTGGAAAGGGTTTAATTTTTTAATTAAATTTAAATGGGGGATAGAGTGATGTAATTTGTTTCATTAGGATGACAGGTTGTATAGGGTGTTTACTCAATGATGTTTTTTTCTCTTCCTTGTATGTTACAGTGTTATGATTTACTTTTGTGTATTTTGGTATGATGTGTCTTTCAATAAAAACTCCCCTACTCTTTTCGAGAAGTGCCATGGGATCTTTAACATCCACCTGAACTACCACCAGAAGAGGCAGATGGGACTTGAGTTTAATATCTCATCTTAAAGACAGTACCTCAGGAGTGCAGCACCCCCCTCATGCTGCACTACACTGTCAGGTAATGCAGGTAGGGAAAAATAAACAGACTCGGTGAGTCAAGCGGTTCTTATCTGGCATCAAATTTTATGTTTCTATGTTTCTAGTTACCGAACATCCAAACTGTTCACCCCCTTCACTCAGTATCAATGCTGTGCATTTCTTTACAAGCTATGTGCTTAGAAAAAAAAAAAACAATGATTTTTAGGCAGTAGCTTAGTGTAATGCCTTATACAAAAATTCTCCTTTGAGCATGTTTTGAAGTGAAGTGGAGTGAAACACTTTGGGTATTCAGTCACTAATTAGACACTGGGTAAAGGATCAATAAATCAGTGTGGTAAATCCTGTACCATTTTAGTTGCCCTCCACTGGACCACCTCCATCCTGTCTATGTCCTTTCTGAGGTGTGGTCTCCAAAACTGGACATAGAACTTCAAGTGGGGGTAAACCAGTGAGTGATACAGCTGTAGCATGGTGTTAGCATGGCTCAGTTGATAGCACATCAGCTTCTGGGTCAGAAGGTCTTGTGTTCTAGTCCCAAATTGGTAATGGGCTCATACCGTAAATGCTGGTACCTATATGCAGTATTATTGGGATGCTGTATGATAGGGGTCCTCTCTGTCTTTTCTGGTGTTTTTTTTTTGGAAGAGCATTGGTGGCATAGTGGTTAGTATAGCTGCCTTCCAAACAGTTGATCCAGGTTCAATCCCAGCCAGTGCAGCAGTTATTGTTATGATGACCTTTAAAATCTGTAAGATGATTATCAAGAAATGATTGAGAATCTTTCACGTCTGCTAGTCTTCTTATTGGCATACATCAAACAAAGATGCAAAGTGACTACTTTATTAAATGCCACTAACTACAGACTTGCCTGTCTATAAAAGTGGACATGAGAATGAAATCCACACCAGGTGCTTCAGCTCATGGCTGAAGAAATGGTGCAGAGAGGAAGGGGTTGGCTACACTAGGGACTAACTACATACTTGTCTGTCTACGAAACACGACAAGAGAGGGTTCTCCACACCAGAAGCTTCAACTCATGGCTGAAGAAATGCTGCAGAGAGGAAGAGTTCAGCTACATTGGGAACTGGGGACCCACCTTGGAGGATAAGGGCCTAAACAGGGGTGATGGCATTCATCCATCTGGGAAGGGAACTGCAGTCCTCAGTGGTTGGTATAAATGTTACTTTCATGAACATTTAAGCTAGCCAAAGGGGGTGGTGGAAGGAATTAGGGAGTCAGAAACTGCCCCCTCCTTTACACACAGGCTGAAACAAATAGTAAGGTGAACCCAAGTGGGAGGAATCCCCTAGGGTACACATTAATAAAGAAACCAGGGTGGTGGAAATAAAGTGGGAAAGGAGCAGGAGAATTATAAAGAGGGAAGGAAGGAAGGCAAAAAGGAAAAAAAAGGGGGAACTACAAGCAGAGTGGAAACAAAATCTGGAAGGCCATGTGCAAATGCTAGAAGCCTAGCAAATAAGATGCCACCAGACTATACTCAGTTAAGGAATGACTGGGTGGGAAGTAAAGAAAGGGAAGTGGTGCTTTATGTGAGCAAAGGAATAAAAGCAACAGAGTTACATGGAATAAAGGGGGGAGCAGAGATACTGTGGGTCACCCTGGAGATGGGAAATGCAGCCACTATTCACACTGGAGTGATCTACAGTCCTCCAGCACATGGGGAGGAATTAGATAAGTTACTGGTGGAAACCATTAGGAAGATGGCAGAAAAGGTGCTGTTGGTGGGGACTTCAACCCTCCCACTGCCAGAAGTTGATTGGAGACTCCCAGCAGTGGCTTCAGCTAGAAGCAGGGACATCCTGGACTCTCTGCAGGGGTCATTCCTCAGGCATCAAGTCAATGAACCCACTCATGATGAGGGAACACTGGACCTGGTGCTCAGTAACAGGAAAAGTGTTACAGATGTCAAGGTGGCAGGCCACTTGGGGACTGGTGATCACCGTATAGTGTGATTCAATATAAGGAAAGCTGCAGAATTGAATCACACAAGGGAGAGATTCCTGGACTTCAGGAGGGACAGATTTTATAAAGATGGGTGAATGCCTCAGGGATGACATGATGGAGGTGGGTGGCCTGGGTGGTGTGGAGAAACAGTGGGCAAAGATAAAAGGGACCATAGTAAAGGCAACAGACCTCTGCACCAAACAAGTGAGCAAAACCAAGAGGAAAAAGAAAGCACTATTGGTTCTCGAAAGAAGTGTCTGGAAAGGTAAAGGCAAAAAGGGTAGCATTCAGAAGGTATAAGGAGATGCAGAGGGAGGAGGATTGGGAGATGTATCAGGGGAAATAGAGGGAAGCAAAGAAAGTAGTAAGGAGTGCAAAGGAGCAAACCAAAGTGAGACTAGCCCAGGAGGAAATAAAAGGGGATACAACATTTTTAGGTATGTAAGTGAAAAGAAGAAGACCAGGGATGGTATTGTAAGCTTAAAAAGGGAAGAGGGTTGGGACCATGAAAAGGTAGACATTCTGAACAAATACTTTTGTTCAGTGCTCAAGGAGGAAGGAGAAGGAGAAGGGCAAGGGCCACAAAAAAGTAACAGAAGCTTTGGAGGCGGGGGGTACTAGTCCTTTTTTCTAGGCTAAATAACTTGCCGATCTGAAGGTGTACAAAGCTATGGGGCCAGATGGAGTGCATCCAAGGGTACTAAGGGAGCTTAGGGAAATATCTGCTGCACCTCTGACAGTTCTATTTAACAGTTCACTGCAAACAGGAGTGTACTGGAGGAGGTCAGATGTAGTCCCACTACACAAAAGTGGTAGCAGGGAGGAGGCTGGCAAATATAGGCCAGTCAGTCTTACATCAATAGTGGGAAAGTTGGTGGAATCACTTCTAAAGGGAAAAGTTTGTGGAATATCTTGATTACAGTGGGTTACAAGACCTGAAGTAGCATGGTTTCACAGTGGGCAGGTCATGTCAAATGAATGTGATAGATTCCTTTGACAGGGTTTCAGCAAAGCTTTCCACATGTGAGACTAGTAAGCAAGCTGGGTAGCTTAGGAGTGAGTCCAAAGGTGCTAAACTGGATAAGAAATTGGTTTGGGGATCTGCGACACAGGGTGGTGGTAAATGGAGTTCACTCCAGTGAAAGGGGGTGATAAGTGGGGTTCCTGATGGATCAGTACTGGGACCGGTTTTCCTTAATGTCTTAAAAATGTACATTGCAGAAGGCTGGAAAGCAAGGTCTGCTTCTTTGTGATAATGACACCAAAACCTGCAATAGTGTGGACACTCGGGTGGGGGGCGGGGTGAAAAGGATGAGCAAAGACAGGAGAAAACTTAGAAGAGTGTTCAAGAGTATGGCAGTTGGGATTCAATGTAAAAAAGTTCAAAATTATGCACTTTTGGCACAGAAACCAAGGGGCAGAGTACAAAATGGGCAGAGTGGTGTTGATGACCACCAAGCAGGAAAGATACCTAGGGTGTAACCATATCGGATTACCTAAATGTGGCCAGGCAGTTCAACAAGGCAGTAGGAATGGCTAGTGGGATGCTGGGTTGCATAGGGAGGGGCAGCAGAAAGAGGGAGGTGGTGGTGTCTCTGTATAGATCAGTGGTAAGACCCCACCTATACTACTGAGTCCAGTTCTGGAGACCACATCTCCAGAAGGATATAGAGTGGAGGTGATCCAGAAGAAGGCAACTAACATTGTGCAGGGTCTGCATCAAAAGTTCTATGAGGAGAGGCTAAAGAACCTCAATATGTACACCCTGAAACAGCGGAGGGAGAGGGGATATATAATAAAAACCTTTTTAATTACTCATTTGGGTAAATAAAGTACAGGAGGGAAGTGTTTTTCAGAAGAAAAGGTGCTCAAGAACAAGGTGAGATGCTGTGAAGCTGGAGGGGGTAGAGTCAGGTGAGATGTGAGGAAGTACTTCACAGAACGAATGGTAGATTCCTGCAACAGCCTTCCAGTGGAGTTAAGGGGGTTGAAAACTGTGGTGGGGTTCAAGAATGCATGGTCAGGGCTTCCTTTGTTGTGAAATTTTTTCATGTCTACCTCCTGTATTGTAGAAAAGCTGTTAATAAAGTTTGAAAGAATGCATGGGCATACTGGACTGGCCAAGTGGTTCTTATCTGCCATCAAATTTTATGTTTCTGTTTCTACCATCACCATCCCCCTCTTCCTGCTGGAGATACTCCTCCCTATGAAAACCAGCATCCTACTAGCCCTGCCCAAGGCCTTGCCACACTGCGCTGTCACCATGAGGTCCTCTGATATAAC
The DNA here is from genome assembly GCA_016271365.2 of Neoceratodus forsteri. Lineage (NCBI taxonomy): Eukaryota > Metazoa > Chordata > Ceratodontiformes > Ceratodontidae > Neoceratodus > Neoceratodus forsteri. The sequence goes on from CM028138.1 coordinate 175,875,546, forward strand.
AACCTTGAGGTCCCTCTCCTGTCTAGTGACTGTTAATACCCCCCTCCATTCCATACTCAGCACCAAGGTGCAAAAATGCATACCTTCCCCTCCAGTTTTTCTACAGTGTCCCTCCTATGAAGGCATTTAGGTATATGCAAAGGACTGGACACAGTAACAAACCCTGTGGTATACCACTGGTCATTCTTCTGCCCTTAGAGTGAGTGATGTTAACCCACACTCTCTGTCTCCTATCTATTAACTAGTTCTGAACCCAACTTATCAATGTGGACCCCCTTCAAAGCTGGTCAACTTCCTGTGTGGCATAATGTCAAAAGCCTAGCTAATGTCCAGAGAGGTTATGTCCACTGCCCTCTCCAGATCTATTTATTTTGTCACCCAGTCAAAGAAATCTATCAGTTTTGTTTAGTATAACCTTCTCCCCATGATTCCAAGCTGCCTGTGATCCTGCAGTCCTCTGGATTCTATTTGTTCAACCATCCTTTCTTACTGTAGGGTTTCCATTCATTTTTCCACCACTGTTATTAGGCTTACTTGGCTAGAACTGCTAGACTCCTGATAATGAGATATTGGTGTGCTGCGCACTGTGACAGTGTAGGTGCAGCTGCTGGTCCATCAACCAACAATGCCAAGCAACAAAACGCAGCTGCACAATTCTCCATTCCAGCTTTACCAGTTCATACTGTCATAAATGATTTGAGCTGAGATCAGTGATGCAGTTTCAAATCATACAGTTAATGATATATTGGAGACAAAAATACATCCCAAACAAAAACAATGAATACAGTAACCAAAGTCCAAATCCTGCTGCCTCCTTGGTTGAAACAATTGTCACAAATCACTTATGTTTAGGAGATTTTTGGTTGTCTCCATTAGTTGGCTCCCCATTGACGACTAGCATATTTGCTGGGTTCTGCACCTTATTTACAGTGAGCCAAGTAAGCAGTGCATCAATGACCAGTATGTTGGCTGAGGACTGTACCTTATTTAAAGTGAGCCAGTTAAGCAGTGCTCCATATTTTAAATATAGCCAGTTTTGGCAGTTAGCATTTTAGAATAGGTCCTCAGCCGATGGGAGGTCCACCTTGCCGACTGGTGGCTGAGCTTAATTTCACACCAGAGCTCTGATTTAAAAGACTAAGAGACCCCTACTCCCCCTTTGGGATGAAATAAATAAGTAACAATTTGATGCAGAAAGCACATTTAATGATTTGCCATTTTTTTGGGGGGGTGCACTGTATCTTTTGCTTCATTTTGACTATGTATGCCACAGCCAGTAGCACTCCAATGAGAAAAGCAATTTAATATGTGTGATACTGCATGGGTTGAGCAGCTAATTTTGGTTTTGTGGTTCCGTTCTTTCACTTCTTCTGTCACTTTACACTGGATTGCCTCCCCAGAACCCACCACAGTTCTGTATATTCCTCCCTCTTCTTGTCCTTTCTTGATTCCAGGTGCCTCACTCATTATTCCACCTTGATTTCCAAATTCTGGCTGGTCTTCCTCCACCCTTACTTTTCCTCCCTCCTATCCTCCCCTCCTTCTAACTCCTACTCACTTTGTAGCTCTGACACCTGGCCTTTCCCACTCCTCCTGTAAAATCCTCTGCTGGTCATGCTGCTTTCTCTTTTTGTTTCAGCAAACTTTGGAGCACCCTCCCCACTTCTATTGACAATGCTCCAGCTTCCCTATCTCTAATATTCCTCCTCCATGACTTCACTACTCACTCCTAAAGTTGCTGATGGTCCTAGGCTAGTCCCACTCCTCCTCCTCCTCCCTCCATATTACTTCCTTCCCCTACTGCCCTGATTTATTGACCTACTATTCTCCTTGGACATGTCCCCTTTGTACTTGCAAACTCCCTTGCCTTCCTCATTTTGTTGCCAGTTGCAGTTTGCTGAACTGTTACTATTGATATACTATGTGTCGCACTACCTGAACACACTGTGCTTCCTCTTTATTGTCTATCATGGACCTTTTATGACTGCATGGGTGGAGCCATGCTGAGGTATTGCTTTCGTGTAGATGAGAGAAGTGATGTTGGAAGCACGTGACAAGATACCTTTCCTCTGTTCTTCCACAGTGCTGTAGTCAGTGCTTTTCTGCTGTTTCTCCACTGTCCCTCCTCTTCATGGCCACACTAGCTCCCCCCACTATTTGATTGCTGCCCATCACTTCCATTTCAATTCTGTAGTTGCAGTTGAAAAAAAAAGAGCCTGCCGTGTCCAAGATGGCCACCGTGAGCTCGGTGCGCATGTGCAATTTCAATTCCACAGTTGTGGATGCACAAGTTCACTTCCGCTGTTGTAGTGAAGTATGCATGCTCACTGAGCACATGGTGCCCATCTCGGGCACAGTGGGATCTTTTTATTTTGGCCCCGTGATCGCTCTTAAAGTGATATAGTAGCCATGTTGGCTCTGACCAGAGTTTGTTATTACAGGTATTATAATTGTAACTTTATTAATGTAATTTAGTATTACAGTCTTCTCATCTTCTTCCCCCAGGACACATCTGGAAATTAGCTATGAAAGTTATCATGTTTTTTCTTGGTGAAACTTGTGTAATAATTAAATAAAAAAATACTGATTGTATATCTTCAAATTTGCAGCTGTACCTCTTGTTTTATGCTCCACTGGGACTTTTGCTCAGTCTATACCCATCCCGCTCCTGAATTTGATGGTTGTTCATTCTGATTCCTTGATTTGTAGAGGTGCATCTTTACTGCCCAGAGTATTTTTTTTTTTTTTGCACAGTTCATTCTAGCCGCAGTACTGGGTATCTTACACAGTATCATTCCACATTTCATTCTAGTCACTGCAGTTAAAAGTTTGCACAATATCTTTTTTCACAGTTAATTTGATACATTTTATGTTTGTGTTTTGCACAGAACCTTTTTACCTACTCAGTTCTAGCCCCTGTATTTTGTATGCTGCTCAGAATGTGTTTAATCTATTGTACTTTAACACTGTATTATAGTCTCATTATTTGCACTTTCTGTTGTACCCTCCTCTCCTGTGTCACACCAGGAAAAAAAAATCATAATATGCAGACTGCACAGTGTTAAAAATCTTGCACTTGGGGCCAAAATAAATGTCCTTAAAGGGGGAAAGTTAGAACTTCAATTTCCATGCTTAAGGGTGGGTCTGGTACTGATTTGCACTTTGCAATCAAACTTTTTATTTTCTTACCATTTACTGCAGTATATTAGCTAATATCTGGTTAAGACTAAACAGATGTAAAATGTAAAGCTGTAAAAAAAAGATCTGAAAAAGATAAATGCCAAAGTTCTGCATTTTTCCAGGAAACGCAATGAAAAAGCTTTAAAGATCCTAGAGCATTTTGAAACGTTCTTAAAGAGCTCTGGAAGCCTGAGCTGAATAATAAAACAAGCATTTGTGAATGGCAAACATGTTTTGACAATAGTATCTTGAAGCTAAGGCAGACCTTTCTTACTCCCAGTAGCCATTGTTTTGTAGACTTTGTGTTCCAGCAAGTAAAGGGGTACAGGCCCTCATATTCAAAGTCAGTCATGTGTGCTCTGCAACAATTCATGCACAGTCAGCTTGGGGGTAATATTCAGACAATTAGCACACTCCAACTAGAGCATGCTAACTGTTTACAAATGGGGCCATGCTGCTGCAGTGCAATGCTGACTTATCTCTAAACTGATTATGGGCCACCAGAGCACACTGGTGACAGCTATACAAAAACAGGCTAGCAGCAGGGTTCCTGTAGGCCATATTTAACCCTAATATACTAATGAGCACATTGGGCATGCAAGACACTATGGGCCGTTTGCAAGCGAAGTATGAGCTCATTAACATGTGTGTACCCCCCTCATCCGAGCACCAATTCAGTAGCTGTGTTGAATATTCCTGGTGGCCTAGTGGTTCCTCCACCATTCCAACAGCCATTCTGTAGCTAGCTTAAATTTTCACTAATTTATTTAAATGAAGGCCTAGGGACTGAAATTGCCCTTTTTCATAGGCAACCATACATAAATACATAAAACAGGACCTTTAAATATACATATTCTTAGCAAAAATGTTGTTAATGCGTCAGTTAGGGTAACAACACCACAAATGTAGGGAAATGTGGTGCTAGTGTTTCCAATCCTAACTCATCACCACCACCCATTAGACAGCAAAAGGAAAACACATTATGGTTTAGGGTCTCCAGAGTCTTGGTGAGTCAGTGGTGAGGGTCTTCTTTGGGGTTGTCAATCTTAATGCTCACTTATCCTCCAGCCCATAGCTTTTGTTCTGAAGCAAAAGGTACAGCTGCAAAGCAATGCCTCATAGTAATACACTCTTAAAAGATAGAGAAGTATGTCTCACCACATATTGCAAACACAGTTTTTTGTAGCTTTGTTAATGCAGGGCCTGAAAGAGATCGTATGTGACATTGTTTTCTCAAGGAACGGGGTGAGCATTATTGTTGACAACTCCAAGGAAGACCCTACCACTGATTCACCAAAATTACAGAGACCCAAAATCCGAATGCTTTTTCCTTTTGCTGCTTTGGGATTGGGGTGGGCTGTTTGATATTTTTTTGGCATTATGTTACCATAACTGGTGCATTAATTAATTATTTTGCTAAGAATTTCCTTTCTTTTTGAGATAGTGGAATATAGAGCTGTGCTGAATATAAAATTCTGCCCACAGAATGCCCGTGAAATAACAATTCTGATTCAGTGGAATTTTGCAGAATTTACATGAAAATTCTGTGGAATTTTGCCAGATTTTTAACTTTCCATTATTTCACTCTAAGTTCAAAGTGACACATCCAGCTGACACTAAATTTGGTATGTAGAAAGTTAATGATGGCTTACATAAGTTTTCCAAACTGCAGAGTCATAGCTTGAAATGGGGAAGAGTTATTGGTGACCATACATTTGATTCAAATTTAATTTTCAGATATTTTGATCTAATTTTAAAATGACTTATTCGGATTTATTCACAGTATCAGGAGGGAGAGAAACTTACAACATGGGTATGTGCACTACATTGTAAGTTTCAGGCTTTAAAGGGGGCTAAGTTATAGATAACCAAACAGTTTGCCAAACTTTTGATTTCTGTCATTTAAGTATAATTTTGATAGTATTCATTGAAATCTTATAAAATGTCACAGGTATACAGGTTATGTATACATTTATATAAGTGCATACTTTCAGATTTCCAGCTTCAAATGGGACTGAGTTACAGTCTGCCAAAAATGTTGCCAAAATTAAAATTTCAGTTATTGCCCTCTAATTTTAAAACAACATATCCACATTTAACCAGATTTGAAACATTTAAACTACAATACCACATGGTGGTTACTGGCAAAATTCATATTTACAGCTTTAAATGGGACTGAATTAAAACTAGTCAAACTTTCACAACATTTAAAAGTAAAAGTTGCAAGAATGTGAACTGCAAATGTATAACCCTGGAAAAAGAGGATGCAATGCAATGAAATTTGGTAGGTTCTTGGACTGTACAAGGAGACTGTATGTGTCAATTTTTAACTGCTTGCTGCCCGAAATTGCAAAATAACATATGTACTTAAAGTCAATTTCCATGAGTCTTTGTGAAAATTGTGGAATTTGATAAAAATTCCACAACTTTTGAATTTGTGAACTTCACTCAAATTTATCTTTGGGGGTTAAATTATAGGATGGGGGTATGAGAGGCAGGTAGTTCAGGGGTCACCAGGTACAGGAGTTAGTTGCATAGTTTCACCAAGAAATGGACAGCTGAGCTGGGTAGCATACAATCTTCAGACCCCCCAGATGGAGCAAGGAAGCACAGACTGTCAGCAAATCCAACCTGAATGCAGTGTATATAATGATCACACCCAGTAAATTGATCATTCAGGGAGCCTAATATAGTGCAAGTATAGGACTTGGAGATACTCAAAATAGGTAATGGGGGAAGACAATGTCTGAAGCACCAGAAGGGAAATGTTCTGGTTATTCCAACAGGATAGGTTGATAAAAAAGAGTAGGTGACTCATTTTAAGGGACTTTGCCACTGTAAAGAACAAAGATGTTATCAGTGGGCTCCGAAGTTCTACTGGGCCAATCTGGCTACACTAAGGGGGGGGGCCAAATAGTCACCAAGAGAGAAGCAGCAGGTCTGCAAAATGCTCTGCCATGCATATCAAATGAAGTAGTGATGCTGTACGTGCAATGTGAGTGTTAAACACCACAAAAAGAATTCTGGATGCTTCATGTATATGCTACTATAAGTATTTGAGGAAATATTACCAATAATGTTTTTGTTTTTTTCCACTGTCAATTTAAAACTGCTAAACCAATTTATACAGTTGTGTTAGATACCAGGATACACTGCCATCAGAGATGCAGGTCAAATGTTAAGTCTATGCCTGCAATAGCATATGTAACCCCCTTGTTCCCTGGGGTTACTAGAATCCCACTTAGAATCAATGGCAGGCAGGGAGAGGCAGCTTGAGAGATGCCAGTTAAATGGGTTTCACACTGTCACACTCTGTTTTCAGTTTCAGCTGAGCTGGAGTGGTGATGTCACCTTAGAATTTTTGCAGCAGCATAAGCCATAATGGAATGCTAGCTGCAGGGATTAGCAGTAATATGTTGGGATGGAGTCAGTAGTCTGTGTGGAGAGTCAAGAGAGGAGGAGTGCTGCAGAAGGCAGCTCCTCAGACTCAGCTTTGAAAGAGAGCTAACTTAGGAGAAGAGGTTGTGTGTTCTCACCCTAGAGAAGAGCACAGAAGACCAGTTGTGAAGTGGCAGAGACCGTTCCTAGAAGGATTTCCAGTGGCCCATCCCTGGGGGGGGGATGGGGAGGAATTCCAGGATTCAGGGGCAATTCCCTGGTCCAGCCTGGAGAGGGTGAAGCTGCCTGAGATTCATTTGTTTTGTGAGTACCTGAGACATTTAGTGGAAAAAAGTCCTGAGGCACCTGCATTCCCATGGTGAGTTTTTCTCTGACAAAAGGATTCTGTTTATCAAGACTGTGTTTCTGGTAAAAGTGTTTGACTACTGTGGGGTCTAGGGAGACTTGCCAAGTACAGAACTTTTATTCTGTGTATAATTTAAAAGCATCTGCAACAGTGAGGGTCTAGAGTAAAGACATAGCCACATGAAGAATTTTAAAGTCAGGACACCTCCGTAGTGTGAAAAGTAGAATGTTAAATGTGCAAAACATTTCAAGAGATCATCTACAAGAGTGTTTCATAGAAAGGTGTAACCAGATGAATGCTTGAGTATAGATTTGGGAGCAAAAGATAGGAGTCCCCCCATCTGAAGTAACCAGGTTTTCCTCTCCAAGTTCAGTTTTGGCACCTTTGTTTTCTCTCAACACATTTGGCCAATGCCTGAGGAAAGCACCCAGATGTGGGATTTTCGATTTCCCTGTGATCCAGAATGTGCTCATGGGTGGTTTAGGGAACCACCAGTAACCTCCATGCAATATGGAAAAGTGTTCTAGTACTGGCCGGGGTACCAAGTCAAAGGAAAGAAGAGAAGTGTACCAATTTGGGCTGTGTGTGCCCAGATTCATTCAGAACCTGAGGGTTCACTGTGTGTGTGTGCTCTGTACCGCAGTAATCTGTATTACCAGTAGTAGTACTTCTGTGGGGGTCCATCTTTGCTTTGTTTATTCTCTGTGATGTGAATAAAAGCCACACTCTAGAATCCCAACCTGGTTTGGATGTTAGAGTTATTACTTCCAGCGTCTGGATTTACTTGGGTGTCCCTGACCAGAAGTACAAACCTAACATAATGCTGAGCAAACATTTTCTCCAGGGACCCAGGTTGATGGCCATGCTAAATAGTCCCCCCAGGTGTGGAGCCAGGTAGTTGCCATACTTGGTTTGCCTGCCTAAGGAAGGCAGGCTCCAAAGTAGAAGTATGGGTCAATAGAAATGTATTCGTAGTGACAACCCCCACCCCTCTTGATGGTGCCTTGGTTTGAGAGGAGCAGCCCTGCTCATTGAACAAGGTGGGCCAGTGAGGGAGGTTACAAAATGGAAGCACCACTGAGGATTTGTTTTGGAATTTGTGTGAAAAGAAGAAATGTTTGCTCAGGTTGTGGCTAGTGTTTTGTCTGTCTGGCAGTAGGTAGCCCAAAAAATTGGAAGCTTTGCACATAAGGACTTGATCAGAGAAGTGCCATTCATATGTGCCACTGTGTGCCTGCTGTTCATGTGCTGCTGTGGTTGTGCCAATGTTTACCAAGGAGCTGTAAAGCCAGATTGTGTGTGCCCCTTGTCCTGCAGCAAAAATAATGTTTGACAGCTTTAAATTTTCAAATTGTAACAAGAAAAAGTATGGAGAACTGTGGGAGAAAAAGAGACATTTGTGCCCTGAAAGTTTGAAATGCTTGCTGTGTGTACTGGGGGAGTCACTAGAGAAATTGCCATGAAAAATGGTTAAAAATGGTGCTCCCGCTGTGGAGTTACAGTTGAAAAGAAAAAAAGTTGCTTTGCAGTTTAAATTTTGCCTGCTCGATGATCGCCATGGAGGAGAAGAGCACGAGAAGAGAGGTAGGCTCATTTGCATGGTCGTCGAGTGATTAGTGAGACTGCAATCAGTCCCGCCCCCAAGCCAGCTTCAAAGTGCTGCCCAGTGTTCAAGAGGTAGAGAACGAGTGGTGTGTGAGCTGGCTAGCCAGGAGGAGCATCGCAGTGACTGCAAACATTATAAAAGTTAAAATATCAGACTTTTCTGTGTTTTCTCAGGTTCAACCCGTATTCCAGTCGACTAGGCAGAAAGTGTGGTGTTCGCAGGGGCAATCAGCGAGACCACCAGCCTGCTTCAACCCAGAGGCCTCCAGGATTGGCTGTAGGCCAGGAATTTCCATTGTAAAGCCAGCAACTGTTTCAGTGAGTACCATTCAGCAAAACTGAGCTCAAACTGTGCGTGATTTTTCTAAAGCCAGCTGGATCTGTGTGTAAACAGAGTGATTGTTTTTGCAAAGAAGGACTGTGTAAAGTAAATCAAACCTAAGCAAGAATTCTGAGCATTACACTGTGAGCATGGTTATGGATTCAGCAACAGTGTAATTTTCTGAGCACAAAGAGACTGTGAGTTGTGTGAGAGGCTGCAACAAACAGGCAATTCTGTTCCAGAAATATTGTGGCTTTAGTGACTTTAAGCAAGTAAAAGCGATTGAAAGCTAATCTAAAGTCCAAGACAATCATATGCAGTAGATGTGCTGAGGAAGAAAAACAGTGTAGTCTGTGTAGTTTGAGTGAAATTTATCAGTATGTAGTAAATCGGATGTGCAGTGGTTTAAGTCAGATACAGAATGCTGATGCGCCAGGAGTGCTGCTGCCACCACCATTACAGGGTGGGGTAGTAATGCAAACACAGCAGCAGGGGAGCCATTTTATGAGACTGTTCCAAACAAAGTAGAGCTTTTAGATAACAGTGAGCGTTTGTGTTTTTCTGCAGTCATGGCTTCGGGGTCATCCTGTTACCCAGATCATGCCTGGGCTATGATAGTGGAAGAAGTTAACAAGCTGAAAGAAATAGAGAGATGTTTCTACGGTGGACGTTTGCCTCCTCATGTTGCAATTCCTGGATACCCTGTGAGAGTATGCATAATGTGCCTCAAGGCTGGAAAGGATGTTTTCATGATTCCTCACTGTTCTGGGTGCTTAGAGAAGCAAGGCCTAACTAGTTCCCCTAAGATTCGTTTGGCTCCCACGTGGACAAAGCTTCAAGATCCTGCAAATGGCAACACACAGCACCAAGTGGAACCTGTTGGGGGAGGCCCAGCAGAGTGTGGCACAAAGGAAGAAAGTATAGATGTACTGGCAGAGCAGAGTCCTCATACTGTCTCCACACCTGTGTCACAGATGGACAATGTGGAGGGAGAATCAGTGGATCCATGGAGAGAGGGTCCAAGTCCTAGCCTCATTGGAGAAGATGAGGTTGAAGAGACCCTAGATTGGGAGGTGTCTACATCCATGCCCAGTGAAGAGTAGACAGTCTCAGGAGTGAGGATGACTGCTCACTCCTGGGCCTAGGTCTTAAGCGAGGAGGAAGAGGATGGGGAAGCTACGTATCCTTACAATGAAGGTGCTAGTCCACAGCCTCTGGATTTTGCCTCAGAGGATCCAGAAAAAGAAATTGAGGACTCCACAGCCCTGCCCCCAGAAGGAGGGGTCAGGGATCCATTCTACATAGCACTGAGTATGCAACACTGGCAGAACCAGGACTGGCCACCCCCAAGTCAGGCCAGTGGTCTTGAACTGACCAAGTGCAGTAAGGAGGAAAGACTGGTTCATACTGTAGGAAGGCAAACGAGATCTATGGAATATCCTTTCCTACCTTTCCTCAGAAACTCTGGGAGGAGATTGAGAAAAACAGGAGAGCCTGGATAGTGGAAGAGGCAACTAAATACCTGCATCCAGGTGCAACTTGATATGTCAGAGACAAAGCTCTCAGAGACAGATTCAAGTATTGGAAGGTCGGCAGGACACTGTTCATAGACACTGTATGTATTGTGGACAGAAAGGGCAACATGACTTTATACAATGTGAATTATGAGCTCCCAGATGGGATAATAATTCTTGCACCTGACCCATTATGTTACTACCCTCAATGTAACCAGCTTCCTGCGAAGGTGCCCATGCCTACCAAAGGGAAAGCAGAGCAGTGGTAGCCAGTGCTGCCATCCAGCCATTGCCGTACCCATGTTGTTCCACCAGTTTGGCATTCCAGGATCCAAAGGTGCATCTAGATTCATCAGCCTTGCAGTGTGCCTTCCAGTTCCATCGCCTAGCCTTCCAGAGATTACATCAACCAGAGATGACATCAGCTCAGCTGTTTCCGGTTTCATAGCCTGGGATTTTGGATGACTTCAGACCAGCTGTTCCTTTCCTGTTTCAAGGTTCCATCTCCTAGATGACATCATCCTAGCAGTTTCTAGATGTCCATCCTGTCATTTCTGGAAGATTTCTGCCCAGCTGTATCTGACAAATGCTACCAGGGACAATCTTTGGCTCCAAGAGCCAGGTGTTGTTCCATTTTTTCATTCTTCAAAGGACTGGTAAGTCCAGACTTTTCTTACCTTATTGACATTGCAAAACACATCCTACGCCTGGCAGATGACAGACTGTTTGAACTGTCCACAAAGACTCTCCCCTTTGGGATTTACAGTGCGACAAGAACTGTGCTTCACCGGGCTCCAGCCCAGGAGAGACTCTTTTTTGGACTTTGCCTTCGGGCTCTGTTGTCACTAGTAGGACATTTAGGGCATTCCATACCCCCAAAAGGTGTATTGTACATAATGTTGATGTTTTCTACTGTTTTCTACTTTTTCTAAAAAAAAATATTTTTGGGAATTCTCCAGTATTTTTATGGTAAGGGTTATGATCATGTACTGTGTTTGCAGATTTGGGGTGTGTTTATTGTCTTTTCTCTTGCAGGTGAATCCTGAAGAAGATAGAAGAGAAGACAAGAACAGGATTGGAGGGACTCATCAGAGTTCCTCATGTGCTTTAAAGGGTTGTGTTTAAAGTACAGTGTAGTTGTTAACGTGTGTTAACGTTTCCTTCCACAGGTGTAGTTCTGGGGGAGTGTGGGAGTGTAATGCTTGGGTATAGTGTTAGCTCAGTGTTTTGGTTTGCAGGTGTGCAGGGATTGGGAGAGGTTACCCTGTTTTGGGTAGGTTTTCTTTGCTCAGAAAGATTTTCCCTAGAAGGCTAGGGGGATAGACAGGCTGTGGTCCTTACTGGCCATAGGAGCCACAGTGCTGGTCTATTAGGGCTATGCTCTTGACAGTTCTTCCAGGGCCACTGGTTACCATAGTAAGATCATAGTGTAGAGGCTGATGCATCTGCCAATGGTCTCTGGGCCCTTAGTGTTGTCTGCCTGTGCCTGGAACATGGTAGGGAAGAAGGTAGCGCTACCTCCCCCTAGTCGGCACATAGGGTAGGATGGCCTGGTGCAGGGTAGGTAATGACTGCAGACAGTCATTTTCCTGGCTGAGGGTGGGTGTAAATCCCTTGTTCCCCTGGGTTACTAGAATCCCACTTAGAATCAGTGGCAGGCAGGGAGAGGCAGCTTGTGAGATGCCAGTTAAATGGGTTCTACACTGTCACACTCTGTTTTCAGTTTCAGCTGAGCTGGAGTGATGATGTCACCTTAGAATTCTCACAGCAGCATAAGCCACAATAGAATGCTAGCTACAGGGGTTAGCAGTAGAATGTTGGGAGGGAGTCAGTAGTCTGAGAGTAGTAGTCTGTGTGGAGAGTCGAGAGAGGAGGAGTGCTGCAGAAGGAAGCTCTTCATACTCAGCTCTGAAAGTGAGTTACCTCAGGAGAAGGGGTTGTGTTCTCACCCTAGAGAAGAGCACAGAAGACCAATTGTGAAGTGGCAGAGACCATTCCTAGAATGTTATCCAGTGCAACATCCTGTGGGGGGATGGGGAGGAATTTCAGGATTCATGGGCAACCCCTGGTCCAGCCTGGAGAGGGTGAAGCTGCCTGAGATTCATTTGTTTTGTGAGCACCTGAGACATTTAGTGGAAAAAAGCCCTGGGGCACCTGCATTCCCATGGTGAGTTTTTCTCTGACAAAGGGACTCTGTTCACCAAGACTGTGTTTCTAGTAAAAGTGTCTGCTTACTGTGGGGTCTAGAGAGACTTGCCAAGTACAGAACTTTTAGATTGTGTATGATTTCAAAGCATCTGCAACAGTGAGGGTCTAGAGTAAAGACATAGCCACATACAGAACTTTTAAAGTAAGGACACATCCATAGTGTGAAAAGTAGAATGTTAAATGTACAAAACACTTTAAGAAAGCATCTACAAGAGTGTTTCAGAGAAAAGTGTTGTAACCAGATGAACAGCCAGGTATAGATTTGGGAGCAAAAGGTGGAAGACCCCTCCATCTGGAGTAACCAGGTTTACCTCTCTGGGTTCAGTTTGGGCACCTTTGTTTTCTCTCAGCGCATTTGGCCAATGCCTGAAGAAAGCATCCAGATGTGGGATTTTGGATTTCCTTGTGAGCCAAAATGTGCTTGTGGATGGTTTAGGTAGCCACCAGTAACCTCCATGAAATATGGAAAAGTGTCCTATTACTGGCCGGGGTGCCAAGTCAAAAGAAAGAAGAGAAGTGTACCAATTTGGGCCATGTGTGCCCAGATTCATTCAGAACGTGAGGGTTCACTGTGTGTGTGTGTGTGTGTGTGTGTTCTGTACCTCAGTAATCTGCATTACCAGTGGAAGTAGCTATGTGGGGGTCCATCTTTGCTTTGTTTATTCTTTGTGATGTGAATAAAAGCCACACTCTAGAATCCCAACCTGATTTGGACATTATAGCAATTGCTTCCAGTATCTGGATTTACTCGAGTGGCCCTGACCAGAAGTACAAACCTAGCATAATGCTGAGCAAACGTTTTCTCCCAGGGACCCAGGTTGATGGCCATGCTAAGTGGTCCCCCCAGGTGCGAGCCAGGTAGTTGCTACACTTGGTTTGCCTGTCTCAGGATGGCAGGCTATGAAGTAGAAATATGGGTGAATAGAATTGTATTCATAGTGACAACCCCCATCCCCCTCTCTGTGGTGCCTTGGTTTGAGAGGAGCAGCCCTGCTCATTGAACAAGGGGGGCCGGTGGGGGGAGGTTACACAGAGAAGTTACAAACATCTGCATTATTGAAAGTTTTCACAAAATTTAGCAAATATTTTCATAGTAAAATTTTGAACCCCTGTAACTTACAAATCTCTAATTCAATTCTTCTTCTTCTATATTTATATGATTCTATAACCATTATAAAAAAAGGTTATTCTTGCTAAGGTACTGTTTCATGAGGGCCTTACACCCTAATTGGCATTCTACCTGTACACATTAGCCAAACCATACTATGTACATGTTATACTAACTTATAGGGCATGAGCACTTACTTTGAAAGTGTAAATGTCAGTGTACATTGTGATTTGTACTAACATACTTTCTCTATGTATGGAAACTGCACATAGTAAGCCAATACACCTGTGTCTTTGTAATCTTCTGACATGTATTATGTAGTCAGCACTGCCATCCTTTGGATTTATGTATTATTGCACCACATCCAGTGTATTCCATGTACCATGTATACCTTCATTGTTCTATGATGCAGCTGACTTAGCACATATTGTATAGGACTAGATAACACTGTGGAGCCACCTAACTTTTGGCCAATAGGGCCTATTTTATGTATGTAGTACTGCTTCTTATGAATGGTTACCATAGCAATTATCACAGTATGTAATGTAATGTACAGTACTGTGTATTACCCCTGGAGACCTTCTACACCTCCTTGGGGTATTGGGCAATGCTAAGCTCCACTCCCAGTGTCTTATGGTAAGAACTGCTTAGGGCAACTGTGATTTACTTTTGGTATAATAAACTAGGTTTATTACCAATATGCAACATGTCTGTGACTCATTTGCACCTCTATTACTGCAAAGAATCTGGTCAGGGCAACACACCCCAACATATTGGTGACTGCGTGCTGCAGGCAGTTTGGATGGTGCAAAATTTCACTTGTTGCTTAAAAGCTTTTGTTTTCATACAGGTACATTAGGTGTACACTCCTGCACCACCTCTCCCATTACTCTCAACTCTGTATTAACTTGCAAAGTCTAGCTGCTTATTGGGCTCAGTCAATGCTGACTCACCATGCCCAAAGGCAGTTTTGCATTGCAGGGCTACGAGAGTACAGTAGCCCACCTGTCTGCTGGTTTTGCATGTTATGGATCGATACATAGCATGTCAGCTTCTTATGGGTTAATGATTTTGTGTTCCCCCAATAACTTTTACTGGTACCACAATGTCTACAACATCAAACATATGCACAGACTTGAGACTAGATGTCTCTATCTTTCTTACCTCACATGGAGGCTGGAGCAACTTCGTGATGGATGCGATTCAATCTGAAAACCCCATAGTGGGGATTTCAACACAGTACGCTGAGGTGAGACAAACAGCCAAAAAGCACGAGGCTAATGGGCTGCAGGTTGTAGCTTTATCTGCTGCTTCAGAAGCCTCCAAATTGAGGTTCCATTCCCTTGAACTGCAACTATCATCCCTTAACAAAGAGATGGGATTGCAGGTATCTGAAAGTTTAAAGAAAGAGCAACAGCTGCAAACTGAAATTCAGTCATCGTAAAATGAGAAACAGACTCTTTTGCACTGTTGTGGTGAAGGTAATCAGGGAGACATATGTATGTTGAGAGGAATGTGAAAGTTTGAGACAGGATAAGAGACAGGTATTGCAAATGAATGATTTGTTAAGTGATACATATGACCAAATTCGTGAGGAAGTGGATGAGTTACAAGATGACCTGAAAAGGGTAAATGATGAGTTGAATAGGGAACTTAGGGACAACTGTGAATTGAGTGCCACATAAAGGGTGTTACAGAAAGATGTTGTGAAAGGTGTGGAACAGAGTGCTGCAAAGGTTAGTCACGTGGAATGTAAAGACAAGATGGCAAAACTGTGCCATTAGTGAAAGGTTTTGGGTGGTCACATTAAGTTGATGGGAGGGTTTCACTACATACCCATCGACCTCACGTCATCTGGAGATGACAACTCTGATGACGACATCTCCTAATACAATATCCAGTCATGCTCTTACTGTGGTTCAATATCCTTCTGCCATTCACAAGATGGTGGGTCCCCTTGCTACGAGAGCACAACCCTATATCAGCAACATGGTGATGATTATCATGTGCAATACCAAGATGGTGACCCCCATGATAAGGATGGAGGTCTAGGCCTACCATTGGCCTCTCTAGGCCTACCAACGACCACTCCGATTGCTGCCTTGACAAAGGGTGACAAGCAGGAAAGTGAGAGAATGATCAAGAGTGCCTTCAGCAGTTCAGATTTGCCTGAGAGACAAGCAGACTGTCAAAGTGCATATGAAACAAATGTTGAGGGAGGCTGCTTCCCAGGATTTTGTTCTCTGAACTGTGACTGATGCCATAGCGGAGGCTGCCCCTCATGGCACACGAGACACCCTTACCCCTGACCGTGTCTCCAGTAATCACCTTCAGATGACTCACTTTCTACAGCAGAATGCTGACAGCATAGGTCATATGAGCCTCATTGATAATCTCAGCTGCCATTTGGAGAAAGTATGTTCTAAATGTGAGATGCTCAGCCTAGTGGAGGACTACCAGGTACAGATCCTCCAACAGACCATCAATCCCAGCCTATGGCAAAACTCCAGTTGCAGCCTGCTGAGACACCAGAGTGACTTTTGATCAGATTGCAGCAGAACCCATTACAGTGCACAACCCAGGCATGGTTGGGCTGATGCTGGTCATCCCATAAAACAAAATGCCAAAGAAAGCCCTGCAACATTTCATCAGAGGTTGTGAATGGTCTATCATGCTAGCAAATGCCTTGCAGGTGAATCTGCAGATGCCGAACTCTTTGAATACAAAAATTTGTTCCTCCAGAATATGCTTCTGGCTGTTCATGAAAAGGTGGAACCAACAATTTTCCCCACAAAAGACAATTTTGCAGACATCCTTTGGAAAATGGAGCTGATTTACCAACTCTACAACTGAGACCTTGGCTCCGGTTTGAAAAAGGTTGCCACAGGACAGTCTACCAGTGAATCCACAACCCAATACACAGTGGAGGGCAAGGCCCAAGACAAAAAGCCGCACCACCTATGGACAACTGACAGCACTCCCTGTCTGGAGGTGGGAACCAGAACCATAACAAGAACAAATGCAATTGGAATTTTGATTTTAATCAGGGCAATAGAAACAATCAATCAGGCCCTTCCTATTGAGAAATTGTAGAGAACAAAAATCTCCAGAATCTTCTTGGTCAGGTTTCATCTGTAGTGGATGCAGTCCTGTCATGCATCATTGCAGCCCCATTCCTGGGACAGCATGCTTCACTAGGATGTGAGGACTCTGGAACTGCAGGGAATCAAGAAGCATTAGGCTTAAAACCTGATGCTACTCACTTTTCAGCAGCTGTCCAGGACCGGGATGAGGCCCGACAGGAACAGGCCTAATCACTCTTTTAGGAGGTCCCTGGTACTAGCAGTACAGATTGATAACTACAGGCCCCAGTCCATATTGTGAACAAGCTTGCTTTGGACACAAAGGGAAGACCTTGCACCAAGGCCGTGGTCGGGGGCAGCCAGCTGACAATGCTACTCAATACAGGCAAGGCTGTGTCTGTATTACATGATGATGACCCAGCCAACTCTCCTTGGTCTACCAGATGGAGGACCAACATGTCAGGAGTAAATGGCATAAAGCTATCTACATATTGCTAGGTTGTACTTTCAGTGGTTATAGGCAACCTGAAAACATACCATACCTTCACCCTTATGGTGTTCCGTGATCATCCCAGTATCTTGGGAATTGATTTTCTGGTGCCACACGACTGTGTGGTGAATCTGGTCAGTATGCTCCTGATCCAAATCAGAGGACAATACCACACTGTCATGATTTCTGATTCGCATGAGGTTGCAGCTATATCCATAAACGACAAAGAATATGGTGTCATAGCTCTATTCCAAAACTAAGAGTTTTTCAAGAGATTCCTACCCATCTTGCAGAAGCATTTGGATGCTTTTTCCACTCATAAGCATGACTGTGGGAGGATGCAGACCATCATCAAAAGCCCAGGTCCAGCAGATGACGGGCAAAGGGAATACCCTTTTCCTGCTGTGGCCTTACCATCGCACAGAGAAACCATTCAGTCACTCATCAGACAAGGTGTAATTAGGCCTTGTGTTTCAATTGCCAATTCACCTATTTGGCCAGTGAAAAAGCCCCGGACCTTGAGACTCGTAATTGATTATAGAAACAACAAGTCACTGCTAGCTGCTCACTTACAGTAGCATCAGCACCTGATGTGCTTAAACTGCTAACCCCTGATCACGAGTGGTTCAGCACTCTTGATATCTCCAATGACTTCTGGTCACTGCTGCTGGCTCTCAAAGCCAGTACAAATTTCTTTCACCTTTGAAGGTCAGCAGTACACATGGACCTGTTTACCCCAGGGGTTTCATAATAGCCCCTCCTTCTTCCATCTACATATGATGGATGCCCTGCAAGATTTCTCTGCCCCACAATGTGTTCTGCAGTATGTGGATGACCTGTTGTTGGCAACTGTCACCAAAGAACAACACTTTGACTTTTTGGATGAACTACTGACCCTCCTACAGAGGGCAGGCCTCAAATGCAACCCTGCAAAGGTACAACTTTGCCAGAAAGAATTCATCTTTCTTGGTCTACACATAACAGAACAAGGCTGAAGCCCAACTTGGAAGAAAATCCAAGGCCTACAAGATTTTCCACTACCCACCAGTGTGGTAAGACTCAGACATTTCCTGGGAATGGTCAGCTTTTCCAGGGACTTCATTTGTGACTTTGCACAGAAGGCCGCACCTCTGTATGAGCTTCTGAAAAAGGACATTACTTGAACTTTGGGTTCCATACACAATCAGGCTGTGACACTACTGAAACAGGCCTTGGCCTCTGCTCCAGCCTTGGTGAACCCAAATTCAGCACTGTCCTTCCATCTGGAATCAGACACCTCAGACATTGCCATACCTGAAGTCCTTGTTCAGAAGGTAAATGATACTCTGAGGCCTATTGCGTATGCATCCCAAATGTTGTCACCAGTGGAAAAGAAGTGCAGTCTTTGTGAAAGAAACCTTCTGTCTACCTACTGGGTTGTCAAATATTTTCTGTATATCATTGGGTACTCAACTATCATTATCAACAGAAACCATACACCCACCACTTTTCTGCTGTCAGGCAGAGTAAAGGATGGATCAGTATCCAACACCAGACTGACTCATTTGTCTTTTCTTCTCCAGGACCAAGATATACAGGTCAACTGCCAAAATGACACTAATTTTAGCCCATGGACTCCTATACAAAGGAACACCACATGATGTGCACTACAACCCACTGATCTGCCTGAACCAGGCCCTTTTCTTCTTGCTACCCTAAAACTCTTTGCAGACACTTCCCTGTGTCACATGTTCGCAGATGGCTCCACCTCATACTATCAAGGAAAACAGGTAGCTGGATTTGGAGTGCTCATCATGTATCCCACTGGCAACACTGTTGGAATTTCCAAGCATTGACTTTATTGGTCCATTGACCAATACCAACAGGAACAACAAGTATGCACTTGTGGTTACTGATCTATTTTCTAAGTGGGTTGAAGCTTTCCCCACTAAGAACTGTACAGCCAAATCAACTGCAAAAGTCCTGGTAGAACAGATCTTCTCCAGGTGGGGTCTACCTCTGAAGGTGGACTCTGACAAAGGAACCAGTTTTACAGGTGAGTTAATGCAAGAAGCACTTGAACTTCTAGTGGTACACCAGAAGTTCCACATACCTTATCACCCTCAGTCTTCAGGTCAAGTAGGGAGAGCCAACAGATGGATTAAGCTAATGCTTTCCAAATTCATTAAGGACAATCCCAAGGTTGGGATTCCATGTTATCTTACTCCTTGTTGCAATTGGGGTACTCGTTCAACCACCACACAGCTGACACCCTTCAAGGTGATGACAGGTAGAACTATGAGATTACCTCAACACCTGTTGTTTGACCCGAATACTCCACTGCAGACAGAGTTCCTGTAGACATGTATGTGTCCAAACTCAAAGATGACATTGTAAACACCCATCTGTATGCTGCACATCACATGGGCAAGACCCAGCAACAGTCCAAAATCCAGTTTGACAAACACACACAAGAAATAGACTGGCAAGTCAGCAATCAGGTAATGGTACTCAGATTTGCTCACCCTACACATTCCTTCTCCAATAAGTGGGAAGTACCCTACCTCATTATCAACAAACTCAGTTCCACAGTGTACCAAGTTAGACTTCTCCAAAACAAGAAACTTACTGAGAAATGGTTGCATGCTAACCAATTAAAGCTTTACAAAGGAGTATAATTACTTTTCCTAACCCCATTGAGCAGAATTGTACTGACTGACCTTTTCTTAGTCCTTACAGGCAACCCTGCAAGATGGCTATCTTGCACCTAGTTCTCCTCATCTCAGGAGCTTTCCCCTGCATCCAAGGCATGGTGGGTCACCTCCTTCCCCATCTAGACCATCCTCCTACTACTATTCCAGAAGGAATTAGTATTACAGTCCCAAACAAATTGATCACTGTTCAGGAGAATAAGGATGCCTACCTCACTGCCTCAGTTGTGGCCCCTGACAAATATTCTCTGCAAATTGAAAGGCAAACAGATCTATATGGACAAACTGTCCCTGTGACCCTCCTCTCTAAAGGAACTTCCCATGGTTGGTCCAATACCAAAATTGCCCCAAATGGTACTCTGTCCATTTTACAAGATAATCATAGACATTCTGGTTTATATAACCTTACTGCTTTAATTGACCCTGCCTTTTGTTAGTGGTTCCCCAAAGACTCCTCAAAAGAACTCTGTACACACAACTATATGGCTACAGCTGCTATGTTTTTGTCTGTTTTACCTCCTACTGAAGCAGAACTTACTGAATGTCCCCCACAGGAACATTTTCCACTTAGTGGTCTCATTGCAAATTCTATCCCAGGTACCCTTATTAATAACTTACAATTTATGCATGTCCCTGTCATTTTCAACCTCACGCATCAGAACATAGCAGAATTTGGTATTTGTTCCACTACAAACACTTCTAATTTTTTCAGCACTATGTTACTTGATAGAATTGCAGCCTATCAGACAGGCACTCAAGATCCTGTAGCTGATATACATACTATAGAACACTTAGGTTTATTTAGACATAGACCAGATACCTCAAGTAAAAGAACCCTACATCCATGAGACACGTGCAGAATCTGCTGATGTTACTGGTGCTACTGGCACCATATCTGGACTCTTCGGATCCAGCATGTCCATCTGGAACAGGGCAGACATTGCTGCCATCAAAAGTCACTCACTAAAATTCCAGGAGGCCATGAAGAATATTTTACCCCATTGTTACATGCTGTAGATGGAATTAGTCAAGAAGAACATTTACAGTACACAATATGAGAGATATTGCCAAAACTTTTAGTGATACCAAAGACAAACTAAATCAGCTTATTTTCCAGAATAACAAGGAGGCAGACAAGCAATATATTGCCAGGGAACTTCTCTGCTCATGTCTCTTATGTCATAACCACCGTCAATAATCGCGTCCGTGATTTGGAATCTGGACATATTCCAGATATGATTCATAATAGAAGAATTTCTAAATGGTATAGCCCACATTGTAAATCTACATCCTGTATTACAATGTGTATGTCTCATTCAATTTTCATTCCTGTTTCTGCTGCAAGGAATTTAGGATGCGCTACAAGACATCATAATAGGGAACTTTGTTACACTGCTATATGCTGTTCTGTCTGGGATACTATGTTTGCTACTTTTACTGAATTCTCACCATGCTTTGATCCTCAAACTGCAATGTTTGATAAGCTTGCCTCTGTTTACTCCATTGGACATCCTGATGAGGACATCTACAGAGAACGCATCAAACTGCCACCTCTTCTTGTCTACCATCCTATCCTGGAAGAATGGGTCTCACCTCATACAGACTGCTGTGAACAACAATTCACAAAAACACTGCCAAATAGGAGGATGGGGGCTCAAAACATTATAAAAATGCAGGGTAGGTGCACCAATATACCTCAAAGCTGAATACAATCATAAATCGTGAAAGTCAACTAGAAATAACTGAACAAGTGAGGTCAGTACTCAAACTGTGAAGTAATTTGCATCAAGTAAATCTTTAATAAACAAATCTTCAAAGTCCATAACCATACATCGAAAATTGTAAAAGAGCTCACCACCTCGAAGAGCTCACCACCTAAAAGCAGGCTCGGTGTTAATAACCATCATGGTGAAGGCTCTTTTGTCTGGAACTGGACTTCAGTCACAGAGAGATGGGATTGATTTTAGGAATTTTGAGAACCTTAAGAACAAATATATAAGGTTTAATTTACGTGCTGCTTCATTATCTCAGTATTGGAAGGACAAATGAATCACAAGATATGCATATGCAAAAGCCTCCTTCTTTTGGAATGGAAGATATTGAATATTTGCAAGATTGGGAAAAGATACTGATTAATTGCAGCTATGACCTGATGCTACTTACTATTAAAAAGGTTAAAAAAGAAGTTGATAAAGCAAGTAAAGAAACTGAACTTCTGGATGTAAAACTTAAAGAAAAATATGTCCAACCTGAATATGATAACCTGGTATCTAGAATGGAGAACAACATAAAAAATTCCAGACTGAGATAATCGCATAAAACAAAAGAAATATACTAGAGATGAAAATGAAGACAGATGGCAGGTCAGTTTCCTCTTTATCAGATTTAGAAACTGAGATTCAGAGGCATTACGTCTCTCTCCGTCCAAAGGTACATATTCCACCTATCCATATAACTCAGTTCTTGAAAACAGTACATATTCCAGATTTGCCAGAAGAAATTGGAAAATTACAAATCCCTATTACTAAATATGAAATCTCACAGGCCATTAAAGCCTTAAGGCCTCATCCAGCTCCAGGGTTGGATGGTATTCAACACTCATTCTATAAGGCATTTCTTCTTCATTTAATTGAACGTTTATTTATAACTTACACTTATTGGGTTTCAAATAATATTAAACACCCATCTTTTTCTGAAGGATTACTGTATTACCTGTTCAAAAAATGGGACCATTCACAAATTCAAAATTGGAGACCTATAGTTCTCATGAACACTGATTATAAGGTGATGGCACATATCCTGAATGCTCGTTTGAAAGCTTATGCTACTTTTGTGATTTCTCCAGTCCAGTATTGTGAACTATCTAACAGGAATATTCAACAGGCCTTACGTACCATACGGGATGTAATATATCACTGTAATATTTCAGGGTTTCTTGGTTGTGTAGTGGCCATAGACCAGGAAAAAGCTTTTGATCATGTTCTCCATGACTATTTATTTTCCATATTACATACCTATAGAATTCCTATGGTTTTTATAAACCAATTACAGTTATTTTATTCCTTTTTTTCAGTTAGACCTATGATAAAAGGTACGGTAGGGCATAGTTTTCCAGTACATTGTGGGGTCCGACAAGGTTGCCCTTTAAGCCCATTGTTATACATTTTTTCCCTCGATCCTTTACTTCATATAGTTTTATCATCCCCGAAGTGGACAGGCCTCACAGGGCTTGAGATCCCACAATCTTTATATATCCAAGCTTATGCGGATGACATATGTGCTTTTTTTTCTACCCCCATACAAATCCAGTCCTTTTTAGACATAATTGAAGAGTATCAATTAGTTTCTAATGCCAAATTAAAGTTGGATAAGAGTAGAGGTCTTTTTATAGGACCTGTAGTTCAGCCGGACTCCATCTGGTATGGACTCTCAATTTCCTCTGCCCCTTTGGATATTTTGGGAATTACTTTTGGGCCACAAAATCTGCCAGATAGAAATTGGGATTTAGGTTTAAGCAAAGCAGAACAAAAAGTAAATAGATGGACACAGTGGAAGATTTCCAAACTTAAACGTTTAGCGATTTTGAAAAAAATTATCTTGCCCCTTTTACAGTTTATAGCATCATTATATCCTCTACCCACTAAATTGGAGACCCGACTTTACAGTTTGTGTTTTCAAATGCTATGGGGTTCAAAACTGAACCCCATTAAAAGGCATTACACTTATTTGGACTTGAGTAAAGGAGGTCTTAACATGATGGAGCCTGTTGTTTTTTTCCATGCTTTATTTTTTAAACACTCTTTCAGTACTTTATTACACACCACTAGTATATTCCCAGAGGCCTGGATGAGGAAAGCCTTAGCTGTTTATCTTAAAACATGGGCACAGTTAGCACCTAAACCTCATCCTCATTTACAGATCCCCTTATGTTTTACCTGCTGCTCAGAAATTATTTAAATGGCATATTACAAAGCATAGTCTAATAACATTCTCTACAAAATTTATTTAAAGAAATTATGTTTAACAATTACCCTAGGGATCCTTGTTTTAAAAATTGCCCCACAGTTGATAATCATTATATTTTACACCAACTAACACTCTCAAGGATACCACAGAAAATGTGGGGAAACCTTTGGTTGACGGTTTATGTCAGATTATATTTGAGGGGAAACGCTAAACATAAAAGTATAACTGAACAAAACTGTCCCTACATGGAGTGCATAGCACAGACAGACACGATGAAACACTTTCTTTTACAGTGTTCTTATACTAGAGCCTTATGGGATTATTTGGCATATAAATGGCATTTACCCTGGCTTCATTTTTTTACGTATGACATACTCGTAGTAGGTAAATATGGGGCAGGTTTATCGCAATTTCACCCTGATACTTTAAATATTTTTTTTGTTGCCTTAGATTTTATCTTTGGCAGGGATACTGACAATGGGTGTTACATCAGAACAGGATGTCATATGAGTGCATGAGTATCCTAATTAGGAATGAGCTTTGGAACATTTATATATATATATAAGATTGTCTAATTTTCTCAGCACATCAGGTTTGGATGTGGTGGAAGGGTCTCATGTTTTTATCAAATACAAAGAGAGTGGGGTTTTAGGGTTGGTATGGGTTTATGTTTAGGGTCTGATATATATTTTTAGGGTTTATAAGTTATCCAATTGTTTGATCACAGTTTCTGGATTTGATTTGTAAAATTCTGTTTTATTTTTTTTTCTGTATGTGTTTTCTATGTGTTTCAAATAAAAATTTCCCCTACTCTTTTCGATAAGTGCCATGGGATCTTTAACATCCACCTGAACTACCACCAATCCAGGCAGATGGGACTTCAGTTTAACGTCTCATCTGAAGATGGCACCTCAAGTGCAGCACTCTCATGCTGCACTACTGTGTCAGTACTGGGATATTAACCCAAGTGCTAGATGTGGGAACTGAACCCACATCCCTCTGATCTCCCAGCCTCTGAGGTGAGTGTGCTACCTACTGAGCCACTGACACTAACATATCTCACACTCACACACTCACATATTTTGTGATTTGTACTACCATACTTTCTCTATGTATGGAAACTGCACATAGTAGGCCAAGACACCTGTGTCTTTGTAATCTTCTGATATAGTATTATGTAGTCGGTACTGCCATCATTTGGATTTCTGTATAATTGCACCATATCCTGTGTTTTCCATGTACCATGTATACCTTCATTGTTCTATGATTTAGCTGACATAGAACATATTGTATAGGACTAGCTAACACTGTGGAGCAACCTAACATTTGGCCAATAGGGCTTATTTTATATACGTAGCACTGCTTCTTACGAATGGTTACCATAGCAGTTATGACAGAATATAATGTACAGTATTGCATATTCTCCTGGAGACCTTCTACACTCCTTGGGGTATTGAGAAATGCTAAGCTTGGCTCCCAGTGTCTTATGGTAAGAACTGCTTAGGGCAACTGTGATTTCCTTTTGGTGTAATAAACTAGGTTTATTACTGATATGAAACGTGTCTGTGACTCATTTGCACCACTATTACTGCAAAGACTCTGATCAGGGTGACACACCCCAACAGTACATATGTCAAGTGCCTGAGTTACTGTATATTCAGCTAAAATCTTTCATGAAACTTCCCACAAAAAATTAAATGACAGACTCTGAGCACATATACATTTGAGACGAAGCATCCTAATGTCATGAAATATGCCACCGGTCTAGAACACCTATCATCATGTGATCATGCCAAATTTAAGAACTCTTGACCAATAGATGGATGAGGTTTGTGCAGATAAAAATGTTCATGAAATGTCCCACAAAAATAAAATGATACATTTTGAGCACATATAAGTTAGAGAAAATACATCCTAAAGTCATGCAATTTGGCACATTGTTAGAACATGTAGGATCAAGTAAGCATGCCAAATGTAACTTTTGGCCAATAGGGCCTATTTTATGTATGTAGTACTGCTTCTTATGAATGGTTACCATAGCAATTATCACAGTATGTAATGTAATGTACAGTACTGTGTATTACCCCTTGAGACCTTCTACACTCCTTGGGGTATTGGGCAATGCTAAGCTCCACTCCCAGTGTCTTATGGTAAGAACTGCTTAGGGCAACTGTGATTTACTTTTGGTATAATAAACTAGGTTTATTACCAATATGCAACATGTCTGTGACTCATTTGCACCTCTATTACTGCAAAGAATCTGGTCAGGGCAACACACCCCAACATATTGGTGACTCGTGCTGCAGGCAGTTTGGATATTCAAAAATTTCACTTGTTGCTTAAAAGCTTTTGTTTTCATACAGGTACATTAGGTGTACACTCCTGCACCACCTCTCCCATTACTCTCAACTCTGTATTAACTTGCAAAGTCTAGCTGCTTATTGGGCTTTGTCAATGCTGACTCACCATGCCCAAAGGCAGTTTTGCATTGCAGGGCTACGAGAGTACAGTAGCCCACCTGTCTGCTGGTTTTGCATGTTATGGATCGATACATAGCATGTCAGCTTCTTATGGGTTAATGATTTTGTGTTCCCCCAATAACTTTTACTGGTACCACAATGTCTACAACATCAAACATATGCACAGACTTGAGACTAGATGTCTCTATCTTTCTTACCTCACATGGAGGCTGGAGCAACTTCGTGATGGATGCGATTCAATCTGAAAACCCCATAGTGGGGATTTCAACACAGTACGCTGAGGTGAGACAAACAGCCAAAAGCACGAGGCTAATGGGCTGCAGGTTGTAGCTTTATCTGCTGCTTCAGAAGCCTCCAAATTGAGGTTCCATTCCCTTGAACTGCAACTATCATCCCTTAACAAAGAGATGGGATTGCAGGTATCTGAAAGTTTAAAGAAAGAGCAACAGCTGCAAACTGAAATTCAGTCATCGTAAAATGAGAAACAGACTCTTTTGCACTGTTGTGGTGAAGGTAATCAGGGAGACATATGTATGTTGCGAGAGGAATGTGAAAGTTTGAGACAGGATAAGAGACAGGTATTGCAAATGAATGATTTGTTAAGTGATACATATGACCAAATTCGTGAGGAAGTGGATGAGTTACAAGATGACCTGAAAAGGGTAAATGATGAGTTGAATAGGGAACTTAGGGACAACTGTGAATTGAGTGCCACATAAAGGGTGTTACAGAAAGATGTTGTGAAAGGTGTGGAACAGAGTGCTGCAAAGGTTAGTCACGTGGAATGTAAAGACAAGATGGCAAAACTGTGCCATTAGTGAAAGGTTTTGGGTGGTCACATTAAGTTGATGGGAGGGTTTCACTACATACCCATCGACCTCACGTCATCTGGAGATGACAACTCTGATGACGACATCTCCTAATACAATATCCAGTCATGCTCTTACTGTGGTTCAATATCCTTCTGCCATTCACAAGATGGTGGGTCCCCTTGCTACGAGAGCACAACCCTATATCAGCAACATGGTGATGATTATCATGTGCAATACCAAGATGGTGACCCCCATGATAAGGATGGAGGTCTAGGCCTACCATTGGCCTCTCTAGGCCTACCAACGACCACTCCGATTGCTGCCTTGACAAAGGGTGACAAGCAGGAAAGTGAGAGAATGATCAAGAGTGCCTTCAGCAGTTCAGATTTGCCTGAGAGACAAGCAGACTGTCAAAGTGCATATGAAACAAATGTTGAGGGAGGCTGCTTCCCAGGATTTTGTTCTCTGAACTGTGACTGATGCCATAGCGGAGGCTGCCCCTCATGGCACACGAGACACCCTTACCCCTGACCGTGTCTCCAGTAATCACCTTCAGATGACTCACTTTCTACAGCAGAATGCTGACAGCATAGGTCATATGAGCCTCATTGATAATCTCAGCTGCCATTTGGAGAAAGTATGTTCTAAATGTGAGATGCTCAGCCTAGTGGAGGACTACCAGGTACAGATCCTCCAACAGACCATCAATCCCAGCCTATGGCAAAACTCCCAGTTGCAGCCTGCTGAGACACCAGAGTGACTTTTGATCAGATTGCAGCAGAACCCATTACAGTGCACAACCCAGGCATGGTTGGGCTGATGCTGGTCATCCCATAAAACAAAATGCCAAAGAAAGCCCTGCAACATTTCATCAGAGGTTGTGAATGGTCTATCATGCTAGCAAATGCCTTGCAGGTGAATCTGCAGATGCCGAACTCTTTGAATACAAAAATTTGTTCCTCCAGAATATGCTTCTGGCTGTTCATGAAAAGGTGGAACCAACAATTTTCCCCACAAAAGACAATTTTGCAGACATCCTTTGGAAAATGGAGCTGATTTACCAACTCTACAACTGAGACCTTGGCTCCGGTTTGAAAAAGGTTGCCACAGGACAGTCTACCAGTGAATCCACAACCCAATACACAGTGGAGGGCAAGGCCCAAGACAAAAAGCCCGCACCACCTATGGACAACTGACAGCACTCCCTGTCTGGAGGTGGGAACCAGAACCATAACAAGAACAAATGCAATTGGAATTTTGATTTTAATCAGGGCAATAGAAACAATCAATCAGGCCCTTCCTATTGAGAAATTGTAGAGAACAAAAATCTCCAGAATCTTCTTGGTCAGGTTTCATCTGTAGTGGATGCAGTCCTGTCATGCATCATTGCAGCCCCATTCCTGGGACAGCATGCTTCACTAGGATGTGAGGACTCTGGAACTGCAGGGAATCAAGAAGCATTAGGCTTAAAACCTGATGCTACTCACTTGCAGCTGTCCAGGACCGGGATGAGGCCCGACAGGAACAGGCCTAATCACTCTTTTAGGAGGTCCCTGGTACTAGCAGTACAGATTGATAACTACAGGCCCCAGTCCATATTGTGAACAAGCTTGCTTTGGACACAAAGGGAAGGCCTTGCACCAAGGCCGTGGTCGGGGGCAGCCAGCTGACAATGCTACTCAATACAGGCAAGGCTGTGTCTGTATTACATGATGATGACCCAGCCAACTCTCCTTGGTCTACCAGATGGAGGACCAACATGTCAGGAGTAAATGGCATAAAGCTATCTACATATTGCTTGGTTGTACTTTCAGTGGTTATAGGCAACCTGAAAACATACCATACCTTCACCCTTATGGTGTTCCGTGATCATCCCAGTATCTTGGGAATTGATTTTCTGGTGCCACACGACTGTGTGGTGAATCTGGTCAGTATGCTCCTGATCCAAATCAGAGGACAATACCACACTGTCATGATTTCTGATTCGCATGAGGTTGCAGCTATATCCATAAACGACAAAGAATATGGTGTCATAGCTCTATTCCAAAACTAAGAGTTTTTCCAGAGATTCCTACCCATCTTGCAGAAGCATTTGGATGCTTTTTCCACTCATAAGCATGACTGTGGGAGGATGCAGACCATCATCAAAAGCCCAGGTCCAGCAGATGACGGGCAAAGGGAATACCCTTTTCCTGCTGTGGCCTTACCATCGCACAGAGAAACCATTCAGTCACTCATCAGACAAGGTGTAATTAGGCCTTGTGTTTCAATTGCCAATTCACCTATTTGGCCAGTGAAAAAGCCCCCGGGACCTTGGAGACTCGTAATTGATTATAGAAGGCTTAACCAAGTCACTGCTAGCTGCTCACTTACAGTAGCATCAGCACCTGATGTGCTTAAACTGCTAACCCCTGATCACGAGTGGTTCAGCACTCTTGATATCTCCAATGACTTCTGGTCACTGCTGCTGGCTCTCAAAAGCCAGTACAAATTTGCTTTCACCTTTGAAGGTCAGCAGTACACATGGACCTGTTTACCCCAGGGGTTTCATAATAGCCCCTCCTTCTTCCATCTACATATGATGGATGCCCTGCAAGATTTCTCTGCCCCACAATGTGTTCTGCAGTATGTGGATGACCTGTTGTTGGCAACTGTCACCAAAGAACAACACTTTGACTTTTTGGATGAACTACTGACCCTCCTACAGAGGGCAGGCCTCAAATGCAACCCTGCAAAGGTACAACTTTGCCAGAAAGAATTCATCTTTCTTGGTCTACACATAACAGAACAAGGCTGAAGCCCAACTTGGAAGAAAATCCAAGGCCTACAAGATTTTCCACTACCCACCAGTGTGGTAAGACTCAGACATTTCCTGGGAATGGTCAGCTTTTCCAGGGACTTCATTTGTGACTTTGCACAGAAGGCCGCACCTCTGTATGAGCTTCTGAAAAAGGACATTACTTGAACTTTGGGTTCCATACACAATCAGGCTGTGACACTACTGAAACAGGCCTTGGCCTCTGCTCCAGCCTTGGTGAACCCAAATTCAGCACTGTCCTTCCATCTGGAATCAGACACCTCAGACATTGCCATACCTGAAGTCCTTGTTCAGAAGGTAAATGATACTCTGAGGCCTATTGATGTATGCATCCCAAATGTTGTCACCAGTGGAAAAGAAGTGCAGTCTTTGTGAAAGAAACCTTCTGTCTACCTACTGGGTTGTCAAATATTTTCTGTATATCATTGGGTACTCAACTATCATTATCAACAGAAACCATACACCCACCACTTTTCTGCTGTCAGGCAGAGTAAAGGATGGATCAGTATCCAACACCAGACTGACTCATTTGTCTTTTCTTCTCCAGGACCAAGATATACAGGTCAACTGCCAAAATGACACTAATTTTAGCCCATGGACTCCTATACAAAGGAACACCACATGATGTGCACTACAACCCACTGATCTGCCTGAACCAGGCCCTTTTCTTCTTGCTACCCTAAAACTCTTTGCAGACACTTCCCTGTGTCACATGTTGCAGATGGCTCCACCTCATACTATCAAGGAAAACAGGTAGCTGGATTTGGAGTGCTCATCATGTATCCCACTGGCAACACTGTTGGAATTTCAAGCATTGACTTTATTGGTCCATTGACCAATACCAACAGGAACAACAAGTATGCACTTGTGGTTACTGATCTATTTTCTAAGTGGGTTGAAGCTTTCCCCACTAAGAACTGTACAGCCAAATCAACTGCAAAAGTCCTGGTAGAACAGATCTTCTCCAGGTGGGGTCTACCTCTGAAGGTGGACTCTGACAAAGGAACCAGTTTTACAGGTGAGTTAATGCAAGAAGCACTTGAACTTCTAGTGGTACACCAGAAGTTCCACATACCTTATCACCCTCAGTCTTCAGGTCAAGTAGGGAGAGCCAACAGATGGATTAAGCTAATGCTTTCCAAATTCATTAAGGACAATCCCAAGGATTGGGATTCCATGTTGTCTTTACTCCTTGTTGCAATTGGGGTACTCGTTCAACCACCACACAGCTGACACCCTTCAAGGTGATGACAGGTAGAACTATGAGATTACCTCAACACCTGTTGTTTGACCCGAATACTCCACTGCAGACAGAGTTCCTGTAGACATGTATGTGTCCAAACTCAAAGATGACATTGTAAACACCCATCTGTATGCTGCACATCACATGGGCAAGACCCAGCAACAGTCAAAATCCAGTTTGACAAACACACACAAGAAATAGACTGGCAAGTCAGCAATCAGGTAATGGTACTCAGATTTGCTCACCCACATTCCTTCTCCAATAAGTGGAAGTACCCTACCTCATTATCAACAAACTCAGTTCCACAGTGTACCAAGTTAGACTTCTCCAAAACAAGAAACTTACTGAGAAATGGTTGCATGCTAACCAATTAAAGCTTTACAAAGGAGTATAATTACTTTCCTAACCCCATTGAGCAGAATTGTACTGACTGACCTTTTCTTAGTCCTTACAGGCAACCCTGCAAGATGGCTATCTTGCACCTAGTTCTCCTCATCTCAGGAGCTTCCCATCCAAGGCATGGTGGGTCACCTCCTTCCCCATCTAGACCATCCTCCTACTACTATTCCAGAAGGAATTAGTATTACAGTCCCAAACAAATTGATCACTGTTCAGGAGAATAAGGATGCCTACCTCACTGCCTCAGTTGTGGCCCCTGACAAATATTCTCTGCAAATTGAAAGGCAAACAGATCTATATGGACAAACTGTCCCTGTGACCCTCCTCTCTAAAGGAACTTCCCATGGTTGGTCCAATACCAAAATTGCCCCAAATGGTACTCTGTCCATTTTACAAGATAATCATAGACATTCTGGTTTATATAACCTTACTGCTTTAATTGACCCTGCCTTTTGTTAGTGGTTCCCCAAAGACTCCTCAAAAGAACTCTGTACACACAACTATATGGCTACAGCTGCTATGTTTTTGTCTGTTTTACCTCCTACTGAAGCAGAACTTACTGAATGTCCCCCACAGGAACATTTTCCACTTAGTGGTCTCATTGCAAATTCTATCCCAGGTACCCTTATTAATAACTTACAATTTATGCATGTCCCTGTCATTTTCAACCTCACGCATCAGAACATAGCAGAATTTGGTATTTGTTCCACTACAAACACTTCTAATTTTTTCAGCACTATGTTACTTGATAGAATTGCAGCCTATCAGACAGGCACTCAAGATCCTGTAGCTGATATACATACTATAGAACACTTAGGTTTATTTAGACATAGACCAGATACCTCAAGTAAAAAGAACCCTACATCACGCAAGACACGTGCAGAATCTGCTGATGTTACTGGTGCTACTGGCACCATATCTGGACTCTTCGGATCCAGCATGTCCATCTGGAACAGGGCAGACATTGCTGCCATCAAAAGTCACTCACTAAAATTCCAGGAGGCCATGAAGAATATTTTACCCCCATTGTTACATGCTGTAGATGGAATTAGTCAAGAAGAACATTTTACAGTACACAATATGAGAGATATTGCCAAAACTTTTAGTGATACCAAAGACAAACTAAATCAGCTTATTTTCCAGAATAACAAGGAGGCAGACAAGCAATATATTGCCAGGGAACTTCTCTGCTCATGTCTCTTATGTCATAACCACCGTCAATAATCGCGTCCGTGATTTGGAATCTGGACATATTCCAGATATGATTCATAATAGAAGAATTTCTAAATGGTATTGCCCACATTGTAAATCTACATCCTGTATTACAATGTGTATGTCTCATTCAATTTTCATTCCTGTTTCTGCTGCAAGGAATTTAGGATGCGCTACAAGACATCATAATAGGGAACTTTGTTACACTGCTATATGCTGTTCTGTCTGGGATACTATGTTTGCTACTTTTACTGAATTCTCACCATGCTTTGATCCTCAAACTGCAATGTTTGATAAGCTTGCCTCTGTTTACTCCATTGGACATCCTGATGAGGACATCTACAGAGAACGCATCAAACTGCCACCTCTTCTTGTCTACCATCCTATCCTGGAAGAATGGGTCTCACCTCATACAGACTGCTGAACAACAATTCACAAAAACACTGCCAAATAGGAGGATGGGGCTCAAAACATTATAAAAATGCAGGGTAGGTGCACCAATATACCTCAAAGCTGAATACAATCATAAATCGTGAAAGTCAACTAGAAATAACTGAACAAGTGAGGTCAGTACTCAAACTGTGAAGTAATTTGCATCAAGTAAATCTTTAATAAACAAATCTTCAAAGTCCATAACCATACATCGAAAATTGTAAAAGAGCTCACCACCTCGAAGAGCTCACCACCTAAAAGCAGGCTCGGTGTTAATAACCATCATGGTGAAGGCTCTTTTGTCTGGAACTGGACTTCAGTCACAGAGAGATGGGATTGATTTTAGGAATTTTGAGAACCTTAAGAACAAATATATAAGGTTTAATTTACGTGCTGCTTCATTATCTCAGTATTGGAAGGACAAATGAATCCCACAAGATATGCATATGCAAAAGCCTCCTTCTTTTGGAATGGAAGATATTGAATATTTGCAAGATTGGGAAAAGATACTGATTAATTGCAGCTATGACCTGATGCTACTTACTATTAAAAAGGTTAAAAAAGAAGTTGATAAAGCAAGTAAAGAAACTGAACTTCTGGATGTAAAACTTAAAGAAAAATATGTCCAACCTGAATATGATAACCTGGTATCTAGAATGGAGAACAACATAAAAAATTCCAGACTGAGATAATCGCATAAAACAAAAGAAATATACTAGAGATGAAAATGAAGACAGATGGCAGGTCAGTTTCCTCTTTATCAGATTTAGAAACTGAGATTCAGAGGCATTACGTCTCTCTCCGTCCAAAGGTACATATTCCACCTATCCATATAACTCAGTTCTTGAAAACAGTACATATTCCAGATTTGCCAGAAGAAATTGGAAAATTACAAATCCCTATTACTAAATATGAAATCTCACAGGCCATTAAAGCCTTAAGGCCTCATCCAGCTCCAGGGTTGGATGGTATTCAACACTCATTCTATAAGGCATTTCTTCTTCATTTAATTGAACGTTTATTTATAACTTACACTTATTGGGTTTCAAATAATATTAAACACCCATCTTTTTCTGAAGGATTACTGTATTACCTGTTCAAAAAATGGGACCATTCACAAATTCAAAATTGGAGACCTATAGTTCTCATGAACACTGATTATAAGGTGATGGCACATATCCTGAATGCTCGTTTGAAAGCTTATGCTACTTTTGTGATTTCTCCAGTCCAGTATTGTGAACTATCTAACAGGAATATTCAACAGGCCTTACGTACCATACGGGATGTAATATATCACTGTAATATTTCAGGGTTTCTTGGTTGTGTAGTGGCCATAGACCAGGAAAAAGCTTTTGATCATGTTCTCCATGACTATTTATTTTCCATATTACATACCTATAGAATTCCTATGGTTTTTATAAACCAATTACAGTTATTTTATTCCTTTTTCAGTTAGACCTATGATAAAAGATACGGTAGGGCATAGTTTTCCAGTACATTGTGGGGTCCGACAAGGTTGCCCTTTAGCCCATTGTTATACATTTTTCCCTCGATCCTTTACTTCATATAGTTTTATCATCCCCGAAGTGGACAGGCCTCACAGGGCTTGAGATCCCACAATCTTTATATATCCAAGCTTATGCGGATGACATATGTGCTTTTTTTTCTACCCCCATACAAATCCAGTCCTTTTTAGACATAATTGAAGAGTATCAATTAGTTTCTAATGCCAAATTAAAGTTGGATAAGAGTAGAGGTCTTTTTATAGGACCTGTAGTTCAGCCGGACTCCATCTGGTATGGACTCTCAATTTCCTCTGCCCCTTTGGATATTTTGGGAATTACTTTTGGGCCACAAAATCTGCCAGATAGAAATTGGGATTTAGGTTTAAGCAAAGCAGAACAAAAAGTAAATAGATGGACACAGTGGAAGATTTCAAACTTAAACGTTTAGCGATTTTGAAAAAATTATCTTGCCCTTTACAGTTTATAGCATCATTATATCCTCTACCCACTAAATTGGAGACCCGACTTTACAGTTTGTGTTTTCAAATGCTATGGGGTTCAAAACTGAACCCCATTAAAAGGCATTACACTTATTTGGACTTGAGTAAAGGAGGTCTTAACATGATGGAGCCTGTTGTTTTTTTCCATGCTTTATTTTTTAAACACTCTTTCAGTACTTTATTACACACCACTAGTATATTCCCAGAGGCCTGGATGAGGAAAGCCTTAGCTGTTTATCTTAAAACATGGGCACAGTTAGCACCTAAACCTCATCCTCATTTACAGATCCCCCCTTATGTTTTACCTGCTGCTCAGAAATTATTTAAATGGCATATTACAAAGCATAGTCTAATAACATTCTCTACAAAAAATTTATTTAAAGAAATTATGTTTAACAATTACCCTAGGGATCCTTGTTTTAAAAATTGCCCCACAGTTGATAATCATTATATTTTACACCAACTAACACTCTCAAGGATACCACAGAAAATGTGGGGAAACCTTTGGTTGACGGTTTATGTCAGATTATATTTGAGGGGAAACGCTAAACATAAAAGTATAACTGAACAAAACTGTCCCTACATGGAGTGCATAGCACAGACAGACACGATGAAACACTTTCTTTTACAGTGTTCTTATACTAGAGCCTTAGAGCCTTATGGGATTATTTGGCATATAAATGGCATTTACCCTGGCTTCATTTTTTTACGTATGACATACTCGTAGTAGGTAAATATGGGGCAGGTTTATCGCAATTTCACCCTGATACTTTAAATATTTTTTTTGTTGCCTTAGATTTTATCTTTGGCAGGGATACTGACAATGGGTGTTACATCAGAACAGGATGTCATATGAGTGCATGAGTATCCTAATTAGGAATGAGCTTTGGAACATTTATATATATATATAAAGATTGTCTAATTTTCTCAGCACATCAGGTTTGGATGTGGTGGAAGGGTCTCATGTTTTTATCAAATACAAAGAGAGTGGGGTTTTAGGGTTGGTATGGGTTTATGTTTAGGGTCTGATATATATTTTTAGGGTTTATAAGTTATCCAATTGTTTGATCACAGTTTCTGGATTTGATTTGTAAAATTCTGTTTTATTTTTTTTTCTGTATGTGTTTTCTATGTGTTTCAAATAAAAATTTCCCCTACTCTTTTCGATAAGTGCCATGGGATCTTTAACATCCACCTGAACTACCACCAATCCAGGCAGATGGGACTTCAGTTTAACGTCTCATCTGAAAGATGGCACCTCAGAAGTGCAGCATCACTCTCATGCTGCACTACTGTGTCAGTACTGGGATATTAACCCAAGTGCTAGATGTGGGAACTGAACCCACATCCCTCTGATCTCCCAGCCTCTGAGGTGAGTGTGCTACCTACTGAGCCACTGACACTAACATATCTCACACTCACACACTCACATATTTTGTGATTTGTACTACCATACTTTCTCTATGTATGGAAACTGCACATAGTAGGCCAAGACACCTGTGTCTTTGTAATCTTCTGATATAGTATTATGTAGTCGGTACTGCCATCATTTGGATTTCTGTATAATTGCACCATATCCTGTGTTTTCCATGTACCATGTATACCTTCATTGTTCTATGATTTAGCTGACATAGAACATATTGTATAGGACTAGCTAACACTGTGGAGCAACCTAACATTTGGCCAATAGGGCTTATTTTATAACGTAGCACTGCTTCTTACGAATGGTTACCATAGCAGTTATGACAGAATATAATGTACAGTATTGCATATTCTCCTGGAGACCTTCTACACTCCTTGGGGTATTGAGAAATGCTAAGCTTGGCTCCCAGTGTCTTATGGTAAGAACTGCTTAGGGCAACTGTGATTTCCTTTTGGTGTAATAAACTAGGTTTATTACTGATATGAAACGTGTCTGTGACTCATTTGCACCACTATTACTGCAAAGACTCTGATCAGGGTGACACACCCCAACAGTACATATGTCAAGTGCCTGAGTTACTGTATATTCAGCTAAAATCTTTCATGAAACTTCCCACAAAAAAATTAAATGACAGACTCTGAGCACATATACATTTGAGACGAAGCATCCTAATGTCATGAAATATGCCACCGGTCTAGAACACCTATCATCATGTGATCATGCCAAATTTAAGAACTCTTGACCAATAGATGGATGAGGTTTGTGCAGATAAAAATGTTCATGAAATGTCCCACAAAAATAAAATGATACATTTTGAGCACATATAAGTTAGAGAAAATACATCCTAAAGTCATGCAATTTGGCACATTGTTAGAACATGTAGGATCAAGTAAGCATGCCAAATGTAACATTTCTGGCTTAATATACAGCTGAGATATATGCAGATAAAAAATGTCATGAAATTTCCCACAAAAAATAAAAAGACAGAATTTGAACACCTATACATTTCAGACAATCCATCATAGTTTCATAATATTTGGTACATAAGTAGAAATCCTTTTAGAAAGCAAGGATGCTAAATTTCAGTACACTAGCTAAATAGATGGCCAAATTATGACATTAATAAATTTTAAAAATTCTCCAAAGTTCTGATGAAGTTCTGCAAAATGTGATGGAATTTGGCAAACCTCCATTAAAATTCCACAAATTCAGAATTTCCTCCTTCTGCACCGCTCTAGTGGAATCACGTCCTTATTCACACAGGTTCCTTTGGGCCATGCACCATGAGAAGACTTTGTCCACATATAGAAGTGCAGAGCTTGGCAAATCCTCCCACCCCCAGCCAGGGAATGCAAATTGCAGGGTTGTCTGCCCGGGGTCAGGTACCATACAATGAAGACAACTGTACTAATTCAGTCTTCACACAGTCACTTTGTATGCATTTAGTCTTTACTCATTTACTCTTTTCACATTCACTCTTCACACCAAGAACCAGGACAATAGGAGGTGATGTGAGAAGGAGAAGGAGCACTCCAGTTCAAAAAAGAGCTGCAGATTCCTTTTTCCAGCATCCAGCACGGTCACACTTTCATTCACTTATAGTAAGAACGGTCTGCTCTCTCTGTTATTACATTATTCCTGCTAGAAGGACTGCACAGCCTGTTAACTATTTACCAATCAGACCTGGTAGCAGTAGTCAGTAACAGGAACTGGGACAATAGGAGGTGACATGGGAAGGAGGAGGGGCACTACAGTTCAAAATGGATTATCCCTCTAGTGGCTCTCCATGCAGCGGCTCTCTGCATGAGTGGCTCTTGCTGAAGTGGCAAGAGTCCTCGGCAGGAGTCACAGGTGGGAGGCACAGCAGGAGGCCCTATTGCAAAAAAGTAAACAGTTTGTGCATATGTGGAGGGGGATGCATGTGATGATATAGGATATTTTAAAAAGGATATTTTAACATGTATGTATACAGTAGTTGATATTGCTTTTTATGTTGATTGCATGCATGTGCAAGAAATATATTGCAGCAGCTTGCCAGAAGCAGGTTGTTGAGGTGTGGCACTGTTGTGACCAATGCCCCCACAGCCTTTAAAGGCTTGGTCCGCTTTCCCCAATGCCATGGCAGATGGCAGGCTGCTGCTGACACTAGTTCAGCCAGCGTGCCACCACCTTGAAATGTTTCAGCTGCTGCAATCAGGGGCAGCCTCATCATTGCAGCATCAGCCATTCCACTGCAATGAGGGAGCGACCTGCATTGCTGGGCGGAACGTTGCCAAGTGTAATACTGTTTGTGAACATGGCGGCGGCTTGCCACCGTGTTCACGAACAATATTAATTAACCCCACTGCCAAGGGGGAGCCCAATTCCCCTTGGCAGCATGCATTCCCCCCGAACAGTTTTTGTTTGCCAATGGGGGCCCCAATCCCTGTCGGCTTCAGTCCCATCTGAGTTTAAGTTGCTGGGGGACCCCACTCCCTGTCGGCTTATGTCCCCTCCCAGTTTGATTTGCTGATGGTGGAGCCCACTCCACATTGGCATAATGTCCATCCCCACAAAAAGCCACTAGATTTGTGCCAAGGGGGTGCCCAATCCCCCATTGGCTACAGCTGCCCCACTCAAAAGAACACTCAGTTGGCACACTGGGAGCCTACCCCAGTGTGGCACATGCCCCTGTAAAGAAGAAACTGTCCAGCAAATTTTTCTTTTTTTTTTAATCTGTACAAAAAAGAAAATGGTCCCTTTCAGTCTCCGTGCCCCCTTCTGCAACCTGCACCCACCCTCTGAGCACACTGCCTCCCCACACCCCCCTCACCCCATACTTAGCTGTAGAGTCTGGCTCGATAATCTTTGGTGAACCGGGAACACATCTGCATTCTTCAAAGCTGACCGTGAACTGAGGAAATGCCAATAAGCTGTATAATGGCATAAATAGTTTTTTTTTTTTTACCTTTGATGAATATCTCAGGAATGTTTTTGAATTTTGGCACCAAACTTTCAACATGGGGTTTTTTGGACCCCTCCTCATGAATTCAGGCACTGTCATGGCATTAATCAGTTCCACAAGGTGATTTCATGGTCACTGCATGGAATCATCTTTCTGGACTGATTACCAAATGACAGTGCCAGTGTTCATGAGGTGGGCTCTCAAAAAGTCTATGTTGCAAATTTGGTGGAAAAAATCCAACAAATGACTGTTTTACGAGCGTGCATTGCGCAGGTGCTATGCACGCTCGTAACTTTGAGAATTTGAAATATTTTCACTCCAGATTTTCAACATTGCCACTGTTTTGCATCTCCTTATGAACAGTACAGCTGTCATTTTTCACATCCTGGTTGAAATGTGTTTTTGCAGTTATGGCGCAGAATTGCGCAGTCGCTGTGGGAAATCCATGTTTGGGACATATTATGAAAATGACAGTGACACTGTTCAATAGCAGAGGTCCTAAAATGCCTATGTTAAAAATTTGGTGATGAAAGTCCTTAAAATGGATGTGTTGCAAGTGTGCATTGTGCAGTTTCCACGCACGCTCGTACCTTCGCAACTTTGCAATATTTTCACTCCAGATTTTCAACATTGCCATTTTTCCACACCTTGTTATGCAGCTGTCATTTTTCACATCCTGGCTGAAATGTGTTTTTGCTCTTCTGGCACACAATAGCACGGTCACTGTGGAAAATCAGTGTTTGGGATACATTAAGCAAATCACACTGACACTGTTCATGAGCATAGGTCCTAACATGCCTATGTCGAAAATTTTGTGATGAAACTCCATAAAATGACTGTGTTACAAGCGTGCGTTCTGCAGTTTCCACGCACCCTTGTAACTTTGCAAATTAGTAATATTTTCATGCCATATTTTCAACACTGGCATTTTTTCACACATCCTTATGAACAGTACAGCTGTCATTTTTCACATCCTGACCAAAATGTGTTTTATCACTTCTGGCGCAGAATGCCACAGTCGCTGTCATTAATCAGTGTTTGTGACAGATTAGGATCGAGCGAGTGAGAGAGGGGAGTGATAGAGCTTAACTGAGCTCTGTCAGGACTGCTGTGGATTCTTTGTAGGCAGGAAAAGGCACCAATGCAGACAAAAGCCTAGTACAAAAAGGCAGCCTGCAGTGCCAGGAGAAACAGAATGAGCGAGTGAGA
Source organism: Neoceratodus forsteri (assembly GCA_016271365.2). NCBI lineage: Eukaryota > Metazoa > Chordata > Ceratodontiformes > Ceratodontidae > Neoceratodus > Neoceratodus forsteri. Next base: position 175,916,434 of record CM028138.1, read on the forward strand.
TGGGGGAGTGAGTGACCTCAATGGAGCTCTGTTGGGACAGCTGCAGATTTTTTTGTGGGCAGAAAAAGGTGCCAATGCTGGCAGGAGTGCAGTACAAAAGGGCAGCCTGCAGGGCCGAGAGAAACACAATGAGTGAGTGGGGGGGAGTGAGCGAGCTCAACAGAGCTCTATCGTGACTGCTGCAGATTTCTTTGTGGGCAGAAAAAGGCGGCAACACAGGCAGGAGCCCAGTACAAAAGGCCAGCCTGCAGCACCTGCAGAAACGGAATGAGCGAGCGAGAGAGGGGAAGTGATCGAGCTCAACAGAGCTGTGTCAGGACTGCTGCAGATTTCTTTGTGGGCAGAAAAAGCCACCAATGCAGGCAGGAGCCCAGTACAAAAGGGCAGCCTGCAGTGCCAGGAGACACAGAACGAGCGAGTGGGGAGGAAGAGTAAGTGAGCTCAACGGAGCTCTTTTGGGACTGCTGTGGATTTCTTTGTAGGCAGAAAAAGGCAATAATGCACACATAACGTCCAGTACAAAATGGCAGCCTGCAGTGACAGGAGAAACAGAATGAGCAAGTGAGAGGGGGGGATTGAGCAAGCTCAACGGAACTCTATTGTGACAGCTGCAGATTTCTTTCTGGGCAGAAAAAGGTGGCAATGCAGGCAGGAGCCCAGTACAAAAGGGCAGCCTGCAGCGCCAGCAGAAACAGAATGAGAAAGTGAGAGAGATGGAATGAGCCACCTCAATGGAGCTCTGTTGGGACAGCTGTGGATTTCTTTGTGGGCAGAAAAAGGTGCCAATGCAGGCAGGAGCCCAGTATAAAAGAACAGTCTGCAGCACTGGGAGAAAAAGAATGAGCGAGTTACAGTGAGTGAGCACAATTGACCAACGCAATCAATATTTGACATTGACAAATGCTTGTTATTATTACTGTTGGGGGCACATCTAGATTGTTGTAAAATAAAAACCAGTGTTAAGAGGATAGCTAGGTTGTGTGGGTTGGGAGATATGATGTATGCACCAAATATTTCTGTGGTGAAAACAAGTCATAGGGAAGCAAAAAGAAATGTGGGGCAAGTAAATTGAGGTAACTTCCATAATACCATTTGTAAACATGTGGGTTTAGATTTAAGGGGGGGATTATTGAAAATATTACCGTGGTGATAACATGCTATAGGAAACCTAAGAGAAATGTGGGTCATGTACACTGGGGAAATCTGCATAATACTGACTGTGAACCCATGGGTACAGATTTGAAGGGGGGATGAAATCCTAGTTCAAATTACACACAAAGATGATTGAACATATAGGGCCAAAGTAAGGGATAGACCTATTGTAAGATGAAATTTAGTTAATGTGGAAATTCAAAAATCATGGGTTCCTACTATAATGAACACTAAAGTTCTTGTTTCAAAAGTAGATGAGTTAAGTGTGGTGTTGAAGAATAATCTTGTGCAAATTGCTGCTAGTACTGAAACATGGTGCAACCCCCAAGTACCAGAGGATGCTTTACAGATTAGTGGGTATCAGGTAGTTAGAAAGGACTGGGTAGGAAAATTGGGCAAGGGGGACTTGTATGTTATATACAACAGAACATTTCAGTTACAACAATAAATGAATAAGAAGTGCAGGGATTTGAGACTTTGTGGTTAAAAGTAAACATGCCCAGACTTCCCAGAAATTGTACCCCTCTCTCTGTGGGTTGTTTTTATCACCCCCTTCCAATTATAGTTTTAGTATGATTATGCACCTAAATTAGTTTTTAGATAGAATCATGGAAAAATATCATGTGTGTGGGACTGTGTTAATGGGGGATATAAATCAACTACAGTTATCTAAAGTTATGCAAGGTAGAAATTTGAAACAGATAGTTAGAGAAGGGACTTGAGGAAAAAATACCCTGGATGGTGTGATACACATTTGGTTGAATGTTATAACCTCTCTGAGATTGGACCACCAATAGGTTCCTCTGATCACAAATCTGTAGTTGTTACCTCCAGTGCAGTAGAGTGTAAAGTTCAAAGAAAGAAGAAAAAGGTGTGGATGAGTTGGAAATGGAATTGTACAAAGAAGGAAAAGGTGTTAGATGTGATAGCAGGAGAATTTAAAAATGAATGGTTTAAACTTGAAACAGCTGATTCCACATGGTCTATGGTAGTTTCAAAAATACAGGAGATAATGGATAAATTCACACCTTTATGTAAGGTAGAAACTAGGGTTGGAGATAAATCTTGGGTTACAGAAGAATTTAAAACATTGATAATAAGACAGACGACGCTGAAAGCAGGGTAGATGGAAGAATTCCATTGTTTGAGGAATAAAATAAATATTTTATTTATTTAGTTTTTGTTGATCGGGTAAGTGCACTAGACAAATTCTGCCTATTTTCAGGAATGACCTGTGTATGAGGATACAGATGAATGACAACTGACTTTGAATCAGATAAAGCTGTTGGTGGTATTTTTAGTGAATGAGGGGGAAATTTGGCCAGGGCACCGGGGAAATTCCCCTACTCTGCCTGCAGGGGGCTTTGCTTCCTGTGAGCAAGTTGTAGGATGGCCAGTTCACCTGAGTCACAGTCTAGAATGGATGAAGAGGGAGCTGGGAAGAAGGCCTCATCCCCCTGCTCTCATTTCTCCAGAGGCTGAAGAAATATTCCATGATGCAGAAGGTTTTATTACCATCACAGAAATAGAAGGAAACCAACAGAATGGGCTTGATACTTCAGTCATGATGGGTAAATGAAAGATATCCTTGAAACCAGATGGAGAAAATAATGTGTCAACTAATACATTGCAGGCACAATTGTTAAAAGTTCTGTTGGAAAATGAGGTTCTTTGGATTGAAAGGAAAAAGCTGATTTGCAAACCACTTTGCAGGTATTACAGGACAAATCTGATTCAGGACATTTGAAATCTACAGTTACCACTGGGATCGGTGATGTGCACATCCCAAACACAACCGCAGCATCTAATACAGGTACAGTGTATCAAACATACTTGGATGTTCAGGGTGATGCTACTGTTTTTTTCTTTAATGCCGATAGAAATGGTAGTGAAATTAAAGCAAGGGATGGAAATGTTAAAAATGACTTTGGGCCTTCAGGACAGCCGACTACTATGGGGAAGAAAGATGTTTTAAAACCAAGCTCTTTACAGATCACTGGAGATATTCTGACAAGTTCAAAGGCTGCAGTTCCATGTATTAATGCTAGCACTGTGGTAACAGGAGGCCAGGAAGTACCTTGAGGGTGCAAGGTCTCCAGTTAATAGTGAAAAAGAGGATGCAGAGGTAATTTTGGGATCAGCTCTGGCTACCAAACAAAAGGCCTTATCTAAGATGTTAAATGAGGGTTTGAAAAATGCAGTAGAAATGAGAACACAAGGGGAAAAGAAATGCTTCAAGACTTGGATGAGTACTGCCACAACTAAGAATGTGGGGAAACATGACCCTGACTGGACACCTGATATTGTTTTAGGTGGGGCAGGCTGGAAACAAGGCCCCAAAGGGCAGGAAAGACCAGATCCAGATTGGGACCCCACACCCTTATCACAGGGTAGCCCAGAGTAGAAACCTACACCTCATATTACGGTTCTTAACACCAAACCCTCCATTAAGGCACATAATGATGCAAGACAATTATCACAGAACCAACAAGGCCCTCTCCCTTCCCAGAGTCCTAGGGGTGAGGCCCGATCTGATTCTCAAGACAGAGAAGGGAATAAGGAGGAAAGAAAAAAAAAATTCTGATTTCTATCAAAAATCTGAAGCAGCATCATGTAGGAATGCAGTCTGCATCAGATATAAAGGGAGGCTAAAGACTCGGCCTGACAGGTATTATGTAGGAAAACAATTTTTAAAAGGCTCCCTGAAATTCACACCTGCTGAGGTATTATCAAACAACTACCCCTATATATCTCTGATTGTCTTCAGCTGTGCCAGCTTGGGAACTATACACTGAGAAGCTACTCCTTTATTTCCTTAAAGGTACCCAAGCTAAAAACACACTTTGGGAGAATGGCTATAAGCTTTGAGCTGTTGTCTCTATGGGACAAAATACAAAAATCGCTAAAGCATAGTACCCCGGTCAGTCTATCCTCCTTCAAGACACTATATAACTATTCAGTCAAGGAAATTTGCAACTGCTTCCCCCGATCCGAAACTTCCATGCAGTAATAGCGTACCTTGATGGCATTGTCCACTCCACTATGCCTGACCTTGTGGCCTCTCCTTCACATTTCTCTGATATCTGATTGTGCTCCCCACCTTTCTGTCCTGTGTCCTCTCCGAGGCTTCATCTGTCCCTCATCTATCCCCTACCATATTGAATGTACCCTATCTCGCCTCGCCTGCCACACCCCCTTCTACCCTGTTACACTGTTTTTTTTTTCTTTTTTTAACTCACTGTCTGCCTTGTTTCTTATGGCATTGTATGTAATATACCATTACCTAACAATTGTCCTCATTAGTACTTCCAACTGCTGTTACTAGACTCATTATACACCACAAAGTAATTGAACCACTGTTTCCAAACTGTTCTCCACTTATGACTACGTTTAACTATTGTATCTCTGTATTGTATAATATTATTGAGGTGTTATGTTGTGACTGTTCATATATTGTATATCCTATGTTCCTGTGCTAACCAGATCCGTCTTGTAAATTAACTATGCTCAATGGTGTTCATCTGGATAAATAGAGATTTGATTGATTGATTGATTGATCAATTTGCATTCATTAACATTTCTGGAGAAGACAATTTCGATGTCAGCTTTCGATCCCCACATCTGTTGGAACTGTTTTGGACTCACTATAATCAATGCAGACTTTTTCCCTTCTGGACCCCCTTCCTGGTTATTCCACTCACCAAACCCCTAACAAAGTATGTCACCATAATGTTCCATAATGAGGGTGTGCATGTGGATGATATTACCCAGTGGTTAACACAGTGATGCACAGTAATAAATACCCCAGAGTCAATCCTAGATGCTGAAGATTTCTGGACAGGTGGATGGAAGTATAAAGTTAAGCTGACTCAGAATGATGATGGGATTGTGCACATTTCCAATTGTTTTTTTTTCTCGGTAAAGACAGAGGTGCTTGTTTCTATGCTGAGCAACCCAGAGCATGTTACAAATGTGGCTTCATGATCCATTTGTTGTATATCTGTGATAAACCTCAATGTGGGATCTATTGGGAAGTTGGACACATTAGCATGCAGTATTCAAACTACACCAAATGCTCATTATGTGAATTGTCGGGCCACCTCTTTCTCTAGTTCCCCAGGGCATCCAGGAATAAGACTGATAAACTGGACCCTGAAGAGCTTATTTAGAAAGCTCAACAAGCAGCAAGGCCCCCACCTCCCAGTCACAACTCTGAAGACCAGCAGAAGGAGCCACAGGCAGAAACTACACCAGTGCCAGACTGCCAGGAGAGTGTTCCTTCTGACATCCACCCCCAGATACAGAGCCTAAGGGGATAACACAAAACCTGGGACATGAGCATCCTATAGTGTGCCTCTTAGATGAAGACCCTTTCCCATTTTCATCCTTACCCTGTGATATCCCCCTCCTCCCATTGAAAAAAATGACACTTTATAAAAGGCTTTGTTAACCCCGGTAAGCTATGCGGAGGTACCAATGCAGGATCCAGGTCAGCAATTCCATCAACCAGGGAGTCCGCCAACCCCAAGAAGCAGATTGACATGAAGCAGTTCAGCCACTGCAGGAACCTTTAATTTCAGTTTGGAAAATCCCTTTTAGGTCCTCAAATCTCAGAATTAGGGGGCTATGGATGTAGACAATGCAGACAGTGAGTCTAATCTGGGCTTATCGGACTCCTTTAAAACAGTGGACTATCGATACTCCGGGAAAAAGGAAAAGAGGGAAAAATGAAGGACTGCTTACTGTTACCCTTTAAATGCATACAGTAGCTTCTCTGAATGTCTGTAGTGTGTTAAGTCACAAGAGAAGGCTTGTGGCATTTCAAACATTACATGATTTTGGCTTTGATTTTTTTTTTTTATACAGGAAATGTGGATGTGGTCAGCTACTCAAGTGCAGTTATTTAAATCTGAATGGCAGTGGGGATCTTTTTTGGGGTCTTTTGGGTTAGACAGGTCCGATGGGGTTAGGGCTCTTTTTACAGGTTTCACCTTTTCCTTAACCAGACTTGTTGCTCTTATTCCAGGGAGGGTCCTTATTTTAGCTGGTATTTGGTTTTCTCAGCCCAGTAGATTTATCAATGTCGATGCACCCCAATCAAAGGTGGAAAGGGTAAAACTGCTTGAATCTATACAGCCTTTTTTAGTAGCCACCAGGATTGTTTATTTAGCAGGAAATTTTAATTGTACCCTGGCCACAAAGCACACCTTCACACAAGGAAGAAAGATTAATGGTGATTCTAACATGTTGTTTAAATGCATTACTACTGTTGATCTGGTAAATTGTGCAGATTTTAAAACAGGAGGTCCCGCTTTCACATTTCAGAGGGGACAACGTACTGCCACTATTGATTACATCTTTACCAGTAAGCACCATCAGAGCATAAAATTGACTTCTCAGTCAGTGGAATTCTCTGATAATTTGCTTTTAGTTGGGTCATTTTTTGATTCATCCACTCCACAATATTGTACCAATCGATGGAAGCTGAACTCCTTAGTGCTCCAGGACCTAAAGGTACAAAACTCCATTAGAGGTCTTTTGGTGGCCAGAATGTCAGTTTTAGACTTTTATGATGATTTAGGGGCTGGTGGTGGGACACTAAGAGATATATGATAGAATTATTTCAAAAATTTGGGAAATGAAAAGGCACAAAGCTCCTTTTTCCAATACCTTAAACTATGGGCATGCTTACAAAGGTTAATGGTATTCGCCTATGGCAGTAGAGATAACATTATTGATCAAATTTCCAGTTTGAAAACAGAATTACTTAAATTTCAATATGATAGAGCACAATCCATCAAAGCTAATTTATTATATGGGACTCAGAAAATCCCACAAATGGATCCTTTTGAAATGTTTAGAAACAATAGAGAAGCCACCACCTTTCACAAATTATGTAATGAACATGTTATTTTGACCTCTGACCCTTCAGAATTATATCAGATTGTAGTAACACATCTTAGATCCTTCCAAACTCTGGAGTTGCCTAAAATTACTAATATTATGCAGTACCTGCCTCAGATTAGAGTGACACCTGATGATCAGAGAGCCAAAGACCTACTTGGGCCAGTGACGATTGAGGAAGTTTGGCATGCCATCACATTGACTAAAATTGGATCTTCCCTTGGTCTCGATGGACTACCTTTTGATTTACATCAGCCTTTTTCAACTGAGCTGGCACCTTATTTAGCACTAGTATATAATTATTTGTTAAAACACGATCCCATTCCTTCCTTTTTAACTAAATGATTGGTTATTTTTCTTTATAAAATGGGACCTAGAACTGAAATAAGTAATTGGAGGCCAATCATTCTTTTAAATGCTGATTTCAAATTATTGTTGAGTATTTTAAATCTCCAGTAAAAAAAAAATATGCAGCCACATGGTTACATCACACTCAAATTTGTGGGTTGCCTGGGAGGAAAATTCAGCATGCCCTTATTCTGATTAGAGAAGTGGTTAATTATTATACTGAACACAGCCATTCTGGATTTTTGCTTTCATTAGACCTCCGCAAGGCTTTTGACAGAGTAAATCATGAATTTTTGTTTTGAACCTTGCATCATTATGGTGTTCCACAGGAATCTGTGAAAAGGCTAATGATGCTCTATTCTTCTGGTTCGCTTTATTTATTTATTTATTTATTTATTTATTGGAACATCTGTTTACAACCTTTGAGCCAGGGGCTCATTTACAAAGGTACCTGGTAACAGAGAGAACAAAACAGTGCAAACAACATTTTTTACAAAAAAAAACAGAATACGAAAAATTTGTAGGAACATGAGGACATAGGACAGATACAATTTTAGTAATACAGGAATTGGCAAAGCACAAGTTGATTCAGAGTAGTTTGAGCAGTTACAATTTAGTATTACAGGATTGGCAGAGAACAAGTAGGTACAGAAAAATTTATACAGTAAGCTAACAGCGGTGGAAACTAAGCAGAAGTAATCATTGTAGAGACGTGCGGAAAAGAGAATAGAATCATAGATAGTGATAAGTAATGGGTTAGTGCAGCCACTCAGGGAGCTTTGTCAGAGCAACTGAGCCAGAGTAAACTTTCTATCTTGGTCACATTGTGCTGGGTAAGATAGGACAGGCTATTCATATTACTGAAGGAGTGCATCAGGGGTGCCACGTGAGCCCCCTCCTGTACATCTTTTATTTGGATCCCCTGATTCAAAGTATTATGCATAATGATTCTGTGATAGGAGTCCGTGGGTCACAACCAGAGAATAAGCTAAGGGTCTTGGCTTATGCTGATGATAACTGTTTATTTACTGACTCAAGAGTAAGCATATCAACAATGCTTTCAGAAATTGGCTCATATTCAGCAGTCTCTGGGGCTAGATTAAATCTCCAAAAAAGTGTTGGATTTGGGTTAGGATTAGATAAGACAGTGGTCCCAATTGATAACATTAAATGGCAACTACTCCAGTGAAAATTTTAGGAATATATTTCTCTGGGATTGATATGGGTCTTTATAACTGGGAAACTACCCTCTCTGCTTGCAAATTTAAGGTTAATAGATGGAAGGGTGGAAGTTATCAAAACTAAAATGGGTTGCAATTATTAAGAAATTTGTTATCCCTGGGTTATTGTATACAGGGATGATCTTTCCCTTACCCCTCAATGCATAGACTAAAATTTACAGTCTGTTTTTTCAACTTTTGTGGGGAAGTCAGTTGAACCCCATTAAAAGAATATATACATGTTTATAGAAGGAAATGGGTGGGTTAGGGACTGTGGAACCTGTGGTGTTTTTTAATGCCCTTTTTTTGTCACAGAATTTTAAACTAGCCCTTCAGCCATCCCCAGCTATAACAAATAAATGGTTACTAAACAGTCTTGATGTTTTTTTCCAGGGTTGGATAGGAGAAATTCCTTGGCAATCCAAATATTTAACTTTCCCACCCACTATTAAATGCACAATTCAGAAACTTAGGAAGTGGCATTTAGACAAGGATACTATAGTAAAATTGTCTTGTTCCCAGTTATACTTGAAAATAATGTCAGAACATGTTTTGACAAACCCGGTCTTTAAACACTGCCCTGAAACTGATAATACAGTAGTAGCCACAGACATTGGCAGCTATTTCCAGACATTTCGTGAAATTTCTAAAGAGTTTCTCTCTGCTGCTCCTACTGTGGAAATGCAGAAAGCAGATTTCTCTGGAAATATCACAGACATTTTGGGAAATAGGTGGCAGTGCCTGTGGCTGCTACTGTATGAAAGTGTTATATCTTCTAAATATGAAACGCTTCCCTATGAAAATGTGGGAAATAGTTTGGCTAAGTGCATATGGTAGGCTACAGATTTGAGGGAACAATAAACATAAAGTTCTGGAGGAACGATACTGTCCTTTCTCTGACTGTTTAGCAATGGTGGAAAACAGTACTCACTTTTTAATTTCCTGCACATATTCTAGCTATTTATGGATTCATCCAGCTAAGGCATGGGGTTTACAATGGCTGGCTAATGTATCTTATGAAAGCATAGCATTGGGAATATAGCAAGTATGTATAAGGAATTATGTCATTGGTTCTTTACATGTGTTTTCTGCTGTTCTGAGATGTTACTTGTGGCATGCTAGATGTCAGGGGGTTCTTCAGCAAAAACTGGTTTTGTATGATACCTTCAGATTCCTCTGTGAACATGGGATACAGGAGATTTATGAATATGAATTATGTCACAATCCTAGGTCTAAAGTATTTATGTGGTGGAAAAGGTTCGCAGCATTTACAAAATTCAAATAAATTCTTTGGGGTAAATGGGGATTTAGATCTGTTTGAATTTTCACTGTGGGTCATTGTTGGTTTGTTTTCATCTTAATTGGGTTTCAGGAAATTATTGTATTTGGGTTTCAGTGTGTGTTTTGATCATGTGTTTCAATAAAATATTCCCCAACTCTTTTCGAGAAGTGCCATGGGATCTTTAACATCCACCTGAACTACCACCAGAACAGGAAGATGGAACCTCAGTTTAACATCTCATCCAAAAGATGGCACCTCAGGAGCACAGCACCCCCCTTGTACTGCACTACAGTGTCAGTATGGGGATATTAACCCAAGTGCCTGGTGTGGGGATAGAACCCACAGCCTTCTGATCTCCTGGCCTTAGAGGCAAGTGTACTACCTGCTGAGCCACTGACACTGACAAATAGATTAGGAAAATGGAATAAAAGGAAGTACTATAAGAAAAAGATTTGTGGGTTATGAAATATAGGCCCCCAAAAAATGGTGGGAATCTACAAAGGTGATAATTCAAAGTAATAATGAGAAAGAACTGATAGGAAAGTGGATGGTAAACTGTGGATTTGAGGGTGAAAATAAGGAGATGCAATTTTTACAAGCACTAAATAGAGCATTTTGTGAAGTTAACAGAAAGTTAGAACCTTGGAAAGAATGTGAGGATGAGGTGTGGATAGTTCCAGATAAGTACTTAGTGTCAGTTGAGGATGTTGCTAAGGCTTTAAAATGCTTAAATGTAAATAAAGCAGTGGTGCCAGATAATATACCTAACTGGATTTGGCAGGAGGGAGCTGATTTGATCGCACCTTAGAGTTGTGATATGTTTAATAAACCAATGTTGCTGGGAAAAATGCCCAATCAATGGAAACAGGCCTGAGTTGTACCTTTGGCTGAAGTAAATTGTCCAGGTGATGTTAGTTAGGATTTTAGACCTATTTTTTTGACTCATGTTGTTTTGAAGGTTTGTGAGGAATTTGTTACAAACTGGCTTTTGGAAGTAATAAGTCAGTATATAGATCCCAATCAATTTGGCTCCTTGAAGGGGTGTTCTACCACCTTAGCTCTGTTAAAATTTCAAGAGTTATGTATGAGGTCATGGGAAAATGGTGAAGTGGTAAGAGTGGTGTTAGCTGATTATAGGAAAGCATTTGATTTGATAGCATATGATATTCTAATTGATAAATTACAATTGTTGGCAGTTCCTGCTTGTATAATAAGATGGATTCATAACATTCTTGAAGGGAGGTCACAGTGGATAGACAAGGAGGGGTGGAGATCAGAATTAGATTATTTCCATGGGAGGTAGTCCCACAGGGTACCAAACTGGGGCCCATTTTGTTTCTTATTATGATCAATTATTTGCATACTATGAGGCCTTGCATTAAATATGTGGATGATACAACTGTGATTGATAGGTTTGTAGAACTAAGTCAAAGTGTAATGTAGAAGGATTTAGAAGAAATTGAAGCATGGACTATGGATACTATAGTATCACTAAAATCATAAATCATTGTTTAAACTAAAAACAATGGGGGAGAATGGGTCTATTCCCAAGTCTCTGAATACTTACCAAAATATTATTACAACTAAATGTAAATACCTACTGTAGCTTTGAATGCAAGATCTTTAAACCAACTCAAATTAGCAGAACTTGAAGCCAAATGTAAAACTTTAAATATAAGTGTGGTGGGAATAACTGAAACTTGGTGGGACGCATCCTCAATTTGGTCCAGAGAAATTCCACGTTATAAGTTATATCATAAAAACAGATTAGATAAGCAAGGCGGTGGAGTTTGTATGTACATACAAAATTATATTCCTTCTTTTGAAGTGTGTTCTCCCCTCCCTTTGGAAAGTATATGGGTTAAAATCTTATTGAAGGAGCAGTCCTATATAACTATTAGTAACATCTATCGACCTCTATCTGCAAATTCAGATTACACAACTGATATGTTTAAAGATATTATACAATTTTCAGAATCTCAAGATACTGTAATATTTGGTGACTTTAACCTCCCTCATATTAACTGGGACTCATTGTCAGGACAGTCCTATGCTGAGAAAGGACTAATAGATGTGATAGTTAGTACTGGATTACAATAACTTGTTACTGAATCCACTCGAGGGCCTAATATTTTGTATCTATTATTTACTAACATAGAGCAACAAATTAGCAATTTACAAATTTGGGATCCACTTGGGACCAGTGATCATTCATCTATTCTTTTTGAAATTCAACAGTTTGAAACTGCACAAAGGAAGTTATGCTGTACAAAAAATTATAATACAGCACATTTTTCTAAAATCAATGAATACTTACAAAACATAAACTGGGAATCTAATCTTCTTAATTGTACAACACAACAAGCTTGAGACTTTTTTAAAAACATTGTACATTATTTGGAAAATACCTTTATTCCATCTAAGAGGAAATTTAATAACAAAGGAAAAAATTCCCCTTGGTTCAACAAGACAATTAAAAATCAGATTAAAATAAAAATTAAACTTTTTAGGAAACTTAAGAATAGTTCTGTTCCATTTAAAACTACTCTATTACATAAATACAGACTATCTGTGAAAAACTTAACAAATTCTATTAAATTGGCAAAAAATAAGCTAGAATTTAAACTAGCTCACACAAAAGACTGTCACATATCTCTTTTCTCCTATATAAATAGTAAAAAAGGTGTATCAAGGACCATTGGTCCCATTATAACCAATGGCTCTTCTCTATCTGATATAGAAACCTCAAATCTCTTTAATAAGCACTTTTGTTCTGTCTTCTCTCAAAAATCACCTATTAGTACATTTAAAGTTCACCATGCAGATTATCATAGGTTCTATCCAACTGACATTATACGGGCTATCAAAAAACTAAAAAAAAAATACTAGTCCGGGCCCAGACGGTATTCATCCATGGTTTCTGATTGAAACCTCTATAAATATTTCTATACCTTTGTCAATTATCTTTAACAAATCCTTTCAAGAAAGCATTGTACCAAATGATTGGCGTTCAGCAATAGTTACTCCCATATTTAAAAAAGGCAATAGAGGTTATATGCAAAATTATCATCCAATTAGCCTGACCTCAGTGGCTGATAAATTAAAGGAACGAGTAATGAAGTCTCTAATAGATCAAGATTGTAAAAAAATAGGAATTTATAGTTCAAATCAGCATGGGTTTACTCCCAAGTATTCCTGCACCACCAATCTGATATCTTTTTACAATAATATAAGTACTCTACTAGATGTGGGTATCCCTACTGATGTCATTCTTTTGGACTTTAGTAGAGCTTTCGATAAAGTCTCACATGAAAAACTCATTACTAAAATGCACAATCTAGGTTTGTCACCTGATATTGTCAACTGGACTTTAAACTGGTTGACAAATCATTCTCAGAGAGTCAGAATTAATGATATCTTGTCTGATATCTTGTGTGACAAGTAGTGTACCACAGAGGTCGGTCTTGGGACCAACATTGTTTAATCTCTTTATCAGTGATTTACAAACAGGGCCAAATAACTTCATGGTTAAATTTGCAGATGATACTAAATTGGGGGACAAGGCTAATAATCAAGAAAATATTTCTGCATTAAAGAAGGATTTGGAAAAATTAACACTTTGGGCAAATGAAACTCATATGCAGTTTAATCAAGACGAATGTTTAGTAGTGCATTTTGGTGTAAATAATCCAAAAACAATATATTATATAAATGGACTACCACTTCACTCATCAAATTGTGAAAAAGATTTTGGGATATATGTTAATAATAAACTTTCATCAAATGATCACTGTGTTAGAACTGCTTGCATGACCAACAGACTTTTGAGGCAAATAAAATGCAGTTTTGTTAATCGCACTGAACAATGCCTTATTCCACTGTATAGGGCATACATTAGACCATATCTAGACTATGGCTCCCCTTTCTGGAATCCAAACCAAAAAAAAGACACAGTAATTCTTGAACAGGTTCAAAGGAGAGTAACTAGAATGAATCCAGGATTAACAAACTTGGATTATCAGAACAGATTAAAAGCTACTGGTCTCTTCTCTCTTCAAACTAGAAGATTAAGAGGTGATATGCTTATGGTTTTTAATTTAATAAATTCACCAGATCTATTGGAAAAATGTGGTCTAACACTCTCCAAAAGGAGACATGTTCCGAGACTGCATAATAAACGGCTTGAAGTAAAAACTTATAAAACCAGCAAAAGGGGAAACTTTTTTTCCAATAAGAGCATCCATTGTATGGAGCACCTTGTCACAATAATTGGTAGAGGCAACTAGTGCCACTGTCTTTAAAAACAAATTAGATGTTTGATTGAGGGGTAATAGATAAATAATGTCCCACATAGTGTGGGGAACAGTCTCGATGGGCTCTGGCTTTCTTCTGTTCTTTCATACCAAGTAATGCCAAGTAAGTAAAGTAACAGGATGCAGATAAACCCAGAAAAAAACAAAAGAAATAAAGAAATAAGATTTGGGAAAACTAATAAGGCCGAGTTACCACAAGTTAGGTTTAGGGGTGGTTTTGTGGAGGTAGTAAAGAGTGTTAAATTGTTAGGGTTACAATTTCAAAATTATCTTGGATGGAAAGAACAAGTGTCAGGGATGGTAAAGAAAGGGAATTCAAGGGTGTATTTTCTGACAATGTTAAAAAGAGCAGGTGTGAATCAGGACGATTTAGTTTATTTTTTTTGCACAGTTGTATGCCCTGTTTTGGAGTATGAGGCCATTGTATAGGATGCTGGGTTGACTTCAGTAGAAAGTGAAGAAATTTAAAGAATTTAGAAGAGAGCTTTGAGGATTATTGTTGGTCAGGAAATGTCATATAACGAAGCATTGAAAATGTGTATGTTAGAAAGGATGGATGACAGAAGAAAAGATATGTCAACAAAATTGTTTTGTAAAATTTGCAACCCCCAGCATAAGTTGCATACTCTGTTATCAGTTAGAGAAACAGCAGTTTATGGATTAAGAAAACAGGTGAGATGGAGAAAACCAGTGTTTAAAACATCTAAGTATCAGTCCTCCTTTTAAATGAATTTTTTAAATGAATGTAATAACTGGGGAGTGTTTTCTCCCATTTAGAAACCGTGTTATAATTCAGGAACACACGCCCGATTTCTCTCACTGTATGCATGAGCGCACTGCACTCAGGTGCACATAATTTCTCATTATGCACACACCCCCATACATTATTGTATATGTTGAAATACTATTGTAACACCTTTTTAGAGTAATCAAATGTTTATTGAATTTGTGATGTAAATGTTAAGGTGTTTTGTATTGTGATATATGCCTTTGTAATTTTTTTGTACTCTTGTTAAAATTTTGTGTACTTAACTTCAGCTGACCCACTTAGGTGGGAGTTTTGGCTACAATAAGGTAAACAAACAAATAAACAAACACATTCACTTGTTATTTTTTTTTTCAAATCTAAAGGGGTAAAGAGATCCAAAAGAACAATGAGTGAATGTGTAAAGAATGAATGTGTAAAAAGTGAACATGTAAAGAGTGAATGAGGACAGTTGTCTTCACTGTATGGCACTCAGGCCCACGCAGACAACACTGCAACTTGCAGTCCCTAGCTGGGGGGGGTTGTATAACAGTGGCAGCCCCCCACCCTTACCCCATCCAGTTGGGTCACTGAACTTGCCCCCAAACTCAGGTCACCAGCATGGGAACACAAAGCATACCTGCTGGGGTGAAGACTGGCACTACACACATGTTTCTAGACAACTAGTGTTTTTTTTTTAATTCTGACCCCAAAATTTCAAGATAGTCATTTTATGACTTCTGAAGATGCTGGAGATCCAAAACCCTAATGTTTTCCCCCCTTTGCTGCTTGGGTGGTGGTGGGGAAATATTTATTTTTAACCAGGAGAGACCCACTAAGCTGAAGCTTGTTTACAGGTGGGACCTGGGAGCACAAGAAAGTTAAGTGGCTTGCTCAGGGTCACACAGTATGCAAGTGGGGGCTGTGGGATTCAAACCCAAGTCTTCAGGTTTGCAACTCAGAGCCTTAAACCACTGTGCTATACTGTCTCCTAGGGTTGGAAACCCTAAGGCCACATCTCCCTACTATTGTAGCGTTAAGTTACCCTAACTGGTGCATTAATAACCTTTTTTGCAAAGAATGGTATATTGGTTGAAATGTCATTTTCCACCAGAAGCATGAAAACACACCTCATCCAGGATTTGAAAAATGACTGCTGTCATGTTTATGAAGTGGTGCTGAAAAATGGCTATGTTCAAAGTTTGGAGTCATAATACTGAAAATTAGTGAAGTTAACATTAAACAGCCTACTCAACCCTAAATATAGGGTCATTATTACACCCCTATAATATCATACAGTGCCAGTTAAAGAGCAGCTGACACCTTTGGGGCAAGAAACTCCTATCCATTAGCTACCTGCCCCAGGGCATGCAATAGTCATATTTCTATTTATTTATTATTGTTTTTTTGTGCAAACCATAATTAGTATTTCAACTTTCTACTAGTGTAATCCTACTTCCAGGTTTTGCCAAAACCACTAGTGCCCACTGCAGCCCAGTTCAGAAAATTGCAGTTTGATGATGCAAAGTAGGGAACGGACTTCAGGGCTATAGATAGCAATACAGTGTTATCAGGGACAGTGATGGTCTCTACATAGTACTGGAATTTATAAAAAGCATTTGTGCATGTTAAGGGGGGCTAGAACATGTAATACTATTCCCTTAACATGTGCTAGCACCCTTTATAAATCCAATAAAACAGGTATAGTAGTATACATTGGGAAAATTTTACTTCAGTGCAGCTCTAAATCGATTAAAAGTTGTAAAAGTGGTCAAGTTTTAGGTAAGTAAGTAAACATTTATTTGTTTAGTGCCCTGACCAGGAGGCTCTTGATGCTGTACAGAAAGGCATAACAATAAAAGCAACATACAATAATAAAAACCATGAAACAAAGAAAAGATAATTAAAACACAGTACAATCTAATTAACCTAAATTATTTAAAATAATGCAGCAGTTAGTAAGACAAACACTACAGACAGTCTGCAAATGCTTTTTTAGAAAGAAGAGCCTTCAGCCCCTGCTTAAACATCTCCACCGGTGGGGCTTCCCTCAAAGATTTTGGAAGTGAGTTCCACAGCACTGGGCCTGCCACCTCAAATGAACAGTCTCCAGAGGACTTTAGGTGGGCCCTAGAAACCACTAGGATGCCCTCGGTGGAGGAGTGGAGCAGGCACACAGGACAAATAGGAGTCAGGAGGTCATTTAAGTAGCCAGGGCTCAATCCATATAGGGCCTTGTAGGTGAGATAATCTGCCTTGAAGGTGACCCTCCCACTAACCGACAGCCAGTGCAGCTTTCGCAGAACTGGTGTCACATTACAGAACCTCAGAAGACCTGACAGCAGTCTGGCTGCTGCATTCTGCACCAACTGCAGGCATCATAAAACTCCTCCAATGACCCTAAGGTACAAAGCATTTCAGTAGACAAGTCCAGAAGTCACAAACACAAGTACCAATGAAAACAAATCATCAGGTGGAATCAAGACTTTAATTCAGGCAACATTCCTCAGGTGGTAGAAACTGTTTCTTTTTTTTTTAATTCTTTATTTATCTGCTGCTTTTTGCCACTGAGCCATCCACCCAGGTCATGGTCCCCTCCACTCCCATGCCCACATTTTAGCCCTTACTCCCGGATACCCCCTTCGTTACCCCCAGGGTGGGGTTGCAGCACCAACCCAAGTGCTGCAGACAATGGGATAGGTCAGCGAGCCAGCCTGAGAGCTCTTTAGAGCAGAGGGGCAGGCATAATCCTGGCAGCAAGCAGTGTAGTTTTTCCCCATTAGGCAAGGGCGGG
Source organism: Neoceratodus forsteri (assembly GCA_016271365.2). NCBI lineage: Eukaryota > Metazoa > Chordata > Ceratodontiformes > Ceratodontidae > Neoceratodus > Neoceratodus forsteri. The sequence continues at coordinate 175,934,192 of CM028138.1, forward strand.
ACATGCAATGACGACCTGTGTCCACCCACCCACAAGCTTACTTTGGCATCAGAGCTCGTGGTGCAATCCATCCTCCCCTGGGTGTCGCCACAGCTCCGATCACTCCACCACCCTCCCCCCTTGAGAAGGAGAGCAGCCATGTGGTGCTCAATCCATCTCCTTCTGGCAGGCCTGTTGATGACCCAAGTCAATTCCTGAACCCGGGTCGCTGGCATCACAAGCGGAAATCTGACCACTGTGCAGCTGGGCCAGAGAAACAATTTCTGATGACAGATGACACCTGAGCCTCAAGTGACAATCCATTATCAAGGATTATGCCCAGATGTATCACCTTGATAGATGCCGCCAATGGAGTGGGGCCAAGGAATAACCCTGTTCCCATTCTGGCAGCACCCACATCCCACTGGCTCAATTACCAGAACCTCTGTCTTGTCAGAACTAAGTCTCAGTCAGCTAGAGGACATCCAGTCCTGAATCTTGGCAAGACACCTATTCAGCACCTCCACAACATCAACTATCCTGGGTGCAAAGGACACATACAGCTGGGCAACATCTGCATAACAGTGGAAACCCAAGTTGTACCATCTAATGATCTCACCCAAGGGAAGCATGTACACCACCCCATCTGGAGTACTGCATGCAGTACTGGAGACCGCACCTTCACAAGGGCATTAACAAAATGGAGGCAGTCCAGACAAGGGCCAGCATGAGATTAGAGGGAGGCCGATCAAGGGGTAATGTGAGGAAGTTCTTTTTCACAGATAAGGTGGTGGATGCATGGAATGGCCTACCTCAGGAAGTGAGGGATATGAATACAGTGCAGGGCTTCAAACAGGTATGTGATAGGCATAAGGGAGAAATACAGATGACTATGAAGAGATAGGCCATTGACAGAGTAAAGACCTATGGCAAATTCATAAAGTAGGAAAAAATGGGCAGATTGGATGGGCCTTGCAGTCCTTATCTGCCATCAACTTCTATGTTTCTGCATTTCTAAAATAGGTGACAGGATCAAGCCCTGGGGAACTCAGCAAGGCAAGGCTTTGGGCAAGATGATAAATTTCCCATCACTACCATCTATGACCTGCCTGTGAGAACGGTCTCACATTAGTACATGATGGTACCGGTGAGTCCACAGAGTTCCTTTAGGCAACCCAGCAGCACCATGTGGTCCACAATGTTAAATGCTGAGAAGAGATTGAGGAGAATGAGTCTTAACTGCTCCCCTCTATCTCTCTCCCTGAGGAGATAATTGTGCACCCTAACAGTGGCTGGCAGTATAGCCTAGAGTTTACAGTAATAAGCTGTGAATGAGCTTGGTTCAGCAGACCTGGGTTTGATTCCCACAGCCTCTACTTGCATATTGTACAACTCTGAGCAAATCACTTAACCAGGCCAAAGCTTCCAGGTCAGCACTGAAAACAGGCACTTGTCCCTAGTGGGCCTTACCTGGTTAACAAAGAAAAAAAATAAATAAACACTGCCTTGCTATTCCTTGACCTGAATTCCTATTGGAAGGGCCCATTTTTTTTTTTTCTTTTTTTTTTCTTTATTCAATGCTTTGATTCAGAGTGTGGGTACTTCTAAATCACCATGATTCAGTACCATATTTTCCTCATCATATTCAAAACACCTGTCCTGCTGCCCTTATCTCCCTATTTATAACAGGCTTATGGAACATAAGAATGGGAGTCAAATTTGATAATATCTAGTCATTTGATTCTGCATTTTATAGTATGCATTCTCTACCCTATACAAATCAGCCATTAACTGAAACCACTCAGCAAATTCTGGCAGCTGTGTTGCTTTCCAATGTAATAGTGTTGCCTTCTTTGCTACTATCATCCTCAAATTTATTAAATTTGTGAGGTCCTCTACATCTCCTGCTTCCTCCTTATTAACTACAACCCCAAACACAGCAATGCCTGGATCAAAGAGAAAATATCTCCTTATCAATCTACCAAAGAAAGAGAAAATCTTTCTCTAAAATTGTCCAGTTTTGTACAGGGGACTAGCATATGCATCAAAGTGCCCCTGGCCTCTCCACATCTCTGACAGGTCTCCTAGAGGTTACTGTTTATCCTATGCATCCTTACAGGTGTTAAATATATTCTATGAAGGATATTTTTATAGATTTGTCTCAATCTATTATTTTTTATAGAAAGTTCAGCTAGATCAATCAGCTCGTTCCATGTGGAATCCTGAAACAACGCCTCTCTCTCTTTTCCCAAGTCTACTTAAGCTTGCATAATGAAATACATTGAGGGTTGTTACTAATAAAGCTATATAGTTCCCCTATCAAGTGTTTAGTTGTGGTCAGATTTCTAAAAAAACTGCTCCAAAACACCCTCTTTCACCTTAAAGAGTTTTTATTTTTCTTATAAAATTTCTCACCTGTAAATATGGAAAATAAGCATTTGGGGATAGTCCATAATTTGTTTTGAGCTCATCAAATGAGGCCACTAGATCCCCAATTATAAAGTCTTGAACTGTGGATAAGCCTTTACTGATCAGCTCTCTCTGAATTAATCCTTTTTTCATGGTAGGGGGAAAAATGAATGTTATTATTTTTTGGTTACATTCCATACCCAATTAGTGGTTTTGGTTGTACTTAGTATATTAGGGTACGAATTCCCTTTATTAATATCTATAGCTAAACTTTGGATCAAATCCAGGAACGGAACTCTCCCTGTTTCTGTAAGGAAGCATGCTTCTTCTTCTTGCATATACCTAAATAGTCCCCCAAACACTCCAGTTGCACTGCAAGGTAATAATACCAAAAATTAGGCAAGGCCAAACCACCCTTTTCTTTAAGCAATTGAAGTTTGCTGCATGCCATTCTAGGTGCTTTTTGCATCCATAAAAACATCCTTATAGCCTTATTAAGTACAAGAAAAAATTATTTGGGGACTACAATTGGTAGGGACTGAAAAAGTAACAGTAACCTTGGCAGTACATTCATTTTTATAATGTTAACCCCCACCATCAGGACCAGAGGTAGATTTTGCCATCTAATTAAATATTGTTCAATTTTATCCAAAACTGGCAAAAAAATTCTAACTGTACAACAGATTTTATTTTATTTAATTGTTAATTTTTGTGACTGAGTAGGCCCACTGAGCCCCAGAGGTCCCCTTTTCAGGGGCAACCCAGGTTACATTACAGGGTAGATCTTGTGAGATCTGAATCCCTAGATATTTCATATGAATTTTATGATATTTATACAAGGGATGATCATGGCTAACTAAATTATCTTCGGCAATTATTATAACTTCAGTTTTTGACCAGTTTATGTTATAACCTGAATGTTTACTAAATTTAGAGGAAACTTGCTGTAAATAGTCATAATATTTTACTGGATCCCCAAAAAAGTAAGATGTCATCTGTGTATAGTGCAATTTTATGACTCTGATTAGATATCTCAACTCCTTTAATAGTAGGATCTTTTCTTCTTAATAATGCCAAAGGCTCTATGAATATAGTAAACAACAAGGGGGCCAAGGGACAATCTTGTCTAGTACCTCATTGTAGAACAAAATATTCAGAGCGTACATTATTAATTTTAACTGAAGCCCTTGATGTAGAGTATATCATTTTTATCCAATTCAAATAGTTTCCCTCAATGCCAAAGGCCTTCAGAAGCTGAAACAGGAACACCAAATGATCCCTATCAAAAGCCTTCTCGCTATCAAGTGAAAGCACTGCAAGATTCTTCTTAATTGAGGGGTCCAGTAAATTTAAGGCTCTTCTAATATTGTGATTTAACCTTCTGCCCAGCACAAAACCAGTCTGATCCCAATGGACAATACTAGGCACAATATCCACTAATCTATTGGCTAATATCCTCATGAATACTTTATAATCATTATTTAGTAAGGATATAGGTCTGTAGGAGGCACAGATATCTGCTGGTTTATCTTTTTTCAAAAACAATATTATAGTAGCCTCATTAAAGGTAGAAGGAAAGTCAGACTGTGTCTGAAGATTTTGATACACTTGGCAGAGCAAAGGGACAAGTTCTTCTTTAAAATTATTATAAAACTCTGCAGTATAACCGTCTGGTCCTGGTGATTTATTATTGGGCAGATTATTTATTACCCTGTGTAGCTCTGCTTCCTCTATTACCTTATTCAAATATGTTTTATTCCAGTCTGAGATCTTTGGTATTTCCATTTTTTCAAGATATTCCTGAACTTCTTGTATAGATGTGTAGCACTCTTCCTGATATACCATTGAAACATATTTTTAAAATTCTTTCTTAAACTCCAAAGGGTTAAATATCCTACTGCCACCCATTACAGTGATCTCATCTATCCTATTCTGGTTGTCCTGAACTTTTAACTGATAAGCCATCATTTTAGAAGGAGAGTAATCAAAAAATAATAATTTGTCCTTGCCTTAAACATCTGTCTCTCCACTCTTCCCTGACATATTTTCTCCAATTTTTCCTTTAACAGAATCATATTTAATTTATCCTCCTCTTTCCCCGATGCCACATATGCTGCTTCTGCTGAGGTCAGTTCCTGTTTCAGTCCCTCCATAAATGCCCCATATCTTCTCTGTACATTAGGTTCATATGATATAATACAACCCCTCAAATACACTTTAATGGATTCTCATAAAACTGTCCAGGAATGCTTATCTAGAGAGTTCCATCCCAGAAAATCCTTTATTTCCTCTCTCAAAAAAGAAACAAATTGTCGGTCTTGTAACAATAGATTATTAAAGGTCCATTTTCTTGGCCACAGATAATTAATGCTCACTACAGTAGTAGCCACAGACATTGACAGCTATTTCCAGATATTTCACGAAATTTCTAAAGAGTTTCTCTCTGCTGCCCCTACTGTGGAAATGGAGAACGCATGAGATATTTCTGGAAATATCACAGAAATTTCGGGAAATACAGTAGCTGCCAGTGTCTGTGGCTGCTACTGTAATTCCAACTCCAGATAATATGAAGCATGGTCTGATATCAAAATTGCATAATAACAAACAAATTTAATCATGCACAAGAAAGAGCTGGAGACCAAAACAATAATCTATTCTTGAAAAACTATTGTATACTTTAGAAAAATAAGAAAATGTTTTCACATCTGGATATAATTTCTGAAAAGGATCTATTAATGCCAAGTCTCACAAATAATTATTAATCAGATCTACAGCTTTCTTCTTTCTTTCTTTCAAGTATAGAATGGGTCCTATTGAACATAGACAGGACCATATTAAAATCTCCCCCTATAATAACTGGTGAGTCCAAAGTGGCGACCCTCAAAACAGGTTCATGAAGAATGGTAAATTCTTCTTATTTGGAGTATACACGCTAACAAATGAAATCTTCACCTGATCAATAATAGCGATTGCATTACCCCATCTTCCCTCAGGATCCACTTCCGAGCTGATTTTCCTTGGTTTTAACTTTTTTTAAATAAAAACATAGAACATAGAAACATAGACTTTGACGGCAAATAAGGACCTCTTGGCCCATCTAGTCTGCCCATTTCTCTATCTACAGGATAGGCTGCAGATCCTAGTTAACCAACAGCCTATTTCTTCCTACCCCCCACAAGAATTGCCTTATGTCTGTCCCATGCATTCTTGAATTCTCCCACAGTTTTAGACCCCAGAATCTCCTCAGGAAGGCTGTTCCATGCATCCACTACCCTCTCTGTGAAATAATACTTCCTCACATTGCCCCTGAACTGCCTCCCATCTTTAAATTGTGTCCCCTTGTTCTTGGATGTCTTTTTTTCTGAAAGATGCTACCCTCTTGGACTTTGTTGATTCCACAGAAGTACTTAAAAGTTTCTATCATGTCTCCCCTCTCCCTTCTTTCCTCAAGGGTATACATATTAAGCTCCTTTAGTCTCTCCTCATACGGCTTCTCTTGAAGACCCTGCACCATTTTAGTTGCCCTCCTTTGGACTGCCTCTATCCTATGTCCTTGCAGAGATGGGGTCTCTAGAACTGGATGCAGTACTCCAGATGGGGTCTCACCAACTGTCTGTACAGAGGGATAACAACTTCTTGTTTTCTGCTGCTGATGCCTCTCCCTATGCATCCCAGTATACCCCCAGCCCTTCCTACTGCCTTCTCACATTGCTTGCTAACCTTAAAGTCATCTGATATGATTACCCCAGGTCCCTTTCCTTTTTTGTTGTTGTTACTACCTCCCTCCACATTGTGTATTCTTCCTCTGGGTTCTTGTTTCCCAGGTGCATTATTTTGCACTTCTTTGCATTGAATCCTAGCTGCCATACTTCTGACCATTCCTCCAACCTTGCCAAGTCCCTTCTCATCCTTTCCATGCCTCCTTGTGTATCAACCCTGTTGCAGATCTTTGTGTCATCTGCAAAGAGGCATACTTTTCCTTCCAGTCCCTCTGCAATGTCACTTACGAAGACATTAAAAAGGACTGGACCCAATACTGAACCCTGCGGTACCCCACTAGTAACCCTTCTTTCTTCAGAGTGGACTCCATTTACAATTACCTTCTGTGTCCTGTTGTCCAGCCAATGTTTAACCCAGGCAACCACCCTGGGACCCACTCCCAGGCTGGTTAATTTGACTACTAATCTTTTGTGTGGGACTGTGTCAGATGCCTTGCTAAAGTCTAGGTAGGCCATGTCCCCAGCCCCTCCCTGGTCTACTACTTTGGTCACCCAGTCAAAGAAATCTATTAGATTCATCTGACATGGCCTTCCCACTGTGAACCCATGTTGCCTTAGGTCCTGTGCCCCACTGGCCTCTAGGTACTCAACTATTCTTTCCTTCAGAAGTGATTCCATCACTTTCCCTACCACAGAGGTCAAACTGACAGGTCTGTAGTTTTATGCCTCTGTCTTGGTCCCACTTTTGAGAAGAGGAATCATATCTGCCTTCCTCCAGTCCTCGGGTACCACACCATCCTCCCATGATTTATTAAAAAGAGTAGCCAGTGGTTTCACTAGTTCCCCCCTTAATTCTTTTAGAATTCTGGGGTGAATTCCATCAGGCCCCATTGCTTTGTCTGCCTTCAGTTTTAGGAGTTCTTGCAGAACCTTTTCTTCTGTGAAAGGACTGGGTTCAACCCCCCTATCAAGAGTGCTTCTGTTAATTGGATTAGGCACTTCCTCCTCCTCTTTTGTGAATACTGAGCAGAAATATTCATTCAGTATCCCTGCTTTTTCACTGTCCCCCTCTACCACCCACCGTTCATTCTATTCAGCCTCACTATCCCTCCCTTTGTCTTTCTGTGCTCACTGATGTACCTATAAAAGGTATTATCCCCCTTCTTAACCGAGTTGGCTATCTTTTCCTCAGTTTGGGCCTTTCCTATTCTAATTTCCCTCCCTGCTTCCTTCTGCCTTAACTGGTACAGTTCTCTGTCCTGCTCCTTCTGTGTTTCCTTATACTTCCGGAATGCTATCTTTTTCTTCCTGACTTTCACAGCCACCTCTTTTGAGAACCATAGTGGCTTTTTCTTTCATTTTGATTTGTTTATTTGCTTCACACAAAGGCTTGTTGCCTCTGTGATGGCAGTTTTGATGATTCCCCATTGTTGATCCACACCTCCTTCTTGCCTATTTGCTAGTGCTTTTCTGAGGCACTCTCCTATCTTGCCAAAGTCAGCCCACCTGAAGTCCAGTACTCTCACTTTTGTATGGCTTGACTCTGTTGCTGAGTTTAACATGAACCACACTGTTTGATGGTCACTTGTTCCCAGATGGCAATCCACTTCTAGATCTGAGATCCTCTCACTGCCCCCATTTGAGAGTACGAGGTCTAAGATTGCTCCCTCATGAGTGGGTTCCAAAACTAGCTGTCTGAGGCATGCCACCTGTAGAGCATCAAGAATAGCCCTGCTCTTGGATGTGGCTGCAGTAAATGTGCTCCAGTTAACACCTGGCATATTCAGGTCTCCCATCAACAGTATTTCCCCTTTCTCTGCCATTCTAAGAATGCCTTCTATCATATCCCTGTCCATTCCCTCCCCCTGACATGGGGGTCTGTACACAACCCCTGTGTGGATTGTGGTGCCCTTTCCAGTCTCCAAGGTGACCCACAGTGCCTCCTCTCCTCCCTGTTTACTCTTTTGTTCAGTTGCTTTTATCCCTTCCTTTACATAGAGAGCTACTCCTCCCCCTCTTCTCCCCTGCCTGTCTCTCCTGTAGGTTATGTACCCTGATATGTTAACATCCCAGTCATGGTTATCTGTCTACCATGTTTCTGTGACTGCTACAATATCCAGGCATCCCTCTTCCATCAAGGCCACCAGCTCAGGGAGCTTGTTGCCCTGACTATGGGCATTGGTACTCATTACTCTCCATTTCCTGATGGCCTTACTCCTTTTTTGCCCCATCCAACATCTCTGGTATTACCTGCCAGATTAGTGGAGACAGCTTCTGCACCAAATAAGTTAGAAAAGTACATACTATCCTTTTTTCCAAAATGTGACTCCTGTAACAGGACCCAGTCTATTTTTTTTTTACTGTTTAAATAATTAATTATTTGTCTAAGCTTTGCCCTGTCTTTTGCCCCATTCAAGTTCCAAGCCAATATTCTTAAATTTTGCATTTTATTAGTTGTGAAACATTTTTTTTTCCACCATATAGCCAAGCAGCAGGACGTTCCCCCAATACCATTACCTAAAAGTAAATCAACTGAGTACCCAAGCATCTTTATACTATAAGTAACATTCACAATATACTCATTACTTGATATTTCTATACTCAAGCCCCCCTTCTTAATATTATTAATTAATACTATCCCTTTTCTTAATTGCCACCTAAAAGGCTCCTCTAAATATAGAAGAACCTTAACCTTCTCTAAAAACTTTACTGACAGCTTACCTTATGCTGTATGTGAGATGTAAAAGGTTGTTTGACTTGCCCCCCCACCATTCCACTGAAATTGCCTCTAACAAATTTTTCCATCTTTTTCTCATTCTACCACCTCTAGTACACCTCCCCAAACAGATCATAACATTTCCCAATAATCCCCCTTTTTTTTAAGTATTGGACGCTGAAGATGCTGCAAAATCTTCATATTTATTAGCTTGCAGAAATTCATATACATCCTGAGGTGTAGAGAAAAAAAGAGGTTTACTCTCCACAAAAATGCAAAGTTTTGCAGGATATACTGTAATAAGGTGAATGAAATGCCCTACTTTCTTAGCTGATCTCTTTCACCATAAAAAGATTTACACTTTGAAAGAATTGAAGGAGGAAGATCCAGAAACACTTGCAACTTCATACCACTGTAACTCAACCCTTTTTCAATCCATGCTTTATACAGAATATTTTCCTTGTCCTAGAAATGTAATGGCTTAATATACATAAATCTAGGTTTCCAATAATTCCTTCTAGAGCCAAATGCCCTATGGGCTCTATCCACTTCTATTTTTTCCTTTGGAGATTTTTGGCCCATAATAGAGGACAGCATTTGTTCACAATATATAACCGGGTTCCCCCCTTCAACCCCTTCTGGCAAATTACCAATTTTGATAGTTACCCGTCTTGATCTAGACTCAGGGTCTTCCACCTTACTCTTCAGATCCACAAGCTTTTTCATGGATACTGCTATATCCACAGAAGCCTTTGGCAGCTGATCTTCCACATTAGAAAGTCTCTGTTCTATTTGTTCAGTCCTTAAAGAGACCGCTTCTGGTTTCCTCACCATTTCTGTCGCCTTTTGGTCCATGGAAGAAATGGCTAATTTGATATTTCCAAACCCTGCTCTCAGCTTCTCCAGTATAGTTTGATGTGATGAATCTAGATTCACCTCCTCATTATCTGCCTCCATCTTGTATCTGAGGTCCTGAGGGGGAATGTTACCTAAATCCGGGAGGGGGGGGTTAAGATTGGTCAGACTTCTGGTCCTTTTCTGTCACTTTATTTTCCCCCTTTTTCATTCGCCAAACCTTCCATTCTTTCTTCCCTGATTTGTTTATCCTGCTTATCCTGTTTCTCCAAATGTTTTGCTGATCTGGTTTTTGATGTTGTAGCCATTTTGCTTAGTAAAAAAGGGTTCTTCTTACACACAGGTGATTGCAAAAAAGTAATAATAGATTGTTGAAATAGTATAAATGGATTATTTCTGAATTTAGTAGGGGTGTCCTGCAGCCCTTAGGTCTCAATTTTTGATTTCACAATGGGAGAATTCACACCTACACTTACATTAATTGTAGTATCTTTATTCCATTTATCCAATAAACAGTTCACATCCTGCAAATCTGATGTTTTATCCCCTTCCTGGATTCAAGCACCCAGAGAATCCTCCTTAAACAACTCTGTGTTAACAATTTCCCCATCTTTTGGCAGCTGCTCTGCGGTTTGAATGTTAGACTCCCACTCTGTACTCCGCTCTGAGCTCCTCTCCCCTACTGAAGCTAAGTTTGCAACCAGTTCACTTAAATCAGCCACCACAGCTTCTGTTTTTTTTATTATTTGTTGGCACAAAAATAGGGCAAGAAAAGCCTTTTGCACCTTGTGAATTAACACCAAAAGTAAGCCAGCCACTCTGTGCATTGCCTCCTAGGCCTCCAGTGGCCTCCTCTGCTTTCAAAGTGTTTTTGCTTAGCTCCACCTCTGCAGATGCCCCAGATTCTCCCAATGTACCTGTGGCTTGAAGTTCATACACTTCTTTTATTGGTACCTCACCTGAGTATGTCTGCATGGACTGCTGATAGCATTCTAAATTCTGCACCTGTCTAGTAATGCGGCATCCTCCCACGGTCGTCTTCTCATCCCCTGCAAATGAACTGATATCTCTGGTCTTCCTGTAGCATTTAGACATCCCCTACTACATTTTACCAAAGAACTATGAATTTTATACAGATAAAGACTTCATCTCAAAAGTCGGTGGTGGGGTGGACTATGAACTGCTGGCTCAGCTCGCACACACAGCTGCCGCACTCAGTCAGCCATCTTACTGAAGATCCACCTCCCAAATGGAAAGGCTCATAGATGTCACAGGCAGTGAGTTGTGCCTTAAGCTGCAGAGCCACAGCTTTCCCAATAACCTTACACAAAAATGGAAGGCTAGAGATTGATCTATAATTTGCCAAGACATAATGGTTGAGAGATGGGTTCTTTAGAAAGGGTCTCAGTAGTGCCTCTTTCCCATCCCACCAAAAGCAAAAACTAGACTATCTTGGCCAACACTGCACCAACGGACTCAACACATCCTACTAAGAAACAAGTCAGACCCAGGTCCAGTTTACAGTATGTGGGCTGCAGCTTTGAAATCACCTCGCAAACCTCTGCCACTCTCAACTGGCCTAAACTCACTCCAAACAATAGGAGTGCTTATTGACACACATGATTCACCACTGCAGAGCTGCAATTGCCCCATTGTCAAAATACCAGCCCTAATGCAGGACACCCAGCCAGTGAAGAATAGAGAAAACTCCTTGCACTGAGCAACTGAAGATGCCTTTTTTGGCTGCAAACAGGCAGGATGGAGAATCCTATTTACCGCATGAAAAAGAAGAGCTAGTCTGTTCCTCCCTGCAGCAATCCCCCTGGACAGGAACACTGCTTTGTTATGGTGGCTTGCCCTTTGATATTCACCCTAGTGAATTCTCAAAGCCAGTATGTCCTGCTCAGACCAAGACCGCCACCAGCAGTGCTCCAGTCTCCAACCCCTGGTTTTCATCTCCTTGAGAACTGCATCAAACCACAGGGTTCTCAAGCACAAAGACCTGGGTCATACACAGACAGATGCAACAGAGTTGAGTGCCTTGGAAACAGCTAGATCCAGTGCCGCTATCAGTCCCTCTGGGGACAACCCCTTTAAAGGCCAGTAACAGACTAGCTCCACAGTAGAAGGACTAATGAGGGAGCCCCAAACAAAAACTTCACTGTGCAATGATCCAACCAAATGACTGGATCAATTCTGAGGTCTGTGACTTCAAGCCCCAAGTCCAAGGTGTGATTGTGGCTGTGGGTTGCAGAAGCAAGAGCTTGTGCCAGGTCCTGCACAGTCAATGACTGGAGGAAGTCATAACCAAACTGTGAATGTTCATCATCGACTCAGGCATTGAAGTCACCCAGAACCAACCATCTGGTTGACTCCAATACTTTCTTGGTGACAAAATCTGCAACTTTCTACAGAATTCCCCTTTGCACCTGGAGACCTGTATATGAGGAGGATTCTGCAACCTGTAACTGGACCCTCACGCGCAGCCATGCATTCAAACAATGAAGTTACTGGGTGCATGGAAAAGTTTAAGTCAGATATTAAACAGATGACCACACTCTCACCCCTGTGATCCCTCCTCAAGCAGTACGCTATGGAAAACCCAGCCAGGCCAGACACCTCCAATACAGGGCCCATGTCGTCCCCCAGCCAGATCTCCATAATGAAAACCAGATCAGCAGAAGAGATCAAGTCCACAATAATTGTGTTCTTGTTCCTAATCAATCTAGCATAGCATAGCATCACCCAAAGGGGACTAGTGGAGATTGCTGACCTTATGGCTACCTGCCCACTTGTTCCAATGGGAACCATGGGAATGGGTACCAGACCTATCTGGCCTCTCTCTTAAGGTCCCATTATACCCCAGGACACCTTCTGGTCCTAATCACCCTAATGCAGTTTACTCCAGCTGTACCTCTAACATCACCCTACCTGCCATTATGCCTTCTCCTGATCTTGATCACCCTACAATGCCTCAATGCCATAGTCGATAGAAGGAGGTCAACAAAAGGGCAGAGGCCAATCAGCAAGGATGATGGGTAAGTAATCCATGGGGTTCTAGAGCTGAGGCACATCTAAACTGTTGCTTACCAGTTAAAACCACCCAAATAAATATCCCACCCAGCTAAGATATGGAAAACAATAAATACTCCTCCCACTTCACACAAACAATAACCAAAATAAAACTGTATAAATACCCAAAATAAAATAACTTATAATCAACCATCTCTATTTCCAGCTGCCCACTGCCAAGACATGAAAGCCCTAATTCACTCAGACACCTAACACACAATCATTACTAATACAAAATGTAACTAAACAATCAGCGCACACACACACTACTCATACAACCTACTCACACAACACTCCACCCACCCAATATATCAAAATTAAAACTTAAAGCAAGTGAATCCAAATAAGTATGCTGCTGAGACAAAATGTCAAGAAATAGTCCACAATATGCTGCAATAGTTTACTCTGCAAATAGAACACAGTCCAATTTAAGGAAAGATGCTAACTAGCATTGCTCTCACCAGTGCTATGATGAAATATCCAAAAGATGGTTATCCAACAGAGTCAATAGCTGAATATGATTTTCTCACCATCAGCTTCCACTGATTTTCAAAGTGCCAGTCTTCTACCAGCTGACTGGGGATGATACACACCGTCCAGTTGATACCAGACAACCAGGGACATAGTTCTCAAACTTCTTTACACAACAGTGCAGGATCTCAGGCTAACACATACTCCTACTTGCTCCTCTTGACCACGAAATGATCTTCAGCTCCCAAAGACCTTGTACTGCAGGGCTAGCTGCTCCACCAGCTCCATTCACAGCCGCAGGGCAGCAGAATCAGCCATTCACCAATTCCACATCTAAGACTCTCCAACAGCACAAAATCCAATCTGGCAGAAAAGCATTCTCTTCAACTTGGCTCCAACAGACTCTGAACAACACATCCATTCCCTCAGTAGCGTCTCTCAGCTGTACCCGCTGCTATATCCAGGCAGCATCAGGTATGTGAAATTAAGCATGTCTCAGCAGTGCACTTGTGAAGAGCCTCACTAAAAACAAAAAAAAATTTAACTCCTATAATTAATCCCTTCACCCACCATCTCTAATATCTTGCCCTAAGCCTAGTAATCTGTCTAATACAGGCACTTACAATACTTACTATAAATTTAAAACACTAAATGCTGTACTTTGGCAAATGATAATTACCAGAGTAACACAGATTATCCTGGTACTGTATAAAGTTTAAAATAAAGGTAGAAAGAGGAGGTTTTAAAAAATTTGCATGGCTTCCTCAGAGTCATAAAAGACAGTGACCCAGCCTGGCTGCTATCTTGCCCTCCACCATTCACCAAAGTACATGAGGAGATAAAAAGGTAGAGAGTTCCAAAAGCAGCCAGTTGAATTTAGAAATGAATCCTGACCAAATTTATTTCTACAGCATGATAACGTTAACACAGCTCACATTGAAGACCTTGTAACAGAAGGGCTTGGCTTCTGCTGGTGTAGTGGTCTTCCCACCCCCTGTAAGGGGATTTGATTCCCTTTCAACCTGACTGCTCAGAGCCCTCCTCACTGCACCTCCCTCAATCCGATTGCTTAAGCCACGGTATGGCAATACTGACAGCAACCAGCACAGACTTCCACAACCACCTTTCCTGACCGCAATCTGGCTGTCAATTAGCAATCCTAAGTACTAACGAAATGCTGTAGCCTGTAGGACTGTCAGTAGGAGATCATGAGTACTATGGAAACAGCTGTTTGTACAGTAGTCACAATTTACTTATTTATTTAGTTTTTATTAACCAGGTAGGTGCACTAGCCATGAAATGACTATTTTCAGGCATGACCCGGGACAGTACAACAATCAAAGACAGGTACATAGCATGAGTACAATGAAATTACAATAGCATAGATCAAAACAGTTAGTAGTAATGAATACATGCAGCCAGAACAATAACAATCAATACAATTCACGTAGCATTTTAGGCAGAGAAAACCTACACAGTCTAGGAAGAGATACCACAACATAGCAGCAAGAAATATTGTTAAAATTAGTCACAACAGTGAAGATTCAAATAGGCAATGAAACAAGGCAAAAGCAGATTCCTGTCTCGGCAGGATACAATATCATTGCCTCTGAAACAAGGTTCAGGTGTGTGTGTGTGTGTGTGTGTGGAGAGGGGGAGTTGGGGTGGATTAGCTGTCAAGGAGATAGTAAGGGTAAGAAGTGCTATGAGGTAGGAAGGTTAAAGTTAGGCCAGGCAGCATCTGGCAGGTGAGTGGATTGGGGGGATTAAAACAAGTTCAGGGATCAGCAAGGGATAGATGGAAGCACAGCTCCTTTTTGAAGTTGTCATGGGATCCAGATATTTGAAGTGCTTGGGAGAGAGAGTTCCAAAGCTTAGGAGCAGAGTGATTGAGGGCAACAGAGCCTTTTGATGTTTTACATCTTGGTACATTCAGCAGGGATTTATCTGCCAATTGCAGTCTATAGGAGGATGTTTGAGGTACCAGCAATGTTGCAAGTGCTGAAGGGGTCTGGTTTCTGAGTATAGAGTCAATCAGGGAGCCCAGAGAGTATTGACGACAAGCTGAGGGGGATAACCAGTCAAGGTCCCTGTACAGTTGGCAGTGGTGCTTAAGCCGTGGTGATGAAGAGGCGTATTGACAGATATTATTATAAGTGACATCTCACTTATGAAGGATGGTTTTGTGTGTGGCAGCAAAGGTCGGCATGCCATAGGTGAGGGCAGGGAGTAATATGCCTCTGGTGATAGCAAGTTTAGCAGAGGGAGTCGACATGAAACTGGACTTGTAATCAACCCCCAGTTTAGCATTCACTGCCTTGCAGGCAGATTGTATATGCAGGCTGAAGTCCAGGGACTGGTCCAGAAGAATTCTGAGGTACTTAAAAGATGTAACACATTCTATTTGTGTGCCACAGTGGTCTTGCACTAGTAGGGGAGTTTGATATGTCTTAAGTTTAGCCCTTAGAGCCAATCCTTATCCCGATTGCTCAACATGAACAATTGTTCACTGACAGTCAGATGGCAGTCACCTGAGAGAGTGTTTTTTTTTAACAAGGAGAAACACACTAAGCTGAAGCTTGTTTACAGCTACAACCTGACAGCACAAGGAAGTTAAGTGACTTGCTTAGGGTCACACAGTATGCAAGTGGGGGCTGTGGGATTCAAACCCAGGCAAAGGTGGTGAGTGGAGGGCTATACCATTCACCTTCAGTACTGTCATATTTCTGCTTATGTGACCAGGGAAACAAGGTGTGAGGAGGAGACTCTGCAGTGGGTGAGTAGGGAGAGGATCGGATGCACTTAGGGGGACCATTAGACCACCAGTTATAGTCCAGACAGCTAAGGAATTGACAATCAGGGTGCTTTTACAATGTATTTTTTTCCAGGGCATATCAGTTTAGAAGTAACAGCTCTTTTTCAGTGGGGTTCTGCTGTAGGGTCCTGCTTTTACATAGTTTTAGTATCCATTTAAACTTATTTAAATAAATACATGAATACCATAAATAAATACATTTGCCCAACATTGCCCAGATGAGCTGCATTATCTCGTTTGCAGTCAGTCCTGCATTGACACAGTTTTTACACTGTGTACTCATGATAGCACAGCAGACATGCAATATCTTATTTTCAGTGGGTCCTGATTTTATTCATTTTTACACTTTCTCATTTTCAGTGGGGTCCAGCTTTCACAATGTATTTTCCCAGGACAGAGCAACATAGATGCAGATCTTTCACAGGGGTCCTGCTTTTACACATTTTTAAACTGTATTTATCCATGATAGCACAATCAAGGTATAATATCTTGTTTTCAGTCAGGGTTCTGCTTTTACACATTTCAAATATATTTTGCCAGGACAGTCTAGCTGAGTGGCAGTCTCTCATTTTTGCCAGGACAGCCCAGCTGAGTGGCAACATCTCATTTTCAGTGGGGTCCTGCTTGTATATTGTAGTCCTGCCAGCACAGACCAGCACAGATGCATACTTTCAGTGGCGGTCTTCTGTACTGGGGTCCTTCTTTTATACATTTTTTACAATATACAGTAGTCCCAATGGGGTCCTCATTTTAGACAATTTTGCAATGTATTTACCTAGGATAGTACAGCGGAGATTATATATGTCAATTACTTTATTTTGTTGTTTAAATTTATTTCGGGTTGGTGGGGTGGGAGTGTTTTTAGTTAGTATGTGATTGATGTGCGTGTGTGAATTAGGAAAAGTTTTCTATATTAAGGTGGATGTTGGATGTCTGTTTAGGGATAGGTTTGAAATAACTAACTGAGTTTGTTGTTTATGTTGTGTGGGTGACAGGAATGGAATAGGAGCTTTGGTTAGTGTATGGATGTGTAGAAGCCATAGACCCCTCCACATTGCTTATGCTGCATCCCAGTTGCATGACTGCCATCCCTTTACATAAATCCCCATTTCAGCAACAGCAGTGAGGCAGTGCAGGGAGGTGGAGATTACTAGGGAGCATGTAGTTTGGTGGTGGAGCATGGTGGACTCTGCTGAGGTGAGTGGTATAGGGGTGGTTAGGAGCAGAATATGCCCTGGGGCCAAATGGAACCAAGACAGAGGCCAGATGTGTTTGGTGTCCATTCCCAGGGTTCTCATCAGATCACATGGGCAGGCAGCTGGTGAGCCAGCATCATCCACCATTTCCCTTCAGACTGTGCTATGCAATCCCAGATTGATGAGTAACAAGACCACAAGTATGGCAGACTTGATTTCATCAGTCAGTATGGCTTGCATCACAGAGACCTGGCTGGGTGATGATGCCGCACCAGTTTTGGAGGTGGCCGATCCCACTGGGCACTCTATAGTGAACTGCCCCAGGAGGGAATGCAGAGGTGGGGTGTGACCATCTGCTTTAGATCTTTCTAGAACTTCACTGTGCACCAAATGGGTTTTACCATGTCCTTTGAATGTGCGTTGTTGTGTGGGGGTTCAGGCTTGGATTGCAGTATTCTCATTTATCGCCCTCCGGGGTCTGGAGGAGATTTCCTGCAGGACGTAGCAAACTTCATCATCAACAGGGTATTGGAGTCCCCTGATGGTTCATTCTGGGGGACTTCAATGCCTGGATCGATGTTGTAGCCTCACAATTTTGTTATGACCTTCTCCAGATGATGATATCACTGGGTCTTACACAAGTAGTTGCTTCTGCCATCCACCACCATGGACAAACGTTGGATTTGGTTTTCTCACTGTGGCTTGAGGTTACAAACCTCAAGACTGATTGGGTCACTTGGTCCAATCATTGCACAGTGGACTTCTCATTTGGGGTCCCCCCGATAGTCCCCCTCATTGGGATAACCAGGTATTACCCATTAAGGGGAATGTCCCTAGAGGGATTATTGGTGGTAGCTGACATATCTGGTGTGACTGCTGCATGTGTGATTGGCATGGATGAGGTGGTGGCTGCCAATAATAAGGCAGTATCCATGGCACTTGATACCATTGCACTGTTCCCTTTATGATCCAGATCCTCTCACTTCAGATCCCTTTGGTTTAATGGGGCCCTCAAGGTGATAAAGATCAAGGGTTGGAAGTTGGAGCATTACTGGCAGAAGACTCATTCCAAGGAGGACAAACTGGCCTTGCATGCTCACTATCATGAGTTCCAAGGGGCAGTTGATCATACAAAGGCAGAGTTCCTGTCCAGGGAGATTGCCACAGAGAGGAACAGACCATCTCAGCTTTTCCGGACTGTGGACAGACTACTTCTCCAATCTGTCTACAGTTGAAAAAAGCTTTTTCAGCCACATTGTGCAATGAGTATGCTCAGTTCTTTTCTGACAGGGTTACTGACGGGCCTGTCTAGGTCTTGTCATGTGACCCCAGTCCTGCAAGCTCTGCATTGGCTGTCTGTCAGGTGGAAGGTCATCTTTAAGGTGGGCTTGCTCACCTATTAAGCCCTATATGGACTGGGCCCTGGCTACCTGACTGATCTTCTGATTGATGGTCCTCCATCCAGTCGGGGATCTCATCAGTGAGGCAAGTTTTGCCTTGCAGTGATCAGCCCATTGGGAGTGAAGGCACTCCTATTCTTTGGGAGGAGTTTAAACCTGTCGAGGTGGCTGAGGTCATTAAGGTGATTTAGAAGCTGAGGCATGCTTATTGCGAACTGGACCCAGCCCCAATGTGATTCTTGCTGGGATATGTCAAAATCATCAGTCCACTGTTTGCCAGGATTATCTGTGTTTGTTCTCAGAGGGAGTATTTCTGGATGCCTTGAAGGAGGCATTGGTGAGACCTTTCTTGAAGAAGCCATTGCTCGACCCTGATGTCCTTGCAATTTATCGACCAATCTCCAACCTTCCATTTTTAGGAAAGGATGTTGAGAAAATAGTAGTGCAGCAGCTTGAGGAGCACCTGATGGCCTTTGACATTGATGAGCCATTCCAGTTTGGTTTCAGGGTTAGGCATAGCACCGAAATAGCATTGGTTAGGTGTAAAATGACCTCTTCAGGGCAAGAGATAGAGGAGACAGGTAAATTCTTGTTCTCCTGGATCTCTTTTCAGCATTTGACACTGTTGATCACTTTGCTTTTCTGGATCGCCTTAGAGAATATTGTGAACTCGCTGGTATTGTCATCAACTGGTTTGAGTCCTATCTCTCGGACAGGAAGCAATGGGTGTTGATGGGGAATTTCTCCTCCTTCCCAAAGCTCCTGCCATGTGGAGTTCCTTAAAGCTTTATCTTGTCTCCAGTGTTATATGTGGTGTATATGCTAACCCTGGGCGAGCTCATTAGGCATTACAGTCTGGGTTTTCACTGCTTTGAAGATGATACCCAACTGTATATGTCCTTTGCCCCTGAAACACAGGTCTCCATGGAAGTGTTTAACAACTGCCTGGCTGAGATCAATGACTTAATGTCCTCCAGCTGGTTACAACTGAATCCTAACAAGACAGAGGTCCTAGTGATGGAGCCAGGTCAAGGCTATAGTGGGTGTGCCTCAAGAACAGTAACAACATGTGTACTGGGATCCACTCCATTGATGGCTTCCTCTAGAGTGAGAAATCTTGGCATCTTCCTGAGGGACAGATTTACACTTGATGCTCAGGTGTCATCTGTGGTCCAAAGTGTTTTTTACCATTTAAGGAAATTTGCCAGGATTAAACCCTTAGTTCTTTCCAAAGACCTGCCAACACTTGTACACATGTTTGTCATATCCAAGTCTTGATAACTGTAATGCTCTGTACTTCAAAGTCAATGGAGGGACCCACTGCTGGATGCTACTGGTGCAGCCAGGTTACTGATGGGCCTGTCTAGGTCTTGTCATGTAACCCCAGTCCTGCAAGCTCTGCATTGGCTGTCTGTCAGGTGGAAGATCATCTTTAAGGTGGGCTTGCTCACCTATTAAGCCCTAAATGAACTGGGCGCTGGCTACCTGATTGACCTTCTGACATCTGCCACCTCAGTCCACTCCCTCCACTCCTCCTCCTGGGGCCTTCTTGTGGTTCCAAGGGCCAGGTTAAAAGCATCTCTTGACCGGGTATTTGAAGTCACTACACCGGCCCTTTGAAACTCATTGCCCATCTTCTTGTGGTTCTTGACCTATCAGAATTTCCTGGGTTGAGCTTTAATCCTGAAGCGATGGTGCAAGCCTATAATAAGGCTGTCACCTCTGCTTTGGATTTAATTGCTCCCACCCGTGTGCAGCCTCTCTCCCTTCGTCCCCGATCCCCCTGGTTTGATCAGGATCTGAGGGAGTTGCGGAGATTAGGTCACAGGTTGGAGAGATGTTGGCGGAAGTCCAGCTTAGATGCTGACCATCTTAGACTCCTTATAAACTCTATCAGTCTGCAATTACTCATAAGAAGGCAGTGTTCCTGTCCGGAGAAATTGCTGCTGCTCAGAATCGACTGGCCCAGCTCTTTCAAACCATAGACAGGCTGTGCAACCCAGCCTGTCTGCAGGTTCATCGTGCTTTTTCACAGTTGCAGTGTGTGGAGCTTGCTCGATTCTTTGCAGATAAGGTGGCCGACATCAGGGCTGAGATTTGTGCCAACTCCTCCATGGGAGTTGTGGTGGTCCAGCCTATGATCACAAGCACACCGTTCACCTGGAGTTCCTTCATAAGGCTGGAAATCGAGGATGTTATGAGGATTGTCCAGGGTATGTGTACCACCAGCTGTAGTTTAGACCCAGGTCCCACAGGTCTGATTATGGGCTGTGGGGAGGTTATCTTCCCGGTTCTAGACAGGATAGTCTGGTGTTCCCTAGACACTGGTGAATATCCCCGCTCCCTGAAGGAAGCAGTGGTGACACCAGTGTTGAAAAAGGCATCCTTGGACCCTGACTCCCTGGCAAACTACAGACCCATCTCGGACCTCCCCTTTGTCGGGAAGGTAATCGAGAAAGTGGTGGCAGCCCAGTTGGACAACCATCTTACCATCCATAACATCTATGACCCTCTTCAATCAGGTTTTCAAAAGAGGCACAGCACTGAGACTGTGCTGGTTCAGGTCTTCAATGATCTCCTGATGGCGAGAGACCAGAAAAAACTGTCCATTTTGGTTCTTCTGGATCTATCAGCAGCATTTGACACCGTAGACCATGGGGTGTTGCTTGAGCGCCTGAGATGTATCTGTGGGCTTTCAGGCCTGGTACACCATTGGTTTACTTCTTTCCTCACAGGTAAAACTCAGAGGGTGGTATCGGGGAATTTTTCCTCCGATCCCACCACTCTGACCTGTGGGGTGCCTCAGGGCTCTGTGCTGTCCCCCATTTGTTTGCGGTGTACATGCTTCCTCTCTGAGGCATTGTAAGATGATATGGGCTGGAGTTTCATTGTTATGCCGATGATGCCCAGCTCTATCTGTCCTTTGTACCTGACCAGAATAGAGCACTCTCAGTGTTTAATAACTGTCTCAGTGAGATCCAGGATTGGATGAGGTCCAGTTGGTTGAAGTTGAACTCAGGGAAGATGGAGGTGCTGGTTGTGGATCATGGCCACCAGATTGAGAGGTTGGGGGCACCTCAAACCTCTGGTTTATTCCTGGGGGATGTGGAGCTCCCGACCTCTGAACGGGTGCGAGACCTGGGGGTGATCCTTGACGATCAGCTGACATTGCGTGCGCAAGTGTCAGCGGTTGCTAAGGTATCCTTTTACCATCTTAGGAACATCACCAGAATCAAGCACCTTGTTTCATCCAGCGACCTACCCATCCTGATCCACACCTTTGTGACCTCACGTCTGGACTACTGCAACTCCTTCTACTTTGGGCTGCCTGGGGTTGATATCCGCCACTTGCAGCTAGTGCAGAACTCAGCAGCCCGGTTGCTAATGGGGACTTCCCGTTCCTCCCATATTACACCGGTGCTCCGAGACCTGCACTGGCTGCCAATTCAGTGGCATATCACCTTCAAAGTTGGACTTCTGACTTATAAAGCCCTACACAGTTTGGGCCCTGATTACCTGAAAGAGCTTCTGGTGCCTTACCTACTGAAGCGACCACTCCGCTCGGCCAACAAGGGGTTGCTAGAGGTCCTGAGGGTAATTTTAAAATCTTCCGGCACCCGAGCTTTTATGTTCGTGGCACCGACCCTCTGGAATTCTCTACCACATTGGATTAGAGAGTGCATGACGGTGGAGGGTTTCAAAAGGGGCTTAAAGTCTTTTTTATGGAGTAAGGCATTTGCAGATAACTTGGAGGCAGATTAATTGTTTGTAGTCAACTGAGTTTTTTTTAAATATGTTTTAGTATGTTTTTATTCTGTATTTTATTGTAATGCGCCTTGGTTTTGAGAAAGGCCCACATAAATAAAGTTTATTATCATTATTATATTATTATCTTTGTTAGGGAGGCCCTAACTGTGGAGGCTTTCAAAAGGGGTCTAAAGACCCATTTTTTAAGTTGGCCTACCCAGACTAACCAGAGCTATTTTATGTCCTAAAGACTATATTTATTGTTTTAAATTTGTATTTATGTGCATGATGTAGTTTAATGTACCTATTTCTGTAATTTATTTTTATTTGCATTACCTTACCTGTGTTTATGTAAGGTTCCCAGAGGCTCTGGGATTGAGTGTCACATAAATAAATGTTACTTACTGTACCTACCTACCAATATCTCATTTTCAGTGGTGTCTTGCTTATATGTATTTTTCATATGGTAATTATAGCACAGAGGAGATGCCATGCCTATTTTTAGTGGGGGATTCTGCTTTTAGTCATTTTTACAATGTATTTACCCTGGATAGGCCAGCAGAAAGGGAATATCTCATTTTCATTTACTCCAGCATTTTGACCCCAAATGTCCAACATACTGTAGTGTTTTATGATCTCATGTTATGATCAAGACAGTTGGATTTTTTTTAATTCCCATTTGAAAGCTGTTTGCAGAGTGACTGAAAAAGCAAATTTTAGAGGGGCTTTGGAAAATTACACCTGTCATGTTCATGAGGTGAAGTAACACAAGGGCTATGTCGAAAATGTGGGGCCAAAATCAGCAAAAATAAAAGAGTTACAAATAAATGTTGGAAAAATTCAACATTTCATCATTATTTTTATTTATTTATTTTTTATTTATTTAGATCTCAGATTACAAATACCTTTGAGCTTAGAGCTCTTTTACAAAGGTTCCACGTCAGCAGCATAATACAACAGGTTAACAGAACAAAAAGTATGGCAAAACAGTGTGCACAGAGTAAGGATTTGGTTTTACTTGGTTACTAGGTTGTTTTTTGAAATTTTTACCCCAAATTGTCAACATTGTCTTTTTCTTGACTCCACCTTAAGATCAAGACAGATGAGATTATTTAATTTTCATCCAAAAGTTTTTTATGCAGAGTGACGACATGTTTCAGAGGGAATTTGAAAATGAAACCTGTCATATTTTCATGAAGTGGGTGTAACAAGAAGGATATGTTAAATAACTGGGGCAGACATCTGCAACAATAACAGAGTTATGAGTAAATGTTGGAAGGATTTGATGTTTCTTCATAATTTCATTGTTTCTTTTTCACATTTGACCCAAAATGTTCAACATAGTCTTTTTATGACCCCACCTTATGATCAAGATAGGTGGACATTTTTAAATGCCAGCTAAAAGGGAATTTTGTTGAGTGACTGTGAAAACATATTTTGGAGGGGATTTGAAAAAGTATGCCTCATTTGTTCATGAGGTGGTGTAAAAAAGGATATGTTGTAAATATAAAAACATAGACTTTGATGGCAGATAAGGACTGCTTGGCCCACCTAGTCTGCCCATACGAAAATGTGAGTCAAAAATATTTAAAAATGACAAAGTTATGAGTAAAAGTTCAAATACATTAAAAAGTCTTTAACCAAACAAGTAACAGAGGGGTCAAGGGGTGGCGTGGTGTGTGTCTAGCATGGTGTGTGTTTAGAGGTGCATCAGGGATTTGCCGGACTGTGGGAAACAGCTTGCCAAGGGACTTTTCTTTTTTACAATACCATCCACAAAGGATTTGCTTCCTGACCCCAGGGCAGAGAGCAGGGATGGGAGAAGAAAATGGTCACTGATCATGGCCAATAGGAGCTTCCCAAACCAAGGGCAGGCAACAGAATCAGAAGCAGAGAACAGCTATCAATCACAGCCAACAGCACACTTACTATCTGACCCCAGGACTCAAGATCTTTGAAAAAGCATTAGGGCGACGTGAAACATTGCTACCAGCCCTCTGGGGGGGGGGGGTGCTACTTGATTTTATGAAACACAGCAAGCGTGGCTTTTTATGTGTATTTTTATGAAATAAATACATTTTTTATTATGTTCTAACAGTGGATAACTTTTGTTTCTTTGACGTTCTGAGCCGATTTAACGTTTCAGTACTATAAAAATAGCAATAACTGCCAAGAGCACTTCCTGGTAATGTAAATAAAATACATTTTGCAGACTCTTACACCAATATTTGTGGTAGCCAAGGATCCCATAATCCCTTGAGGCTGATATCTGAGTCAGGCTGCAGCTACAGGAGATTCAATAGCTGGCAATACATGTTAGAACTTTTAAAACTCTGATCAGCTGATCACCTGTCCTGCCGTCCTCCCTCTGCTAAGTACAGTTGCAAAGGATGGCACATAGCCCCAGGAGAAGAGTGAACAGGCTACTTAATCTCCCACAGCTTCATCCTTGCTCTAATATCAGTCACAGGGGATTTTGGGATTCCTGGTTATTACAGGAAATGTCAGGGTGGGAGACAACAGGATCATCCAGATACTTCCTAATACACTGCAGTACATGGTAAGTAAAAGCATTTTTTTTGTACACAAAGTGCACATTGGGACCAGACCCACACCTGACTATGGGGTTTTTAATGCTGCCTGTTGTTCTTTAGTACTGTGATTCCTTTAATATGCAATGTTCTTAATAGGCTAATTTCACTGTAGCTGCAGTACCTACCAGTTTGATTTGCAATCTCCCCCTTCGAGCAAGGAATGCAGTCAAAGCAGCATATTGGCTTTCCTTCTTTGGTAGCTTTTCTGTATCCAATTGGACAGCTCTCACTGCAGACAGAATGTGGTGCCTGTACAGAGATGACAAATTGAGCAGTGCAGTTAAATGATATTACAAGTGGAAAAACAACATGAAATTATGCTACTTGCGCAGTAAAACTGCTGTTCTATTTTTGGCATACAGACTCATGTTGCAAACATTATCAGACCTCTACTAGCTTCGTACCAATACCCCACATCCTTCTTATCCTACACACACTGATTTTACCACTAGGCAAGAAAAATGGATACAATATTCCAACCACTGTACGAAGTCCTTAAAAGTGTCATTTTTCATCCGCCTATTAGGCCTGATGAAAATGTAAAAAGTAATTTTGAAGCTTAACAGAAATGTTAGCTATAATACTAGAAAACATCAGGGGCCTGTGCTTTTATGTATGCAGCCCCAACCCTGTGAGACTCTCTACCTCCCCAGATACAGTTCGTGAGTGCACTACTGTGGAGAGCTTTAAGAGGGCCTTGAAGACCTATTTATGGCATCTTGCCTGTGATGACTAATTGTGTTTCGACTGCTGTTTATTGTCCATTGTATGTGAATTTTATGCTTTTTACTTATTGGATTTTATCTGTTTTTAAAGCTGTACAGTGCCTTGATTGAAGAAAGACACTTTACAAATAAATCAATTATTACTATTATTACTTGTTTCTCATCATATTTTTTTATTTCAGTAAAAGGCAGTCAGCAGTAATAATGAAGGTTGCTATTTAGGATAATAAACAAACTTGATAACTAGGATAATAAACAAAACTGCCTGGCTGTATAGATGTGCGCATCATTGCTATTTCGTCACATACCATATGCAGTAATTGAGAGTATGATTTGGAATTTTATTTCTCTGCACTTTGTTCATTGTTTGAAAAGACAGACATTGGTGTTGTCACTTTACAACAGAGCCTTCTTAAATGTTAATTTCATGCTATATTTCACAGTTTTTATGATAAACACAGACTTAGACATATTTATTTATTTGCCTAACCAGATAAAATCCACTGTGAACAAGTACCATTTTTCAGGGATGACCCAGGTGCTAAAGCACACAAGTGTATACTAAGAACAATATCCAGTAAATAATGCTCTTATGCATACACATGGGAGGCAGTATAGCGCAGTGGTCTAAGGCTCTGAGCTGCAAATCTAATAATATCCAGCAGACCAGACCTGGGTTTGAATCCCACAGCTTCCACTTGCATACTGTGTGACTCTAAGCAAGTCACTTAACCTCCTTGTGCTCCCAGGTCACTCCTGTAAAGAAACTTTCAGCTTAGTGTGCTATACCTGGTTAAAAAATTAAATAAACATAGTGACCCAACTGATTACAGAGTTTAACAGTCTGAAATTAAAAAAATGCTTTGGAAACATATGCTATATGTATAAAGCGAACACAAAGTTTAATTTTGGGTATTTGCCTTTGTCATTCTATTCCCTGTTTGATATTTAAACATGCCATTAGTAACAGGCACTGTTAAACCATACAAAGACTTCCATACCATATTGGTAATACTGAATATGCTGTATGATTTATCAGAATTCTGCTTTTCGGCTGTACGCATGCGACCACAGTTCCAGTTTCCATATCTGTAAATTTTTTTAGGCCATCTTTACTTTTTTACATATTTACAATTTACTTGATTTGTTGTAGCACTACAATAAATATGGCAGCTGTCTAGAGTTCAGCTGTGCTCCCCCATTCTGTCACATCAAGGCTTTTGGTTACTGCAGTGGGACCCTGTGCTGAACATTCCCAATGTCCCTATGTAGTACTGCCAGTCAAACACACGTGCAGTTGGCAGCAGAGGGGGTTCCAGTGCAACATGCCAGGTGGCAGAAATGTAAATAAAAGCTAAGGAAAACTGAGCAAATTACTCGATGATAGTCCAATGCCAGTGGGAAAGAATAACAGGGAAATGCTCAGCAGAGCATCACGAAATAAACTGTTGAAAAAGCGTAGATTGTTTTCACATTGCACTACTGCTTTAAAGATCGATAAATATCACAATGATGTGTTTCCTTAGGAACACTGATCACAAATCTCCCAATTTTGTTAATAAGCATCTGCACCCTTGACAATGTACTGTCTAGGACACATTCATAGAGCAAAATACCATAATCGATAGAGGACAATTTATGATTGAGCAACTGTTTTTCTTGTTTCACCAGTAAAACTGTCTCTACACTGCATAGACAACTGGGATTACACTACTATTGTAAACACAAAAGTGTCAATATGAGGTCAATAAATCAGTGAACAGTAAAGGGTGATACTCAAATATTTAAATTGTTGAACACTTTCAACTAAGTGCCATGTAAAGTGATCAAAGACTTTGTAAGGTCACTATGATTTTCAGACGTTATTTTTTTTTAAATCATTTATATTTTTTTATATTTACATAAAAACATAGAATTTGACAACAAAAAAGGACTGATTGACCCACTTAGTCTGCTCATTTTCCTTTCTTGTTTCATATACCACAGATCCTGACTGATCTGTGGCTTGCTCTCTCTTTCTTATCACTAGAGTTCCTTTATGTCTGTCCGATGCACTTACCCCCTACCTTTTCCCCCCACAAACTCTGCAGTGAGGCTGTTCCAAGCATCCACTACCATTTCTGTATAAAAATACATTCTCACATTATCCATGAGACTACCCCCTTCTATTCTCATATCATGGTCTCTAGTTCTTGACACTTTTTTTAATGAAAGATGCTACCCTCTTGTACCTTATTTATAAAGTTGAGGTATTTGAAAGTTTCTATCATACTGTATCCCCCCTCTCCCTCCTCTCTTCTAGAGGCTACATATTGAGATATTCTAGTCTCCCCTCATATGACTTCTGGTGCAGCCCCTGCACCATTTTTGTTGCCCTTTTCCGAACCACCTCTACACTGTCAATGTCTTTCTGTAGATGCAGCCTCCAGAATTGGACACAGTACTCAAGATGGGATCTCACCAATGTTCTGTACAGTGGCATCACCACCTTCTACCTTCTGTGGGATATACCTCTCCCTATGCACAGTAGCATTCTACTGGCTCCCCTCACGGCTTTCACACATTGTTTTGCAACTTTTAGGTAATAAGATATGATCATTCCCAGTTCTCTTTCCTGTTTGATGGCTGCCAGTACCTCCTCCCCAACATTTAAACACAACTTTTGGCTAATTACCCATTCTTGCAGTATAAGACATTTTTCTGCAGTTTATCCATAACTACATCATGAGTGCCCCCCCTTGTGAATATTGCAGCATCATCTGCATACAACAACATGGATGAATCAACACATTCATTTGGAAGATAACTAACAAGTAGACTGTCAAGAAAGGGGCATAAAATGGATCTTAGATGGACACCCAAACTGACTGGCCTAAAGGTAGAATAGCAAGGTCCAGTCATCATTGCAGATGAAACAACTGTATTGTTTTGAAAGCTGCATTGCTTCAAAAAGCATTGACATTTTCAAAGTTGAATGTCCCAGTTACTTTACATTTTTATTTCCATTTCACAAGCACTATAAAATAACTGCCGTTATGAAAAAAAAGTTGAGTACATTGGTGGATGTGGTGGTGGGGTGAATTCAGGAGGGATGTGAGGAAAAACTACTTTACAAAGAGGGTGGTGGACAGGTGAAACTATCTTGCAAGGTAGACAGTGGACATCAAAATGATTATGGCTTTCAAGAGTAGGTGAGATAGGCACATGGCTATGGAGAAAACAAAGGGGGGGGGAGTGAGTGTGCTGGATTCATAAAGGGTGATGGAGAACTTGCATCATGTGTAAAATCAGTGTGGTGGCACAGGTGCACCAAACATTTTGATTTACAGTGCACCTGATTCAAAAAGATTAAGTGCATTTATAACAGTTCTACAGCAGCTTGTGTCACATAGTTGGAGCAAGCCACATAGAAAAGGTGCCAAGTTTGTTGCAAGCTAGATAAGATAAAGCTAATCTAACTTACCACAATCTGCACACAGGATCGAGAATCCTGATCACCAGCTGGGGAATGTCACAAGTCCTGTGTGCCCTATGTTTGGCACACCTGGGTCTTCTGGCATTCTCAGGATTTTTGTGAATTGGACCCTGGGTCTTTTGACTAACAATGTGAATCAAATGGTTGGGAACATTGTAAGATCCTACTAGTGCTAGACTGATAGGGACTAAGGCAGGTACTGGGCAGACTCAGTAAACTATGAATCTCTTCTGCTTGCAAAATTCTATGTTTCCACTTATATATGCCGAAAAAAAATAGAACTGGGATCAGTGAGAAGAGCTCCATCACGTTAACTGTTGCTTGGAAAATTAGATCATTTCAATATACGAAAAGTGCTTTAATTCAAAAAGCAGGTTAATTCTATGTCTGCAATCTGCATCTCATTGATATTACAGTTTGGGAACAACTTACCACCCTGTTGTCTTACCAGGTCACTATTTTGTATGCTCTACAGCGCATGTCAAAACAGCACAACAGGAACAGTCCTGTAGGGAAGAGCGAGAGGGTGCAAAACTGTGAAAGGATGTATGTATGGTAGTGCACCCTCTCACTCTTCCCAGGCAGAGTATAAGACCTCTGCTGGGACAGGGGGCCAGCGAGCACCTGCCATGGCTCGATGGGATGAGCCACAGGAAGCAAAGGAGGAAGCAGTGCCTCTATGGACCATGCTTTGATTCCTGGTCCGACGCATGGACTTTATTTTTTTTTTGCACTTTGTGTGAATTTAAGTGTTAAGCCCCCCTCCCCATAGTTTGTTATTTTAGTTGGGGGGGCAGAGCCCCTCACAAAACACATACATATGCCACTGGCAATATATGACACTGTATTGGCAGTGCAGTATATTGCTGTGGCATAATGTTGTGTGATATTATGACCCCATGACCCCTGTTGTTACCCATTCATTAATTATGCCACTGATCAGTTGACTTCCACTATAGCATATACCCTCATGTCATCAGGCTACAATTTTAGAGATTTCTGCATAGCTCACTGTATGTACCCTGTATACTGGATACAGTAGGCGACATTAAGAGAGTAAAAGGCCTTTTAATGTTGTAGACTGCTAACTTGCATTATTTTAGGACTGGGTCATCTTCTAGTAGGACAATCCCAGCTACTACTGGGTCTCTTTATTCTGTACAGAAGAGCCTTTGTTCATGATATAGGATAAGTAGTCAGCACTACTATGAAGAAATCATGTGATACTGGTTTATTTAATTCCTTCTGAATTCTTACCTTAGAATATCTTGGGTGCCATGTGATGGAACTGGCATCGATGATAATCTCCTCCCCAGGATGGGCTTGGTTGTTAAAGCTTCCTATTGTGACTGATTTGCTACTGCCATTTGGATATATTGTCCAGTTTACGATATCAAACATTGCTGGTGGGTCACCATTCTCATCAAAGAATATCTCTTCACTCAGGGCTGTCTTAAAAAAGACCCGCTTCATGTAATACAGAACCTAAAATAAGCAATAGATTCATATGATCAAACAACCACATTGTTAGGAGTGCTAACAGTTTGTCGGCACTCTCAGAATTTTTATCCAACTGATTGGACAGTCATTTGTGAGTGAAAACCCAATACATTCTACACTAGAAATCACAGTTCTGTGACTTATTAGAAAACTCCCATCAGTAATAAAAAAGTGTCTTTATTATTCCAAGATACATTAAGTATCATTTATGGGGTGTTACAGATTATGCCTCTCATATAACCCAATTAATTTATTACATAGTGTATGGTGGAATGCTATTGCAGATAGAAATCAGTTACTAGAATGTCCCTGTAGTGCAGCAGTAGTGACTTCAATATGCTGTTGTACTGCACTGAGAACATCACTGCTGGAGCACAATAGCATAAAATGCTGCCACACAGTAACCCTGCTTGAGCTGTGGCTGCTGTTAGTGCTGTTTATAAAGTGTTTCTATTCAGTGTCCCATAGAAATGTATGTGTGAGGCTGCTGCACATGAAAACCTCTTATACAGTGTAGAGTTCTTCATGATCAGTACTGTCACTGAGTGGCAGCTTTCAAGCTATTTTTACAGCTGTAGTAGGTGAAGCCTGCAGATGTATTGCTTTGAGAAAAGGACTCCCTGCATAATTACCTTCAACAACATGGTAGAGTGTTAAAAATAGTGTCCTCCACTGAAGCCTCATTACTATGCTGCCTGTGTATGTATATAGGATTTAGAAAGCACTCTTTTTCCTCTGGTTCATTTTCTGTCCCTGCAAGACATCAAAGGAGGAAGGACTTTGTCTAGGGGCATGAGTAGGACACCTAGATGGACAGGATGGGGGGAGAAGGGCAAATAGGTGACACCCACTAAGGGCATGCAGGTATTCCCAGGGCAGAGGAAACTTGCATCCAGAAATAGGGAGGAGATGCCTCATCATGTCTACCTTTCCTAGGTTGCAAGAACAGCCTCATTGGGAACATCAAGGTTTTTGACAAAGAAGATGCAGAAGGTACATCTTGCATCTGCCTGCATCATAATTGATATAAAACTAAGTCTGGAGTTCACTGTAACCAGCTTAATGTTCCCCTTTCAGTAACAATGTTCTAAATTATCACTTTACTTTGTCACTTATGAATATCCATATTGGCTGAACTTCTTATCCCAAAACAGTGTCTCTACAGTACAGAAAAATGCCATACTCAAAGTATAAAAAGAGAAAGCACCAAATTGCTGTGCATTTCAAATGCAGTTGACCAAAATTGTAACTATAAAAATAAATAAACAAATATTTTTTTCACTTCAGTTAGGCATCCAATGTCAAAACGAATATTTTTAGCATCTTGCCATATATTGTAATGTAGTCAATTACTGAAAACAATGTGTAGTACAGGACAGTCTGTGTGTAAAATTAGTACTGTGCTTCATGCCATATGAATGGTGGGGGGACAAAAATGCTGAAATAAATGACAAAATCTATCAAGGGTGATGCTTTTCTCAAATATCATTAAAAACACAGTTACTGACACATGCAGTATCATTAATTTGCATGGGTCATTGCAAATGCCAGCATGAAATGCAAAAGGAAAAAAGATTCCTGTATCACTTCAGTTAGGAAATATAGAGAGACTCAACAGTTTTAGGATAAGTTAGTCCATTTTGACTTATTTGCTTGATTTATTTGCTGCATATGCATCTCAACTGCTAAGGGGTCCTGACCATGTTCACTCTTCCTCAAGCCAAGGTAGCTACAGTATCACTGATGGGAGCAGACTGGGGGACTATGATATCACCAGTGGCCAGAGAGCAGAGGCTGCTGGATGTCTTCCAGGATGTGTTTCTGACACAACAGTTGGGTGAGACAACTAGGCAGGCCCAGACACTGGATGTGGTCCTGGCGGACAGTGATCAGATTAGGGACCTAGAGGTGAAGGACCTGTTGGCAGGGAGTGATCATTCCACAGTCTGGTTCTTCCTGGACCTGGGGGGAAGGAAAGCTGAACAAGGACGATAGTAACTGACTTTAGGGATGTAGACTTCAGGGAGATGGGAAGGATCCTTAAAGATCCTCTGGACAGGATAAGTTCAGATACGGATGCTGACAGCAGGTGGGGTATCATTAGAAGGGGAATAGAGGAGATTACCAGATCCTGTGCAAGGGAAAGGCATAAGTTTGGTAAGGCCAGAAAACCCTGCTGGTGGACACGTGAGGTACAGGAGGTGGTGAGGGAAAAGTAGGCAGCCTCTAGGTACTTCAAGTGCTCAAGGAGTGCAAGGGATCAGGAGGAATATGAGCTGACAGCCAAAAGAGTCACCAGGGTGGTGAGAGCAGCTAAGGCAAAAAAAGGAGCAGTCCTTGGCCAGTGGGATCCGGAGGGGGAACAAGGGGTTCTTTAGATACATAGGGTGAAAAAAAGGAAAGTAAGGGGGCAGATCAGCAAGATAAGGATAGGGGATGGTTGGGCACAGGAGGTGGGGGAACAGGCAGAAGTCCTAAATGAGTACTTTGCCTCAGTTTTTACCAGTGGGGATGGAGGGGCAATGTCTTGAGAGGGGAGTGGAGGCAAACCAGAGGAAGGGGTGGGACCGGTAGAGACCAGAGGACTTGATGGGTCTGGGGGAAGGGAGTGACCACCACAGACAGGTGGGGGGCCAGCAGTGCAGGGTGAAAATGGGTAGGATGTGGAGGCTGAAATCCCAGTAGAAAGAGTAAGGAAAGCCCTCAGGTCCCTTCAGACAGAGAAAGCACCTGGTCCAGATGAGATACACCCCAGGGTGCTGAGGGAACTGGTGGATGTCCAGGCAGTCCCTCTAGTGGAGCTTTTCAATGTCTCTCTGAGGACTGGGTGGGTGCCCAAGACTAGAGGATGATTCATTTTGTGCCGATCCACAAGGGGGAATCAAGAGAGGAGGTGGGAAATTACAGGCCCATTAGCCTGACATTGGTGGTCAGCAAGGTGATAGAGGGTATTGTCAAGGAAAGGCTAGGGGAGTTACTGGAGCAAACTGGGTATTTGGACGATGGGTAGCATGACTTTGTCATGAGAAGATCATGCCAGACAAACCTTGTTGAATTCTATGACTGGGTGACGAGGGCCCTGGACCAGGATAGGTCAGTGGACATCTTCTTTCTGGACTTTAGCAAGGTATTTGATTCAGTACCCCACAGTGGCCTGCTGGCTAAGCTGAAGGAAATGGGAGTAGGGAGACAGTTGTTAAGATTGAGAGGAAATTGGCTCTCTGAGCATATGCAGAAGGTGGTGGTTGGAGGGTTAGCGTTATCCCCAAGGTGGGTTACTAGTGGGGTTCCCCAGGAGTCAGTGCTGGGGCCACTCCTGCTCAATGCCTATGTCTCAGACATCGGGAAGGGGATCAGGAGTGAGATGAGACTCTTTGCAGATGACTCAAAGCTGGGTGCAGTGGTGGATGGGGGAGGATGGCCTTGCAGAGGACCTGGAGGCTCTGGAAAGGTGGTCAGGAAAATGGAAACTAAAATTCAATGTGGGGGAAGTGCAAGGTTCTGCACTTGGGAGTCAGAAATCCAGGCCAGGGGTACACCCTGGGAGGAGACATGATTCAAGTCACGGAGGGTGAGAGGGACCTGGGGATAGTGGTAGATGTCAAAATAAATACCTCAGAGACCTGTAGGAGGGTGGGGGCAAATAGGATGCTGGGATGCATCACCAGGGGGATTACCACCAGAAAGGTGGAAGTGATCCTTCCACTGTACAACTGCTTGGTTAGGCCACACCTCGAGTATTGTGTGCTGTTTTGGAGACCACATTTAAAGAGGGGACATTACACTCCTAGAGAGTGTTCAAAGGAGGGCAACCAAATGATCTGGGGCCTGGGGGAGAGGACCTATGAGGAGAGGCTCAAGGAGCTCAAAATGTACACCCTGGAGGAGAGGAGGGACAGGGGGACATGATAGAGGCCTTTAAGGACGTGAAAGGGATCAATAAGGGAGGCCCAGTCAGGGTGCTCCAAAGGAAGGAGGGTGGGGCAATGAGAGGGCATGGGTGTAAGCTGGAAGGGGTCAGGCTTAGAGGGAAGAGGAGGAGATGTTATTTCATTGAAAGGGTGGTGGAGCAATGGAATGCACTTCCCAGGGAGCTGGTAGAGGTGGAGACTGTGGATGGGTTTAAGACGGGATAGAACAGGTACAAGGTGAGGGTAAATCTGACCAGGCCAAATACAGGTGGAACATCTGGGACTGGGGACAGTATAGCCCAAGAGGTGGGGGGGGGGGACAACAAAATCGGCCCTCAGTGCAGGTGCTGAAAATTGAGCAGACTTGAGAGACCATTAGGATTTCTGCTGGCATTTTAATATGTTAGTATTATGCCATTAGCATGAATCTGTTTAAATAGCCTTTTTGGCAAATTGAAATCTCCTCCATAGTGTTTTATCTGGATTGAGAGAAGTTAAAGGAAAACTCCTCCCAATGTCCATGTCTGGTGTGTCTGTGATTTCTCTGAATTTGCTAAAAAAAAAAAAAAAACTAACCTGTACATTTTGAGTCCCTCCTTAGGAGACATCAATAAAGTAACCAAATACTATACACACACACACACACACACACACACACACACACACACACACCAGACTATGAGAGATGCGTCATCATTTCTATCTTTCCTAAAAGGAAAAAAAAACACTTTTTTTTATAATTAAACACCAGAAAATGTATTTTCCTTTAACTATTTCAACAAATAAATGCAATTAACTTTAAAAAAAAAATTATAGTATGGTACTGTGAGCACAACATTTCTTCAGCACAAAAAGATCTAAAAATGAATGCTGTTTCATTTACAGTTGCCTTTAGTTTTTTTTATAATAAAAACAGCAAAAAATAATTTTTTTCACTGTTTTTTCACTTGTGGGATATCAAGATTTCAATGGCAGCTTGTGGAAATATTTCTGCTATCTCACTCTCACCCATGCCATATCCCATATGTGTAGTACAGGACAGTCAGCGTGTAAAATCAGCACTGTGTTTCATGCCTCATGAATGGTGGGGGGACAAAAATGCTGAAATAAATGAAAAAATCTAACAAGGGTGATGGTTTTCTTAAATAATAGTAAAAGCACATTTACTGGCACTGGCAGTATCATTAATTTGCAGGGGCCATTGCAAATGGCAGCATGAAATGCAAAAGGAAAAAAGTACATATGTATCACTTCAGTTAGGAAATATAGGGAGACTCAACAGTTTTAGGGTAAGTTAGTCTATTTTGATTTATTTGGTGCATATGCATCTCAATTGCTAAGGGGTCCTGACCATGTTCACCCTTCCTCAAGGCAAGCTAATTACAGTTTGTCTAGCACTAACACTGATGGGAAGATTATGCCATTAGCAAGAATCTCTTTAAATAGCCTTTTTGGTAAATTGAAATCTCCTCCATAGAGCTTTATCTGGCTTGCCTCTGGCTTGAGAGAAGTTAAAGGAAAACTCCACCCAATGTCCAAATCTGGTGTCTGTGATGTCTCTGACTTTGCTAAAAAAAAACTATCCTGCACATTTTGAGTCCCTCCATAGGAGACATCAATAAAGTAACCAAATACTACACACACACACACCCACCAGAACATGAGAGATACTTCATCATTTCTATCTTTCCTAAAAGGAAAAAAAAAAAACTCTTTTTTATAATTAACAAATAAACAGCAGAAAATGTGTTATATTTTCACTTGTTCAACAAACAAATGAAGACAACTTTAAAATGAAAAATGATAGCATGGTACTGTGAGCACAAAATTTCTTCAGCAGAATACAATCTACAAAATGAGTGGTGTTTCATTTACAGACACCTTTTAGTTTTTTATAATTGGCAAAAAACAGCAACAAATCTAAATGTTTTCACTTTTTGCAACAAACAAATGCAAATAACTTTAAAACTGAAAAAAAGAGAGACCCACAATTGTTATATACATCAGATATGACATGGGTGGCAGTGAGATGGTAGAAATATCTCCACTTGCTGCCACTGAGCTCTAGATATCCCACTCATGGCTTTGCCACGAGTGGGATATCAAGAGTTCAATGGCAGCTTGTGGAGATATTTCTGCTATCTCACTCTCACCCATGTCATATCCCATATGTGTAGTACAGGACAGTCATTGTGTAAAATTAGCACTGTGTTTCATGCCACATGAATGGTGGGGGGAACTGAAATGCTGAAATAAATGAAAAAAATCTATCAAGGGAGAAGGTTTTCTCAAATAACAGTAAAAGCACATTTACTGACACAGGCAATATCATTAATTTGCAGGGGCCATTGCAAATGCCAGCATGAAATCAGTCTCATCAGAACTGTTTAGTGAGTCTCTGAGCACAGAGGAGGTCCCAGAAGACTGGAGAAAGGCTCATGTGATCCTGCTCCACAAGAGTGGTAGTAGGGAGGTGGCAGGGAACTACAAACCAGTCAGTCTTACCTTAGTAGTGGGCAAGATTATGGAGGCACTCCTTAAGGAAAGGATAGTGCAGCACCTGGAAGCCATAGGAGCACAGGATCCAAGACAGCATGGGTTTACAAAAGGAAGATCCTGTCAAACTAATCTCATAGATTTCTTTGACTGGGTAACCAAAGTGGTGGACCAAGGTGGAGAAGTTGATGTCACCTACCTTGACTTCAGCAAAGCTTTTGATACTGTTCCACATAGAAGATTGATTAATAAGCTGGGTAGGCTCGGGGTGGGTCAGAAGTTGGTCAACTGGGCGGCAAACTGGTTGACGGGCAGAAAACAGAGAGTGGTGGTAAATGGTATACAGTCAGAAGAGATGCAAGTTACAAGGAGGGGTACCTCAGGGATGAATCCTAGGGCCAGTCCTCTTCAATATCTTTATCAGTGACATTGCAGATGGACTGGAGGGCAAGGTTTGTCTGTTTGCAGATGACACCAAGATCTGCAACAGAGTAGATGATCCAGATAGGGTGGGCAGAATGAGAAGAGATCTGGATAAACTAGAAAATGGTCAGAAGAGTGGCAACTGGGGTTAAATGCAAAGAAGTGCAAAATCATGCACATAGGGAAGAGAAACCCTGAAGCCACCTATAGGCTGGGAGGGGAGTTGCTGGCAGTCACAAGAGAAGAAAGAGACTTGGGCATCATCATCACTGATGACCTGAAATCATCGAAGCATACCACTAAAGCAGTAGGTAAGGCTACGGAGATATTAGGGTGTATTAGTAGATGTATCACAAGTCAGAAGTGGGAGGTAATAATCCTTCTTTACAAGACACTGGTTAGGCCCCATCTGGAATACTGTGTGCAGTACTGGAGGCCACACCTTCACAAGGAAATCAACCAAATTGAGGAAGTCCAGAGAAGGGCAACCAAAATGGTGCAGAAACTGCATCAGAAAACATATGAGGACAGATTAATGGAGGTCAATATGTATACCCAAGAGCAAAGGAGGGAGAGAGGTGATATGGTCAAAACATTCAAACACCTTAATGGCATTAACAAGATGAAAGAGTCTAACATGTTTCAACATAAGAAAAATAGCAGGACAAGAGGACACAGCATGAAATTAGAGGGAGGCCAATTAAGGGGTAATGTGAGGAAGTTCTTTTTCACATAAAGGGTGGTGGATGCATGGAACGGCCTACCTCAGGAAGTGGTGAATATGAATACAGTGCAGGGCTTCAAACAGGCATGGGATAGGCATAAGAGAGCAATACAGTTGAGTATGAATAGATAGGCTACTGACAGATCAAAGGCCGGTGGCACATTTATAAGGTAGAAAAAGAAATGGGCAGACTGGATGGGCCTTGCGGTCCTTATCTGCCATCAACTTGACTTTCTTGCTTCTGTTGGAAGTTGAGAAACTTGATATACTGCAGATAACAAACTAGAACGCATTTGAGGAACTGGGAACCTGTTAAAACATAATATTGTTGGGGACTTGTTAGGAAGGTAAGCTACGCTTTCTACAGAAAGTTTCATTATTTTCTTATTGGCATTAAGAATTGCAGGATTCCATTAAAGTGTAGTAATTTTGTAACCAGAGGGGGTTAAATACAACTGAAATTGCTTGATTTCTGTGCTAAGACACCTAGGATTTGGAAGGATATTTGTGAAATATTTTAGAAGTGTCCTGCTGGCTGAGCAGTGAGTTCATTTTTATCCCTGGACTCAGTAGAGTGGTTTGTGTAGGAGCAGTAGTCTAGTAAATTGTGGTGTTGGTTGACTTACTATAAAGGGCAGTACTCACCAGGGTGGTGGAGCAGTGGTGTATTTGATTGTTTCTAACAGTCACCAGTGGTTGTGGCATTTCCTTTATAGCCAAGGTTCTGACATCACTTCCTCAGCAGGTCTTGGGGCAGAACTGTCATATTCTTAATTACCCAGCACAGTGCATAAAGAGTAAGTACACACACAAAAAAAAATTATATATTACTCATTGTATATTATAAGGAAGAGGGAGATGTGGGGAGTGGTGCAATGCACTGG
Organism: Neoceratodus forsteri; assembly: GCA_016271365.2. Lineage (NCBI taxonomy): Eukaryota > Metazoa > Chordata > Ceratodontiformes > Ceratodontidae > Neoceratodus > Neoceratodus forsteri. The sequence continues at coordinate 175,973,303 of CM028138.1, forward strand.
CTGTGGGGCAACAATTTTCCAGGAGACATTCTGGAACCTGTGTTGCTGCCCTATTTGCAGGCAACTGTCAGCTTTGAGGGAGGAGGTTGCCCACCTCCAGGTTGAACTGGCAAGGACTAAGGAGGCCTTCCCCACCCAAAGAGCACCAGTTCCACAACCACTGCCTCAGAGTTTGCCATGTGTGAAGAGCAGTTGGACCACAGTAGGTTCTGGGAGGGTGAGGGTGGTAGAACAGAGGCATAGCCCCCTAGTTGTACCTCTACACAAATCATATGTCAGTCTGGCAAATCAAGGTTCCTCTATGATGACACCCTCAGTAGAGACCAAGAAGAATGCTGGGGACATCCACAAGGGAGACCGACAAAAGAGTGGCAAGGGAAACCACAGGGGAAAGACACAGCTTCTGATAGGGGATTCAGTTGTTAGGGGTGTAGACCTGGGGAAGGGAGAGGAGAGGGAAGTAAGGTGCCTGCCTGGTGCCATGGCTTGGAGGGACAGGAAGAAAATCCTCAGGATTGCAGAAGCAGCATCACAGGAGAGGGAACTAGATATCATTGTCCACCTGGGGACAAATGACCTAGCTAGGCATGAGATCAGGGCAGTGCAGGATGAATTTGTGGAGTTGGGGAGGGGCCTCAGAGAGGTAGCAAGCATGGTAACCTTCTCAGAGGTGCTGCCAGTCTATGGCAGGGGTGAGGCTAGGGTACTGCACAGCATGCAGTTTAATGAATGGTTGCAAAACTGGTGCAGAGCACAGGGCTTTGGCTTCATTGGGGACTGGGAGTCCACCTGGAGAGATGAAGGTCTATACTGGCATGATGGTCTGCATCTGTCCAGGAAGGGAAACACGCTCCTAGGTGACAGGTTTAAAGGCTTCCTTGGCAAGCTTTTAAACTAGCCAAGGGGGGAGGTGCTGATAGGAAACAGGAAAGTTCAAGCCTCCCCCCACAAAACATAGCAGGTTGTAGGGTACACACTGAGGTACAGAGCTTGACAGAGGGCAGGACAGGGGTAAATGGAAAAATGGACAAGGGAAATAAGAGCAGGGATGGGGGTAAAAAAGGATAAAGCCAACATTAAGTGGAGGTCAATGAGTGCCAATGCCTGTAGTCTGGGAAACAAGCTTCCTGAGCTAGTAACCCTGATGGAAGAGGAACACTTGGATATTGTGGCAGTCACAGAAACATAGTACACAGAGAACCATGACTGGGATGTCAACATACCAGGGTACACAATCTACAGAAGAGACAGGGAGGGTAAAAGAGGAGGTGGAGTAGCTCTTTACATAAGTGAAGGGATCAAAGTTACAGAACTAAAAAGTAAATGGGGAGGGCAAGAGGCACTCTGGGTCACCTTGGAGATAGGGAATGGCATCACAATCCACACAGGGGTTGTATACAGACCCCCGTCTCAAATGGACATGAAAATGATAGAGGGCATTCTCAAAATGGCTGAAAAAGGGGAGATACTGTTGATGGGGGACCTGAATATGCCAGATGTTAACTGGATGACGTGGACCGCAGCCACATCCAAGAGCAGGGTCATTCTCGATGCCCTACAGGGGGCATGCCTTAGACAGCTAGTGGTGGAACCCACTCGGGAGGGAGCAATATTAGACCTGGTACTCTCAAATGGAGAGAGGATCACAAATTTAGAAGTCAGTAGACATCTGGGAACAAGTGACCACTGCACAGTGTGCTTCACAATAAACACAACCATGGAGACAAGCCATACAAAGACAAGGATAATGGACTTAGAAGGGCTGACTTTGGCATAATGGGTGAATACCTGAGGAATGCATTAGCAAATGGCCAGAAAGGAGGGATGGAAGAAAAATGGAGAACAATCAAAACTGCCATCATGGAGGCAACAAGCCTTTGTGTGAAACAAATAATGAAAACAAAGCGGAATAAAAAAAACACTATGGTTCTCAAAAGAGGTGCCAGGAAAGGTTAAGGAGAAAAAGGCTGCATTCAAAAAGTATAAAGAATCACAGAAGGAGTATGACAGGGAACTGTATCAAATAAAGCAGAAAGAAGTGGGGAAGGCAGTCAGAAAAGCAAAGGCCCAAACTGAGGAAAAGATAGCCAACTCAGTTAAAAAGGGGGATAAAACCTTTTATAGGTACATTAGGGAGCATAGAAAGGTTAAGGGAGGGATAGTGAAGATTAATAACGGAGAGGGGAGGTGGGCAGAGGGAGACAGTGAAAAGGCAGAAATACTGAATGAATACTTTTGCTCAGTATTCACAAAAGAAGAAGAGGAGGAGTTACCTAAACCAACCAGTAGAAGCACTCTGGGTAGTGGGGTAGACGCCAGTCCATTTGTAGAAGAAAGAGTCCTGAAAGAACTCCTAAAACTCAAGGTGGACAAAGCAATGGGGCCTGACGGGATTCACCCTAGAATCCTAAAAGAGCTAAGGGAGGACCTAGTGACACCACTAACCACACTTTTAACAAATCATGGGAAGATGGGGTGGTACCTGAGGACTTGAGGAGGGCAGATGTGATTCCCTTCACAAAAGTGGGAGCAAGGCAGAAGCAGGAAACATAGACCTTTAGTTTGACCTCAGTGGTGGGGAAATGATGGAATCACTTGAAAGAAAGAATTGTTGAGTACCTAGAGGCCAGCAGGGCACAGGATCCAAAGCAGCATGGATTCACAGCAGGAAGGTCATGTCAGATGAATCTAATCAATTTCTTTGACTGGGTGACCAAAGTAATAGACCAGGGAGGGGCTGTGGATATGGCCTACCTTGACTTTAGAAAGGCATTTGACACAGTCCCGCACAAAAGATTAATAATCAAGTTAGCCAGCCTGGGAGTGGGTCCCAGGGTGGTAGCCTGGGTAGCAAACTGGCTGCACAACACGACACAGAAGGTAATAGTGAATGGAACACATTCTGAAGAAAGGGGGTTTACTAGTGGAGTACCTCAGGGCTCAGTACTGGGTCCAGTCCTCTTCAACGGCTTTATAGGTGACATTGCAGAGGGTCTGGAAGGAAAGGTATGCCTCTTTGCAGATGACACAAAGATCTGTAACAGAGTTGATACACAAGGGGGAAAGGAGATGAGAAGGGACTTGGCAAGGTTGAAGGAATGGTCAGACATATGGCAACTTAGATTCATCGCAAAGAAGTGCAAAGTAATGCACCTGGGAAATAAAAATTCAGGAGAAGAGTACAATAGCAGGAGAGGTACTAACGACAACAATAATGGAACGCGATCTGGTGTAGTCATATCAGATGACCTAAAGGTGGTAAGCAACGTGAGAAGTCAATAAGGAGAGCGAGGGGATACTGGGATGCATAAGGGGTGCATCACAGCAGAAAAGGGAAGTGGTTATCCCTCTGTACAGACAGTTGGTGAGACCCCATCTGGAGTACTGTGTGCAGTTTTGGAGACCTCATCTACGCAAGGACATAGACAGGATGGAAGCAGTCCAGAGGAGGGCAACTAAAATAGTGCAGGGTCTACATCAGAAACCATATGAAGAGAGACTGAGAGAGCTTAATATGTATACCCTTGATGAAAGGAGGGACGGGGGGACATGATAGAAATGTTTAAGTACCTCAAGGGAATCAACAAAGTCCAGGAGGGTAGCATCTTTCAGAAAAAGAGATGTATAAGAACAAGAGGGACCCAATTTAAAGTTGGGGGGGATGGCTCAGGGGTAATGTGAGGAAATTCTTTTTCATGGAGAGAGTGGTGGACACATGGAACAGCCTTCCTGAAGAGGTTGTGGGATCTAAAACAGTGGGGGAATTCAAACATGCATGGGACAGACATAAGACAATTATAGTGGGGGGTTGCAGGAAGTAGGCTGTTGGTTAACTAGATTCTGCAGCTTATCCAATAGGTAGGGAAATGGGCAGACTGGGTGGGCCAAGTGGTCCTTATCTGCCGTCAAAGTCTATGTTTCTATGTAACTTCTATGTTTCCATGTTTCTAAATGCAAATGGGAAAAAAGTATACCTGTATCACTTCAGTTAGGAAATATAGGGAGACTCAACAGTTTTAGGGTGAGTTCATCCATCTTGATTTATTTGCTTCATATGCATCTCAATTGCTAAGGGGTCCTGACCATGTTCACCCTTCCTCAAGGCAAGTTAGCTACAGTATGTCTAGCACTAACACTGATGGGACTATTATGCCATTAGCAAGAATATCTTTAAATAGCCTTTTTTGGCAAATTGAAATCGCCTCCATAGTTTTATATTTGGCTTGACTCTGGCTTGAGAGAAGTTAAAGGAAAACTCCACCCAATGTCCAAGTCTGGTGTGTCTGTAATTTCTCTGAATTTGCTAAGAAAACTATCCTGCACATTCTGAGTCCCTCCATAGGAGACATCAATAAAGTAACCAAATATCACACACACACACACACACACTCACCAGAACATGAGATACCCCATCATTTCTATCTTTCCTAAAAGGAAAAAAAAAACTTACCAAAGTTGGTAGAGAAATGGAAATGTTAGTCCTGTAAAGGACATAATAGAAATAATCTAATTTGTGAAGAAGTTGGTAGGAAACATACAGAAGAGTCACTTATTTTGAGTTGATCTATGTAACAAGGACATATTTTGGTTACAATATATCAGTAGCAGTAATGCAGTGAGCTAGTTAAGTATTAGCCAGTCACTTTCAGTCCATAGATCCAGACTATATGGGTCTGGTTTCTTAGCAGTAATCTAAGATTGCTTATCTCCAGCAGCCTCAGAAGCAAATGTTGGATGAGACACTCTAACACTGTATAGGCACTAAAAACAAAAGCCTTGCTTAAGTTGATATCCTTTGCCTGGAAAGTGGATTTGACAGTGGCATGCAAGGTTCACCCAATGTGAATTATTGGGAAAGGAATTTAAAGTCATTTGCATCTCAGACAGAAAGTCTGGCCATTTTCCTATAGATCCTGGCACCTGACATTTACCATTATTGTGTGAAGTAACTGAAGGCTTGGGGATGTTAGCATATGAAAAGGTTTTGTGCTTTAAAGTTTAATATGTAGAGTGTGATAATGACATGGGCAGAGGAAGAGGATGGAGTCTGTAGGAAAATAAACTTTATACAAAATAAGTTATTACTTAGTTGTGTAAGTGAAGCGTATCTGAACACTGGAGGTCACAGAAATTAAATCTATAAACACAGTATGAACATTATTAAACCTCAGTGTGAGTGAAGTATATCTGAACACTAATGAGTAAACAGACCTGCACTCAGTGTGTGTGTGTGTGTGGTGGGGGGTACCCTGTAACAGAAAAACAGTACCTGGAGGTTTAAAGTAATTCACACTAATGTTTACCAGATATTTTCTCCATGTAATGATCACAGCAAACATTACAGGAAATGCTGTCCACAATGATCTTTCCCTGGACAAGTGTGGCATATAGTGTTTGTTTTGACCATTACATGGAGAAAATATTAAACATTCTTGTGTATCTTTATTTTTTCAGTAACCTGCGCTAGGGCTAATCTGTGACTTTAAAGCTCCACATATCTGAACACTGGTTATGTCACAGAAAGGAAATCCAGAATACAATTGGCAGTATGACCCAAATTAAATATCAATTGATCAATCAAAAAACTTTATTTAACCAGGCAAGAAACATCCTTGAGCAAGCTCATTTGCAAGATGGTCCAGGACAAAGCAGCATACAACTAAGTACAGAGACTAATACATACGATACAGAGCTATTAACATAAATGTACAGCGTTATTACAAATGGGAGGAGAACATTAATGAGCAGTTGTAAAGGTAAAATGATGCATTAAGTATAAGGAAATAGGAAAAGGGTCAGGGGAAGGGGAAGGGATAGACAGGATAAGTGATTAGGTTAAAGGGGATGCTATAGTAGCAAAGAAGCTCTGTTGTCTGAGTGGAGTATGTCAGAACACTGTGTAGGTCACAGAAATTAAATCTACAAACAAATTACAAACTTTATTATTAAACTTCACTGTGAGTGAAGCATATCTGAACACTAATGAGTAAACAAACCTGCACTCGGTGGTGGTGGTGGGGGGGTTACCCAGTGACAAAAAAACAGTACCTGGAGGTATAAAGTCAAGGTACAACCTCAGGTGTATAACCTTTTGCACAGATCAGTGACCTCTTTGTGTCAATTGCCGCAATTAGTGCTAAGCACTAAAAGTACACAACAGACAATATAAGCATAAAGCATAAAACATGGACATGGAGAAATTATTATAATTTTCATGATAGAATATTGGGTTGCTTACTGTACTGCTGTTTTTTTATGTTTGCCTGCATGCATTATGTGACAGCTTAGGAGAGAAGCAGGGTTTTGGAGGTGTGGCACTGAGGCGGCAAATGCCCCCACTGCATTTAGAGGCTTGGCCCTCTTTCCCCAATGTAGTGGCATGCTACTGCTGACACTAGTTCAGCAAGTGTACCACTAACTTGAAATGATTTAGCTGCTGCAATGAGGGTAGCACCCACTCATTGCAAAGCATGCCTTGCCTGGTGTCTCCTTTCAATAAGCAAGGTATCGGCTATCACTGTCTACCTCATTCAGTCCCCAGAAAAGCTGTCATCAGGGGTCCTCAATCCTCCTGCAGGCATGCCTTCTGCCCAGTTTATTTGCCAAATCCCCATTGTCATGATTCTCTCCCCCCCATTTGTTGTGTGCTGAGGGGGTGCCCAATCCCCCTCGGCTGATGCACCCTCCCCCCAAGCACACTGTATGGGTGATGGGGGTGCCCAATGCCCTTCAGCTCCAGACCCTCCAACAAGCACCCCAGTAGCATACTGGGAGCCCACCCCAATGTGCTCATGTGCCACCCCACACAATGTATGACTGACAGGGGTGTCCAATCACCGTCGGCTCCATGACCCCCGACAAACTTCCAGGTGGCATGCTGGGAGCCCACAATAGCATGCCAAATGTCCCACATTGTCTTTCTTTCTTTTAGACCTGTGAAAAAAGAAAAAAGTCCCTCGTTGAGTCTCTTGCCCCCTTCCCCAACAAGCAGCCACCCTCTACACACTTCACCTCCCCACACACCCTCACCCCATACTTGCCTCCAGAGCCTGGCACAACATTCTTCGGTGGACTGGGAACACATCTGCACTCTTCAAAGCTGACCACTAACTGAAGAAATACTGATAAGCTGTATAATGGCATAAATTTTTTTTTTCAACTTTTGTGCATAACTCTGGCATTTTTGCAAAATGTGGCACATTTTCAACTTGGGGTTCTTGGGACACCACCTCATAAATTCAGTCACTGTCATCTCATTATTTGGTCCTGGAAGGTGATTTCATGGTCACTGCATGGAATCCCCTTTTCAGGACTGATTAACAAAATGACAGTGCCACTGTTCATGAGGTGGGCTCCCAAAAAGCCTATGCTGCAAATTTGGTGAAAACATTCTAAAAACTGACTGTGCATGCATTGGGGGTCACAAAAAGGCCATGTTGAAAATTTGTAGTGCAAATACCAACAAATGCCAGGAGCGTTACGGGTTTCTAACCATACATGCATGTACGCTCATAACTTTGAGAATTTTTTTATATTTTTACTTCAGATTTTAAAACATTACCATTCTTTCACACCTCCGTAGGAAGAGTACAGCTTTCATTTTCCACATCCTGCCCAAAATGTATTTTTGCACATCTGCCGCATAATCACATGGCCACTGTGGGAAGTCAATGTTTGGGACAGATTAAGAAAATCACAGTGACACTGTTCATGAGTGAATGTTCCAAAATGCCTATGTTGAAAATTTGGTGACAGAATTCCACATAAAAACTATGTTACGAGCATGCATTGCGCAGTTTCCATGCAAACTTGTAGCTTCGAGAATTGTTAATATTTCACTCCAGATTTTCAACATTGTCATTTTTGCACACCTCCTTATGAACAGTGCAGATGTCATTTTTCACATCCTGCTCAAAATGTGGTTTCACACATCTGGTGCACAATGGCATGCTCGCTGTGGGAAATCAATGTTTGGGACAGATTAAGAAAATCATAGTGACACTACTCATGAGCAAAGGTCCCAGAAAGCCTATGTTGAAAATTTGGTGAAAGAATTAAAAAAATGACTGTGTTACGAATGTGCATTGTGCAGTTTACAAGCATGCTTGTAACTCTGAGAATTTTTAATATTTTCACTCCAAATTTCCCTCATTGCCATCTCTTCACAACTTGTTATGAATGGTGCAGCTGTCATTGTCACATCCTGCCTGAACTGTGGTTTTGCACATCTGGTGCAGAATGGTGTGGTCACTGTTGGAAAGCAACATTCAGGACAGAGTAACAAAATCACAGTGCCACTGTTCATGAGCAGAGGTCCCCAATGCTTTCATCAGGTGGGGCTCACAAAAAGGCCATGTTGAAAATTTGTAGTGCAAATACCAACAAATGCCAGGAGCGTTAGGGGTTTCTAACCATAATATCCCACCCTGTACAGACTGACAGGCATTGGGTGTGCCTTTGGATTGCCAGCTGTAATGCTCATGCCATTCCACCCCCACCCTGCAGCCAGTGACAGTCATTGAGCTGTGCCTTGGACTCTTTGGCCCCAGAGTTCACCCATTCTCCTATATTGCACCCATTTCAGTGTATATCCTTATGGAGTGGGGTGACTGTAAAGCCGAACACCCCAAGGCACACCTCAACACTTGTTGGTGTCTGCAGGATAGGGTGAGGTAAAATGGCATGACCATTATGGGTGACAACCCTAATGCATACCCCAATGCCTGTCAGTCTCTGCAGGGTGGAGGGTTGGCGTGAAGTTCAATACTTCACTGCCATTCTTATTCTGCAGCTGTCTAACTCCTGCATTTCCAATGCTAATACCAACAAGCAAACATTTGGCATTGACAAATGCTTGTTTCTCCTTGTGTTTTCTGTTGTGCTAGCATACTCTGCAACAGTGAAATTAACCATCATAGTCAAACATTTGTGCACTGGAAAGTCTCCGCTGCCTGCAGAGTCCTTCCTTCTCTGACACACAAACAAACACACACACACACACGTTCTTGCAGTGTTATTAATTTTACACACTTGGCAGCAGACCCAAAAAAAGTTCTCAGTAGAGCTGCCAACCTCTGGCAGTTACATGACTGCAGAGACTGATCATGCCATGTTGTATTGTAGGCATGCTTTTTATGTTTGTTTGTGCACATGTGCAAGAAACATGTGACAGCTTGCAGGAGTAGCAATCTGTGGATGTGCTGTTGTGTTGTGGCCAATGCCCCCACTGCTCTATGGGCTTTTCTCTGTGGCAACAATAAATGACCGTGCTGTCTATGACAGCAGTTCAAAAGTGTGCCACCAAGTTGAAAGAATTTCGCCACTGCAATGAGGGAGCACCCCCTCATTGCAGGGTGTGCCTTGACTGGTGTAACCTTTCAATAAACATGGTGGTGGCTGTCACTGTCAATGTCTGCCTCTAGTCCCCAGAAAGCTGATGTTGGGTGCGCCCAATCCCCCCTGTAGGCATGCCCCCTCCCCAGTTCATTTGCTGGAAAGGGAGCCCAATCCCAATCAGCATAATGGTCCCCCGTTCAATAATGTGTCTGCCGAGGGAGAGCCCAATCCCCCTCAGCATCATGCCCCCCCAAACAAAGATCCTTTCTTCTTTGCTGATGGGGTGCCCAATTCCTGTTGACTCCAGTCACCCCCTCCCACAAAACACCTAGGTGGCATGCTGGGAGCCCACCCCCAGTATGCCAGATGTCCCAGCAGCAAAGAAAACCTTTCTGCAACAGTTTTTTAAAAATGTTGTCTAACCTGTGAACAACAAAATGGTCCCTCATTGTCTGCGGTGCCCTTCACCCAGCCTGCACTCCACCCTATGTGCACCCCACCTCCCACCCACCTCACCCCATACTTACCTCCCGAACTTGACGTAATGATCTTTGGTGGAGCAAGAACGTGTCTGCACTATTCAAAGCCCAGCTACTGTATAAAATGGCACACAGTAAATTTGTTTTTTCAACTTAGATGGATATCTCAGCCAGTTTTGTGACTTTCGGCACCAAATTTTCAACATGGGGTTTTTGAGACCCCATCTCATGAATTCAGTCACTGTCATGTCACTATTCAGTCCCAAAAGGAGACTTTGCACATACTCTGTGGAATCACCTTTTGGGACTGATTAACAAAACAACAGTGTCACTGTTCATGAGGAGGGCTCCCAAAAAGTCTATGTTGCAAATTTAGTGAAAAAATCCAAAAGAATGACTGTGTTATGAGCATGCATTGCACACTTTCTTCCTCTTGTTCATAACTTCAATAATGTTTAATATTTTCACTACAGATTTTCAACATTGCCATTTTTTCTCACCTCCTTATGAACATTACAGCTGTCATTTTTCACATCCTGCTCAAAATTTGTTTTCACACATCTGGCACACAATGGAGCAGTTGTTGTGGGAAATCAAAGTTTGTGACAGAGTAAGAAAATCACAGTGACACTGTTCATGAGCGGAGGTCCCAAAATGCCTATGTTGAAAATTTGGTGACATCATTTCACAAAATGACTATGTTATGAGCGTGCGTTTTGCAGTTTCCATGCACACTTAGAACTTTGAGAATTTTAAATATTTTTACTCCAGATTTTCAACATCGCCATTTTTGCACACCTCCTTATGAACAGTACAGCTTTCATTTTTCATGTCCTGCCCAAAATGTGGTTTTGCACATCTGGAGCACAATGGGCACAGTCGCTGTGTAAAATCAGTATTTGGGTCAGATTAAGAAAATCACAGTACCATTGTTCATGAGCGGAGGTCCCAAAATGTCTATGTTGAAAATCTGGTGTAACAAATCCCTAAAATAATTGCATTATGAGTGTGTGATGCACAATTTATATGTAAACTCATGACTTCATCGATTTTTTTAAATTTTCACTCTAGATTTTCAACATTACCATTTTTTTACACCTCCTCAGTTTCTCCATGCCTCCTTAACAATTCCACACAACTTCACTAACTTCATTATGCAGCTGTGGTGAATCTGACCAGAATTTGTTTAAACAGATCTTTCCATATCAAAATCAGTCTTCCGATGTAAGCAACCACATAACAGGTAAGCACACTCAGTGAATCTGCCAGCATCTTCACAAAAATAAAAAAAAAACTCATTGTATTACTACATCTACGGCTGAAGAGTTTCTAAAAGTTCAACTTGCTTGATTTTTTAAATTGTATTATAATTATTTTTCTGAGTTCTAAAACATCAGCTCATTACAAAGATGTTCAACTGATGCTCTGGTTGGTTGCAAGTTTGTTCAATAAGAGCAACTGAACATGAAAGCTTGACAGTTGTGACAGTCAATAAGAATGGCTCATGACTGTCAGTTGACTAACTCTAAGAATGCTGGGAGTAGTAGACCCAGGGACAACTGTCAAACATGTATGACTTGCTGTTTTTTTTAAATCTGCATGGACAGACCACAGTTAGCATGGTGTTTTTACATTTAATGTAAACACACAACAATGACTTCTGAGTTTTTTTCATTTTATCAAACATGCACTGTCATGTTCAGACTGCATTTTGGAGTGAAACTAATTTGCCACTTACTCTCCAGTCAGCGTGTGTGACACCACTGCCTGCTTGGTAAGAAATCTACACAACTGTGTGTTATAACAGTGTGCTGACTTGAAACACTTGATAAAGATCAAATGATGCCTCTGAGATGTCTCTTGGCAAATCTAGAACATCATATTGAGACACTTTGGGCCCGATCCACAAAGTCCTGAGAATGACGCAAGGTGACTGCACCAAACATATATGGTGCAAGTGGCATCTTGCATCAAACACTGCCCCCTGAGCAATTCACAAAGGCAGCTTGCCTCAATTTCAGGCTACCTGCCCCAAACAGGGCTTGTGCCACCCCTGCACCCAAATATGGGCTGCGACATGGTGCTAGGGTGTTTGCAGCAGATGGGGGCTGCCATGTCCCCAAGAATGGGATTCACTAAACACTCCCAGAGGGAGAATTTATAAGTACCCTTACACCAGCCAGGGCTGGTGTAAGGGTACTTAGAATATGTCCCTCTGGGACAGTGGTGCAGTTTGCAGACAAAATGTGCTGTGAGTCTTCTCTCCCTGATCATGCCCGTGGTAATATATGTAACAGATATTCCCTTCCCATGTAATAAAGTGCTCCCCATTTCCTGATTCACGATGCTGCCATTGTTGAAATAGTAATATGCCCCCTCCTCAATCCCTGATGCCACCATTGTGTAAGTAACAATAGGACCCCGTTCCTGATCACTGATATGTAAAATAATACATACACCTGGTGGTCCAATGGTCCCCCGATCATCCCGGATCCCTGATCCCTGATACTGAATGTACTAAATAAACCTGGTGGTCCAGTGAACCCCTGAACATTCTGATCCCCGATATTGAATGTATTAAATAGACCTGGGGGTCTAGTGGACCCCCCTTCCCAGCTCCAATCCCCCATCACAATTATGCTTAATATCCCTGGTGGCTATTGCACCTGCCCAGGCTCAATCCCAGTATAAATATTAAAATAAAAAGTCCTGGTGATCCAGTGGTCCCCCCAAACATCTCCAATCCCCAATATTTAATTTAATCAATAAACCTGGTGGTCCAATGGTCCCCTGAACATCCCAGATCCCCAATATTGAATGTATTAAATAAACCTGGTGGTCTAGTGGTCCCCTGATCAACACTGATACATACAGTACAAAATATACCTGGTGATCTAGTGACCCAACACCCCAGCAGGCAGTATCCCACCACCCAGCCCCCCATCCCATAAGAGAGCCAGCACCATCATTGCATACACTATATAGTACAGCACTGACAGTGCAGTTGGTGCAGGATGCAGAGGTGAGAGGAGGGCTGTTCCTGTGCCTGTGCCAGCTGTATTACAGGATGGGGGAGCTGGTGGTGGGATACTGCCTGTTGGGGTGGGGGGGCCACTAGATCATCAGGTATATTTTGTACTGTATGTATCGGGATGACCGGGAAACCACTAGACCATCAGGTTTATTTAATACATTCAATATTGGGGATCAGGGATGTTCAAGCGACCAATGGACCACCAGTTTTATTGATTAAATTAAATATTGGGGATCAGGTATGTTTGTGGGGACCACTGGACCACCAGGACTTTTTATTTTAATACTCACACTTAGATTGGGGCTGGGGGAGGTGTGCAATAGCTACCAGGGATATTAAATATAATTTTGATGGGGGATCGTTGCTGGGGAAGGGATCCGCTAGACCACCAGGGATATTTAATAATATAGATAGTGGATCACAGCTGGAGGGGGCATAGCCACCATGGACTGCTGTCCATGGTGCTATTGGCTTAGGGATGCCCCACAGCTTGTGGCACACCTTCAGGGTGTGCCATCTGGCAGAGTGCCAGGGGATGGTACAAGCTGCAAGACTTTGCCACCAGGACCCTACCTGATAGTGAATCAGGTGCAGGGTCCCTGGCTCACCAGCGGTCAGCCCCAAGTTGCATTTGATGCAGCTTGCATCGAGCTTTGTGAATTGGGCCCTTTGTGTTCCAGAATTGCTCAGCTTTGCTTCACAGTTCTTGAATACAAAAATGTCTCAAGATGATACCGCTGCTTAGCCAAGCAACATCTCAGAGACACCATTTACCTATAGAAGTAATCATCAGTAGTGGAATGCAGAATGGAATTTTGTGGAATTTGTGAAATTCTGCTGAATTATTTTGAAAGTGCAACAGCAGAATTCCATGGCAGAATAATGCTGAATGGCTTTTCTGTAACATTTCCACAGAATTAAATTCGATTGATCTCAATATTTTTTGTGGATATGGTTGTTGTATGATTTTCTGCAGGAAAAATCCTGTTCTGCAGAATATAATTCCACAGATCACAACAGATGGAATTGTGCTGAAGGACCAGTAAAATTTCAACAGATATTCTGCTGGCAGAGTGTTCATTCTGCACTAATTCTGCTGGTGGAATTCCACATTCCACACAGCACTAATCATCAGTCATTTTCAGTGGTAGTGCTAGTAGTAGTAGCAGTAGTAGTAAAAAGGTTTATTTTTGTAAAGGAAAAATCCCAAATCCCAAAGATCCCATTTACAGTACAAAGTTGTCCTGTGTGGATTGTATTATAAGTTTTATACTTACACATACAATTACAGATGCATTAATTACAAAATATGTGCATTTTTGTAATCGGATTTATACAACATCATAAATCCACTTCCTTAAGTTCACCTTTACTATAGTAAATAATGAGAATCAGATATGACAACTCAACATATTTTTTTATTTTTATTTATTTAATAGTTTGGATATACCTTTGAGCTAAGAGCTCATTTACAAAGGTTCTAAATCAAAAAACAATATACAGAATCAGTTAAAATGGTCATGGGTTACAGACACAAGGAGTCAGGTACCTACCATAAGGTGCTAACATGAATAAGACAGTTGAATAGTAAACAGGTACTGTAACAAGTAGTAGCAATTTTACATGTCTAAGAGGTATGAGAAGTAGCCCTAAGTCAAGCTTTGTCAATTGAAAAGGTTACTGTTCCTTTATTAATAGAGGAGCCAGAACAGGAAGGGAGGAAGGGTGTGGGGGTGGGAGAGGAAAAGGTGAGAGGAGAGATAAGGGAAGGAAGAGTATGAGGCATGGGCAGTGAAATGACCACCCAATCTTTCAATTCCACAGGTTGGGAAGATGGAGAAGAGAGACCAGAAAATAATAAGCCAGGTATAAGGGAGACGGGTGAAAGGACTTGGTTTAGTGTAATGTAAAGTTAGATTATCTTATGGAGGGAACAGAAAGTAAAGGTCGGGACAAGATTTAGGTTGGTCAATCACAACAGCTATGTGCAGAGAGGTGTTGGCATAATTTAAGCTTAAGGGAGCCAAGGTATCAACTGCAAGAACCTCAGTAGGGAGGTAGTTAAGCCAAGAGAGGTGTCTAAAATGAAAAGATTGCTGCCCTTGCGCCATCCTGCAGAAAGGGACAAGGTAGTTTGCAGAGGATGCACTTTGTGTATTGTGAGTGTTTTGGGATGGCTATAGAAAAGATGTTGTGGTGGCGGGGGAGGGAGGTTGGTCAAAAGGGTAATTTTTTTCACGAGAAGGCATGTTTGGTAGGTGACTCTACTTTTGAGGTTTAACCAGTTGGCATGTACGTAAAGGTCACATGTGCGGGTACACCTGTGAGCACCAGATATGAGTCAGAAAGCTTTGTTCAGGGCCACTGAGATTCTGTTAAGTACAATATCTGAGGCCACACTGTAGATGATCAGGCCATAGTCGATGGATGAAATAGAGTAGGTGACAGGTAGGTTAAGCACCTCGGGGGTGAGACAATGCCAGTGTTGGTATAATAAGCCAATTGTTGAGTTTATAACCCTGGATATTTGGTTAACGTGTGTGGAGTAGGACAGGGTACTATCAAGGATTACACCTATATATTTGAATTCCTGGACTTGTTGGATGGTTAGGCTTTGGTTGTTGAGAATGTTGAGGTGGGCTGAATTATTTTTATTGTGCGGGTTGGCAAAAAGCATGACCTTCATTTTTTTGTAGTTCATAAGGAGTTTGTGATTTCTGAACCAGTGCTCTACTGCTGCAAAGCCAGTTTGAACCACTTTAGTACGCAAGATAGGGTCAGCCTGGGTTGAGAAAAAGGACAGTGTCATCTGCACAGAGTACTAGTTTTTTGGGACAGACTTTTGGGAGAGTATTGATAAATAGGCTGAACAGTAGGGGTCTGAGGTTTGATCCCTTGGGGGACACTAGATCTTATAGGACAGCAGCTGGAGAGGGCATCATTTATTTTGACCTGTTGAGGCCTACCCTAAAGGTAGCTCTTAAACCAGCTGGTGACTTTGTTGGAGAGGCCGATGCGGCAGAGTAAGTGAAGTAGGAGCAAATGGTTTATGGTGTCAAAGGCCTTGGTGAGGTCAATGTAAATTGACCCCACCAATTGGCCCAGATCAAGAGCACTATGTAGGATGTCAGTGTATTCCAACAGTGCAGTGGTCGTACTGTAAGCTTTCCTGAAGCAATGTTGTTCCAAGCATTGAATGTTATATTTTGCCAGGTATCCTGTTAGTTGATCAGCGAATATGCACTCAAGAGCTTTGGGGGGGAGAATAGAAATAGGGTTGTAGTTAGAGGGCAATGATCTGTCACTGCTCTTATGTCCTGGTGTGACAATTACCTCTTTCCAATGTTGAGGAAACTACTCACAGGAGAGAGAGAGAGAGAGAGAGAGAGAGAGATTGAGTGGTGTGTTAAGAGGTTTGAGGACAGAGTCAAGGGTGAGGCTGATGAGCTCGAGATCTAAGGTATCACTGCTGTACCTAGGTTTTCCAAAACCTTTAGAAGGTATTTCTTGGCTTCCTTCATTGTGACTTGCTTAAAGTAGAAGTGTGTGTGTGGGGGAGGGTCCGGGAAGGCAGGATAATAGTTGCTGAGAGGATTATCAGGTGTGTTGAAGAAATCCAGGGGGAGTATACCACTGAGGTCAATGAAGGCATTATTGAGGATATCCACTGTTTCTGCATGGTCCAGTACTAGAATACCATTTACATTAATTAGATTGGGGGTCTTTCAGAGGGCTTGCCACTAAGATCTTTAATGTTGTCCCAGAAGTTACTCCCATTGCCCCAGGACATCGAGAGTTCACATTTGAAGTATTCCATTTTAGCCCGATGAATTTCCTGGGTGCAGGGGTTCCTAGCAGCCTTGTAGTACTGCATGTCTAATTGTTTTCTAGAGGCAAGTGCTCGGTACCAGAGATTGTCCCTGCTGTGCATCAATCTTATAGGGCTGGGGTGATTCAGGGATTCATGACACTTCTAGTTTTATGTTTATGAAAAAGGGAAAATGTATTACATGCCTTGTTGAAATGGTCAATAAAGTAGTTGAGGGCAATTTCAGTATTATGGGCTGAGGCTATTGGGGTCCAGTCGCAATGCTTAAGATGGTGTTGTAGGTGCCTGAGTTGCCCTTTTTTTTCAGTACACATTGAGAAGTGGATTTTGCTGGGGTCTTAGGGACCTTGTTTGACCATCTGCTTGTGACTGGGGAATGGTCACTCAGTGAGTCAGGTAAAGCTTCTATGTGTAATATTCTGTCTGGGCAGGTGGAGAGGAGAGGATAAGGTCTAGAAGCAAACTACTATCAGATATGTGGTTTATCCTAGTGAGGAATGTAACAAGCTGAGTTATATTGGCGGTAGAGATGGCATCTTTAAAGGGGTTAGCTTCATGGGCCAGCCAATTAATGTTAAAGTCCCCCTAGCACTACCATTTTAGCACTAGGAGGTAGGTCAGATAGGTAGTCAAGAACCATGTTAAAGATTGTAGATGGATCACGGGGTGGGATATACACTGGCAGTATAGTGATTGACTTGTTATTCTAGCTTAGAAAGATCTTGACAGCTAGTACTTGGGAGTTATTCACAGTGGCTAGCTGCAGTAGGGCTTGCCCATTGAGCATGTCTTTTATGTAAAGTGCACAGCCACCTCCTCTTTTACCTATCCTGTCCAATCTAAATAGGGTATAACTAGCTAGGTGAATGAATATTTCAGGTACCTTATGGGATAGCCATGTTTCACTGATTGCGAGCACATCTGGTTTATGATGTGTGACCCAAACTTGCTGTTCATCAGGTCTGGGTAGGGAACTTCTTACATTCTTGGAAGTGAGTTTTAGGGAGTTGTGGCTCCTAATATTACAGTGAGTGGGATGAGGTAGTCCTGGGTTGGGGTGGACATTACCAGACAGGAGAAGGGGATAAGGACAATCCTGTGTAGGTAAATTTTGAGGTGCCTATGTGAGGAACGTTTTATAGACATAGACTGTTTTATTGGTATAGATTGAAAAAGTGAGGTAGTAAGAAGTTGATGGAAAGGGCAGGATACTGCAAGGGGGTACCTAGTAACACAAGCAGCAAAATTGGTGGTCCAAGGGGTAATACTATGAGTGGTGTTGAAGGTTACTGTACCATGTGGTGTATCTTTCAGTTGTGTGTGTATAGGTAGCATGGGTGTCGGTGGCATGGGTAATAAGGTATGAGGGAAATGCAAGGGAGAGAACAAAGGTGAGTGTGGCCAAGTGGCATGGGGAACCCATTATAAGTGCCACGGGGAAATGTGCTACTAACCGTGGTGGAGTAATTTAGTTATGTGGGTTGGGGGGGTTGAATGTGGCAAATAGGACATGGGGGCTGGTGAACTTTAGGAGGGGGTTAGGACAACATACTATATAGACTTCAGATGTAACTCACAAGGTATAACACAAAGAAACACTGTATCTCCCCTACTGTTAAGCTCTGTTAGTTTTGAATTAAAAGTTTCTTTGAATGCTGGGTATGTGGTTATCCGTTGAATTGCTAGATTTAGAGAAATCACAATTATTGGAATTGGATAATTGACAATAATTTTACTGAAGTTTGTCTTAATCCTTGGGAATTTCAAACTTCTTGTTGGCTCCCTCTTCTGATATTTTAACGTCTCTCCATAATTCAGTTCCACTAAGACCTCCACAATGATACTCATGATTATTTCGAATATCAGAAAAGCACTCTATTTATGTCATCTTAGTGACAGAGAATTCCATTGCAGTTCACTCAGTATCTGGCAATGATGCTTCTCCTTTGGGCAACATAAAATAAATCTCACTAATTTATTATGTGTCACATCTTATTGCTTTAACATCTGCTGACTTGCAGAGTTGTATATTAGATTGCCATATTCCAGTAATAGAAGAATTAGCTGACATACTGTGATATTTCTCAATCTTTTTGTTAATGCATGTGCACTCCTTCATAAAGCTCCCAGTCTGGCATTTGCCTTTTTGGTGGTTGTTAACATCTGTGAGTTGAATTTAAGTTGACTATCAATGAGTATTCCCTTAGAATTTAAGTTGACTATTAAAGAATACTTATGCTCCTTTCTGCTATTAATTTGTATCCCTGTGGGTCCCAGGTGTCAACCTAATACAGACAGAGCATTAGAGAGCACAGCTATTGGAGATATTGGAATAGACTAGGTGGGCCCAAATACCCTTATATGCCAACAAATTTCTATGTTTCAATGTTTCTATCTAAAGTTGGAATTACTACAGCCTGTGCATTTTCTCCTTACTGCCCAAAGTGTAAAAGGCAATAACTTGCATCTTTCTGTAGCTGATTACTAATTCTGTTTCATTGAATTCTAATCTTTCTGCAAACCTGTTTCCATAGTTTATCTTTTTTTAGAAAGCAGTATTATCACATTGTTGTCTGCTTAAAGTCTAATTATTTTATTAATGCACTTTGATAAGTTATTTATATAGACCAAAGTAAAATGGGTTCCAGAATTGAGCCTTGTGGGACTCCCTTGTCCAATTTTTTACTGATAGAAATATAGACACATAGAATTTGTCAGCAGAAAGGGACCGTAGGCCCATTCAGTCTGACCTATTTTCCCTGCATATTTCTACACCCTGGACCTTATTTGGGTACGGGTGTCCCTCTCTCCTCCCTTTCCTCAACCTATTATGCCCGTTTGCCTATTCCACACATGCTTGAAGATCCCCACCACTTCGCTCCACCACTTCATCTGTCAAATTGTTCTGGTGTCCACCACCCATTCTGTGAAGAAGTGTTTTCTCACATCCCTCTTCACCCCCCTCCAAGCTTCATAGCATGCTCCCATGTTCTGGTACTCCTCTCCTCCACTGAAAGAGATTTCTATCCTGCACCTTGTTCATCCCTGTGAGGTACTTATAGGTCTCAATCATGTCCCCTCTTGTACACTTGTCCTTCAGGGAGTACATGTTAAGCTCCCACGGCTTCTACTCATATGGGGGCCTATGCACAAATATGTGGAGTGGCTATATGCCACACAGCCGTGGTGTGTATCTACTCCACATCCTTTGCGCCCCCCCATGCAGGATGCACAAAATTGGGTACACTGCCTCTATGCACCCGATCCCCGGCCATGCAGACAGAAACATGCCAGGGGTGGGTGGTGGCATGCCAGAACTATGTGCCATGCACTATGGTGTGGAGTGCGGCACACTGGGGGGTGTAAGAGGGTGCCAGCTGTGGCAAGTAGAACCCTGCCATTACATGCTGCACACCCCTATGAAGTATACCCCACAGTCACAGCAGCAGTGAGAACTGACAGGGGCAGCAGAATGGGTGGGAGCCCATACATGTCCATGACACACACAGTGCCCCTGCAACAGAAGGCCACCTTGCTCAGTGTCTGCCATGCACTTCTCTGCCACTCACAAGCCACCATGCACACACAGGTGCCCCACTGCAACCTCTAAGACCCCCTGAACCTGGTACCCCACTGAAGCATTGGTGGCTAGTGGCAGGTGTTCACCACACCCACTCACCCATGGCACCACCACCTCTGGGATGCATGTGCTGGGAACATGCTCAGCTGGCCCAGTAGTCCCCTGACCCCAGAAACCATCCCCATGACCCTCATTTGTAGTCAGTGGCTCCCCTGCTTCCATGGCACTGACACACCCCCATACCTGCACAGTAAGTGCTGTGGCCAGACAGCCTGCAGCTCAGCCCTCTGCAAATGTCCTTGGCTGCCAGCCATCCAAGTGCTGCTGAGAATGTGCAGCCTATTTATAGGGGCATGTTCCCAGCATCACTCAGATGACCAATGGCCAAGGAGCAGTGCAGAGGGCTGTGCCACTGGACATCCATCTTCGGCAATGACTGTGCAGGTATTGAAGGGGGATGTCAGTGCTGTGGGGGTGGGGTGAGCCACTGACTACCAATGTGGGTTGGGGACATGATGGAGTGTGCGACAGCAGAGCACTTGTGTACTTTGGGGGAGAGGGCTCATGTGACACTGGGGACAGGGCAGCTGTGGGTGAAGGGGAGGTTCTGTTGCACACCAGGGACAGGGGCAGCCATGTGTGGGGTGAGGGGGGCTGCCACTGCCACAGGGATGTGGTGGCATGTGTGTGGGGGGCATGCTGCACTTGTGCCAGGCTGCCATGAGTTGGCGGTGGTGTGGCGGGTGGACCCTGTGCTCCAGGGGCTCAGCCATAGGGTCCTGCACCATCAGGGGCACAGCCATGTGGGCCAGGTGTCTGCTGGTGCCTTTCAAATCCAGACTTATGCCTGTACGCATAGGGGATCCACTGTGGGATACATGCTGGGCATCCCATTGGATGCCCGACTATGTCCAGAACTCTGCCCCCAGCTGCCCTGTGGAGTATTGTGCACCAGGGGGGTGGAGACATGGACAGGTGGTGACTGATGGTGAATGCCAGCTGAGCGCACCTGTCCACAGGTACAGAGCTATATGGGTGAGATACATGCTTCTGGTACATATTTCCCACCAGTTCATAATAAGGCACTATGATTTCTCATGCAACCCCCGCACCATTTTAGTAGCCCTCTTCTGGACCGATTCCATGCTGTCAATGTCCTTGCAGAGACACAACCTCCAGAACTGGACACAGTACTGTAGGTGGGATCTTACTTCAGAATGCTATAGTGGCCACACTACCTCCCTTCTTCCTGTCAGAAATCCCCCTCCCTATGCAACCCAACATCCAGCAAGCCTTGCTTACTGCCTTGTCACACTGCCCTGCTACCTTAAGATCATCAGATATGATTAACCCAAGGTCCCTTTCTTGCTTGGTAACTGTAAGTTCTTCCCCCATGTTATACACAGCCCCCAGGTTTTCCCTTTTCAGGTGCATGACTTTGCACTTTTGGCCACTAAAACCCAGTTGCCACACCCTAGACTACTCCAGTTTCCCCAAATCCCTTTTAATTTGCTCCACCACTTTCTGGCTGACCACACTGTTGCAGAATTTTGTGTTATTGGCAAAGAGACACACATTCTCCTCCAGTTCCTCAACCATGTCACCTACGAAGACAATGAAGAGGACAGGACCCAGTACTGATCCCTGTGGTACTCCGCTAGGCACTAATCCATCCCCAGAGTGATTACTATTTACCACCACCCTCTGCTTCATATCCTTCAACCAGTTTGATATCCAGTTTACCACCTTCTCCCCAACCCCAGGTTGCTAAGTTTCTTTATTAGCCTTCAGTGTAGTACAGCATCAAAGGCCTTACTGAAGTCCTAATATGCCACATCTACTGCCTACCCCTTGTCCATTTCCCTAGTTACCAAGTCAAGGAAATGTAAAAGATTTGTTTGACATGACTTCCCCCAGGTGAAACCATGCTTACGGTGGTCTTGCAGTCCATTTGCCTCCAGGTACTCCATCAGTCAGACAAACCAACCTGTCAAAAAGTTTTGAGATTATAGACAATAAAGCTACTAGTCTATAACTGGATAGGTTATTACAATTCCCTTCCTTAAAAATTAGGATTGCCTTAGTACATTTCCAACACCTTAGAAAGTTTTTCTCCAACACACTTCTATTGAAGAGCTTTGCTAGAATGGATATGAGAGTTGATGCCTTCACCCTCTGCTTGTTCAGCTCCTTGTGATTTCTTTTCATTTAGCTTTACTTAGTTCCTTTAATACATCTTTGATTTTTAATACTGTACCTTAATATGAAACTTTGGCATGAGTGCAAATCTCATTTTCTATCTGTATTTCATCATTTCCTATGCCCTATCTTCTGCCTCCAAATTAGTGTCTGGAACATGAATATCTGGTAAGGAGCAGGCATAATCAGTTTCCATATTTACAGTCAATGTAAGGTTTTGATCAGTTCCTTCTTAGCAAAAAAAATCTAATATTTGATTTGGAACTGTCATAAGCGTCCCGGCTCTTGATCAAATTCCAGTAAGATTATGGATTAGAAGTAGAATTAATATTTGCTGTTTTTTGTAATGATTTCTGGCAGTATTAGACTGAGCTGTTTGAAATATTTAACTTTCCTCCACAGCCTATTCTTTATATCTATTAACTTCTTCAATTTGTCTGACACACATGGCAAATGACTTTCTCAACTTTTTTGTTCTCACTGAAGCATGCTGACTACAAGTATTCAAAAATGTTTTAGTAAATTCACCTATAGCCAGTTCAAGATCAGGAATAAGATCAGTTCTGTACCATTTAACAATTTGGATGTTGGTTTTAAACATGCCAGGGCCGAACATCTTGAAACATCTTTGAAAGAGGTATCTTTGATCTATATGAGGTGAGGCCTTTCTGCTAGCTTTGAGAGAGCACATGCTCAGATAATGGCCACTCAGATTTGGCTGGCTCAGGATCAGTTTATCCACCAATGCCAAAGGAGTTAGATAAAACAGGTCTGAGATTGTTCCTTTACTGTCAACTGAGTCTTTGTAGGTTTGTCTGTTGTCTGAGTAAACCAACAGGACCTAAACAATCAGTTGGTTTTCCAACCAGGACCCCTCCATGCAGCATTAAAGTCTTTCATTACCAATACTTCTTTTTGCGAGGTCTGGGACTTCTGTTCTAATGTATCAATACTTTTAGGGCTAACTTTTGGTGGTGAGTATATTATTGTAATACATAGTTTTAACTGCTTAAAATACACCAAAATACATTTAGTCCCATCCATTATTCCTGAAAAGAGCAATTCTGCTTCACCCAGCTCATCCTTTAGGTATAACAAGACCCCCCCCAGTTTGCCTGAAATGATGCTAACCCTCAATTTGAATTTCATTGTTAGAGTGTTTTTTAGTCAGCCATGTCATAGGAGACCCAAGTATCTTGAATTTATTTTGTAACACCCCCACTTTGATAATATTCAACTTATTTATCATACTCCTTACATTGTCATGCACTATTTGCATTGGCTGTTCAATCATTTAGGACTAGGATTTACCATTGTCACATAGTGTTAAATAGAACCTAATGTGTTCACAGAATCAATTTGCTTTGAATTAGCTTTTTGCAAATAGAAACATGCCAACATGTTTTCTGATCCCAAATATTGTTTCCAGTTTTTTTATAAAATAATTTCTATGATGCAGTAATATGACTGTCCCATGTGGCTCTGTTGCTAAGTCCCACAGACACAGCAGATTGAGATATTTAAGGTTAAGCCATACTGGACATTCTTATCATTCCCCACTTGTGAACTGTAGGTGAGAAAAATGCCCTAGCAAATTAAACTCTATAGTAACAACATACCGAATAGTTATAAAGAAAAAACAAAGGTAGTCACAGTATTTCTTTTTTTGTTTCTGCCTCGCAGTATCCATAGTGTACTTAAGGATCAGACAACTCAATCCAGAGGCTATCAAGTAAGATTGTTCCTTTTTATCTTCATGGCCTTTTTCAGTGGAGGAAAGACAGCTTCTGTTTCCATTTCTATAGTTTTGCTGGCAATTTGTTCATAGATCTTATGCAGGCAGCTCCCCAGTGAATATGGTAACATGTACCAAAAGGGAAAAATCAGACAAAATTTGTTTTAGGCATGCTCTGGCAGAGACTGAGTCAAAACGAATGCACATTGTTCATTGAGAGTAAGTGTGAGTACGGTTTCTGTACCACGTGCCAGATGTTTTTTTATTATTATTATTATTCTTGGCCAAATTAGGGCAGATGAGCCACATGAAATGGGAGTGGAACAATCAAATGATGGCAGAAAATGTTGTAGTGGTTGGGTGCTATCATTAGACCATGACTTATGTACCCAATTGAGTTTGTCTCCACCAGTACTTCTTTCTCCCACAGCAGCCTTCTACAGTGTGTCATGCTTTGGGATGTTGGTACCAACAGTGCCCCCTAGCTATAGCTATCCTCACTATAGTGAAACTTGGATATTACAAATCCTCTCTCTGGCTCCCTATGCCTGCAAGCAGTAGCATTGCATTTGCTCATGTAAGTCTTTACATCCTATACTCACAAACCATGCCCACATCTTTAAGTTCCTATGTTTTATGTTTATTCTTGTTTGTTTAATACAGTATGGAGGGACACTGGGGTGAGTTTGAAGGTCTAATTCCTTGCAAAAAAACTATGTTAATGCATGAGTTAGGGTGGAAAAAATGCCAAAAATGTCAGGAAATGTAGTGTTAGGGTTTCCAATTCTAACTCCCCACTCCTAACCCCCAAGCAGCAAAAGGAAAAAACATTAGGGTTTTGGGTCTCCGGAGTCTTGGCAAATCAGTGGTGTGGTCTTCCTTACACAAAGAAAGGGCATCACATCTGACATTTTTTGTTCAGGGAATGGGGTGGGCATTAGGGTTGACAACCCCAAGGAAGACCCTCACTATTCATCCACCAAGACTTCAGAGACCCAAAACCCTAATGCATATGACATGCAACTTTTTTATTATTAAATATACTTTATTAAAGTTTTTTGAAAGAATACAACAAAAATACATATCTTATATAAAAGGAAATAAGAGACATAACAGATACTACAACCTCTAAAAACCAAACGCACTAAACAAACCCTCACCCAATCCTGACCGAAGTACATGGATAATTGCTGGAATGCTCTTAAACACCAGGATAACAGTGTGTATTTTAAGGTGGCGGTCAGGAGAGATGGACATTCACTTAACAAACTTGGTAGCTGTATGCCTGACTGTTGACCTAGCTCTTTTTTAATAGTCAGCCAGAGTGGAACATATGTTACATCCATCTGGGCAGTCAAATGTTTCCACTGAAGGAACTTAGAAGCATGAAGGACACAAAAACATAAAAAAGAGTTAGGAAGGTGAAAGTTTGTAATAAGTGCATCTGATTGCTTGTCCCTTCCACAGAAAAGTATTGATTAGTTATTGAAGTCACATAAACTGGGACTTAGGGAAGTATGTGCAGATGCATACTGACGGGATAAAATATATGGGGTAAAATATTCACCTTGACTTCACTAATTCTTCCCCAAAGAGAGAGTGGCAGGGCCGTCCAACATTGGAAATCTGATTTAATCGTTTGCGGGAGGGGGGTTAAATTCTCTTTAATTAGTGCTGAGGGAAATCAGGTTAGATCAATTCCTAAGTACATTAACACTGTGAGCTCCCAAACCAGCCCAATATCTAGAATATCTTGCTTGTTAACATGTATGTTTAGAGGTAAAACCCTAGTTTTATCAATATTTAATTTATACCTGGCAAGTTCAGAGAACCTATGGATTTCAGCCAAAACAACTGGCAATGACTGTGAGGGATTCTCAACATGAAGGAGGAGGAGATCATCTGTGTACACTGATGGCTTATATCGCTCTCCTCCACATAAAATCACTTGAACAACCAGATTCTCTTGAAGATAAAGTAGGGGCTTCAAATAGAAATTAAAAAGAAAAGGAGAACATGGGCAACCCTGCCTTATACCTTGTTGCATTGAAAAAGAACCAGAGATTACTCTGGGGGGAGGTGGAGGAAGAAAGCAGGCAAAAAATAAATTCCCACCCCCACAGAATAATGCAGTTAACATGGAGGACAATAAGGACACCAAATTGCAAGTAAACACTGAACTCGACAGAAGTAGGGGAGGCAGGAGAATCAAGGGGAACAGGGGAGAGGTCAGTGGGAGTGTTTTCAGTAAATAGATGGCCATGTGCATGAATGCCCACAGCTTGGGTAACAAAATCCCTGATCTAATAGCCATGTCATTGGAGGCTGACCTGGATATTATAGCTGTTTCATATACATGGTACAATGGGAACCATGACTGGGACATAGCTTTATCAGGGCATACTTTATTCAGGAGGTACAGGGTGGGTAAAAAGGGAGGAGGGGTGGCTCTATACATCAGGGAGGGTATAAAGGCAACAGGTGCAAGGAATGCAGGGGGAAGCTGAAGCAATGTGGGTCACCTTGGATGCAGCCAAGGGCATAGCCAGTCACACAGGAGTAATATACAAACCCCCAGCACAAAGGGAGGAAATGGACAAGGGTCTACTAGAAGCCATCCATGTGATGGAAGACTAAGGAGAGGTGTTAGTGATGGGTGACTTCAACCTGCCAGAAGTTGACTGGGGCACCCTAGTGGCTGCAACAGCCAGGGGCAGAGACATCCTGGACTGCCTGCAAGGGGCATGCCTCAAGCAGCTGGTATTTGAGCAAACCCAGGAGGAAGCAATTTTGGACCTGGTACTAACCAGCAAAGACAGAATCACGGATGTCAGGGTGGGTGAACACCTGGGGTAAAGTGACTATCACACAGTGTGATGCCACACAAGTGTGAGGGTTCTGGACTTGAGAAGGGTGGATTTTACTATGATGGAGGTATGTCTTAGGGAGATCCTAGATGGGGGAGAGACAAAAGGGGAGGACAACGTGCCCATCTAAAAGGAGCCATAGTGGAGGCAACAAACCTTTGTATTTAGCAAATAGACAAAGGCAAAAGAAAAATAAAACCACTATGGTTCTCATAGGAGGTGGCAGGAAATGTAAGGGCAAAAAAGTTAGCTTTCAGGAAATATAAGGAGACTGAAAAGGAGGAAGACAGTACAGTGTATCTAGAAAAGTAGAGGGAGACAGGGAAGACAGTTAGGGGTGCCAAGGCAAAGGGAGAGGAAAATTTAACAAAAGAAGTTAAAAAAGGGGACAAGAAGTTCTATAGATACATTAGCAAGAAGAGAAGGATGGGGGGGGGGATTGTTAAGTTAAAAGGGAAGGAAGGAGTGGGAGAAGAAGGGGGCCAGCATAAGGCATCAATCCTGAACAAATATTTCTGTTCAGTTTTCACAGAGGAAGAGGAAGGGAGGGACCACAGCTAAGAATCAGGATGGGAAGGGAGGTGGACAATAGTCCATTCAAAGGGGAAAGAGTCCTAAAGGAGCTTACAAAATTAAAGATGGATAAGGCAATGGGATTAGTGGTGGGTGAAGTGGGCTCAATTTGTTCCTTCAAAGTGATTTGTGGCGTGAAGGCTAATTCGCAAAGTACTCTGCAATGCGAAGTGGAGTACTTTGCATCATAATGGGCAACGTGAAGTCCATTGAAAACAATGACTTTGCATTACTCTGCCTTCCCCAAACCACTACTCCACCAATTTGTAGGCGAAGTGCATTAAAAACAATGTACTTCGCCTCACTTCACCTCGTTTTTAAGCTCCAAAGGTGAATTTTACAGTTATTCATGGGATTTCAGGTCACATGGGCTCTAGATTGTTCTGCACAGCCTCAGTTCAGGGTAGTGAGTGTAGGAACTTATAGGAGACAGTCTGTTCTGAGAGCTCTCTGTGATTCAAACCTTCTAAAAGCTGATAAAAAAGCCTTTCTGAGTAAATTTTTTGCTCAAACATTAGTTCATTGATTGTAGGAAACCCTCCTGTGCTCATATCATCAAGAATTTACTGTTTGTGTGTGGATTTTGATTGTTAATGTACAACATTGAGTCTGTGTAGTAAGAGACAGTGAAAGTGTGCTTTGGGGGAGGGGTGTATCTGTGGTGTAGCTAGATTTAACTTGGAGAAATAGGGAGTTCTTTGGTTATATTTTTGTTGTATGACTGTGTTAATGTACACACGGTAATATTTTCAGTACTTGTTGAAATGTTTTTGCTGATTGTGTGTTGTGGATCTGGTACAGCAGTTCATAATTTCAGGTTGTTTAAAATATGTGGTATTTTTTTTTGCAATTCAGATTTTTATTCATTTTTTGTACAATTACAGAGAGAAGATCCAATAATACATACAAACAAATAACACAGTAGTACGTACTAGTAATGAGATCAGCTCTTCCCCCTCCCCCATCCCTCCCTCTCTATTTCCATCCCTTCACACAGGGCACCACTACTTAATATAAAACTACCTACTGGAAAAAGAAAAACCTTTATGGTAACTGGAGAGAGTACAATGCAACAAGAGGGCCCCAAACCTTTTGAAATTTCTGAGACTGATCATGTAGACTAGCAATTGTCTTTCCCATTCTCAGGTTTGCCAACAATTCCTGTAGCCACTCACTATAAGTAATGTCAGTCATATCTTTCCAATGCCGCAAGACCAGAGTTTTGACTGACATGGCTATAAGGGTTATGTGATATTTTCTCTTAGTGACTGATAGAAGAAAGATCCCCCAGTATACATATTTCTGGAGAGAAGAGGTCTGATAAGCCTAATAGGGGGTCGGCTTTCTGTCAAATCGCCATTCTAAAGGAGCACTATCTTGGGGCATGCCCAGAAAATGTGCAGTAGATTACCCTCATCCTGCTGGCAATGAGTGCATGTGGGAGAAGGTAGGAGTCCCAACCTAGCCAATTTCTGAGGTGAGTAATAGAAGTTATGCAAGATTTTAAACTTTGTTAACTGGAGCTTATCTTGTTTAACATATTTATGACAGTTCCGCCACAGAGAGAGCCAAATAATTTCCTGATGAGGAAAAAGAGAAGACCAAAATTGAGTCGGGCCAAAACTATCAGGCCATTTCCAACTGTGGATTATTCCATATATTCTAGATACAGCATGGGGAAGGCCCGCAATGGGAATCAGCTCTATCATGCAAGATTGGCTTGGGGGTACAATTGGAACAGTACCAAAAGATTTCACAATAAGGTAATGTAATTGGAATATTTTAAAAATAACAGAGTTCGGAGTATGGGCTTTATGTAAAATTTCAGGTGAGGTTAACCAAGAACCATCATCCTGAATAAAAAATTAAGGGAGTGATCTCCTAATTGGGAGATCCATTTCAACTGAAGAGGTTTACCATCAGTAGTGAGATTCGAGTTCCCCCACCATGGTTGAGAAAGATCTGCAATGTGCTTATATTTCAGAAAAGAACACATTTGGGAGTGAACTCTAATGGATAATGCAATAGGGCTACCTTTGAGCAATAGGGGCAGAGATTTTAAGTTTATATGCAAAAGTGCAACAGGGGATAATCCATTTGCTTGTATTACGGTATGTTCTATTTTGAGCCAAATAGATATAAAGGAATGTGATGTTGGGGAATGTTCTGATGTAAGCCATCTCATGTACTCGCTTGCATGGCTGGCCCAATAATATAGCCCGATGTGCAGAAGACGTAGGCCTCCTTTCACTTTCGATGCCGAAAGCTTGTTATAACTTATCCGGGGTTTCTTAGCAGCGCAAATAATATCTGTGATTATCTTGTGTATCCTTTGAAACCATGCCAAAGACAACCAGACATTTGAAAGATTAATTGGATAAAATAACTGGGGAAAAATATTCATTTTGACTATATTTATTTTTCCCCAGAGAGAGAGGGGAAGTAGCCCCCATCTCTTAAGATCCTGTCTAATAACAGAGATTAATAGATCCAGATTCAGTTTTATAAATCTATTGGGATCTCTTGACAGGTAGAGTCCCAGATATCTCAAGAATTTGGTCTGCCGGGAAAAACCTGCCGTTTAAAGCATCTAACTTAATTACCTTGTAATTCAAGAAAAAAAACACTGTCTTGTCTCTATTTAATTTATAGTTGGACATGGAATTATGATCATGGCAGGTATTGAAGTATTAGGGTGGGATAGTTGAAGGAGCAAGTCATTCGCATAAGCTGAGACTTTAACAATCTGATGGTGGATATTTATACCCTGGACATCCGGGCTTGTTGTAATCCTACGGATAAGAGGTTCTAAGTAGATATTAAACAGCAAGGGGGATAATGGGCAACCTTGTCTGGTTCCAGCATGTAATGTGAAAGGGTCAGACAATAGCCCATTACAGATAACGTGTGCTGTTGGGGATTTATACAACGCACCTATCCACTTTATAATCAGAGGGGGAATCCAAATGCCTCAAGTGACTGAAAAAAGTTCCAATCAACCCTGTTGAATGCCTTCTCAGCATCCAGGGATACCAGAACAGCAGGAAAATCAGCATCCCTGGTAGCCAAGAAGACATGCGACAGGGTTCTAAGGTTGTCTACCAAGGATCTGCCTTTCATGAAGCCTACTTGCTCCAGGCCTATGATATCCA
Source organism: Neoceratodus forsteri (assembly GCA_016271365.2). Classification (NCBI taxonomy): domain Eukaryota; kingdom Metazoa; phylum Chordata; order Ceratodontiformes; family Ceratodontidae; genus Neoceratodus; species Neoceratodus forsteri. The sequence continues at coordinate 176,004,087 of CM028138.1, forward strand.
GTAACATGAGGCCTAATCAATCTGGTAGAAATTTCATAAGAATCTTGAGGTCTTGATTAAGAAGGGAAATCGGTCTATAGCTTTCTGTTCTATCGAGGGGTTTACTGTCTTTGAGTATTAATGTAATTAAGGCTTTAAATAAATACTCATCAGAATCCTGTCCAGAAAGAATGTGATGAAATAAGGTAAGAAGGGATGGTGCCAATTGTGGGGCAAAGATTTTATCAAAATTGGAGGAGAATCCATCTGGACCAGGTGTCTTATCCACAGGCAAGTGTTTAATGACTCTAATTATTTCATCTGAGATGATGGGAGCAACGAGGGAGGCCTCATGAGAATTTGAAATAGAAGGTAAAAAGGAAGGTGCTAGATAGGAACTTAGTTGTAATAAGGATGGGGGTTCTTCCATAGGGCTATATAACTTCATGTAGTATTTCCTAAATTCAGAGGCAATATCAGGTGGAGATATTTTCAAGGTATCATCATCCTGGGAATGGACCGCAGCTATAAGTCTGTGCGATTCAAGCTGCTTGAGTTTGAGGACCAGGAGACACCCTGCTTTTTTCTCCTTGGTCTAAATAGAGAGCTTTAGTTTTCAAGATAGAAAATTCAGCCTTCTGTCTTAATAAGTTCAAATATGAATCCTTTAATTTCACTAGGTCTTGCCTAGTTTGGTCCGAAGACTGAGGCAATAATTTGTGTTCCAAAGCCCGAATTTGGGATAATAGGAGTTTGAGCTGCTCTTCTTGTGTTCTTTTTCTTTTGGATGCCAACCCAATCAGAAGGCCATGGAGGTAGGCTTTTAAGGAACACCATTCAATATCTGGTCTTCCTGTAGAGTTAGTATTAATGTCAGAAAAAACTGTGATGTGTTAGGCTATGTATTTAACATATTCTGGATTTTTAAACTGTTGATTATTGACCTTCCATTGCCTGCCCTTGGTGGGGAGAGATGTAAGGGAAATCAGACAAGACACTGGGGAATGATCCGAAAGGGGACCTGAAAGTATGGTAGCGCCGACACCCCAGGAATCAAGTATTGGGAAATTAGCAGGTAATCAATACGGGAGGATGTATGATGAACTGGTGATGTAAATTTAAACTCTCTGTCCACAGGGTGAAGGATACACCAGATATCTGTCAGGCCTGCACCATCTAACAAACTTCTGAGTGCCCTCTGTGCTGGAGAAAGCCCTTTAAGTAGTTTGCCTGAATGGTCCATCTGCGGATAGAAAACCAGATTGAAATCACCCCCTATAATAAGAGGGATGTTTAAAAGTGGAGTGAGAATATTAAGTAGATGCATGAAAAAGCTGGGTGTGTCAATATTAGGGCCGTATATACTGCCTAGGATGATATCTCTGGTATAGAGCTTCCCTCTCACTATGATGTATCGCCCTTCTGGGTCGGCTATGATTAAATTAGGGGAAAATGGTATGGACCTACATAGTAAGATCAAAACCCCATGACTTTGGGTATTACCCTCAGCTGAGAAGCATTGACCTATTTGCTGCCTACGTAGTTTAACTGCCTCTGAATTCAATAGGTGGGACTCTTGCACAAACACAATGTCTGCTACCAGTAGATTTAGATGTTTGAGGATCTGGTACTGCTTAACTTTGCGTCTAGCCCCCCTGACATTCCATGTAATTATTCTCAATGCTCCAGCCATGGAGGTTTTTAAATTAGTCAAAGTAAGAGACTAATATCACTTAACTTTCCCAGTTGGCAGCCCCTGTGTGAAATAACCCCCTGCCTCCCCCGAACCCTAAATAACCGATGCATACATATAATGGACTGTGTAAGCAATAAGTCCTGGTCCCAGACCACCCTGCCACCCATTCTTCTATACTTCACCTTTTGCCTCATGCCCCACAACCTTCCCCTCTGCTCCAGCCACCCTAACAAAGCCTAACAGTTGAATAATAGAATTAAAAATTATTATAAGGTTAAACACTACATAACATCTGCAAAATTACAAGCTACTTAGGTGTATGAATTTGGTTGGAGTGTCTAAAACTATTTAACATCCATTTACCAATAGAACATTTTTAAACTACAAAATTAAATGTAGGATATAATAAAAGAACTATGATAATGCGAAGATGTTATCAAAACATGTAATGACTCAGACAGAATTATTTACCTTAACAACAGAAAGTGTCCTGAATTGGAATTAAATATGTCCTTCTCCACAACTTTTAGCAAATAAATATCTACATTTTAGAAGACACCACACAGGTTGTGAGGTACAAACAAAAGAAAGTCAACAATTCATTTACATCACAACTGAGAATACACTTGAGCAACATAAATATGATACCCTGTCTATCGCTCCCTTTCCCTCATGCTACGACAGCTTTTTTTTTAATAACCCAACTGAAAAGAACTGAAAAGGGGCTCTTCACAACAAGCCATGAGGCCCCTATCTTTGAAAACAGAAAACAGTTTTTTCTAAATACAGTGAGATAATCCAACTGAAATGTCCACAGTTCTGGTGTCAAACGATCGAACCTCCAAAGTTAGGATTTACTTTGGTAACCGCGATGGATCAGAACAGCCGTCCTAAGTAGTATCGGAACTCTCTCTGGTGGCAAAGGTGTAGAAGTGCTGAGAGGAGAAATTGAGAGTGAGAACTTCTTCAAGAAATCAGATCTGGAATAGTTCTAATGTAGCAATTATTTTGGGACTCTGTCTAAGTTCGCCCCACCAGCTTAAAAAATAGGCTTGGCTAGGTGTATTTCACATAAAAGTCCAGTAAACCTAGCAGCATGATGTCCCATTATGCTTACAGGGTAGCGATGGGCAAAAGATAAATCTGGCCACATAAATCCCCTTCCAAAGGAGACATCTCCCCTTCGATCCCTATAACTCCACTTCTTAGACCAGGGTCTTCTCGATGTCACAGTCAGAGATTTTTGAAAAGGTTGGGGAAGGCAGTTTTAAGCTGTGGAGTGGTGGTTTCTGGATCTTCAAAGGATGTCCAGGCTCCTGTAATGAGAACATATAGTTTAGCTGGGTATGCCATCCTATTCTGGATGCCGGCAGCAATTAGCTTGGACACCATCGAGTGGAAAGCCATTCTCTTCAGGCGTACCGAAGCAGGCAAATCCTGGGCTATTCTCAGATTTTTCCCCTCCCATCTGATTTCCTGGAGCTCTTTGATTTTCTGCAGGAAGTGTTGTTTCTCCAAAAAGTTCAAAAATCAAAATATTATCGGACATGGAGGGGCACCAGGCGCTGGCTTGGAACGGAGAGCCCTATGTGCTCATTCTATAATATATGTAGCACCAAAGGGTGAGGGGCTGACTAGTTTCTCTATCAACTTTTGGATAAACATAATTATATCTTGCCCTTCTTCCCCTTCGGGAAGCCCTATTATGACCACATTATTCCGTCGACTGTGCACTTCGAGATCCTCCACTTTTAATTCCACTTTGGGCAAACGTTGTCTGCAGGTGTTAAGTTCAGGGTCGAGCTTGTCTTGTTTTTTCTCCAACCAGAAGAGCATGGCTGAGTTGTCGGAGGCTCTTTGTGAAACCTCATTCAGCTTTGAACTCAGGGAACTGAAATCTGATGTCAGTTTGTGCAGATTGTCACGAAATGGTTTAAACGCCTCCAAAAACCATTGCAAGGTAAGCGCCTCTCTGTCTCCAGAAGGAGAGCCAGAATTTAGATTTGAACTGGAGCCTGAGGATCTAGGCTTTTTTGGGGCCTTTTCAGGTGTAACGGGGGTGTTTGCTTAGGCAGCATTTTCTTAATAGCCTCCTCCATGTAGAGATAAATAGTGTGTCTTCAGTTCGTCTTTAGATATTCCATCGCTTTCTTGTGTTCATTGCGATATCCAATTAGTGCGGTTTATGGTTTAAAAATGATTTTTGGAATTGGGTGGCTGGAGCTGTGTAGGGAAGCTGCTAGTCCACACGGTGCATCGCCAGAAGTCCTCAAAATACTTGGTATATTACTGAAGTTTTCAATTTGTTGTATAACTGACTGTGTTAATGTACACACCATAATATTTTCAGTAATTGTTAACATTTTTTGCTGATTGTGTGTTGTGGATCTGGTGCAGCAGTTCATAATTTCAGGTTGCTTAAAATACGTGGTATATTACTGAAGTTTTCAATTTGCTACACATTACCTATAGACAAATTTGTGTGTGTGTGTGTGTGTGTGTGTGTGTGTAAGTATGTGTGCGGTGTGTGATATCAAATAATACACCTTTTATTGTGCCACAGTGTAACTGCAGGCACAGCAGTGTGAATCTGCTATTCACTGCAGCAGCATGATTTTGTACTGCCGTTATCGGTATCTTTTCTTGGTCTTGCACTGCCATAACCTGCAGTCACTGCCCCCACCGCAAAAGGAATTATTTTCAATATTGGATTGTATGTGACTTCAGCACCACTGGTTAGTTAAGGTGTTGTTGAACTAGTTGTGACTTTGCATCTGTATCTGCTGTTGAAGCCACAGTTGTTTTTTTGGCTTCACATCCAGCCCCCAAGCCCCAGAGTGAATGTTCCAAAATCTAAATTTGTTTAGAATATTCTTGTTGATCCCCAAAATTCCCACAAAGAGACGTGCAAGCAAAGCTGTTTCTCGCCATGGCACTGCTGCCAGTGGTAAGATTGTCTGTGGGTGTGGTAGTAAGCAATCACAGAAGTGCATTACAGATGTGAGGAAAGGTATTTCTCCTTCAATGTTTTATACAGTGCATTCGATAGCTTCACTCATAGTTGGAGGAGATGATGTCCCAGCTGGTGGTGTTAGTGCAGTTGCTGGTGGTGGTATGAGTATTGCTGCTTCAAGTTCCACTTCTGACCAGTTTACCATGTTCAAAAATATAGTGGAGTGTGAAGCAGTGTGAGTGAGTGGCAATGTAGATTATGTCATATTCCCCAGTAACATCCCAGTAACTGAACATGAGGATTCTGATCATCATGTAAATGATAGTAAACAATGTGACATTTCTTCCACCGCAGTTCAGGTCACACATTTGCCGTGCAGTGATTCATGGTGTGGTGAAAAAATATCAGGTAATGGTGGTGTTGGTGATGATGAATCTGATGATGATGATGTTGCTGTGGTTGTGACATGCAATCCACATCCCAGCATCCAAGCAGAATATGTGGATGTGGGTGATGTTGATGAATATGATGATGATATAAGTGACCCCAGTTGGGAACCGGAGAAAAAGAAATTCAAGGTGGCTGTGCCTGGGTCTGTTTGCATTAACCCCCCCCCCATAAAAAGTTGTGATTTACCAGTTTCAGTTGATGGTGATGCTGATGATGATGACTCAGTAATAATGATAGGTAGTCATGGTGGCCAGATGCAGTCCAAGTGTGTCCTGCCTGAAAAATCTTGTAGCACACCCCCACTTAACGGCTTAAAAAAACAGAGTCCAATAAGCAGCATCAGGGACATGTTAAAACTAGAGCATCACAATCCCTTGTTTGGGATTTTTTTGTACAAGATGCAAATGATGAGTCAGTTACAATCTGCCAGGTTTGCCATGCACATGTGAGTCGAGGTGAAAAGGGGAGCCATCTGGGCACAGGAGGACAACATACACATCTTAAGAACAGGCAAATGGCACTATGGACCCAGAACAAGATGGCAGCTAATATCACAGAGGGGCGTTCACCTTCGTCATCAACCATAGCGAGCATGTTATTCCCTTCCATGACTGTAAAATCAAGTAGGAAATTAAATGTGTTCAGTAGTGATGAAATAAGAGCAGAGGATTACTACAATTATGATGAGGTGGAGGAGCATAATGATTTTGAAATGTTGTCCAGTGGTGGTGAGAGTAGCAGTTTTGGTGGTGGTTGTGGTGGTGAATGCAGTATGTCTAGTGCAAGTGGTACATTGACCCCGGTTGGTAAATCTGGGAAAATAACTGCATTTCTGGGCTTGTCATCATCACCTGTGCAACCATCTTAATCAAACGTCCACACTCCACCCCCTGCCATTCGCAGAGCAGAACCATTTGTCATCACATCCCATGTTTTTGCTCAAAAGTTGAAGTACCCACCCAATCATACAGTGTCACATGAACTTAATGCTGCTGTAGCTGAAATACTGGCAATTAATCCATTGGCCTTTTCTTTTGTGGAGAATTCTGGGTTCTGGTGGTTTGCTGCATGTGCCTGTCCAAAATGGAAAGTCCCATCCAAGACATACTTTTTGACCCATGCTGTCCCCGAGTTGTACCATACTGTGTCTGACTCTGTAAGACATGCCCTTCAACATTCCTCCTCTCCATTCATCCATTTAAGTATGGATATGTGGACAAGTGGCAACACAGCAGGGGGTTCATATTTGTGTATAACTGCACATTGAGCATAGATGCCGGGTGTTGTTTGTGCTGTTGGTAGTGTGAATAATCACTGCAATAAGGTGGAGTGTCATGGTAGCAATCTTCCAGGAATTCGACAGCATGCAATGATTGCTATGTGCAATGTGACCTTTTCACATACTGGTGAAAACATGTTGGACATACCATGCTGGCGACCCGGGTTCGGGAATGGACTCAGGTCACTGGGGGTCAGCTGGGGGAAGAAGCATTGAGCACCCAACTGCTTGATCTCCTTCTCTGGGAGGGGTGGAGTGCTGACTCTGCTGCTATACTGCTACCAACTGGGGCAGCCAGGTTGGTGCTAGGTGTGGTAGTGGAAAGCAGTAGCTTTGGGTTGATGTTGGCAGATGACAGGAGCATGCGCATGGCTCAGCGTGCGCATGGCTCGTTAGTCATCATCGCATGCCAACATCTGGGCAGAAAGAAAGGGGGAAAAAATCCCTTGCAGTGCCTAGGTGATGCTTCTCTCCAGTCCTCGCCATGAGTCCAAGACGCAAGACTTCATTGGGCTGGCACTCCTGTAATGTCAAGGGGAGGTAAGGGGGATCCTTCCCTGCCCCACCCAGAGGGTTATCCGAGCTGCTAGGAATTCAAGAGCTAACCTAGCACTCTAGGGGCTGATGCCAGGGCAGTGTTAGAGGTCTGAGAGAGCTGATTGAGTGGAGTGATGAGGGCAGTAGAGGAGGATAAAAAGAAAGTAAAAAAAAAAAGAAAACATGTTGGTCTTGGTACTGACGAAAATTGACAAGTGGCTGAACTTCCTGTCCCTGAGGGCTGGGTTCATAGGAAATGACAATGGGTCAAATGTGGTGAAATGCATCATGAATGGTGGCGTTGTTCAGGTTCCATGCATGGCCCACTGTTTAAATCTTGTGGTGCAGGAGTTTCTGCAGCACCCTGATATAAAACAAATGCTGACAGTTGCTGTATCTGTTCTCATTTTTCACACTCTGTAAAGGCCCTTGACCAACTTCAGCAGTTGCAGATCCGAAACAGCCTCCCTCAGCACCGATAAAAGCTGGAAGTTGTCACCCAGTTGAACTCCACTTTATACATGGCAGAGAGGTTGTATGAACAGTACAAAGCCATCTCAGAATATCTTGTCATGCACACTAGCCATGACACTTCCAGGGCCTCCATGTCTATGACGACTGAACAGTGGCACCTCATGGACGCTGTAATAATAATTTTGAGGCCTTTTGAAAATGCCACATAGGCAGTGAGTGATGAGTCTGCCTCCATTAGCCAATTAATTCAATTCCACTGCCGCGGGTGCTGAGGCAGACTTTGGTGAATGTACAGCATAGCCTTGATGTTGCCGGAGACAGTGCTAGCAGTATGTTGCTGAAACACATGCTGACAGTATTTGACCAGAATCATCACATCTTGAGCATTCAGCGTAGTGACAACTTTGCAGTAGCAGCAATGCTGGACCCATGATACAAATGTGGAATTGTCTCAGTACAGGAGGGGGGGTCTGAACAGGTAAAAAATGTCAGTGGGCAACTGGTGCGCTTGGTTCATGAGGAACAGAAGTCACGTGCCAGGTCAGTAAACCTCAGCAGCATAATCAGGCTGAAGGTGAACCTGGAGGAGTATCAAGCATATCCTGTAAGGGGAAGGGACTGCAGTTCCCGGTGGTCTGTCATCAAAAGTGGTTGCCATTAACCCACTTTGGGAGGCTTTGTCCCAAGTTGGAATTTGTGACATAAATGATTCCGGAAAACAGGATGATGCATCAACCACTGGACTTAGTGCAGCACAGAGAATGGTTGAGTCATATTTGCCTGAAAACAGGCATCTGTCAATAACTGATGGTCCTCTTTTATACTGGAGTGGAAAGGTCAGTGAATGGCCAGAGATGACTGCAGTGACACTGAAGTACCTGACATGCCCACCCTCCAGTGTAAGTGTGGAGAGGGTATTCAACGCAGCAGGTACAGTAGTTCAGGATCTTTGTACAAACCTCTCTCCTGCAAATGTCAGTTTGCTAACATTCATAAAAATGAATGAGAGGCATATACCAGCTCAGACTGCAACCTCAGTATTCGTACCCCAGCCTAGTCATGGTTTTGCTGATGTAGAAATGGACCATCCTGGCGGCAGTGGCAGTGACAGTATGAAACAGCCTACCACTGACGTAGATGATGACACAATGGAAAAAGAATTTACCAGTGGTCAGAATTCAGACATAGATGACTGTGAGGGCAGCTTTCTTTATGAGGATGATGATGAAGTTAATATTGGCAAGTTTTAACTTAAGTGGTTAAAAGGCTGTCACATTTGTTGTATGATTTATGTTTTCTTTTTCATAAAGCAAAATTAGTGTCCCACTCAGAGTGACTCAAATTCCATATGTCACGTCACATTTGTAACACAGAGCACAATACATCCTGACCCCTGTACCACCACCATAAGACAGCTGTTAGCCAGTGCCACTATAGGGAATGTCACTGTGTGTCCCCTAGACCACCATCACCATAAGACCACTGTTAGCCACTGCCACCAGAGGGAATGACATTGTGTGCCTCCCTGGAGCACCATCATAAGACTGCTGTTAGCTAGTGCCACTATAGGGAATGTCACTTTGTGCTCCCCCAGACTACCACCATGAAACTGCTGTTAGCCACTGCCAGTCACCAGGGGGAATGACATTGTGTGCCCCCGTGGACCACCAACACCATAATACCACTGTTACCCACTGCCAACAACACTAGATGCAGGAAGATGTGAGAGGGAATGTCATCATCTGACTCAGTTGTGACCACCACCAACCACCACTATTGTGACAATGTTTTCCATTACATGTCTCAACCATGCCAAGGCAGAGGGAGTTGAACAGGAGACCACATCCATCAGCCACAGGCACAAAGCTTCTTACTATGAATACTATAAAGTGAGTACGTGCACTAATTATGTTCATGCTATTAAACTTCCTTTAGCTGTGTGTTTTATTTTCTGTAGCTTTTCCAAGCTGCAATGGTCAAACACATATGGTCAACTTATTTTGTTTTTTTTTACATGTTAACGACAATGGACTGTTCTTCGCTGAAGGTCTGTATCAATGGTATAGCAGCAGTACTGTCTACAGAAACCTATGGGATATCCATTTCCAATCCATACTGGTAAGTATATCAATTTTACTTAATCTATTCCTCGTTTTTTTCATAACAGTGCAAAAAATCCGACTAATAATTATAAACTAGGTGACATGTACATCACAAAAAATATTTCTGCAACATATCATGCACTGTATTCCAAATTTGCAGCTGCAGCCATGACAGTGTTGAAAAAGTTTGACCCAGGACAAGATGTGGTTTTAAAATGTAACTTGAGTTGAGATGCAGGGACACTGACACAGTGTATTTGTTACAGCTTGGTATTTAAATTGTTCTCTGATGATTACAGTGGGACAGCTTTCTATCTGTGTTAATCCAGATACCCGTGGTGGAACAGCCACGGCTTAAACATAATGTCATATTGCTGCAATCAAGTTGTAATACATCCTTCATTTCTCTTTTTAGGAAACTTCCAGATGCTTTGTGGTCTCATAATTGTCTTATCCAAAGAACTTCTTCAACATCATGCCCCCTTCCTGGCTGCGGCAGACATGCAACAAGCAGACGTCATTTAATTGATGACTATGACCATCATTACTGGACTGGAGAAGGATGCAGATAAAATCTGAGAAGTAACCAAATAATAAACCATTAATGATATCTACTTGCAAATATGCCCCCCCCCCACAAAAAAAAAACAATACTTACCTTCATTGGCTTGACAGTATTCCATTCCTAATTCCAACACCAAAATTTCTCATCAAGCATGGGAATGTGCACACCAACAGTATGTGACCTGTGATTCAAAACAATACAATGAGTACATGGATATATATATATATGTCCACCCCCCACCAAGAAAATATATATATATACACACATAAATATATATATGCATATATCAACTCACCAAGGCTACTATTAGTGTACACACAAAAGGCACCCTTCCATCCAGTTGACACTTTGGACAAACAGTCCTCTCACTGTCATCATTTGTGATGGAACACTGAATGGTCATTCATGTCATGGTATCCCACCTTCACACAGTTTGGCAAGACACTGTGCATCATGACATCATCATCATCACAGTAAGGTCAATACACACAGCAGCATTACATATAAGTGCAACAGCAGCAGCACTTGTGAATTTTCTGCACACAAAACAGTTGTATTTTGGGGATGCACAATAATTCTTGGGACTGTGTGTGAGTACTTCGTACATGACTGAGTGTGCCATTAATTCTGAGACACTTTACATTTCATGTTATGCTCTCACTTCACTTTGTCAGAACTTGTGAATTTTCTGGACACAAGACAGTTGCATTTTGGAGATGCACAATAATTCTGGGGACTGTGTGTGAGTACTGCGCGCATGACTCAGTGCGCCATTAATTCTGAGACACTTTGCATTTCATGTTACACTCTCATTTCACTTTGTCAACACTTGTGAATTTTCTGGACACAAGGCAGTAGCATTTTGGGGATGCACAAGAATTCTGGGGACTGTGTGTGAGTTCTGTGTGCATGACTGAGTGTGCCATTAATTCTAGAACACTTTGCATTTCATGTTATCAACTCACTTCACCTTGTCAGCACTTGTGAATTTTCTGGGCACAAGACAGTTGCATTTTGCGGGATGCACAATAATTCTGGGGACTGTGTGTGAGTACTGTGCACATGACTGAGTGCACCATTAATTCTTGGACACTTTGCATTTCATGTTATGCTTTTATTTCACTTTGTCAGCACTTGGGAATTTTCTGGACACAAGACAGTTGCATTTTGGGGATGCACACTAATTTTGGGGACTGTGTGTGAGTACTGTGCACGTGACTGAGTGTGCCATTAATTCTGGGACATTTTGCATTTCATGTTAAGCTCTTATTTCACTTTGTCAACACTTGTGAATTTTTTGGATGCAAGACAGTTGCATTTTGGGGAATCACAATAATTCTGGGGACTGTGTGTGGAACTGCGCACATGACTGGCTGTGGTATTAATTCTGGGAGACTTTGTCATTCTTGTTACGCTACAATTTCACTTCGTCAGCACTGGGGAATTTTCTGGACACAAGACAGTTGCATTTTATGTTATATATATATGCTGATGCTGACTTGTTGCAATGTTTATGGTATAAAGAATAAAGATAAGAATATATATATTGTATATTTTATCTGTACCATCAATGACAGCAGACAAAGTGATATGATATGTTTTAAGAGGTCTTGGGCCAGTGTGCATCTCAATCACTCACACAGACACAGTGCACACATGACTTTGCGGAGATAATAGCACAAAAAATCATGCTTTTAAATAAACCATACTCAACAGACATAAACTATTGCTGAGGCGCTCAAAATATTTTATGGTGTTTAGACATGTTCAAATCAGAATATGTAACAGGTCCTGCAGTCCATTGCCAACACACTGTGCTACCATTGGCACCATGTCATGTTATGGTGTACATCAACTTGCTGGCTGCAAAAACTGACACTGCCTGTGTAAACTAGAAAGACATATTCCAGAACAAATAATGAAAAGAAGGAATGTGGTAGTACAGTGTGGTTGCAGTGAACTGGACCTTAAATATTTTCTGACTTTATAATGTCTGTACACCATGAAATATTTTGGGTGCATCTGCAATACTTTATGTCTGTTGGATACAGTTTGTTGAAAAGCAGGATTTTTTTTTGTTGCTATGATCTCCTAACAAATAAAATATACATTATATATTCTTATCTTTATTCTTCATACTATGAACACAGCAACAAGTCAGACAGCAATCAGCATATATATGTTTGCAAGAAGCTGGACAGTGTCTGCAATACATACACATGCAGTTTAGCACAGTATACTTGCACTGCTCAGTCCTGCTTTTCCACAAACACTCCATGACAGAAAGTAAACATTAATGAGACACCAAAACAGTGCACACACACACACACATATACACACACTTAACAGAAGGAAGGGGGGCCAGAACACAGTGTCACAAATATGGAAGACAACAAAAAAAGGGCATAATTACATACAAGGGTCTGGGATGGTGCAGGAATACATTTTATAACACAGAAGTGAAGGTGTGGGGGGGGCACATGGTGTGAGAAAGAAAAACTAATATGGGATCCCCAGGTGGGTCCAGCAGCAGTTCCAGCATGGACATAATTTGTAACTGATGTCCCTCTATGTGATCCAAACACTGCTGGACAGCACTCACCCTCTCATTTTTCTCCTCAACAGCACTCCAGAGAACTGCCAGGCCAGCCTGCATTTCAGGCAGTTCACTGTGGTCCACATGTTCAACAGGTTCAGCTGGTGGTGGTGGTGGGGTGCTGGTGGAGCAGCAGGTGCTGCTCTGGCCCTTCTCTTCTTAGGGCCACTGCCCTGCACAACTGCACCCTCTGCCACAGAAGGGTCAGCAGGTGCAGGCCTGGCCCATTCTGTGGCAGCCTGACAGTCCAACTGGTGGTGGTTCAGCATATGGGTGTGCTGGTCCCCAGTCTCCAGATGAGTCCCCTGGGGGCCACGGCTCACCTCCACCTGACATAGGTGGTACCTGACCATGCTGCTGTCCACACCAACACAATCAAAAAAATCCCAAACAATGGAGGTGTGGGGAGGACCAGGCATAGGCAGGGGAGGGCAAAATGCACTGGCAGCCAGCAGGTCACAGTGCTCAACAGGAATGGGATCCATACCTGGGCCTGGGGGCACAGGCACATCCTGCTCTACAGGACCTGGTGCTGGAGCTGGTGCTGGTTGTGGTGGTGGTGGTTCAATTGCCTCAGAGTCAGGAAGAGGTGCTGGTCCTGCTTCTGGGGGGTTGGGGGACACTCAAAAGTTTGGATAGATCCAACTGGAACTGGCAACCATGCCCCCATGCGTAAGCACAGTGCAATGCCTACCATGCTCTCCTAGAACTGCCCCCACCCCACATATTCCCTCACCCTGGTCCATCTCTCCTACTGCACTCCCTCAGTCTGAGCAATAACTACTCGACTCTACAGAAAACACTCACACTGTCACACAACACACACACACAGTCACACAGACACAGACAAACAACTAACTACTTATAAAGCAAAGAAAATATTACATTTACACTCTTCCCCCTCACCCCAGATGCCATGCTGCCCACCCTGAAAAAGTGGAATGAAGAGCTTGGAAAAGAGATTACTGAACAGTAATGGCACACATGTTGGACATCATTGAAGAGAAACATCAAAGATACCAGAAACAGATTCACGCAATTCAAAATTCTGCAGTGGTGGCACAGAATGCCACAAAAGTTGTAGAGATGGGGTCTCATTGCCTCAAATAAATGCTGGTGATGCAATGAAAAGGTGGACACTATCACACACCTGTTATGTGCCCTCAAAAAGCGTGGTAAGTACTTGAATGTTGTGCAGTATGAATGCTTGACATTGCTCAACAAACTGTCCAACTCAACCTGACCTGGGTGCTGCTGGGCATTGATCTGCCTGTGCCCAGTAATTCACCCAGCCCCCCCGATGGTTGATGGGTGCCCTGACTTCCACAAAGAGAATCACATTGAGGCAGTGGAAATAAACAGACCCACCTCAAGCCGAAGAATGGTTTACAGAAATGGGCAAAACAACATGTTTTGAGAGAATAAAGTACAGTATCAGAGAAAGGTTGTATATTTTCTGGCAAATATGGGGAACATGGGTGTAGGCAGGCATACTCCAAGCTCTCCATGGTGTGCAATTTTTTTTAAGGGGGTAGCAAATAGGCTCTGAACTGCTTCCTTTTTCCATGAAAAGTTACAAAGAAAATATTGAACCTTTCTGTAATTTTATTCATAGGAGTCGAAACTAGAAGGACTGGTCATTAATACTCTCTTTGAATCCCAAGGGTAATACAACTTTACAGGCTCTGGGCTGGTATGTGGGTGTCTTAGAGAACAATGCATGGCATTTGTATTTACCCATGCATGGCAACAACCATTGTCATGAGATACAAATGTTGTATTTGTTGTGCCAAATGAGGCAACAAACATGGTCCTGGTGTACATTTGTATATTGTCTGGCTACACGGGGGGGTAACTCACCCTAACAAGGGGGGGTGGGGCAGCAGTGAGTCCACTTAGTGTGCAGATCTGAAATCCTTGGCTAAAGCCCTGATGGAGAGTACATATAACCTCAGACTATTGTAAAGTTCCACAAGGTTACACTATGCAACATGGCGGTACAAAGGAATATATTTTGCAAGCAAATTTACATGGTGCACACACAGAATGATATCTAGTGCCATCCCTGGGTCAGTATCAGACCTGGGGAAAAAGCTTATTACCCAAACCAACAGCACCATTTCTTAAGGATGACATCATGATCCCATCTGAGACAAAGCTTGCTAATAATGAATTATCTAACAAATAAATACAATTTTGATCCATCTGCTACTCACTATAAATCTGATCAAATAAAAAACCTGCAGTCCTATGTTGCCATTCTATCATATAAATACTGACATATGCCTTTTTAATTTTACTGTTAGAGTTCTACCTCCAAGGGGCAAAACCCTGGCCAGGACTATGGACTTAACTATAAATAGTCAAAACATTGTAACTTACCTACATGTTATCTGTTATTGAAAAATGAAAGGCGGCTACCTGAGACAAGGTCAGGGCTACCACAAATAGAAACAATGTGAAGGGCAGGCGAGTGGAGCATCAAAACTTCTGTCCTGACAAAAATGACCTGAAGTCTAGATCCAGTTGAAAAATACTTTATTTTACATAAAGTTAAAGCTGATTCAGAACAGCAACAACACCCCTTTATCAAGTGGTGGAGATGTGTTGCTGCTGTTCTGAATCAGATTTAACTTTATGTAAAATAAAGCATTTTTTAACTGGACCTAGACTTCAGGTCATTTTTGTCAGGTCGGAATTTTTTTTTTTCCCAACACTATTTTAATCCAGTCATGGCAAGGGGGACCTCTCTCAGGCATCTTCTCCCTGTGCCTGCCTGCCTGATATCCACTGTAGGTCTATACCCCTTCTCTCTCCACCCCTCCCGTTGCTAGCACCCCTGGTTAAACTCGCCCAGGGAGGATAGCCCGACCACTTACTTGGGCTCCTTGAAAGACAGACTATGGCACGGGAAGGGGTGGGGCATGGAGTGATGAGGGCCGGCCTCAGTCAGATCTAGTGCTGGGCATGAAGGAGATGTGCCATCACCTATCCCCACTTGCCGGGTTTTTCTGCTTTCTTCCCTTCCTTCCCTTTGCATGTGCACCTCCCGATGCTTGGATCACGGCAACCCAGCCTGTGTCGGGCACGCTATCACATGCTTGCCTGTGTGTCTGCTACACTCTGGCCTCCACCAGATGTTGCCAGAGCTCCCAACCCCTTCCCCTGGGACAGGAGAGCAGCCAGCCGGGTGTTCAATCTGATCCCTCTTGTGCCGACCCCGACACCCGAGCTTGCTCCCAAACTCGGGTCATCGATATGGTGCGAGGTGTGGAATCCAGCGCGTCAACCCTCAGTGCCACTGGGCCGACCTTGGTCGGACGTTTTGATGCTCCATTCACCCGGTCTTCATGTTATCTGTTCTTCTTTAATAAACTTTAATTAAAAAAAAAATATTTTCAGGTAGAACATTTTCTAATTAGCAAAAGAAAAAGGAAAACATTCTTAAGGTATAAATAACAGTTTACTACTTTTGGAGCTCAATATGTATACTCTAGAGCAAAGCAGGGAGAGAGGTGATATGATCAAAACATTAAAACACCTTAAGGGCATTAACAAGGTGAAAGAGTCTAACATGTATCAATATAAGAAAAATAGCAGGACAAGTGGACACAGCATGAGATTAAAGGGATGCCGATTAAGGGGTAATGTGAGGAAGTTCTTTTTCACAGAAAGGGTGGTGGATGCATGGAATGGCCTACCTCAGGAAGTGGTGAATATGAATACAGTGCAGGGTTTCAAACAGGCATGGGATAGGCATAAGGGAGCAATACAGATGAGTTTGAATAGATAGGCCATTGACAGAGCAAAGGCCGATGACAAATTCATAAGGTAGAAAAAGAAATGGGCAGACTGAATGGGCCTTGCAGTCCTTATCTGCCATCAACTTCTATGTTTCTAAAGTTTTTTTTAAAGTTATATATTATTATTTTCCAGTATTGCAAGAAACAATATGAACTCATACAGGATCATAAAAATGATCAACGCAGGATAAACTCCTTTTACAGGTTCCAAAACAGCTGATGCTTGCATTGGATATCTTGTAATCTTGTACAGCAGGAAGTGGGGGGGGGGGTGCTGGCTTCTTCAATAACTGAGGTTGTGCCATTAGGAAGCAGGCAAAGGGAGAAGAAAACATTGTTTAGAGGGATGGTTATTTTAATCAGGTTAAGGAATCAAACATAAGGAAGATTTTTCCCCGACATGCAATCCCCCCCACCGAATACACATCAATATCTCAGATCATCAGAAAAACTTGTAGCAAGAAACGCAAACAGTAATAAGAAATAGGTTCCCACAGACACTTTTACATATTATTCTACTTGAAATGCCATGCCCATCCTATGTTTAGTCACTGTACCTGCAATGATGGTGCTTCTAGCAGGAGTAGTCCTAGAAACAAATTATTTATTGCACCACATACTTTCATATGGCCAACACCTTTTGCAACCGTAACAGAAAATACAAAACACCCAATTTGCCACCTTATATTACAAATAATAGAAGCAGTTGTCAGCTAGCAATAATAATTTGACCATTTCCAAAGTCATTGCAGAGTGCTTTCTGTTAGTCCTCAAAATGTCATGGTGGCAAAATAAGAAAGATGTCTCCATTCAGTACAGACCTTTCAACCATCTTCGAGGTGTTCCACAAGCACCTCCAATTCAGTCCTACACCTCATGCTGAATTCCTCCTCGGTTTTTGGCTTCCTACCATTCAGTGTATCTCTGAGCTGAAAACTAACACAATTTGCCTCCATAAATAACCTGGAGATGTGCAGGCAACAGGAAGGTGTGCACAATACCCAGGACTCACAAATGCTGAGGAACTGTACAGAATTTCATGGGGTGATCCCTGGTTTAAAACAACAAGTCTAGGTATAATTTTACATCCACCCCTTCAGCGTTAAGTGGATATGTTTCTCTAGCTGGGGAGAGGATCAGATCCTGGATGTCCTTAACAGCAGTTCTCAATAACACAGTTAAGGGTTAGTTTGAGAAGGTAGGGCAGTTCTTAGATCAACAGGTGGGCTCTTTGCAAAATGGTCACTTCACAAGTTTCTGACAAAGTTATTGAAGTTAGAAAACCCAAGAAGTTGAAGCCATTTGATTACCTCCAGTACTTGGTCTAATCTCAAGCTTATTTTCCAGGGCCTCCATATGTCCTTTCACCTGGGTGTAGTGTTAGGTGATGGTGGCAACAGAAGCCATCATGATCATTTAAATTTTATCAGCATCTACCATCCATGAAGAAAGATCTTTAAGTTGGCATCATGAACTTTGAGACGCGCCAGTGTTCACTCCATTTTTGAGTCCATTTCCTGTGTAGACTCAGGTTAAGTCTACCACAGTGATTCATCTTTGGAAAGTGGGCTGCTGGAACTGGTGTTACCTGCAGCCTAACTCTGTTGAGTGAGAGTAAATTTAAAGGTACCTACCTGCTGTCACTTAGGACAAATTATAGCAAATCTAGTATCGATCTGCTCTTTAACTTTTAATAAGTGCAGTTCTACAGATTACATCTGAAAATATTTAAAATAGTGCAAGTTATTTTAAAAATTGCTGCATTTTGAGGTAGAACTTGTACACAACACATCCTAGTAAATTTATACAAATCAAAGAGAATGTCTTTATTAGTGGATGACACATGCTAGTGGATTGGGATATGTATGTTTGTCCAAAAGTTTTACTTGTTTCCATTATGGAGTAAACTCATTGTACCTTGACTTTTATCAACACAAAGATAAATGAAATGAATCATTCACAGTCCTCAATTTGACCAGGACATACACATAGTTGTGCCTGGTGAGGGGGGCACTACCAATGAATGACTGCCCAATCTACAGCCAAGTCACTGTATGTGTGATTTACATGTTATATAGTAGGCCTACAGAGTTCAACCTCCTGATGACATGCTACAGTAGATGATATTCAGAGCTCCCAGCTGCCCCTCTCTTTAAGCAAAATGTTTCACAGAGAAGCAGCGGATGATCCAATGGGCTGAGCTGGACCGGACACCTGTCCCCAAAAAGAATACCAGGGCCAGTCTCCAAATGGATTCCTGCTCCATTAAGGGGACTGTTGAATATGTCATTCTGAGTATATGTCATTTTAAATGGATTAGAAATTGCTTAAAACAATAAATGGTTCCACTGTGTTTTCAGCTTCCCATGCTCTGTTAGAGGATGGAAACAACTGCTAGGTGGTTATGTGTGATCTCCAAACATGCAGAATCAGTGCAACTGACAGTGATGAAACACTGATGTTAGGGGTCTCTGACATAACCCCTTTCTCCTCCTAGAATCCTCTACAATATATATCCTACATCATGTATCACCATGGAGTGCAGTTTTACCCAATCAACTTAGATCTACCTGCCCACATAGTCCTGTTGGTTATGGTGGGACTACAATCCATGGGGAGGAGGTGTGTTGGTGGATGCCAGAGAGGCCTCTGCAAGTATGGAGAGGGCCCTCCATGATATGGGCCTGCTGGTGTAAGGGTGCAAAGGATGCCATGTTTGGGACCTTAAAGAGAACTTGAGTCTACTGTACGTACTCACACTGAAATAGTAATCTGGTAAATGAAATGCTGACTTTTACATGCTCAGTCATTCTAGATACTGTTCAAAGTAGGAAATAGTTAAAAAAATGATAAGGCAGGTGATACTATAGAGTTAGCCAATGTAACCATGTCCAGTTAATACCTACTGTTATTTTTTTCTGTTTTCCACCTAATTATTATGAAAATGGACTACTGTATACAGCAATTAAGGAATAACAACCAAGAATCAGTTCATTTCTCGGGGATCAATGACCCGTTGCGAAAATAGGTGGCTCAAGGTGCAACCAATGGCCATTTTCCTCCAGCTTGTTCTTACTTCAAGGAAGTAACTGGTTTGACATTGTTATTATGATTATACGAGTAATTGCCTGTAACATCCTTTGTTTCTGCCTATTATTTTTTACTTACTTTAGCTTTTGGCATGAGCCATGTGCCTACAGCATCAGATGGCATCTTGGTCGGTCATTTCTAAGGCAGTAATGATAACTCCAGTAACCAATCAGAAGCCTCACCAGGCTCATGAATATTTAATTGAGCTCAGAAAAATAAACATTCTAATTACAAGTTTAGTAAAAACTGCAAATTATGGAGATATAACATTTTTTCATACTACACATATTTTCCACTGACCTGCAGAAACCCTAACTGTGCAATATAACCCCTTTTCATGGAAACAGGGAAATCTTACTGGCACAGTGCTGTATATTTTGCCAGGTTACTGTTGTAACAAGTGTTAAAACATTGTCATGGTCAGATGACTCATTTAACATTCCATAGACATAACAAGAATGTGTATTTTAGCTAATAACAGACTGAGAGTTATAGCACATACAGCCATGCATATTACTTTTAGAACTGTGTAGATAATGTAATTCTGCCAGTGAAAATCCAGCAGAATGACAATTCCAGTTCCAAAGTACTTTTCAGAATTGCTCAATCATGTCCACCAAATTCCAAATGTATTTTTACATAAACGAAGGATTAGTTTTCATTGGGTTATATAAATCACATATTCATTTCCCACAGTTTGTGGAAACCAGATCCATGGCTCATGTAAACTGCAGAACACTAATCCTTGTTTTATGTAAATCACAAATTACTAATTTGTGTGTTAAATATGAACGGCAGCATGGTTTCAGAAATTCAGAATTCCACTTCCTACAGAATTCAGTGGGTCAGGGCAATTTCCACAATTCCATGGAAGTGCATCAGAAGAAAACTTGAAAATTTCACAGAGCTTGAGTTGCTGTGTGAATTTGTAAATATTATTTTAAAATGAATACAGATTCAGTACCTGCCATGGCTGCAAATTATGGAAGTCTGCACAGGTTCTGTTAGCAAATGGTCCATATCCATGTCTGCTTGAAACTAAGTCATGTAATGAATGTGCCAGTGAATAGACTGCTGTGTACACATTGTAGGTATATCTCACATTATACAAATCAAACAGAAATGGGATGTCCAGTTTCTCAGTTTCTCTTTACCAGTACAGGGCACAACAGTTGTCTCTCCCTTGTATAGATAGCAGTGAATTCGGAGGCACTGACCATGTGCAGCCAAAGGCTTTTGCCCAGAATGTTTTTATAAATATGTCCTCAGGGTATGCTGATGGATTTATTGTATAGATGAACTCCTTGAATCCAGGAAGCTGACCCATATGTAGAGCCAATGCCATAGTCCCATTCAAAGATTTCCACGTCTCTGAAGTGAACCTGTCTGGAGTTATAATAAAAGTTGTTCCACCCACAAATACTTTTCCAGTTATGTTCTGTGCAAATATTTCCTCCATTAATAGATTGATGAATCTCACATGACAATAGGTGACAATCACATTCACTGTTGACCTCTTGATCACTTCTATGACTTTCGGAACATTTTTATCAGAATTTATTATGGGGACTATTTCTAGAAATTCAATGCAGCCTCCCAGCTTGGCCATCTCTACTTTTAGTCTTTGAGTACCCAGTTGTCCATAATCATCATCTGTTGTTATGACACCTATCCACGTCCAGCCAAAATGAAGGATTAACCTGGCCATTGCTGCTGATTCAAATTTGTCATTGGGGACAGTACGAAGAAAGGAAGGGAACTGCTGCTTATCGCCCAAGAGAGACAGCACTGACCAGAAGTGACCTAGTAGAAAGAAAAGAGCATTTTGCAATTCTGAATTTTGTTTCATATTAGTGAAAGCTCTCAAAATAGCAGTTTTACTTTTAGTAATAGTATAGTGTTTTCCAGAAGGACTTAAAAGAAAATTGCAATGTATCATTGCAGCCACTGACATGCCTGAATATTGCTTGAAATTTCAGTGACAGAAACATAACATAGACATTGCCTGCAGATAAAGACAATGGGTCCATCCAGTCTGCCCTTACAGAGTTTTCCACTGATACACTTGACCTACCATTTTAAAGAATTTTTTGCCATGATGACTACCTTA
Organism: Neoceratodus forsteri; assembly: GCA_016271365.2. NCBI lineage: Eukaryota > Metazoa > Chordata > Ceratodontiformes > Ceratodontidae > Neoceratodus > Neoceratodus forsteri. The sequence continues at coordinate 176,025,721 of CM028138.1, forward strand.
AAATACTCCCCTCTTCCCTAACCCCCATCTCCCAAATCCCAACTCTTGTAACTAATACCCTGTAATTTTTCAATCTGTTTTAGAGATGTTGCGAAATTAAATTTTGCTGGTGAAATTGCTGCAAAACCAACTGTGCTCTTGCAAAGAAGAAAATGAGGATAAAGTTACAATTTCTCAAAAGTTATGGATGGTGGACTGATGGAAGTGCAGGCTCAGAGGGCCTGTGCTGCTAGAGGGAATCACAATCTCTCAAAATTTATGGATGGTTGGGAGTGCAAGGTTAAGTGGGCCCTGCACTCCTGCAAGGAATGAAATTAGGATACAATTACAATTTGTCAAAAGTTATGGACAGTGGACTGATGGAAGTACATGGCCCAGATGGCCATGCACTCCCACAATGAAATAGTGATACAATTACAATCTGTCAGAAATTATGGATGGATGGTACTGTGTGCTCCCACACGCAAATACGAATATCATTATGGAGTTATGGGAATGCAGGTGTTATGTATTTATGGCAGCACAGGGCTCAGAGAGCCCTGTACTCCCACACACATACACAGAGTATTATGGAATGGTTGGAGTACTGGACCTGAAAGGCACTGCATTTCCAGTGGGAAATAAGGATGCAATAATAATCTTTTCAGATTTATAGATGTTTGGAGCACATGACCAGAAGAGCTGTGTGCTCTCACAAGGAAGGAAATAAGGCTATAATTACAATTTTGAAGTGCTATGTCTGGCTGGGAGCATACAATCTGAATAAGTTCACATTTCTGTGCATCATCAAACAATGTTGATGTACCATTAGGGTTCTACCAACAACAGTTGGGAAATGCAGTCTTTGGGTGTCCAACTCTAACATGCCACCCCACACTGTAAACCTAAGAGCCCACCACCAGACTGTATGGATGTTACAATGATATTCACCTGTCCCAACACTCCTGTTCTGTTCCCCCCTTCTCTGACTTTTAGGTAAGTATGAAAGCACAGGGCCTACTGTATATCTCCTGTTGGCCTGCTCACTCTCATCTATCCAAATGTACGTGGATGATACCGTACTATACGCCACAGGCCCTTCCGCTGAAGCAGTGTACAACGTGCAACAGCAGGACTTCAATGCCATACAACAATGGCTCTGAACCAACCAACTATTCCTAAATGCGAAAAAAAAGTCTCACTAACCTTTGGTTCGCAGCCACAACTTTCTCACCAAGCAACTCACCCCTCATTCCTAACCCTGGATGAATCACCCCTTAGAGTCCTGCACCTCTTTCAGATATTTGGGTGTCTGGCTCAACCAATATCTCGACTTCTCCATACACGTCAAATCACTACACAAGAAATTACACCCCAAACTTGGTGCCCTATATCGCAACAAAGGCTGTATGTCCACTCCAGTCTGGAGGGATATTGTCTAAAAGATGATACTTCTGATACTTGACTACAGGGACGTGGTCTATGGAGCCATCACATCTTCCAACCTGGCCAGCCTGGACACGCTTTTCCACTCCTTCTGTCGCTTCATCCTGGAGTGCCCACAACTGACACATCACTGCGACCTATACAGCTCCCTAGCCTTACCCTCACTCATGGCCCGCAGACAAATCCACTGCACCAGAGTCGCTGCAAAATTCTGGTTCCAGACCCTTCCCCCTTACCTAGGCTCCACCCTATCAGCTCAACCTTCCCCTGTTTACTCACTCAGACACTCGGACTCCAGGTTTCTTCAAGTCCCACTCATGCACACCTCTAAAGGCCAATTGGCTTTCAAATATCACTTGCCAAAACTTTAGAATGACCTGCCTGCAGGTATCAGACACTTTACCAACCATAGCCACCTCAACCCACTCCTCCTTGTACACTTTTTCACCGTGTGCACTTGCTTCCAGCAGGCATAAGCACAAGCCCTCTTGACCTCTGGTTACCACCACCTGATAGTCATACACAAATCAACTGTTTATGCAGGGCTCTCAAACTAGGTTGTTCTGGCCTTGAGGCTATATACCATGGATGTTTTGTAAATACCCAGTACCTCCTTATTGTAAACTCTGTATCAATGGAAACCTGTAATGTATGTATGTCTTAGCCCTTTTATTGTATTCTCTGCATAACTGTGAACCTGCAATGCATGTATTTCATTCTGTGTCCTTCACCGTATTTCCCCAGGCCGCATTATTTATTTATGACTATTTTGGATAGCACATTTGATCAAACAGTGCTCTTTTACAAAGGTTCCATGTCTTGGATAATGGACAAGAACATACAAGAACAGGTGGGTAGATAACAGTTAATACAATTACAGTACATGAGCTGCCAGTGGCTTTGTCAAGATAAGACAAAAGAATTACTAACAGGTAAAACATTACAGAATGCATGAGCTGCCAGAGGCTTTGACAGGTGATCTAGAAAGTGCATGAGAGGGCCAGAGGTAATTGGTGAGAGGATAAGGTAGTAGGGGACAGGCAAGAACAAAGGGGTTTGGGGATTGGAGGGATAAGGTAGGTGGTGAAGGAGAAGAGTAGATGGTGATGGAGGGGAGGGGAGAAGGGATGGGAGATGTAAGTGGGTAACAGGATGGTGGGGAAGGAGAGAAGAGTTAGTATGGGCAAGGAGGAGAAAGAAGAGAATATAAAAGCTAGGAGGTGCAGGGGGTAATAGGTGAGGGAGGGACAAGGATGTGAGAGGGAATGGAGAGAGGAGGTGAAATCTGGCTGGTGGCAAGGAGAAGGCTGAGGTGGCTGATGTGAGATATGATGAAGTTAATAAGGAGGAGTGGGGTGTGGTGAGAGTGCATAAGTAATGGAGATGCCAGGAGGGCGAGCAGGGAATTTAAGTGTAGCAGTAACAGTAGGCACTGGCCACCAAGTGCTGTCATAGTTTGTGCTAAAGGAGCTGAAATTCAGTGCATTGGTGATATCCACTGGGAGTGTGTTGGAACCAGCTAGAGGCCCTAACTTTGTAGGAGCGTTGCCTTGAGTGGTCCAGCAGTGGTGAACTGTGAAGATTAATGTTCCAGAACTCCTGGTAAGGCGGGTGGCATGGTGAGGGGAAAGTATAGACTGAACCCCTGGTGGAAGGAGGCCTAGCACTGTCTTCTTAGCAAGTAAGCAGGTTTAATACTTAATTCTGCCTTGAAGTTGTAAAAAATACTTATAATAGTAATCATGAAAATACTTTTAGTGATGTGAAAACAAATTTTTCCTTATTCTCAGTATTGATTTTTTATATATAATAACTTTTGAAAAAGTAACACTTTTATTGATTTCTTGCAACAAGTATTAAAATTTACATTTAAAAAGAAAAAAAACAGTGTTTAATTTCAATATTGTAAGACAAAACAAAAATAAAAAGTATTACTTTCTTTAAAACATTGTTAAAGAATTAAAAAAATCTGATAAATAAAAAATGGATTTATGTGTCCACATCTGTTGGACTGTTGTGGGGTGCCTTTTCCCAATATAATGATGTGCGGGTCACATCTGTCACTTCCTCGGAGGTGAAACAAAGTGGAAACAGGTCATTGAGGTATGTCCCAGGGTGGTGGAGGAGCTCAAGATCCCTGATGATCTTTTCGGGGGGGGGTCCTGATCCTCTTGCTTCAGTAGGATGTTACAGAGTTCACTAATTTTCTCTGACACCAGGCTAATACCTTGCTGCACAGATTCCTTGAGCACCATGTGGCATTTCATTAGCCTAATTAGTTCCTATTGGCTGTGTCTTGGAGCCGTGAGGTTCTTGTTTGTTGCTTGGAAGTCGCACAACACGGTATTGGACGGGTGTCGCAGTTGTGTGAACTCAGGGCACGTATCTGGAAACAGAAAGAAAGAAAGAAATATAGTTTAGGAAAGTTAGCAAATTAATGTGGGTAGTGATTATAGTTGGAGCTCTGTTGTGCAGTAATGGGAATTGATATGATTGGTGGGTCTGTTTCTGGTGAAGTGAGTTGTTGCAATGCCTGGCACTCTTTTTTTGTTCTTGCTCTTTACTATCAGTAGTACTGATAGTGTGCATCATGTCATCTAAGATGACTTGTGGTATGGTGATTAGTAATGGGCGAGGTGGCCCCAATTCACTCAGGGAAGTGATTACAGAGTGAAGACAAATTCTGAGTACTCATGTCAGAAGCTAAAGTACTTTACATTATTAATGGATAGCAAAAGTCCATTAAACACTGACTTTGCATTACTCCACCTTCCTAAACCACAACTCCACCAATTCTTAAGGCAAAGTACATTGAAAACAATGTACTTCACTTCACTTCTCCTTGTTTTTAAGCTCCAAAGGCAAATTTTGCAGTGATTCATGGGATTTCAGGTCACATGGGCTCTAGATTGTTCTGCACTGCCTCAGTTTGGGATAGTGTGTATAGGAAGCTGGGCAGTCATTCATTGGTAGTGGCCCCCTCACCAGCTGTAGGAGACAATCTGCTTTGAGAGCTCTCTGCAATTCAAACCTTCAAAAAGCTGTTAAAAAAGCCTTTTTGAGTCATTTTTTTTGCTGAAACGTTAGTTCATTGATTATAGGAAACCCTCCTTTGCTCATATCATCAAGCTTTATTGTTTGTGTATGGATTTTGAATGTTAATGTACAACATTCAGTCTATGTACTGACAGACAGTGGAAGTGTGCTTTGGGGAGGGGTATCTCAGTGTAGGTAGATTAACTTGGAGAAAAGACAGTGCTTTCTGTTTTGGTGATATTTTTATTGTATAACTGTGTTAATGTGCACACAGTATTATTTTCAATATTTCTTACCATTTTTTGCTGATTGTTGTGGTGCAGCAGTGCATAATTTTAGTTTTTAAAATATGTGGTTGTATTACTGAAGTTTTCAATTTACTATGCAGTACTTAGTCTGTGTGAGACGTCTGATCAAATCAGACACCTTTTATTGTGTCACATAATAATTTCAGCAATGTGAAGCTGCTATCCACTGCAGCTGTGTGATTTATGTACTTATTTGTGGTATCTTTACTGGTACTAGTACTAGTGACTGTTACTGTCGCAGTGCATAATTTTAGTTTGTTTAAAAAATGTGGTTATATTACTGAAGTTTTCAATTTGCTATGCATTACTTGGTGTATGTGTGTGATGCGTGTCATCAAATCAGACCTTTTATTGTGTCACATAATAATTTCAGCAATGTGAAGCTGCTATCCACTGCAGCTGTGTGATTTTTGTAGTTCTTTGTGGTATCTTTATAGGTACTAGTACTAGTGACTGTTACTGCAGCAGTGACGTACACTGCCCCCCCTCCGGGGCCTGCCCCAACCGGCAAAGGTACTCTTTTCCAGATTTGAATTTCTGATGGTGAGCACTGGCTGAGGTCTTGTGCCTTTGTGTCTGCATCTCTTTAGTGCACACTAGTCTTAATCTGTCTGTGCATTTGCATCTCTTTAGGGCCCAATCTCCATCTGTAACTTAAGTCACAGGTGTTTCTTTGGCATCCCTTCAGAGTACTGGACAGGTGTGGTGCTTAATTCTGCATGAACATTGTACTCATTAATATGTGTTTTAAGTCAGGACTATCATCACAAGTCACTTGTGATACAAATCACGTTCTTCATCATCACGGTCAGAAATGCAGTCACAAATCACAGTTCATGATCATTCATATTGCGAATCACAACATTAATTTTTTTTCTAGTTACTTGGATGTATTGTAAGCCTGTTTTCTAGTATCTCTCCAGGCTTTACCACCCCACCATTGTACTCATTGATACTTGTTTTTAAGTCTGGGAGTTTTAAGCTACATCTCATTGGGGAAGTATAGCCATAGGCATTCACATTTCTTCATCATCACGGTCACAAATGCAGTCACAAATCACAATTCACAATCACGTCATGAATCACAACATGTCAGGGAGTTGAACAGTGCCTGCAGTACATACACAGACTGAAAAGAAGACTGACTGCACACATGCAGTTTAGTACAGTATACTTGCACTGCTCAGAATACAAAATGTCGTGCATACGGAAGACAACAGAAAAAAGCACAATTACATACAAGGGTCGGGGATGGTGGAGGAATACATTTCATAACACAGCAAGGAAGGTGTGGGGAGGCACATGGTGTGAGGAAAAAAAACTAATGTGGGATCCCATGGTGATCCAGCAGCAGTTCCAGCATGGACATAATTTGCAACTGATATCCCTCTATGTGATCCAGCTGCTGCTCCATAGCACTCACCCTCTCATTGTTATCCTTGACAGCACTCCAGAGAACTGCCAAGTCAGCCTGTGTTACGTGCAGTTCTCTGGGGTCCACACATTCTACAGGCTGACCTGCTGGTGGTGGTGGTGGTGGCAGTGGAGGTGTGGGTGCTGGTGGAGCAGCAGGTGCTGCTGTGGCCCTTCTCCTCTTCTTAGGCATGTGGCAATGCACAGCTGCACCCTCTGCCACAGAATGGCCAGCAGGTGCAGGCATGGTCCGTTCTATGGCAGCCTGCCACTCCAACTGCTGGTGATTTAGCATATGGGTGTGCTGGCCCCCAGTCCCCAGGTGAGTTCCCCAGGGGCCACAGCACACCTCCACCTCACATAGGTTGCACTTGACCACACTGCTGTCCCCCCTGACACAGTCAAAAAACTGCCAAACAATGGAGTTGCGAGGAGGACCAGGCACAGGCAGGGGATGGCCAGATGACCTGGCAGCTGGTTGGTCACTGTGCTGAACAGGGATGGGATCCACACCTGAGTCCAGGGGAACAAGCACATCCTGCTCCAGAGGACCTGGTGCTGGACTTGGTGGTGGTGGTGGTGGTTCAACTGCATCAGAGTCAGGACAGGAGGCCATGCTGGTCCTGCTTCTGGGGGACACTCAGAAGTTTTGAGTGGTCCAACAGGAATGGGTGCCCATGCCTCCACACATGCACACTGTATGATGCTTACCACTACCACGCTCTCCCAGAGCTGACCCACCCAGACATTCCACTCACCCTGGTCCATCTCCTACTGAGCTCCCTCAGTCTGAGCAATCACTACTCACACTGTCACACAACACACACAGTCACACAGACACAAATAAACAACTAACTACTTATAAAGGTAAGAAAATACAATTTACAGAAAGAACAAATTAAGTAAAAAGTAGAAGAAAGAAAATGTAGCTTTTAAAAAAGCTATTGGGTCTAAATCAAAGTTTAAATCTCCTCCTCGCTCTGATCTCAAAGTATCAGCAGTCACAAAACACACTCTCTCTTTGTCTGCACAGGAGAAAGTAAAAGTGTCTGCTTGTATGACTCTTCTTCTTCTGCCTAGCTAAACAGCATGTGACTTACAGTACTGTAAGCCATGTGATGTGTGGGGGGGGGCTTCCAAACCTGAAACACCAAGTGGATCACTTAGAATCATAATGAGGAATGTGAAGTCCATTAAAAACAATGACTTCACCTTACTTCCCATTGCCATTCCACCTTAACATGAAGTGGTAATGACAAGGCGGAGTGAGCACTTTGCATTACCCTCTCTGTGTAGCGGAGTGGCAACACGATGTGCCCACTTCGTGTTCACTTCGCCAGCGGAATTTAAATTCACTGTATCTCTAATGGAGATGTGCACATTTAGCTTCCATTTTTGATATGCCCCACAAAGTGCATCTGAACTATGACATGCCTGCCAGGTAGAGTAACTCAGAGAATTCATCAGGCACTTACTTTCTAGTTGCTGTCATAAATATTGTTGCAACCTCTACTCATACATATGAAAGTTTAACTATGCACATATTATAAAACTCCATTAAATAAAGCAAGTAAAAAATGTCATCTTATTTCCAGTCAAAAGCTGTTTCTTTTTTAATTTTTATTTAATAAGCTTTATTCATTGTAAAAAAAAAATTTAAACAACAGCCAAGTACAGGCAACATGATAATGCAATACAAGAACCTTCCAGGATAAAAAAACCCAAAATATTTACATTATAATTGCATTCAAAATAAAAGAAAGAAAACATTAACCATGCAAGGACATGACAGCATAACAGTTCCGTATTATAATACGTTTAGTTGTCTGTACCCCCACCCCATGACCTCCCCGCCTGCCACCAGATTCTATATTTAATACAATTAGGGAAAAGAGAGTTGAAATTACAAGACACGGAATGAAAAAGGAAAAAAGGAAAGAAAAAAACGAGAAAAAAGAAGTAGATACTGGCTATTTGAATATACCCAACAAATACGATCCTCTGTTGGACCATTGAATAAAAAATATTTCAGATTAGAGCTACTGTACCAAGGTAAGGGTCTGAAGTATCTCCCACCTTTGCTTATATGCACTTGATCTATTCTTAATACCAGCCAGTGTAAGTTCTGCCTGTAAGGCAAACATGATTTCTTTAAACCACTCAAAATAGAGGGGAGTAGATGAATCAATCCAGTGTCTTAATATTATTTTCTTGGTACATGCAGTGATCAAGGCCATTTGAGCTTTCTGCTGTGCCCCTTGATTCTATGTAAAGTCACCCAGAATAAACAAATTTTTGGTGTAAATTTATCTGTGATCATAAGCATAGGGTTGAGACGGTTTTGAATTTCCCTCCAAAAGAAATTAATAGAAACATAGTCCCAAAGCATATGAAGTAAATCTGCCGGCTCATGCTGACATTTAGGACATCTACTGAAAGATGAAGCACCCATACAGCACAACTGAATAGGTGTGTAATATAAATTATGATTGATATAATATTGCATTAATCAATAACTATAACATTTAATATACTTATATAGGTGTTTCCAAATCTTGGAACAATTCCTGGAGGGGGAATGCGGTAGTCAAATATTATCCCACTAGTAAATTCGTTGACCTTCTATATTGGCCATTTCATTTAATAGAAATTTATATGAGTAGGATATAATATGGGATGTAGGAATGGATTCCACATATGGAAGAACCACTGACATGAGGGGGCTAGACCATTTATCCACTCCAAATTGTTTAACCAGCAAATGAGTTATTTGAAGATATTTAATCACAAGGTTATCCAGCCATTTAACAATGGATTGAGCCTCTCTGAAGGGAAGCAGTTTTTGATTTTTCACTAGCTGAGCCACAGAATTCACCCGTTTGTGGCCAAAATTGGTGACGCTTAATATTCTTAACTGAAATAAGAAAATTGGGGTTAGAAAACAGGATGAGTAATATCTTTAGATGCCTCCATTTTGGGAAGTTATTTAACTGCTGTTGAGTTTGAAGTAAAGCATCTAGCGGTGTTTCCTTTAGGACCTTAGGAGATTCTTCTTGGAAATAAGGGAGAGTCCTGGGGTCGATTCCATTTGCTACCTTAAAGCCATTTCAATTCTAACCCAAGAGGGCAACAGGTAGATTCCAGTAGAGCTTCTGAGGTTGTATCCAGAATCTCATTCTTGCTAAATGTAGGCTAAATAGTAAAATATAAATTAGGGGCTTATACCACGTGATTTTCTCAGTGTGAGTTTAAGGTAACCGCCTGATTTTCTTCCCTTGCCATATAAAGGAACTGATGATTCTATGTATCTGTGTGAACCATGAGAGTGGTAGGGACCAGCTGAACATTTGTAGGGTATAAAAAATCCGGGGTAACACATTCATTTTTACAATGTTCAAACGGGCCCATAAAGAGATAGGCAGTTTTGACCATCACTTAAAATCTTCAGACAGGGTTTTATGAAGAACATCTAAATTAAGTTGTTTCATAACAAGAGGGAGAGGATGAATAATTACTCCTAAGTATTTAAATTTTTCGGTGTTTCAACGAACACCCAGTTGAACAATTTCACTCTTCACAGTAAATTTGTTAAGTGGATAAACCTCCGCTTTACCCATGTTGAGTTTATAATTCAAAATGACTAGAACTGGGAAATAATTTGGAGAGTTGCGGAGGAAATTGAGATAGAGTGGTAATAGTAAGAGTAAGTCATCAGCGTAAGCCGACAACTTGTACTCTGTCTGCCCAATTGGAAACCCTGAAATCAAATCAGAATTTTTAATTTTCCTAATCAAAGGTTCTAAATACAAATTGAAAAGAAAAGAGGAGAGGGGACAGCCTAGTCTGGTACCCTGGGATAGTGTAAAAGATGTGGAAAGAATGCCATTACAATGGATTTGGGCTTTGGGTAGTGTATATAATACATTGAACAAATTCTTGCAGGATACGCTATTAAGCTAACAACAAGAAGAGGTACTCCCAAGAGACCCTGTCAAAAGCCTTTTCCGCGTCAAGGGCAACCAATGCAGCAGAAGAAATAAGATCTTTGGACACAGAAGAAAGATAGGCAACTTTCCTAAGGTGATCAGATGATAATCTTCCGTTGACAAACCCTACCTGCTCTTGACTAATCAAGGATTCCCAGACTTGGCCTAATCTAAACGAAGGTATTTTAGCCAAGATCTTAAAATCCACATTAATTAATGAAATTGGTCTATAATTAGGAATGAAAAGGGGATCTTTATCTGGTTTTGGAATAACAGTTATTAAGGCTTGAGTCAGGGTATTGTCGGATATACCATTATCAAAAGTATACTGAAAAGTATCTAAAAGAACGGGAGCAATAATCTCTTTAAAGGTCTAATAAAAGTTTGTGGTAAATCCGTCTGGACTCAGAGATTTATCTCTTGATAGAGATTCTATAGTGGTCAGTACTTCCGCTAAAGCAGTGGGAGTTTTCAGGAACATGGAATGATCCTCAGATAATGTTGGGAGGTTAATAGCTTGTAGAAAGTTATCCATTTTTTGAAGCAGGGAAGTCAAGAGCTGCTTCTTACAAATGTAGATTAGAAACATAACATAGAAAAATAGAATTTGACAGTAGATAAGGACTGCTTGGCCCACCTAGTCTGCCCATTTCCCTACCTAATGGATAAGCTGCAGATCCTAGTTAACCAGCAGCCTACTTCTTTCTACCCCCCAACCCCTAGAATTGCCTTGTGATTGTCCCATGCATGCTTGAATTCAACCACTGTTTTGACTCCACAACCCTCCGGAAGGCAGTTCCATGCATCCACAACTCTTTCTGTGAAAAAATACTTCCTTACATTACCTCTGAGCCACCCCCCCATCTTCAAATTGTGCCCTCTTGTTCTTGCACACCTCTTTTTTTGAAAGATGCTACCTTCATGGACTTTGTTGATTCCCTTGAGATACTTGAATGCTTCTACCATGTCCCCCCTCTCCCTCCTTTCCTCGAGGCTATACATATTAAGCTCCTTTAGTCTCTCTTCATATGTCTTCCGGTGCAGACCCTGCACCATTTTAGTTGCCCTCCTCTGGACAGCTTCCATCCTGTCTATGTCCTTGCAGAGACTGGGTCTCCAGAAATGCATGCAGTACTCCAGATGGGGTCTCACCAGCTGTCTGTACAGAGGGATAACAACTTCCTGTTTTCTACTGGTGATGCCTCTCCCTATGAATCCCAGGATCCCCCCAGCCCTCCTTGCTGCCCTCTCACATTGCTTGCCCACCTTTAAGTCATCTGATATGACTACCCCAGGTTCCTTTCCATTTTTGTTCTTGTTAGTATCTCACCCCCCAATGTGCACTTTTCCCCTGCGTTTTTGTTTCCCAGGTGCATTACCTTGCACTTCTTAGCATTGAATCTAAGCTGCCATACATTTGATCATTCCACTAACCTTGCCAAGTCCCTTCTCATCCTTTCCACCCCCACCTTGTGCATCAACTCTGTTGCAGATCTTTGTGCCATCTGCAAAGAGACATACTTTTCCTTCTAGTCCCACTGCAATGTTGCTTATAAAGACATTGAAGAGGACTGGTCCTAATACTGAACCCTGCGGTACCCCACTAGTAACCCCCCTTTCTTCAGAGTGGAGTCCATTTATTATCACCCTCTGTGTCCTATTCTCCAGCCAATTCTTTCCCCAGGCTGTCATCTTGGGACCCACGCCCAGATTAATTTAAAACAAGTGCTATTCAGAGTTGGTATTGCTGGTGTTTGATGATGATCATCAAATAACCCCTACTATTCCTGTCAGTTTGGTAGAGAACTCTATGCACCATGCCTGTTATCTAGCAAGACATAAAACTGAGACTCTGGGCCTGATTCCAGGATGGGCTATGCCGGCGTAAGGCAAGATACGCTAAACCCCATTGTCTATCTCACCACTTACACCGTGTGATGTGCCTGCCATGATTCTAAGAGCTGCTTTGTGCCATGGTGTATGTGGGATGTGACTATCACTGGTTATGACATCTGCTACGCTGCGGCCTGCATACACCTGACACAATTGCGGGTTATGACAGCAACTTCACCATATTCCAGGAGGGCGGCTGTCATAACCTGCAGTTGCAATTCCTAGAGCCACAGTGGTGTAGTGAACTTTTGACAGCTAGGAGCTTTCCTACTTGTCATCCAATGGCTGGCATCATTGGATGCCACCCTGCAGAGCCCCGGCAATGGTGCCATAGGGACCCCCAAGTCCCCTCAAGTACACCCCTGCTTCCAACCCCTCAATTGTCAGGGATCCCTTGGGGTCTGATTCTGGTGAGCCACCCTGGATGCCTGTGCCATGTATCCTGCCCCCATGCACCTTGGTGTGTGCCACGGTGGTCCAGGTGGGGAGCTTCGGGGGGTTGCCTGTCACTGATGGTGAGTTTCGACATGCGGCTGTGATATGCCATGTGTGGGTTACCACCACATGCATGGCATATCTGTCACAAATGCCAGGACCCTGACACTTCTGGAATGCAGTATAGGGTCCCTGGCATGGGGCGACTGGCGTAACTTGCAACTCTGTGCAAGTTACGCCAGTCATCTTGGAATCGGCCCACCTGTCTTCACTTGAGGTCTGTTTCTGTGGGGACATCAATGGTAGTAGGTTTATCAAAAAGTCAGGGGGCTGAAGGAAGCCATGTATAGTATGTGCCTCACTATGACCATGACTGTGGGGTAAAGCTACTAACAGCAACACTGCCTTACTGCTTAAATATGGTGCTCTGTGGCTGTTGGTGGTAGTAGGTTTCAGCTATTGTCCCAGTGCTAAAGGATCTCAACTTTGCCGTGTACCTTGGTTTGTGTCTGAGCATGGTACGACGTACCACCATCAACATGCTGTTGAGCCTTATTGCTTAACTGTTGCAGAGATAAACAAATGTTAAAAAAATAAGTACTGTTAGTTTCTTCTGTAACAAGTACTTGTCTACTGACTGAGTCACTAGGTTTAGAAGACACCTTTCTGGTGTTTGTGTTAACATTCTAGGACTGGAACTAGGTACACGTATGAATCCCTGTATTCTGTGTAAGTAGTTCATAGTAAATGTTCTATGTTACTAATGTCGAGCAATGGAAATGCAAAAATAAAAAGAAAAACAATATGAAGAAACTAGCCACGCAGCATAAGTATTAACAAGATCTACCTGGTGTTTGTACTGATTGATGACTGGGTTTAAACACACATTTTGCATTTCACAGTAACTACACAAAAAGGTGTTTCTTTACTTCTTAACAAGTGTTTCTGGTTTGCTATGAAACAGGTATGATCTGACAGTCTGGTCTCTGTGGTGTAGCATCTGCTGCAGTGGTTTGAGCTTCACCAGCCTGTGTCCCTGTTGGCTGTGGAATTGCCTCGGAGCCAGCAGGATCTAGTGGCACATCCTTTAGTTTTTCTTTGATGGTGCTTTGAAGAGGCAATATTGGTTGACCTGCAAAATTTCATGGGAATCCATTAAGTGGGTCCTGAGATATAAAGTATTGAGAAACAGATAAATCCATTTTTTTTAACATTCTTTCATCCGTCCCCTGTATCTCAGGAATGCTTTTATGTTGTGGTCTGAAATTCTGCATCATAGAAAGCCTTTGGGTCACATATGTGCCTTTTGAAGGTTTGTTGAAAAATATTAATCTATTCAAAAGGTATCACATTTTTAATTTTCCCATTGTTTCCTATGGGAAAATGTATATGTCAGGCATGAAAGATATATTTTTTGCACAATGGGCGCTATACACCAATGGGGCAGAGTGGCTTCACTGCCATATCTGGGTAGTGCAGCAACTCTACACCCACTGTGCCCCCCCATCCAGCATGCTGAATGGGGGGCACACAGACCCAATGCACCCGATCCACCACATCTGCAGATAACTCTGTGCTGGGGGCATTCTAGGGGTGTGTGCCAGCACTTCACAGTATGCACCAACCTGTGTAGTGCTGGCTGCATGGTGTGGAGGGTGGTGCTGGGTATGCCAGGGAAGACCCTGCCATAACCCTCTGTGTGCTCCCATGGTTACCACCCTCTGGTCACTGGGGTACCGGACAGTGCAGTCGGTACTGCCCCTGCCCACTAGGCAACTGGTGAGGGCAGGGGCAGTGGGTTGAGTGAGTGCTTGTAAAGCCAGCCAGGCAGTGGCACTTGGAGGTTGGGGGTATCAGATCATGGCACTGGGGTACGGACAATGTTGATGGAGCATGAGTGATATTATGGGAAGCTGGTGGGTCCTGATGCTGGGGACATGCAGTGCTTCAGGAGGGCACCATATGCGATGGCTGGGCCAGGGACTGACCAGCCAGAAGGGCCATGCCATGCAGGGGTGGCATGCACAACCCCATGCCCATTCATAGCAGCACAAGGGATCCACTAATCCACCCGGGATGGGCATTCCATTGAATGTCCACCAGGGTCTGCAACTATGCCCTCGGCCACCCTGTGGAGACCTGTGTGTCAGGGGAGAGGAGCCGCAGACAGGTGGCCGGCATTGGTGAATGCCAGTATAGACACACCTGTCTGCAGGGTGCAGGGGCACGGGCGGAGTATGCAATTTTTCCACGCCCCCCCCCCGCTTCGTGCATATCACCCAATATGAGTACTGTGCAAAAAATACTGGCTTCTTTTCATAAAGAATGCTGGTATTTTTTGCACAGTTCACAGTTCTGTGATCGATTGAGCTGTGTTGTGGCCACCATCTTGTTTTGCTGCTTAGCGAGGATGTTGAAGTACCAAAGGTTTTAAAAACAAAAAAAAAATCAGAAAACAGCTAAAGATAACCTCTTTAGGTGTTTCCTGATGGTTTTTTTTTGTGTGTTTTAAGCTGGACCCAAAGAAGTTTTTTTCTTGGGTGCCAGCTTATACAGAGAATGGTTTGAAGTCTGTTCTCTGTATGAGAACAGTGGTATTTTCTTACTTCTGCGGCTGCAGCTGGAACTCATGCTGCTGGCTGCAGAGTCAAGGAAGACCCACTTTGTGCACACAATACATAGTATGTACTGGGCATTCTGGAAGCCCACCCCAGTATGCCCAAATGCATTATTTATTTATAAAAACCTGTAGAAAGAAGAAAAACATCCCTCAAGGTCTATTCTTTTATGCAGAATCCTGCATCAAAATTTTCAATAATTTTGATGCAGGATCCTGCATTGAAGTACTGTAATGTGCTGCACAATGATTTCTGACATGGGGTGCCCAATCCCTGTGTCCGCATAGTGCACACATTACTACTATATCCCTGCCCCCACTATTCTGGCACACTGGGAGCCCACCCCAGTGTGACCTAATAACTTTTCATTTCCGACACCCGGATGTCCACTCCCAGTGTTGTATGTCTGCCCCCCACCACTGTCTTTCATTGCCGAGAGGGATGCCCAGTCCCTCTGTCGGCATCATGTATGCCCCCCAACACAAGTGGCACACTGGGAGCCCACCCCAGTGTGCCCAAACTTTTATTTAAATGTTTTCTTCCTGTAAATGAAAAAAGTCCCTCTAGGTCTGTTTTTTTACCTGAAATGAAGAAAATGGTCCATCATCATTTCCCATCCCTCCCCATCCCATCCCACCCTCCCTCCCTTGTGCACCCAACTCCCCGCACTCCCTCACCCATACTTACCCTCCAGAGGTCAGGAGCTACAATCTTCTCTGGACCGGAACACGTCTGCACTCTTCAAAGCAGAACTGCGAAATGAGGAATTGCGTAGGCGCTGTATAATGGGACTCAATGGGGGTTTCAACTTAGGTTGATATCTCTGCCAGTTTTAGGAAGTTTGGCCCCACTTTTTCAACATGGGTTCTTGGGACCCCTCCTCATGAACACTGCCACTGTCATTTTGTTTCTCAGTCCCAAAAGGTGATTTTGTGGTTACTGCATGGCATCACCTTTTGGGACCGATTCATGTAATAACAGTGTCACTGTTCATTAGGTGGAGTTCCAAAAAGCCCATGTTGTAATTATGGTGAAATAGTTCCCAAAAATGACTGCATTATGAGCATACATTCTGCAGTTTCTACTCATATTTGTAACTTCAACAATTTTTTATATTTTCACTCTGGATTTTCAACATTGTCATTTTTTAACACCTCCTTATGAACAGTACAGCTGTCATTTTTCATATCCTGCCCAAAATGTGTTTTCACACCTGTGGTGCAGAATGGCGTTGTCGCTGCACAAAACCAACTTTTGGGACAGATTAACAAAATGACAGTTCCACTGTTCATGAGGGGAGGACCCATAAAGCCCATGTTGCAAATTATTACTTTGCCAATTTATCATATTTTCACTCCTGATTTTCAACATTGACATTTTTTTACACTACTTTATGAACAGAACAGCTGTCATTTTGTATATCCTGTCCAGAATGTAATTTTGTACCTGTTGCATAGGATGGTGCGGTTGCTGTGCGAAATCAACTTTTGGGATGAATTAACAAAATCACAGTTGCACTGTTCATGAGAGGAGTCCCATAATTCTGATGCTGAAAATTTAATGAAAACATTCCAAAAAATGAGCCTGCGTTGCACAGTTTCTTTCTACGCACGCTTGTAACTTTACCAGTATTTCCTATTTTTCACACTGTTGTACTGTCTGAAAGGAGGGATAGGAGCACAGGATCCAAAGGACCCTGGCTCCTACTGTGACATATGAAACTGTTGTACTATCTCGATGGAGTAATGGGAGTGGACCCTGTGCTCTCACAATGACATACAGTATGGACCGTGTTGTACTATCTTGATGAAGAGATAGGAGCACAGAGCCCGAAGGACCCAGCGCTCCTTGGACATTGTGCTCCCACCATGACATGTAGATACTGTTGTATTATCTCAATTCAGACTCTGCACTCCCACCACGACATATGGATACTATTGTACTATCTCGATGGAGAGACCCTTCACTCCCCACCATGGCATATGGACACTGTTGTACTATCTGGATTGTAGGGTGGGAACACAGGGTCCAACCCTAAAGCCCCACCCTGGGGGTGGGGCATTAAGGTTGGAAACCCCAATGCCTCATTTTCCTGCTTTTATCACTGTGGTATCCACCGTAACTGATCCATTAAAAAAGTTCTATGCAAAGAATATCTATCTATCTATCTATCTATCTATCTATCTATCTATCTATCTATCTATCTATCTATCTATCTCTATATATATATATATATATATATTTATATATATATATATATATATATATATAGCAAAAAATACTATTAATGCATATGGTTGAAGTGACAAAAGTATGAAAATGAGGCATTAGAGTTGAGCCCTAATCCTCCAACCAACCACCCTACTCCCCATCTTCCATACACCAACAGGCATTGGGGTGTGCCATAGTTAGGCCCACCTCTTACACCATTCCATGTATAAACAGGCTGGCATGGTACAGTATAGGAGAATGGGGTGAGAGTTAGGCCTAACAACCCCATGGCACACCCTGATGCCTGTTGGTATGTGGAGGATGGGGGGGTAGGGGCTCAGTCCTAACACCTCATTTCCATACTTTTGTTGCTTCAGCTGTAACTGATGCCTTAACAAAGTTTATACATATATATATATATATATATATATATATATATATATATATATATATAGATATCTATATATATATACTGTCCTGGTAGGGCCAGTATAGTTAGAGTTGTACAGCCAATTCTATGTAAAACACCAACTTTTGCACTTTAATAAGTTTACAACCATATTTCCAATTTGCATGCAATTTTGCATGTGCAGTATGGTACCATAGATCTCTGGATCTGGAAAGTTTTGTTCTGGTTGGATTTTTATTTGCAGAGCTGTGGAGCATCAAAAAGTGTGAAAACCCCTCAACATTTTTGATTCTTTGCTCATCTCTACAGCCCACGTGGTTTCTTCGTCTGCTCTGAAAGTTTCAGGGTATATGAGGATTGTGCCTAGAAAGTGTCTTTTGAAGGTTTGGTGAAAAAATATTAATCTGTTCAAAAGTTATTAAATGTTAAAGTTTCACATTATAGCCTAGGGGAAAAAAATATATGTGCACCACAAAAGTGTTTTTACTTTCACAAAAGCTTTTTTCATTTTCATGAAAGCACTTGCAACCGTTCATCCAATGTGCATGAAATGTTGCATGCAAGGTGTGGTACCTTAAATCTCTGGATCTGGAAAGTTTAGTTCTGGTCAGATTTGTGGTTGTGGGGGGAGTCACGTGATGCAGCAAGCCGACTAGACGTACTCCATTGAGCTCTGCTCACCCGACCACAAACTAACAGAAATTAAACTTTATTTGCCAAACAGAACTCACTACTAAGTTCAGAATCAGTGATGAGAACTTCTTGGGAACAGATTAAGCTGATGGGTGATAGAAATGGAGACAGAGATGTGGCAGGAACCCCTTTGTCACATGCCACTGGTCACTCCTGAGAAGGTGCGGAAAAAACCTAGGGCAGCTACAGGCCGGGCTTCAACAACTGCAGCTTCATCTTCATTTTAGACTAACATGGAGTCTACGCCTCTAACCTTGGAGAGATTCCTGTCAGAATTTCAGCCTTATAAAGAGGAGGTTCGCTCCTTGATGTCAGATGTCAAGACTATGTCTGAAACAGTAGAAGATGTTGCTCCGTGGAGTGCTTTCAGTAGAGAAATGGATGGAAAAAATGGATTCCTTGATCAGGACTAATAGGCAAAACCTCAAGCAACTGGAAGCCAAAATAGAAGATCTCAAGGGCAGAAGCAGATGGAATAACATCTGAGTGATTGGTTTGTCAGAAAAGGAGGAAGAAGGGGACATGGTAAAGTTTATCCAAAAACTGTTAGTTAAGCTAGCAAGGCCTAGCCCTTTTGGTCCTGACTACATTATCGAAAGGGCTCATCAATCAATTCGGCCCATGCCATCTCCAACTGCCCAACCTAGACCAGTGATATTTTGCTTTTTGAGTTTTCAGGAGAAGCAACATGTTTTAATGAAACTCAAAGATATACAAGATGTCCTTTGGGAGAGCCAAAAAATCCATGTGTCACAAGATCTACCAGCCTCTGTCCATAGTCAGCAGGATGCTTTTCACCCAATTGTTTCTAAGTGTATTGCCACAGGAATAAAATTCTGCATGTCCTACTCAGCTAAATTACAGACACTACTTGATGGCAACTGGACATCATTTGAGGAGGTTGCCCCAGCACTGGAATTCTGTAAACAGAAATTCCCAGCTTTATTTTCAGATTGCTGAAGATAACCCAGAAGATGGATGGTTAAAGTGTTAGTGATGTACGTGTACTTGAGATTATATTTGGGATTTTATCCTCATAGTGCATTTTTGGAAACCAGAGTGGTTTCAAAGGTGTTCTGGGATTGGGACTGTAGTGGCCAACATTTAAAAAGTCCTGAAGAACTGGGTGTATAGGTTTATGTTAGCTTAAGGAACCTTTATGTGTTATTCTGCCAAATTGCAAATGTTACCGAATCTTAGTTAGAAGTTATTAGAGGAGATCGCTCCTTCGCGGGCTCTTTGTCACCAGGCTAGCCCAGCATTCTCTACAGACTGCCGAGATAATCCAGGAAATTGATCGTGGAGGAGACGGTGATGTACATATAAATGGCACTTAAGTTTAGCGTTTATCTTTAAATCATGTCCAGATTATGCTCTGGGATTGTATAAGAATTTGAGAGAATGTTGTACTTACTGCTATTGTGACACAAGGGTAGATTTTTCAGGGTTTAAAAGTTATCTAATTCTTAGTGAGAGGTTTAAGTTCCACTGGTGAGGAAGAGAAGCAACTCTGAGTTGATTTGGTGGTCGGGTGGAGGGGAGGATCACTGGGGAGCTGATCACCATGGACCAGCATTCTGGGGGGTTGTTTGTTCTTACTATCATCTAATATTTATACATGTTTTCATAATAAGGTACAATGGAGAATTTGATTGCATTATTACTATAGAGGTAGGGTTATATAAGAAGGGCATTTTTGGGGGGATAACTTGTAGTCTGAGGGGTGACAAACATGAGGGTTGGACTAGAGCAGTACTGGGGATGGGGGTGGGGGTGCCTTATAGATCAGAACAAAGGGTTGAAAAAGGTATTAAATGTTCCTTGGACTGGTCTTCTTCCTAGAGGGGAAATATATAAACAAAGGCGCAATTGTTTAAGTTCTGTTTGTGGAATGTTAAAGGGGTGAGACACCCTCTGAAGCAAATGCAAATTCTAAGGCATCTAGGGTTTATGCGTTGAGAAGTAATTATGTTACAGGAAACTTATTTACTAGACATAGAATGTAATTTGCTCAGGAGGCAGCAGGTGGGGCAGGTCTTTACAGCGGGAGACAGCAGGAATAAAAAAGGAGTGGCAATCTTGCTTACCAGAAATTTCCAATTTATCTGTGAACACTGTATAAAAGATAATTAAGGCAGGTATGTTTTTGTGAAAGGTAGAATTTATTCATTTGAAATAATTTTTGGTTCCATTTATGGTCCTACTATCGGCTCCCCAACCTTTTTCATGGAACTTCTTTCCATTCTGACACCCTTCCTTAATATCCCATTTTTTTCTGGGAGGAGATTGGAATTTGCCCCTTGACCTTCTAATGGATAAATTTGGGGGAACACGATCCATGGGTCTTACTCCGGCTCAAAGAGATACCAGGGAATTAGCAGATTGTCTGGGCCTATGTGATCCACGGAGAATTCTCCATCCTAATGAGAAAGATTTTACTTTCCATTCGATTGTCCATGGATCAGCTTCCAGAATACATTTTTTCTGGATCAGCAAATCACTACTGAATGGCCTCTTAGACAGCAGAATAGAGCCGGGTGTTGGGTCGGACCATTCCATTATATCCTGCTGACTCTCATTGTCCCTTAATTGGGGTACAGACACAATATGGAGATTGAATAATCAATTATTAAAAGATACAAAGATCATAGACAGTATTTCCACTTCTTTAGAACAGTTTAAGAGGGATAACTGGGGATCTATGCAGTCTCCATCCACTGAATGGGGCGCTCTTAAGTGCTTCATCCGGGGAGAATTTATTAAGCTGGCTTAAGTTAAAAAATGGAAGGAGGAACAGAAACATATATCACTACTAGATCAAATCAGGGAAAAAGGAAAAATATTTCTCTAACCAAACTACTGAAGAGGAAAAGATAGCTCTAATTAAATTAAAAGATAAATACTCTGAACTATTAAGAGAGAAAGCAGAATAGGCTATACTGAAGACTAAAGCAAAATATATTGAACAGGGTGAAAAAGCTGGGTGCCTGTTGGCCCTTAGACTTAAAAAAGAGGAAGCTGCAAGATGTATTGCAGCTCTACAAGGAGACCCTCAAGGACACCTTATAACTCATCCTAAAGACATTATGGCAGAATTTGAGCAATACTACAAGAATTTATATGCTCAGATGCTGAATCGACCTTCCCTAACTGTGGTAGATACATTTTTGGAGAATCTTCCTCTTTCCACATTAACTGTAACTCAGGCTGAACAACTTCTTCCTATCACAGAAGAGGAGATCCTGGGAGTTATTAGGGAACTTCCTCTTGACAGGGCTCCTGGATCAGATGGCTACTCGGCCAATTTCTACAAAAAGTTTGCCAAACAACTAACTCCATGGTTAAGGGCAGTCTATTCCTCTGTGTTAAGTGGGGACAACTTTGATTCCAGAATGTTAGAGGCCATTATAGTAGTAATTCCCAAGGAGATCCAAAACAGGTCTCGAGCTATCGCCCCATATAAAATTCTCACAAGTTACTGGCTGATAGACTAAATAAGATACTTCCCTTTCTTATTAGTCCTGACCAAGTTGGGTTCATGAAGGGTAGGTCCTCGGTGAATCATTTTTGCAGACTGTCTCATGTCTTCTCCATGTCCAGGGACACCCAACAGGCTATGGCTCTGGTCTCGCTGGATGCGGAGAAGGCCTTCGATAGAGTAGACTGGCAATTTCTGTTTAGAGCCCTTCATAGATATGGCTTTTCCAATACTTTTATTTCCTGGATACAAAGATTATATTCCAGTCCCACCACTCATATCTTTTGTAACAGAGCTTTATCTACTTATTTTACTCTGCAGGCAGGTACTAGGCAAGGATATCTGCTGTCACTCCTGCTATTTAATTTGTATTTAGAACCTTTAATTACAGACATCAAAATTTCCCCATGATCAGAGGCATCCAATTTTGATCTAAAGAGGAAAAAAATTGCTGCTTATGCCAATGACATTCTGCTCCACCTTACCGATATCACTACTTCGAGGCAGGGATTATTAAGGATAATACAGGAATATTGTGCACTTTCTAATAATAGGCTAAATACAGATAAAACAGCGGTCATCCCATTAAACCATAAAGTAATGAGGCAAGACGTTCTAGATTTAGGACTCACCTGGTCTCCCAAGACCCTCAAATATATAGGATTGCACTTAGCTACCAGTATGGCCCAAATGCACAAGCTGAATTTAGAAACCTTAAGTAATCGTATTCAACAGGATCTAAAATGATGGGGAGGCCTCCCATTAACTTTTTGGGGAAGAGTGAATATAATCAAAATGAACATTCTCCCTCAAATTTTTCTACCTCCTTAATCTACTTAATTTGTGGATTTCCAAGAGCTGGTTCAAGAAGATCCACACCTACCTATCCAACTTTATTTGGAGAGGTAAAACCCTGAGAAGGGCTTTTCATAAATTAGCTGCCCCTAAGAGTTTGGGGAGCTTGAGACTCCTACACTTTGGACTATGTTATTGGGCTAGCCACCTTAATAAATTTCTAAAATGGGAAACTCTGCCATGTTCAACAGAGTGGATAAATACAAGCTAACCTGGGTTAGAATTGAAAAAGAAATGTTGGTCTCGGCTGGTGTTAACCCACTCTCCATGCCATTTCTAAAGCTTAGAAAACTTCCCTCCAGTTTGCATCATTCACCTTTGGCCCAGTCATTACATACACACTCCCAATTATGCAGCACAGTGAGATATGCTAATATATATACCATCTTGCTGAGTTGATATTCCAAAATCCTAATTTTCTTCTAGGAGGATGAATGATCCCTTATGACTGGGTTCCATTGAGCCAGATTTGCTCATCACTGGCTCTGCATGCTCAGGGCTTGGATTGGATTAGTACACAGGATATTCTCAATAAATGTGATCCACCTTCAAAATGGTCTTATAAGATTTATCAGATCCAGCATATGCTGGTATTAAATTTCAAAGCTAATAATACCTCTATAGGTCAGGGAGATTGGGTGGATACCTGCAGAAGTCTAGCCTTTGCCCCACATGCTGTCTCCTCAATTTATGCCTTGCTTTATTTTCGGGTTTTCACAGAAGTCACGGGAATCATGAAATACTGGGTGGACAAATTTCCCAATTCCATTTCTAGATTGCCAAATATTTGGGAAAATTCCCATAAGTATATTACATAAGACAGACTGTGGATCATGCAGCTACAAATTCTAAGCGATATGTATTTGACACCCTTTAAACTATACAAAATGGGCTGGCAACAAGCCTTCTGTGTAACAGATGTGAATTGGATGTTGGTACTTTATTCCATCTCTTCTGGAAATGCCCCTAAATCTCACCTCTTTGGCACCTCATTAAAACTAGGGCTGACCCTCTTTTGGGTCTCAAGGAGTATTTTACTCCTGAAATCTGTGTGTTGGGGAACTTTACTGGCTACCCGCAGAGGGATCGTCACTATCATATTACTTTAGTTGTATTATCTGTCAAGAAAATTGTACTGAAACATTGGAAGGACTCATTACAGCCCTCATATGTAGAATGGTTGAATGAACTGTTAAATAACCTAAAGCTAGAAAAAAACAATGTCTAGTATCTTCAATCATATGGGACCCTATAAAAAAAGATGGGAGAAGCTTTGTGTTCTTTATACTGTAACTTAGAAGGGGACACTATACCTTGTTTGATATTAGAACTGTATTAAAACTTTCAACATGCTTGATCTTATTAGATGTATGTTAGGCACCTGGGGATAACGGAAGTGGAGGGAAGGAGGGTGGAAGGGGGGAAGGAGGATACAGGGGTGGGTGGAGAAGGGTGGGGAGGAGGGGACAAGGGATTGTGATTACTTTCTGTTATAGGTCATGATGATACAATGTTTATGTGTATGTTGTTTGTAATCTGAAAATCAATAAACTTTAAATTAAAAAAAAGATTTGTGGTTCTGGAGCTGTGGAATGTGAAACAGTGTGTAAAATCCTCAACTTTGGAAATTCTTTGCTCGTGCCACACCCCTGATGGTTTGTCTGTGTGATCTGAAAATTTCAGAGTACATTGGGACTGGGTCGGGGAAGTGCTTTTTTACACTTTGGTGAAAAAATATTAATCCATTCAAAGGTTATTAAACTTTTTCATGCCCCATTATAGCCTGAGGGAAAAAATATATGTGGAACATGAAAGCATTTTTTACAGTCACAGAAGCACTTGCAACTGTACATCTGATTTGCATGGAAGTTTGCATGCATAGTGTAGTACCATAGACTCTGGATCTGGAAGGTGTTGTTCTGATTTGACTTTCAGTTGCAGAGCTGATGATCATCAAAAAGTGTGAAAAATCCTCAACTTTTTTGAATTCTTTGGTTGTCTCTACTTCCCGAATGGTTTGTCCATCTGCTCTGAAATGTTCAAGGTATATGGGGACTGGATCAAGAAAGTGCCTTTTTAAGGTTTGGTGAAAAAATATTCATCCATTCAAAAGTTATTAAACTTTAAATGTTCCCATTGTAGCCTATGGGGAAAAATATATGTGCACTATGAAAGCTTTTTTTACTTTCACAAAGGCATTTTTACTTTTGCAAAAGCTTTTTTACTTTGGCAGAAGCACTTGCAACCATTCATCTGATTTGCATGCAATTTTGCATGTGTGGTGTGGTTCCATAGGTCTCTGGATCTGGAAAGTTTTGCTTCAGTTGGATTTACAGTTGTGGAGCACCAAAAAGTGTGAAAATCCTCAACTTTTTTGAATTCTTTGCTCATCTCTACAGCCCAAATGGTTTGTCCGTCTGCTCTGACATTTTTAGGGTATATGGGGATTGGGTCAAGGAACTTCCTTTTGAAGGTTTAGTGAAAAAAATTAATCTGTTCAAAAGTTATTAGCCTTTAAAGTTTACCATAATAGCCTATGGGAAAAAATATATGTGCACCAGGAAAACTTTTTTACTTTTGAAAAAGCATTATTTACTTTCTCAAAAGCTTTTTTTCCCTTCACGAAAGCACTTGCAACCGTTCATCTGATTTGCATGAAATGTTGCATGCATGGTGTGGTACCTTGGATATCTGGATCTGTAAAATTTTGTTCTGTTTGGATTTGCAGTTGTGGAGCTGCAAAGCATCAAAATGTGTGAAAAATCCTAAACATTTTTTAATAATTTTCTCATCTCTACAGCTTGAAAGATTTGTCCATCTGCTGTGAAATATTCAGGGTGTATGGGGACTGTGTCAAGGAAGTGCCTTTTGAAGGTTTGGTGAAAAAATATTAATCCATTCAAAAGTTATTAAACTTTAAAGTTTCCCATTATAGCCTATGGGAAAAAATATATGTGCACCACAAAAGCTTTTTTCACTTTCACGAAAGCATTTTTTACTTTGGCAAAATCTTTTTTTTATTATTTTTGTGAAAGCATTTGCAATCATTCATCCAATTTGCACGAAATGTTGCTTGCGCAGTGTGGCACCATACATCTCTGGATCTAGAAAGCTTAGTTCTGGTCAGATTTGCAGTTGCAGTATGGCAAAGCATGAAAAAGAGTGAAAAATCCTCAACTTGTGAAATTCTTCGCTCGTTTTCCCATACCTGATTCAGTTACTGACATATTGCCACATTTGTGTTACAAGGGTTCCTTTTCATGTCTCTAGGCCTGCTGCATGTCTCTGAACTTATGTGTAAATGGGAGTGTAGGGCCACAATGGTCCATGCCCCCACATATGCATACAATTATGCAAAAAATTGGAGTGGGGGGCATGTCATTATGCAGTGCTGGGGCCCTGCACTTCCACAAGGACATAAGGCTTCATTACAATGTCTCTGCAGTTATGGACATTTGGTAGTGCAGGGATTCATTATTTATTTATTTAACAAATCAGAAAGACCTTTGAGTCAAGGGCTCTTTTACAGAGGTTCCACGTCAAGTCACAAGAATAGCAAATTACAATGGTTTCAGTAAGTAGTACAGCATGAGGAAAGTAATTACATAAACAAAAGAACAAAATGGCAAGATAAATATTGTGTGAAGTACAGTCAGTGGCCTTGTCTGAAGAGGGGTGAAAGGGCTTACAAGGAGAGAAAGTACAGGGGGTGAATTGGGGTGTGGAAGGAGCAAAAAAAGAGCAAGAAGAGAGATTCCACAATGAAGCTTGAGCAGAAAAGACCTACGGGGCCGGGGGTATAAGGAGAGAACAAGGTGAGGAAACAGAGCAGAGAGGGAAGAGGTGGGAGTGGAGGGGTAAAGGAAGGGTGGATGAGGTAGGAAGAAAAAGAGGGCAGGAATGGGAATGGGATAAGGGAGGAAGTGCTGTGAGAGGAATAGCACAGCAGCAGCATAGGGCTATGCAGGGGCAAGTGGTAAAAGAGGGTCTCTAAGGAATGGCTAACATTATGTATTCAATGCAGTGGGCCCTGTGCTCCCACAACCACATACCACTTGCATTATATTTTCTCAAAAAGAAGGGAAATTCATTGCAAAAAAAAAACTGTTAATGCACCATTAGGGTTGCAACATCAAAAGTAGGGAAATTCAACCTTAGGGTTGACAAGGGTAACACCACACCCCCACTGTGCATGCAGGAACAGGCATGACGGATGTGTTTTGGTAGGGGTGTGGCCAATACTGAATTTCCTCACTTTGTCACTGTGGAACAACTGAACTAATGCATTAAACTGAGTTTTTGCCTCTAATATATATATATATATATATATATATATATATATATATATATATATATGTCATAGCCCAGTAGGGCCAGTATAGTTAGGGCTGCGCAGTCACTTCTATGTTAAACTGAAAATGTTGCACTTTAATAACTTTGCAACCATTTGTCTGAATTGCATGTGCTGTGTGGTGCCATATATCTCAGGATCTGGAAAGTTTAATTTAGTCATATTTTCAGTTGTGGAGCTGCAGGGCATGAAAATGTGTGAAAAATTGTCAACTTTTTCAAATTATTTGCTCATCTCTACAGCCCAAATGGTTTGTCTGACTGATCTGACATTTTCAGGGTATATGAGGAATGGGTCAAGGAAGCGACTTTTTAAGATTTGGTGAAAAAATATTAATGAGTTCAAAAGTTATAGAACTTTAAAGTTTCCCATTATAGCCTATGGGAAAAAATACATGTGCACCACAAAAGCTTTTAAAAGCTTTTGTGAAAGCAAAATTTATTTTTGAACTATGGAATTTGTTTCTATGCTGCCACCATCTTGTTTTCAGTTAACAACAGACAAAAATAGCTGCAGTTCAAATTTGGCTAGCTCTAGGAAAATACTGATAGTTGTGTTTACCTAATTGGGCCCTGAGCTACATAGCACAACTTTTTTGGGAGGGGTAAACCCCCAAAAATGCCTTTTCTGAGCTCAGCCCTCTGTAGTGTCACAAATTATGACAGAATGGATGTGACACTTTCGCAAATCATGACAACATCCAAAAACAGGAATTCTTTGTCACCCCATTGCATCTAAATGGTTGGGGCTTTTGGGTTGACATTTGGAGGGTGGCAAATCCTGGGCCCACAGATGTGTCTATTGTTGGTTTGATGCCAAACCATTCAACACTCCTTTAGTTACAGTGTTGTGAAGCAGAGAAATCTCCTATAGGATAACTTTGCAGCATCTGCGTCGTGTTTTGGTGACCGTATCTTAAAAAATATTTGAGATAAGGATTTTCCGCTCCAGGCAGAAACATGGACTAAGCCTGTATGGAGGCTTCGAAGTCATGATTACAACTGCTGTGGAATTTTCTTTTATAGTTGCTACAGTTACTGAGATATTGCCAAATAATTGCTACAAGAGTTCCTTTCCAGTACTATGGGGCTGCTGTATGTCTTCGTACTTATGTGTAAGTGTAAGTGCAGTGCCCAAAAGTCCCACACTCCCACATACACATATTGTTCAGCAAAAATGAGCAGCGTGAAGGGAGCACATGCCCAGGTGGGCCCGCACTCCCATAGCCACATACCAGTTACATTACACCTTTTTAAAAATTAGGGAAATTCTTTGCAAAACAAATCGGTTAATGCATCAGTGAGGGTTGATGCCACATCCACAAAACTTTGATATTTTGATGTTAGGGTTACCACCCCTAGCACCACACACCTACAAGCCCCTTTTACCTTCACACACCAACAATTGTTTGCCCCATTATAGGTTATGGGCAAAATATATGTACAACATGAAAGTTTCTGTAAAACTACTTGGTATTCCACAAAAGTACCTTTGGACTTTTGCAAAAGTATTGGGTACTTTCTCAAAAGTTCCCCATGTTAATTTTGTGAAAGTACTTTGTACTTTCATTAAAGTACCATTAGTTTACATGGAAGACGTTCATGAAAGTACTTTGAAAGTACCTTTGGTTAACATGGGGTTACTTTTGCAAAAGTAGCCAGTACTTTTGTGGAAGTCCCCCATGTAAACCAATGGTACTTTTGTGAAACTACAAAGTACTCTCGCACAAGCAGGCTGGTACACAGGCCCAATATAATAGGTTCTTGGCCACTTCACAGCCAAAAAATGGTTAGGACTTTGGGCAGAAATTTACAGGGTGGCAGGCCCTTCACCCTCAGAAGTGCGTTTTGATGCTTTGGCAAAAAAATTTACACAGGTTATGTGTAAGTGGGAGCGCAGGACCCAGAGGGCCCTGTGTTCCCACATAAGCATACTATTTATGAAAAAATGAATAGTGTGAAGGAAGCACAGGGCCCGGAGGGCAAGCGAGCCCACAAACACATACCACTTCCATTACACTTTCTTAAAGAGAAGGGAAATTCATTGAAAAAAAACTACATTAATGCATCAGTTAGGGTTGATAGCACAATGGCAAAAGTTTGGAAATTCATTGTTAGGGTTACCATCCCCCTCCACACACCAACAGATGTCGGGGTGTGACATGGGGTCATTAGGCCTAACTCTCACCTTATTCTTGTATTCTGTAGCATGTCAGCTTACTTACACATGGAATGGGGTGAGCATTGGGCCTGATGACCCAATGGCACACCCTGACATCTGTTGGTGTGTGGAGGGTGGGGGTGGGCTGGTAGGGGTGGTATCCCCTGACATTGAATTTCCAAACATTTGTCATTGTGCTATCAACCCTAATAGATGCATTGATGTAGGTTTTTGCAATGACTATATATACAGTATATATATTATATGCAAAAAATGTGTTAATGCATTATTCAGGGCTAAAACACAAAAAGTCAGGAAATGAAAAATCTTTAGGGTTGCCCTTCATCCCCTGGACCCACTCATCATCCCAAGATTGACAGCTGATGGGTGTATCATTGGGGTTGTGAGGCCTAAATATCACCCCATTCCATCTGAAATTACATTCACAAGCCACAGTAAATAAGAATGGGGTGACATTTAGGCTTCACAACCCCAATGACACACCTGGTCAGCTGGCAATCTTGGGATGATGGATGGGTCTGGGGGGAGGGGCAACCCTAAAGATTTTTCATTTCCTGACTTTATATGTTTTAACCCTAAATGATGCATTAACAGTTTTTTGCATGGAATTTCCTTACTTTTTGAGAATGAATAAAAAACTAAGAACTTGCACAAGTCAGTGGGAGTGTGGGCCCTGCACTCCCACCAACATGCGGAACTTGGTGAGAGTGTGGGCCCTTCAGGCCCTGTGCTCCCACCAACCTACAGAACTTGGTGGGAGCATGGGCCCTTCAGGCCCTGCACTCCCACAAACCTGAGGAAGGTGGTGGGAGCGTGGGCCCTTCGAGCCCTGCACTCCCATCAACTTGTAAATGTGTGTGTACCATCAACACCCTCCAATTTTCAATATAAAACACCAAACCATGTCCATGACAAAACATGTTAAAGTTTCAAATTTTCAGTTGTCAGAGATGCAGAATTCTGCACCTGTTAACATTTTACAGCTGGGTGCAATTTGTGTAAATGTGTTTTTAGTTATCAGATTTACTGTGATCAGTGTCTTCCTGGTAAAACATTTGAAATCCATCCATATATATATATATATATATATATATATATATATATATATATATTATGGTAGCACGGTAGTGCTACCATAGTTAGGGCTGTGGAGCCATTTACATGTTAAATTTAATATTTTGCACCTTAATAACTTTGCAACCATTCAACAGATTTATCTGAAATTTGGAATACATGGTCAAGAACTATACACCTTGGGCTCTGCCAGCTTTCGTGGTGTTCAGATATACGGCTGTGGAGTTATTAAGAGTGATCTGCATGCGAATTTACTTTTTTTGGAATTCTTTGCTTGTCTCTACAGGTCGCACAGTTTGCACGACTGGTCCAAAATCTTCATGGAACGTACAACCATGGTCCCCAATGTGCCTTTCAAAGATTTGTGAAAAAATATTACACAGTTCAAAAGTTATTCAAAAAACAATTTCCCATTATAAATCAATGAGAAAAGTTAATAACAAGTTCAACAGTGTCGTAAATGCAGTTTTTACTTTTGCAAATGACCCTTTTACTGTCACAAATCTGCCATTTTGTTTTCAGTTGGTCATCAGAAAAATGCTTGGCATTTAAATTTGGGACCATCTAGTAACCTAATTCTTTTTGTATTCACCTAGTCGGACCCGGAGGATGCTAGGCATGTCTTTATTTTGGGGTAAAACACCCCAGAAATATGTTTTTCAGATTTCTGGAAAAAGTACTTTCGCAAAGTACTTTCACATTTGCAACACTGTAGCATGAATTTGTGAAAGCTTTCGCAAAGTCCGATGGTACTTTTCCAGGCTGTGGGAAAATGACAGCAATTCTTTGGCACCCTGCTGCAAAAGAACAATTTGGTCTTTTGGTCTGAAATTTGGAAGGAAAGCAGACAACATCTCACATATGCACCTTTCTGTATTTTGGTGAAAATATTTTACAGGGTGGCAAAGTTATCACACTCCAAAGTTGACACATTTTCCCATAGAATAACATTACAGCACCTGCCGCATTACAAGAATCCTTTGCCGTCCTGCTGCAAAATAATAGTTTGGTCTTTTGGGCTGAAATTTGGAGAGAAGAAAGCCAAAATCGTACAGATGTTCCTTTTGTGGTTTGGTGAAAAAATATTACAAGGAGCGAAGGTTATGGCCCTCCAAACTTCTCTTTTTTTCCCATAGGATAACATTATGGCGTTCGTTGCACCTTTCAGGGCCCGTATCTTGGAAACAGTGCGAGATACGGACTTTTCATCAGAAAAATACTTAGCCCTCTAATGTGGGCTAAGTAGAAAACTAGCCAGGAAAGTCATAAATCATAAGGCTTACATTACTGTTACCCTTACCGTTTCTGCAGGTTCCGCTATCGTTTTCACTTACTGTTCCCGTCTCATGGCACCACGTGCGTTACCTTTTGCATTTTCATTTGCACTTCTGTTTGCATTATTTTAACCATTTGTGTCTACAGTTCTGTTTTGCTTTGCGTCACCTTGCGCATTACCATTTGCGTTTGCAGGCACCGTGTTACTATGTGACAAGACATCACGTGACGGGAGCTCAGGACCCTTGCTCCCGCCACCACATTACATTCACTATTTGTCATTATCCTTCTCAAAAAGAAGGGAAATTAAAGGCAAAAAACTCCATTTAATGCATTATTTAGGGTTGTTCCATGGCGACAAAAGCGAGGAAATTCAGTGTTAGGGTTGAAAGCCCCCTTTGGACCCCCCTGCCCACACCCCCAACTGGCATTGGGGTGAGCATTGGGGTTGTCAGTCCTAACTCTCACCCCATTCTCCTATACCTCTGATTCTTCACACATCTGATGGGGTGACAGTTAGGGCCAGCAACCCCAATGTGCACCCCAATGCCAGTTGGGGCTGTGGTTGGAGGGATCCAAGGGTTGCTTTCAACCCTAACTCTGAATTTCCACACTTTGTCACTGTGGAACAGCCATAACTAATGCATTAAATGGAGTTTTTGCCTCTAATATATATACATATAGATACATATTGTATAAATATATATATATATATATATATATATATATATATATATATATATATATATATATATAAAGACAAAGAACCTCTGTGCTCAAACACTGAGGCAAGGGTTACCCAATGGGCATTTGGCTGGAAGCCAAGTTTCAAGAAAATACAAAATCATACATGCCTCACATAATGCAAAGCATCATGGGCTGCATATGCAAATCACCACAGAATGTTAAGCTGGTTCAACTTAAGCAGAATTGCATGGTGCCGAAAGGCCTCTCACACAGTTTGCAAAGGGTGCTAACAGATGACATAGACACGTGTTTCGTCCTACCAGGACTCATCAGTATGCCTCATCTGTTTGACACCTCAGTGGAATGGACCAGCTACCCTAAGACAGTGTGTCTTGGGTATGTTGTGGTGAACCCATTAAAATAAAAAAAACTATTCAAAAGACAAAGAACCTCTGTGTGCAAACACTGAGGCAAGGGTTACCCCAAAGGGCATTTGGCTGGGAAGCCAAGTTCCAAGAAAATACAAAATCACACATGCCCACACATTGCAAAGCATCATGGGCTGCATATGCAAATCACCACAGAATGTTAAGCTGGTTCAACTTTAAGCAGAATTGTATGGTGCTGAAAGGCCTCTCACACAGTTTGCAAAGGGTGCTAACAAATGACATAGACACGTGTTTCGTCCTACCAGGACTTATCAGTATGCCTTGTCTGTTTGACACCCCAGTGGAATGGACCAGCTACCCTAAGACAGTGCGTCTTGGGTATGTTGTGGTGGACCCATTAAAATAAAAAACTATTCAAAAGACAAAGAACCTCTGTGTGCAAACACTGAGGCAAGGGTTACCCCAAAGGGCATTTGGCTGGGAAGCCAAGTTTCAAGAAAATACAAAATCTCACATGCCCACATAATGCAAAGCATCATGGGCTGTGTATGCAAATCACCACAGAATGTTAAGCTGGTTCAACTTTAAGCAGAATTGCATGGTGCCGAAAGGCCTCTCACACAGTTTGCAAAGGGTGCTAACAAATGACATAGACACATGTTTCGTCCTACCAGGACTCATCAGTGTGCCTCATCTGTTTGACACCCTAGTGGAATGGACAGGCTACCCTAAGACATATATATATATATGTGTGTGTGTGTGTGTGCACAACTGGTGTTTTGCAATAAATGCAAGAATAAAAAATGATATCTAAATGAGCCAGTGAAGATATCATTGATATCTCCATTTTCCTTTACATCATTTTGATATCTCCACACTCCTATACAACTTATTGAAACTGATCCTTTCATTTTCACACTGCCATGCCATTAAACAACTTTCACTTTTGTTCTGTAATGCAGGCTGAATGAGTGCTATGACTACACTATATTAAGGTGTCGGCATACATTTAATACAATGTACTATCAGTATAAATAATTAAAAAAATCTGTTTTGTATTTTAAAGAGCTAATTTACCAGCGTTCTTTGTGTTAAAGACCAGTAGGTCATTTCACTGTTAAATCATCCATTTATTCTATCATTATATTTAGGACTGAACCTATTTTGTTTGATTTTTAAAAGTATCACATGGATCCCTTTGTTTGGTGCTATTCTGTGGAGCGCGTGGCTGGAGAGACACTGTGGCACAAATGATGTCAGCCATCTCTGTCACAGTCATGAAAGTATCCGGCCCCTGCTACAAACTGACACTGCCATTAGCTCGATTCAGATGCACTTCACTGTCATGCTGGAAATAGTGCATTCTGCTTTTCAGATAGATATTCATTTAACTGCTGTGTTTAAACAATAGATTTTGTAACCCCCCCAGTCTGAACACCCTTTCCCTTGTGTTCAGTGTTCCCACACCCTTTACACACACACATACACACACACACACTCACTCTCTCTCTCTCTCTCTCTCTTTCCCTCTCTCATTTATCACTTCTCTCAGCGGCAATACCTAGTTACATTTGCCTTCTTAAATATATATAGATCCTGACCTTTAATAAAATGTCATGTGACTATTATGTGTACTGAAGATCCTTGCATAAAAGAAGTATGTGACTACATTGCAGTCCATCATATGCTGAGCTTTATTCTTCCACTCCTGTCATAATTTCCTGCTTGTGACAATTAATTCCACAGCTAGTGACTGTGATCTCTCAAACAGAGAATGATCTATTTCAGACTAAACTTCAACAGTACAGGAGAACAGCAAGGGATGGAGATCCAATACTCATGTACAGGCAGATAATGTTAATGTAGCTTTTAATATAAATATTGCAATTATAGTGTGTGTGTGTGTGTGTGTGTGTGTGTGTGTGTGTGTGGGTGGGTGTGGTGTGTGTGTGTGTGTGTGTGTGTGTGTGTGGCTTGGTAGCACCATGGTCTTAATGTAGCTTTTAATTTAAAGATTACAATTTTAATTGTGTGTGTGTGTGTGTGTGTAAAGAGGTCTTTGATAAAAAAGAGACTGCTATTTTGAACCATTTTTCACAACCCAATTTATGTGTCTTGGTATCACCTGTAGGTAGGTAGGTAATTCATTTATTGTTCATCAAAATGCTATTACAATATTCTAAAAACTAAAACATTCAATACAAGCATAACATGTACAAAAGTTGAAACACCTAGCCTAAGTAATACAGCATAGATAATTATCCAGGTCAAATTGCATATAAATGCAGAAGTTCAGATCTAAAACTTGCACAACTAATGTTAATCACTGCTCAGTCTCTCAAACTTCTTATCAATTTTCACTCTTTCATCTGCTAAGAGAATCATTATACTACAATAGCTACTGATTTGTATCATCTGTTTAAAACAAAATGCTAGGTCTACAAAACATTTAAAATAACAGATAACATTTACAAGAGACAAGTACTTCAGCCTCTAAAATGCTTATCTGATTGGTCCATCTGTGTTTCTTAATTAAAAAGCTAGGTGCAAAATAATTGCAAGTTGAACAAAATACAAAATTAAACACGCATTTCTAAAATTATAAAAACTTAGCAAGGCAGATAATAAATGTACATCACACATATGAATAAGAGCAACAATGTTTTGATTCTCAGCACCTTCTATCATTGGTGTCCATAATCACTGAAAGAGTGTTTTACAGTATGACGAAATAAATCACAGCCACTTCTGGCACAAAAGAAAAAGCTGCTTCTATATGGGACCAGGCAAGTCAGGTCAGATCCCTGTATCTTAAAAAAGAGCTAACTCTGCAATATAAGACCAGGAGATTCAATAACAATGGCAGTTATAAAATCCCAATCAGCTGTATTAGTTCATTACAGCCAGTGTTTCTTTTGCATATTACTTTGTGCATCAATCACTTGGAGGGGAATTACTGTGTTCATATTTTCCTCTGGACTCTGATATGAATTCTATGTAGAAATTGCTGCAAAGATTGTTTTATATGCAAGGCCCCTGGAATTCTGCATTTCTGCGGTTGCTGAATTTGCAGCAGAATTTGCATCATGCCACAGAATATATATAGTGCCGCAGAATTCATTGTTTTTGGTGAATTTTCATATAAATATACTGTTTTTCCATAGTGTCAGGCTGTCTTTCCCACGTCGTTTATACTGAAGTCCCTCCTCTATGCTCAGCGTATGATGTCATCGATGACATCACATCATATTTAGCCAATGACAGGACTGCATTCTGCCAGAGAAATGAATAAATCATGCCGGAGAAATCAGAAAATGCTGCCGCAGAAGTCAAGGAGCCCTGCCGCAGAAATCAGAAAATTCTGCCACAGAACACCAGGGGCCCTGTTTATATGTAAAACCTTTAAAGGAGCAGGGAAACAAGATAGGGGACTGAATATAAATTTTTGTTTTTTCCCCGTTGTCTTATCTTCCAAGGTCAACAATTGATACTCCAAAAGTATCTTTAGAAATTGAAGCACCACCAACCACAGTTGCTGAAGTACTATGCCCAAAGAGATTTCAGGTCATTCAAAATGGGGCATTTGTAGGTTATAGCTTCACTGAAACCCATCTAAAACCAAAGTTCCACTTGTTGTTAGTAGTGCGTGTGTCAGTTTGCTAGAGACCCTGCTCTTTCTATTACTGCTCCCCCTTTAAACACCTCAAATTTCATGACTTTTTCCTGTTCATATTCACTTAGAAGACACCACAAAACAGGATCGGAGGTTTACTAATATCCTGACTGGTGACCGAATAAGTTTGTTGAGGGGGGCAGTTGCTACCTGAGCCGGTCACATAAAAACTTTAGCTGATTTCAGTGTGGCACTATACATATCCTAACTGTTTTAGTCTGTTACTAGAAATGGGACTTGTCAAATATACAGTGTGTGTATGGGGGTGGTGGTAAGGAACAGTGTCCAAAAATGTTTATCATGTTGAGCATGGCAGCTGTCATTCTTTGCATATGCCAGGAGTGTGGCATCATCCTTCTCTGAAACTACTGTTTAAAGGTAACAGCATTCCAGCACCAATATTTCAGAAGTGTAAAATTGGAGTCAGTGATGAGAGCCTGGCATGCGCTGACTGCCAATTAAAAAAAATTGCTGTCAAAAGGGACGGAGGTTTCAGCATGATGGAGCTGCATGTAAATATGTATTAAAATCATCTGCAGCAATGACAAAAACACAGGGAGGTCACTGCTTGATGTTAATGATTCATTAAGGAGTTACATACAGTGCAACCATAAATAATTTCCTATATCCTTTAAAGGAGCTAGGAAATTATTTATTGTTGTATGTAACTGTAGTTTCAAAGAAGGATGATGCCATAGTCCCCGCATATGAAAAGAATGTCAGGTGCCAGGCTTGAAACAATCACCATTTTCAGGGACTGTTTCTTACAACCCCCGCATACACACACTGTACATTTGCCCAGTCCCATTTCTAGTAACAGATTAAAACAGTAAGGATATGTATAGTGCCACACTGAAATCAACTAACATTTTTGTGTGACTGGCTCATGTAGCAACTGCCCTCCCCAACACACTTATTAGTTCACTAGTGAGGATGTTAGTAAACCTCCGATCCTGTTTAGTGGTGTCCTCTAGGTGAATACAAACAAGAACAAAATCATGAAATTTGAGGTGTTTAAAGGGGAAGCAGAAATAGAAAGAGCAGGGTCTCTCTTTCAAACTGACACAGGCACTGCTGACACCACAAGTGGAACTTCCATTTTACATGGTGCGTTTCAGTGAGGCTATAGCCTACACATGCTCCATTTTGAATGACCTGAAATCTCTTTGGGCATAGCACTTCAGCAACTGTGATTGGTGGTGCTGCAATCTCTAAAGATACTTTTGGAGTATCAGTTGTTCACCTTGGAAGATGGGACAACTAGGGAAAACAATAATTTTTATTCAATCTCCTGTCTTGTTTCCCTGCTCCTTTAAAGAGACACCTCTAGAAAATTCACATATGCAGTTCTCTAAGATACTAGAATCAAAACTGTAGTCTGGTATTTATGATATATCTAAAAAATCAACTTTTCAAGACATATCAAAGGATTTCAGGAATGGGAGGTGATGGTGTCACTTATAAACAGCAGTGTCCCTGCATAAAATGCTCAACCTGAGTAACTGTTGTGACCTGAAATGCCCCAGATCTGTGTTTTTTATATTTGCATTTTATCAAGGAAACCTGTGTCTATGTATATATGTTTTTTTTTTCTTGTGGCAAAATGGGAACCATGTTGTGAAGTACACAATTAATTTATAAATATTAATGTAACCCCCCCCCCATCACCCTGGGTTACAAGAATCCCTCTTAGATCTAGTGGCAAGCAGGGAAAGACAGCTTGTGAGACACCAGTTAAATGGGTTTCACACTGTCTCACTCTGTCCTCAGTCTCAGCTGAGCTGGAGGGATGACATCATATAGAATTCTTGCAGCAGCATAAGCCACATTGGAATGCTGCAGCAATGAGTTAGCTTAGAACATTGGGGATTTTTAGTCAGTCTTGAGGAGTCAGTCTGCAGAGGAGGATTGAGAGTGAAGGAGGTGTGTTGCAGGTGGCAGCCCCTCAGAGCTTAGCTCTGCTATAGCACTACCCAGATGTAGAGGGTGTGTGTTCTTGCCCTAGAGACTCAGAAGAAACTTGACACAGTGGTAGAAACCACTCCCTGGCTTGTTCCAGTGCCCCATCCCTGGAGGGATAAGGGGAAGAGTCCAACAATTCAGGTGCAATCCCCTGGCCCTGCTGAAGGAGGGAAAGCTGCCTGATTATTTGCAGAACAAGTACTGAGATACCAAGATGTATTTTTTCTTTGCCAGAAGCCCTGGGGCACCTGCAAACCAGTTGGTGAGTCTGCTCTGCTATAGAGCCCATGTGTTCACCGAGACAGTGTGTAAAGTACATGCCACTGTGGGGTCAGGGAAAGACAGCCAAGTACAGTACTTGAAGCTTGTGTATGACTTAAAATGTATGTAAACATTGGGGGTCTACAGGGGTGGACATAGCCACTAAAAGAACATTAAAAGTCAGGACACCAGTCATGAAGGGTAGTGTGTTAAATGTGATATATGTTTTGAGATAGCATTCTACAACCAGAGAGGTTCTCAAGGAAAGGTATTGATTCCAAATGAATGGCTGGGTATGGATTTGGGAACGAGAGGTGGGAGGCCCCCCATCTGGATTAACCAGATTTACCTCCATGGGTTCACTTTGTGCACCTGTAGCTTTCTTCCGGTCACTTGGTCAGTGTTCGCAGAAAGTACCCAATTGTGAGATTGAGGATGATGTTTTTCCCTTAAGGAGCTAGGAAGTGCTCCTGGGTGGTAGAGGGAGCCACCAATAAATATCCATGCCATATGGAGAAATGTCCCAGTCCTGGCCGAGGTGTCATGCCAGGGAATCCAAGAGAAGAGTACCAGTTCGGGCTGAGAGCCAAGTGTGTTCAGAACCTGAGGGTTAAAGTGTTGTGAAAAAGATGTGTTCTAGTCTCCATTAATCTGCATTACCAGGGAGTGTAGCCCCGAGGGGGTCTATCTATGCTTTATTATTCTGTTGTTGTTTGTGAATAAAAGCCACACTCTAGAATCCCACTCCTGGTTTGGACATTTCAGTTATTGCTTCTTGTGTCTGGATTACTTGGGTGCTCCTGTGTAGAGGTTTCAAACCTAGTCAAAATGCAGATCAACAGTTTACTCCCCAAACCCAGGCAGCCAGGTAGTGGGTTACAAAAATTGAGGCACCACACCACGCTAATAAAACAAAACATAACATCAACCCGATCCCTGGTTACATTAATCTTGTGTGGACAATTTAGAGTAAATGGATTTGGCTTATTTCACCCATATTTCAACCTGTCTTTCTGAATTTAACTGAAAACAGTATTAGCAAGAGGCAAAATGAAACACCAATCCCCTTTGTCTTCAGCTGCAGTCATGGCTTGCTAACAATCTTTGACCGGGAGGCTGCTAAATAAATCATCTGCAACTGCAACCCCGAAGATTTTGCAGCCTCGTGGCGAACCAGTGCCATAGCTGAAGATTGTAAAAGTAAAAAATCCTATTATTTGACAACACTAACATAAACCAGAGGCATGGGTTGATAAAGGGAAGCCCCTTGATCTAAACCCTTGTCGCACTTATTTCGCAAGTGACCCCTTGGGTGAAATATTTACTTTTTCCCAACTCCAAACTGAAAACAAGATGGCGGCCATAGTGATCAATAAATTTCTGGCAATCAAAGATTTAAAACGCTGTTCACAAAGTGTAAAGTGCACCACGCACTATCTCTACAAAAATATATTGTCCAACTTGTAAACACCGTAATTGACATCTGCAGGACATGCCATAAACACCCTCCAAATTTCAAGTAAAAAGACCAAACCGTTTCCGAGATACATAATGTTAAAGATTGGTGAAATTGCCCTATCTAATGCATTATAACATCTGGCCATCTTGTCCCTCCCTTGTGATCAAAGATGGTGATCAAAGAATCTCATGATCAAAGAATTTGCAGGCTCACGATCAAAGAATTTGCAGGCTCACAATCAAAGAATAAAAAATGGTGAAACTTGAGTTTTAGGTAGAATTAAATGAAACCACCACCATGTCTCGATAGAACGAAGTCTCCTGAGAAAAACCCACCCTCATTTGTGTTCTTAGGCCACCCCTGAGATGAGAAATTTGCATTTTTCAAAGGGCCATCTCATCCCTCGCTCGCTATGCAAGATCGATTTTAAAAGAATCTTACCATCAAAGAATTTGCAGGCTCACAATCAAAGAAATTTCACGCTCACGATCAAAGAATAAAAAATGGTGAAAAGTGAGTTTTTGAATGATTTAGACAAAACCACTGCCATGCCTCAATAGAATGGAGCCCCCGATCAAAACCCACCCTCATTTGTGTTCCTAGGCCACCCATGAGCTGAGAAAATTTTATTTTTAGCTTACAATGCAAGATCACGATCCAAGAATCTCGCGATCAAAGAATTTTCAGGCTCGTGATCAAAGATCATTAGCGAGACACAATCAAAGAATTTAAAAGCATATAACTCTATTTTCTGACCATTTTAAACCAAACCAAAGGCATGGCTTGATAGAGCGAAGCCCCCTGAGTAAAACCCATGTAAGTTTTACTTCAGGAGTGACCCCAGAGCCAAGATATTTGATTTTTTACTATCGGAATTTAAAAACAAAAGATGGCAGACCTTGCGTTCAAAGAATTCTTGGGGACAAAGATTCTTGAACCGTGATGCTACAAATTCTTTGACTGCCAGGCAGGACCAGATGACCAGAACCCTATTCTTTGTTCTTAAAACAACCATATAAATTTTCCCATTGACTTATAATGGGAACTTAAAAGTGCTATAACTTTTGAATGCCTCAATATTTTTTCACCAAACAAAAAGCGGCATGTTCAACCAGCAAAGCTCTTTCAGATGAGCCATCACACAGAGCAGCATGGCACATAATGGCCACATAGGGCCACAGACAAAATCCCCAAAACTGCCTCCAAAACTGGATAATTTTACATTTTCAGCGTTTTCATATGCAAAGACTGTAAGCCTGACTGAAATGAAATTTGGAAAATCAAGAGATCTACCATGCCCCACTTTGCATACCAAAGTTCAGGTAAATCTGTTCAATAGGTCCAAAGTTATTAACGTGCAAAAGTTAGACTTTAATATAGAAGTGCCTTCATCACCCTAAATACAGTGGTGAGGTCACGCCACTATTTTATATATATATATACATATATACATATATATGTATATATATATATATATATATATATATATATATATATATATATATATATAATAGTGGCACAGTAGTGCCACTATAGTTAGGTTGCATAGCCATTTCTATGTTAAACCTCAAAGTTTGCACGTTAATAACTTTTGAACTGTTTATCTGATTTACCTGAAATTCAGACTGTACAAAGATTTATTGTAGGTGTCTGGATCTGGAAATGTTTGTGTTGATTGAATGTGCAGTTGTGGAATCTTACACCCCCAACATTCCATTTTCTTTAGATGTGCATGTTGGACTGAAGAATGCATTTGAGTGGGTTCAAATTGGGTGGGGTGCATGGGTCCTGGGTAGCAATAGTGCCTTTTGAAGATTTTGTGAAAAAATCTTGTTTCGTTCAGAAGTTATAGAATTTTTACTGTCCCATTATATCCTATGGGAATATTTATACAGTATGTGCATTGCGAAAACTTCCGTGATCACATTTTATGGTCAAGCTTGCCCTAAAATGTTGTCATGTTGCCATCATCTTGTTTTCAGTTAGCAAGAGAGAAAAAATGCTGTAACTCTCAAAATACAGCGCTTTTGAAGACACCAGTCATTGGGTTTACCTGAACAGGCCATGAGAAACTTGCCTATGGCATTAGCTTTTAGCTAGCTGCCCTGGAACAGGTTTTTCAAATTGTTTTATGTTTTTGATTGTGATAAAATTTTTTGTGCCATGAAAACAATCGCGGCAACTTTAAATATGATCACGATCACATTTTTTTGATCGTGATTACATCCCCATTATAAAGATAGAAGATTTTTGCTATCTGTTGCATTTCTTTGGCACATCATTGCGGCAAGGTAGATTGAGCTATTGGCATGACATTTTCAGGGTATGAAGTCCTAGTGCCACGGATGTGTGTTTCACTGGTTTTGTGTGGAAAAAATCAAAGACGCCCCTAGTTACATCATTACAAAGTTTGGAAATTTCCCCATAGAATAACACTGTGGTGGTGGTTTTGTTTTGTCCCCCATTCTGGGAATGTGGATTGCGGTATTGACCTGAACATTTTGTGATGGAAAGGCCTACTCCCACAGGTGTGCCTTTTGGTGGTTTGATGATAAAATTTTAAACAGGGCTATACTTACAGCATTCCAAAGTTCATTTTCCCCAGCACTGAACAAGCCTGTAGTTCTAGCATTATGAAGGTCAGAATTATTCCCATAGGATAACATTGTGGCACCCATGATGCCTTTCATGGCCCGTATCTCAAAAGTGGTTTGAGATATGGACTTTTCTTTGAAATATTTATTAGTCCCTCCCATGGGGGGATAAGCACAGAACTAGCTTACAAACCCATGAAACCCCAGAAATTTGAATTTTTTCTCTAGGTTCATGAGATATTTGTGAATTACTGTTCCAATTGGTCATTTTCATGTGTGTCGGCCACTATTGTGCTCTCAGACTTAGCACTCACATTGGATTTTGGTGTTTGCATCTCGGAAGGAATGCAAGGTACAGATTCAATAGACTTCTCTTGTGAGAACTACTCACTCTCACAATTACAACCCCAGTTGAATTTTTTTCCCACCTCCTACGGTTCCCAAGATATGGGCAACTTACTGTTACAAGTACAAGTATAGGCAACTTACTGTTACTAATTGCCTTATGACTCCACACCTATGTAAGTGGGAGTGCAGGACCTGAACATATTCCATTTACTACTTACATTACGCTTTTAAAAAAAGAAAGGAAATTATTTGCAAAAACTTAATTAATGCATCAGATAGCATCAGTTAGGATTATTTCCACAGTGACCAAAGTGTAGGAATTCCATGTTAGGGTAACCACCTGCCCACCCCCCACCCTCCACACACCACCAGGCATCAGGGTGTGTGTTGGGGTGGTCATGCCATACTCACCCATTCACCTATACTGCACCACCACAGCTCCTTTACACATGGAATGGGGTGATAGTTAGGCCAATGGCCCCAACATACACCCTGATGCCTGGTGGTGTGTGGAGGGGGTGGGGGGTAACCCAAATGTGGAATTTCCATACTTTTGTTGGTGTAGAAACAACCCTAACTGATGCATTAATTACGTTTTGTAAATTATATATATATATATATATATATATATATATATACACACACATATACATATACAGTACAAGTCACATTAAACTGTCTCACTCATGAGCTGGTTTAGCATTTTTTTTTTACAGTTGTTAATGTGCTGGCAACTCATCTTGCATTATTTTTTCATGATTAACCAGCTCAAGAACAATGTTTATAAAATGTTTCTGCAGCTCAGTTGGAAGGCATCTGCAGTCCAGTCATAATGTACAGTACGTAATGTAAATCTAAAGTAACAGTTTGTGCTTGGCTTTGTGCTGGATCCAGCAACACTTATGCAACTCAGTTGGAAATGATAAAACAACTAATTGGAGGAACAGTTTAATGTGACGTGTACTGTATATATATATATATATATATATATATATACACACACACACATATCTTTGCAAAAAAAATACATTAATGGGGAAGGCTGGAAATCTCCCACAGGTTGTACCAGCACTGGGGTGGGGTATAGGGAAAGGGTGCAGGAGAATACTCAGGGGTCACAAGGGACCCTGGCAGAGGGGGTCCAAAAGGACACTACCAAGGAAGCAGGCAGGTAATGGGACCCTCACAAAGGGGGGATGGAGGGACAACATTCTCAGGGAAGTAGGCAGATGGCCAGTGCTGGACAGAAGGAAGCAAGGCGGGGAGGTGGATTAGACCTTACACTCAGTAACCGCTTCAATTCTCTTCTTCTGCTCAAGGATGAGGGGGGTGATGTAGCCACGACAGAGGTGGTTAGAGATGGAAAGGGAGTGAGAGGCAGGAGGCAGGGGCCAGATAGCAGGAAGAACAGGGGGACCTGGAATGCAGGAGAATGGGGGGAGCAGTGAATCAGAGCAGGATGGGCAGGGGGAAGAGGGAGGAAAGCACAAGGAGAAGGACCAGTTGGGAGGAAAGGTAAAGGAGAAGGACCAGAAGTACAAGGAGGATTCAGTAAAGGGAGCTGAGGGTTTAGGCCTGGGAAGCACGACGAGCAAGGAGGAACTAAATGGAGACAGGAAGGAAGGGAGAATGAGCCAGGCTAGTTTAGCAGATGGGGGAGAAGGACCAGTTGCGAGCAGTGAGGGGGGAATTAGCAAGGTACAGAAGGATACTCAGGAGGAGGAGAGGCATAGGATTGGAGGGGAGGGGGTGGCCATGGTAAATAAGGAGGGGTGGCATGTGGCACCCAGATAGGGGGAGGAACAAGGAGCCAGCTGGGTGGAGGGGCTGTTAGAAAGGATGAGGGACATGGAAGGGGGAATGGAGGAAAAGGAGTGGTCAGAGTGCTCCTGCTGGGGGATTCTATGA
Source organism: Neoceratodus forsteri (assembly GCA_016271365.2). Classification (NCBI taxonomy): domain Eukaryota; kingdom Metazoa; phylum Chordata; order Ceratodontiformes; family Ceratodontidae; genus Neoceratodus; species Neoceratodus forsteri. Next base: position 176,070,643 of record CM028138.1, read on the forward strand.
TCAGGGGTATCAAATGGGATAGGGAAGGAGAAGCCTGGCCAGTTAGAACAAGATGCTTCCCTGGACTAAAGGTGAACAGGGCTAAGCACGAGGTATATCAGCTGGCAAAGGACTGTGGGGGTTCCCCAGACATACTGGTCCACCTGGGTACAAATGACATTGAGGGAAATAGCGAGCTAAAGATACAGGCAAGATTCAGGGAGCTCGCCAGGGTCTGTCATAACATAGGATGCACAGTTTCCTTCTCAGAAATCCTGCCAGTGCCAAGGGCTAGTGGGGAACAGAAAAGGAAAATTAGGGAGATAAACCAGTGGCTCAGGGAGTGGTGTGAGGCCAGAGGATATGGGTTGATGGGGGATTGGGGGGAGACCTGGGAGGATAAGGAGCTGTATGCTAGAGATAGACTACATCTCAATTTGGAGGGAGGAATCCTTAAGTTGAAAATAGAGGGGTTCATTGGTGAAAAGTGGGGTTTAAACTTGAGAAGGGGGTGGGATGGGAAAAAAGGCTGTCAAGGGGGTGCCGATAAAGGAGGGACTCTGTCTCCACCCCCCTGGGGACCAGGAGGATTGCAGGAAAAGGCCAACTGGCAAAGTGCAGACCAGGAGAAAACAGAATCCCCATGGGAACATGAGCAGGGGAAATGGAACTAAAGGGAAAGGGTGAAGGTAGTCCTGCTAAATGCCAGGAGCTTGGGCAATAAAATGCCTGAGCTCCAGGCGATGTTAACTGAGGGAGCAGTGGATGTGGCAGCGGTCACTGAGACTTGGGCCACTGCAAGACATGACTGGGACCTGAACCTGAGGGTGTTACACTATTTCAGGAAGGACAGGGGAGGGAAGGGGAGGAGGGTAGCAATGATAGTCAAAACTGCATTGGCATAGGGGAGTAGGGAGGCGGAGGGAACCGTGGAGGTGATTTGGGTCACCTTGATAACAAGGGGCAAGAGAGTAAAAATAGGAGTGGTGTATAGACCCTGCCCTGGCAGAGGAGCTGGAGGACAGTCTGGTGGCAGATGTTAGGAGACACTGCAGACTGGGCAGAGGAACGTGGTGGTGTTGGGGACTTAAACATGCCAGGAACAGACTGGGAGACTATGACATCCTCTGTGACCAGGGAACAGAGGTTGTTGGATGTCTTTCAAGACGCGTTCCTAACTCAGCAGGTGAGGGAACCGACCAGGGAGGCACGGGTACTGGATGTGGTCCTTGCAGACAGTGACCAGATTGGGGGCCTGGAGGTAAGGGACCCATTGGCGGGGATTGACCATGCTACAGTCTGGTTCTGCCTGGACCTAGGAGGGGTAGAAGGCTGCACAAAGACGGAAGTAACTGACTTCAGGGGGGGTGGATTCTAAGGAAATGGGAAGGATCCTTAAGGAGCATTTGGATGGGATTGGGTCAGACATGGACGCTGATAGTAGGTGGGAAATCATCAGGAGAGGGGTGCAGGATGCTACCAGCACCTGTGCAAGACTAAGACGAAATGGTAGGGCCCAAAACCCTGTTGGTGGACCAGGGAGGTCCAGGAGGTGGTTGGGAAAGAAAGCAGCCTATAAGAAATTCAAGTGCTCAAGGAGTGAAAGGGATCAAGGGGCAAGCTGAGGATGGCTAGAAGGGCCACTAGAGTGGTGAGGGTGGCTAAGGCAAGGAAGGAGCAGAACCTGGGCAGGGAAATTAGGAGAGGGAAAGGGTTCTTTAGATACATTGGGAAAGACGAAGGTGAAGGGCAGATTAGCAGGATTAAATCAGGGAGAGATGGGCACAAGACCCGGAGGAGCAGGCTTGAGGTACTAAATGAGTACTTCACCTCAGTTTTCACCAGGAAAATGGGGATGCTGCATCATTCATGGGAGGAGACAGAGATAATGAGGAGGGGGGACCTTTACCAATCGTCAGGTCTGGGAGAGGGAGGCATCACTGGCAGGAGGGGGAAGGCTAAGCAGGGAGAAGAGGTACCAGAAGTGGAAATCACAGCAGAGAGAGTGAGGGAAGCCCTCAGCTCCCTTAAGACGGAGAAAGCACCGGGGCCGGATAAATTACATCCTAGAGTGCTGAAGGAGCTTGCAGATGTCCTGGCGAAACCCCTGGCAGAGCTTTTCACCATCTATCTGAGGACAGGGTGGGTGCCCCAAGACTGGAAGATGGCGCATGTAGTGCCTATCCACAAGGGGGATCAAGGGAGGTGGCAGGGAACTACAGGCCTGTCAGCCTGACATCGGTGGTAGGCAAGGTGATGGAGGGCATTGTCAAGGAGAGGCTAGGGGGGGACCTGGATAAGTCAGGGTGCCTGGACGATAGGCAGCATGGATTCATCCCGGGGAAATCATGTCAGACAAACCTGGTGGAGTTCTATGACTGGGTGACAAGTGCCTTGGACCTGGGTAGACCAGTGGATGTCCTCTTTCTAGACTTCAGCAAGGCATTTGACTCTGTTCCTCATGTGGGCCTGTTAGATAAGCTAGGAGAAATGGGGGTGGGAAACCAGATGATCAGATGGATAGGCAATTGGCTCGGGACCGGACCCAGAGGGTCGTAGTTGGTGGGATAGTCTCATCCCCAAGGAGGGTCATTAGTGGGGTCCCACAGGGATCAGTCCTTGGGCCCCTTCTGTTCAATGCCTACCTATCTGACATAAGGACAGGACTCAGGAGTGAGATGAGTCTCTTTGCAGATGACTCGAAACCGGGGGCAGTGGTGGATGGGGAGGAGGGGAGAGTGGCCCTGCAGGGGGACCTGGAGGCTCTGGAAAGATGGTCTACAAAGTGGAAGCTGAGGTTCAATGCAGGGAAATGCAAGGTACTCCATCTGGGGGCCAGAAACCCAGGCCAAGTGTACACCCTGGGGAAATACTACAAGTCTCAATGGTTGAGAGGGACGGGGGTGGTGGTGGATGTCAAGATGAACAACTCTGAGACTTGTAGGAGGGCAGCAGCAAGGCCAACAGGATGCTGGGATGCATCGCTAGGGGATCACCTCCAGAAGGAGGAGTGATACTCCTCTGTATAACTGCTTGGTGAGGCGCACCTGAGTACTGCATGCAGTTTTGGAGGCCACACTTAAGAGGGACATTAACCTCCTGGAGGGTCCAGAGGAGGCAACCAAAATGATTTGGGGCTTGGGGACAGGACCTCTGAGGAGAGGCTCGAAGAGCTAAATATGTACACATTGGAAGAGAGAAGGGACCGGGGGGACATGATAGAGGTCTTCAGGTACATGAAGAGGGTAAATAGGGGAGGAACAGTCAGGGTGCTTCGAAGGAAGGAGGAAGGGGCCACTAGATGACATGGGTGGAAGCTGGAGGGGGGAAGATTCAGGGGAGAAAGGAGGAGGTGCTACTTCGCTGAGAGGGTGGTGGAGCCATGGAATGCACTACCTAGGAGGCTGGTGGAGGCAGAGACAGTGGAGGGGTTCAAGAGGGGGTGGGACAGGTACAGGGGAAGGGTTCTGGAAGCAAAATCCAATGCAGCAAGAATATCCGGAACTGGGAAGGGAGAAGCCAGAGAAGGCGAGGGGGACAGCAAGGTCAGCACCCAGGGTGGTGGCTGACCAAACAAGCAGACACGAAAGACCATTAGGCCTATTCTGCTGGCATTTTAGTATGTTAGTATGTTAGTAATGCATTATTTAGAGTTGAAGATCCAGCAACAAATGTAGGGAAATGTGACATTAGTGTTTCCAACCCTAAAACCCCTGTCCCACACCTGAGGCGAATGATAGGTGGAGTCTTCTTTGGGGTTGCTAACCTTAATGGTCACCCAATTGCAATAAGAAAAAAGGTAAGATAAGATAGAGACAGGTGTGTATACAATGGGGTGAGAGTTAGGGCTGACAACCCCAAGGATGGCTCCACTCATTATTCGCTTCAGGAGTGGGGCAGGAGTTTTAAGGCTGGAAACACTAACATCATATTTCCCTACTTTTATTACTTTATCTTCAACCTTAAATGATGCATTAATGTAGTTTTTTGCAATTAATGTATATTATATGGGCATTTCTATGTTAAACTCAAAATTTTGAACTTTAGTAACTTCACATTCATGAACCCTCAAGGACTGCAGATGTCCTGACATTCGTAGTTTTATTCTAGTAAGGTGTGTGGGTGCAGAGATAGAGAGTGTCAAAAGTGTGAAAATGACTATTTCTGTAAAATTCCTTGTCATGCCACTGCACAACAACAGCTTGGGATTTGGGTCTGACATTTTTAGGATAAAAATATTTTGGGTTACAGATGTGCCTTTTGAAGGTTTTGTGAAACAATATTAATCTGTTTAAAAGTTACTACATTTTAATTAATCTGTTTAAAAGGTACTACATTTTAAAATACCCCATTATTTTCAAAGGGAGACATTAGATGTGAACCCCAAAACAGGATTCTGTGTTGCAGAGGGGCTATCCTGTCTTACAAATGAGTAATTCTTTGCCACAACTGGTGAATTTTTTTGTTTGCTTTTTGCACTTTATTAGCATTGAAACTGATCAACCGATTTACATGACATTTTGCATGTATCATCAAGGACTGAAGATCTCTTGATGTTCCAAGTTTCATTCCAATCAGTTGTGTAAGTGTGGAGATATGAAGTGTTATTAGTTAGGGTTCAACCTTCACTTCTATGTTAAACTCAAAATTTTTTGCACTTTAATGACTTCACAACCATTAACTGATTTGCATTACATTTTGCATGCACCATCAGGGTCTGAAGATCTTTTTATGTACCCAGTTTTCTTCCAGTTGAATGTTCAGATACACAGATACGTCATGTTAAAAAATGCGAAAATTAAAATGTTTTGTAAAATTCTTTGCAAAGCTACTGCACAAAAATTACTTCAGATTTTGGTCTGAAAGTAGTAATCTATAAAGGTCTTGGATCACAGATGTGCATTTTGAAGATGTGGTGAAAAAATATTCATTTGTTGAAAAGTTATTAAATGTTAAAATTTCCCATTATTTTCAAAAGGAAAAGTTAGGAGCTTCAAAACAGGATTCTATGTCACAAATGGACAATTCTGTGTCATAAAGGAGGAATCTTTTTTCATGTTTTCACCATCTTGTTTTTTCTTAGCTAGGTAAACAAAGTTAAAAACAAGAAACAGTGATGTTTTTCGAAGTAAACAACACATGTGCTCTGCTAATTGGGACCCATTCTATCGGACTGTGGTGTTAGTGTTTCATAAATCATCTTGAAATATGTTTTTTTTTTTAACATACCAAAAACCTTTTTTGCAAATTTGTGAAAAAAGAATCATGGACCAGGATCCTGTTTAGCAATTAGTGAAAACAGATTTTTATTTTTCGAAGATTGTGAAAAAAAGAATGCAAAACAGGATTCTGTGTCACAATTTAAAAAAAATAATTTTACATTTTTACAAATTGTGAAAAAAGAAACCTCAAAACAGGATCCTGTTTTTCAATTTGCGAAAAAATAATTTTTATTACTTTTTTTTTGTCACTTCACACTGAACAAATTGTTCGGAATTTTGGTCAGAAATTTCAGGGTACAAAGGGCTTGCTCCACAGAGGTGCCTTTTGCTGGTATGATGAAAGCAGATTACTTTGTTCTGGAGTTCTGGGGGTTTAAAGTTTCTCTCATTTCCCCTAGGATAACATTGTAATGTGAGGTGTACGCAGTCATTTTTTGGTCACTCTGCTGTGAAGACATGGCTTCCAATTTTTGGATGAAATTTTCATGATACAAAGGGCTTGCCCTGCAGATGACCCATTCTGTCAGATTGCGTTGTTAGTTTTTTCATAAATCACCTGCAAATGTGTTTTCTTAACATGCCAATATCCTGGCAAATTATGAACATACGAACATACGAATGTGCCAGCAAAAAGTCTGCTCGAGTGTGCAGCTAGCACCCCTAGTTTGCAGCTGCCCCACCCCCTTGTCATCCCACTTCTACCCCCACTTCCCCCACCCTCACTCTCCCCTGCTTCCTGTCCCATGCCCTTTTAAACCTGTTCACAGATTTACATGATACCACCCATTCTGGTAGTGCAAATTATCATCCAATCTCCAACCTCCCATTCCTAGGAAAGGTTGTGGACAAAGTGGTGGCATTGCAGCTCGAGGCACACCTTACAGCCTTTGTCATCTATGAGCCATTTAAGTCCAGATTTAAGGCAAGGCATAGCACCTAGACAGAAATGGTTAGGGTGCAAAAATGAGCTCCTCATGGTAAGGGATAAAAGAGACTGGTCAGTTCTCATTCTCCTTGATCTCTCTTCAGTGTTTGACACCATTGACCCCATTGTGCTTTTGGATTACCTTAGAAAGTATTGTTGACTTACCGATATGGTCATCAACTGGTTAGAGTCCTATCTCCTGGATAGGAAGCAATGGGTAGTTATGGGGAATTTCTCCTCCTCTCCAAAGCTCCTACCATGTGGAGTTCCTCAAGGTTCAGTACTATCTCTGATGTTGTTCACAGTGTACTTGCTGCCCCTGAGAGAGCTCATCAGACATTACAGGGTGGGTTTTCACTGCTATGCAGATGATACCCAGCTATACATGCCTTTTGCTGCTGGAACAAATGATGGCATTGAAGTGCTAAATAACTTCTTAGCTGAGATCCAGGATTGGATGTCCTCAAACTGACTGAGGCTGATCCTAGGAAAGACAGAGATGCTGGCAATCAAGCCTGGTTGTGGACATGATGGGAATGCCTCCGGGGTGGCAACAGAATTTGTACTGGGATCTACCCCATTGATGACATCCTCTAGGGTGAGAAATCTGGGTGTTATCCTTGATGATAAGTTGACATTTGATGCTCAGGTGTCATCTGTCATCTGAAGTGGTTTTTACCACTCAAGGAATGTCACCCAGATTAAACCCATAGTACCACCCAAGGACCTGACCTCACTGGTACACACCTTTGTTAAATCCAGATTGGACTACTGTAACACTCTTTACATTAGAGTCAGTGGAGCGAACCTTCACCAACTGCAGCTAGTGCAGAACACAGTGGCCATGTTATTGACGGGCCGATCTAGGTCTTGTCATGTGATCCTAGTGCTGCAATATCTGCATTGGCTGAATGTCAGGTGGAGAGTCATCTTCATGGTGGGATTGCTCATCTATAAAGCCCTATATGGATCAGGAACTAGCTACCTGACTGACCTCCTTACATCTGCCACCCTGGTCTGCTTCCTCCTCTCTTCTCATCCACTGGGGGCCTTTTAGCAGTTCTGAGGGCCAAGATGAAAACCTCAGGTGACCGCTCATTCGAGGTGGATGGCCCAGCTCTCTGAAACTTGCTCCCCAGATCTCTAAGGGAGCCCCCATTATTGGAGTCATTTAAGAGTGCTCTAAAAACTTATCTTTTTAAAAAAGCATTCCCAGATTAACTGAAGCTGATTTTAATGGTGTATTTATTATTATTATTATTTATTAATGCTTATTTATTGTATAATTTTAGATTTTGTATTTATACAACCTTGTGCAACTATTATTTGTATGTTGATGTGTCTACCCTGCCTGTTTCAACCTTGTAAGGTGCCCAGAGCCACTGGGAGTGTGCACCATATAAATAAAGTTTACCTACCTACATTTTTCACAAATTTGTGAAAAAAGAGTCATGAAACAGGATCCTGTTTTGAAATTTGCAAAAGCTTGAAACAGGATTCTGTTTCATAATTTGCGGAAAAAAAAATATACAGTTTTTTTTTTGTCACTTCACACTGAACAAACAGTTTGGAATTTTGGGTATAACAGTTACAAACAAACTGTCTTCAGACATACATACAAGAATGATGGTTAACAAAAGTCACACAGTTTTGGGCTGTATCTTATCCAACATTAAATGTAGAGAAGAAAAAAGTCATTATTCCATTATATAGCAGCCTAGTACATCCATATTTGGAATATTACTCACAGATTTCAGCAGCAAACACAGTCAAAAGTAGAAAAATAAAGAAAGCTGTACAAAGGAAGATAAAAAAAAATCAAGGCCCTTCAGCAAAATAGTTACAAAGATAGGTTAATACATCTTGGACTTTATTCTACTGAATATAGACAGATAAGGGGTGATATATGACTTACTTTTAAGGCTTTTCAGGAGCCTGGACTGTTGGAAACTATTGGATTACAAAAATTTCACAAACCTAGTAAAAAAAAACAAGATCTCATGGGTACTGACTGAAAGGAGAAACAAGTATAACCAAGTAATGATCCAATTACTTTAGGGGAAATTGTTTAACCAAGGAAAAGGGGAAATTGTTTAACAAGGAAAGTCACACTAAGCCGGAGCTTGTTTCCAGGTGTGACCTGGAAGCACAAGGAAGTTAAATGACTTGCTCAGGGTCACACAGTATGCAAGTGGAAGATGTGGGATTCAAACCCAGGTCTGGTCTGCTGGATGTGACCAGATTTGTAGCTCAGAGCCTTAGACCAGTGCACTATACTTTACACAGAGGATTATAAGTACTTGGAACTCATTATATAACTACATAATGGAAAGTAAAAGAATAGAACTATTCAAACACAGACTAGATCAGTATATGGGTGAAAAAAATATTTGTTCCACCAATAGTAATTAATGGTGGTGAGTTCAAAAAAGGACTAAATATCAATAGAACTCATATTCAGCTATGACCCTATGACTACAATTTTAGGGTACAAAGGGCTTGCTCAATGGATGTGCCTTTTGCTGGTTTGGAGATAGTAGATACCTTTGCTCTGGAGTTCTGGGGGTAATATTTCCTTCATTCCCCATAGGATAACATTGTAATGTGAGGTGTATGCAGTCATTTCTTTATCAATCCTCTGTGAAGACATGACTTCCAATTTTTGTATGAAGTTTTCAGGGTACAATGGGCGTGCCCTACAGTTGTGACTTTTGCTGGTTCAGTGATAAGATATTAATTTGGTGTGGAGTTATACAGGTTTCAAATTTTCCTATGATTCCCATAGAATAACACTGCAATGTGACATCTTTCTTTGGTGCTGTGCAGCATGGGATGGGAGGCAAATACAGTATCTTTAAAATTATGGATGATTAGAGTACAGGGCCCAGAGGGTCATGCACTCCCACACACAAATATGGATACTATTGTGGACTGATTGGAGCACAGAACTCAGAGGGCCCTGGACTCCCACAGGGAAATAAGGATACAATTACAATATCTCAAAAATTATGGATGGATACTAGCACTGGGCCCAGATGGCCCTGCACTCCCACATAAAATACGGACACCATTACAGACTGATGGGAGTGCAGGGCACAGAGAACCTGCACTCTGACATGGAAATAAGAATAGGATTACAGTATCTCAAAATGTATGCAAGGATGCGAGTGCAGGGCCCAGAGGGCCCAGTTCTCCCACAGGCAAATAAGGATATGATTTTACTATCTCAAAAAATTAGGAAATTCTTTGCAAAAAAGTTAAATAGTTCACTAGTTAGGGTTCCAGTGTCAAAAATAAGGAAATGTCATGCTATGGCTTCCAACTCTAACACCCCACACCACTCTGCAGGCAGCAACAAGTGTGTGGTGTGCCTTGGGGTTGTAAACCCTAACGCTCACCCCAATCCCATATGCTGTACCCAGCTCCACTTATTTACTTATGGAATGGGGTGACTTTTAGGGTTCACAACCTCAAAGCACACCCCATGCCTGTTGCTGCCTACAGGGTGGGGTGGGGTGTTAGGGATGGAAACCTTAACACACCATTTCCCTAATGTTGATGTTGTTGGAACCCTGACTAGTGTGTTAACTAAACTTTTCTACAAATAATCTATCTATCTATCTACACACACATATATGTGTATATATATATATATATATATATATATACATCTTTGCCAAAAACTGCGTTAATGCAACAGTTAAGGTTTTTTACAGTGACAAAAGTGAGGAAATTTGGCGTTAGGGGTTCCAACCCTAGCTCCAACTCTCCCCCCCACTGCCACACATACACACACACACACACACATAGACACACACACACACACAGAACACACAACTGGGGGGCGATACAAGGCAAGACAACCAATCTTAGACACACACCAGAATGCAACAGAAATAACATACAACTTCTTAAACATACCACAACAGGCATCCATCATCATGTTTCACCAACTGTATCACTTCTGCTGCCATCCCAGTCTCTAAAGTGCATACACCGACATCCTGTACAACCATGGAAGATGGATTCTGCCCACAGAATTTATGCTGAATGACCAGTATTTTTTCTGTGGAAAATTATTCTACAACAATTTCTGTGAAATATATTGAGAGCCGCAGAACAGTGATTTTTCCATGGAAAATCATTCTGCATATAGATGCATGAAACTGGAAAACTTTGCTTCACAAAATATTTTGCAAAATTTTAGCATTTTGCGAAATATTTTGCAGGTACAAAATGTAAAATTCTGTAGGCGAAATGCAAAATTTCACCATGAAATGTGAAATTTCGCTGGTGAAATGCAAAATTTCGCCTGCAAAATTGCAACATTCAGGTAAAATTTGGCAAAAAGTAAAATTCCATGGAGAAATGTTGCAATTTTGCATAATGGTGGAATTTCACAAAATGTTTCACTCAGTGAAATTGCCAATTTCACGGCAATTTTGCTGGCAAAATTTAATTTTGTAACATCTCTAATTCCACTTCAATTTTATGCTGTGGAATTCTGACATTGTGTTTTTAGCAGCATTTAGCAGAATTTCAGCAAGCTTTTGAATATTCTGCAGAATTTCATTCCACCACAATTTAAAAATTCCACACAACACTAGCTCCTACCAATACATGTGTTTTACTACTTCTATCATGCTGTTATATAGAAATGGCCAAATTAGTGCTGTCACCAATACATGCATTTTGCTACTTATATAATGGTATTATACAGAAACACGCACATTGGTAGGAACATGGGGTAAAATTGTTATGCTGAAATGGACAAGTTGATGAGAATAAATGTGTTTTACTACTTATGTGATGCTGGTATGCAGAAATGGTTACTTTTGGGCAAGTTGGTGGTAGTGCGGGGGACAAAAGGGGCCCTGTGATCTCACTAATGTATGTGTTTTGCTACTTATATTATGGTGTTATGCAGAAAGGGCAACTTGGGGAGAACATGGGGCTATGTTGTTATGTGCAAATGGACAAGTTGCTGGGGGTTAGGTCCCACGCTCTCACTAATACATGTGTTTTACTAATTATATTATGGTGTTATGCAGAAACGGGCAAGTGGGCGGAGGCATGGGACTATGCTGCTATGCTGAAATGGCTAAGGTGGTGGTAGCATGGGGCTATGCTGTTATGCTGAAAAGGGCAAGTTGTTGGTAGCAGAAGTGATACAGTTGGTAAAACATGATGATGGATGCCTGTTGTGGTATGTTTAAGAAGTTGTATGCTATTTCAGTTGTGTTATGGTGTGTGTCAGTGATTGGTTGTCTTGCCTTGTACCACCCTCCAGTTGTGTGTTCTTGTATGTGTGTGTGTGTATGTGTGGCAGTGGGGGGGGAGTCAGAAGTAGGGTTGAAAACCCTAGTGCAAAATTTCCTTGCTTTTGTTACTGTAAAAAACCTTAACTGTTGCATTAACACAGTTTTTTGCAAAGAATTTCCTTACTCCTTGAAAAAGCATACTTAAGTACATTCTCACGCAAGTCGGTGGGAGCATGGGGCCCATTTGTGCATAACATAACAATATATATACTGAATAAAATGTGTGAATTGCAACGCAGGGTCCAAATTTCCTGGTACTGCATAACCACATAAATCTGGCATACTTTTTGAACTTCCTTATACCTTATAGGGCCAGATATTTCAAAGCTTTAAGCTGGGCAAAAATGTTTACTTGGGTTTAAGCACAGGGGTTAAGCCTTGAGTCTGCTATATTCAAAGGCCAAATAGCGGGCAAACTGCATTAGCGCTGGGCAAACCAGTAATGTATGCAAGGGGCAAAAGGATGGGCCGGGGGCCTAGAGAGACACGCAAGGGGATATTCAAAGGTCCAGCACCGCACTAGGATACATAGCACGGCCCCTAGCACGGCGCTAGTTACCGCCTATAAAAGGCTGGTCTAAACACAGGGCAAAACACAGAGGAGGAGGGACCAGCACAGGAAGTGGGAATGTGTGCAGTGCCAGTAGCAGTGATCCTGCCATTGATGGCAGCTGTGGTGGAGGAGGAGGAGGAAAGGGAACAGGCACAACATGGGCCACATCGCAGGCCAAGGAGACGGTATGCTGCAAACAGGCTGTACCGGCCCAGGGTCTCCTTGAGACCGTGCCTGATGACCACATCATTGGCGGTACCGGATGAACAGGGGAATGTTGAGGCAGCTCTGTGAACTCCTGCATGAGCAGCTGCAGCCAAACACCAGGCACGCAGTCATCCATGACAGTGGAGGAGAAGGTGACAGCAGCGATGTGCTTCCTTGCCACAGGGGCGTTCCAGCGACCAGCAGGGGACACCATTGGGGTGCAGAGTCTGCCACCTCACGCATCCTGACCCAGTTCTAGAGGCCCTCCTGCCACATGCTTGGGAATTCATAATATTCCCCAGCACGGCAGCAGAGTGCAGAAGAAACAATGCAGCAGTTCCATCGAGTTGCGCACCTACCATCTGTACTGGGTGCCATTGACTGCACCATGTCCCATCCGTGCACCACCTGGCTATGCCAGTAGCGTGTATGTAAACAGGAAGAGTACCACTCCATCAACTGCCAGGTGGTGTCGCGTCGGCGGGGCACATCAGCAATGTCCATGCACAGTACCCGGCAGTGCCCTGACGCCTTCATCTGGCACCAGTCTCAGCTGTGTCAGGCCTTTGAGGAGGGCAGAATACCCAGTGGGCAACTAGTCGGTGAGTTGTAGCAGACAAGGCAAACACACAACAGCATGGATGGGGCAGGCATTGCAGACCAGAGAGGAAGGTGTGGGAGGGCCACAGAGAGTGCAGGACAGCAGCTGACAGACCGCAGTACAGCACTAACAGGTATATATGTTTGACAGGGGACAGTGCCTATCCCTGTGACCCTGGCTGCTCACACCAGTACTCTGACTGGCCACAGTGGCTGAGGAGCTGTACAACGGGGCACATGCCAGAACAAGGAACATCATAGAGGGTGTTTGGCATCCTGAAGATGTGATTCAGATGCCTGGACACATCAGGTGGTGCCTTACAATACCACCTCAGAGGTATGACGTATATCCTAGCCTGTTGTATGCTGCACAACATGGCAATGAACTGTGGGATACAGGCACCTGAACCTGAGGGACAGTCTGACAGTGAGCCAGAGCCAGTGGTCAGGGGATAGTGGAGCAACTCAAGGAGAGACCTCGCATGACCCAGAGGGCCATACAGCACCGGGACAACATCATCAGGACACTGCAACAGACCAGAGGGTAAGTACAGACTGCACAACAACCTGAAAGAGTACAAGTGATTACCAATTTAATGTGCACAGACTAACATAACAGTGAAAACCACAATCACATCAGCAAACAAACCCAGTGTAATACACAAATAGTGTGTGCATGTGGTTTGAGTCCATGATTGTGCAGCACATATGTGGGGGGGATACACACAAACGGTGTAATCATGGTGGGGAGGTGTGATGTGTGTCGTGAGGGTAAGGGGGGCAACTGTGTTGGTGGGAGTGTGTGTGTGTGCGCGCACGCACACATCTGCCCATGCATGAGGGGGATGCATGCAGAGTACAGCAGACAGCCTGTGGGCATCACCGGCGACAACACCCACGCATGCGGTGTGCACCCGTACCAGGGGTTATGGACCCTGGGGTGCTCTGTGCAGAGGACACAGCTGAAGTGGAAGGTGAGGCAGGCATGGTTGACCTCCTGTGCCCCCGGGGGTTGGTGGAGGCAGACAGGGTGGATGGATGGCCACAGCGCTGCTGGGTTGCAGGTGGAGTGTGTGATGGATTGGAACTGGTACCAGTGGCAGCCCTGCGCCCACGGTGTGCCTGCCTGTGTGCCCCTCTGCCATCTGCACCACGGCTAACAAACCCATGCTGCCGACCAACAGGCACACCATGCATGACATTACCAATTGCCACCACTGCAGCAGTCAACCCAGAGAAGCCACGGTCTATGGCACCCACCAGGTGGCTAAACCTGTCCTCTGCCTGCTGCTCAGCACGTGCAAAGCCCACTGTTATTGCCTCCCGTATCTGACCCAGCTCATGTCGCAGCTCACGCCGCATGGCATGCAGGTCCAGAGGGGTCTCCTGCTGTGAGGTGACAGCAGCCTGCAGGAGTGGCCAGGCACCATGGCCTTCGTGTACCATAGGCACAGGACCCCCAGCAGCAGCTGGCAGTGGTGCCTGTGGCAATGCACCAACTGCTACATCTGGCTGCTGACTATGAGTGGCAGTGGTCTGTGGCACCATATGGACTGTAACCCCAACATGTGTCCGACAATGCATGCCCTGCTGTCCTGCAACACCACCCACACCACCCACCACCGTGTGTTCAGCCATACTGCTGACACCTACGGAACCACCCTGATCTGTTCCATGGCCTTCAGCAAGCCCCACCCCTACATCCCCTGGCACAGGAATGGCCAGCTGCTGTGAATATACAGAGACATCACTGTCATCCACACTGGTGACAGTGACCAGCAATACCTCTCCCACCCCATCACTCTCAGTTGGTGCAACATCCAGGTGCCCACTGTACCCTAACACCCCTAGTGAGGTGTGACCCCCCTCCCCAGGCAGTTGCATGCCCTGTCCATGGGTATGCCCAACATGCATTGGGCCCATGCGGCCCTAAGATAGAGCAAGAATCCAGATGTTGTTGGCCGATCATCATCAAACTCCTCCGCAACCTCGGAAACCTGGCTGGACATCTGTGGATCATGCTGTGGTGGTGCAGGCCTGTCCGAGAGTGCTGTGGAGAGAATAGGGACAGGGTCAGTCACCCATCCATGGACACTGTGGCAAAATACCACCACTACCACCACCACCACCACACCATGCAGCCCTCAGGACAGGTACCCACCTCACACAAGCCTGTGACAACATGCACCCACCCACCCCACAGTGACCTTGACCATGCCAGGCATCATTTGGCAGGATACAGTGCACCCTGTGCAAGACACCAAAAGCAGGACCATGCACCCTTGCCTGCACCACATACGGGGTTACACATGAATACAGACCTGGCCTTGGAAGTGCGAGTGGCTCTGCAACCACCACCTGGCACACCTGTCACTGCCACCATCCGCAGTGTAGAGCCACCACCGCCATGTGGCTCCTGCACACGCTGCTGGTGTTCCTGCAGACCACCACCAGTCCTGGTCCTGTCTCTGTGGCGGTGCCTCCTCCTCCTTGCACACCGCAGGAGGTCATTCCAACGTTTCCGTACTGCCTCAGTTGATCTCCCACGACCACCAACCGCATTCACTGCTGCAGTCACCCCCTCCCAAGCCTGCTGCACAACAGCATCGGTGGCCCTGTGTGTGCGTAACACATCTTCTCTTTCTTTCACCTCATGTGCCAGGGTGTTCAGCTCATCTTGGGAGAATTTATGTGCACGGATGCGCTCCTGTTGATCCTGCACACCTATGGGATAATCAAGAGTGGACAGGTGTCAGTGGCTGTGTCAGTGCTGCAGTGCATCACACAGTGGACATCACGATATCATCCCCTACAGTGCTACAGGCCACATGGACATATCAGATTGCTGCATGTGCCTGCATATGGGTACTGTCACCCACATTGCCACTGTCTGTCCTGTGTCTGGAGTGGTGTACACATGTGCTGCTGTGGCTTGGTGTGCCATGAACCCCATGACTGTTTCTGGCCCATTTCAGCATGGGAGCGCACATTGCTGGTACACTGTGTACGCCTGGAGGGGCAGAGGCCATCACACCACACATCCAGGAAGACAAGACGGTGCACTGTCATGGTACAGCACCAGTGCACCTGGCTTGCAGACACAATGTGCATGCATTGCACAGGCACAGTTAACTCGCAGGGGTATGTGCACAATGCAGTGGACGTTTGGTCCCACGATGGTCATACATACCAGGAGTGTAGCCAGATATATCCATTTTGTACACAGTCTCCAACCGTCCCCCATTACATAATGTACACATCCTATCAAATGGCACCCCTTCAAACAAGTTGTCAGATGATTCCTCTACACTCAAAGAGATCATACATGCATCACACAGTCCTCAGTGGCCAACACTAACCCAAATACTAAAGATTAGATTGATAATTGTAACTCGAGTGGCCTACGGTTTGTGACAGGCAGTCAACAAAACTGGACACAAATGTGTACACTGAGTATGCCTGTTACACCCTTGATACATACCTGGCTCTCGCTGCCCATCCCCCTGTTGCATGTCTCTCCATGTTGTTCACTGCTGTATTCCTCGCAGTTCCACAACACAACACTGGTGGTGCACTGCTTGCCTTTTATAGCCCAGCCAGGCAATCCTGCCTGTTAGTCATGTAAATGAGCCATAATGATATGCTAATCACACGGTTTGCCCCATGCATACACTAGTACCTCATTTGCATACAGCCGTTGAATATGGCTCTGAATAGCCCCACCTAGCACAGCAGCGCTATTTGAGGGTCAGCACCGTGCTATTTCCGTCACGCATGCTCATGGTTCCCCTGTCCGCGCTGTCATGGCGCGGTCTGGCGCTGCGCTAACCAGCTTTATTAGTGGCGCTCTATACTCTAGGTATATCGCCCAAGTTCATGGTAGGGGTCCTGCAGCGCATTGCAAACACTTCCCGTTAGTGCGGCGCCACGGCATACGCCAGCGCCGGCGCTGAGACTTCAGTTCTAGGGGTGTCAGGGTGTATGCAGTCATTGTTTAACTGTTTACCGTGATTATTTGCCCCCTTCCACAGCACCAATGTCTGTGAGACGTAGGCAAAGGGCAGTGGTGGGCCGTGACAGGCGGTGGGATGAGGCTGAGACGGCCAACCTGGTGCAGTTGGCGGAGAGGCGCCATCGCCGCCTAGTTGGACCTGTGCGGGAGGGCGACTTGCCCCGTATGCAGGTCTGGGCTTCCATTGCCCATTGACTAAGTGCCATCACAGGTATTCCACATGATGGTGAAAAGTGCCGCCACCATTACGTCGACATCAGGCGCAGGCAGCGACCACTGCTTGAATGCTGCAGGGCCATGGTTCGCGAGGGGACTGTGCCTGTGCCAGGTAAGAGATGACTGTAGCACCACTGCTGGCATGGGTGGTGGGGCAGTGTGTTCCGTGGTGTGCTTATGTGCATGGGTGTTGCTGAGCTACACATGTTGATCATGGAGTCCACCAGTCCATTCGGTGTGTACTGTGTGGGACAGGGGTAGACAGTGTGCACGGACCCCTGTCATGCTTGGCATGGCTTTGGTGGTGCACTGCACCCGTCTGCCACTGCGTGTGTTGTGCTGCACCACTGAGGTACAGGGTAGTCTTTAGTGTACCGTGGTGGCTGATATTGTAATGACGCTGCTGTACCCTCTTCTCACTGCAGAGCGCCGAGGACACACCTCAGACAGGAGGGACGTGACACAGGCTGGACAGGGGCCATCAACCGACAGGTGCAGGGTGCCTCCAATGGCACAGCACACAGCGGAGAGCAGTGACTGTGACGGGGTGTTTTGCGTGAGTACTGTGTGATGTTATGCTTTTCCACTATGAGTCTGGCTTTACAGGGCAGGCAGTTGAGCAAGTGTGTATGTAAGCATACGCACTGTACACATTTGTGTACACTTTGGTGTACTGCATGTCTGTCAACTGTTCCTAGGTACACCAGACATTTTGGGTCACTGTAGGCCACTGGGGTGTGGCTCTGTTTGAAATGCTGTTGTGTAGGAGACTGATACATGTACAACCTCATTAGAGGTAGGGAATTATCTGACAGACATCATACCTTTTGGAAGGTGTACCATTTGGAGTTGCTGAGTACAGCATTTATAAGGGGAGGGCGGCTGTTGGGGATTGTGTGTAGAACATGTGAATGTCTGGCTACACCCCTGTACTACAGTGCTGTGTCGGGTGTCTTGGCCCAGTTGGCTGGGTAATCCAGGCCACATGTGGGATGGCTGTGTGCATTTCCATTGTCCCCCTTTCCTCCATTGCCTTGCCTGCTGCTGCGAGGCCTGAGACATAGCTCGCTGTGTGTCTTAAGTATTGTTGCCATTGCCGCTATGTGTACTGATAGCAGCCTTGTACTGTCATGTGCATCATGTTGCTGTTATGCCCACCATTGTGGAGGGATGATGCGTGTCTCTGCATGGCTGTGGGACAGTCGTCATGCCTTGGGGTGGGGGATTACTGGGGTTGGCCTGTCGTGCTACCTGTTGCTGCTGCTGATGTTGGCCTGTCTGCCATAGCAACAGTGTACTCCACCTCTCATGGCATGTGTCATTTAGTACACGTGATAACATGTCAGTATCTGTGCAGGACATGTTGTAGTACATTCCAGGCTACGCAACCATGGCATGCAGAGGGATACTGTGTCATGTGTGCAAGCATTTCTCTGGCAGTGTACTGTCATGGTGGCATGGACACAGGTATGTTATAGTGTGTCCCTGTCCGACCTCCGTGGTGGACATGCAGGGGCTGTGTGGGGGGTCCTTTGAGACTGTGGTGCCACATGGCTCTGTGTGGCTGTACAATGCATGTGTGCCTGTTGCGAGCATGTGTGTTGGCAGGCATCCTCCAAGCACTCAATGGTGGGAAGTTTGATGTCTGGTGGGGAATGGCCAATGGCCATTGAACTGCTTTAATGTCTGACACCTAACAAAGGCAATGTTGTACCTTTCTGTGTTTCATTCATTGTGGTGTACGCTAGGGGGGTTGTTCACTATGACTGTCTGTGTATCCATAGCCATTACAACTGTACAGAGTTGTGGCCTTGTATGTGGGTGTCTTGGCTTTCATGAATTGTATCTTGCAGGCAACTGGCAGCAACTGACACTGTCATGGTGTACATTGGTATGTTTTCATGCTACACTCCGGGGTGGGGTAGCTCACCCTAACAGTGGGGAGGGGGTGTCAGTGTGTCCACATGATGTGCAGTTGTGGCCTCCCTGGCTACACCCCTGCCTGTGGGCTCATGCTCTGATGTGGGGGCCATTGTCCCTAAGAGGGTGCTGTCCCTCTGTCCCTGTAGTGCACGGTGTTTGCGCACATGTTATGCAGGTGTGCTGCAGGAGTTGTTCTGTGGTAGCATGGTGTGCTGGTTGTCAGCCCTATGGCAGAGGCTGCTCCCACAGGTGTGTGTGTGTGCTTTGCCATGCCTTGACCACCAGGGTGACACTGTCCTGTGCATGCCTTTGGCCTACCACTGCAGTGCCACTGGTGGACCATGCCCAGTGTCTGTGTTTCACATGTGTGTGTCTTCTTGCATGGGTGGTGTCACGGCACTGTGCCATTCTCTACACCACTGTGGGCCCCTCACCCTTCTGTTTCAGCAAGTGGTGTGGCTGGGCATTGGCACTTCCCCTGGTTGTGTACTGCTTGGTTACCTGTCCTGCAGTCCCTACTGTTCTGATGCCAGTGTCATTGTTCTCTGTGGTCATTGGGTCTCTGTGGTCCATATCGAGTCTCTATCTGTGTCATTTGCCACTATTGCACACTTATGTCAGTCATCCACCCACCTGTTCAGGGTTTCCTGTCATCATTTGTACAGCTGCTGTGTTATGGCATTGTGGGTGGCATTTGGCTGGGTGTCTACAGTTCTTGTGGAGGGCAACAGTGAGGGTGGGCCACTGTTGGGGGTGTACATGACAGGCATGTGTGGTTACACACGTGGTTGGGGCTGTGGCAATTTCTCCAGTTGGTGTCATCTGTATTTTGTATCATAGCTGTGTGACCATGGGCAGCATGTCTCACCATGTGTCATCCCATGTGCATATCAGTCATTGTCCACTTGTTGTTCACATCTCTGGAGGTGGCTGTCTGTTTGCACTGTTACAGTCTGCACGCCACTGTGCTGGCTGGCCTCCACGTTGTTGGGTTTCTCAGCATACATCCACGCATGTCGATGTACACTGGGGTGTTGCATGCTGCCTGTTACGTACTGCCTTGTCCTGCAGGCACATGTTAGTGTGTGTTGTGGTTTGTTACATACTAGCACATGGGCATGGTTGTTGGGGCATGCTGTCTACCGTGTGGTGGTACATGGTGCCTTTGTGTCATTGTCATGCCCTGATGTGGTCCCCCTTTCTCCTGTAGGTCCACATCGGTCATCACTGTGGGCCACCCATCCAGAAGAGGGTGAAGGCACGGAGGAGCTGTTAAGGAGGCTGGTGCACCAACAGCGTACCCTAATCGAACAGCAAGCTGTCTTGATTTCTGAGACAGGCGTGTTGCGGCCATCCTGGATGTACGTCTGCCAGCGCCTGCCCGCACCTAACCCCTGCATACTTTTTCCATTAGCCTGCTTCCTGTCCCTGGCCCAGTGTCCCTAACCCTGTTTCTGCCATCCTGTTCCCCTCCATTGCTTTCTATTTCCACATCCCTCTCACAACCGCATTCTTACCCCACTGTTCTGTTGCTATATTTACCATTTGCCTGTTTGCACTGTTACTGTTGTTTTCCCCATTGTTTTCAATCCCTTTGTTATGCCTGCCCTTTTCCCTTTCATTATGTTTTTCTTGCACCCCATTTTTACGAACGGTGTTCTGCTATGTTTTGATTTGTTTTTCTGTATATATATTCATGTTGCCTTTGTGCCTTAGATGTTCACATTTTGCATTATACTTTTTTATGCTTGACATTCCTGTGTCCTGTGTCTTTTTGGGGTGGACTTGGGATTTGACAGTGTTCTGTGGTGTTCTGATTTCACTTGTGGTTCTAGGTTATTCCATTCCTTTCACTAGTACTGCAGTTGTGTCTGGCTGGGCTGTTCTGCTTTCCTGTGTTCCTGGACAGCTGCTTATACCTCTGACACTTTGTTTTTGTGGGTGTTTGCACTGTCTCTGTCTGATTGCTATATTCAGTGCTGTCTTTTCTGCTATATTCAGTGCTGTCTTAATCCTGGGCAATGTTTGCCCTGCACTCCTGGGCCTGTTTGCCCGGCTTCCTTCGCTTGCTATATTCAGCTGGTTTTGCATCGGGCTATTCATTTTGAATATAGCTAGGTTTTTGCTCTGGGCACAGTTTGCCCACCGGGCAGTGCTAATTTTGCCCCGAGGCAAAGTTTTGAATATCTGGCCCATAATGGCATCTTCCTTCACAACCAGATATGTGCTCACCATGGCTTTCACAAGGCACAGAAATACTTTTCCACTAGGTATAAGGAACACGCACCACAACTCAGCAACCATAAGAGCCACCGACACAAAACTGTTCACATTCTAAGATCCATAATTAATAATCTTTCTACATCCCAAATTTCAGGCAAATCAGACACTTGGTACAAAAGTTATTAAGCAAAATGAACTACATTTTTGTTCATCGGAGTGGTGCAATTCCTCATCTGTTTACATTTTACACACCAAACCACTGAAAGGTACCTCTGTGGCACTAGGGCTACCTACCCTATAAATTTCAAGACACTAGCACCATGC
Organism: Neoceratodus forsteri; assembly: GCA_016271365.2. NCBI lineage: Eukaryota > Metazoa > Chordata > Ceratodontiformes > Ceratodontidae > Neoceratodus > Neoceratodus forsteri. Next base: position 176,092,148 of record CM028138.1, read on the forward strand.
ATAATGCTATGCGCAAAAGGTTTTCTGTGTCATACAGTGTCTCTGAAGCAAATTCATTTTCCAAAATCAAGACAGCAAAATTCACATCTCCAGGACATCCCCTCAATACCCTCCAAATTTCAAGTTAAAACACCAAACCATTTCAGAGATATTCAATTTCAAACTTTGTACACCTTTAAGAATTTTTTGATTGCGAGAATCGTCTGTAACCACCACAACATGGTGTATCTCAGGGCTAAAAAATCTTTGATCATGGTGGGCAACTTGAAATGCTTATAACTCTGGAATAGAACAAGATTATGTCACCAAACAAAAACTGGCATGTTCCTTAAGCAAAACTGGACCTGCTGCTAGAGATTATGTGTGTCAAATGTCATAGAAATCCATTGAAGGGCTCCAAAGTTAAGGCTCAAAGTTTGGACTTTAACATAGAAGTGCCATTTCACCTTAACTATATTGGCACAATTGCACCAGTACTATATATATATATATATCTATATATATATAGATATATATATATATAGCTATATCAATACATATCTAGATAGATAGATAGATAGATAGATAGATAGATAGATAGATAGAGAGAAATATGGATATATATATATATTGATTTATTTATGCAATGGGGTGGGAGCTTATAGAGTATGATAAATTGAGTTATCTTCACTGGAGTGTGATAAATGAGGATGACACCAGCACAGTGATTAGGAGGCAGTGTAGCACAGTGGTTTAAGGTTCTGAGCTGCAAATCTGGTGACATCCAGCAGACCAGACCTGGGTTTGAATCCCACAGCTTCCACTTGCATACTGTGTAACCCTAAGCAAGTCACTTAACTTCCCTGTGCTCCCAGGTCATTCCTGTAAAAAAGCTTTCAACATAGTGTGCTACTTCTGGTTAAACAATTAAAAAAAAACACCCATTTGTCCATACAGTGCTGATGTCACCACTCACTCACTGCAACCTGCATTATAAATGAAATTGCTTTACAAAACAGTTTCTTTTTCTCACTGAGGCCTGCAAATTACTTAATTAGCATTGCAAAAGACACTCACCTGTGTCCCATGGTGTTTCTGAGACTCCCAGCCCATTACTATGCTGATCTCAGCTTCACTACAGCCTTCATTCTAAATGAAACTGCTTCACAAAAAATTTCTGTTTCTCACTGCTACCTGCAACTTACTCGATTAGCATTGCAAAGTTCACTCACCTATGTCCCATAGTGTTTCTGAGACTACCAGCCCATTCATAAAAACTCACACACACTCAGACCACACACAGAAAGAGCAAAAAACACACAGAAACTGGAAAAGAATACAGGAAAACATAATATTTCTGAAGTTCCCACCCCTATTGTATAAATAACACACATGATGTGCAGATTGTGTGCTATGGAAAATATTTTCACTCCTGTAGAGTGAGTTCTGGATACTCTCACTCGTGCCTTCGGCACTCATGAGTATCTATCTATCCATCTATCTGCATGTGTATATATATATATATATATATATATATATATTTATATATATATATATACCTCCCAAAGCTGCTGGTAGCTTGGCAGAAGACACCAGCTTGCAGAAGACACCAGGAGAAAGGACTGTTGTGTGACTGGACTCTCTACTGGGACTATATTGCCCTCCTTCCCTCCCTCCACCCCCCTCACCCAAAGCTAGTTCTATTTTTATAGGCACAGGATTTGACTGACAACAGGAACTTCCTGTTTGGGAGCAGGAAGTGAGTGATCACAGAACCACCAAAGACCCACCATCCTAGAAGGGCAAGAGTAGCCTCCGCCCCCCTCTAGCTGCTGGAGGTCTGCCTCTGAGCAAGTAAGGGGTCTACTGAGAAATATAGGATATTCTTGTCTAAGAACAGGACAATCAGGAGCTTAAAGGGCACACAGACAGAAAGTAAGGAGAGAGAGCCAAAAAGAGGAAAGAGCAAGGATTGCAAACAGTTAAGGGGCCAGAAATAAGACATGATTGGAGTGGTATAGCGCAGTGGCTGTGGAGCAGCAGTCTTCCAGAAGACATTCTGGAAGATGCCGTGTTGTCCCATCTGCAGGCACCTCTCTCGGCCGAGGGAGAAGGTTGCTCATCTCCAGGCTGAGTTGGACAGGATTTGTGGGACCTCCTCTTCCATCTAGGGACCACCAGTGCCACTGCCGTTGCCTCAGAGGTAGCCAAGAAAGAGGAATGGTTGTACCACAGTGGGCTCAGGGAGGATGAGGGTGGAGGAACAGAGGTACATCCCTACAGTTGTACCTCTCCACAATTCCTATGCCATTCTGGCAAAGGGTGGTTCCTCTATGGAGGCACATGCAGTGGAGACCAAAGAGGATGATGGGAACCTCCACAAAGGAGACCCACAGGAGGGTGGCAGGGGACCCTGCAGGGGAAGGAAACAACTCCTGGTGGGGGACTCCATTGTTAGGAAGGTAGAACTGGGCAAGGAAGGGGAGAGAGAGGTAAGGTGCCTGCCTGGCACTATGGCTTGGAGGGACAGGGAGCGAATCCTCAGGATTGCCGGAGCAGCTGCACAGTGGAGGGAGCTGGATGTCATTGTCCACCTAGGGACAAATGACCTGGCTAAGAAAGGGATTAGAGAAGTGCAGGAAGAGTTTGTGGAATTGGGGAGGGGCCTTAGTCAAGTAGCACACACGGTAACCTTCTCGGAGGTGCTTCCCATCTATGGGATAGGAGAGGCTAGGGTGTTCTGCACCATGGGATTCAATCAGTGGTTGAAAAACTGGTGTGGAGCTCAGGGATTTGGCTTCAGTGGGGACTGGGGGTCCACCTGGAGGATGCAAGCCTATACTGGCATGATGGGCTGCATCTGTCCGGGAGGGAACCAGGATCCTTGGTGATAGGTTTAAATGCTTCATTGGCAAGCATTTAAACTAGCCAAGAGAGGAGGCACTGAAAAGGAGCAGGGAAATCCTAGCCCCCCCCAAAAAATCATGGTAGTAAGTGTGGCAAACACCAACATAGAGGTGTCAATAGGGAGAAGGGCAGGGGTAAATGGAGAAAGTGACAAAGGCAAGAAGGACAGGGATGGGGCAAAAGGGAGTAAGGCCATCAGGAAATGGAGGGTAATGAGCACCAATGACCATAGTCTGGGCAACAAGCTCCCTGAGCTGGTGGCCTTGATGGAAGAGGGATGCCTGGATATCGTAGCAGTCACAGAAACATGGTACACAGAGAACCATGACTGGGACGTTAACATACCAGGGTACATAACCTACAGGAGAGACAGGCAGGGGAGAAGAGGGGGAGGAGTAGCTCTCTATGTAAAAGAAGGGATAAAAGCAACTGAACAAAAGAGTAAACAGGGAGGAGGAGGGCACTGTGGGTCACCTTGGAGAATGGAAAGGGCACCACAATCCGCACAGGGGTTGTGAACAGACCCCCATGTCAGGGGGAGGGAATGGACAAGGATATGTTAGAAGGCATTCTTAGAATGGCAGAGAAAGGGGAGATACTGTTGATGGGAGACCTGAATATGCCAGATGTTAACTGGAGCACATTTGCTGCAGCCACATCCAAGAGCAGGGCCATTCTTGATGCCCTACAGGTGGCAGGCCTTAGACAGCTAGTGTCAGAACCCACTCATAAGGGAGCAATCTTAGACCTTGTACTCTCAAATGGGGGCAGTGAGAGGATCTCAGATCTAGAAGTGGGTTGCCATCTGGGGACAAGTGACCATTAAACAGTGTGGTTCATGTTAAACTCAGCTACAGAGTCAAGCCATACAAAAGTGAGGGTACTGGACTTTAGGAGGGCTGACTTTGGCAAGATGGGAGAGTGACTCAGAAAAGCACTAGCAAACAGGCTAGAAGGAGGTGTGGAGCAACAATGGGAATCATCAAAACTGCCATCACAGAGGCAACAAGCCTTTGTGTGAAGCAAATAAACAAATCAAAATGAAAGAAAAAGCCACTATGGTTCTCAAAAGAGGTGGCTGTGAAAGTCAGGAAGAAAAAGATAGCATTCCGGAAGTATAAGAAAACACAGAAGGAGCAGGACAGAGATCTGTACCAGTTAAGGCAGAAGGCAGCAGGGATGGAAGTCAGAATAGCAAAGGCCCAAACTGAGGAAAAGATAGCCAACTCAGTTAAGAAGGGAGATAAAACCTTTTATAGGTACATCAGCGAGCGTAGAAAGACAAAAGGAGGGATAGTGAGGCTGAATAGAATGAATGGTGGGTGGACAGAGGGGGACAGTGAAAAAGCAGGGATACTGAATGAATATTTCTGCTCAGTATTCACGAAAGAGGAGGGGGAAGTGCCTAATCCAATTAACAGAAGCACTCTTGATAGGGGGGTCGATCCCAGTCCTTTCACAGAAGAAAGGGTTCTGCAAGAACTCCTAAAACTGAAGGTGGACAAAGCAATGGGTCCTGATGGAATTCATCCCAGAATTCTAAAAGAATTAAGGGTGGAACTAGTGAAACCACTGGCTACTCTTTTTAATAAATCATGGGAGGATGGCGTGGTACCCGAGGACTGGAGGAAGGCAGATATGATTCCCCTTCACAAAAGTGTGACCAAGACAGGCAGGAAACTACAGACCTGTCAGTCTGACCTCTGTGGTAGGGAAAGTGATGGAGTCACTTCTAAATGAAAGAATAGTTGAGTACCTAGAGGCCAGTGGGGCACAGGACCCAAGGCAGCATGGGTTCGCAGTGGGAAGGTCATGTCAGACAAATCTAATAGATTTCTTTGACTGGGTGACCAAAGTAGTAGACCAGGGAGGGGCTGTGGACATGGCCTACCTAGACTTTAGCAAGGCATTTGACACAGTCCCACACAAAAGATTAATAGTCAAATTAACCAGCCTGGGAGCGGGTCCCAGGGTGGTAGCCTGGGTAAAACATTGGCTGCACAACAGGACACAGAAGGTAATTGTAAATGGAGTCCACTCTGAAGAAAGAGGGGTTACTAGTGGGGTACTGCAGGGTTCAGTATTGGGTCCAGTCCTTTTAATGTCTTCATCAGTGACATTGCAGAGGGACTGGAAGGAATATGCCTTTTGCAGATGACACAAAGATCTGCAACAGGGTTGATACACAAGGAGGTGTGGAAAGGATGAAAAGGGACTTGGCAAGGTTGGAGGAATGGTCAGAAGTATGGCAGCTAGGATTCAATGCAAAGAAGTGCAAAATAATGCACCTGGGAAACAAGAACCCAGGGGCAGAATACACAATGGGTGGGGAGGTAGTAACGACAACAAAAAAGGAAAGGGACCTGGGGGTAATCATATCAGATGACCTTAAGGTTAGCAAGCAATGTGAGAAGGCAGTAGAGAGGGCTGGGAGTATACTGGGATGTATAGAGAGAGGCATCAACAGCAGAAAACAGGAAGTTGTTATCCCTCTGTACAGACAGTTGGTGAGACCCCATCTGGAGTACTGTGTCCAGTTCTGGAGACCCCATCTCCGCAAGGACATAGACAGGATAGAGGCAGTCCAGAGGAGTGCAACTAAAATGGTGCAGGGTCTGCAAGAGAAGCCATATGAGGAGAGAGTAAAGGAGCTTAATATGTATACCCTTGAGGAAAGAAGAGAGAGGGGGGACATGATAGAAACTTTTAAGTGCCTCAGTGGAATCAAAAAGTCCAAGAGGTAGCATCTTTCAGAAAAAAGAGACTTGCAAGAACAAGGGGCACAATTTAAAGATAGAAGGGCGGTTCAGGGCAATATGAGGAAGTATTATTTCACAGAGAGGGTAGTGGATGTATGGAACAGCCTTCCTGAGGAGGTTGTGGGGTCTAAAACTGTGGGAGAATTCAAGAATTCATGGGACAGACATAAGGCAATTCTTGTGGGGGGTAGGAAGAAATAGGCTGTTGGTTAACTAGGATCTGCGGCCTATCCTGTAGGTAGGGAAATGGACAGACTAGATGGGCCAAGCGGTCCTTATCTGCTGTCAAAGTCTATGTGTCTATGTTTCTATGTTTCTATGTAGTACATTTCACTGTCACAAATGCCATCAGTAGTGCTGTGCCACTACCATCTTGTTTTCGGTTAGTGGCAGAGAAAAACATCTGTAATTCATAAGTTACTGGCCCTAGGTAAACACCAACAGTTGTGTTCACCTAATCAGAGGCTGAGGAACATGATCCAGCCATTAGAATTTAGAAATAATGGCTGGAGATATGTTTTTGCACTTCAGCCATTAGAAATGTCACAAATTTGCAAATGTCCATTTGCAAAACTTTCATAAATCTGTGAAAATGAATTCAATGTGACCCCTTTGAAAAGGTCAAAACATTTTCTGGCCATTATTTTAGAAAACTAGCAGCAGGATTATGTTCCTTGGCCTCCGTTTAGGTAAAAACCTGTTGGTGTTTACCTAAATAAATATTTTAGCCTTTAAGTGCCTCCAAGGGAGCCACGGCATATTTCTATATAGCCCTCCCACTCCCTCCCTCCCTCTGTGTGCTGTCCCACCCTCCACCATCTGTTGCTGGTACCCCTGTTCCTCAAGGCCATGGATCCCCTCCCACAACCTCTCACTGTGCAATGTCCCACCCTCTGCCCTCTGTTGCCAGTTCCCCCTGCACCAGCCAGTTGTTATATTTTATTTGTCAACATCAGGGTGCCCAATCCCAATGTCAGCATTCGTAACACTCCCCCCATCCAGTACTCAGGGACACTGGGTAGCCCACTCTCAGTGTCCTGAAATGAGATTTTTTTATTAAAACACCTGTAAAAAAGGAAAACCAGCCCACCTCGATGTCTTTTTCTATACCTGGAAAAAAGAAAATGGTCTCTTGTCATCTCCCCTGTCCCCCATCCCATCCCCACCCTCCTCTGTGCACCCACCTCCCTTACCCTCCTTACCTCATACTTAGCTCCAGAGGTGGGTGCTATCATCTTCTCTGTACCAGGGCACATCTGCACTCTTCAAAGCAGAACCACAAACTGAAGAATAAAGGTAAGCACCATATAATGGCTGTCAATGGGGTTTTGAACTTATGTTGATAGTTCAGCCATTTTTCAACATTTGTGAACCCAATTGTCAACATGGGCTTTTTGGGACCCCACCTCATGACTACTGTCATTGTCATCTCATTAATAGGACCTATAAGGTGATTTCACCTTTTGGGACAGATTAATGAAATAACGGTGTCAGTGTTCATGAGGGAGGGTCCCAAAAAGCCATGCTTATTTATTTATTTACTGCGTTCTTGTTAACTGGGTAGGTACACTAAACAACATAGCTGCCTATTTTCAGGTACGACCCGGGAGATTACAACAAAAGGTATGTAGACAATAGTAGAGACAAGAAAACCTCATGGGAACAAGTAGAAGTCAGGCATAGTACACTTATACACAATGTTCAGCAATGACAGTACATTTGCAGGAATCTATATACTGTAACAAAACAGGAATATAAGTGCAAATAACTAACGGTCATAAGTCATACAACTAGTGAGTAAGTGCTAGAATAGAGGAGCAAGATTTCCAAGCAGGTTTGAGAGTAGTAGAGGTTGGAGCCGGTAGGCAACTAGGAGGAACCAGTACAGGAGTGGGTGTATACAGAACAGGAGCAGGGTTTAGAGCTTAGAAGAGCCATATGAAGCTCCTGTTTGAAGCTGTGTGGAGAAGACGAGATTCTTAGGCTCGGTGGAAGGGAGTTCCATAGTTTAGGGGCCCAGCTAGAGAAAACATTATCCCCCATTTTCGTTTTACATCTTGGTTGGACAAGAAGGAATTTGTCAGCTGATCTCAGAGGGTAGGAAGAGGTCACAGGTTTGAGCAGTAGAGCCAATTTGTCAGGTGTCTGGGAGGAGATTATATTCTTTATAAAAAAGTAGGAAGTAAACTGACGAAAGATTGAGGGGGTAAACCATCCAAGACTGGAGTATAGTGTGCATCGGTGAGTAAGTTTGGGTAAAGACAGAGCAAACTGGCAAACGCTGTTGTAGCAGGCATATGCTGAAAATTTGGTACAAATATCCCCAGAAATGATCGTTTTGCAAGCATGCGCTGTACAGTTTCTACTCACACTCGTAACTTCACCAGTTTTTTATATTTTCAGTCCAGATTTTCAACATTGCCATTTTGTCACACCACCTCATGAGCAGTACAGCAGTCATTTTTCACATCCTGCCCAAAACATGCTTTCACAACTGTGGCACAGAATGGTGTGGTCATTGTGCAAAATCAACTTTCAGGACAGAGTAACAAACTGACAGTGCCAGTGTTCATGACGTTGGGTTCCAAAAAAGGTCACATTGAAAACTGGGTGAAATAATTCCAGAAAATGCCTTAGTTAAGTGTGTTAATTGAATTTATTCTATGCATGCTCATAACTTTGTGGGATTCAGACCCAGTGCTCCCGCAGTAAAATAATGATACTATTATACTGTCTCAAAAAGAAGGGAAATTCATTGCAAACTCTGTTAATGCATCAGATAGGGTTCATAGTACAGCATCAAAAGTCTGGAAATTCAGTGTTAGTGTTACTGACCCTACCACCCCACCCCCACCCTCCACACACCAGCAGGGGTTGGCGTGTACCTTGGGGTCATCGGGCATATCTCTCACCCTATTCTCCAGTACTGAACCATGTCAGCTTGGTTGGACATGGAATGGAGTGAGAGTTAGACCCAATGACCCAAGGCACACCCCAACGCCTGTTGGTGTATGGAGGGTGGGGAATGGGGTGGGGTGATAGGGTCGGTAACCCTAACACCAAATTTCCAGACCTTTGTTGCTGTACTATCAACTCTAACTGATTTATTAATGGAGTTCTTTGCAATATTATACTGGTCTGGTAGGGCCAGTATAGTTAGGGTTGCGTAGGCACTTGATAAACCCCAAAAATCTGCACTTTAACAATTTTGCAATGGTTTGTGCAATATGCCTGAAATTTTGCATGTGCAGTGTGGTATCATGGATCTCTTTATCTGGAAATTGTTTGTCATAGTCAGATTTTCAGTTGCGGAGCTGTGGAGGGTTGAAAAGTGTGAACAATTTTCAACTTTTTTGAATGCCTTGCTCACCTCTACAGCCCAAATGGTTTGTCTCACTGGTCTGAAATTTTCAGGATATATGGGCACTGGGTCAAGGGAATGCCTTTTGAAGATTTGGTGAAAAAATATTAACCCATTAAAAAGTTATGATAGTTCAAAGTTTTCCATTATAGCCTATGGGAAAAAATATATGTACAATTTGAAAGCTTTTAAAAGCTTTTGCGAAAGCAATTTTGCTTTTAAAAGCTTTCAAGCTATCCCAATTTGGTTTTGAGATGCTGCCATTTTGTTTTCAGTTAGCGGCAGACAGAAACAGCTGTAATTCAATAATTACTGCCCCTAGGTAAAAACTGTTAGTTGTATTTATCTAATTGGGGACTAAGGAACACACTGGGAGCATCAGGTTTTCAATCTGACAAACAGAAATGCCTTTTTCATCAGTCCCCCATAGTGTTGGAAACTGTGGAAGAAACAGATCTGACACTTTCGCAAAAGTGCCACACTTTCGTGAAAATGTGGCACCTGCTTCTTCCACAATTTCATATATTAGGACAGTGAAAATGGTATTTCTGGGGGTCAGATTGATAATTGGATGTCTCTAGTGTGTTCCTCAGCCCCTGAATAGGTAAACACAACTGACAGTGTTTACCTAGGGGCAGTAAATAAAGAAAACTGTCCCCAATGCCTTTTAGCTTTGATGCAGAATACTGCATCAAAGTTGTGTAAATGGTCACCAACATCGGGGAACCCAATCCAGGTGTCATTATGCCTCCCCTCACCCCCAAATGCTTATGTGACACACTATCCCAGTGTGACCAGATTTTTTTTTACTATTTTTTATTTTCCAGCAATGGGATGCCCACTCCCAGCATTGGATGTCTCCCCCTCCTCAAGCCAACTTTTTTTGTTGACAGGGGGTGCCCAATCCCCCTGTCAGCAGCATGCATCCCCCCCCTAGAAAACTCATGTGGCACACTGGGAGCCCACCCCAGTGTGCCAATTTATTAATATTATATGTTTCCAACACTGGGATGCCCCCTCCCAGTGTCGGATGCCCTCCCCCAAAACCCATTATTTTTATCCTGACATCGCTTTGCCCAATCCCTGAGTTGGATGGTGTCCCACCCCATTAGTGTGGCACATTGGGAGCCCACCCCAGTGTGCCAAATGTTTTTTTAAACAAATTTAATCTGTAAATAAAGAAAACCGTCCCACAATGTCTTTTGTTTTTTATAACCCTGCAAAAAAATAAAATGGTCTCTTGTCATCTCCCCAGTCCACCCTCCCTCATCCCCACCCTCCCTCTGTGCACTTACCTCCCCCCTTACCCATACTTACCCTCCTGAGGTTGGGATCAGTGATCTTCTCTGGACTGGGTCTGCAGTCTTTAAAGCCGAACTGCGATCTGAAGAATCAAGGTACACCGCGTAATGGGAGTCATGGGAGAGGGTTCAACTTATGTTGATATCTCAGCCAATTTTTGGAATTTTGGCCCCAAATTTCTAACATGGGGTTCTTGGAACCCCACCTTGTGAACACAGTCACTATCATTTTATTACTTGGTCCTGAAAGGTAATATTTTGGTCACTACATGGAATCACATTTTGGGACTGATTAATAAAATGAGAGTGCCAGTGTTCAAGTTCAAGTTTATTGCAGGAAAACCTTCATTGAGCAAGCTCATTTATGAGGAGGTCCTGAGACATGTAAGCATACAAATGCACATTGCATAACAACAACATCACAGTAGTTAAATACAGGTTCAGAAGATATGGTGCACAGTGCTTGATTAGAAAATATCAAGGTTGTTAATAAAGCCTGGAATGGTGGAAACAAAAAGGGAGTGGGGGTTGAGAAAAGGAATGAGAATAAAAATTAACAGCATGAAATAAGAAAAATTGAAGTACAGGGGAGCTGGGGAGGGCTGGAGGGCTAGAAGGAGTAGGGGGGATTAGATTTGGTTAAGGAGGGGAAAGGAAAGATTAGAGATAGAGTTTGGATAGGGGTAGCGGGTTAAAGTTAGGGAAAAGGGTAGCAGGAAAGGGGTAGGTGGGGGTAGGATGGGGCATGATACGGAAGACTAAAGTGCTGAAGCCAGTAGGGAGATCGGCTATAGATATATTTTAATATAGCCACAAAAGTCATTAAGGACTAGTAATCATGGCAAATGCTAGAATGAAGCAAACTGGACTGGGGTGCATTCCAGAGAGATGAGAGGTGCAGAAAAGAGTAATGGGGGATGAGGTTTAGCGGCAACTGCAGATATATTTTATTTTAGATGCAGCCAGCCTTTTGCAGAATTTGACAGAAACAATGCTGGAAAGTTTCAGTGTGGATTGAAGTTGATTCCAGAGATTTGGAAGAGCACTTGATATGGCACATTTACCAAAGGAAGTGTGAGTCCTAGGTACATCCTAAGTGAGTAGGCACTTTTGGAAATATGGATGAGAGATGTTAGATAGCTCAGAAGCATATCCAGGAGTATCTTTTTTCAATTGTTTAGCATTAATAAGATTAGTTTCTAACTGGGCAAAGTCAGCTTGAAGTACGTTTCTCACTTTGGACAGTGTTCAGCCAGATGTATACAGTACTGTATCATCTGCAAAGCAATGCAGCTTGGAGTTGGTTATATGTGCAGCAAGATTATTGATACACAGGGAAACAAGGATGGGACCTAAAATGGAGCCTTGCAGTACTCCCTTGGCGATTGTCAGAGAGGCTGAAAAAGGGCCATCAGCTTTGACTTTCTGAGTCCTACCACTTAGGTAACTGGAAAACCACTGGGAGGTGAGTGGGGTAGCACCTATGTTAGTAAGGCTACTAACTAGCAAGTTGTGGTCAATGGTGTCTAAAGCTTTACTAAGATCAAGGAATACTGCACCAGTAATTTTCTTAGGATCCATAGCAGAGATCCAGTCATTGGTGACTTTAGCCAAGGCAGTGATTGTGCTATGGTTGGGCTGAAAGCCAGATTGTGCTGGGTTAAGGAGTGAGAAAGTTTATATGTGGTTCTTTATCCAAGTATAAATCAGTTTTTCAAAGACTTTGGAAAGGATGGGTAAGATTGAAATGGGCCTGTAATTATTTAGGTCGCATGGATCCCCTGACTTAAATAAGGGGAGGATGTGGGCAGATTTCCAACAAGGGGGAACTGTGGCAGTGGTGATGGAAAGATTGAATATGTGAAGAATGTGGGCAATGAGATGAAGGTAGCCTAGTTTTAGGAAAAAAAGGAAAAAATCCATCACCCCCGGCACTTTTTTTAGTATCTAAATGAAGGAGTGAATCTTTGACTTCTTTAAAGTTGAGAGGGAGCAGCTAAAAGGGGCAAGTCATGGATTGGGGAATGGTGTTTTTGCTCTCGTGGTCATTGGTATGGCCTGCATATGGTGAAGAGTCGAAGGCTAGCCCAGCTGTAACAAAATGGGAGTTAATTTCCCCAAGGAGTTGACAATTTCTTTCCACAATCCTGCCATTGCTGTGGAGCTTGGTAGGAATGGAGGGGGAAGTAGGCCTGCCTTCAATGGACTTAAACGTCCCCCAGATTTTATGGGCATTCCCTTTTGCCTGTTCAAGGGTGGAGACATAATAGTTTGCTTTAGCTGAGCGAATGTGATTCATGCAGGCGTTCCTAGCTGCTCTAAATGCCTGCCAATCTGACAGGCATTTAATTCATCTAGCCATCGCCCAGAGCTTGTCACGGTTTATGAGTGTGGCCTTAAGATCTGCTGTGAACCAGGGGTTAGAGGTTTTGCACATTCTCAAAAGAAAGGCAATACTAGAAAAAGGAAGACCCTCTCGCCCAAGTAAAAAATGTAAAGGATCAAGAATTTTGTTTGAATGTTTTATTTTTGTATCTTCCAGATAAACATCAATGTTTCGGGATATACCCTTCATCAGGAAACTGGTCAACTTCTAAAGGATAATAGCACATAAAAAATATATATTAATAAATCTTTTTACATACATTAATTTCTCCATATTTACTTAAAAAAAACTTAAAAATGAATGTTAAATCAAATATAAAAAAATAAAAAAAAAATGTCCTTATGTTTCAAAATTTAAATTCATACATCTCTATCTTCTTATACAAACTCATAAGGTTTTAGGTTTGACTCCCCCTTACAGCCACTGTTGACAAAAATCAGACACTATGAATATCAAACTGTAACTATCAGACATAATTATTACTACCATTATTTCAATATAGGTAAACTGCACTCAAATATCCATTCAAAATTTTAACTCTAGTAAATGTTTATAAAGAAAGAACCCCTTCTTCGGTTCATGTTTAAATAATTTTTCACTTTACAGATCACAAACATGATTATCATGCAATAACTTTGCTAAATCTGAATGATTCTGCATTCACCATTCACTTTTTAGCCTTTTAGCTTGCCAAGATATCTAATTTTAAAGAAACAGAAGGTGGTCTAAATCAAAAGCAACAAGCATAGCGCTAACCTGTTTTTTAACTTGTCCACTATTTCTTAGTGCCGTAACCATTTCATTTTACTTTGAGAAAGGATTGCTTAACAATAAGATAGAAAAACCTTTTGTCAGTATCCTACTTCATGACAAAACATTCCTTTATAGTTCAAACAAATGTATTTTAAAGATGTTATGAAGCAAACTTACATCTAACGCTTTCCAGGTAACCACTAGTGGTGTCTGATGTCAGCAGGAGTAAAAACATGGGGAAAAGGATACCTAGCTTTTAAAGAGAAAAGAAGCAACACCCCCGAATCCAGCAACCAACTGAAAATTATGTGATGTACAAAACTAAGTGTTTACAACTTTTAAGTGTTAAGGATAGCTATTTAAAGTTAATAGAAGATCCAACACAAAAGATTGCTAATCTGATAGAAGTAGTACTCAAAAGAGCAGTTGACAATAATTGGATAGATGAATGGGAATATAAAGCTTTGAAAAAAGAATTTCTGACCAACCCTATTTTCTATACCCTCCCAAAGATACATAAAGACCCTCTCTTCCCACCAGGCAGACCAATAGTGGCAGGAATAGGTTCAATTTTAGAACACCTTTCAGTATTTGTAGACTTCCATAGTAAGGATTTAGAGGAACAAGCACAATCATATCTAAAGGATACAACACATTTGATAAATTTATTGGAAGATCTGAATAACAGTTACAAGTTGGTAGGAGAATCATTTTACCGTGTAAGTTTTGATGTTAAAGACGTTTATACATCGATTCCACATTTGAAAGGTTGTGAAGTGTTGAAAGATACCTTAATAAGACATAGAAAGGAAACAAAACCTCCTAATGATTTTCTATTGCAATTGGCTCACTTAGTTTTGACACAGAATTACTTTAGATTCAAAAAAACATTTTATGTTCAAGTCAAGGGTACTGCTATGTGATCAAGTATGGCACCTTCTTATGCCAACTTGTTCATGAGTTGGTTCGAAACAGAATTCATTTTCGAAAAGAATCCTTTTTTTAGTAATATATTGATTTGGAAATGCTTTATTGATGACATATTTGTTATTTGGAGAGGAACAGAAAAAGAACTTTTTGATTTTCATGTAAATATTAATAAAATGTACCGATTTTTTGAAATTTACGATGAACTATAATAAGGAGGAGATTTATTTTCTGGATCTGGTAATTTTCACTAAAAATGAGAAATTACATACTAAAATCTTTTGGAGGTCTACAGACAGAAATACCATTTTACACGCAGGTAGCTTTCATCCCAAAAAACTAATATAATCGATTCCTTATAGTCAGTTCATAAGAGTCAAAAGGAACTGTACAGACATGGAGGACATGGTAGAATCTACTAATAATATGGTTCAGAGATTTGTAGAAAGGGGTTACAGTGGTGAAGTGTTACAAAAAGCGAAAATGAAGGTTTAGCTAAAAGATAGAAAAGACTTGTTAACAAAAAAAGTTAAGATGGGTGATGATCCATCAGATAAAAAAAATTCTTGTTCTCTGAAATACAGTGATATTTTTCATGGTATTAAAAAATCAGTATATAGAAATTGGAAAATCTTGAAATCAACACCCATGGGCAATGAAGCCTTCAATAAAGGAGTACAGGTAGTAGCAAAGAAAGTTAAGTCATTATCGAATAGAATAGTACATACAGATCATAAAATACCTGAAACTAAGAAGTTTGTTTTGTTTACAAGTGAGGATTTGAGAGGAAACTTCAGTTGTGGAAGATGTGTTCATTGTCACAATACTTACAAAATAAAAACTATTAGAAATAGTAGTAGGGGTGAGGACTTCAAGATAAAGGACTTTATTAATTGTCAGACAGAAAGTGTTATATATGGAATTAAGTGTCCATGTGACTTAATGTATATAGGAAAAACAAAAAGGACTTTAAAACAAAGAGTAGGGGAACACAAAGGATATATACGGAATAAAGATCTTACTTCTCCAATAGCATAACATTTTTTAGAAAGAGGACATTCCATTGCCACTTTAAGATTTTTTGGTATTGAGAAAGTACATAAGAATAACAGAGGGGGAAATTATAATACAAAATTATTATTAAGGGAAGCGAGGTTTATTAATTATTTTCAAACTACTAACCCAAAATGTGGGCTAAATGAAATGATAGACTGGCAACCTATTTTATAAAGTTAAAAGTATGTGTACATCTGAAGAAATGGGTAATCTTTCTATAGGCCTAAATAGGAACTAGTATAGGACTCTTGTTAATTAAGTGGCTGTAAGGGGGAGTTGAACATGAAGTTAAAAAAGATAAGTTTGGATATTTCTGATCCAATAACTTTATGAATATGATACAAATTATTAAGGTAATTTAAAAATGTTATGTAAAAAATACTCATGATGATAATTGTGACCACTATAAACATACTATTGTTACATGAAATAGTAACTAACATTAGGGTCATCATAGAAAGCTTTGTTCAGGAAGTAAGGGATTAATGTGGAGAATTGGAATATCTGAAATTAGTGGTTAATATATAAGTATTAAAATTGTTTCCCTCATTACGAGTTGAGTCCATAAGACAATCTATCCCTTTTAAATATACACTTCTTAAAGACATACTGTATATTCCTTTATTTGGACTGTCCTAGCTATGCCTTTAGTTGAATTTTTGCCATTTCCCCATCTATTATTCATTATTTGTTGAAATATGAGTATATTAGCAATGAAATGCAATGGTTTTACGTCCTATAATTTTGGCTGACCCTTCATTTCCTAGCCAAATGAGATTGTAAATATTAGAATTGCGTATAATGATTTAAGCTTCTGTCAAGCCTATATGTGGATCCCCCATTCTCTAAATAGTGCAACTAGTAATATTTGTTAAGATCAGAAGTTTGGTTTAAGCTAGTAGTATTTTATTATATTGCCTTATAATGTGAAAATCAAGGTAGCCCCTGACACCGAGAAATAAGGTACTCGGTGCCATGCAGGGGCAGATCCAGCACACAGGTAAGCACGTCAGTGCTTATGTCAACATTTAGCATTGGTTGCTGGATTCAGAGACATTGCTCCTTTTCTCTTTAAAAGCTAGGTATCCTTTTCCCTGCATTTTTACTCCCGCTGATATCAGACACCACTAGTGGCTACCTGGAAAGCGTTAGATGTAAGTTTGCTTCATAACATCTTTAAAATACATTTGTTTGAACTATAAAGGAATGTTTTGTCATGAAGTAGGAAACTGACAAAAGGTTTTTCTATCTTATTGTTAAGCAATCCTTTCTCAAAGTAAAATGAAATGGTTATGGCACAAGGAAATAGTGGACAAGTTAAAAAACAGATTAGCGCTATGCTTTTTGCTTTTGATTTAGACCACCTGCTGTTTCTTTAAAATTAGATATCTTGGCAAGCTAAAAGGCTAAAAAGTGAATGGTGAATGCAGAATCATTCAGATTTAGCAAAGTAGTTGCATGATAATTGTGTTAGCGATCTGTAAAGTGAAAAATTATTTAAACATAAACTGAAGAAGGGGTTCTTTCTTTATAAACATTTACTAGAGTTAAAATTTTGAATGGATATTTGAATGCAGTTTACCTATATTGAAATAATGGTAGCAATAATTATGTCTGATAGTTACAGTTTGATATTCATAGTGTCTGATTTTTGTCAACAGTGGCTGTAAAGGGGAGTCAATCCCAAAACCTTATGAGTTTGTATAAGAAGATAAAGATGTATGAATTTAAATTTTGAAATGTAAGAACATTTTTTATATTTGATTTAACATTCATTTTTAAGTTTTTTTGAAGTTAATATGGAGAAATTAATGTATGTAAAAAGATTTATTAATATGTATTTTTTATGTGCTTTTATCCCTTAGAATTTGACCAGTTTCCTGATGAAGGGTATATCCTGAAACGTTGATGCTTATCTGGAAAAAACAAGAATAAAACATTCAAACAAAATTCTTGATCCTTTTTGGTTTTTACTTGGGAGAGTGGGTCTTCCTTTTTCCAGTATTGCCTTTCTTTTGAGCATGTAGCGTCAGCTATATACTGGAATTAGGCCCCCCCCCCATAGAACTTTTATCTATTTTTTGAGGAGAACTGGATGTACTGGATGATTCTTTCTTTCTTTCTTTTGAGGTTTTGCACATTCTAACTTTGACCAAGGGGGCATGCTTATTAACCAAGGAAGTAAGGTTGTAAATTAGGACAGTAACAGCTGCTTTTGTTGTTTTAGCAAGGTAGAGGTCTTGCCGTCTGACCATGCCTAAGCCAGACAGAAAATTCAATGTACTGAACTTGAGAAAGGACCGCTTTATTATGAACTTAGGCTGTTGGCGAAGTTTTGGTTGTGATCTTGAGCAAACTACAACCCCATGATCACTCATGTCATTGTGGAAAACTGCAGTGTGTAGGATTTTGTGGGGATGCGTAGTTAATATAACATTGAGAAGTGAGCTGTTAGCAATATTTGAAGTATTGAGCCTTGTGGGTTCATTTACTAACTGAGCAAGGCCAACTTCATCACAGAAGGATTTCAGATTGTGCGATGTAGTGGTAAACCAGTCCATACTGAAGTCCACATGGATTATAGTTCAGAGTTGGCAGGGGTGGCTAAAGATTTAAGAATGTTAAGGATATCAGTACCACCACCTAGGGGCCTATAACTACCAATAACAGTGATGCATTTGGAGGATGGAAGGTGCAATTTGAAGGATATTAATTCATATTCCTTTGGATTTGTTTTACAATAGATATCACTGACTGTGAACTTCTTTTTAGTATAGATAGCCACTCCACTCCCCCTGGTGTCCTTATTGGCCCTGTGTAGATTGCAGCCCAGGAGAGTAACTTGCTGATCAGTATTGGACTTTTTGAGCCATGACTCAGTTATAATAATATCTGGCTCAGTATGTGCAGCCCATACTTGCAATTGATCAAATTTTTTGGTAAGGCTTGAAATATTGACCAGCATTAATTTAAGACCAGGTGTGTCCACAAATTCCACAGGTGATGTAAGTGGTAATGGGGGGATTGGGTTTAACTCCACATTGCCTGAGCATAGAAGGAGCCAGAGAAGCAGTTTCTTCAGTGAACTCATAAGGGACAGGAATGCTTTTCTGCTTTGAGACCGTCCGCACTATGATGTCAGAGATTTCAGTTTATTGCTCAGTTGGGAAATGCTAATACAGCAGTTTATTGAGACAAGGGAGAGGGCTCTGATTGGCATGGCTGACTTGAGTAAGAGATGGAGAGGGGAGGCATAAGGAGTGAAGATAAAGGGATGGGGTCTTGCTAGATAAGGGAAGTGCTGTGCAAAGGAGCAGCATAGGGAGCGGTAATTAGTTCCAAGATTGGACTCAAACCTAGTTTTTCACAATGGAAGTTAACATAGGATGTGTTGGTTAATAATAAGAGGCCAAAATATGCAAGGCATGCCATGGCTTCACAAATATATAGTATGGAAGAAAGTTATGTGGCACGATCAATTTTTAATAGTGAAGGATGAGGTGGGTTTTCTGATGGAGCAAGGCAGAACTTAAGTATCAGCACAGTTGTGCAACACAATATCATGGTGCACAGCAATTCTAAGGAAGGACTGGGCAAATGCTTAGCCAAGTTGGGGCAATAGAAGGGCAGATCACCAAAGAGGGCAGTTCTAAGGTGTATTTATTGGGGACCTGGGAAGGGATGGGGGGGGCGGGAGAAAAACCAAGCTGTGATTAGCTTGGAGACATTGGTAGTTGCAGAAAGGAAAAGCAGGGTCAGAGGACCAATCAGGGCTTATTTCAGCAAGGTGCCCATTATCTGGTTGGCAGATGCATTGCCATATCTTGTAGCAGAGATGGTCCGGGCATCTGGAAGTGGTCGACGGCTGCAGGACTTTGTCAGAATGTGGGGTGAAGCTCTAGTAATGGAGCGAGGGCTGGCTCTGTTCAAGGGAAGCTGCATGTAGCAGAGATGGTCCGGGCATCTGGAAGTGGTCAGTGGCTGCAGGACTTTGTCAGAACGTGGGGTGAAGCTCCAGTAATGGAGTGAGGGCTGGCCCTGTTCAGGGGAAGCTGCATGTAGTAGAGATGGTCCGGGCATCTGGAAGCAGTCGGCGGCTGCAGGGCACCAAACGACTATGGGGTGAAGCTCTGGTAATGGAGCAAGGGCTGGAACTGTTCAAAGGCTAGCTGCTTGTAGCAGAGATGGCCCTGACATCTGGAAACTGCTGCTGAGAGAAAAAAGGTCAGAATTTAAGGGTTTATGAAACCAAATGTCAGACATATCAATGGGGGTTGGGGATTAGCAAGACAAAAGGGTTGATTAGATTTGGGCGCCATGAGTGGCAGACAGCAGTTGAACCTAAATTAACTTAGCTTAAAGAGCTGTAAACACTTGCAAAGCATTTACATTTCTCAGTACAAATTAAATAAATCCTGGCATAACACATTCAAGTACTTTAGAACAAAAAAACAAGCTGTGATTAGCTTGGGGCCATTGGTAGTGGCAGAAAGGAAAAGCTGGGTCAGAGGACCAATCAGGGCTCATTTCAGCAAGGCACCCGTGATCCAGTTGGCTGATACATTGCCATACCTTGTAGCAGAGATGGTATGGGCATCTTGAAGTGGTCAGCTGCTGCAGGGTGTCATCTTATAGTGGGGCCAAGCTCCAGTAATAGAGCGAGGGCTGGCCCAGTTCAGGCGCAGCTGCTTGTAGCAGAGATGGTTCTGGTGTCTGGATGCAGTCGGCAGCTGCAGGGCACTGTCCAACTATGAGGCAAAGCTCTGGTAATGGACGAAGGCTGACTCTGTTCAGGAGCAGCTGCTGCTTATAGCAGAGATGGTCTGGGTATCTGGAAATGGTCGGCGGCTGCAGGGCGCCATCCGACTGTGGGGTGAAGCTCTAGTAATGGAGTGAGGGCTAGTCCTGTTCAAGGGCAGCTGTTTACAGTACATGGTACAAGCATCTGGAAGCAGTCACGGCTGCAGGGCACCATCCGACAGTGGGGTGAAGCTCTGGTAATGGAGCAATGAATGGCCCTGCTCAGGGGCAGCTGCTTGTAGCAGAGATGTTCCAGGCATCTGGAAGTGGTCGGCAGCTGCAGGGCACCATCCAACAGTGGGGCGAAGCTCTGGTAATGGAGCGAAGGCTGGCCCTGTTCAGGTGCAGCTGCTGCTTGTAGCAGAGATGGTCTGGGCATCTGGAAGTGGTTGGCGGCTGTAGGGTGCCGTCCAACTGTGGGTGAAGCTCCAGTAATGGAGTGAGAGCTGGCCCTGTTCAGGGGAAGCTGCATGTAGTAGAGATGGTCTGGGCATCTGGAAGCGATCGGCATCTGCAGGGCACCAAACGACTATGGGGTGAAGCTCTGGTAATGGAGTGAGGGCTGGCACTGTTCAGAGGCTAGCTGCTTGTAGCAGAGATGGCCCTGACATCTGGAAGCAGTCAGCGGCTGCAGGGTGCCATCTGACCATGG
Source organism: Neoceratodus forsteri (assembly GCA_016271365.2). Lineage (NCBI taxonomy): Eukaryota > Metazoa > Chordata > Ceratodontiformes > Ceratodontidae > Neoceratodus > Neoceratodus forsteri. The sequence goes on from CM028138.1 coordinate 176,113,029, forward strand.
GGCGAAGCTCCAGTAATGGAGCAAGGGCTGGCAATGTTCAGAGGCAGCTGCTGCTTGTAGCAGAGATGGTCTGGGCATCTGGAAATGGTCAGCGGCTGCAGGGCACCATCTGACCATGGGGCGAAGCTCTGGTAATGGAGCAAGGGCTGACCTTGTTCTGGGGAAGCTGCATGTAGCAGAGATGGTCTGGGCATCAGGAAATGGTCAGTGGCTGCAGGGTGCCTTCTGACTGTGGGGTGAAGCTTCAGTAATGGAGTGAGGGCTGGCCCTGTTCAGGGGAAGCTGCTGCTTGTAGTAGAGATGGTGCGGGCATCTGGAAGCAGTCAGCAGCTGCAGGGCACCATCTGACCATGGGGCGAAGCTCCAGTAATGGAGTGAGGGCTGGCTCTGATCATGAGGTGGGGTCCCAAAAAGACCATGTTCAAAATTTAGTGCAAAAAAATTCCCAAAATGACTGTGTTACAAGCGTGCATTGCACTGTTCTGACACATGCGCGTAACTTTGCCAATTTTTTATATTTTCACTCCAGATTTTCAACATTATCATTTTTTCACATCTCCTTATGAATAGTACAGCTGTCCTTTTTTTCCTCCTTCCCAAAACATGTTTTCACACCTGTGCCACAGAATGGCATGGTCGCTGACTGAAATCAACTTTTGGGATGAATTAACAAAATCACAGTACCACTGTCCATGAGGGGAGGTCCCAAAAAGCCCATGTTGAAATTTTGGTTCAGAACTTCAAAAAAATTCATTGCATTACAAGTGTTTGCTGTTCAATTTTCTTGCAAAATTCCCCATAGGATAACATTGTGATGCCCATGGCTCCTTTCAATGCCCATATCTCGAAAACGGTTTGAGATACAAATGTTTTGCTACTCACAGTAAGCATGGGTGGAGGTTTCAAAGTCATGACAACCACAGAAGTGAAATTATTTTCATAGCTGCTAGTTACTAAAATATTGGCAAATTAGTGTTCCAAGGCCTCATTTTCATGTCTTTAGGGCTGCGTTATGTCCCCGTACCTATGTGCAAGTGGGAGTGCAGGGCCTAGAGGGCCAGTGTTCTCACATTTGCATACCATTACACAAATATTTTCAGCATTAGGGGATCGCAGGGACCGGAGGATCCACGCTCCCACAAGCACATACCAGTTACATTACACTACACTTACTAGGGAACTCGTGTAAATTTTTCCAGTAAACCAGCAAAAGGCATCTATGGAAAACATTACTGAGATATTGGAGTCTGTACCACCTTTCAGCACTTGTATCTCGAAAGTGAGTGAGAAAAGTGAAAGTATTGTTGCAACACTACCTTAAATTTTGCCAAAGTATCAGTAGTGTTGTGACACTATTATTCATTTTGTGATAGTACCAGTAGTGTTGGGACACTACCTTCAGTTTCATGAAAGTACCAGTAGTGTTGCAAAACTACCTTTGATTTTGTGAAAATAACGGTAGTGCTGTGACACTAACTTTAGTGTCATAAAAGTACCAGCAGTGTTGAGACACTACCTTTAGTTTTGTGAAAGTACCAGTAGTGTTGCAACACTACCTTTAGTTTTGCAAAAGTTTCAGTAGTATTGTGACACTACCCTTAGTGCCACAAATGTACCAGTAGAAGCTGGCCTGGTGGCACTGAGGGTTGAAGCACTGGATGCTACACCTCGTGCCACACCAGTGACCTGGGTTCGGGTCCTAGCATGGGCCAATGGGAGCTGGCAGGAAGGAAGAGGGATTGAGCATCTGATGGACTGCTCTCCCTCTCTGGGGTGGGAGGTTCACAATGGTCGATGTCTGACAGCCCCCTGGCAGAGGCTGGAGGTCCGGGACGCACGCCGTACAAGGGGCAGAGTCTGGGCAGATGCCTGTAAGGCATATGGTCGGCTGCATCAAGACGCCGCCAAGGCGTCACTGCATGCCGCCAACTCAGGGAAAATAGTACAGGGAAAATTGTGGCACCCAATGTGG